>JAEUWY010000006.1:2400000-3852500 GCA_022059125.1 Corynespora cassiicola | reverse complement strand
ACTCCTAACCCTAACCCTAACCCTAACCCTAACCCTAACCCTAACCCTAACCCTAACCCTAACCCTAACCCTAACCCTAACCCTAACCCTAACCCTAACCCTAACCCTAACCCTAACCCTAACCCTAACCCTAAAAACCCTAATATAAATTCTATAAACGATTAATTTTATTTTATTTTATTAAACTGCTATTAAATCTTTTTAAAACTAATTTTTTCTATAACTAGTTTAGTTATAAAGTTATAAAAGTTTAAAAATATTATTTCTTTATTAAACTTTTTTAATATTATTTTTCTAAAATAGATTCTGTTTATATAGCTATTTATACTATATTATATAATAAAAAAAATAGTTATAAATTTTTATAGTTTTATTTTATAATTTTAATAAAAGTATTTACAAAAAATACTAAAAAAAGTATTTATTTTAAACTAATTCTAAGCTAATATAAGCGTTTCTAAGTATTTCTAAACTAAATCTAAATAAACTTTAAACTAGATTTAAATTTAGTTTTAGCTAAATAAAGTAGTATTATATAATAGTCAGAGCTTAATTAGCGTACTATAATTTTCCTAATAGATAAATAAACATATAAATAAATTAAAATGTAGAGAAATTAAAATATAAATAATTGAAAATATAAAGAAGTTAAAATATAAATAAATTAAAAATATAGATATATTAAAAAAAATAGATAAATTAAAAGTATAAATATAATATATATTTAAATAATTTACTTAGCTGTTAAGAAGAGTGTTAGCTACTAGTTAATTAGCTTTGCTTATTGTCAGCTCTGATAACAGACGTGTTGGAGTTTCCCAACAATATGCTTATCAAGATTACATAGATGCCGTTTATTGGAGGAATAGAGACGCTACGTAACTCCTTATAAACATGCTAAAATCATCAAGATAGGTGCGCTAGGCTACACTTCTCATACAGTTTATAAAACACAGCGCCGTTCAGTCTTACAATCCGTCTATCAATTGATGCAAATCCCTATGTCTATGTGATTTGGATATCGGTACACAGGATTTGGCTTGAGTGGTTACACGACAAGTACACCTACTGAGTAATCTGTGCTATTCCAGTAACGAAGTCAAAACGTCAAATCGGATGGAAAACGCAATTCAGAAAGGAGAATTCTCCACAGGCTCGGTGGAGATTCCAGACGTCATCTCCACCGTCTCTTCTGCACATCACGTCAATGGATGGCTAGGAGGTCTTGAAGTAGTCAGCTCTATCCTCGCAAAGGTTCCAAATCCTTTTGGAAGAAACATCAAAAGCCTAGAGCTTGAAGACAACCTAAGGCTATCTGGAGTTTCTGGCCATGTTCTAACGGGACATGGCTTGGTATTATTCACAGCGGACGATGCCCAAAATGCATTCAGCGGGGACCCCAGAACGCAGATGATTGGCCTGACTCTTTGCACTCTCGCACATGAATGTGGCAGTAAGACGGCGTATCATTTGTTCGTTGATTGCTTACTACCTGCACTCTTCGACGGGGCGATTGAACTCACGAATGGAATTGCGGCCCAGCTTAGCGACAGTTTTTTGATGACACGCATCCTCAACGAGGGAGCCTCCCGCGGCTTGACAAAAAGATGTGCTGATGCAGTTGAGGCTCTCGGTATCCCAGAAGGAGATACGGCTTGGCTCCGAAGCTCGCAAAATGCAGCTCAAGATGACTTCCAGACTAGTGAGATTCAATTCGTGGGTGGACTTCTCAAGTGGCTGGGAGCTAATTCGAGGAACACGTATCAAACAAGAAGTGGCCTTGTAGCTCGCGTTGCTGCATGCTTGTGAGCAGTGGGATTTCCGATTGGAGATATCACAACCTGGAACGGCAACGGCACTCTGCCAAGGCTCGATCAAAATAGCGTTCTTCTAGTGACTGGCGGTAAAAGCTCTACAGATCCATTGATGCTAGGAGTGGAGGAGATTCCGGTAAACCCTTTACTCTACGTGCGTCATTATAACATGAAAACCATGGGAGCACTCTTTGTGACATCTTTCCATCATCAATTTCACGGCCATTCAGAAACTTTCCAACAGTATTTTGAAGATGTTTATCAGAAGATCAAGAGCAGTACGAGGATCCAGTTTGAGCCACAAGCAAGACAGCACGGGGTACTTGTACGTCCAGTTTGGGAGCACCAACGTCGCACATATCCGTCATCAACTGCGAGACGTCTTGCTTCATTATATTTCCCACTCACAGCAGATCATGTTGCTCCCAACTATGAACCCGTTGATAACGCAGAACATTTGCGACAAGTCTTGGACCACAAGTCAATGCACAGCGGCGAAGGCGATTTCCCCATTGAGCTCATTCATTTCAGAGCGATCACTGCAGCCGTCGCATTCTCGATGGCATTCAATTTCATGGATCCGGAATCTCTGGGAAGAATGCATTCAACCGGGTTGTACTTAGGAAGCGACGATTGGCTCTCAGCCATGTGTAAGATCCTCGACAAATGCTACTATCACGGCATCAGCTTCACCATGGTCGTGTTCGTCCTTGCAGTGGTTCACACTGCACGCAATCCAGAAGAAGGTGTTCCAAAGGTAAACAACATCATTGGCTGGCGAAACAACACCTACGCCGTCATCCCGACGTTATTCGTGGAAATGGCTCCGACTAAAGCAATCTTGGGATTCCACTGCATGGACACATTCCTCGCAAACATCAAAACGTACGACGATGGCTCGATAAGAGATTCTAGCCGCCTGAACTTGTTCCGTCTGGCAGATGCGGCTGGTACGGGGCAGGAAGGCACATCGCTTGCTCTGCATAGTATTGCTTCTCCTTGGGTGGGCAAGCCGTCCGTTGAGACGCCGGATGTACCATTGTATCTTGCTTTCGAGTCTCCGAGACATTACAACAGCGTTGATCTTTGCCTCGCTGGCCGCATCAAGGGTAATCTCGTTGGCACAGTTAGCGTACTGGACGTTATAGAGACCATATGCAAGAGCTTCGATGAACAAGTCGATTGCCAAGGATGCGAGAGTACCGCCGATGTGTTCAATGTCAAGTCGTCGGTATGGGCTAAGAATGCGAGACACAAACCCCTGGCTCGAGACCTACCTACCTTCATCCCTATTCGAGAAGATCCTGCTTGGGCGTTATTTCTCGCGGGCCAATCACAGTCGTTCGATGGACGAGTGTGTTTCAACTGTGTTAACTGCTCAGTGCGGAAGCTCGATCCGAAGGACAGTCTATTGATCGGATATATCTAAACGATTCTCTTTCGTTCTCTTGCTATTTTCTGTGCAGTATGGTCTGTCACAAAGATCTGTGATTATATGAGGAAATATATAAAGTATCATGCGAGAAATGCAATGTGTATATCGGCGTCTACGAGTTAATAATGTACCGTCCATCGGCTTTCGATTCCGCAATCGGACCATATCCAATAACTAACAGAGGGGTATGCTCCTGAGAAGGCCCTCTCGCGACTGTACAGTCGTAACAACCGTAAGATATGGCAGTCGTGTATTGCTGTCCGGCCAGATGCAACGCCCAAGCCGCACTGCCAAGGGCTGGTAGAAAGATGTTGTGAGTGCGAGTAAGGGAACTATCAAGCCGCTCAGACCAATTCTGACCCAAAATAGACCAAAGTGATGCCTCAAGCTTGATAGCCATGCGGGGGTGTGCGTGCCCAGGACACGGTTCCATCCCTCTCTGGCTTCTCAAAATCGCCCACATGGCCGTCCTGACGCACGAATATCCCAGTACGGATCCTCCTATCCGCGCACCGAACACCACAAAAGGATCTCGACTGAGAATCGGTCTCTCGATGCCGAGATACAACGAACAATCTGGAGCCTTATCTGTTGGCTTGTGTAGAGATTGCCAAGAACTGTTCGAAAACTTTTTATCTCCCGGAGGTGCCCAGTCTCGTAAAGAAACTGTTGTACCCCGAATCGATCCATCATGAAACACGGGGACATTGCCCACAAATTTGTCGAGGCAACGAATCCCTATCCCACTCTTTGTCGGTGCCATATCCACCAGAATCGCAGGTAGAACAGCCAGGGTACCAGAGCGAAACCCGAGAATTGAAGAACGTTCTCTCTCTTCGAGTTCTAGAAAGCTTGATGGGGTAGCGCAGTGTACAGTCCCAACAATGACGCATGCATCATGAAATTTGATACCACAGGTGAAGTGCTTGTCAAGATAGCCACAAATTTCGTCCAACCAGGTTGATGTACAGAGATCCATCTGAGTAACATGAAACGTAGATGCGAACCCTTTTGAGAGCATCCCCACAAGTGATATAACGATCGACGCTGTGATTATTCGAAACCGGACTATATCTTCAAAATCGGCAGGACCAACATGGTACAAAGCTCTAAACTTGTTGTGCTGCACGCTTTCCAACGCAGACTCTGTTGATATCAAGTCATAGCAAGGCGCAATGCTATCCGCAGAAAGCGCAAAATACATCGACGCCAGTCGTATAGGAAGTGGTTTGTGATTCTTGCGTACTTTGCTGCTGAACATGGCATTTAGACAGCGGCTGTCCGAATCCGCTGCCTCCCAGTCACATGTTAATGAATTATTTATGCGCGACTGTACCTCCTCGAAAAGAGTCTGTACTGTCTCCACCCTTATGGAAACATGCATACCCAGTGCATTCAGCAGCATTGAACCTGCTGTATCGGAACGAAAGTACATGTGTACATTCTCAATACTTCTAGCCACGGTATCCGGAACGCGGACATCAGCACGCTGGTGAAAATCCGTCTCCGAAACTCCCGCCAGAACAAGCACAATACCATGCGGTCTCGGCTCAGGCGGAGGACCTACCCCATCCCATGAGACAATGGGACCGATGTCATAACCTACTGCCTTCAGATACGCAGCCGTGCGAGCGGTCAATGAACTTCTGGTAAAGTATGGATCGGTGCCTTTAATCCCTTCATTGTTCAACCAGCTCAACAAGCCCCCGAGAAGCGAGATCTCGAAGTTCTGTAGACGATCCGTTTTCGAGTCTGCATGCCGTGAAGTGTACTGCCACCGTTTTGCCGCTTCAGGTAAGCCGCTGGCAGCCTCCTCGAATCGTTCGTGGAGGCCTCTTGTCGCACCTTCATTGAGAACAACGTTTACGTGATCCATCAATAGATGATACAAAGTCTCGGCGAGTCCCGGTATCTTATTTTGCCCCTCCATATAATGCTCCAACATGAACTTGATGAAGAAGTCGACGGCAATTTCACCACCGCATTCATGTGCCAGCGCGCAGATGGTCAGCCCGATCAACTGCGTGACGGGATCCCCTCCAAACGCCGCGGATCCATCGTCGTCCTCGAAATACAGCATACCATGGTAGGTCAAGATGTGGCAGCGTGAAGTCGGTAAACAGAGTGTGCGGCTGAGGTGTAGAGACTCGAACGGGTCTTTCTTGATTGTGGATCTTAGGCCGGTTAGGAGCTGTTTGATGCCGGATAAGCCCCCGACCCATCCCCAGGCGGATGACGCTGCATGTAGGGTTGCGACGATATCTGCGGCTCCTACTTGGACTTGTTGAAGCTGTCCGCTCGCGGAAGATTTGAAGACGAGTGTTGCCATTTCTTTTTTGAGGATTAGGGAGGTTGTCTTGAATTGTGTATCGATATTAGTTAGAAAGGCTTCATATTTTACGTAGTAGCAGCCTGTGGTCAACCAGATCAATACAATATGCGAGACTGTAAGGTGTTGTCAACCGAAAAATCAGGCTGGTGGACTCTAAAACACTTCCGGACACCCATTACAAATAGCACAATACTTTTTAGCTTATCGCTGCGCGATGCTCTCTCAGGCTCACCGGTTCTGTCAGCCTTCTCTTCAAATCTGTTGAGCTTCTCGGCACATCCCTCACAAATTTCCTCTAAGCATTAAAAGGGATTTAGGCTGAGTAGATAGGTTAAATCTTATACAACCAGTAAGATGTATTAGAACACGTCACTATGCATTTTTTTGCATAAAGCGGGGTTGCTTAGTTAAACTTACACAAGCGTAGAGCTAGATGATTAGTATTTTCTAGCTATATTAATAATAATAATAATAATAATAATAATAATAATAATAATAATAATAATAATAATGATAATGCTAGTAAAGTGTTTGATAAAGTAAAAAATACTGTTATAACTATTTTATTCAACACTTAACTTATAATATTACTATTTATACTAATTTTTGATTTAGTTTCAGTTTAGCAAAGCTAAAAAAAGAAAAACTTATGGTTTTTTAAGTAGTAAATTTTAGTAAAATAAATACGTTTATAGTAAAATTAAGTAAAATTTTAATTCTAGCTCTGCACCTGCTGTTCTATTCCTCCAGATAATTCCTGTTCTTTTTTAACCTTATACCACTTCTTTTACCTCTCAAGTCCCGCTTAGCGGATACGGATTTCCTAATAATAACCTCCATCTCTTCTCCATCTCCAAAAATGCACTCGCAAACTCAAACAGTCTCCCAGTTACACACGCCCTGTGCAAATCCATCGGATCCGCCCTCTCCAATACCCGCCTATAAATCTCTACAAGCGTGCACATATCTTCCAGTGTGTTACAATTGACGAAGCCGTAGTCGCAGCTGATTGCCGGGATAGGCGGATGTGTAGCTGGATCCGCGTTCTCGAGGAATTGTTTAAGATCCCAGACGGATGGATGCGGACCCGTGGGCGGGACCGAGAAGAATGATTCGAGATGAGGTAACCGCATGCGCAAGTTATTGAGGCCGTGAGAGTCTATGAGTTTTAGTAGTGTCCCGGCTTCGTAGGATTTCCAGAATGCAGCGAACGAGGCTGTGTGCGTGAGACTGCGCCGCTCGTTGTGAACTTTGTAGAAGAAACTGCCATCGCTGGGGACAAGCAGGAGAAGGTATATGTCTACCAGCTGACTCTCCTCGGCGCTGTTGCGGCAGGTTACAAAGGCGAAGGTGTGGTACAGCATTGTGCTCGGGTTTGGAGTAAAGCGGTGCAAGATGTGTGATAACAGGAAGAAGCTATCCCGTTTAGCCTCAGGTTTCAGCTCACTTGGGTGCGTATTGCGGTCCCGAGGATCAAGGTAGAGTTTTGCTTTGTCAACGAAAGTCTCTGCGAAACTTCGTTCTGCTTCTTCTTTGGCTGTAGGCTTCTCCAGACGGTGTAGATTTTTGAGCCACCAGGGGAAGTACTGACCACGATGGGATTCCGGTATCCTGTAGTAAATTTCTTTGATCTTCTCGACCATGATACCTTTGACGCGCCATTCATGTAAGTCACTCGATGTAATGTCGCCGAAGAGACGAATGCCTTGGTATAGCCCAAAGAGGTGAGATCGGTCACTGGCGTCAAAGACGTTATTAAAGCCGAAATCTTGCAAGACATCTTCTTCCACAGGCATGATGTCTTCAGCCAACGACTTCCAGAGATAGTCCGCTGAGGTGAGCTGGCGCTTCGAGCACGTGAATAGGTGATACACGGATGCTTTGCCTTCACACGATTCACTGCAGAAGCGCCCTTTACTGCAGTAGCTGCATCTTCTTTTCGTTGGCCGATCACATACGTCGCATTCTGGTTCGTATTCTTCCTCGTTTGATATGGAATGATAGCAGTTAACGAGATTCTCTGACCTCTCTGATCGCCTGTAAGAATTAGCTTTGAGAGATATTGAAGTATGATTTTGAACTGCCTTACATTCTGAACATCTCTGCAACTCGATCCTGCTCCGCCTTTACCATTAGTTGGTCAATCTGCGCTCGCCTCACCGAAATTTCGTCATTCTGAGTACCGATTAGACTGCTGCCTCCAAATACTGAAGTTCGTTCATGTCGAACTTTGCCTGCCACTGGGGTGATGAGCTTCTTCACTATCTCGTTCTGCAGTAATAACACAGCCTCACTTATCCGCTTGACCTGTTCCGGGAGAAGCAACTCCATATTTGGAACAGTCCATGGCTTGAAAAGACGACCGTGGCATCCCCGTGCATTAAAGTGTCCATATGACTGGATAAACGAATGACACATGAAGCAACACAGCTTACTACATCCAATGTAAGGGAATATTCCAGAGCCAGACGTATTGGCTGTGTTCAAGTGCATCAGTAATTGCACCTCGGCGTGAATATTCAACTTCTGTCTCTGTCGCTTCATGAACTTACGTTCAAGTTGACTTAGAGCCCACTTTTGACCCATGAAGACCTGAATTGTCTCTTTTTTTGTATCGAGGCCAAGAATATCAAATGTCTCTCTTAGTTTTATGAGGCGATGAGGCGGACTTGCGGGTGCAAGAGGTCGAGACACTAAGGCGATGGTGATATGCATGAAACTCGGGAACGTTAGGGCGGTTTCCTTGAACTTTTCGAATGTAACTCTCAGCCGTGCAATTAGACAGATGTTGACCCAAAGTTTTCTTGATGTAGAAGATGCTCTTGGAGAGTTGATGAGCATTTGCTCTATTTTGCTTGACCGGCGTAGGTCGTACGCTGCGATAACAAGTCTTGAATGTCGGCCAAGAGTGCTTTCGTCATTGATATTTGTGTTGAAAAGAAGTTCGCGCAGGATCGACAATTCTGAAGCAAGGTCTGAACCGTCGCCTGTTGTGTCAAGATATGTCTTCCTAAGTCCTGCCTCGAAAGCTTTGAAGCTCGCTCTCAGATCAGGTATATAGCTGCTTTGTATCCGACTCTGGTGGAATAACACCAGCTCTTCCCACAGACGTACATCTAGATTTGTATCTAAACAGATATCATCAGATGAGCTGTCGATGAAAATTCATTCTGTTGAACATACCTTCGCCACGTGAATATGATTCCAACAGCCTCTCTAGGGCAGTAAAAATAGGCCTGTCAGCCTCTGAGAACCCCTCATTCCGAGAGATCCAGATGAACACGCTGTCTTCACTCTCCCTCATAGCAGAGCAAGCGACTGCAGTTCCGCCCTTTTTGTTTGCCGCGAACTCCGCCAAACAGTCTAAAAACTTCTGCTTGAGCCTTCCATGTCCAGAGTCTGCTATTAGATGAGCGCAGATAGTGTTCACACTAAGTGCACCCTCATCGTCGTTATTATCGCTATTATAGTCTTCGTCGACCACGGCGTCAGATAGCGAGGAGGCTTCGGCCTGGCCGCCGTTTCGAAGCGATAGGAGATTGGCTAGAGAGTGGAAATGGGACCAGTTTAGGCCTGGATAGTCCCAGTTGAATGTTTCGCCCATTTCAAAACACAAAGCTATCGATCGTGCTGATGGTGTGTGATGCGTAGCTGTGCGGGGTCGAACAGGATTCAGGTGCGAAGGGTGACACGCCTGCAGACCAATCAGCCAACGCAAGGTCTATACGTACCACTGCCGCGGGACAGGAGTCGTGTGTCATCTTTGCTGCGTCCCGAGCAGAGAAATGAACAAATACTCAACTAGTAGTGTCAACTGTTGAGATATCTTTTCATTTCTTGCTTTATGGCTCCATCGTACCCTTGCACTTCTACAATGACGCGCTAGCCACAGCAAGTGTCTGGTAAGTCTCATATGCCGCTGTTGTTTCGTTAGAATTTACAGACCCTAGCGTTCTTTCCATCCATTCCGCAACCGCTGGATCTGCGAGCGCGTGCATTACAGCTACCCTATCCGCTTGTTTTCGGTTATCGTATAAAGACGAAACAGATATCGCGCTGTTACCTGAACGACTAACAGTCGTGTTCGGCAGGTAGGGGGATAGAGTTTAAGAAGGTGCTGAGGAGATGCTACTATCACTGGCTACTAAATAGTCGTAAGTTGAGGTCTAAGCAGGTTTACAATATTAGCCTGTTATTAAGCCGCAGAGCTTAATCTATTCTTATTTTTAATATCATTATAAAAAGTTATTATAGATGTTTATTTGAAAAGCTATTTATAGAACTATGAGAGTTTTTTTGGCTTTACTAAGCTAAAACTAAATAATATATATAAATAGTAATAATGTTAGTTAAGTAACCACTAGTTGTTGCGCATAGAACGCTTTGAAACTAAGCCGTGCTGCCTACTTGTGTAATTCAGCAGTGTGTACATTCGCCCTTCAGAGCAAATCTAGAAGTTTATGCTCTATCGTGTGGAACCCCTCACACAATGGGCAAGAGAAAGCCGCGTATATCTCAACTTGTTCCGTGCTTCTAAGAGACGCCTTTCCAGTGCACTTTCTACACTCAGGACAGACCTTCATGCCGTTGCTACTGACAGTCACATTCGGGCAGTTGCGCGATCCAGCGTGAGTATAATGACAATGATCACATATAAAAATGTGCTCGAGCTCGTCTTTCGCCTTGGGTCCATCCCGCCCGCCTAGCAGAAGGTCGGTCGCCAAAGTCGCGTTTTCGTGGAGGAGGTCCACTACGCTCCCATTTCGAAGGGCTGACTTTAATGCAGATCGACGTCCTGCAACAGCCGCGGTGACCAAATCCCGCACTTCCACATGAGCCGGTACCTCCGTTGTTGTGTTGTCGTAGACGAAAGCAGCAGTGACGGACCATTCGTCGCTTTCGACGCCCTTTATAATGTTTGCGAATGACGTCTTTGCAAGCTCGTAAAGGGATGCACAGTCGTACTTGTCAGCGACTATAGAAACCTGTGCATGGAGAAGAGATTCGAATGTGTTGTATGTAGTGGCATCGTATTTTGCTTCGTAGAAGTACGACACCATGCAGTCAATAGCATCAGCGTATTCTGGATCATCTTTCAGAGTGACCACTCCGCTCTCCGTCTCCTGTAATCTAGTCAGATCCTAGATCTCATTTGAGCATACATATTCCTACCATTAGGCCGATAGTGAGAGCCTTTTGAAACCACTTGGAATGACAGTATGCAAGAGCTTTGTGAGTCCGCCAACTCTTCTCGCCAAAGTTCAGGGTGAGATCTGATAGAATGCCAGATCTCAAGCATGAGAAATTACGAACATAGTTTTCAAGAGCCATGGCCTTTCTAGGGATCGAAGACAGAATTCGTGGATATCTAGGAGAATGTCTCATGCTTCCCTTCACCCCGCGACCCTGAGGCTTTGTCGCGACTCATGACA
The DNA here is from genome assembly GCA_022059125.1 of Corynespora cassiicola. Classification (NCBI taxonomy): domain Eukaryota; kingdom Fungi; phylum Ascomycota; class Dothideomycetes; order Pleosporales; family Corynesporascaceae; genus Corynespora; species Corynespora cassiicola. Next base: position 3,841,487 of record JAEUWY010000006.1, on the reverse strand, counting down.
AGCGTCAGTTATGTCGTGTAACAGTATTTAAGTATGAGCCAATAGTCTAGTGACACGAAACCAACCCAGGAATATATTCCGTCATGGAGGCACCCACAGAATCTCAGTAAAATATGGCCAGCACCAAACCACCGAATTAGGTTCTTCATGTATCTGTTTAAATCTGGATTGCCCTTGAGGCGTCGCACTACCTTGAACGCCTTAGAAGAAGTGGATTCAACGTTTTTGAATATTAGAAAAAGTTAACTTCTTGACAGCTTTACATACATCTTCTGTCGCTGGACCTTGTGGCTCACAGATGCGAGCCACAAGGTCCGTGATTCTGAGCACGGCACGTGCCGGCTAAGAGGAGTCATACTGCCAAGACCTCAATCAGCCAACTCAGCCCTCTGCTGCGCCGCGGAATCAACTCTACTGAATCAACCCCACTTGATCAAAACCATCTCCTGTATTCATCTGAGTTAATCAACTATCATCTTAGTTAAGCCACGGCAAAATGTCCGACTTAAAAGATCAGATGATCGAAGAAGCTCAAGAACGGAGGGAAAATATCGAATACGTCCTAGACAACATTGAATCGTTCGGAGACCGCTTTAAATGGTTCATCTTGCCAACCAAGACGAGTGACTGTTATAGCTTATGCGTAAACAGCCCTTACAAGAAGTGCGCCGAGCCCTACTGCGCAAAGCAATGTTTTGCTCAACAACACTTTGGATGGTGCCTGGAGCATTCGGCACCGTCCTCGGAAGACGTCCACGGCACCTATCGTATCACTGAGGTCATAGTTACGAGGGCTAATGGGGAGATAATTAGAAAATCTAACACTCTCGAGAAGCTAAAGTGTGCTCTTGCTGAGGAACAGGAGGGCGAAGATCCAGGCTGTAATGTTGTTCAGTCCGGTTGGTGTCCCTCCTTAATTACATTGAACCTACAGCATCAAATTTTTTTTCTGGGCTAATTTTCTGGGCTAATACTGTTAGAATTTCTGGGCTTGGACGGCCTTCAGGAATTTGAATCGGACCGCTGGATGGCCGAGCAGATGGGGAGAGGATCGCCGTAGTATTTGATAAGGACGAGTGCGCTCAAATGGCCAGACAGCTTTACAAGAGTGGTATGCTTGTAGAAACGAAGAGAAGTCTCTTGCGGATCCTTACTCCACAGCAGATTTCACGAATTGTTGTCGAATAGATTAAACACATTTCTCGTTCCTTTCCGCCATCACAATCATTTACCACGAAGTTCGCCGCAACGTCAATCTTGCCTTAGCGGCGCGGTTAAAGCGAGGCGAAATAACGAGCACGACGGCGCGAACTACCAACACGAGGCATAGCAAGGCATAAGATAATAACGGGGTGAGCATGGCACCGAGGGAAATACGGTCATCATAACATGTGCAGCAGAATACCACAAACAGGTTTCTGCATATACTATAGCCCCGAAGTACTTTCTTTCGTTACTACTACCTAAATTAAGGCTGCTTTCCACACAAGTCTTCCCTGTCCTCAGCTCCGGTATGACGATGATACTGGATTTCTATTAGCAGAACAAGCTTTGGGAGACGAACTAAGTGGCCTAATTGACGTCTACAGTCCGCGAAGTCGTGCTGGCATTAGCCCCCAGCGGTCTCAACACACCCTTCGGAGCCATGTACTGGCTTTAGTAGAGTCTCGTACGAAAGACTCTTAGAGCGCCATGAATACGGCGCTCAGCAAAACAATACTGAAAGTTTATTGAATGGAGAGGTGTGAATTGAGGGGTGGGATCGGCAGACCAGGCTGAGGTAGTACGGCTGACTTGCACAGCCCGCACAACTGTATGCCGCACCAGCCATATGCAGCCACGGCTTGCCAAGTCTCGGATGCTTCATGTGTGACCACCGAGCTTCCGCTAAAAGTTTAGTGGGAATTTATCCCTGAGGGGTGGTGAGCAAATGATATTCGATTGGCCACAAGGGCTCCTAAGCAGCTAAGTAACGTAACCCACAAGCGAGTCGCGCACACAAGCGAGTCGCGCATCTCTAAATGCCTCAGCATATACATAACTTATACTTATAATGCTACAACTAAAAAATTCTTAATCAGCTTATAAAGAGGTTTTAGTAATTTTTACTTTTTTAGCTATTAAAAATTATTTAATTTAAAGCGTACAGCGCGCTGCTACTATTTATAATATTTTAGAAACTATAGTTTGTAATTAACGCGCTAAATAACTTATAAAATATAATTACTAGCTTAATTTAAAACAGCTAACTAAGCTTAAAAAAAAGTTATTATTACTTATATTTTTAAGCTAAATTTATAAGAATTTACATTTATATTAAGTACTGTATATAATATAGCTAATTAATTACTTACTATATAAAAGGCGGGCTATATTAGTATTAACTAGCTTAGTAACTTTATTAAGTATTAGCTAAACTTTTAAATTTAATTAATCTGCTAATAAAATTACTAGCGCGTTTTTTATAAAAATTTTAAAATTATTAGCTTTTAGTTTAAGTTACTATATTATATAAAAAAAAAGTATAGTATTATTAATAAAAATATATATAACTTTAACGAGACAGGCTTTATAATAAAAATAATTTTAGCTTAATTAGTAGTTATAGTTTTAAAAAAATAAAATTAATTTAAAAATATTTAATTAAATAATTATAAGTAAATTATAGTAATTTAAAAAATTAACGCGTGCGGCTAGATAATTTTTTTTTTATTATTTTTATAAGTAAGTACTATTTTTTTATATAGTATAAAAATAATAATATTTTATTTAGCTAGTATATATTGCTTAGTAAAAGAGACTAAATAATAAATTAGCTAAAAGTATATTAGTTAAAATATTTTAATATCTATACGCAGAGCTGTACAGTAAAAATATACTAACTATTTATTATTAATAGCTATAAAAGCTATAATTTTTTAGTTTTTTAAAACTTCTATAAAATAAGTAAAATTATTACTTTTTATATATTTCTGCATTTATTATACTTTTTTTAACTTTTTAATATAAAATATTTTTTACTTTTAAAACAGGTGTATAATAATAAAATTTTTAGCTTAATACGTAATTATATTAACTATATTAATAAAACTACTTTTTTACTAGTTTTTAAAAAAAATTTTAAATAATTTTTTATAAAAGCTAATATACGCGTAAGCTTCTAAAAAGTAAAAATAGTTTTATATAATTTAAAAATAGTACTATTAAAACTTAATATAAAACTATATTTATTTACGCTAGTTTTTTTTAAAACTATTTAGTAAAAAGCTAAAATACTAAGTAACGCGTATAAGCTAAAAGCTTAATTAATATTAATTTATAATAGAGTAAAAAAGTATGAAAATTTATTATCTGCTTCTATTATTATAGCTATTAATTAGCTTAAAAAAAAGGCTGTAGTAATACTCTATATAGCTGTATTACTTAAAAGCTAAAATAAAAACTTTAAAAAAGCTAATAAAGCTGCTATATAGCGTATAAAGTAAAAAAAAAAACGGATTTAGCGTAAAAAAACTTTAATAAAAACTAAAAAAGCTAAAATTATTACTTAAAAAAATATTAAAAAGTAATTAAACGAGAAAAAATATAAAAAAGTAGTTTATTTTAGTAGCAGCCGGTAGTTAAAAACACACTGCACACGCTGTAGAGAGTAAAAATATAATTCTTATACGTGTAAAATAACAGTATAACTACTGTAGTTACTTCTTATATTAAGTTATTATAATATTCTTTTAAGGTGGTTAAGTATGTAGTTGCGCGTGTGCTGGGTACTTAGAGATGCGCGACTCGCTTGTGTGCGCGACTCGCTTGTGGGTTACGTTACTCGATGCCAGAAACGTCAGTACAGCCAGTGCAATTGCATCTGTTCCAATACGCATTGTCGGCTGTACGACAGGAACATAGTAAGGAGAATGGTTATTAGGAAGAATGGCGTCAGGATTATCGCTTTCTTGAGCCTTCTTCCAGACTTTAGGGTCAGTCCCACCGAGAGTTCAGTACGCATATGGCAGGCCTCGAGACGTAGCGAGGATGGAGAAATCCTCGCAGGAAGTTTTGGGCTTCTGCTCTACCAGCCCTGCCTTCAAATGCGCATCAAATGTAGCGTATATCTTGTGTACCAGCTCCGGTGTGGACGTAGTCAGAGGCGCTCTCACACTGTGCTTGATGACGGGCTTGTCGCTGACCAGACGCAGCACATTCGGCCTCGACAATCCTTGTGATTGCGCCGAGAGCTTTGGCTCTCACACCAGGGTTGTAGGTTTTAAGATTGATGTTCATATCAGCGTAGGGACGATAGTCGGCCCCAGGCCAGCCGCTGTGAAATTGGCGACATGTCAGAGACATTATCTCTTTCGGGTCGATGACGAGGGTGTGCATGCGGACGAGGGCATGCGCTGCGACAAGAATAGGTTCCACGTTGTCTTGTGGGTTGACGCCGGGGCCGCTACTGTTAATCCTGATGTCAATGCTGTCAGCAGCGGCCAGTACTGGTTCTGATGAGAGAGCCAAAGTGCCGGATTTGAGAGGCACGACGTGTTGGCCTAGGACAAGGTCCGGCAAGGGAATCTTGTCATAGAGGCCATCGTCTATCATGGCTTGCGCGCCTCCAAGCCACTCTTCGTTTGGTTGGAAGAGGACAAGAAGAGTGCCCGACCACGATTGCTTTGCGGCGAGCAGCAGAGACGAGGCTGCTAGGAGACATGTCGTGTGCATATCATGCGCGCACGCATGCATCACTGGCCGCTCGACACCCCATGAGTCCTCCATCCTGACCGTGCTAGAGTATGGCAGCTTGGCTTCCTCGCAGATGGGGAGGGCGTCCAACTCGGAACGCACCAGCACTGTCCTCCCGGGCCCATTGCGCAGTATAGCGACGATTCCATGGCCGCCGATGTTCTCGACAACGTCAGAGTAGCCTAGTTGCTTCAGCTTGGCTGCGACGAGCGAGGCGGTGCGCGCCTCTTTGGTTGGTAGTTCGGGGTGTTGATGCAGGTCGCGATAGAAATCTTCGAAGGGCGCGAGGTCGGGGCGGAAACGGTCCACAAGCGATGCCAGGGAAGGTGCGGGACTGCCCGATGCTCGCAGGATTAGCGTACCCACTCCATCACGACCTTGGACTCACCAACCTTTTGAATCCGACATGGCAGTCATCGTTCTGCTTTGCGGACGGATGGAATGCATCGTGAAGGAGCTCGGCAGGGCTTGTGTGTGGGTGAGCGACAGAGAGGGGGAGAGCAGGCTGAACGACCGCTGTGGCACAGCCAGCATGCTAGCCAGCCTTGCTGCCCCACGGCAGCAACGCCTGCTAACAGAAGTACAGTTTTTTTATCTATTTAGAATCACAGGCTGTTCTCTTCTAGAATCACAGTCAGAAAGATTCAAAACCCTCACACTCTCTTCTCTTTTACTTTTATTAAAACATCCTGCCCTGCAACCGCCTCCATGACCCCTAAACATGGCTTTGCAACATCCACGTTGGGCACCTTTCCATTACCTTTTACAACTGCAACCTCAAACCGCGCCAGCACTGCAGCCACAAACCCTACCGCCTCACTCTGCGCGATAAACTGCCCGGGACAGTAGGACACGCCGCCGCCGAAGGGGCGGAAACTCGGACTGCGAGCCAACGCGGGATCCGCGAGGAATCTGGCAGGGTCGAAAAGCTTGGGCCGGGCGCCGAAAAGTTGGGCGTCAATGAGGGTCTGGTGTGAGGGGACGACGATGCGAGCGCTAGATTGGAGGGTGAGGCCGCCGATAGTGCAGGGGTGGGCGACTTCGCGGGCGCTGATGGAAGAGGTGGTTGTGCGAAGGGTTTCGTGGTAGGCGGCAGTGAGGGGAGATACTGGAGAGTTCGGATTCGATGGCCTCGCGGAGTGGGGGGCTGTTGAGAACGTGGGCGGTAAGCTAAAAAGTGGCTTTCCAGGCGTTGGAGTTGATGCTGTGGAGGGTGATTAAAAGGATAAGGAGGGGGGGGAGGAGGAATGAGTGGGACGGGGCTTATAACCAGTAGAAGAGGGGCAGGTAGGTGTTTATATCTCTGGCGGTGTTGCCTTCGGCCCTCATTTCGCTCTCGAGGCCTTTGATCATCATGCATGCGTCGGCGCGCTGGTCGGGGGGCATCTCGAACTACTGATCGGAAACTTTCTGGAGTTTGTTCTTGTTGTCGAGTATGTCATTGCAAAATAGTTTTGGAATTTTGAATGCTAGTTTCCAACTCTCTAAACCGAAATTGTGGTATGTTTTGAGGAATGGATGGTCGATATCGAGGAATGCTTCACCATACATGCACGCGGTCATGGCCTCCAGGAGAGTGTGTCGCACCCAAGCTTGAAGCGAGACAATCTTCCCATCTTTTGAATTTTCGATAACGACATGCGCTGGGATCCTATCAAAGCTGAGGCGTTTGTGCATCTTTTCTACTACTGTGTTTTGGAACTTATGCAGCTCGTCTACTGATATGAACTGGGCTCTTATAATCCTCTTTCAGAAATAAGAGAGAGGCTTGTCTTTCCAGTTGGAGTGTGGGTGGGACTTGAAGTGTGAGGAGTTCAACGCGGGCTTGTCAAAGATTGCGTTTACCCCATTGCGTGAGGCTGCAGAGCCGATTAAGAGCCCTTTGACAAAATCGTCGAAAGCCAAGTCTTAGATGTTCCGGAAGGTGGATTTCACGTCGCGGGAATTTGTTATGACATAGAGTGTTTCCCCCCAAGACAATTGCAAATGGTTCTCGCGCGTTGCCAAAGTAGAGCCTGGCGTGGATAAGCTTGAGATGGTATCATAGTCGATTACCTACCTTCCTTGTTCAAGAATGGCATCAGCGTTTCGCACAAAGCATATCGTATGGCCAACCCCTGTACAAATATTCAATATTGCCGTTTATTGACGCGCTCCTGGATGAGGTATACGTACAAGCTATCTAATATGGTAACGTCTTCGGTCGATGAGGATAAAGAAATGGCAATATTATGAAGTTACATAACCTCCAAACCATTATAGAAATGAGAGGTATCATAATAAAAGGCTTCCATGCTTTTGCACCTTTCTAAAGACACCAACAGTATTCTAATCAAAGCGAGCCTCATGATTAGATCGCACGATGCAGTATCGAGCTGCTGATTGATCATAGGTGGTGCATTGAATTCTTTTGCAAGATATGGAAATTAGTAAAAATAAATCAAATATCTACAGCTTGTTTCCTACTTGAATCACGAAATCGCCGATCTCATGTGGAAAAAGGCATTCATAACATAAGGCTATTGTGCTACTCTGTTATCCGGCCGAAAGTTACCCTATTACCCTGCCCCACATTACTTGGTTGCCTGGTCTTCTGAATCCAGTTGAACGCCTTGGGAGAATCATACGATTTTCCGGAAGGGCTCACTTGAGTCCTTCTCCTTGGTAATGCTCAAATACCACTTGACAGTCTTCTGTATTCCATCCTCAATGCTGATCTGCGGCGCATACCCCAACCTTGTTTTGGCCTTGGAAATGTCAAAATATCGGCGGATGGTCATGTACTTGTTCTTTACTCGTGTGAATCGTGGCTGCTTGGTGCCGAAGGTAAACAGCTAGTAGAAGCACTCAGTCACCAGGGCTACCGTCCACATGAGCCCAGCTGGGATGACCCAGATCTCTTCTTTCTTGACGGGATAGCCAGCAGCGGTAAGGACAGCACGAGTAAAATCCCAGAAGGGCCATGGGTCATCGTTGGTGATAAAAAAGGCCTCGCCATCGACTTTACGGTCGACAGGCCGGGTTCTGGCGCGGCTGCGCAGGAGTGCTCGAGCGGCCAGGAGTTGAGCGTAGGCATTGTTTCCCACATACGTCCAGTCGAAGAGCTTTGAATTGTCCCCAACCTAAATCTTCTGCTTTCCCTCCCTCGCACTGCCAATCACATTCCCGGTTGTTGTACGATCGCCCTCGCCAAACATGCCGGCGGGACGGATTGCACAAGTCCTGATCCCTCAACAGTGTTTGCCTTGAGCACCATGTCCTCAGCCACTGCCTTTGTGTGCGAATACAACTCTGGCTGTTGTGGCATGTAAAGTAAAGGCAGGTCCTCGGTCGCACCGGCCAGGTCGCTATAGTCGTCGTGGATGACTGAAGAGCTCGACGTATAGACCAGAGCTCTAACAAATCCACTCTCTTGAGCGCATTTCAAGAGCTTGCGTGTTCCGTCGATGTTGATATCAGTGAAGTTCTGGGCCTTGCCGAGGGCTTGTTGAGATACTGTGTGAAATATTACCCGCGGTTTGGCTTCTTCAAGAGCTTCTTCGACGTCATGGCGCGAGGCGATGCTAGCCTTAATGTATTTTGCTCCCTCAATCTTGTATGGGGCATTTTAAAGATCGAGAATCGTCACTCGGGTGACATCTTTAGAGTCGAGGAGCTGTTGCACAATGTGATGGCCAAGGAAGCCTCCACCTCCGAGAACCAGTGCCGAGCTGATGGCATCAATAGCCTCCATTTTGTGAGAAAGTCCAGCAGAGTAAAATATGACAAGTATTTGAAAGGGCATGAAGGAGCGATAGCGTGGCAGTGCCGCTTTATATTTGCTTGCGGTCGGACCAGCTTACCCAGCGACGCGGGTCGCCCGGATCGTGCGAGCCAATCGGCGCTCTTGGCATGTTACACTCAGATATGGGCTATTTATTTAAGATATTTATTCTTTGAACGCAGCAACAATTGGAAGCCCAGTAAAACCATTTACTCCGTGTCTTATAATACATCCAGGTCTCTTTCATCCACCCGCGCGGCTTTAGTTGCGCTTCGGAACTCGAGCAAGCCAGTAGATACCGAAGCAAGCGGCAAGATTTAATACAACGAGCCCCATCACGGCCAGCCAATCTCTCCACCTTTCACCGTATGCCATGCTGAATATGCCCAGAAACTCATCGGTAGTGGCAGGTGGACAAAAAGTCCACGTGCCATACGAGCTTGGGTTGAGCACTTGCCCACCTGCCATCGACAGGTAGCCCTCCAAGTATTGTCCACATGTAGCACCGGCTGGAACCGGCACACGTAATACCTCGGAGGAGCTACAGACTATTGGCCTGTCCGCAATTCCCACAGCTAACATGCTTCGGAGCATATACGTCAGCGGGGAGATTCGGTACATGAAAATCCAGAGGGCTGGAAGTTCATCCTTTGTCATCAGTGCTCCGCAAAATATCAACATGAGATAGAAGAGAAGTTGACCAATGTTCACAGCCGCTTCCTCTCCCATTCCTGCCACGAGAGTTTGCGAAAGTGACGAGGTGAACAGAAAAAAGCCGACGAACAACAAAAGCATTAAGCCTCCTCTCTCAACCCCATACGTGCTGCTGGTATAGAATTGGAACCCTACTAGATAGTAGAGGACCAAAAAGGTCATGATGGCAAGAGCGATCTGCCATAGGCCCTCAACTCGGCTCTAAACCTAAACGCTTCTCGAACCGTCGCTGTTGGGAGGTGATGGTCTGTTTGCTGCACATATCCGGACCTGCGTTAAAAATTATTGTCAGGCACACAGCCATCAACGAGTATCTCACCAGTGATCTTACCAAAATTCATTTGCTTAGATAAGACATCCAAGAGCGTGGTTTTACCGGCCCCTGTCGCCCCCATCAAGGCTGTCAGAGTTCCTGGCTCGACATAATCATTGATGTTGTCTAACAGCTTCTTTTTGCCTTTCTGGAATGGAATCTCAAACGAAATGCCTTCCCAGTGAACGGTTGCCGCTGTTTGTCTTGGCTGTGTACTTTCTGAGACGTAAAAGACATCTTGAGTAATTGTGTCTTCATGAACACCATGGAATCCATTGCCATAAAAGGCTCCGCACCCAGGAATTCCGTTCAAACGCTGCAGTATGTTGCCTTTTTCTCTTGGCAAAACAAAATTTCGAGAGGAACAGAGATGGAGCACGCAGAAAAGCACCATGAAGATACACACTATGCCAAAGTTTCTACTCGTTCAAGCGTATTAGCAGCAGTAAAAGCAGTCACCCAGAGCCATCTCACCTCCATAAGTGATCGGAATGGTACCCGTACGCCGTTCTGATATAAATATCACCGTCCACAGCATTGGAACCCGCCACAGTGGCAGCGCTTATGCAACTATTCATAGATTGAGGTATGCCATTGTAAAGTGGGCCTGATGGTATAAATTGCGTGCACTCGAATTGACGACCATGAAACTTGAATGAATTCAATAGTTGCTCGGATCTAGCCAAAATTATAATACATACCTCATTGATCATTAAGTTCTCAAATGCGTATGTGACTGGATCCAGATGTCTAAACCAGGAAAGCCACAGTTTCATATATGGAACGGGTATTATAAAGCCTGCGTAGGCGATGCAGAGCACAATCACCACACCTATTGGCACCATGACTTGATCATGAGTACTTCAAATTGAGCCAACGCATCTAAAGAACATAGACAGTGCCATTAAGCATCCGAATGAAATTAGCCAAAAAAAAGCATCTACAGTGCGGCGGAGGTTCGTCATAAAGTAGAGAATAAAACTAAAGCTTAGGGAGGCTGAAATATTCGCTCGCATATCGCATAACATGGGTGGTATGGCCTCAATCATAGGGCAATATAGTGCATGTCGGGAATGCCTTTCGACAATGGGTCTTTGAGCCCATATGGACAGAATCTACCTAGGATTAGCCCACTACGAAACATTGGGGACAGAAAAACTACTTCAAAGCCGCTCATGAAACCATTGACGAGAACGGAGTAGAAGATAAGAACACTCCGTTTCGTCATGTCACCAGTAGTGGTACCTAGGTTCAAGAACACCGTGCCAATTATGACGGCCATAATGGCATTGCCGACGACGAAGGATACTGGGATGACCAGGCTGTTCAATAGCCGGCTCAATCCACGACGTAGGCACAATAGTAGCTGGGAGTAAAACGATATGAATTACAGAGATCTTGATCCTCTGGTGAATTGCATGTCAGCAAAAATATATTGAATGACAAATTTTGAGATGATGCTTACACCAGGCTTTCATACTTGACTGACTCTGTATCTCTGAACAGTGAGAGGTCCTGACTCTGCTCTCCCCGCCATTTAGTACATAGGCGCTCAATAGCCTGGGACACCTCAAGTCTCTGCTCGCTCCTCCTCCAGGCCTAGGCAAAGTCGTTTAATGTTTCGGGGGCTTTCTATTTCCAACCAGGAATGATCATGGCCCTTGCTTCGATGGGGTTGGTCAGTTCAGTGAGAAAATCACCTGTGGTGCAGCGGGGCAGACGCCGAAATCCAAGCGATTCAAAGTACACTAGGGCTTACTCCCAGTTTCCAAAAAATATCTGCTGTCCCGCGTATAAAACAGTGACTTTGTCAAAGCAGTCAAGGATGGACTGCGATGCCTGTTAGAGACTAAGCGTAGTGGTGGCCGCGTTCAGTTTTGTGAATCGTTGGAAATACCGCACACACTGGAGCGCTGTCGCACTGTCCATGCCTCTCGTGCTATTGTCCCAGAATTGCAGAGGTGTAAATGGAACAAATGCTTCGGCTATTGTGGTCCTCTGCCTCTCGCCTCCACTGACACCGCGGATGACTCCGTTTCCAACCTTTGTGTCCCTCGCAGAGCCAAGGTTGAACATGCGGAGGATTGCATTGGCGACTTGTTCGATGTCGGTATTTTGCAGGAGATGCCTTGGGAATCTTGCGGTAGCAGCAATCTTGATGGTTTCCCACACCGCGAGCTCGGGGAAATGCACGTCAGATTCGGCGGTATAGGTACGCTGGCCTCGATACTCGTGGTTCATAACACCGGCAGGTAATCTTGAATTTGGATTAATTCAATATTCCGGGTCAGATTCTCGATGTTTGCTCACCTTGGTAGTTGATGTCGGATGTCTCTCCAAGGCGGAGCTCTCTATCAGCGCCTGCCAAGACTTTCAAGAGAGTAGTACATCCACTTCCCGATCGGCCCAGGACTGCAAGCATTTCGCCATGGTTGACAAAGCCTTCGAAGTTGTGCAGAATGATCACCTCTGTCTCTGTTCTCCTGCCCAGAAGCTTAGCAACTAGGTAACATGGAGTCAAAGCCATCTTCGCAACTGTCTTGAACTCATCAGCAAAAGCTGTTTTCCCATAAACGTCTAGGTTTCTGAAGATGTAGCCACCTTTTGCTCTCAATTGCTCGGGGCTTTTGGCTCTCCCTGAGTTTGAGAAAGACTGCAACCATTTGTCTGAGTCGAAGTCGTCGGAATTGGGTTCAAAATTGATGAGACCGCAAGTAGAGGAAGATTTCTCGAGTCGGAGAGCTGGCTCGGCCCTGACCGACATGTCGTGCGGTGGTTAAAAGGCGTTGTGAGGGTCGGTTGTTGACTTGCGGCATGTGCTCCAAGCTGGGCGGCGCAGGAGATATTGGTGCGCAGCCGTCGGGCTCTGATTGTCTCTGCGGAAGGGTGGCATATCCCTGCTTTGCTAAGCCGCTATGTAATCCAATGTGCATTGCGCTTGTTACATGGCAGCCTTCTGAGATGGCATTCCGGGCATCAAGAAGGAGTATTTTTCCAGGCTGGATCCCGCCGGTGGCGGCAAAGAGGGGGCCGGCTCGCCAATCCAACACCGGCTCATGCCACCAGTCTTGTCGCCACCGTCCAGATGGACAATCATGCTTAAAGCATTCCTCCCCAAGACACCTACCACACTACTTCTAAATTTCTATCCCCAATTATCACTTCGCTGAAAACCATCTGAACATGGATATTCCTCAGGGTATCTCGCTGGAAAACCTGCCAGCCATGATGCCTCCTCCAGGCGTTCAGTTTAACTTTGATAACCCAGAGACGACTGCAACTCCACTATTGGCTGTAAATTGGTTTTTTACTCCTCTAGCTGCCCTGGCAGTATGCGTTCGTATCTTTATGAGGGCGACACTTAAACGAGAGCACAGTTTTGGATGGGATGACGGTATGTCTCATATGAGTGAACTGGTGTACCACGAGCTTACTCAATGCAGTCTTGATTGTACTCGCCGTTGTACATTAAGATTCAAATGAATTTCTTTCGCTTTGCTCATCCATAGCAGTTGGGTTCGATCGCCCATGCTGTGCTTGTGACCATCTCTTTGCCCTTGGGCTATGGTCGGCACATGTGGGACGTTCGCGCCTTGAGCTTCACAGAGGACAGATTGCATGTAAGTTGTAATGAAGCCATCTCGCCCATGCTGATGCTATTACCTTAGCCAATGCTATACCTGCCTACCCTCTTGGAGATTTTGGATTCAATAGCACATACCCCTAGGGCCCATTCCACATCAATTCGGTTAAGGAGTTCGACGATGGTAGCTTATTAGTTTCCTCGCGGCACTACTGTTCCCTCTTCAAGATCAGCAGGGACGGACAAGTACAATGTACACTAAACGTGAGTATTTGTAGCTTGACCTTTCTTGGCTTTCAAGATTAGAACTGCACAATTAATTAATCTGGCAGGGTGATTCTATATTGAAAAACAACCTTCCATTTTGGTACCAGCACGATGCCCGCATACATGCCGAGAATGGATCATCCACTTTTGATATCCATATTCAACACGGACAACCGCGCGGTCGTTTTCAACGTCAACCAGTCTACTGGTATCTTGCTTACTGTTGACACTAACACTATGAAGACCACCATGATCAAAGAGCTGTTCTCGGATACGGGAGTGTACCCACGCTTAAGTTATTCGACGAGGATAATGCAGGATCTGTCGAATACCCGCCGTGGCTCTAGGTAGGACTTCTCAGGCTATTGCCGTGACAAAGACGTGGTGTGTCCTAGAGTACGAACTTGACTCGATAGTATTGTTGAAGCGATCCGTTTAGCATGCGGGTCAATTCGCAGCAATGGCCGTGGGAGCCCTCGCCTATTATTATTCCTCACATTAGTTTCGGCGAAAAAAGCTCGTGCGTGTTCGCCGGACCTCCGTCGCCTTACAACTCGCTAGCGTGAATCGGATGCCGCGGAGTGCGAGGAGACTGGCATGAAAGAACACTATCGCTTCCCCACGAGAAAAGGCCCAGCCTAGTTGCTCACGCACGTTCTCGGACTAAATACCATATGCTGAGAGATAATATACACATCTCGTTCATGGTACAGCCACTTCATGCTGCATAGCTGGCTTAGTGCGTGGCTGAAGGCGTGGCTGTGAACATTGGTGCCAAGAAACGGCGGCCTCTGCCCCTTTCAGTAGTCGCCTTGGCAGTCGAGGCGAAACACAATCCATCCAGCCCTACAAAGTATCTTCGTATCGAAAACTATATCTGTAGATTGCGAAACGGAGGGGATTTTTTTGCAGAGCCCATTTCATTTTTTTCTTTCGCCAACGGCGACTTTTTCTACCGCACGCGCTTTCCATGGCTTCTTATCAGAACCTCTCGTCCAACACAGTGGTGGGTCGCGAAACGAATGGGGAGAAACTTTATCTGACATCTTATTGCAGTGTGACACATGCCGAAGACGAAAAGTGTGTATAGCGATGTTGAGGAGACAAGTCCACGACTGACATGAGGGCAGGTGAAGTGTGACCGCAATGATCCGTGCGGTAACTGTCAAGACAGTAACATCAAATGCATTCGGACACCATCTTCGCTGCGCCGGGTGCGAGACAACCTGAAACGACATCGCTCCGTCGAGTCTGAGCCAACTCCAAGGACAACTCGACAGAACCGATATGAGAGCACGCACTCACCCCCCAAGTACGCTGCCAGTTTGCCGCACTCACCTTCCATGATTGAGGCACATGAATTTATTCGACGTGAAATGATCGTGGCACGGAACATGACACCAGATAAACTCGCCGTTCTCAACTCGGCAATGGCTTTTGTCAACCATCTTTCTCATTTCACACGTCCCTCGGCTGGATCTCGTCCGCTTGCATCGCGTGTGGTTGATAGCATGGAGGAAATCATATTTCCGTCGACCGAGTTACTATACTGGATGATCCGCGGTAATTTTCAGTGCCAACCTATGATCAGACAAACTTTGACATATCAACAGAGCTGAGGAGTAACAACATGGGCCCTCATGTGCTTGATTACTTCAAGCATGTCTCTCCGTCATCTCTCAAAAAAATGGGCCTGTCACTGATCAATAAAGACCAAGACGCAGAAACACTCCTTTTATATTCTATTTGTGTCAACTCGGCTGCTTTCAAATTCATCAACACAATTCTTTCAGTAGATGAAGTCGAAGGAATGGAGGAGAGCTTGCGCGATTGTGCAACTCGACATCTTGAGAGCATCAAGCTAGCCATGAATCGGATCCATCTCTTGGCCGCCCCTTCCATGCTCTACTTACAAGCCCTTCTCTGTAGCGTGAGTTTACTCCCATCACCTTGGCTCAACAACTTTTTTTTTTGATTAACGCATTCTAGTCCTTCATTGCACAAGGTATTGGTGACTCTGCATCATGCTGGACTTTTATTTCTGCAGCCTGCAAAACATGTGAGGATTTGAACCTCGAAACAAAAGTCAGCACCTGTCAAGATGAGACCGAGGACTCGCTGGAGCTATATTACTGCTTCATATGGTGCCATATTCTCGACAAGAGTTATTCAATGATGCTTGGCCGAAGCCGATGCTTGCTCGGAAACAACGGTCTTGACTCGGCCTTTTCATCTCCACTTAATCATTCCATGTCCTCGCTGCTCTCGACCTATCTCCAGTTTGCTCCTATTCAATCTATATTTGTTTCGGAGCTACATCCAGAGCGAATCCTGAATAATACTTCATTAATCCCACACGTGGAGGAGGTTGTCACGGACCTGCATAAGCGCCTTCAGAGAATCCATGCTCGAATCACCGAGGTACAGCTCTTTATGAAATTGGTTGTTATTTGCTTACTTTGTCTAGTTGAACGAGCCCTCCGACTCTTGGGATGGACTTTATATGACCAGCGAGCTTAGCACGATACAATTTTCGTACCATTCTCTTCGCACTTCCATTTTACGCTCCACACAAATATGCACACCTGGAAAGCCCTACGTCGACAAGGATTGTCTCGATTCCGCACGTATGGCAATGTCCACGTTGCGTAGTATTCAAGTCGAAGCTTTTGTTGGGATCCCTGACATTCGGGCCCATGTTTCTTTTATGCATTGGTAACTTATGTCTAAACTTCACATCATTGGCAGCATTAACCAGCGACAACAGGACAGTTCTATATCATCCACTTACACCTTTCTTTGTGCTGTTTTGTCATGTTGTATCTACTGAAAGCTACCATGATTTTCAGATGCTTAAACTCGTGGCTTCTGGTCTGGACGAACTTGCTGGACGAAGCTCTTCAATTTCGAAGTTGCAACGACTTTTCAATGCATTCCTAGATCTTTGCACAGACGTCGTCGCAAGTTCTCAGCCCATTGTCAGCTCCAGTGGCACGGGAACGCTTGGATTAAATTCTGTCGAAGTTCCTCTGGTATCTGTCCCAGCGAATGAACCCGAAATGCCCCTCGCTGCGAACATACCGCCTGCGCAAGAAACATGCATCGACTCTTTCTCTACAGCTTTACCTGAAGCTTCTGTAGATCTCGCCATTGAGGGAGCATTCTTGGAAGACACCGACCCTATGTGGGGGCTTTTTGACGCACAGCCGACACTGGAATGGCTTGATGCAGACTTTTCTTTATTCGACAGCATTTTGTAGAAATTCTTAGCCAATCAGCCATACCATATCCGCCTTAGCTTTCCGATGCCATTCCATTCCAAATGAATAACTCCCGGCAATTGTTAAATATTGAAACATGAAGTGTTTGGTCCACCTCATGTTCTTCCCATTGTACAATATTTGCTTTTCATCTCAATCCATATAGCCCTGGCCCCATTGAAGTACTGCATGTTTAACTTGATGTACACTTTGATCTCATCTAGTCGTATGTCTTCTAGCTTCTGGAGCACGTCAAGCTTGCTGGAATAGCAAAAAAAAAAAAGGTATCATGTGTCAATAGCTACCTGTTAAGTCAGCAGAATTTTGTAATTTCAACTTTACCAAGCTATAATTCCAGTTTTCCCAAGCCCACGGTTTGTTCTAGATTATACCAAGCTTTTCTCTGGCTTTTGTTGCCATCCACTTCCGACTGTCGCTGTCGCGCTGAGGAGCGACCTGGAATTATCGGCGGTATTGCGGAGCTTCCGGCTATTTTTAGTCGGCTTTCGGAATGGTCAGTCGTTCAGCTATCACAAACGCCAAGCCATAGGAGGGCATCCTATTGGAGTGTTGTAAGAGGAACGGGAGAGGGAATCATGTTGACTTGCATTTAATACGTTGTCGGCATATCCTTCAATAGCGTTCTGATTGTTTTAGATCATCTTCAGTTTTTCCTGGCTTCTACTGCCGATTCTTTATTCGCCATGGACATTTCCATCACATTTGATTACCCAGAAGCAACTTATACAAATGGTGAAGTCGTCAGTGGTAAAGTAATCTTGTTTTGCCCAAGCACGATTACTTTGTCGAAAATTGCGGTGAATTTGATTGGTGAGACAAAATCGATACTCAGTGGCGCACCGGGGCTACTCACGAGAAGGAAAATGGATGAATCTCATAGGGTGAGCTCTATCGGCTGCATCGACTGCGAATTTCCCACTAAGAAATAGCAGGTGGTTCAAAACTCGGCGCAAATATTTCCAGTCTCCTTCGTGACCGAAAAGTCCAAAAGCGAGTCAATCAAACTTCAATTCGGCTATCACAGTTTTCCTTTTGCTTTAAAGGTATGCAGTCATACCCTTGATTTGCACGAACAGGACTGATGGTAATGATAGATTCCTTGGCTTCCAAAATGCGAATCATGCCCACCGAAAACCTCAGTCTCACGAATCCTGGACGACAAAGAAACGCAATTAGGTCCACCAGAATTGCCACCTTCGATGAAGGAGCCACGCAAAGGTGCTGAGGTTATTTATCGCGTACACGTTGCTGTCACGATTTTGCGCAACATGTTCAAAAGCACATTCAGAAAGGTGAGTTGGGCTGATCGTTGTGGTAAACACGGCCTAAACTACTCCCAGCATGCGGACATAAGTGTCTGGCCACTGGATACACGCCCCGTTTCGATAAGTTCGATGTGCTCGGGAGATTTTTCATCAGTCTCCACCGTGGAAGCAACTATTATGGGTTCATCGGCCAACAGTCTGTCTCCCACTGGCACTGGCGACGATTTACTTCTGTTGCCTTCGATGACGGGTACATCCAAAGTTCGTATTGCAGCCAGATTCCCAAGCGAATTCAGTTTGACATGTGCGCGCGACATCAGCATGCGCATCGATATAGAAAAGCTGGATGGCCACGAAAGCGATCTATATCTCCAAAGCTTCCAGGCCCTTTTGGTTGGCTATACAGACGTTCGCGTGGGTACAACAGCCCAGGTTCAAATGGCGTTCTGGATGGTACAAAGTTTGAGCAATTTGGGACTCAAAGTCTTCTCGTCAGATGATGAAGAAGGGACTGTGAACGAAATTGACCCTGCCTTATGGAGGGATAAGCCATTGCATGATAGCGTGGTCCCAAGTTTCCAATCGTGCAACTTGGAGAGGAGATACGAGTTGGAACTTTTGCTTGGATTCCAATGCAATTCACCCAAGGTTAGCGTCTGGTGCCAATGTTGGTACATTTTAGTTACTCACAAGCCCTTAGGCGCGAATTCTGTTTGTTCAACTAAGAACCCCAGTCAGGGTCTTTTCAGGCATAACACCAGGCCGGCGCCTAAGTGTCGACTGCAGATATCCCTACGACGCACGGTCCATGTCGGAAAAGGGCTGTAGCTCCACCGGTCCGACTGCGACCAATGGTTTTGGTCACGAAGCTTCAAGCCTAGTCAGTGGACAGAGCATGGAGTTCAGCCGAGCCAGTATGTTGCCGTCGCCTTACCCACCTACATACGAAGAAGCAACAATTGCGTCGGTCAATGATGGATTGCAGCGAGAATATGGACTAGGAAAGTCCTGTTGGTAGGCTTGGGGCTGTTGAAGCTGAAATTGCATTGGCCAATATATATCATTTCGAGCTTATAAATCACTAGCAGAGCGTAGAGTACAAAAAAGGGTATCACGAAACAAAAGCCCATAAGCCATTACCCGGCTATAAATATATGTAAATATTCTTTGATCATAAAATTCTTTTTGAGAGCCTCCTAGATTTCCCCACATCAGATGGATGAAACGGATCCACCTTGGGATGGTGACTTGTGACTCGTCCCCCGGCTACTCATGGGCGCACTGCTCGCATGGCGATCTTGCTTCAGAGCGGCATGATAATCCACTTCAAAGGCATCAAGGTCCGAATCGACAGTATTGAAAGTGGGCAGAGTTCGGTCGACCTCGGAACGGTTGTTTCTCCTGATAAAAGTGCGCACTCCGGAGAAAGTGGCCGAGGGAATCTTGGGGAGACTGAAGATTGACTTTTTGGTTGATGTGGAGATTGGCTTTTCAGTCGGTTCCGGCGTCGCACGGGCCAGGGATCTGAATCTTCGAGAGATCTTGTGAAAGAAGCTCTCGACCGGGCTGCGGGGAGTGGTGGCGTCGGGGTCGTTGGAAGGCTTGACAAAGAGGGTTCGGAAGGCGGTGAGGGATGCCATCATGACGGCGGTGGCACCCTCTGCATGTTGCCAATAGAAATTCCATGTATCGTCTTCAATGCCACGATAATGAAACCCGGAGACTCTGGTGATGGCGCAGATGGCCATGAAGATGGAGAGGCAGAGGAATACAGCGAGGCCGAATTTGGTGGAGCGGCTAAGCTGCGAGCCCTTGAGGATGATGATGGGAAGACTGACGACTGGTGATTTGTCAGACGCAAGCAAACCCAAGTGCGAATCGGCCTAGAGGCATGGACTTACTCATGATGTCTGAAAGCACATCGAGGATTGTGACAAAGGTTGTAAGTGCGAGCGTCTTGGTCGCATCAACATCGGAGTAGAAGCATTTGACTGCAACGTGTGAGCACCGTCTACCGAGGCGAGGCTGGTATTACTTACGTGCATCGACGCCGAAGTAAGGACAGATGATGAAGGGCTCGGCGACCAGGAAGGCCCAGACAATGGTGCAGAACCCGACGATGAACCAGAAATACCACTTCAACTTGCGGGCCATGGGGCCGATGAGCGGACGCATGAATGCCAGGAAGCACCACTTGACAGCAAAGGTGGCGGTCCAAATCATGGCCAGGTAGGGGTACACCTTGTTCTGGAGCTTCAGCAGCTCCCCGAGGTCCTCTATCAGGAAGGGGGTGATTTCTGGGAGCAGCAGGGCGGCCGAATGGAGGTACAAGAAGTAGCTGACTCGGTAGATGATGCCGGTGGCCACGCACAGGCAGGCCACGGCGAGGATCAGAAAGGCGTCGTCGAGGTGAAGCTTCCGCTGATAGCGCAGGCGGATGGCCATGCGGGCAATGAAGCACAGGATGGCTATCCCCGTCAGGATGCCGAGGCTTATCTATGCGATGGTAAGTCTTTTGGGTCGAAACCACTGCTCCAGATGCCACGGCCACAAACCTCGAATGCGTGCATGTGTATCCGCCCGCTTCCCATGACTTGCTCGCGGACGATGGCTCGCGACTCGGCATTGGGAGCCTTCCAGATGACGGCTGCAGGGGCCATTTTCCACGTGTGAAGCTGGAGGAAGGAATCGCTGGCGAGGTAGGGGCCGGCATATTGCATCTATATACCCTCGTGCAGGACCGTCGTGGGTGCTTCGCCCCCAGGCGCTCGGGAACCAAGGTGCATGGCACCGCGGTCGGGTGGTGAGCTTGTTTGGTCCCACACCACGCGATAGCCTGGCAGACTAGTCTACGCACCCAGCCCCTACGCGGGGGCGTCTTGTCAGATGTGCAGCTTGCGTGCTGCCGGCTGCGGGCTGCGGGCTGCGGGCTGCGGATCGCGGGTGGCAGCTCTGGTGAGAAACAAGGCCCGGCGCACGCCAAAGGTCGGCCCAACGCCAGCCCTCCCCATCATCTCCAGAGGCCCATACCATATCGATGGAGATGGCCCATCTGGACGCCCTCATCTCAAGGCAGTCGGTTCTGCAGTACCACGGCGCGACAAGGCAGTACAGCGGTACAGCAGCAGCAGCGCCCCCAGCGTGTTCTATACTTGGTGCGCTCGCTTGCCATAGACGCCGGGCCTAACGGGTTCGGGGGCCGCTCGACCTGGGCTACCGCGCCCTGGCCAATGAGCCTGCACCTATGGTTCCCGACAATTAATTGCTCTTGGGATTCGACGTGCAGCAGTGTGGCATCAGGCCCGTCGCGGTGGAGACTACACAAACAAGCTTATCCATCCGTGTGCCATCCGCCGCCCTGGACGGCAGCAGCCTGGCGCGACCGTGGCCGGAACATCAATGCGCCGCCCTCGGATCAGGAGAGCGTGCTCCTTCCGCTGGACATGCTGAGGGCCACGGCGAAGCCCGCCTTGCTCTCTGCTCAACCTCCTCGCCGTCGACTGCGTTGATGCCGCCGTCGCCTTCCGACCGCGTCCTGCCCTTCGTCTGCCGTGGCCCGTCGTGTCGTGTCCGCCCGTCTCGGGGCAAGCTTCCCCTTTCGATCCACCATCTCGACCTCTGCAGGCCGTCAGCGCTATCCCCCTCCAAATGGACGCCGCTGGCTTCCTGGCCATGGTGCGACCCAACTATGCAGCCTTTGTCGTCTTCGCTGCTGCCCTGCTCGCCATCCGATACAGCAAGCGCAAGAACCGCTTCGCTGCAGCAAAGCCCCATGGCTCCAAGCGCCTTGCGCAGACGTTCCCTTACCTGATGCCTCTCCTGGGCACCGTACCCTTCGGCTATGTTTTGAATCCAATCAAATTCGTTCTCGGCGAGAGGTCAGCAAGCAAAATCAACAGCCGCATGCACTTAGCCGCACTGCTTACATGGTACACAGCAACTTTTTCCGCCAGCCAGTGCCAGTGCGGGTCAAGATCTTGAACCAAGAATTCCATGTCGTCCAAGGCGCCGAGAACATCAAGGCCCTGTTCAAGAACTCGTGGATATGCACGTCGACCGTCTTTATCAAGTTCGCTCTGGGTTACGCTTTCGGGCTACCCGCAGAGCCCTTGGCCTTGTACGATAGAGATGACTCCGGCGGCGGCGCCGAACCGCACCCAGGTAGCAAGGTGAAGCCGGAGAATCGCATCGAGTACCTGGAGCACCAGTCCATGACTAGGTTCCTCGAAGGCCCCGGCCTTCAGCCCTTCTGGCTCAGGTTTGCTAGCGATATTACCCAAAGGCTACATGATCTTCACCACCGTACTGCATCCGAGTTCCACTCTGAGCCAGACTTGATGCAGCTATTTGGCGACGAATCCATGATCTCTGCCGTGAATGCCCTCTGCGGGCCCCACCTGCTCAGGCTTAATCCTACCTTCCTTCATGATTTTTGGGTTTTCGATCGCAACCTGCAGACCTATATGCGAGGTACGCAATGTCGATGAGTTTTTGAATCTTCTCATTCACTAACATCTGAACAGGCACTCCCTGGATCTTCGCACCAAAGGCCTTTGCGAGTCGCAAAAGGGTCCTTGACGCTGTGAGGACGTGGCAGCAGTACGCAAGAGAAAACTTTGTCGACTCTGCCATTGGTCCGGACGGGGATGATCCGTACTGGGGCAGTAGTTTTTTCCGAGAGCGCCAAAAAATGTTCCTCAGTATGGATGGTTTTGATGAAGACGCCATCGCATCCCCGGATTTCGGGGCAATATGGGCGTGAGTGGAAATGACTCCAGATTCGCAATCTGACCTATACTGACAATACTTCAGCACCCGCAATGCACTCACCGCCTCATCATGGATGCTATATGAGCTCTATCGAGACCCCCAACTTCTTTGCCAAGTGCGATCCGAAGTCGCGACTTGCATCTCGAGCCGGGAAAATGGTCGCATCTCCTTCGACGTCAATATGCTTCTCAAACTGCCACTGCTTCAAGCAGTATATGCCGAAACTCTGCGATTGAGGATGCATTTCTACGTAATCCGCATGCCCGATCGCCTCGACATGAACATTCGGGACTGGATCATTCCAAAGCGCAAGGTCATCGTCACCAGCACCACGGTTGCACATCGGGACCCTCGGGCATGGGACACGGGCTCAGAGAACGAGCATCCCGTGGACACCTTCTGGCCTGGAAGATTTCTAAAGAGAGCTCCCGATTCCAAGAGTGGCCCCATCTTCTCAACCAAGGACCTGGAAGGCTCGTGGATCCCGTACGGTGGAGGTCCGCGCCAATGCCCTGGGCGACACTTCGCCAAACGACAGATATTGCTGACTTCGGCCTTGATCATATCGCTATTTGATTGCGAACTTCTTGGTGCTGGGCAGAATCTCGAAGAAGACCTCTCGCTGTCGGGCTTTGGTGGGGGCATATCGCATCCCGCCGCCAAGGTCCCTGTCCGTATGCGAAGGCGTGACATCACCCCCTCTAGCTAGTCGAGTGCGACCCTGTATTATATTCTGATAATGTTACAAATAAAACCTTTTCGTTATATATTCAATGTGGTTGTATCCTCTGAAACAGGCTATTCATGGTTTTGTCGGCTTCCTCTGTGCTCATGTCATTATTCCCCTGGGATCATCGAAATGAGGCATCCAAAGGTAACCAAAACTCTAGCCCGTTTTTCTAACATCCATTCGACTTTCTAATCTTTAAATTATCGTACATGCAAAAATTGTACATCGTAAGGAACGAAAAAGCGATTGAACTGGAACTTTACTAATGTTACTAGTTGGATCGGATCAAGAGTAACGTCGTTCTTTCTATAAGATTGACAATACTTTATTTCAATAGTAACTTTCTTTATACTAGTATTCCATTGGAGTATTACCAAGTAGAATCCTCGGTATTGCAGCTGGAGAAGCCCCCCCAAAGCTTGGCAGCGACGGAGTTCGGCACGGAGTCCGTGGCCCAAACAACTGGTCCGTTACCAGCATCTTAAAATCCTCCAAGCCAATGACAAAGACTTTGAAAGCAGGGCTACCATGTACCTCGAGCTTCTTGATCCTTCAAATCAAGCTTTGCGGCAGGAGCAAGGCCCATATCCCACGTGGCAGTTTCTGAAACCGCATGAAGTCGGCGTCGGCGGTAATGATCCATCCCTCCAGGTTGGATTTCTTTAATTAGCTTTGAATCCTACTGGGCGCCTTGCATCACTTGGCATCTTCAAACATGTAGTAAAGCCGACTGACATTATGCATATAAGACATGGCCATGACCTTGGTCCGATTGAAGAGACTACAAAAGTTCACATCCCGCTTCTCTCAGTCGTCTTAACATGTTACATTCTCTCCATTTGCATCAATCATCTGCCCACGATGTTCTTCGCTTTTTCTTTCATTGTTCCAGTTTACCATCTTCCCCACCTTTTTTTGGTCTTCCAGTTTACCATATCCTCAATTATCTTCAGTGACATCTCACATCTTGACTAATTCGCTCTAGGTGCTCAGAATATCACAATCTAACCCCATCGGCTCCTACCCATCAAGCCGCCTCTCTTGCCTCCAGTATTGTTGTGAGTGTCTCCGGCCCATGGAGCTGGCTGGCTTGTATTTCCCTGGGGCGACGGAGCCATATTGGTGCCAGTTGGCTGGTCAATTTGAGGAGCAGAGCCGGTCAAGCCATTCATGGGTGACCTGCAGGACGCATCATTGGACTTTTGGTTGCCGCCCTCGGTGCTATACCGATTAGGTCCCATGAGCCCACCCCTGCGTCCGGAAGCGCTCTCGACATCACCCTCCCAATCATCACCTTGGCGACGGACTGGCCCCAGCAATGAGCTTGAAAAGCCTATTGATCTTGCCTGAAACGGGCTTGATTCATCGCGACGTATTGGAACCAGTGCCGTGCTCAAAGAACCCCCTGATGCTGCTTGACGACTGCTCGATTCCTCATTCGACGAGGACATGGTGTCAGCAGCAGTGCCGTCTCTGTGTCCAGATGCTGACGAGTCGTGCTCAGAGCCCAACAATTGTCGCTCAGCTTTGGGCCCTTTTGGCGCATTGCTTGGCGCCTCTCCGCCAAAGAACGTGGACGAGTACGCGGGTGGTGCTGGCGATCCTGGCGTACAAGACTTAAGGTGAACTTTATAGAACCATGTTGACGATGTCCTTGGGAATGGCACTCCGCAGTTTCGGCACTCAATCATCTCGCTCTGTAGCGATTGGTGTGGCGACTGACGTGTCGGTGGGGGCTGTTTCTTCAAGCCGATCGTGGTTCGAATCTGGTTTTGCCGAGACAGACTGCTCTTCTCAAACGTCTCACAATTGTTTATGTGATCAAGCTTGAAGTCGGCATCGTCCGTCTCCAGAAACTGGATGCCACAAGCACATTCCCCGATAAACCTCTTCCGTTCCTCAAGTTTTGGGGGCCGAGTGCTGTGCACAGAATTCGACGCTGCGTTCGGGGGAAAGACCGATCCTGCCTCGGAATTGAAAGGAAGCAGCGTGCGTGGCTGCTCGTCTTTGGCAATCAAGTCTGGCTGGCTCGTGGCGACTGATACCAGCTTCTTGACTGCCCACTCCAACCCCAGACCGGCAATGGCCTTGATTTCAAGGCTACTCTTCCGCAGTCTCAAATCCAAGGGGAGTATTCCATGCGGATTACTCAGACTGAAAAGATCGAGTTGCTTGGCAATCTCACCATCTTGCCTCACAAAGGTGAGGATGGTCTGCTGGAGGCCCTCTTCCTGGACTCCCAGTATGCCGTTCATCGACCCAACCATATCGAGAAAGACTTTATGGCTGGCACCCAGAGCTGTCAGCTCACTTTGAGCTTTGTCTATGGTCTCAGCATAGTTGTCTTTCGAGCGCTTGGTATTTTCCAGCGTGATCGACAGGGCTTCGCAGTGGTTGCAGCCCGGCGCGGCAGAGATTCCCGCAAGATTGTTGGCGGTCCCGGAGTTGGTCGAAACCAAAGTTTCTTTGGCAGATGCCTTCTTGAGCTCCTCCTTTTGGGCTTCAACCATTTCTTCCAGGGCTTTGATCCTTTCAGCAGTCTCTTTCTGCTTACTAACCTCGCGAGCTCTAGCCTCGTTGGCTTCTTCTCGGAGTTGGATGATCCTGCGCTGTCGCTCTTCTGCAAGTGTCTGTTGCTCATCTGCACTCTTCTGGAGCTCTGTTTTCTCGGCCGTGAATTCGGAAACGACTTTGATGCGATCGTCAGTTTCTCCTTGAATGCGATTCTCAAGCTCAATATTCTTGGCATTGAGATCGGACACAGTCGTTTTGTGCTGCTCAGAGGTGACATCGATGCACTTCCGAAGCTTCATCTTTTCTTCTTCGGAATCGGATGCTGCCTCTTTGAGCTTCGTTATCTCAGTCTCGAGCTGCGTTATTGACTCTCTATGATGGCTAGAGGCGTCTTCCAGAGTCTCTCTGAGCTTGTCATTTTCGGTCTTGAGCTCGGAGATTGTCTTCTCGGAATTGTCAGACGCCTCCTCTAGGCTTCTCTCGAGCTTCGACATCTCATTTCCGAGGTTTTCCTTGTCGGCCTCAAGCTCCATGACAACCTGTTTGTGGTCATGGAATGCCTTCGAATTCAGTGCCAGGACTTTATCCAAGTCTTTCTGTGACTTTGATTTCTCGTCCCTGAGTTCGGCATTGAGCTCAGCAATGCGCTTCTCATAGCTACTGGAAATTTCCGATTTCGCTTTCTTAGCGTCTTCCATGTCCTTTTTGAACTCGGCAAGAACTTTCTTGTGGCCGTTGGATGCATCCGCTAGCTTTGAGCGGAGGGCAGACTGCTCGGCTACATTATCACGTGACAATGTATCGATTTTCTTGCCAAGTACCGAAACTGTGGTCTCGAGCTTGGTCTTTTCGTTTCTTAGCTCCTCAAAAGATGCCGACTGATTTTCAAGATCCATGCAGGATTTCGTGTACTGCTCAGTCATCTTTGCTTGAGCGTCGTCTTTGGCCTCGAGGGTCGCCTGGGCCTTCTGTCTTTGAGCCATTTCCTGCTGTAGCAAGTCTCGAGCGTCTCTCTCAAGACCTTTAGTCTTTGAAAGCTCAGACTTGAGCATACTGACTCGACCATCCGCTTCGGATAGCTTAACGAACAGCCCCTTGGACTCTCTGAGGGCGTCGGCCAGTTTGGCGTCGTAATCTCCGCGAATCGAGTCCAGATATTTAGCGCAGAATTGACCCAATTGGATCTGTAGTCCATATGGGAATACGCCTTGATTCGCCCTCTCTACCTCTTTCAGGCCCATAACGCAGGCTCCGAACATGTTGTTCAGGTAGCTTTTAAGCCCCTGTTTGGTCTGACCTGCGCGTTCGTCCATGATCTGGAGTTCGGAAACGTCGCGAATGTATCGCGGAAGATCCCCAATCGAAGCAGTCGGCTCTGACATGGCTTCTTCTTCCATATCCGACAGCTTTTGCTCAAGGTAGGTGCGAACTGTTGCAACGATACGCTGGCCCATGTCCGTCAAGGCCTTGGGTACCGAGTCGATTTGCATCGATTCCGAATTCTCGAACTCGAACCACAGTTGGCCTTCGCCCTCCACCTTCAATTTTAGGCCCTCTAGGAGAAGATGCAGGTCTTTCAGTGAGGTTTCTAACCCCCTGTGCTCTTGTGAATGAAAGCTTTTTAGACTGGCCACCTCTTTCTTGTGCCTGAGCTCCAAAATGACAAGCTTTTGGTCATTTTCCGTCTGGGCAGACTCCTGGCTTTTCATAATCGACGTGATCAAGCTCTTGAGTGACGCAATCTCTTCTCTCAACTCTTTGAAGGACAGATTTGATACCTCTAGCTGACGTGTGGTATCTCCAAGTTGCTTGTGCACAGCACGGAGTTGTCTCGATGAATCGTCAAAGCGGGAATCAGCTGCGTCGACAGTGCTTGAAAGAATCTTGTTCTGAATGTGAACAGTATTAAACTGTCTTTTCAGATCCTTCAACCACTTCGAGTTGTCTTTGGAAAGTCTCATTTTCCTGTTGGCATTTTGGGCCCGCAAAATTTTGGCGGCTGCCATGTCTTTGCGGGATGCCCTATTGGCTTAGAATAGTGAGTTTTACGCTGATGCCGCAAGTAGTATGCGCGAAAGATATTCAGAAGTCTGGTTGGGTTGTGGTTGTCTGAGAGCGAGGAGAATTGTGCAAGAACATCGAGCAGGGCAGGTCAAGTTCATATGTGGTCGGAAATGAGCTTGCCAAGACCAATCCCTCTGCAGCTTCTGTGTGAATGTCACTACTTTTCACACGTTGGGTCTAATTAGCGAATACTTCAAAAAGTAGCTGTATGTACAAAGTTCTACTTAGAAACTATATGTTTCACTACATAAAGCATATAAAATATCTCTTTTAACTTTGAAAAACGATAATCTGTTCCTTGCTCTAGAATTTCTAACAACGCGAAAGGACTGATCGCAAAACTCAATCAAGCATACATAGTAAAAGGAATACATGATGTATTCGAATAGCTTCACTGTGATTTTATGCACTATACTTCCGTCGATTGATAACACTGCATCCCTCGTCTACGTGGATGTACCAGTGGCACTTCTTGTCAATAGCGGCTTGAGGAGCTCCACGAATCGCGTGGCTATTTTCCTTCCGCCTTCTCTGTTTGGCTCTACCCTTGCGGTGTAGTCTTGGGGATTCTTTCCATCTAAAACTTCGAATAATGCACAAGGCATGACCTCAGTCCCTGACACGCCTATCTGCTTGGTGCCAGTCTCGTACATAGTTCGAAGTGCTGCTTGAATGCGACCGGGCCATCGATCATAGCCTAGCAGTTTTAGTTGCACACGGGCCCAGCTTTTTTGCCCAAATTTTCCCTCGAGAGGAAAGTAGATCATACACACAACAACAGCCCGTGGCTTCGTCCTTGCAGTCAAAGCTTCGATGTAATTTTGGACCTTGTCGCCGAAGAGTTCTTTGATAAAATAGACCAAAGAACTCGATTTACCATTTTCAATCCTCCGCAGGGATGTCAGCCACCCGACTTGCAGCATATGTCGGATTGTATTAGTTGTGGGTCTTAACGCGACGTCATTCGCGCCGACGCTAACGATCAGCACATCCTCTTTCCTGATATGGTTGCGTATGAATTGGTCATGCTCGAGCAAGGCCCCCTCTCTGTCTCTAAGCGTACTCTCCTCCACTGCAGAATTGATGCACGTTGCACGCTCTCCGAGAGCCTCATTCATCCAGAATGCGACATCGGGCTTTGGCGTTGGCGTGTCAAGAGTGTGAAGGTAAATTTCGGGTACCGGATCTGAGGATTCTCGTTTTTGAACCCAATACTTGTTGTCCAGGGAAGAGTCACCAGCAAGCCAAATAACTGGCTTTCCGGGGCGAATGCTACGAGTGACGTCATGGAAGAGTGTGAGGTGCTCAAGTGGATGGCCTTTCCATTCGTAATAGAAGTGGTGGCAAGGAATCTTTCCATCGTCAAGAATGTTTTCTGGCGGGGGAGGAGGCATTTTGCTCATGTTTTCGCCGTTGATTTTGGGCAATGGGAAATCAGTCGGACATCACAACATCAATGGAATGAGCGAATATTCCGGCCTTGCTGACTTCTCGATCTGGTCGACTCATGTGATTGGAAAAGAGACATGGAACAAGATTCATGGGAAGTGATTATTTCCAGCGGGGAGTTGAGGTGTTGGGTTGCGACTCGGGGCAAGGCAGCAACTATTGACGAAGGTTCACGTCACTGCACGGGCCAACAGCTAGGGTTCTAAGCCACCTGCGTTCCAGGATGTCGATCGGATCGCGAACAAATCCAACGTATTCATTTTCGATTCAACCAAATACAATGTCCTCTTGAAATGTATGAGTACTGGTGGCTTTTTAACAGCCTCTTTGATACCTTGGATTGGCTGAGGCTGTCCCCAGATCACATGATCTTGACATTCACCCCTTGCACGCCTACCAGGTATGCCAGTAACTGGGTACTCAATAACTCAAACGCTCTCCGGTCTTGAAAATGTCGTGATACTCAATGCATTCATTGATTTGCTCTACCGCACTCAGCGCTCATAGTGTAACGGCTTGTGTTATTTTCCTATTTCCTAGGCATGAATACATGGTAATCTCCTGGGCGCTCTCAATCAAGCATCTGACTTTCATCTATTACATTTATAATTTCATAGACTTCTTAAATATTGTAAAGTCAGGCTGATGGTACCAGTTGTTATCTCCGTGGCAGTGAAATCCATTTGGCTTTCACTGTCTACGCCAGCTTGCAGTGGAAACACTGATGGCGCGTTTGTTGGCACTCTCGTCCCCCTCTTATCAACAGATATCCTCTGGCAACTTGCTTTCTTCCTCCACTCACACCGTCCCATCGTCTCCTCTCACCGTTCCCTTCTTTCCGCTCGGTCCCTCGTCCCTGATCGGGTACATCGCACGCAGAGCAGCCAGCAGAACGGCTCATACCCTCCCAAGATGCCGCACAGTGATTTTGACGATGTCCAGGCGCGCCTCATCACTCTCTATGAGACCCTCCTCAGCGTTCCAGAAATGGACGCAAACTACAACGAACAGACGATCCGGCTGCGGCAGCTCTACGACACTGGCATTGCACTCTGCAAGCGTCGTATGGGCTCCGCAGCCGACATTGAGCGGATGATTGACCGGGAAGCAGCCAAGATACGAGATGAGGTTGTCACACCCAGCGATGCCAACAGCACGTCGTTTATGATCCACAAGGATCCTGAGGAGGGTTGGGAGGACATGGAGGGTGGTGAGGACGCCGGAGACAATGGCGGGGGCGGCGACGACGACGGTGACGATAACGAAGGTGTCAACGACAGCGACTCAGAAAACGATACGTTCGGCCGTGTCGCCGCTGACCTTCGAGAAGCGCTCGAGGGCTACAGAGAAGAGTATTCCCAGGACACGGACACGCCCGATTACCGGGAGATCACTGCCACATTGGAAAAAGCCATCATAGAAGCAAACGCACCGCTAATCAACCAAACCCCGCGAGGCCTATGGAGAGAGGTTGAGGAGCGGGTGGTTGCTTCGGCACAGCGTCAGCGTCAGCGAATGGATGGAAGCGCCGGCGAGGAGCCAGTCGCTGGCGAGCTGCCCGAAGACGAAGACCCTCGTGCCATCCGCGATCACATACGTAGGAACTCCCCCTCCACTCTCTGTGACCTACTCACAGTTGAGCAAGACAAACGCGTGCGCCCCAACGATTACGATCCACTGCTCCTCACGCCGACGTTCCAGACAGCCCCGAGCTCGCCAGCTTTTCCTCCACCGCTCACCTCTCCTCTCGGCACCGCGACACTGGCTGCCGCCTCGCACCAAACGCAGGACGTGGATGATCAGGAAGAGTCATGGAACGAGCAGTCGCAGGCCAATGTGGAAGATACTCCTCTTCCACCACAGGCTCCGGCTCCCGCCGAAGACGCTTCCACTCAATCACAGCAGCGTGACTGTGATGCTTCACGGCGTGGAGTCTTCTTCCCAAGTCGTTTGCCTCTCCCTACACGTAGAAGTCGCAGTGTCCAATAGACTAATTTGGGATAGACAAATGCAATACCATCTGAGGCTCACAGTGTGTGCGCTACGCCCTTGCCCAAACAGCGTTAGGTATACACGTGCTGCATGTCGACGCTCTGATTACCTAAAGCCATGTGGCAAGGTTTTTTGCAGTGCAAAGCGCATGCGCCGGTCAGGTTGACGCTGTTGAAAACAGTCCCATTCTCGCAGCGTGTCGAGAGGTGGCAACTTTGACAATATTTGTCTATGCTGGGAATCGTTGGTTCCTTCCTTTGTCTTGCGCGCCTCACTCCGAACTTCTTGTCCGATCTTTGTTTCTTCTCGTTGGCCCCAAGGAGTATGGGACTTGGCGTTCATCTCTTCACATGTCGTATCAGTACCGGCTTTGAGACATCAATGCTAGCCATGGATAATCAACACACTGCATGCGATACTACAGAATCATCAAAGCATAATGTATAGAATTGCATTTGCCAAAGATATCATTCACGAATATGATTGCGAAACAGTGATGAAATGTCATAGACCGGGGTATTCCCACGCACTAAACTCCACTTCCGAGGTGGTACATTCTGGCCAAGCTGTACATGTTGAAAGAGTATTAAAATGGGGTCATCGAAGTCGTATATCCGTTGTTGCTGAGCTCTTTACTGTCCAATAACCACGGCGTCTTAGACTCCTTGCATCTGAGGAGGGGCCGAGTTGTCGCTACGGGAAGTCCTGTTGATGTGCAGGGCAGAGATGATGGTGGTAGCAACAAAGGCGAGCCTGTCCGAGTCAGTGTGTGTTTCTTTGTTCGCAGTCTGCGGTTGGCTTACCAAGTAAAGGCTCCAAAGACGATGGCAGCAGTGCCTGCACCACAGGGGCCGCCGGCACTGCCGCATCGAATACGGCTCCACAGCGTGGCCATGGCTACCCAAGCGGCGAACCAGAAGATGCAGGTAACGCCCTCAACACCGGCGATGGCCCACTTGTGGGCAGCGGCTGGGAATCGGGTCGGGGCCAAGAGGAGGTAGGCGAGAGCAAGTATGGTCCACACAGAGGTGAAGAGCATGAAGTTGACGCTGTCGGGCGACCATCCCCACCAGTATGAATCGACGACTAGGCTTGTTAGCGGTTGCGCGTCTTGCAGGAAGTAACTGCTGGAGCGGAATACGCACCATAGGCTGTGAGGCCAAGCACGATGATGGTGAAGACGGCCTGAACGGCGCGGATGGGGAGAACAAGGCCCTCGAGAAACATGTCGACGGTGCGATTACGGTTGGTCGGTGAAGAATGCAGGCGGGATGTGGGATTTGATGCAGGGATTCAATAGTCTCAACTTGAGAGAGAGAAAAACTCCGGGGCAGAGGTCGAAAGCGGGCAGAGCAGGCAGGGTGTGGAGCTCGGTAGGCGAGGCCGTCTGGCGGATTAAATAAGGCGGCGGGGAGGCATGGTGTCGGGGGTGATGATGACAGCCACGCCCTTGGGAGACGGCCTACGTCACTCGACCCTGCAAAAACAAGACGCGGCCGTGGCTGACCGTCGTCTTCTGCCGGGCGGTGAGCCGCGTCGGGGCAAGCGGCTGCTGCCATTGGTTAGGCCAACCGCGTAGCCGAGCCCGGCCTTGGTGGCTTCGCGACGGGTGCGTGGCGCGTCACTCGACCTCGACC
This sequence comes from Corynespora cassiicola, assembly GCA_022059125.1. Taxonomy (NCBI): domain Eukaryota; kingdom Fungi; phylum Ascomycota; class Dothideomycetes; order Pleosporales; family Corynesporascaceae; genus Corynespora; species Corynespora cassiicola. The sequence continues at coordinate 3,808,411 of JAEUWY010000006.1, read as the reverse complement.
GGCACATCACCCTCGTCAGAGGCCTCCGCGCGCGTCCTCATCGCCTTTTCGCTGTCCATCTGCCTGTCTGCCTCTGTCTCTGCGGCTTCGTCTTTCTCTGTGCTCTCCAGCTCTCCGTGGCATCTCAACCACCGGCCCTTCTTGTCCGGACGGACTCGTGGCGGTGCGCAGCCTCGCTCGACGCCTCTTTTGATGACGAGGCTCCCAGAGCGTGCAACGGCAAAAACGGCATTTCTCCACGTCGATTAACATTTCTAATACAGGCAGGGCGCTACGCGTGAGACAAAGCGGCCTCCTCTGCTCGCAGTCCTACTACACGGTCGATTTTTGGCCTGCCCGCTTTCTTCGCCGTCTCACCCTACACTTGGTCGTGATGCGCCCTGCTTCTCCTTTCGTCTCTACTACTCGTTTTCCGCAGCTTTCCATTGCCTTGGACATGTCTATCCTTCCCATATTCTGCAATGACAACATGCCAGGCCCACAAACACGTCGTTGTTTCTGACATGTTCGCTACCAAATCTTACTGCCAATCACATCACCGCTGTCCCAAAAAGGAAGTCTGGTACAAGCCAGCCACGTGATCGGCCTTCGCTGTGCAGCCAGCCTCCTCGGTCCAGCCTCTCCTCCGGCCTTCACATGAATTGAACCGACATACATGGCGGTCACCCCACGCCGAGACGTGCTCCAGCTGCTTCCATCTCCGACAGAGAGTGTGCTACGGCACGGCTGTTACACAGCACCTCCGAACGCGGTAACCCGCCGCAGGCGCCAACATGGCTCTCGTCACCAGACTGGAGCCGACATGCATCTCCGACATCTGAATCCTGGCGCTACAGCTCTTGGGCAAAGATCTAGCCTTTGGTCGCCTCTTCTCACGGAGCAAATTTGCGCGGCTGAATGTCCCTTTGAGTGTTGGATTTTCCACACCACGGTCTGGATACTTGGCGCTATGTTATTTTGTTGCGCGATTTTGCTTGTTCGCACCCCCGTCAAACATCATCTCATCACGGTCCGACTGCCATTATTCTCAGGTTCTCATACTGTTGAGTGTGAAAGCAAAAAAAAGAGAGAAAATTATCTCTACACTGAAATCTGACTCCATTCCATCTTATCCGAAGTCAACGTGTTTTTGCCCTGCGTTTCTTTCACCATTCGGTATCCCGCGTTGTGACCTCCGACATTGAAAATCCCCGGTATGTGGCGCCAAGCCATTCCAGATGCGGCCCGCCATAGCCACCCCCTCCGAAACAAATGCCTCACTCGACGCTGCAGCACGTGTGCCATTTGTTGGAGCGCCGATAAGCTTGCGGTCAAGCAACCAACCAAGGCCCTGCGCTTCTAAGCTGCGAGCTTGTTACTCCTTGGTTTCTTGTCAACGATCGACACCGCTGCTGAGATAACGCTCTGGTATAAGATTCGACATAGACGGACGCACTTTGGTTCTGCTTGGTTACAGAGTGCCAGACATGGAGCCTACCATTCAGTTCGCTGATGCAACTTTGCGGAAGACCAGGTCGGCCTCTGTGCGGTCTGTTGGCGGCGTTGTGCCGCTTCGCTCCCGAACCAATGGCAGAAAGAACTCAATTGACATTGAGAAGGTGAGAGCAGTCGAGCTGGGAGAGGAAGACGAAGATGCAGGTCTCCGGGATGAGCGCGATTATAAGCAAAAACAGGTGCGTTATTTTCCCCAGCGCCCAATACCCGAGTCTCACGTCACGCAGACCTTCACTGTTGGCCAGGTGTTTATGCTGGCTTACCAGTCCATCGGTGTCATTTATGGCGACATTGGTACTTCCCCTCTGTATGTGTTTTCATCCACATTCACAGAGGCCCCCAACCGCGCCGACTTGCTCGGTGCCTTGTCCTTGATCATCTGGTCCATCACTTTGATGGTCACGGTCAAATATGTATTCATCATCTTGCGTGCCGACAATGATGGTGAGGGTGGCACCTTCAGCACATACTCCTTGCTCTCCCGATATGTATGTTACTCTAGTAAACTTCCTTCTCTCTTCCACTAATGTGACCTAGGCCCACATCGCCAACCGAGACCCTCGAGAAGCCACCATGATACGTATGTCCCCGCCTATTCAATATATGCCGCACATGCTGATGGTTTGCAGGTATGGAGCGGCATGCGACCAGAGAGCTGGGTCGTTCAACCAAGAACATCCGATCAACCATTGAGAAAACTCGCTTCTTCCGGGGATTACTCAAGGCCATCGGAGTCTTAGCCGTGTCCATGGTCATGGCCGATGGTGTTTTGACTCCTGCGCAATCTGTCTTGGGTGCCGTCCAGGGTCTGAATGTGGTCAAGCCTGACATTGGAAAGCCCACTGTGGTTGGTGTCACTTGCGCAATATTGATCCTTTTGTTCTTGATTCAGCCGCTGGGAATTTCCAAGATTACCATGGTTTTCTCTCCAATCGTCATGCTTTGGCTTACTATGAATGCCGGCTTTGGCATCTATAATCTTGCTAGGTATTATCTGTCCCCGACCCATGCTTCGCCTCGTCCGCTGACCATACCAGATACGACTATACCATCTTGAAAGCGTTCAATCCCTTTTACGCATTCGATTATCTGATTCGAAATAAGTATCATGGTTGGCGAAGCCTTGGAGGTATTCTTCTCGCTTTCACTGGCGTCGAAGCTCTGTTCGCCGATATTGGCGCTTTTAGCCGCCGTGCTGTCCAGGTCAGTTGGCTTGGATACGCATACCCTTGCCTTCTTCTTGCCTACTCTGGCCAAGGAGCATATATCAGCGAGCATCCTGAGGCGTATTCAAACCCTTTTTACAATTGCGCTCCCAGTGGTTGGCTCATTCCCTCACTGGTCGTCGCTATTGGGGCTGCCATTGTAGCCTCGCAGGCTATGATCACTGCGACATTCCAAGTAAGTCCTCCGGGCCTTTTTTCGAACTCAATTGACCCTTTACAGCTTCTCACTCAAATCATGAAGCTCTCGTATTTCCCTCAGATCAAAGTCGTCCATACATCCAAGGTCTACCACGGTCAGCTATATGTGCCCTCGGTGAATTGGCTCCTTATGCTCGGCACCGTGCTCGTTGCCGCCATTTACAACAACACTACCTCACTGGGCAATGCTTACGGAGTCTGTGTCATGTTCGTCACCTTCTTCGATACATGCATGGTCACGCTGGTTGCCATCCTTGTGTGGCGCATTAAACCTTACATCGTCTTCCTACCATGGCTTGCCATCGCTGGCTTAGATGGAACGTTCCTCTCATCGGCATTAACAAAGGTTCCTGATGGCGCATGGTTCACAATACTACTCTCCTGCCTTCTCGCCTCCATCTTTATCCTTTGGCGATTTGGAAAGGAACAACAGTGGTTTGCCGAAGCCGAGGATCGTTTCCCTACTACACACTTTGTCAAAAATCGCGAAGACGGCAAGCTTCAATTGTCGGAGCGGTTCGGAAGCAAAACTCTTAGCTCTATTGAAGGGTTTGGCATATATTTTGACAAAGCTGGCGAGACAACCCCAATTGTCTTCAGTCACTTCATACGGAAATTAGTTACGGCCCCGGAGGTCATCGTCTTTTTTCATTTACGCCCTCTGGAAGTACCATCCGTTGCGCCCGAAAATCGCTACCACGTATCGCGCCTGGCAATCCCGAACTGCTACCGCCTGGTTGTGCGGCACGGATACATGGATGAGGTCATCACTCCGGACCTGGCATCACTCATTTTCGAAAAGGTTCGCGACCACATTGTGGAGCGTGCGCTGGATCGTGATGGAGAAAAGATCCCAACCACCACCACAACAACAGCCACAGATCTCAACCGTATGAACAATGTCAGCGGCAAAACTATTACGGGATCAGATGATGAGCTTCACCGTTCTTCCGCCCGACGCGATCCTACACCCTCGCCGAGCACCCTGAGTACCACCGCGCGCCTTACTGCTCTCGAGCGAGCCTTCAATCACGAAGTGTTGTACATTATGGGCAAGGAGCAAATGAAGGTCAAGACTGGCACAAATATCATCCGCAAGGTCCTCTTGGAGACGTTCCTTTTCCTCCGCGATAATACTCGAACCAAGATAGCCAACTTAGACGTAGATCGTAACAAAGTCATTGAGGTCGGCTTTGTCAAAGACGTCTAAGGTATGGGCATGCGGCATGTGCATGGTGCAATATTTGAACTAGCTAGACGAGCAATGAGATTCATACATATATCGAGTAAGCCTATACACTTCTGAGTTTTTTGGTCTTGATTGAACACCTCTAGAATATATATCACTCTAATTATATGCAGCTCTATCAATCACTTTATAATTTAAGCATCTGTGTATATCATCAAAAGGTAGTATCAACTGACACAGACTAAAAAGACGTAACAGACATTGTGCTCACACATTGCTAATATCTATTCCTAGCTCGGCGCTAAACACTCATCGTCAACAATGTCGACTAGATGAATATAAATCATCATATCCTCAACATGCCTGACTATACAGCCAGACCAAACGGGGAACGCAACTATCAAAAACCTCTTTTAGAAGCAGAAAAGCCAAGATGCCTTCCCCAACCAAGCCCGCGACTGGGGACCCCAAGTTGAGGGCTTTGAAGTTGCGTCCGGACAGTGTTCTCGATAAGGACAAGGTCTTGGAAGGTGTAGGTATAGCCCAGGTAGCTGCACAGAAGAAGAACACCGTCGAGAAACAAAACGACCATAATGGTCGGCTGAATGTCAAGGTTAGAGAGCTTGAGCAAGAGATTGGCCGTCTCAAAGCGAACGATGAGTCTAATGCTAGCAAGCTCAAAGCAAAAGACACAAAGATTCTCGGACTTGAGGGTCGCGTGCGAAGTATGGCGCAGAAAATTGCAAAATCTGAGGAAAAGGTGAAAGAGGCAACTTCGACAGAAGCGAAGCTAGTCTTGGAGAAAGGCAGGGTCAAGGACCTGGAGGCTAAACTTACTAAACAGGTTCCTGTCCTGGAGGCTGAGAACAGGCTTCTCAAAGAGCGTCTTGATGCGGGCTTGACCACAAAATCGGACAGGAGCGACCATGATGAAGTCGCAAGCGTCGCCGTTGCCAAAGTCGCTGATTTACAAAAGCGCATCAAAGGCCTGGAAGAGCAGCTTGCCCTACAAAATGCGGACAAGGCTATTAGAGAAGCACGCGATTCCCAAAGTAGTGCACTGGAAGAGCAAAATGAGCTTCTCCGCAAAAAGTACAATGACGTTTTCGACGCTCTGAGGGGTTTTCGGAGATCAGGGGAATTGAAGCGTGTCGGGCTGGACAAGCTTGAGCTCCAAAAAGAATCCATCACTGCTCAAAGCGCTTCTGCAGATATGCAAGGCCACCATCCCGTGGACAAGTCTTCTGCCAACATGGAGATCAAGCTGGCCTTATCTCCTGTCAAATCGGTAGAAGTAGAGCCGAGTGTAGCTCCACAAGACACACTCGCCCGGTTCAGCGAGCCGCTGGAGGTTACAATCAACGTCAATGCCGATGACAAAAAGAACCTCACATTGCTGCAGCGCGTGAAGTCTGCCGTGAACTCTGAGTCCACCATCCGAGTCAGGGGGCCCCCGCACATCACCAACGAGCTCATCCTCCAGATGGAAGATCTGGCTGCCGGTCACTACGAGCTGCTTTCTCGCGCCCAGAAGCAGGGCCGCATCATCGTCGACCTCCAGAAGGAAAACGACCGGCTGCAAGTTCGCGGCCCGTGCACGCTTCCGGCTCACCGAAACTTGATCGACGAGCTGGAAGCCACGAATACCAAGCTGAGTATTCAGGACACCTTGCTCCAGCAGCAGGGCCACCATCTCCGTATGGTGAAGGAGCTTGAGGAGGAGAATGCTCGGATAAGGGCGGAGGATGCAGCCAGGGCTAGGAAGAAGGCAGAAGACAAGGCCCAGGCTAGGAAAAATGCGGAAGTCGAAGCCAAAGCCAAAGCAGACGAGGCTAAAGCCTTGGAGGTCAAAAATTGGCTTAACGAAACATACTAGTCTCGGTCAGAATTCTATTTTAGGCGTTTGGCGACTTTGGGCGTGGATTGCTTGTAAGAGTAGGACGATGGGATGGATAATGAACTTCGTAGTCTTGTTTTTCTGGATATCGACGAAGCCGGGCAATAGTAATGTTTTGATCAATTTAGATTTGCTATATTTAATGACTTTCTAAACAACCAGACTATCAAAAAAACAATACTAATGACGTACTAATGACTATACATTAAGAACTTGACATGCCATCAACAACCGTTCTACCATACTATCTGTTAGTGATGCAATGCAGGCTTGCTCGGAACGAGAAAGATATTCTCAATAAAACTCTCTTCACTCCATCCCCTGCTCGCGATCTGAGTCGCAGCTTAGTTCTTCCAGCTCCAGCCACCCCAGTTGAAGCTAGCGTTGACATCGACATCCCAAGTGAAGGACTTGAAGCAGCTCCACTTGGAGCCAGCGCCAACCGAAACGTCCAAGGTGGCCTGCTTGGGCTGGAACTTCTTGGTGAAGAGGCGGCAGTGGGTTCCGAAGCCCTTGCCGTCCTTCTCGAGGTAGGCGGCCTGGAACTGGACGCAGCCACCCTTGCTGAGGCCCAGGAAGGAGAGGAGCTTGGCGATGATGCCGGACTTGCGGTTGACGTCGTTCTGCTTCTGGGCGTAGGCGGCGCACACCGAAGGGTCCCAGGGGCCGGGGAAGGTCTTCTGTCCCATGCAGTACGGCTGCTGGTTGTGGAGCTTCTTGCCGCAATCCTGGGGGTTTCCGGTGTTGGGAGGAGTGGGAGGGGTGTAGGTCTTCTTGTTGTAGCCGTTGGATGCGACGATGATGACGTCGAAGCCGCTGAGGCCCTGGCCCGTGTTGGTGGCAGAGTCCTTGCTGACAGCCTGGCCCCAAAGAGAGCACTTGTAGTTGGCAATGGAGGGGACGTCGTCGCCGGTGCAAGAGCACTGGTCGGGGTTCCACTTGGGGTCGCGCTCGATGAAGACGTTGAAGCCAAGGCAGGTGCTGGTCTCGTCGCAGAACTTGGCGCAGCCAGCAATATCGTAGCTGCCAAGGGTCTTGTACGTGAGATAACCGTTGCCGGTGACGGCGCCGTTGAGGTTGACAAAGGCCTGGTCGTAGGTCGAGGGCTTCTGGGCCTTCAAGGCCATCTGCTGATAGACCTGGTTGTTCTTGAAAGCGTCGACAGTGTCGGGCTTGGTATCAGGGCCAGATGCAATCGGCTGAGGGGCACACGGGTCGAGAGGGTTGATGAAGCCACAGTACGTGCCAACCTCAATGGCGGTAGCACAAGCAGGGTCCGCAGTGAAGGCCCAGGTGTTAGTCCAGCTGACCGGCGTGCAGGTGGAAGGGACATCGTAGTTGGGAGAAGTAGTGGCACCAGTCTTGGTGCTTGGTGGGGGAGTAGGGACAGGCGCAGGAGGAGGGGTAGGCGTGGGAGCAGGGTAGTTGTTCCCCTTGTTCTTCAAGTTCCAGAACCAGCGGGCCTCAAGGTCGTTCTCCGCAGCAACAGTCCTTTTGGCTTGCTGGGCAGTTGCAACAGCATTAACCTCAGTTGCGGCAGCATTCTGAGCAGCGGATTGAGTGTATCCGGTGTCTGAGGCTGGTCCAACGCCAACTGGTGGCCCTTCAAGAACTGCGTCGGCAGGGGCTTCGAAACCCTGGGGAGCAGGCGACGCGAAGGCAAGGGCAGCAGCCCCAAGAATGAGATAAGAACGCATAGTGAATGTGAGGAGGCGGCTTTGTTAAAGGAAAGATGTGTAGCGAAAGACTGGAGGTTGTAGACCGATGGTGGTGGACAATTGCAAAGGGCAGGCTGTCCCTTAAATACATGAAACCCCTCCCCAGCCATGCCTCGGAGTTTACTTGAATTTCTACGAAGAACGTCATGGTGGATCCCCAGCTCACATTGGAGCGGTGCACCTGGATCGATAGTCCCTCGCTATCGATAGTGCCGAGTAGGCTTAGTGTGTATGGATTCCGGCTTCTTCGGGCGCACTGCCAGGAACTGGATCGTCAGGCAGGGTCCAGAACTCCTGCAGGTACAGTGTCATGCGTCCAATGACACGCCGTTGTGACGCCATCAACAGGAGAAAAATGGTCCGTCCCGACAAAGTTCCGGACGGAGGTCGACTAGAAGTTGAGGCTGAACTATTAAGCGAGAGCTGAGTCGGCACGCGAAAGCTTGTCGTGCTTCCGTCACACTTGATTGGCACGGCATCGTCCATGAAATCCGCCTGGCTGAGGAACGGTCGTTTACCATTTCAATAGCTTCACGTAGTAGGAAAGTTCTCGTATGTAGGGAACTATCGCCTCGCAGGTGCTACTGCACACAAAAATAACCCTCTTGAAACAATGGGAGCTCGGCTTTTGAACGTTGACTACACTTATTCCCGTATTCGTATATTGTTGTAGGTTTCCTTGCTTTTGTTGAAGAGGGCACACCTGCGTGCGTTATCCGTTCCGGCATGGTGAAACAATATCCGTGCGGTGGCTGTCAGCTAGCCCGGCCCGAATCTTCAGCACCGCCATTGTGGCTACAGCGACAGCTTGGAACAACGACAAGTACATAGTTAAGGGTACCATCCGCACGGCCAAATTAAGGGGACTAGGATGTGGTCTCGAACAATTTTTTCACTCGCCACTTTACATCTACATCATCGGCGCACTTTTATTGTTCACAAAGGGTGAGTATCGAATTCTGGACTGAGCTCCTGACAAAAGAAAGGGGCACTGAGCTTCAAGTCTCGCCAATCATGAGGCTTCAACACCCGATGGCTGTCGGTAAGATCAAATTTGGCCAGCTGGCTGGTCGAAGGAAGAAAAGGCAAAGGAATAAGTTACCAAGGTGGTTAAGGACTACAACTTTGGGCTCACTCGCCCAAGCAACACTCCATGGTCCATACATAGAGCGTGATTGTTTCTTTCTCCTCGCTCAATCGACAAAAGCCAAGCTGAAAGATTTCGTAATGCTCTTTTACTTGGTGCATAATAATGGAAACATGTTTCCGATCCCGTGCCTCTTGTGCCACAGGCGCTAACATAGCAGATGACCAGGGCGAGAAAAAATCCCCGTACATATTTTAAGACTGGCCTGTATATTCCGCCCGCCTATGACGATCCTTTTTTCGGCAGATGCTACACATGAAAACGCCGGATGTCAATGGGGAGATTGCAATAAGTGACTTGTTTATCGGGTTCTTCGACATCGAGGCTAATTTTGACTCTGGTAGGAACAGGTATCCTCTTTCTCCTTACGCACTTTCTTCTAGAATAAACAAGATACTTATTTGAAATGACGTCTGTACCATGTTGAAACTCAGGTAATCTTATGCAACGTCGATATTTATATTGAAATTCTGATAATGCGCTTTGGAAAAGAATTCAACTGTGAGAAAGACGCAGGATGATGGCACGCTATTTGAAGTTTTTCAATAAATGCACCTGAAGAATTTTGTTATTTTTCTGTAGTATTGTCCTCTTTCCCATCAGTTCCATGACTAGATGTCGGCGGTTCTATTGACATTGATCTATCGCGCGATTCTTCTTCTTTCAGAAGCCTTATTTGAGGCACCCCATACTTGGAATGCTCCACCGGTCTGAGTCCTACCCAACGGTTTTCACTTGCATCTTCAGGATTTAGGGGACTTCCTAAAACGTGGTCTAGGCGCCCGGTGGATCAGTATATATACTTCTTGCTTAGTTGCTGGATCAATTCAAGAAGCTTCATCGGTTTTTTTGAGTTTATCGATGTCTTTAAGGCGGAATTTGTGTTCTCTCCTTGTCAGATGTGTGGCGGTTTTGTATCCTGCATGAGATGCTTGGCGTATCTCAACGGTTTTTTTACTACAATTTTGGACTAAAGTCTTTTAAAACACAACCTATTTTGTAGCAGATCTACGGCTATCTGAGTGACATAATAATGCGAGTGGATAGGAGGAAATTGGCGACACTTGGTTGCTAATGTTGGAACGGCTCGATATTTTCGACGTTTTGGTGGAAGTTGTTTTCTCTCCGTTTCCGATTTGTCCTGGCTATTTTCGATGTCTTCAAGGTGGAGGGCGTGTTCCCTCTGTTTCAGGTGTGTCCAGCTTTTATTTTGCGAGAGGTCGCTAGAATGTGAAAAATACAAGAAAAGTCTGGCAAGTTAAGAAATTTACATAATTTCAGCGAATGATAAGACGTAGGTTATTCCTGTTTTGAGAGAGTGGCCAAAATTCAAGGCCTAACAAATTATTTAGATTTTGTCTTCTTAAAAAAGGCGGCACCATTTATTTTCTTATTTGAAATTAGGTATTTTACAAACTTATCGCCTTTCTTACTTTTGAAGGACTTTTTCCAAATGAGAATTTACAATTTGATGATATATTGTCTATGTAGTGACACCATTTCGAGCACCAATATTTGGGATTAAAATTCATGAATCCTCATCCAGAAAGCTGTGCACAGCACTAGCGCTAGACTGGAGAAATCATTTTCCAAAATTTATGGCTTGAACCACATTTCGCAAAGCTTCTCAGCGAGGCATCTCCTGGTCACTATCACTCAGGCCCCTACGTTCTTTCATGTAGGCGTATTCCTGGGCCTGGCGCTTTGCCTGCTCTCGTTCCATAGCCTCAACACGCTGCTTGACTAACCCCTTTCGTGGCATTTTGGATAGATCTTCCATCACGCCTGGGTTGCGAGGATCGTTGGGCTGCTTCTTGGGTAGCTCTAGAAACTTTTCAAAGTACTCAGCATTCTTCAAGGTAGCATTCCTAGTGTTTTCAGTCACTGGAGAGGAGATTTGGAGGTTTGTATCAGACCTGTTTGCTTCATAGACCTGAGCCTCCACCTCCACGTCGTCCGATTTACCAGCCAGAGCCTCCGCCTCCAATTTGTCTGTTATATCGGCCTGTGCCTCTGCCTCCAAGTTGTCTGCTTTATCGGTCTGAGTCTCCAGTTCCAAATTGAATGTTTCATTTGTCTGCGCCTCTAGTTCCGAATCTCCTGTTTTATGGAGTTGAAACTCGATACTTGGCTTGTGCATGTTGTCGTTGCGAGAGTTCATGTCGAAGTTGTTTGTTTTGTCGGTTTCAAAGCAATGCTCCTTGGTGTATCCATCCTTTGGGAGCTCTTCCTTGCGGTACTCTCCTTGGAAAGATTGGTTCTGAGAAATCAGATATTGTGATGATTCACTTCGCGGAGACTCTTTTGGAGATGCTGGATCTTGCACTGAAGAGACCTGGCGATTCTCAGGCATGGCTGGTGGTAAATTAATTTCCGATTCCTCTGCGGTTTGGTTCATTTGGGGGGAAAGATGGTTCAGAATGTCGGATTCTGTCGGGGTTTGAGTATGCTTTTCGGTCTGGGCAATATCTGCCTCTGCGCCTTCACTCTCAGCACCCGTAAATTCAGGTTGTGCCTTCTCGAAAGACTCATGGCTTTCAACTGCATCATCCTCATCCCAATCGTCTTCCGGAGTATAATCCAAATTTCTTGTCTCATTTCTCTCATCAAGCTCTTTTTCCGGGCTTGTTTTCTCAGAAAGCGGGCTCTGAGTTTCCAATGCCTTCGTTACGACTTCAGGATGTGAAAGCTCAGCGGAGTTCTCATCGGCTTCCATGACGTCATTTCCAAGACCTGCATCTGCTTTAATCATGGAAACGTTCCGTTGGAACCTCAAAGTAATTTGAGCCAGCTCTTCGATGTCTTCATAGTCCTCCTGTATGTCGCTCGCAAACTTGGAGGTAGCCATTGCAAGCTTTAGCATCCAATCCGATGGTTCGTGCTCATTCAAGAAGCCTTCCATCTTTGCACGAACATCTTCAAAGGCGATAACAATATCTGCCGGAGGCTCGTTATCCTGCGTCTTGAGTACTTTTTGCTGAAATTCTTTGAGCCAGTCCTCAATATCTTTGAAAAGTTGGAGCTGAGCTTCCGACTTGTTTGGTTCACTTGCATCCAGCTTGGCCACATTCGGAATCATCTCAGTGGCAATGTGAGAATCTTCCGCCTGCACTGCGTCGTTAGTGGCGAGAGCATGTCGCGAAAACTGGGATGGTGAGTCAGAATTCATTTTTGCTGCTACTCTCTTGCTCTAATAGAAGACTTTGTTTTGCAATTTTCCGATAGGTGAATCGATAGGAATGCGTGACGCCGAAATGTTAAGAAAAAACCAGCTTAAGCTTTATAGTCTTTAGATTCATTACACAATTCTATCCACAAAAGCATACAAAATATACAATACCTGAGGCATTTTTGAAGCATTCACCATTGTGCGTCGTGCGAGCATTTCGTACTCATAGCATTGAGATTGAGACCTTCATGCTTATCGACCTCATACGAACCACTGAACGAACACTCACCAAATCTACCATACTCCTCATCATAATTTACTCCAGTATCTTTCTCAGATTAAACCATATTCTACCTAGTCTTCAGCTTAGCATATAACATTGTGATTCGATTTGTTTTTGTGACTACCTGTGCTTCTAGGATGAATAATTTTGTGCGCTTCTCACACTGTTTTGGAATAATATTTAAAAAAAGTGAATGGGGGCGAGCTTTTGTACTTTACATTAGTTAACCCAAGGTAGGAATATACATCTGCTTATGCGAAGCGTGTTGATAGATTATTTAAAAGCAGCAGGCTCGCCGTGATGAGGTAAATCTTAGAGGAGTGCTAATGTGTTCTAGATATCCCACCTATCTTTTTTCAAGTGTGACAACATATCTTGCACACATCTTTGTGAGTTTCTTGTGGGCTTTACGTGACAAATCTATATCCCTTGTTCATGAAATACTTGGTATTATCATTAAGCCTGTTTCGGAGGCATCATTAAATCATCAAACTAACTGAGCATGTAGCAACATACTTTGCACATGTAATGAATTTATGCATGTAAAATAATTGCACAAAACCTTGCGCCCAAGTCTCCTACAATCACAAGACAGCATTACCCCACTGGTCCATATCTTCTTTAATCGAAGCTAGGCTCCACACCCGCATCGTTATAAAGAGAGATATCACAAATGAATTGGTGCCGGTAATTGGTGGAGTACTGACATGTATCGATTCATATTCTCAGCCAAGTCCTCATACATCTGGCGATCGATCATCACCTCCTGTTCAGGAGCAAGCAGATGCCAATGCGTCCTGAAAACATTAGCTCTCCGATGATCGAGCTCCCGTTCAGCCCGTTCAGCAAGTCTTTCCACCGTACTATCAAGCTCCCTACGCAATACGTCACTCATCTCCTGGCGCCCAATGTCCTGGTCATACGGCTGCGGTTGCGGTTGCGGTTGCACGACTTCTCCGTTCTGCGGCTGCTGTTGCACGGCTTCTCCGTCCTGCGACTGTCTACGCGCGCGCTCCCAGAGGGGCCGCGAAACATTCGGATCGCGATATTCACTCTCAGGCGGCGGCGTTTGGGGACGAGCAGGCGGGCTTCCGGACGCGATGGCACCGCGTCGACCATTGTTTGGGCGGTCGGCAGAGCCAAAGATGGGACGCTCTGCATCGCGCTCTACGGCAGCCCCGGGGTCGAAAGGGGAGTAACCACGGCCTGCGAGCATCATTCCGTCAACTAAGAAATTTTCGGCGGCATGCTCGTCGCCAAAGGGGTTGCTACCTTGGTTGAGGGCCGACACGCGATAGATCGGGTGGCCCAACGTCCTCGGGGTGCGCCTCGCCCAACGATTGCTGGCCCACTGCACCTCGTAGGGATCGTTCGGATTTGTGGCGAAATTTTGTCGGCGGAAGCGGCTACGACGGGTGTCGCGGAGCTGCAGGGCCGTCGGCTCGCCGCTGGCCTCCATGATGATCTGGTAGGAATATAGATGCCGCAGGACGGCTTCGCGGGACTGGCGTTCTGCTTCTAGCAGTTGGCTGCGAGTTGGCATCTTGAAGGTCTGTTCGTTGCTATCTGGCCTCCAGTACAGGGCGTAGGCGTGGCTGGATTGGGATTATTGTTCGTATTGAGGTTGTTCGTATTGGAGCACCAGGGGCGACGGGTACGAAGAGTCTGAAAGTTGACAGGGGAAAAGGGGAGGGAAGATTCCTTTATATGGTGCAGTAAAAATTAAAGTTCGTTATCAAGTGAAAGTCATGTTGGGGCGATAGCGTTGAGCTTTTACAACGCTGGTCGACAGCCGCGTTTTGATCAATGAATCTGCTGAGCTTGACGGCTCAACGGCCATTTCACAATTTTCCATCGCTAAAACTGGTCAAATTTTCATCAACGGGCAGGAAAGTGTATGAATCTAGAGAAAACGTCACCAAAATCTTATAACACTATGCTCTACTTCTCAATGCTGAAAATCTGAACTGTTACGCGATGATGGAATTACCAAAGTCTTGATTTTACTGTACTGCCCTCTCAAGGCAGTGCTCCATAAAGAGACTATACAATTAAGAAAGACAAGGGATTATACTGCTGCACACCCTACGCACCTCGAGGAGTTAGGCCAGAACTGGTATTAGTTCCATTTGATCGAAGCAAAGCCCTGTTTTGCATTCTTGCAGCCTCTAATCTGATGCGTTTGGCCTTGAGGAGCTCACGTCGTGTGTCAAGAACCTGGAGCTCGTTATCAATATTGTTGATCTGGCCTGTTAGCCATTTGTCAGTCTTGATGGACGCATCTTCCTCAAGGTCTGTGAATGCTGCTTTTCGTTTGGCTGTTTGCTGGCTTTCTCTTCCCAAAGATGGCGAAGCCGAATGCTCTACTCCAGTTGTTCCGCCAGTAGAACTTGCAAGTTGAGTCTGAGCCTCACTTGTCGGGCTTATAGAGTTTTGAGGAGTTTCCTCGTCGCCCAGTTCTACTGCGGGTAGTATCTCTTCCGCACGTGGGGAAATTCCCGTCGGCGCGCATCCAAGCAATTCAGGATTGGACTGCGCGAGACCTGACGGCGCAGATAGTCCCGGGTCGGTATACTGGCTACGAATATGCGCGAGGGGATCTGCAGACGTATTGTCCACTGAATCCTCTGCCTCTGCTTGACGAAGTCCAGCCTGGATGGTATTCTCGCTAATCATACTATCTTCTTCTCTATTGCTGTTTTCTTCTTCTTGAGGTAAAGATTGCTGTGTAGGTTGATCCTCGAGCGGCTCCAACGGTTTTGGCTGGGAATTCTGCAGTGACCTTGCAACTGCAGATCCCATGCAGGAGTTGTTGTTCGGGGTCGTTACCTCAAGTTCGCCTGCGACTCCGTTGCTGCTAGCGACAATCCCAAGCGTTTCGAAAAAGTCTTTCAAAAATAATGTTTCATTCATTCTCAAAAAAGCAATTTGTGCCACTCCCGAAACGATAAAATACCATTTGATGAGGGAATCTAGGTGCTTCTTTTCTTTTTTCTCATCATCGCCTCCAAGTGTCTTGTCGAAAGGATGGCTTAGCCTGGCGTGCATTACATCTTGGAAGGGCATATCCACAAGACACTGGATATAATATTTAACACGTGCTGGCCGACGGTTGAAGCACTGCACGAAGGCAAAGATACGCCGACCGTCGAGATGACGACCGATTAATAGCCCTTTTGGAAATGCGTTGCGGACGTTATTATGGTCAATGAAGATGAGTTCGCCATGAGGTGGGATACTATCCAAAAGGTAGAGACGGCGCTTCAGGTCGAGAATGCTTTTGATGTTGTAATAACCCGAGAATAAATTGCGAAGTGTTGCGTCGTATACGCTTCTCTCAGAGGACTCTGTGCCATTCTCAGGATTTGCAGGGAGGTGCGGATTCATATTAGTCTGTTTGGCGTTGGGAAGATCGGTGCCGGGCTGCGAATCTAGCTGGTCTGGCGTCCTGTTGACCAAGTTTCCAACAGAAACGTCTGTGCTAGTGTCATTCATCTCGACACCATGCATCTGGTCCCCGGGCGACATCGGCATTTCGTCCGCACTACCATATTCGCTTTCTGGCAGTCTGGTTAACATTGAGAACCTCACAGTAAGCGGAAATGCCTACCCTCTTGTTTCACAGGTACCCCGACCCCTTTTTCAATCACCCGTAGGGTCTCGAGGAACCACTCGCACATGTAAGGCAATAAATGCCCAGCAATCTCATCACTAAGGAACCCAGCATCGAGGAAAATGTATGCTACCAAGATGCTGAGGTTCCTTTGATCGTATTCGCTAGATCCGAAGATGACGTCGAAAGGATACATCATGTCTGCTGGGTCCAAATCGCCCGGCGAGATGTGCATATAGTGGGGAGCATTGTCAGCTCGTGTATGGTATTGAAGCTTGATCGAGCTCCCCTCAATCTGAGAAATAGCAACACATATACTCATGGAAACCTTGGCTACGATATTGCCGATTACCAGGGCCTTGAAAGAGCCATCGTCCGTCTCTTGAGTGTCCCACTTAAGGTCATTTCGGGAGGGGACGAGGTGCCAGAGATGCTCAGCCTGGCGATCTGCAATGTGTTCCCTGATGGCCCGTATGGCTGGAGAAGTAGATATTGTAAAAGCCATTGAAGTCTAGGCGTCGTGGTTCCGGGTGGCTGGATGCCGGCCAGTCTGTGGATACTGCCCCTCTTTCAAAAAGACCCACTGTCCTGTAGTTGTTATGGCATTGGGCGACGACTGTTTGATCGAAATGAGATAGCGAACTGTCGAGATCAAATCAGACAAGTTGAGCACATGTCTAGCTGGCAGTGGTAGGCCGACTGTAAGCAGCGAAGGTCAAGGAAAGCGTTCACTGCGTTTTGCGGAGGCAGCGCGAAAATCTAGTGGGGATGGGCAGGTCAGGCTCTGCAGCGACTCAATATTTGCAGGAACGAATTGATGACTGTGCGACTACGAGCGGGAATGGAATCGAGACATATGTGTATGAGAGATGGGGGTGAGGGAGCGCATGGAGTACTGCACGTGGAACGTCACGCTTGGCATAAGCGATCACGTGTTAACGCGTTACTTGATGGCGTGAATACGGAAAGTTACGTGGGTAGCGCGTGTCATTATCTACTTCAGCACGCATGTACATCAAAGTGTAAGAAGCGACCCATTCGAGCATCTGTTCGAGTCTGGCACGTGTATCCACTGGAATGGGCACTGGGGAGGCGAAAAAGCAATACACACAGTCGGACCGACCATCCATGTTCAAGGACCTAGCCGGGTGGGTGGTGAAGCTTGCCTGGTAGAAGCTCCAAGTATTCCTAGTGTGGCATTCTTTTTTATAGGTCACTTCCTTGTGCTCGCTCCCTTTCAACAGCATCCGAGGGCCAGACCCATACACGACAATGTCTGAACATATTCGACCAAGGCTGAACGGATGTAATATGGAATGGCAATTGGCTTCGACATGCTTAAAGGGGTAATTTTTACACTGCGGTATGAATAGGAAAACGCTAGAATCAGAGTATGAATATCAAAGATGACGATCCGTGTTATGCTTTGCAATTCTGCTGCTTGGCCCAGGCTTCGAACCGGTCTTTCCGCCAGCCACTCTTCCAGGTCTTTTGCACCTTTGTGCCATCTCGCGTGACCTCTCTGGGATCGGCATGCGCACCAAATCGCAGGCTGCTACTAAGGTGGCATTTTGTGTCGCCATTCTCGTTGGCGTTGGGCTGTGGAATGGAGGAGTAAGACCACTGCATACACTGATCGTAGTCGTTGCATGCGTCTTGGCAGGCCTTCCAGTTGTCTTCTCCCCGAGGTGCTCTTCCCTGGGCACCGTGATGATGGTGATGACGCGAGTCGTGGTCAACGCCGTCGAACAGGATATTCCACATGGAGAACTCCTTGCCAGACGACAGATTGTCCCAGTCATCGCGGACGTCGTTCAGGTTCTCCGGCTGGAGGAATTTCATCCAGATGTCGGAGAAGGTGAGGGGATCCACGATGTTCTTGTCGTTCCTCTCCCGTTCCAGACGCCACAGGTTGCTCATAGACTCGGCAGAAACAGAGTGCAGGGCCATGACAACCTCACACCACATGCCGTGGCCGAAGGGTATGGTATCGGGATTGAAGCTGGAGACGCCAGGCCACGAACCATTGGGGCTGAGATCGAGTTCGTTGGACATGACGCCAGTGAGCACCTCGGTCCCGGATGACTTGCCCTCGATGTGGGCCTCTAGGCCTGATATGTCCTTGTCGTTCTCCACAAACAAGCCCTGCATGGCCTTTTGCGAGAGAATGAAGGTGGAGCCGCCAATCCCATATGGGTCTGTCTCGGGAGGATTGTAGAAGAAGTGTGGCTCCTCGTGGTCAAAGTATGCCAGCCAGACCTGGACGTTGGATCGGAAGAGGTACGTGTCGGGCTCCACGAAGACGTACCACTTCCGATCCGGCCTTTGCTCCCATGTCCTCTGCAACATCCTCAGCATCATGTATTTTTCCATCTTGTCCTTGGCGGCCTTCTCTTTTGCAGGATCGGTTTCCCTGAGTCTGCCAAAGTCCAGGCTGTTGCGCGCGTAATGGGTCAGCCGCCTGTACCGCTCCAGGTCCGGAGTTGCTGATACATATTTGGCATCGTATCTGTCCAGCACGTCGTGGACGTGGAATGCGCCAACGTCCATGTGCAAGTCGCCCAGCAGCAGCAGGTTGTCGTGGTATTTGCCGTTTGTGAGCAGCAGCAACGGCGGGATCTTCGCGAATGCGTCGACGGCAGACGTCTTGACCGTCACGACGAGCTTCTCGGATTCGACATGGGGCGCCGGCGCCTGGGTCTCTACCTCGCTCGTCGGCAGCTCGTCGTCGTCGTAGGTGCGAGGGAAGCCGCTGACCCAGAAGAAGGCGTAGACGCATGCGGCGAGGAGGACGAGGCGCGGGACGAGGCGGATGCGGCTGGGACGGGGGGACATGATAGACATGGCGCAGTCGGGCGGCGCATCTGGGTCAGTTGGGATGGCTAGGCAGTGCACGCGGCGGAAGGTCAGCAGAGGTAGGCCAGTCAGTCAGTCAAGGCGCTCGCTGCTGGTTGGCGACAGCAACAAGAGGCGGCATGCGCATTGCTGGCCTGGCGACGTCGCGAGAGCAGAGGCCCCTGAGAGCGGGCGGGCACTATTCGTGGGCAGTGGGGCAGCCCGCCGTGCTCTGGGAGTCGCAGCCGTCTCATCGCCATCTCGCACGTCCCTGCAAGCCGAGACGACGCGTCAAGCCCGTCTAAAAGGGCCTGATGTGTTTCATCGACACCGGCTCCGTTTCAACCGCCGATGCTGATGTGCACCCGGCGGCTGTGGCTCGGCATGCCATGGCCATGGAGCCCCTCGGCGCCCGGCGCCCGGAGCCACCATCTCCGGCCGCCACGACGCTCCATCCCGCCATGTCCCATGTCCCGTGTCCTCGACGTGGCCGCGTTGGGCTCGGGCTCGGGGAAGACGAGAATGCCCATGGCCGTCAGCCTGCAGGTTGCCGGCGACATGCACGTGCTGGCCTTTTCATTCGTGCGGGCTGTCCATCCGTAGGCACATGGGACGACGCACTCACGCTCACGTGCATAAGCATCCACCTACCCACCTAGGTACCCAACCTCCTCACCGCGACGGGTACTGCCATGCGCCTGCAGTGTCTAGACGCACCCCTCCTTCGTCTTTCTCTGCTACCCCAGCACGGCTGGCGAACTCATGTCCTCTGTTGCCAGCCGTAGTGCCCCGCCAAGCATTTCCCCATTCAGCCGACATGCTGCGAACCCGCCATGCAGCTTACGGCCAAGCGCCACGATCGACGAGGCTTCGACGCGAGTGCTGAGGTGCTTGTTCTCACCAGAATCATCGTCAGCCCAACGTGCCACTCCCTCTCCTGCCATGTCCTGCATGTGCTGTCGGCCACTCCGAGCAATAAACAAGCACGTGTAGCCAGCACGGCCTCGAACTCGTCGCCTGTTCGCTCCAGCATACCTACCCAGGACCTAGGTAGCTATTAGGCTGCCCGGGGGCCTCGCCCTTCGCCCCGAGAATGGTTGGAGTGGTCAAGAGCAACAGATGCGGTACCTGCCGGAGACGCAAGGTCAAGGTAGGCTGCCCCATGTGTCCCACCCAGCCGAGACTGACAGCTCAAGTGTGATGAAGCGAAGCCGGTGTGCGGGCCGTGCCGGAAGCGTAATCGTGTATGCGAAGCACCTGCTACTAAGATCAAGTTTGCCGAAGCCAAAGGCCTACAAGGGGGCTTCTCTCACCGACCCACCTCGAGTGGCGCTTCCGCAGGTGGCTCCACCTCCCCTGACCAGGTTGCTGTCCTCCGCATCAAGACCATGGGCGATGGATCCTCCTATCAGACCTGGCGCTTCAATGCATCGTCAGCAGTTGCCAACGGATCGACGGCCACTTCGTCCAGTGATGCTTCCCCACCTCGCTACACCCCCAGTCTGTCCGCATCAGACATGCTGCAGCTCGTCCTTTTGGACACCTTCAACCATTCCGTAGTAGGCCTTCGTGTTTCGAGCATCGCCCAGTTCGTCTGCGAGATACCAAGGCGGCTAGGCCAGTCCTTCGCCTTGGACGACGCGGTTAAATGCCTGTTGCATTGTCACAAGACCATGTGTCGTGGAGACGGCCCGAGCCCTACTGGACCTGGCCCAAGGTCATATGTCAGGGCCTTGCACTCTCTGCAAGTTGCCCTGAACGACAAGGAGGAATGTCTGAGTGACAACACTCTCTGTGCAGTCGCCATTCTCGGCCAGGTGGAGATGTTGGGCGGAGGTGCATGTGACACGCATGGAATGAATTGGATCCGCCACGCTGGTGGCGCAGCGCGATTGATCGAGGCTCGTGGGCCGATAGCCGCCAAAGACAGCTTCGCAAAGGTGCTCCTTCGCAGCCAACGCGGCAACTGCGTGAGTAGTATATCGTCACCCTCTTGGTTACAAGTCCTGACCTGCCTAGTTCACTTCCTCTGTGATGCGCGGCCAGGAGTGTTTCCTGGACTCACCAGATTGGCGTAATTATTCGTTTCTGGATGACCCAGCTCCCGATGAAGAGGTTGCCATAGAGGACATGATGCGGCCCATGATGGCTTTGCCAGCTCTCCTCAAACTCGTCCGAAGTCCAGACAAGGGCCAAAGGCAAAGGCGCCTCATACTCGAGCGAGCAGAGGAGCTTCTTGCCTCCCTGAAAGGTACTGCCGACTTCGTCTCCGTTCAATCCAGAGCCACTAAAGTGCAGTCGTGCGACAACGACCCGTTGTACCCGGTTGTTTACGATTTCCCTGCGCGCCGTGTGGCCTATCTTTGTACACACCTATGGGCCTTTTCCCTCGTCCTAAACAACATCATCATCGACATGCTTCCAGAAAGCCGCCCAGATTCCGAAAAGGATGCGCGAAAAAGTCACTGTGCACAGCTGTGTAGGCAACTCTGCATGTCGTATGAGTATTGCGAGCAATTCCTTCCCCTGGGATCGATGTACATGGCAACCCCATTCGTCGTCGCCTGTCATGTCGCCCCGCCTCAAGAAAAGCAATGGATTGTCAGACGACTAGGCAAGATAGGAGAACATATGCCCTTCATGAAAGAGCACTGGAATCCCATGGGAATCGAGATAATGTCCCGGTATTTTCACGGGAAATCCGCGAGTATGGTCCAGGACGGAGTCGATCACGACGGGTACGCCAAATCTTGGGCGGAGAACACCAGAGTTGTGGAAAAAGATGGAATCACTGATGAAACCTCATCGAGCCCAGATACTCAGGCTACATGTTCAAGCTCCCTGGATTGGAGCTGAGTACGATTAAACGTGCCCCGAGTCATCGTTAAAGATAGCAATTGGTCTGGTTGGGAAATATGCCCAAAAGTTCTATATTCGGCGTTCACACCACAATTAACTAAAACAAGAATGAGACACCATATCGAAATAATAATTTTAGCTTCAGCTCTGCAGTTCGGGCGGGGCGTGGTTTGACAGCCGTATCTCAAGAGCCTGCAGCCAGTGCTTCCCGCTGTTCATGGAGCGCTCCCACGCACGCCCTCATGGCGTGAGGGAAAAATGCACTACCATATCTATTTCAAATACCAGCAGTCTGTTTCCTGCCCCGCAGGTTGAGTTGCTGCGCCTTTACTAGACGTGGGACTCATCCATGGACCTTCATGAGCAAACGGGCGCGCTAACCGTATCGGGTAATATATACCGATAATCATCTCCTGCGTTGCTCTCACCGGCACAAGTCCATTAGGTTTACCAGCGGCACCGATTGTATACGATCATCCTGACAACAACTCATTTGAAGCTCAAACTTGAAGTTTTGCAGTAGCTCCTCGCTATTGTCATTACTGCATTTTCCAGCATTGTCCACTCTGCCCTCTTCTACTTTACATCCACTGGTATCAATTTCCGCGAAAGTAGCCTCAGGCACGCCAAAATGTCCGTCACCAAGCAATACATGTTTGACTCCATGGGTGGCTTCAGTGTCGCGCCCCCCGTGTACCCGACGCTCTCTGCACATTTTGCCGGCGCTGGAGCCATCGGCGATCTCCCAGATTTGTCTCTGCGCTCCATTAGAACTCTTACAGACGCAAACTTGTTCAAGGACGGTGAGATAACCCTAGAGGAAAAAATAGCAAACGTATTGCTGACATCTTTCCAGCTACTGTCACCACTGCCGTCCAAACCGAGCACTATATGGCCATCGAGTTCGTTAAATGGATGATGGCTTGCAACGAAGCTTGCCTGCAGCAAGCCATGTATGAGCGCGATGATTTCACAAAATCTCTCGTCGCAGCTTCCAATGTCACGATCGGTGACCTTGCAGAGTGCATGGAGCCCACCGCGGTGATCATGGCTCGGTATTCCGCGCGGGTCCTGAAGCTCATCGCGGCGCGCAATGAGAAGCTCGCCAAGGGCGAAAAGGACTTGGAGAAGCGCGCGTCTCACAAGCCCCAATCTACCAAGATTTCGACCAACACTGTTGAAAAGGGCAAGAAAGACAACGTCGGCAAGGTATGTCGATACAATCCCAAGTAGAAGTTCGGTTCATGTTGGCTAACGTAGAGACTCAGCTTCTCGCTTTGGGTACCCCACACAAACCTAACAACAAAGAGAATCGCGACCCCGGAAAAGGCCTTACTGCGCGCTCATCTAGCGTTCTTGGCTCTCCTTCCGCACCTGGCCCCCAAATCCTCTTCATGTCCCCGCTCACAGCCAACTCCTTCACCCCAGTCGTCGCTGTCGATTCTTGTCAGACTTACCCTGGTCATACTCAACGTGTTCAGGGCCGCAAGCGATCTGCATCTGACCTTGAAGACAAGGATGAGACGTCCAGAGAAGCCAAGAAGCCGCGGGTTGCTGGCGGTCGACCGGTTCGCCAGGCCGCACTCAAGGCTCGAAGCAAGCTTGTGAACATTTGAAAGCCTCGCGCGAATGGAAAATACGTCGAACCAAGTTGCCACATTACCATGAGCTCGAGTTTGATTCAGTCCCTTTAAATTGCAATTATGGTAAAGATCAAGAAGAGAACAGAGATTTCTGAGACGAGTGTGTTTGGAAGACAACAGAGTGCGACCGATCTGACCCCTCTTCTGAACGGATTACTTGTTATGCGTTTCATGGGTAGTATGGAAATATTGGACTACCCGGTGGTGACTTTAGATTGAGAAATTGTGTTTCTTTTCCCTTCTGGGGTTGATGTTGATGTTGATTTTGGAAACGACATTTTGCCCTTGATACAGGGCGTGACTTTCTCAGAGCACCCAATGCTAATACCAATGTTAATGAAACTTGGATCAACGAATCCTCGTAACTTCCCTAACCCAAAATTTGACTTTTTAAGCTGTAAACCCCCATTCTCACTACCTGCGCCTCGCACTGGTGGAACAGAAACTTTGAGGCTGACCCAGCAAAAACACCACAACGCCGAACTTCGAGCCATAGGATAACAAGTAAATGAATAAGCAGGATTTTTGGTTTCAGCTTGGTAGAAACGAGGAGTTGAAAATCCTCGGTAGCGATGCTCCAGCGCGAGACGTTCCAGGAAGGAATGAGCAAGTGGAAGATGGACAGTTAGTAACAAGTCTGCCGCAGGATTCATAAGGACAGGATGCGCACGCACAGAGTGATGATCCGCCAAAGAGACCAGAGAAGTGGCTTCTTCCTCTTCCTTACGCCTGTCTTTCTTTATGTGTCCCAAACAAGATATTGATGATGACATGAAGTCGCCAGAACAAACTTCACACAATTCATCAGCGTGTTGTGGTGACATAGGAAGATTCCCAAATAATTCAGACCTATCGTGAATCAGTTACAAGGGCTCACCAGCCACCTCACTGTGCATCGACAATCATCCATCGACCCTGCCCATCTGATCAAGCTTCGCCTGCACCATGGCAACGGCGAGGCCAAACGCGAACCCGCCGCTCCGCTCCAAACTCACCATTTGCTCCTCGGCTGCTTCATGGTCCTCGCCGACGATTTCGAAGCCGTGAAGCCGACCAGAAGCATCCTCCTTCCTCTCCAAGCCCTTCCCAACGATGCCCTCGCGCTCGGCAGCCAAGTCCCTTTTCATCTGTTCGAGCCGCTTTTCAGCATCGTCGGCGATTTTCTTGATGGCGTCGTCGCGCTGCTTGACAAGCGCCTTCTCGGCAGCTTCGTACTTGGTCTCGATGCTGGCGAGCTTCGCTGCCTGCTGTGTGTGTGTGCTTGTCAATCGTCTGCGCAACAGCGCTGATAAAGCTAGCTCACTTACCTCGGCGTGGGACTTGCGCTTGGCTTTGAGTCCGAGGTAGAGCTTCACTTGTTCTTTTTTCGCGTCCTCGAGGCCTTCGTAGATCTTGCCGTCGTTGAGGTAGGCGGTGGCGTTTACATGGACATTGATGGTGTCATTGATAAGGAGAGATGCAGGGCCCTCGCTCTCACTGACATTGTTGTTTGTCTTGCCACGTGCACCATCAATAGCCGGAGAAAGACGGGCTATGAACAAGCTGTCGTTGTTTTCGGGTTCGGCAGGCGAAGGTGTCTTCGTGAAATGACCAAGGTGATGGGTGAGGAAAAGTTCATCGTCAAGAGATTGTTCGACCAGCTCGGGGGAATTCGCTACAGCGGGTGAGCTTGAATGTTCGGGCACGACGACAGAGTTGTGCTCCTCATCGAAAGCCTCACCCTTCATATCCCGTTTTTTTACCAGACGCCGCTTGGGAGCTGAGGAGTTGCCATAGGCAACCCGCTTGCCTGGGGTCTTGCTGTTGCTGAACATGCCGTAAGATGTTGGGGTTGTCGGGAGAAGTGAGCTTGCGTTCACTGCCGTCCAACCATTCGGCCTCTTGTTGAAGTGATCCTCTGGGTTGGGGTCCTCGTCCGCTTGGCTAGAATTGGAGGAGGAAGCAGAAGAGACGGTAATTGGCTCTTGGGCAAGGCTTTGAGTGCGGCTACCTGAGAGAGTCGGGCTTCGGATTGGCAGCTGGCACTATCTGGGTCAATTACACAATAAAGCAGGTTGGATCAGTGCACAACCTTGCCATTGCGCTTGGCTCGGCCACTTGTATTCATAGTATTTTTTTGTTGCAGTTTTGAAAACTTCGATGGGCTTGTGTGGGAGGAGATGGCGTGTTTGAGGAAGATTCGAGGTAGATGAGAGGGCTTGAAGACTGTGGGCAAGGTTATGCTCATTTATCGTTGAAATCAAGGCAGCAAACGGGTGCTCAGAAAAGCGGTGAGATAACCAGCGGCTTTTGAGTGTGCAAACACATCGGTAGCAGTTATTTTGGTGCTGGGACTTTACTGTGGCACTGGTGGCTTGTATCTGCTAGCCTACGTGTTCATTTCTGTAGCATCATGTGTATTCTAGACTTACTAGATGCAAGTGAGAGTATCGTTTTGATTAGCTAGTGTAGAAACTCACTTCTTGAGAGTAATGGTAGACAGTACACTGAGATTTTTGCGAAGGGCTTGAAAGAAAGAAAACTGGTAGATGAGGATTTCAGGGTCGCCGCAAGATGCCAGGTCAGTGTTGACACTGTATCGGTATACAGTCTTCCTTTCTTCTTCAATACCGATCTTCACTATTCACGGCTCCAAAGCCGTCGTCGATACATCCCTAGCACCGCAAAATCATACCTCTCTCCAAAGTACAACACACCACATCACCCATACAAAACCCCGGCATTCTAATAAACATTTCAATTTAAGTATCTTCTTTCTTTCTAAGACGATAGAAAACCCCCCTCAAAGGAAATAAAAAACAGAGATGGGGTATCCCAAGCACCGGGCATCCAGCCGAGCCCAAGTCCCAACCCAACCCAACCCAACCCCGCCAATTCGCCAGTCCAAAGAACCAACTACCAAGTTTGCGAGAGAGAAAACACCACCGTGCATGGATGTCCACCCCGAACGCCTCTTCCAACCCCCCTCATGTGAAAAAAACATCGCAATAATAACGACATTTCACGAACTAGAATTCTCACAAAGGAAAATCTTCGCTCAGTCGAGCATGTTCCAAATTCTTCCCTCCTTTTTCAATTTCTCATCCTCTCATTTTCCCAGGCACCAGGTGAACCATTTACCCCTCTGCCTCTGCCATAATTTGCTCTCCCTCATCAAGCATATCGACCACCCTCTTCAAATTTTCACACATGCTCTTCGCCTGTCCCACAAGCAGCAACTTCTCCGCATTGGCCGGCAGTCCCAGATAAGTAGGCGGTTCACGCTCAGGCAGCTCATTGACCCAGGCCATGAAATCGCGCCAGCCTGTGGCCGAAGGCAACGTTAGACCCTCGCTGACCTCCGTTTCCTTGACAATCTTGAAGCCGTCCTCGAAAGCGGTGGGCGTCATGCAGTTCTCGACCATGTTGGCGAGAGCGCGGAAGTCGGCCTCGTCGTCGATCTTGCCGCCGTACATCTCCGTGATGAGCGTGTTGATCATGGGCCAGGGGACCTTGGTGGGGGCGATGTTAGAGCGGCCCTGCGCGACGCTGTCGATCCACGTGTCGATGATAAAGCTGCAGCATTCGTAGTCGCTGTCGTTGAACTCCCAGAAGCCCTTCCATCCCAGTGTCGGAGCATATCGGAGACGCTCTTGGACCACAGCGTGCAAGAACGAGAGCAGCAGGTAGATGCGAGCCTTCTCGACCGGCTGTTTGTTTGCCTTCTCAGCCAGCGAAGACAACGAATCTTTCATATTGGCACGGATACCCGCCGGTTGCTCATAAGACAGGACGCGCGAGGCACGAAGGAGGTTGACTGGAATCCTTGGGCTGGACTCCATGGACAAGAAGAGACGGAAGTCGGGGTTTGGCTTGAGTGCCTCGAGCCTCTTCTCCAACGACTGCAACCACTGAGGAGCCAGGTGGACGTTCTTGACCAGTACCCAGTTTCCAGTAGTGGCGGCGTTGCTGATGGCCTTGTCTGCGGTAGCAGCACCTTCGTCGGAACCCATGGCGATGTTGGAGCAGGTAACACGCTCCCTCTCGACGAGATTGTCGACCTTGTAGCTGGCATCGAAACCAGGACTTGAGCTGAGAGCCACAGGTGTGACGGCTGTGACTTGCTTGACAATCTCGCCCAGATCACCACTGGCATCCAAGAGACCCTTGCCGAAGACCTCCGTGACAAATCGTTCAACGGCAGGGACAAAGCGGTCGACGCGGCAGAGCTTGATGAGAATAAGCGATCGAAGGTGCTGGTCGAACTTGTTGAGATTCTCGGGCCAAGCCTGAGGCACATGGCGCTCTCCATGCTCTTCGCTGAAGAAAGTTTCCCAAGCGGCGGGGTCGATCTTCTCAATCTCGGACTTGAACACGGGGACCTTGGCTGCCCGCACAAGTACTTCATCCCTGCGCTCCGTTTGCGTCGAAACGTCCACGCCTTCAAGATCTTCATCGAGAATGGTATCAATGAGAGTCTTGTCCATCTTGTAAGGCGCGGCTTGAACCAAGAGCATGGCAAGCGTGACACGATCCTTCTGGAGCAAAGAGAGCGAGGTACGGCGGTACGCGTCTACGAATAGCTCAGTAAGAATACTGTCGATTCGAGCTGCGTGACCATTGAGGCCCGAGTTCTTGACTTTCCGCAGGACCGTCTCGAAGATTTGTGTGAAGTAGTGAAGCGAGAACTGGTAGAAGTGGTTGAGATGGTGCAGTTGCTCCAATACAGCGAAGATTGCAGAGCATGACCGAGCAACGACTGTGTACTCCTTGGTGATGTTGTCGACCTCTGTCATAACACCAGCTGTCTCCGACACCTTAGCTGAAATGTCGGCAGCCTCGTTCTTAAGGGTCTCAAGCGTTTCGATGACATGGTCGTCGTCGAGAATATTTCCGCGAGATGCGTTGAGTGCCTGGAGAAGTCGCTTTTCCAGCTGCCGAAGGTGAACATTGAATTCACCTTGCATCTTGATAAGGTTCGATCGGCGCTCATCGATATCCGGCCGCTCAGACTTGAGCACTTCGTTAAGCGTCTGCGTCTGCAAACTGCTCTGCGTAACCGTAAAGTTGACGAAGGTGGTACGAGAGCAGATGTCCGGGGCGAAGTTGGCAGACGGGTCGCGTGTAGACAAGAACAGGCGGAAGGACGGCGAAAAGTCAATCTCCTGCTTGCCTAGCTGGATGAGTACACGACCGCCAGTCTTCTGGTACTCCTTGTTGAGAACGTGATTGAGGATCGGATCGAGATACTCAGCATCCTGAATTAAGATCGGGTTTCCGAAACGAAGGGAGCTCTCAAGTTGTTTGGTGAAGGAGTCGTCCAGGAAGCTGGTGACTGTGAGACGGCGGTCCTTGCATTCGTTCTGCAAGAAGTCGGCCGTCCTGCCAGATGGGTCGATGATAAGCGGGTAGCGGTTGAAGCGCTTGAGAATAATTGCATTCTCCGTGCACAGGTCGTCGACGGGCAAACCATTTTGCTGCCATGTCAACCTCTCGTCGGCGCTGGAGAGGTATTCGGTCATCGGGTTCGGCGACTTGTATGTGATACCAGAGAGCGACATGTGGTGAGCCCAGTCCTCCAGCATAGCCTTTCTGTACTGCTGGTCGTAGAAACCTCCGTAAGCGATAAAGGCCGCAGCGACTAGCACGTCTCCAACGATGGTGTCCATTTGGGAATCGAAAGATTTGCTGCTCTCCTCCCAACGTACACGCTCGGAAGACAAGCTATCCAAAAGACGAACACTGCGGTCGACCTTGAACTTGACAGTGGCCTCTTCCGCTTTGATGGCTTCCGTTTCCCTAATGAGTTCGGCATATTCGAGCTTCAAGCGAGCAATCCTGTCTTCAAGTGCATGAAGCTTGGCATCCGTAGCACCCGCCTCATCCTTGGTCTTCTGCTCGTTTGCCTCGAGCTCTTCGACCTCAGCACGAAGGGGTCCAACACGATCGAGAATGTCGGAGTAGTTGACTTGGGCAGTAACCCATTGGACGAGCGGACCGCAAGCCTTGGAAGCGCGGTTGACCTTCTCGAACGTGAAGTCCTCCTTGGAAAGATACTCAGATTGCATCTTCTTGCGATGGCTAGCGGTCATCTGTCGTTCATTGTCGAATGAAATGATGCTAGCGATGAAGTCATCGCGCCTGACAATAGACACGATAGTCTTCCAGCTGTCGATCTTGTGGCCGAGCAAGGTGCAAACGGCCTCGAGCGCCAACTTGACACCCGCAGGCGGGTTCTGCATAGATCGCACTTCGGTAAGATGCTGGCGCTTGATGCTCTGCACACTCTTCTGTGCCTCCAACACGGCCGGTTCAGCAGCCGCGAGATCGCGTTCGACGACCTCACGACGGGCTCCGATTGCCTTCTCAGACTCGGCAAGCTTCTTCTGGTACTGCTCAGCGTTGGACTTCTCCTGTTCGGCCTCCTTCTGATCCCCAACCATATCCCTCAATTTCTCGTTAGCCTCGTCAGTTTTGTTCTCCAACTCCGTCTTCTTCCGGGCCAGTGTCACACGCAGCTCCTGTACCTTCTCTACTGTCTCCCGCAACTTCTCCAGACCAACATTAAGATGGCGCTGCTGCTCTTCCAGATCCTCGCGTTTTTCGGTGTAAAGCTTGACGTACTGAGCGACAAAGTCCAAGAAGTGACGCGGGGTGAGGTAGGTCTTCTTGTTCTGCTGCTTCTGGAGCTTCTTGTTAATACCGTGCAGCGAGTGGTGCATGTATACCATGGCATTGACGACGCTCTCGCGGTGCGATGGTGGAAGGTTCAGACCGCGATAGGCGACCGGGATACTGTCTGGAGCAGCATAGTTCGGTCGGTCCAAATCGACAGACTGAGTGAGTTCAGAGCCGACCTGGAAAAGTGCCTGATCTGACCAGTCGCCCATCCAGTTGAGCACACAACGATTGAACAAGGCAGGCGAAGTGGCAGCCTTGGACGAAAGGCCCTCCTCAGGCGGGTTCATTGTGAACACGACGTGGAGGTTCTTGACAATCTGATCGGTGAACCACTTGTACAACTCTTCGGAAGAGTCGAGGATAGTGCCCTGGCGCTGAGCACCCTCCCTGATTGCAGTCATCAACGAAGCATGTTCGTCGCCCTCGAAGAGACCCGGGACTTCTGCGTTGGCAAGTAGCGTGTTCATGCGCTCTAGGAATCCAGAGTCAAGTACGTTAGCTTCGTCCATGATGAAGCAAATCTTCTCGCCCTTGCATCCGCATCGTCGCAGTACGGTTCGCAAGTCCTCATCGAAGTCCTCGCCGGAATACTTGCCGTGAACCTTGATCTGGTACACGCTAAGACCGTTCATCCAAGCGACAAATCGCGAGAGGGTGGTCTTTCCGGAACCGCTCACACCGATCAGGATAAGATGACCCTGAGGCTGGCGGAAGACACGATCGATGCGGAGAACGTGCTCGAGCACGTCGTTGAAGAGAATGAGTGGAACATCGACTTCTTCCTCGCAGAAAGTCCTGAGACGCGCCTTGACAAAGTCTCGAAGCTGGTCGCGCTCGACTGGCACGTAGTTCTTGGAGAGCCAGTTGGAAAAGAGAATGGGTCCGCCAAGGGCCTTGTCTTCGTCAATGGTAGGGAAGTGCTCGAGTGCTACGCGATGTACACATTCCTCGGTCCATTTCCGCTCATCCTCAGCAATGAGACGATCTTGGAAGAGACGCAGAGCTTCATGAGCCCAGATACGCACGAGACCTTCCACTGGCAGAGTCTCGAGCGGGCGAAGAGCCTCATACACACCACGCACCCATCGCGTAAGCTCACGGGGCGAGTAGACGTAGTGAGGTTGGATGTCAGGAGTAAACCTCTTCTGGGATTGAGCGTAGAGCTGGACCATGGCCTTTGTCAATGCTTCTGAGTATCCGCGCAATGTGGGGATGATCTTGAGGACAGCGCTGTTGAATGTTCCGTAGATCTGGAGCAACGACTGCTCACCAGGATAATCGACCATGATGAGCGGAGCGTGACGCAAGAAACGCAGCGCCATGGGCGTACGGCCGGCGTCAGTGGGAGGGTTACAGGCACCGACGAACTGAATGCGATCCAGTGTGACCCAAGTCTTATCGGATGTCCTCCAGAAACCGTTGTGCTCAACAAGCTGTCTCAAGAAAGAGATGGCACGCTGAGTGCCATACTTGTCGGGGGCAGGCAAGTTGATTTCATCGCAGAAGATGATGAGCCATCGGCCAACCTGAGTAGGGGTGAGCTGCACACCGTTGAGCGTCTTCTTGTACTCGCAGTACTGCTCAAAAGTCTTGATGAGAAGGTCGGGCGTCGTAGCACTGGAGAAATTGAGGCCGACGACTTGCATGTTTGGCAGTTTGCGAAGGGCACTAAAGAGCGTCATCGTTTTACCAGAACCGGGAGGACCACAAAGCAGCAGCGGCTTGTGCTCAGCGAGCCAAGAGTATAGCACATCCTCGTGGCGAACCGTGTCAAGAGTCGGAATGACAACGTCGGTCTGGATGATGGAGTGAGTGTTGACCTCGACATTGGGGACCTGGTTTTGCCACATATCCCATTCCGTCTTGTCAGGCTTGACATCATAGTCAATGAGTGAAGTCGAATCGTTGAGAGGCGGGAGTTCGACATCAGTTAGGCCAGCGATCAAATCGCCAAAGTCCTTGCGTTCAGAGAGAGGGCAGTCTCCAACAAGTGCCCAGACCAGTGCAAGCAACAATTTCTTGGCGAGATATGACTCCATCTTCTCATCTTCAAGAGGGAAGTCCTGGTGTTGCACATTGTATTCCAACACATTACGACACGCCTTATTGAGCAGCGAGAATAGAGTGTTGAGTGCTCGAATATCGGTGTACTCCATGATGTGCTTGAACTTCCTCGCCATGTTGAGGGCCTTCTCGATGAAGCGGTCTTGTGTAAGCTTGATCTGCAGGAAGTCCGCAACCAGGCCCTGTGTGGCGAGTGTCTTCTGGGACATCTGGCCAGGTGCAACAGAGTCATCCTCAATGTCATCGAAAGGCACTGTCTTGAGATGGTCGATGTAGTTCTTGATCATCATATCAATCTCAACGGTGTCGTCGCTGAACCAGACCATACCGCAACGAGAGACGGTAGCAAGAGTAGCATACTTGAGCGTCTCGACTTCGAACATGACTCGGACATTAGGTGGCAGATTGAGACGTTCACCGTTGGGGAGCGTGAGAAGCTTGTTGTCGTCGAGAACGGAGTTCAAGTTCTCGACCCACTCGGGATCGACATCGCCATCGAAGACGATCCAGTGGCGCTTGGTATCCTCACCACGTAGGTTGTCGACAATCTTTCTAAGGATACTGGTGAAAAGACCGTCCGTCCATTCGCGAGTCGTGCTGTCCAAACTTCCATAGAGAACCTCCTTGGACATGACCTTGGGGTCGATAACGTGGCAGACACCTTCCACGCCTTCAACAGCTTGAAGAGCGGCAAGCAACGTCCTCCAGGCGGCGGATTTACCCGAACCAGACGAACCCACCATCATAACACCGTGGTGGAGATTTTGGATCTGGTACAGCTGAAGAATCTTCGTCATCCAGCTTTCGCTGACCACAAATTTAGACTCTGCCGCGGTCTTACGAATGGCTTCCTGGAGTTTGTCGAGAGGTGCAGGAACATATTGGACTCCAGGGAAGGCCTCTTCCTCGATGCTCCTCATAATGTCGACATCAGAACGGATGAGCTTGGGCGAAATGGTCTCGCGCAGACTCTGGACGATGATCTGCGGTTCCATAGTCGCTTCGTCTGCCTCTTGTCCGGCAGTGATAGCAATGCGAGCACGCTTAAGTCCACCAGAGCTAACAAGAACACTCTTCAAAGCACGAAGACCAAAGTCGTAATGGGCCTGCTTGGAAAGGCTGCTTGAACAGCTGTCAAAGAAGGGGACAACCTGTTTGGAGAGGTCCTTGGCCTGAGAGAAACCTTGAGAATATAACATGACTTCGGCAATGAGCTCTTTGTCGGGCTTGGACATGGCAACACTGCGGAAAAGTTTCTTCAAATTGTCGGGCAAGTTCGAACGACCGGCATAGCCAGGATTCATGGTGATGAAGATACCGGTATTGCCGTTGACCCTGAGCTGGCGGCCGATAAGCTCAATCTGAGCCTTTTCGTCCTCGGCACCCTTCCTAAGGCCAAGCTGGATGTTCTGGATCTGCTGGGATACAGCGGAGAGAATGCGCTCCTCCAGACGATTGAATTCGTCGAAACATCCCCAGGCACCGACCTGGCAGATACCGAGGAAGATACGACCCATGGCCTGGAAATCAAACGTGTCGTCACAGCAGAAGACGAGCGTGAATCGACCAAGCTGAACACCCAAGGCCTTGACGGACTCTGTCTTACCGGTACCAGCAGGTCCATAAGGCGAACCTCCCAGTCGCTGGCACAAGGCTTGGGTGAGAGTGAGGAAACAGCGATCCGTAAGAGGCGTTCGGACGAGGCGCTCTGCTACGCCTAGATACTCGAAGCCGTAGTCGAGAACAGCGTTGGCCATCTTGATCTTGAGTCGCTGTAGTAGGTCGTGTGACGGCTCATACATGTAGCGCATGGAAAGCAGCCAGGCATGGTGAGTTGGCGATGTCGCGTCAGCCTGCTGGAGACGCTGGATGACGTCTCGCTGGTGGACAAACTCGGTGATCAGATGCTCGCACTTCCTACGCTGGATAGGCTCAAGGTCGCCCAGCACAGACGTAGCAAGCGTCTTGAGTACGTTGACCTGCTTCTCATACAGTCTGGGCAGAGTGGAGCCTCCCTCGGCCAGTGCCTTTTCCACAGTATGGGACCAGGCAATCTGAGTTCCAAGAACAACAACCTGAGCAGGGTACTTGGCAATGTATGCATTGAAAGCTTCGGCATCCATTGAGTCAGCAGCGCTCAACTCTTCATACTCTTGGTAGGCCTCGAAAGTCAACTCAGCGAGCGTGGTCTTCATGTTGAGCTCAAGAGCACCAAGCCACTCGTTGATCCTGGGGGTCTTGACAAGGGAAATCTCCTTGCGGAGGATGACCTCCTCGCCCTCTTTGGACGTGAAGCCAGTTATAACGCCATCCTCGTCGGTGATCAAGCCAGAGAGACCAGCAAACATTTTCCGGAGGTGCTTGGCGATGCGAAGGGTGTCATTGCTGTTGCCAATGATTTCAAGAAGATCCTCGTCACCAACGAAGTAAAAGCGAGGGAACGAAACACGCTCGCGCTCGAGGTACTCTCCAAGAGCCTTCTGGATCTTGTTAAGAAGTTCAGCAAGACGCTCAAGGGACTTTTGCACGCCGGAGATGTTGAGCACTTCGAGGACAAAAGGCTGGCGAGAAACCTTCTTCATGACAGACAAGAACTCCGAGTTGATGTTTTGGAAACGCGATGATTCCATGGGAAGAAGGTGTTTGATGTCAGCATTGCCAGTAAAGACACCCTCGAGATAGACCCATTGACGTTGGACATCGATCCACACATCGAAAAGGACGTGGACACGGTTGAGCTTCTCTTCCCAGCCGGAGGCCTCTTCCTCGAACTCCTTGTAGTAGGGCGAATGCCTCATGGCCTGCAGCGAGTTCAAGTTCTCACTGCACTTGGCAAACAGGTCGTCCCAGCCACGGATGAGGCGGCACTTGTTTTGGTAGTTGACAAGCTCAAGCGCATAGTTCTGCCACGTCTCGCGAACCTGCTTCAAGAACTCTTCAAGAGCCATCTCTCCCTGAGCTTGAGTAATGACATCGCGAATGACCTTCTCGCTAGGCCCAAGTTTCAGGTCCCAAACGTCTCCCAGGGTCATGGAGATGGCCGAGTAACGCTTCTGAGGCTTCAACGACTTGAAGATCTTGACCCAATGTCGCTCGCGCACGGCGTCTGACCTCAATTCTCCTAGGATTGCATTCTCCTTGAGCAGTTGCTTGAGAGTATTCTGGACATACTCGAATGCCTGGTATTGTCGCATTCGGCTTGGCATATCCTTGGTCATCTTGAGCAAATTGTCGAGATTTTGTCGCAGTTTGCGGGGTTGAATACTGTTCCACAGCGTCTCCCGGAGCTCGTCGATGCTGTTCCATATGGTAGCAAGCGATGCCCAGACTGACTTGAAGTCCTGCACTTCCTCCAGGAGGGCTGTGAGCGCATTCTCGGGCGAGGGAGGTAGACCAAGAGCTTCCTTAGCCTTCGAGATGTTCTCCGACTCGGTGCGCAGTTGATTGAGTTTCTGGTCAAACTTGGCGAGGGTTGTCGATGCTTCTGAGGGAGGAATGTTGCCAGCCACGGGCTTCTCCTCAGCCCATTCCGCTGTGATGTCCACAATCTTTTGGTTGACAACCTTGTCCTCGGCAATGATCTTAGCACGGAGACCATCGGCCTGATCATTGGCAATCTTGGTCTTCCTCTCCAAGACCTCATTGAGAGTCTGCCATTCATGATCGACCTGCTCCATGTGCACCCAATCAGACGAGAACTGGTAGCGTTGTCGCAGCAGAGCAGCGTGTCCCTGTCGGAAAACCTCAATCTCGGGCTCCCACTCTTGTACTTTTCTCCTACACTGCTGCACGGTCGTGATAAACGAGACGGCCTGTGCTGTAGAAGAAGCCTCGAGCGTCTGGCTCTCTAGATCCTTGCGCGCCCTCTCAAGCTGGCCGTAAACCTCAGCAGTGCGCTGACCCAACCTATTGGCAAACTTGCCGAGAATCTCCTGCTGCCATTGGTCGTACTTGGCATTGACCTTGACCTGCACCTGTTCGTAGTCGACAGTAACGTAGCCAAAGCGGCGGCTGACATCGGAGTTGTCAAATGTGGCACGAGTCTTGCGGATTTCTTGTAGCAGCTGCAACCACCGTGAGAGATCTTCGCCCAAGATGTCGTAAACATGCTCGGATTGAAGATCCCACAGCGACTGGAATTGGAGCCATTCGTCAATGTAGGCCGAGATGTCGCGCAACTTCCCTTCCACAGCACCATACACTTCCATCAATGAGTCGGTGCACAGGCTGGGCAGGTCGGCAAACTGGTTGCTAGAGGCGTCATCGGTGGCCTCTAGGCGCATCTCGTATCGTGAAGCCTTGATCTTCTGGAGGGTGCAGATGATAGCCAGCCACTGCTGGAGCTGCTCAAGCCAGCTGGCGCGAGCATACTCGATAGGTGGGCTAAGGTAAATGACCTGGTTGCGCATGGTAATCTCAAGCGTAAGCTTCGACAAGGTGGGCTTCACGTCGGCTGCTTCTGTCGACGCGGGCTGGCTCACAGGTCGACGTTCATCCTCGTCATCGTCGGCGTTGGCAAAAACTTCG
Source organism: Corynespora cassiicola (assembly GCA_022059125.1). Taxonomy (NCBI): domain Eukaryota; kingdom Fungi; phylum Ascomycota; class Dothideomycetes; order Pleosporales; family Corynesporascaceae; genus Corynespora; species Corynespora cassiicola. Next base: position 3,771,889 of record JAEUWY010000006.1, on the reverse strand, counting down.
ATCCATTGCGAGATGGCGCGCGTGAGTCGGACCAGAAGGATAGACTCGATGCGCGCGTTCATGCCTGCGACCCAGGACGCCAAGTTTGAATAGTTCTCGAGATTAAGTTGGTCGACCGAACGCTGAATAATCTCGAGATTCTGACGGAATGCCTCGGTGTTGTAGGGACAAGTCTCCAGATCCTTGAGGGCCTTCTCAACCGTAGCATTGATAGTCACAAGCGTAGCAACCTTGTTCTGCAGTAGGGAGGTGGCAGCAGCAAACTCGCGGACGAACTGGACGTGCTTGCTCTCGCTACGGGCCGTTCCAGAAGCACCAGTAGGGAAAGTAGATTGCCGGATATGCAGGTCGTAGGCGTGGACAAAGGACTCCCACTTGAGCGGAACACCCTTGTTGACGAGACCCTGGACATCGTTCAAGTAACCATTCAACAGGAGCGAGACACCAGCCATCTCAGAAATAGACCGCACAGTCTGAGTGTAGGTACGCACGCTCTCCATCAAGCTAACGGCATACGGATACACACGCTTGGCCTCCTTGGAGATGTTGTTGATACCGTGTGGCACTTGATAACCACGCCAGGTCAGGTTGCGGACTTCCTTGAAGAGAGCGATGACTTGAGCATCAAAGTTGACATTCAGTTCGAGGATATTACCCGCCGCTCGATTCTTCGAGATGACGAAGAGGCGTCCGGAAATGGACAGTTTCCTTCGCGCAACCTCCTGCAGCCAGGACTCAAAGATGGGACGGGTATCAAGCTTCTTCTTGAACATGCTGCTCTCAGCCTGAAGCTTCTGGCCCTCCGAGTGCAACGCCCAGTCCTTTCCAAGAATGTCCTCGACCTTGCCCATGTAGTTCTCGAGTTGCGTCTCAATCTGTCGCGCCCAAATGACAGCACCCGATACAGGGGGGAAGTCGCGAAGCTGAGCCATGGCATGGGCCTCGGAGTTTCCATACTGGCGCTTGAAACGCTCGTGGAGAGCCGAAATGTCCTGCTTGACATTCTCGATGAGCTGCGTTTGGTACTCCGAGATGGCGCCCCTAATCTTTGGTCGCACAAAGAGAGGGTTGAACTTGGAGAAGACGCGGAACATCTCGCTGGCGGTTTTGGCGGTACCGAGGCGATCGCGTAACCGCGCAATGATGGAGTTTTCAACACGAGACGTTCGGTCGTTGTACTTCTGCTCAGCCTGCTCGAACAGTCGCGTACCTTCCGGAGTAACATCCAGCACATCAACATCCTTGAGGACGGCATAGGCCTGCGCAACCTCATCGACAGCGTCGACGTCGCCAATCTCCTCTACAATGACTGCCTCCTTGGACTGCGTGCCATCGGACAGAGAAGAGAGGGAAGTTTGCGACCCGAGCACGTTCACGATGGTGCGCTGCAGCTGCTCGTGGTTCTTGCGGAACGTGGTAATGTACTTGAGGCGCTCTTCTGTCTCCTTGTGGCGGGCGGCAATCTTGATGGGGATGAACTTCTCGTTCCTGCGCCTCGTGACCTCACGAGCGACGTTGGTGAACTCCTTGACGTTCTCCTCCCAGGTCCGCCAGATGCTCTCGGCGACGTCCATGATGGCCTGGAACTCGGGGTAGTCCATGTGCATCAGAGTGCGGCCGCTGAGCAGCTTGTGCAGCTGGAGATCCAGATCGGCTGAGATGGCCTCAACCAAGGGCAGGGCTCGGCGGACAGGATAAGGGCAGATGCGGAGCTTCTTGTTCATGTGGCTGAAGATTTGTTGGATCGCCTCCTGCACTTTCTGCAGCGACGTAGCCGACAGCAGCTCGTCGAGGGGAAAGTCGCGCATCAGCTGGTTGTACTTTTGGACCAGGTCTGTCGTCTCCTTCAGACCCGTGTCGGCACTGAAACTGACGGTGGCCTGGAAACGCTTCGCGTTCTTGAGCACATCGAGGGTCAGCTTCACGCCGGGGCTGCTGAGCTGGGCCTCGATGTCCTCCAGACGCGACTCCATGGACAGCCAGAAGTTGATCTCCTGCGTGGCGGTGCCCGTGTGAGCGTCGCGCGACGTCTTGGTGATGTTCTGGATTGACTTGATCCACCCGTTGACAGTCGACTGGAGGCCGTTCAGGAAGCTGCTGTCGGTCTGTACGGCGGCGGGGAGCAGGTCGGGCGAGGGTCTCACGTTGCGCTCCTCGGCAGCGTCCAGGGCGTTCTGGATGACGGGATGCAAGGGCAGCAGTAGCTCTGGGATCTCGACGTTCTGCTGCAGGTGCTGGAGGCTCAGGCCCAGCTCGGCCATCTTCTTCTTCGCGGCCGAGATGCCGGTGCGGGCATCATTGTCACCCTTGGAATAGTTGCCGGCCAGGCTGCGCTGGCCCTTTGTAAAGACATCAAAATACGGCTCAAAGGCCAACTGGATTATCGAATGTAAAGTCTCGTAGGGCGAGGCGTCTTGCGACGCAGAATTAGAGGAAATGGTGTAGCCGGGCAGGGTGGATATCTGCACCTGGGCGCTGAGGGGTATCGCAGGATCTATGGGTATCGGGCGTTTCAAAATGACGACGAAGGCAGCGCAGGTAGGGGAGGCTGCAAGTTCGGACGATAGCGTGTAGGTATAGTGCTGGGCGACGCCTGCGGGAGCTGTCAGTAGGGGATCACGAGCGTGGCCATCGGGGGGGCGGCTTGCCGTTGGGGACGTCCAGGCCATTGGCGTCGACGACGTGGGCATCGTCGGCGCGGTCCTTGACGACGTACAGCACCGTCTGCGACTCCTGGGTGAAGCGAGTGCAGCGCTGCAGCGTGTCGTGGAGCTTGGCCGGCGACAGCAGACTGCCCGGCGCGCGGAGGTCTTGCTCCGAGGCACCGAGGTTGACATCGAGCACCTTCTCGAGATAGTCGACGATGATCTGGGGGTCGATTGCGGGCGGCGTTGGGCTGGGTGTGCGGATGCTGCCGTTGGCCGCCCCTGGGGCCAGCGGTCCCTCCATGGTGTTGATCTAGCGGAGACTTCGGGGGGGAGACATGTGTTTCTGGTCGCGGCCGGTGGGGGGGGAGCGGGCGACGGAGCAGGTGAGCGGCGTCGGTGGAGGCGGTGGGGGGAGGGAGGCAGCGTCACCCGGTGTGCTCGAGGGGCCGAGAAGGAGGTGGTGGTGGGTGGTGGATGTCTGGCGGCGGTGGTGTTGACGGTATGCGTGGACCAAAAGTTCACTAGGGTCCCTACGCGTCGGCCGTGCACCACGCTCGACCAAATCTCCTACCTATCTAGCCGTTTGGACCAGCCGCAGGGGAACGGCCTTTCTCGCGCTCTGATTGGCCCAGAAACGCTCCGATCGCCCTCGAGCAACGGCGACGGTCCGGGGTGGGCTGGAGCTGCTTTTACTGCTATGTACTCGCCAGCGACTGCTGCTGCTCGTCTCTGGCGGAGGGCGTCTGGGGAGCCTGTGGGGACACGTCTTTTATACAAGAAGCCCCGGCGCGACGCCGCATCCACCGCATAAAGGGCCTTTCAGAGGGGGCTGCCAGGCGCGGCCGGGGGTGGGTGGCTCACGTGACGCAGCCAATCTCGGCTCCACATTTTGAGACGTGGCAGGCCCAGGGATGAGGCCTACCCTAGCCCTCACCTGCAGCTATGCAAGCCATGCAAGCCATGCAAGCCTAGCCGGTTCACTGTGCCTTGCGCGTAGCCCTATGCAAGGCCCTGCTACACCACGTCCGTGATCCATCCATGAATTCATGACCGCTTGATGCACGCAGCCAGCAACAAGAAAAAAAAAAAAGACTATCTCGCACTACTCCGGCCCCTGTCCTCCAGCTCCAAGTCGGCGCTTTCTATCCCGTCCCTGTCCTCGTCCCGGGCCCTCTCACTTCTCCGCTCCAGGACCGGGCTGCTGAGTCTGATGTCTCCCCTGCCCCCCATGCCCATCTTGCGCCTCAGCGCATTGAGCTTGCTATCCACCCACAGGCCCGTCGCCCACATGACGCGCCAGATCCTCTCTTGTCGCTCTTCATCCCCCGCACTGCCCGCCCCCGCCCCGGGGTTCTCGTGCGCTTCCACTTTGAACTGATATTTCAGGCAGTCCTTGACCGTCACCAGCCCCGTGAGCCGACCCCGATATTCGATGAGAATGACACGCGGGCCCATCTTCTTGAAGAGCTCCATGACCGTCTCGAGCGGGAGGCGCGGGTGCACAGTGAGCGGCGTGGGGTCGATGAATTTCGAAAGGTCGACGTGCAGCTGCGCACTCGTAGCAGACATGGTGTCGAACGTGACCGAGGGCATCAACGTCGACGGTGTCCTGGCGTCCGTAGTAGTGCTGGACGAAGTGAAGAAGCACTTGGCATGGTCTGGTGCCATCTGGTCCCTCTTCGCGCGGTCAATGGCATAGCGCAACTCGGTGCGGCCAATGTAGCCGATCAGCGTCTTGGAGTTGGCATCCTCGACAATCGGATAGCCCTGGTACTGGTTCTCGTTCATGATGCGCTCGAGTTGCCTCAGCTCCAGCCCTGATGTCGGGAGAGAGACCACCTGCGAGGCCATGACCTGTGACACGGGCACGCCAAACGTGTGCTCCTCCTTGTTGTCGAGGAATGGAAAGCCGTTGAACCAGATCATCCGATCAGCAATACCCCCGTGGCCAAAGCGCTCGCCCACGGCTTTTGTGACACCCACGACGATCTATGGGAATTAGCAGGGGTTTGCACATTAGGGTCTGCCAACGTACCATGGTAGGGAGAATGTACGTCAATGCGCCGGTGATCTCAAACATGATGACCACGACTGACACCGTGATGTGCATGATACCGCTAAGCGCAGCCGCCGCTCCGAGAAAAGCATACGTGCCGGGCGTGATACAGGGTCCATCTGGCTCGCATGCAGCAAAGAAGGCCGAGTTGGGGAAAGCCTCGTGGATGGACTGCACGAAGATGCCCACCATCCTACCAAACGAGGCACCAATTGCCATCGAGGGCACGAAGATGCCAGCAGGAACTTTGCATCCGAATGATATGATGACAAGTAGGGTACGCAAGATCGTCGCAATAGCAAGAGACATGATCATATGCCATCGGTTTTCGCGTCTGTGGTCATCAGTATCAAGACAGTAATTAGACATCAGCGTACTCACTCGCACAACTCGTCGTAATCGTGATCACCTTCGCACTCCATGAAGAGAATCTCCATGCTCTCAGTCATGTCGATCCTCAGGAACATGTTGGGATAGCAGATGACAGCTGTCAACACAGCTAACGTAACCGCCTCAATAATCTGGTAATTAGCCAAGTACTTCTTCCTAAAGGCCTGCACCTTCAAGTTCCACTTGATGACGAAAGCACCGTAGAGACCGCCAAATGCTCCGATGATGAGGTAGAACAAGATTTCAAAAAAGTGCCACGATCGGTCATACTTGACCTGGAACATGACAAGCTGGCCGGTTCGGAAGGGATTCATGGCCGCAAGCACCGCGGTCGCCACCAACGCGCAGAAGTAACTCCTCCACATGGTCTTCAGAGGAAAGTAGTTGGACATCTCCTCGAGGGAGAAGAGTACGCCTCCGATGGGACTTCCAAATGCGACACCCACGCCGGCCGCTGCACTTGCACTGAGGATCTCCCTCGTCTTGGCCGCATTCCGACGGTACTTGTCGAAGAAGCGCGATATCACGTTGCCCGTGCAAACGGCGTAATGCACACTAGGGCCCTCCTTTCCGACCGATAGACCGGACGCAATCGCCAGGGGCAGTCCTATACTCTTGATGACCAACGTCCACGCGCCAAGGAACCCCTTCATTACGAAGCCAGCGATGATGCACTTCATCTCCGAGATTCCCGAACCAGCCGCATACGGGGCAAAGCACTTGACGAGCGTGGCCGCCGTGAGGCTGAACAGGGCCGCAAACCCGACATACAGCACGTAATTGATGGGCGCAAAGCCGCTCCACCTCTTCCACTCATCGCAGCCGCTCTCCGCGCCCCAGCAGCAGAAGCTCTCGTTGAGGTAAAACGCCGTGGAGCAGTATCCCAGCTTGATGTCGCTCAGCCACTCGGTCACGATGTTCAGGAACGCGGCGTTGAGCCCGATGGCGGCGCCCACGAGCGTCACCACGATCCACGCTTGGCCTGCATCGTACGCCTCTGCGACCTTGCGGCGGAATCCAATATTCACGAACCCCGCGCGCTCTTTCCGCCGTGCCTTGCGGCGGAGCTGCTCGCGGGCGGCGTCCTGCACCCAGTCTATGGTGGTAAAGTCTTCATAGCGCTTGATCTCTGCAATCTCCTCGGCGACGGCGTGCTGTGTGTGGGCGGCCTGCGCGGCCTCGGGATCGGGCGACGTCTCGTTGAAGGAGGCGCTGGTGTTGCGGCGGCGGAGCGAGGGCGCGAACGATGACGAGCGGACGGCGGGGCGGCGAGGGCGCGACTGCGAGGACGACGACCGATTCATGGCATGGCAGTGAGCGGCAATGTGGAGAAGGAGAAGGTGAGGTGTGCAGACGGAGGGAGATCGGATGCAGGTACGGAGCTTGTGTTCGACAAGCTCCAGGGTGCACCTCGGGGGTCCGCTTGGTCCGTGCGCGGATGAGGGAGACGTGTGGAGGTGGAGGTGCATGTACGCACTGATGACAAAAACGGGGGGTGCTTTGCAGGATGGTCTTGTATAATGCTTCGGTAATTAGCTCTATGGTTGATTTTGGCAACACATGCCATCCTGGTTGTCTTGTTTAAGTCAAGCTGTGTTTTCTGTTCAGTTTCGATCAACCTTTGTACATTTACTTGTATCAAAAATTGCTCCGCAACTACCTTTCCTATTTGAACAAAAAAAAGTATATATAACACTTTTCTGTGAGCTCAAATAAGATTCTGTCAAGTTTATATTTGCATTTTCTATCTTGTTACTAAGTAATCTACGTGTTAGCTGTATTAAGACAGGCAACTGCGTCATGTTCAAGGTAAGAAAGATAACGCTTGCAATATAACACATATACTATTCCTAGAATATAAACTATCCTGAAGTCTTCCATAATTGTGCTCTTTAGCTATCATTGTGCATTCCGCCATTATGAATCTAAACAAATATTCTGATATAAACTGTATGTTATCTCTGATCTTCACACCAATTCTACCAACTATCGATGCTTCATAAACTGCTAATACTCTCCGCTAATCATACCCAAAATCAATCTTAGATAATCTACCCTCTTTTATGACCTAAGCTCCATTCTGAACTACCCCAACAAACCCCTCCAAATCCTCCAAAAACACATCCGGCCTCTCCAACGCCGCAAAATGCCCCCCCTTCTCATGCCTCGCACTCCACACCAGCTTTCCGGTCTTCTCAACCCACGCCGTCGGCACCGGCGCAAGCTCATACTTGTACCAACTATACCCGAGCGGCTTCTCCATCCTCAGCCTCTCAATCCCATGCAAATACCCCTCCTCCCTCTCTCCCACAAAATCCCTCCTATACGTATAAATGGCCGTGGGAAAGCAATTCGTGAACCAATACAAGCTGACATGCGCCAAGATGGTGTCCACCGACGGCGCGGTCGCAGGGTCGCTCCACTCGAGGAACTTGTCTGCGATCCAGGCGAGGAGCGCGAGCGGGGAGGCGGACAGGGCGATGCCGATGGTGGAGGGCCGCGTGCCGTGCATGCGGCCGTAGGCGGTGCCCGTGTCGGCGAAGTCATGGTAGCGCTGAAGTCCGGCCTGTTCGAGGGGATGGATGGGGCCGCAGGAGGCGGGGGGTGGCATGAAGGCGTGGTTGATGTGGGCGGCGGTGCATTCGGGGTATGCGACTGCGGCCATGCGGGCTATGCCTGCGCCGATGTCGCCGCCTTGGACAATGTAGGATGGGTAGCCCAAGGAAAGCGTGAGCTTGTGCAGAATTCGGGTGGTGTCTTCCATAGCCCAGGGTTTGGTCTTTGGGGCGGCGGAGGAGAGGGTGAATCCGGGGAGGGAGGGGACGATAATGTTGTAGGGAAGGGTTGAGGGGGTGTACTTTTGGCGGAGGAGGTCCACCATGGGGAGAAATTCGAGGAAAGAGCCGGGCCAGCCATGGAAGAGTACTATGGGGATGGCGTCGGCTTTCTGGGAAAAGAGGGCTGTGAAGTGGATGTCGAATACATGGCCATCGTCGTCCTGGATTTGAGTTTTGAACTGGGGGAACGAATTGATATAGCTCTCATGCTTTCTCCTGTGGTACGTTAGTGTGCAAGTACTAAATTTCGTGAGAACTTCATAATTGTGTACCAGTCAAAGTCGGTTTCCCACTGCTTCTTCGCATCCAAGATCCATTTGCGCGTAACGCCGAGATTGAGGCCCCCATGCTCCTCATTCTCGTAGCATTCTTTGGCCACTGGCGAGAGTTTTATGAGCTGTTTCAGGTTCTCCACGGCTTCCTTTCCAATATGCAGCTTGAACGGCTTGATATCTCCATTGGCCGCTGATGGGAGAGTGCCGTACTGGAGTGAGCTCGAGGTCACCATTTGGATTGTGGATTGAGTAGAGATGTACTCGACCGTAGCGAGGAAACTCGTGTGAAGATACTGATAAGATATCACCGACGTGTTGCCTTCATATATGGCCGTCGTTACATGGTCATGGTCGCTGACAAACATTCCTGTCCGAATGCGGCAAATTACACGCGTGAAGCGTCATCCTGGTACCCCGGAACCCCGCAGATCGTTCCCGCCGTACCACATCCCGCATACATGTTGGTGTACAGTGCGCTGCCTGTGGAAGCTTGGAGTTGCTTTGCTGCCTGGAGTCGTATGAGGTCAACAGAAAATGACGTCGACATTGGTCAGCACAGTGGTTTGAGAGCAATGGCAGGCCAATGTACGAGCAAACAGAGCCCTGAGGATTTGAATCCCCACTTAAATCGTGAACGTAGCATCATGCATCTGAGGAACATGCATGAAATGTATATTTCAGATAGACATTATCAACTATTCACTGTAATGTTCCTGTTTTGCAGTGCTGGGTAGAAGATCCGAGTTCTGGCCAGCGAAAGCCATCCGTGTAGAACATCCTGTAGAAATCCAAATCCAAGGGTCCAGAAAGTCAAAGATTCAGCCAAACTCCAGCCAAACTCCAGCCAAACCGTGCCTCAAGTCGTGAATCATTCATGAAAAAGAAGCCGCCATGCCCTAATCCTCGTCAATCGTCCAAACCTCAGCCTTTCCAAACCATCCCTCTTCAATCTCAATCCCCTCCAAGGCTTCCAGCGTCCTCTCCCACGGCACGCGAAACCTCGCAGAATTAATCTTGCACAAACGCACCCCCCTCACCGCCCCGTCCACCTGCTTGACCTTCTTCAAGCAGTCCTTCATGGCCGGGGCCGTGTTGGCGACGATGACGGCGGGCGGGTCCTTGCGTTTGCCATACTTTGCGCTGGTGAAGAGGCAGCCAATCCAGTGCTTGGGCTTGCCCTCCCTCTCTGCGGGCGGGATGAGCAGGCAGGTGCCGGTGCGCACGGGATTGGAGGAGGGGTTGTGGGTGAGGGTGCAGTAGGCGCGGTATATTTTGAAGGCTTCCGGGTAGCGCTGCTTGAAGGCGAGGGCGATGCCGGCGGACCAGCTGCCCTGGGTGTTGCAGGCGTGGATGAGGAGGGTTTGCGGGGGAGCGGCGAAGATGTTGCCTTTGTAGATGGAGAGGGAGAGGTGCGGTTTTGAGGGGGTGCCAGAAGGGGTGTCAGAGGTATCAGCTGCTTGTGCTTTGTTGGGAGTGGTGGGCTCCATGGTCGGTGTTGGAGGGTTGGTGTTGTAGAGGGACGAGAATAGTGGTTTGATGGCAAGGAAATCGCGCACGGAAAAAAAGAAAAGAAAATGGAAGCAAGTGCGAGCAAATGGACCTGTTTGTATATTGGACTATGGAAAGAGAGAGGCCGACTGTCAAGGGCGCAAGGGCGACGGTGGTGGTGAGTCAGTCGGTGTGCGGGCGACGGCGTTCAGCTCAAGGCAGAAGTCGCGCGGGAGGCTGCAGACGGATGGCTAGTGAGAGAGACTGAACAGCACATGGAACCGTCATGACGCGAAGATACCTGCTCACAGGGCGATGAAGCTGAATAGCCATGCCCCATCCCGTGTCGTGGTTGACGGCAGACGGTTTTCGCCTGATGACGGAAGTCCCTTCGGCCCGGCAAGCTCCGGCCAATCACAGGCTCCTCGATCAGCAAGCGCAAGATCGTTCATCGTTTTGCAGCGACCTCAACGCCAACCTCACAGCTGCCACCCCCATCTCCCCTCCGCCCGCCAGCCTCATCCACCATGCCTGCGCTCGCCCACACGACCCGCGCCGTCGCCCGCTCATGGAAGGCCCACCAATTGCCCGTCGCGAAGGCGTCGGCCGCCGCCATGCAGACCCGCTCCGTGTCCGAGGTGCACGCAACCTCGTCCTTCGACAGCCCCTTCAAGGGCGCCGGCGGCGCCCAGTCGACCAAGATCCCCTCCTTCGCCGCCTACAGGAATAAGGCCAGCAGCGAGACGGGCCCCAAGGTCTTCTCCTACTTCATGGTCGGCACCATGGGCGCCCTGGCCTCGCTCGGCGCGAAGGCCACCGTGCAAGGTAAATAGAGACTCCCACTTCCCGCCGCCACGCCGCCCCCCGCCCCTCCAGACGGCCGCATGGGTGCACGCAACACGCATTGGGATGCACCCGCGAGCCATTGACCCATTGCCGGATGGCCAGCGCCCGTGGCCTGATGCCCGTGTCGAGCTCTCTTGCTAATGCTTCTTCCCCCCTGTGCAGACTTCCTCGTCAACATGTCCGCCTCCGCCGACGTCCTCGCCCAGGCCAAGGTCGAGATTGACCTCGCCGCCATTCCCGAGGGCAAGAACGTCATCATCAAGTGGCGTGGAAAGCCCGTCTTCATCCGCCACCGCACCCAGGACGAGATCCAGGAGGCCGAGAACACAAAGTGGGAGGCTCTGCGCGACCCCCAGGCCGATGGCGACCGTGTCAAGAAGCCCGAGTGGCTGATCATGTTGGGTGCGTACAATTGAGAGGCTCTTTTCATGCCGCGAGACCATGTTTAGTCTGACCATACACCAGGTGTCTGCACCCACTTGGGTTGTGTCCCCATCGGCGAGGCCGGCGACTTTGGCGGCTGGTTCTGCCCCTGCCACGGATCCCACTATGACATTTCTGGCCGCATAAGAAAGGGACCCGCCCCGCTCAACCTCGAGGTTCCCGAATACGACTTCCCGGAGGACGGCAAGGTTGTGATTGGTTAAATCCTTTTTTTCTCTCTTGTGCATGTATCCGTGTAAAATAGAGGAAGACGGGGGAGGGGCAAGTCGGAGAGAGAACGAAGCAGAGAGAGGGGGTAGAGCGCGCAAAGGCCGAGGCGGAGCCCGTCGAGCTGCTGTGTCGATAGGCGAAGCAATCATCACATTTCCTTGATTCCATACATCTTCCATCCTTCGATCCCGTTTATAGATTCGGCTCAGCTTATGTGCAGTAGGAATGTAACACCAGGTTAGAAACCGAGTTTATAACGCTTTTTTTCCTTTGATGCTCTCGACCTTCACATGGGGTATTCAACCGACATGCCAAAAATGTCCATGTCCGATAACACAGAGAGATGCACAGATATAAATCTACCTTACTGGCCCCCATTCAAATATGTCTTCACCGCCTCGACGGCCTCGGCGAACTTGCCGGCCTCGATCAAAATAGCATGCGCGCCCGGCTTCACGCCCAGCTCCTGGAAGGTCCTCTTGCTATCGCTAGCCCCCTCATCCACCGGACTCTCATACTCCCACTGGCCCCAGCCCACGGCATACTTGTGCAGCACCTCGTCCTCTGGGTGGAAGTAAAAGATCTCTCCGTCTGCGCCGGCGTTGCGCTTCTTCTTGCTGGGCGGCTGCTCGGCGGCGGGCAGGTTGGACTGCACCTCGGTGTACGTCTTGCTGAGCACGAGGTAGTGGGTGAAGGCATAGGGCTCCTTCTCCTCGAGGGCCCAGCTGATCTCTTCGAGCAGCATCGTGTACATGGGCGGGACGATCTCGTGGGGCATGTTTATGAAGCGTTCGGTGAGGAGGAGGCCGACTTGGGCGGGAGATGAAGGGGTGAGGAGGGGGGCTAGGCTAGGGAGGGAGGTGGAGGTGTGGCGAGTTAGGTAGGCGGTCAGATCTTGGATTACTTTCTTGTCCTAGAGCGGGGGGGGAGGGAGCCGTCAGTCGAGGGTTGGTGGGTTGGCGGACGCGGGACTACACACCTTGTGCGTCTCCAGGTTCAGGACGGTGAGGAAGGCGTAGGGGTCCGTCTCGTTGCCGTCGACCTTGACGGTGCTGCCCAGCAGCGGCTGGGCGAGGATCAGGTCGGCCAGCTCGGAGAGGTTGAAGAGCTGGGCGTCGACGTCGAGCAGCTGGCGCAGCAGCGTCTTGAGGCCGTGGAAGTCGACGGCGGGCTGGGGGTCAAACCACTCGAACTCAACGTTGACCATGTCCATGTCCTGCTGCCGTGGTCAGTCATGTGCACTGATAGCGATAGTGATGCGACTGCGGGGTGTCTCCGGGGGTGCGCCCTTCCGTACCTCGTCGCTGTCCGAGTCGGCATTGCTCTTCGCGGCGGCCGGCGCGTCGGGGAGGTCCTCCGGATCGAGCTGGGATTTCCGCTTGCCCATTGTGGAAGTGTGCGATGTGGCTGTGGTGTACCTGGGGCTGTGGTCTGTAGGAGGTCAATAATTTTTGGACAGCAGGCGCACAGACGCTTTCTAGAAGGCCGCCCGCGTCGCCGCCGCAAAAAGCCCCACCAAAAAATTTCGTCGGCCGCTTTTTGCCCTGCACCACAGTCACGAACCCCTCACCGAGTCCCTCGCCGCGTCCCCTCCTTTCCTCCCATAAAGGTTGGCCCCTCCCTTTCCTTCTCCTTCGTCTCTTTCGTTTATCTCTCTCTCGTCCCACTTCCCTTTTCTCTTTCCACATCTCTCCCCTCCCCCATAGGGACCAAACAGCCGCCATCATGACGACCGACGCCTCCGACCCCATCCCCCCGCACAAGATCTTCGACACCATCCTGGTCCTCGACTTCGGATCGCAGTACTCGCATCTCATCACCCGACGTCTGCGCGAGCTCAATGTCTACTCGGAGATGCTCCCGTGCACCCAGAAGCTGGCCGAGCTTCCCTGGACCCCCAAGGGTGTCATCCTGTCTGGCGGCCCCTACTCGGTCTACTGGGACGACGCGCCTCACGTCGACCCGGCCGTCTACGAGCTCGGCGTGCCCATCCTGGGCATCTGCTACGGCCTGCAGGAGATTGCCTGGAAGTTCGACAACCAGAACGTGCTGGCCGGCGAGAAGCGCGAGTACGGCCATGCCTACTTGAAGGTGGAGCGCCATGCGGGCGTCGACGGCGCCGATGCGCATGTCGACCAGCTGTTCAAGGGCCTCGAGGACGACATGGAGGTATGGATGAGCCACGGCGACAAGCTGGGACACCTCCCCGAGGGCTTCGTCACTGTCGCGACCACCCCCAACGCCCCCTTTGCTGGTATGGCGCACAAGTCCAAGAAGCTGTACGGCATCCAGTTCCACCCCGAGGTCACGCACACGCCCAAGGGTACGGAACTGCTCAAGAACTTTGCCGTCGACATTTGCCAGGCCAACACCAACTGGACCATGGAGACGTTTGTCGAGAAGGAGATTGAGCGCATTCGCAAGTTGGTCGGCGAGAAGGGCCAGGTCATTGGCGCCATCAGCGGTGGTGTCGACTCCACCGTGGCCGCCAAGCTCATGAAGGAGGCCATTGGCGATCGCTTCCACGCCGTTCTCGTGGACAACGGAGTTCTGCGCCTCAACGAGGCCAAGCAGGTCAAGGAGACGCTCACTGCGGGCTTGGGCATCAACCTCACTGTTGTTGACGCGTCGGACCGCTTCCTTGGTCGCCTCAAGGGCATCAAGGACGACCCGGAGAAGAAGCGCAAGGTCATTGGCAACACCTTCATTGAGGTGTTCCAGGAGGAGGCCAAGCGCATCGCCGCCGAGGCCCACAAGGATGCTGCTACGGCTGGCGAGATTGAGTGGCTCCTCCAGGGCACTCTGTACCCTGATGTTATTGAGAGCATCTCGTTCAAGGGCCCCTCGGCTACCATCAAGACCCACCACAACGTTGGTGGCCTTCCCAAGGACATGAACCTCAAGCTCATTGAGCCTCTCCGCGAGTTGTTCAAGGACGAGGTCCGCGCTCTCGGTATGAACCTCGGCGTCCCTGAGGACCTCGTCTGGCGCCACCCCTTCCCCGGACCCGGTATCGCCATCCGCATTCTCGGCGAGGTCACCCCCGAGCAGGTGCGCATCGCCCGTGAGGCTGACGCCATCTTCATCGAGGAGATCAAGGCCGCCGGTCTGTACCGCAAAATCAGCCAGGCTTTTGCTGCCCTCTTGCCTGTCAAGGCTGTCGGTGTCATGGGCGACAAGCGTGTCCACGACCAGGTTATTGCGCTGAGGGCCGTCGAGACGACCGACTTCATGACGGCGGATTGGTATCCCTTTGATGGTGCCTTTTTGAAGAAGGTGAGCCGCCGCATCGTCAACGAGATTGACGGTGTGTGCAGGGTCGTTTATGACAGTGAGTACTCCCTTACTTACAAGCTTTATACACGACCAGTAGAGCTAACGATCGCAGTCACGAGCAAGCCCCCCGGCACCATCGAGATGGAGTAAACGCCATCCCACGGCTCCTTGACTCGGAGAGAAAGATGCAACGGCATGGATGGGAATTAGGATCGGAATCGGAATATGGGAATGGGATATGGGATGCACCAGTTTTTTTTCTACTTTTTTTTTTTTGGATCTTTGGCATTTTGATAGACAAGACGAGATGAGCGAGACGAAACGATAGATTACGGGACCACCGAGACGACTTGATCGGGCCCCGCGACATGATACCCTGCACACTACATATACACTTACTGCCCTGGACGCGTGTGCGCGTTTCGCGGGTTGGTATCAGACAATGAGTAGACTTGACATGAATTAAGAATTTTAACACTGCTTTTTGGGTGCGAGGTCATGCCGGAGTGAGGAGAGGGATCGCGCGAGGCGAGTTTTTTTTTTTTGTTGAGTAAGTGTTCATGTTCAAAGATGAGCAATAAATGTTTAACGAAACTGAAGGTATGTCTTGCAGCAAGTCTATTCTTCTTTTGCCTGCATGTGACGGCGTTGGGCCGTGTTTTGCAGTCGGTGCTCTGCGGTTGGGTATTGTTCGACGTACGCAGAGCACGACTGATGTATTCATGAAAAAAAATAATGTTCGATTCAATGGCGTGTCACATTCATTTCGTGTTAAAATTGAACTGCTGCACAAGAGAGTACAAGGCGTTGTGATTTTACGCTGGCAGGCATACAACTGTCATTAACAGTATGCAAAAAATCTTGCCCTCAACCAACAAGACAGCACCAACCACTATCAACAAAGTTTCCCATGAGTAAGTACTATACCGAGAAAATGAGAGCATTACGTGCAGCGGGTAATATGCCGAGAAGACCAAAAAAAACATACAACAGCGGGGATTCGCTGGTGGTCACCCACCCAACTACTAGTCCGCCGGTACACTGCTTGAGTATGGCTGAGCGGACGGGAAGCCCTATTAATTCAGTGTCCTATGGTCGTATGTGCTAGATCTTACACATAATGAACTACAAATACCCTGTGAGAACAGGGCCCATCCATCTTTCAAGATTTGAAAGCCCACCATGGAGGTGTGGAGTCTCCGAAACCGGCCTTTCTGTTACAAGTTGCGTTCTTCGTATGGTGCCGGTATCCAAAGTAAAGAACCAGGCCATGCTCGGCAAGATTATATGCAACATGCTTGACTTGTAAGTCGATTGAGACCTTGGTGGTTCCGGGCCATCGGGGCTCTCTCTTATCTCTCGCGTATAGAAGGCCTACGTTGGTCTGGTTTCCTTTGTTCTCCAGGAGGGGGTCGGTAGAGGTTTGGTCTTTCAGGAGGCACTGTAGGTGTTTTCTGGTCGTACAAATCTTGGCAATGTCACTTCTTATGCTGGTCATGGACCTCAAATCTGAATCTGGGTTCTCGTCATTGAGCACGAAAACAACCCTGACCCACGGCTTGTCCCAACGCCCCCCCACAAGAACGGCGAACTCAGGTTGAATGAAAGAAACGCCTTTCTTAGCGTTTCGACCAACTTCACCAGAAGAAAGATGCCGAATGATTTCCTGGTTGTCTGTTGTGTTTTTTTTATTCTTCGAAGATGATTGATATTCAAAGCATTCGAGTAGTAGATCGTTTCGGTCGTGCTCCGGAGCAAAGTAAAATACTGCGTGTAACCCTTCGAAGTTTGCCGCCAGAATGACACCCTGTTGTTCTGAAGAAAAAGATGTGCAGGAGGAGTAATCAATGTTGTATACGGTATACATCACACGGGGGTTAAACTTCTGATTGGCGGTAATCTCTAGCATTCTGATGGTGCTGCTGATTGGCTTTGACGTTGCCAACATAATTGGTTCCCTTATCAACAATGCGGATGGTTGGCGATATGGGAGTAGGGATTTTGGACCCACAAGAGTAGTGACGGGAATGGCTATGAGTTCGCTACGCCGTGCGTAGTAGCGGTTGCCCCACGGGACGATTTGAAAGCCCAGGTAATGGTCAAGTTTGCTTGCATGGGTGCAGAAAATGACAGCGAACTGATGGAGACTGTCTTTACTGAAGAATTGCAGCTCAATACGCACACCGCTGCTGGATATCACTGTTGGAAATTTCGAGGCATGATCCTCGAGAGGTATGATGTGCTGACTGTAGGTAAAATCCGCCGGAGAGGTAGCAAATAGTCCATGCAATTGAGATAGAGGCACCACATGATAGTGTGCAACGTACTCATCATATGTCCTCATTTTCTGCGGGACACCCCAGGCAAAGAGTGAATGGTCATCGGAGCTTTTCATGATTTCTTCCTGAAGCCTAAGAAACGATTTCTTCCCCTCGCCGTAGAGCAGTGGCATGTTTACGTCGAAAATGCCCATCAGGCAATAGGCATGATCCTCGACGCGTGTGGTTTGACGTTTTGCAGCCCAAGACATTCTCCTTGCTACGCTGATAGTACCGATTTCTCCAGTCCTCAGAACGCTCTCCTCTATATTAGTTATGTTCCAAAGAGTGTCGCAAAGCTCAAGCTTGGACCCAATGTATTGCCAGTCAGAATCGTAAAAACGAACGACTGCTGGGGCGACAAGCTCTTGCAATGTCCAGCCTCTCGAGAACCATCGGCTGCTGGCAAGATCTTCTCTTCCCCTAACATCAGAAATATAAGCGTAGCAGATCTCAGCATTGCGATACCACCGGAACATAGAATTGATCGCTTCAGAGAGTTCAGCCGTGCTAGTTTTATCAATGCAGCATCTGCATGTCATAGTCAGCGGGCTTTTAAAGAAGTACGACCATAGATAACGAACGTGTCGACCCAGGCCCATTGAAGGCCGTCTTCAAGCGCTTGTTTGCAGCAGAGCTGGATTTTGAGATATCCTTTTCGCCTCGACACGTCCGGGTCTTCCATTTGCTCGAGAGTAACTTCGTCGGCACCCCATGTGTGGGACAGGATTGCAAAAGCTGGCGTAGTGGCCTCATTGAGAAATTGCTCAATCTTTAGCGTAGATGCATTTATGAGCCGCATTCTGATTGAATCGAATTTGTACCAGAGTTAAAGAGAACGATCTGGTGAGATGAAAGTTTAGCTGGCTTCACGCGACGCTTACGCTAAGGCGACCAAGGCAGGTTTCGCCCCGCATTGACCCGATCCTTCCACCAGACATCTATTCAAGTGCTTAGCGCGTTGAAATGTTTAGGCGATGTCGTATCTGTGCTATGGTATTCTCTCATTTCGACGTCTGATCACGGCTAAAACGCTATTCTCTCACCACGGCTTTTGTGCAATGTCATAACCGTCAGTTGGCACGCAGATATTAGCGAGAACAGAGTCCGAAGACTCAAATGATAATTGTCCATTCCCAGACGACGGTATCCCGAACTCCGTTGCCATGCATAAAAGCTAATAAATCAGAAACGCCGTAATCGTCTAGCACGTTATTTAGACCCGTTGATGGCCGTGAAACCGCTCGTTCTCCGAGGCGCTTGCGGGCTACCATTCGTCCTGGGACCTCGCATTTCCATCTCAATTTGTTTCGCCGGGCTGTCCTGCTCCGGCTCCGAAGCAGGGTCCTCGGGCTTTTCGTCCACGTCCATAGCTTCAGGCGCCGGCTCAGAGGCTGATGCGAACGAGGCAGTCGGGACTGCCCCTCCGTTACTGTGGTCCTGTGCCTGAAGCTGCTCTTCTTTAGCAACACCGTTCCCGTTTGTGACGGGGACAGGGGTGGTAGGGTCTGAAGCAGGAGGCTGTGTGGCAGTTGCCTTTGCACCAGAGGCTGCGCTCTCAGCTATAGGCTGAGCCTTACCCTTCGCCTTTTCCCTCTCCTCCTGCTTCTTCTTGAATTCCTTGAAGGTCATGGTCTTGGGCACTACGTCGACGAGGAACTCGAGATTGTCAGTCTTTGCGACGGCGGTTGAGACGTCGCGGTATTGAATGTTGCGGCGCGGCTTGCGCTCTGCCTTGACGACATTATGTGTGGTAGTGGCGAGGTGCTGGATGAACATTTCGGTGGCCAGGGCGATTGCGAAGGCTGCGTTCTTGGAGGTGTGTAGGCGTTCGGGGTCGGCGTTGATGATCTTCTGGACACGAGCAACTGGTGGCAGGTTAGTTTTCATATATGATGATGAAACCTGAGGGAAAAGCCCGGTGAAGGACAGATAGAGCAGAAGTCTACTTACGTGGCAGTGAGACCTGGCCACTGACCTCCTGAGAGGGAGCAATCGGAGTGTTGTTGTAAGGCATAATTGCAGATCGGCCGTGATTTCGCGAGAATTGAGTTCGAGACGTGAGGGAGTTGTTGAGCAGCCGCGGGTAGACACGAATTGGTTCTGGGGGTCGGTTTGCGGCTCGCGGCCTGAGTGACGCGACGATTTGGCGTGGAACGGGTGTTGGGTGGAGCAAGACGCGTAAATGGACAGGCGGACGTGTGGTGGAGGTAATGGCGAAGCCAAAGTGTTTGCATCTTCGACAAACTAGTGGCTCGTGCGCGGGCGATAGCCACTAACCTGATCGGGCAGGTAGCCGTGGTCGTCGTTCGTAGCGACATCAGGCAACAACAGTCATCATACTGAATGCTTCACTCACCCTCAGATAGGTTTTGTAAAGCCGAATTGGAACGCTTACAAGCAATTCCACGTCGTCGAATTGGGCTCTCGTCGTCCTTGGCTCCCTAGCCTGCGTCCTTCTGCTTGTAACACCCTCGCCAAGCGACACCAAGCATAGTCTAGTTAGATTCTGGTATTGAAGGCTTGGAAGATGAGGCTCCCGTTCGTTTCCCTGCTCGCAGCAGCAACTGTAGCCGCAGAGTTATCGCAGATTCCATTCCAAGAAACCCCGGAACCGGAGCCATTCCAGCTCTACCAAAGCCAATACTCGGACGACATCTCCATCCGCATCAAAGAACAACAGAATGATACACTGTGCGATGCGCGTTCAAAGCAGTACACTGGATGGCTCGATATTGGCACAAAACACCTCTTCTTTTGGTACTTTGAATCACAACATCAGCCATCAACAGACCCGCTGGTGCTATGGCTCACAGGTGGACCCGGAGGATCCTCAATGATTGGTATGTTGCAAGAGCTTGGTCCGTGTTTGATCAATGAGCATGGCAATGGAACTATCCACAACGAATATGGGTGGAGTAAGAATGCAAACATCTTGTTCATTGACCAGCCAGCTGGAGTTGGCTTCTCGTACCTGGACAATGGCGAGCCTCTGCCTAGTACGAGCTTCATCGCTGCCGTCGATCTACATCGAGCCCTGCAACTGTTCACTGGGAGGGTATTCCCGGATCTTAGAAACAGAGAATTCCACATTACGGGCGAGTCGGTATGTGTATTGCTCAACAGTATCGCCCAAATGCTTACAACTCCAGTACGGCGGCCATTACGTCCCAACTCTTGGAGCCCAGATTGTGACCCAGAATGAATTCTGGCCGGTTAAAATCAATCTTACATCCATTTTTGTAGGAAATGGTTACGTCTCGCCTCTGCACACGGCATTCGGATACTGGGAGACGCTCTGCACCACCAACCCGGGCGTTGATTCTCCAGTCTTCAACCAAACGCGATGCGACATCATGGCCGAGAACCTGCCTCGCTGCATGAACCTGGCACGTGTCTGTTATGACCACCCGGATCCTGCAATCTGCACGGCGGCCCAAGAAGTGTGCTGGAAAGGCGTCATCGAGCACTACGATGGGGAATCAGGTGCCGGTGGGCGCAACCGCTTCGACATTACGGCGCCTTGCGAGACCAAAGACGACCTCTGCTACCCTGAAGTCCAGCGCATCTCGACCTACCTCAACCTTCCCTCGGTATTCGAGGCGCTTCATGTGCCGAGCGCCGTGAAAAACTACTCCGTCTACAACATGTTGATAGAGGAAGCCTTCGCTCTCACCAATGACGAGGGCATCAGCACCCAACCCGAAGTCATTTACCTCCTCGACGCCGGAGTCGATGTTCTCTTCTACCAGGGTAATCTGGATCTCGCCTGCAACACGGCTGGTAACCTTCAATGGGCAAACACGATGCAGTGGAAGGGCCAGCCCGCCTTTGTGGCTCAGTCGAAGAGGGGCTGGAAGGTGGACGACAAGGAAGTGGGCTGGTTCAAGGAGGTCAAGACGGAGACGCTGAGTGGAAGGGAGACTACGTTTGCGTTCAGCACCATCAACGGTGCGGGACACATGGTGCCTCTGGACAAGCCGAAGGAGGCGCTGGCTATGATGGCCAAGTGGTTGGAGCACCGCAGCTTTGCTTGAGTGGCGCGTGCATGGCAATGTCAAAAGTGCATTTGTTTGTACATGGTGGGTCGCGTAACGCAATTACAAAGCAGGCTGAGATGTTGGAGATGTGACGACAATGAATGAAGAGACAATTGAAAGAGAATAAATGGTAGCATGCAATATTACCCCCTGCCGTGGTATCGTTGAAGGATGGAGTTGTCCGATGTCGCGTTAGCAAGACTCTAGAATGGCGTAATGCGCGCAACAGGCCCACCCAGAAGAAGGAAAAAAAACAAATGAAAGCCACCCCGCCGACCCCGCTGATGTCACAGGCAGCCCCAAAGCCCACCCTGGACATGGTGTTGAGCAGAGCCGCAACGATAAGCGTTCCACACGACAGGACGGGCCATCGCGGTTTAGCCGTGGGTCAGAGCCGCACGACGGCAGGAGCACGGCGCCATCACCACGACCAGGGCCCGCCCATGCGGTGCACATCTGCACATCATACATCATCGGCGGGAATCTTTTGATGCCCAAGGCTGGACGGGATGGGAGGGGCGCGTTTTGGCTCATCATCTCATCGGGGTGCGACCCACCCGTGCGATCATAGCGACGTCATCGCCCTGACGGCTGTCTTTGGCAAAAAGCTCCCTCCACACGTCTACTTAAGGTGAGCCTCACACGACACCGGACCAGCAGTTTACAATCCACATCTACTACGATACCCCGAGCTTTACCAATCAATCTTCCTTTTAAATCTTCACAAAACTCTCAATCATGACTTCCAACGTCGGCAACGCTTCTCTCTACGAGGCTGGTGACCAGCGCAACTACAAGGACGGCGAAATCACTGCCGACCGCTTCCACGAGGGCAAGCCCAACTCTCACCTCGCCCAAGACTCCAGTACGCCCTCCCAGTCTCTACTAAGGTATCTCTGAATCCATACTAACCCCCTATGAAGAGGACAACCGTTCCATCGCCAACAAGCTCGCCCGCGAGGAGAAGCGCGAGCATGAGTCGGAGCCCGTGAGCGAGGAGACGCTCCTCACGCAAAAGGACTCTACGCTGCCGGCCAAGGTGCATGGCAATGAGCCGTCCAAGGGCGCGAAGATTGACCAGGCGCTCGAGGACGAGGAGGCCGAGTACCTGCGGAGAAAGGGCAAGGGTGATGCCATGCCCGGAAAGAAATAGATGATTATACCCCCACCATGGATGGATGTTGGTAGCCGATGTATGATTAGATTTTGCATATGAGGAATGAATGGGTTATGAGCTTCATCATTTGGACTGTTTATGCGTGATGTGATGCGATGTGATGCATGCGTGAAGTATAACCTGGGAGGGTATGCAAGTCGTATTTCTTCTGCGCGACAGCCCTGATCCATATACCTACATGGGATGCAACCCCGCGCACTTCCTCTTGGTCTCCGTCTATAGCCTTCCCTTTGCCGCGCTGGCAGCAGGCTTCCTGTACATGGCGCCGCCCGCCCCAGCCTATACTCATGCCCGTCAGTCGAACCTAAACCCGAACCCGCTATGACTTGCGATGCATCACCGTTGCCGCCGCCTTGCACAAGAATCAGCAGCTGCTCTGGTCCTGTCGGCAGTCCTCCGCCAACAACAACGGAAAATGCAAAGAAGAAGGAGAAGAAGACACTCACCTGGTGGTTCGGGAAGATGAGGGTATCCGCAATGACCACATTCTCCCTCCTCGCCGCGGTGAAGACAACCACCTCGGCGATATCATCAGGTGTCAGGGGCTCCACGCCCGCATACACCGCCTTGGCCTTATCCTTGTCGCCGTAGAAGCGCACGACGCTGAACTCGGTCTCGACCTGCCCGGGATCAATCTCGATGACTCGGATGCGGGTGGCGATGAGCTCGCGGCGAAGGGCGTCGGTGAAGGAGCGCACGGCCGCCTTGGTCGCGCAGTAGATGGAGCCGCCCTGGTAGGGCTCGCGGCCCGCAATGGAGCCGATGTTTATGATGTCGCCGCGGCCGCCGTCCGGGCGCGCCTTGAAAATGGGGAGGACGGCTTGCGTCATGGCGATTAGGCCCGTCACGTTGGTTTGGAACATTACGTCGATGTCTTCGGGGGCGATGTTGGGGGCTTGGGCGACGCCTTTGACGAGGCCGCTGGGGAGCATGTCAGCATCGTGATAGGGGAGTTTGTGGTGGTTCTTTATCCCAAGGTATTCAAATGTGTAGGTAGATAGGGTAGGGTAGGGTCACGTACGCATTGTTAACCAAAACGTCCACCTCCTTGAACTCGGCGGGCAGGTCCGCGACAAACTTTGTGATCTCGGCCGGCTTGCTGACGTCGAGCTTGACGGGTAGCACCTTGACGCCCTTGGCGAATCCCGCAATCTCGTCGGCCACCTCCTTCAGGGCGTCCTCGCGGCGGGCCGTCAGGATCAGCTTCAGGTCGTCGGGCTGCGTGCGCGCAAACTCGAGCGCCGTCGACTTTCCAATGCCCGACGACGCGCCCGTGACGAGGATCGTCTTGCCCTTGAGGCGCTGTGCTTGAGCCGACATGTTGGCTCGCTGGACGAGGGGATGGAGCTGGGGGAGTGGGAGTGGGGGCGTAACGCGGGGTCGTAGGGTTGCCGAGGAAGCTCGTAGGATGGCCGATGTGGTACGGAGGGAGTGGGAGATGGGTCGGAGGAGATGCATATATATGCGTGCTATCGGGGAGCAGGCAATTGGCCTATATACGGGGGACAGCGACGTCGGAGCGAGGGGCGAATGCGCCATCTGGTGGGGAGCTTCGCACGCGGATACATGTCGTGCTCGCCTGTTCCGGATAAGTTCCGATGCACGAGTCAGCCGCCGCAGGGGGTTCGTGGAGGGGCATGCGACTTGGCACGTGGTGTTATCGTACGGATTGACGGACTTTGTTTCTCCGCTGCCTTTCTAGTGGATACCTTTTCCGTGCCTAGCCTGTTTTCCTGATGACACAGCTGCCCACCTGGAATCTGGGGGTGAGGGTTTCCGGAGGATGCTAGTGTGACGTTGAGGTTGAGGTTGAGCTTGCTGCATGTCTAACCATGGCACCGCAATCGTATACGTTGAAATGGTTGAGGCCTCGATCACACTCTCGAGTGTGACGAAATGTGCCGTCTGTTTGCCTTCTCTATGGCTTTCATGTCTAAAGGTTTGAATCTATATCGTTTCAAGAGCAGGGAGTATCTCGACTGTACGCTGGACGGCTACTTGAACATTACTTCTTCTTCAGTTTTGCGCAATCTATTCTATGACGTTGTCTTTCAATACGACCAGCTACGATTCTTCGAAATTCCATAGTTGTTCGCGATGTGCCCTTCTCGGCTTCAATCTTGCCCATACTGATAGTGATAAACGCTTTCGATGGCTCAGTATGGCTGGTACAGTGAAACGTTAAGATAAGGAATGACCACAGATGAGTTCACTTGCCTGGCCAGACTACGTCCCATGGAAAGAAGTTTCTAGAGCAACGTGTACAAACGGTACCAACGACCGGCGGGCAGAAGAACACCGTTTAACTTAACAACTTGACAGCATCAAATTACCCCCAACCAGCACTTTGCAACCCGAATCTAACAACCTTGCCACGCAGTGCAGTTTGCAGTGACCCAGATATTCAACCCACTGTGCAACGTGAAATGTGCCAACTGTCACACCGCAACCGCTGATTTCCACCATGGCACGTCTCGCCAGCCCATCAACAAAAAATCAAAGTCAAAACTTCTCTGCATCTCCTGACCAGTCGGACTCTTCAAATCGAAACACAATACTATCGAGTTCTACATCAAACGCATCTGCTTCTTTTTCGTCGCCTCTGATGCCATCAACTCCACTCCTACCCTTTTCTGAACCTCCCGCGCCAACCTTCTCTACCACATCGGAGGCTGGCGACTTCGCGGTGCCTTCATCCAACCCACTAGAAGAGTCCCCAAGTATCAAACGCCGTCGGACCAACCAAGGAACTAGCATCCCTGCCCTTCCTCCGCGAGACGTTGGACCCGAAGCTACACTCGAAGGCACCCCAGATGATATTCTCATAATGAACACAGTGAAAGTCTCCGTTGTTGAAGAAGTCGAAGAAAGTCTCGTGGTCCCGATGCAAACCGAAATCGTCACTCATCCTCGACAATCCTGGTGCATCATTCAAGCCGATCTCAAAGCCCTCGTCGAACAACCAGACATTGATGCTCAGGACCAGAATTTCGACTCCGAAGTGGAAAGATTCTTAATACCGCCCGCACTGGCCGACATGAAGCGATGCATCGACCCCAAATTTCCCGGCCACAGGCCATGCCATGGTCATTTGGGGCTGGGATATGGACGACCACGCGAGCTTGCCCTCTGGAAAATCCAGCGCCGCTTCGCGGAGCGGCAAATGCACTCTATTCCTGGACTGGTGGAGTGGGCAAAAGTAGCAAAGGCACAGAACAAGCACGAGTTCATCAACGGCGGATCTTGCTTACGGAACGAGGTTTCTGTGGAGGAACAAGATGAGGATGAAGGTGGGAAATTTGATGACAGGGACTTTTGGGAAACGGATACGGAGGGGTCTTCGTCTAATGCTGAGACAGAAGACGAACAGCTACATGATGAAGGCGAATACGCTTTTACCAACGAAGAGATTGGCACTGTTGTCAAGGTAAGTCAAGATTCGCGAGGAAATCGCCAGCTAGGAAGAGCCCTGATATTCAGATATCTTTTAGGCACCTCGTTGGCCCTGCTAGCCATCTATCACGTGTTGAATTGGCTTGAGGGATACCTTTTCGGAGTGGAATTTGTAGAGCATATGCGATAAATCTACGTTATCAACTTTGTTCTTGGTTGACATGGTTGAAAATCGTCAAAGGTGTTGAGTTGGTGTTCCGCGGTTCATGACGTCCCAACTTTGTTCATCCACAATGTGCGGTGGGAAAGATCGTGAATACTCTTTGTGGGTGCAAAACAACGTCTTTGTCCAGGATTTTGACTCTTCGAAAGCATATAATACCAAGAGGGATGCTGTTCAGACCGCTTGAATCTTGATGGAAAGGAGAATTTCGGTTCTCTTCGCCTACAGTGAAATAATAGTGTTAAGTGGTCCTCGAGAGAAGTGAAGAGTACCCTCAATTATAAACAATTTCACCTATAAACACCCTACCAGAGTGTTTGTACACAGCCTCCTATTTCCGAGTCAGCCACCCAAGCACAAGCCTTTTCCCAACGGTCATTATTGCCCAGCATAATCTGGCTATTTCTGTCCTGCTGTAGCGATTTTTCTTCAGTCTACACTTTTTTTTCCGACAACCCATATACAACCTTCGTCCAGATTGACTAGAAATCTCTTACTCTTCATCGAACACCAACCTCAAATTTCAACACTTCAATCTTGCTGTAGCTTACATCACGATGTCTGCTACTTTCAACACCTCTCCTGACCTCTCTACCTCTGGAGAAGATGCTCATTCAACAGCACCCACAATCACTAAATCTTCTGGTCTCGGTAGCTGGGCCAACGACGATGAAGATTTCGACATAGACGAGTGGCTAGCAAAGTACTCCGACGTACCAGCACCTTCAGTCTCAGACTTTGCGCCTCCTCCTTGCACTCAGTCCATCGAAGACATCCGCACCAACGCGCTCCCTGCCGGCATCCGCGAACCCACAGACGACGCAATACCATCAGAATCCGCTGCACAGGCCGCGCAAGACATGATCTCATCAAACCAAGCACGCTCTTTGCACCCCAACCGCGAGCGCTATTACTCGCCTGACCCTGAGATGTGGGGGCACCATCCGATGCTGCCATCGACCAGGGCAATTCAAAAGGCTGAAAGCTGCGGGCCGCCGGCGTATCCTTCTTTCTCCAAGTTGACTGGGTATCGACTGGATTACCAGAACTCCTGGCACACCTGGAAATACCAGCAGCGTCCGTGGAGTAACAAGTGGAATAGCATCGCCGCTGAAGATTCTGTTTATCAACGCAGTGCTCTTCGGAATAGCGAGATTTCTGAATGCCCTGCGGAAGATGAGGTGGAAGAGGAGAATGTTGGAGTGAGCCTGGAGTTCGAGCCCCCGCTAGTCGGTGATGCTGTCTTTGACGATGAAGATAGCTCGTCTAACTACGCATCCTCGCGCTCCGCCACACCTTTTTTAGAGTCGCCTAAGCTTATTTCTCCTATAAGCGAGTATGAGGATGACTTGGCCGGTGCTGAGTACGAGACGATGAGCATATCCACTATCGGCATCAAGAATGCGGCGATCTTTGCACTACCTGCTCACGATACCTCTATCGCCATTGATGATGAAGACGAAGATGAACAAACAACCGAGAATCTCAAGACTCAACCTCCTGGAAATAGCGAAGAGTCGTCATTTGGTGGTCACCTTTTCGACAAGGCGGTTTCCGCTTACAATACGTCTGACTGGTCTCCTCGCTCATGGGGTCTTGCAGGTATTCTTGCTGCAGGCCTTATTACTGGCATTGCTTTCACCCGATCACGTCGATGAGAAAATATCTTCAAGGCTTTGGAGGTCATGTACGGCGAACTTGGTGGCCCGCATGCTGGTAAGAATCATCTATACCGGCCTATGCATACGCAATGTAGGTGCCTGCATCTACGAAGAGGATCTTTACACCGCATACTAAGGTTTGAATGACCTGGAACTGCCTACAATCATGGTATCGGTTGCATGCCGTTGAGATGGGGTAATAGTTTGGAATGTTATACGTCGAGCCGGACAGCAGCTATTGACTCGCTTCCATATTTGCTGTAGAAGATATGAATTAACGGGAGGTTGACATTATAATTAGAACATGGATATATAAGAAATGATTTGGCGATGAGCATTCATTGTTGTTTGGCGAATATTAGCGAATATTATTGCTATGGTATCATCCGATTTGATTTAGGAGCTATAATAGGTAGCATTTTGGGATGTAGAACGTAGATTCTTGCAGGAAATAGATATTTTTTACAGAATATTCCTGAGTTTTTAGTCATTGAAGTTTTTGTGGTTTGTTGGAGTCTCTTTTCCGCTACCAAAGGATGGTAGCGTAACACTAGGCTGATGGAATCTGGAACCTATTGAAGTGCCAGCTGGCAACATAAATGCTGGCTCAACATGTTGCCCCATACATTCAAATTTTACAGAATCAAAGTTTTCCATGATATAAAGTAGTCCTAACCTCTTAGAGGGCGTGCAGTCTTACATCTCACGCTGGACCCAAGCCGAATTCCTGGAGAAAGGCGACGAACAATCCCCAACCCAATGAAATAGTGTGCTGGCTGCGATAACTGATTCAAAACACTTGGAGTATCGCATAACTGCTACCTCTGGAGCTTGTTCCCCTGATTGCACTTTGATTTTCTGAAACACCCTCTGGCTCTGGACTAGGCGGGGTAGGTCGGAAAGCTAACCACTGCATTGTGAATAAGTTTTACAATAGTAAAAATAAGGAAAAAAGACAATAGACAAGTGAAAGAAGAATTCAGGAACTTTCACGTACTGCGCTGTGTTGTTTGCTCACAGCACAGCGGCCGCCTCCCGCGCACTGGTTCAAAAACTTTTGCCAGCCTCTCCCTCGACGCAACCAAAACCACACAACCTCACAACCTCACAACTTACCCAACCCAAACTACGAGAGGCCCTCGTACGGTATATTCTGTCACCAACAACCTATCCTGCAAAAAGCCCAGTAAATTGGCCCTCATGGCTCCATTGATTCCTCGCGACAATGACGGCGAGGAACTCCTGCTGGTCACGGCTACCGACTTCAAGTTTCATGGAGAGCTTCTGAAAAGGATAGTTTCACTACGGGCACACGCTTGGGAGTTTAATTCTCTCCCACAGCACATCATCGACCGAATCCCAGCAGATTTGCTTCCAGACCACCTCCAGCGACCACCACCGGAGGCCAGCGACACTGAGCAGTCACTCGCTGAGACGCTCGCAAAAGAACGAGACGAAGAGCCCATTTCAAGACGTCTCGAACCCACCATCATGGAGTCAAGTCTCGCAGAGGTAATGCGCTTTTTCGTTCTTGTTGAAGATCCCGTCCACGGCCCATGCTATTGCGGCTATAATTGGGTGGACGGGGAAATCAAAGAGAAGGGATTGATTGGACTTTTGAACTTCAAGATTAATCCTCCACGAAGTGAATCCGCTGATAGAGTAAAGGAGCGAAGGGATTTCCCCCTGCCTGCCTCGCGCCTTGGCCACGAAGTCAAGCCTGAAGATGTAGAGTCTGAGGTAAGTACCATGGAAGCCGAGTGGTGGGACTTCGATGACCCGGAACCTTGCCTTTCCCCAAACAATGTTCCCGCCTGCCGTGTCTACATTCGCGGTAAACGCGAAGAAGATAACAATGAGGATGATGGTGCATGTGACGATGATGATGATGACGACGCCGACGACGATGATTATCATCCTCAAGAAGACGAAATAGAATCGTATTAGTGCTGGGCTGACTTTCATCGCAGTGTGTAACTGACAAGGGCGAATACCACCAAGAACCCATCCTTCCGACTGTAAGTTCTTTGATCAATAATTGTTTGAGTGATGTTGACTTGAAACAGGCTTGCGCCTGCCGCATGATTGAACTGCCCACGACGGCAAACGGAGAGATCGATCTTCGCACCCTTCCTGTAGGCCTTTGCCCCCGATCAGCATGCGCCATCTGCACCCACGACTTTTCCGCAATGACTGGTGACGAAATTTACATCCACATGCGCGACCACATGATTGAAGAAGCTTCATCATTCTGCCCTGCGTGCAACGACCCCTTGTCACTCATTGCTGGCGGCTGCAGCGAATACGTTAACCACATCGGAACTTGCCTGGGTGGATCTGCTACTGAGACCGACACCACATGCAACGAAGCCGTTGATCCCATCAACACCGAAGCCACGTGCAACGATGCACTCGACAAGGAAGTTGACATGCGCGAATATCAGGAGGCGCCCCTACAACTAAACCAAATCGTCAATCCGCCATGGTCGTGTCCTATCTGCTTGCACACTCAAGACGAGATGCCCGATTGGGAGATGGAAGTCCACGTCTTGACCTGCGTCAGCGACTGGTCAAAAGGCTATTGCCCAACTTGCAACCAAGATCTCTATGATCTGGAGGCCGGCGCCGACATCATCAAACACCTCAAAGAATGTGCTGTACGCCGCTGGGACGTAGTAATCTCTACTTCGCGCCACAAAGACGTTCCTCGCATTGTCCTCCAGCCAGCATTGGATTCCCACGACGTTGGGTTCAATACTCTCCCCAAGATCTTCGATCACACGCTGCTCCATGCCGTCATGAATCCTGAATTCTTGAGCTATGATCGAGCTCAGAAGAATGCATCTAGCTGGAACAATTGGTGGATGACGGCTACGATCCCGGCGCCCGAAGAGGTTGCATATGACACACCCACAGCATTGGATGAGAACGACGATGAGGATTTCACTGGCGGGAAGCCTCAGAATGCTACATCGGAAACCATCCTGGCGGAGTCAGGAATCATGATGAACCACGCGGATACCATCACCTCCAACATCCCATATTCCAAGATGTCCAAGGTCACACTTCTCAGGGGTATCCGTTCCGTCTCGGAGATGGTCAACAAGCAAAACTCCACCCTCAAGTCACTGCCGTCCTCCCGCACCCTTCGGCCCATGGGTTCTACCGGAAGCGCACACACCAAGAACTCGACAAATACAGTGTATTCCAAGTCGATGAACTTCACATGCGAGGATGAACTCTACCTCGAAGAAACTGCGCGTGCCGATGATCAAGTCCCTCTCGAGCCCACGTCTGAGCCAAACGCCAATGTCACCGAGAGCGACTCCAAGGGGCACGCAAAGCGACACCCAATCAACTTTGCCTGCGAAGATGAGCTGAGCCGTGCGGCACAAACGACCGAGAAGAAGGCCGACGAAGATGAAGACGATGATGAGGTGGAGCTGATCCCCCGCCTCGAAGTCGAACCGCGGACCATTACGTTGAAGAGCGGCAGGGCCGTCGAGTTCTCGTCTCTCAGCTTCGTACGCATCGAGGGCGAGTTGTTGGCCCTGCTGAGGGGTAGGGGCGGCTCCCTCGTCTCCTTCATCCGCAAGACATCGCAGCAGGCGGCTCTCGACAAGAAGACGAGGGAGAAGCAAGCACCCACGCCGCCGGGTGGCAGGCCCAAGACAGAGGCGCAGAAGGCGAGGAAGAGGCGGCAGCGGAAGAACCACCGCGCCAATAAGTTGGCGAAGAAGGAGGCGGTCCGATTAGCGGACTAGGGGAGATCAAAGGGGGAGGAAGTAGATGGGGATGGAGTTGCATTGGGAGGCGTTCTATACCCGGGGCGCGATATAGATGATATTTGGATTAGATTTTGTGAAACATCGATTCCAATGAAAGTATTTTTCTTAGACTTCTATCATCAATGAGGCTGGCCCTGCTGCAAATGTGGGCTCGAGGTGAAGACCCTGATTTATTGAGATTGGTTGTTGCAAGGGCCTGGGGACGGGTGACTACGCGGCATATTTTAAACCTGTTTCGGACAAGCGTGTCTGGAAGCCTTGGAAGCACGCGACGCGTCCCCTTTTTCATTATGAAAAGCAAGTATCCCCATAGCAACGGTACAAGGGTTCATCCCGTAGTGATAAACGCTTTGCGATTCTCTTGCTCACTGACCGCGTTATTCCATTTGTATTCTATTCTTGTCTTTCTCTGCTAGTGTTGTCAGAACACCCTCCCGCTCTTCCAGCACAAGTCACATCACTATAACTTCGCATCATTTCAATCAAAGCCAAAATGCCGACAACTCTCGATCTGAGCCCCGAGCTCATGAGTATGGTATCTTCGGAGCTTCGGCAGGTCGACCTATTGAACATGTCGTTGACTCGTAAAACAATAAACCACGCCGTCACCCCCCGACCTTTACCGGGAATACCACGATGTTAATGGCGGGCCCATACGGAAGTTCAGGAAGCTAGCAAAGACCTTGGTGGAACGGCCAGAGCTCGCCAGGCATTGCCGTTACATCCGATGGGAACAATGGGTAACTCTGAGAGATTTTAACCCAAAGCATCACCTCGCAAGCGGTTTGGGTTTCGACGAACACCTCGGGATGATGAAAGGCCCCGAACCGTCTCAAGCAGAGTATGAAAAGCCCACGTCTGCTACCAAAGCCGCTGGCGTTATCGACACCATCTTTCCATACGAAGAGAGGAGTCATTTTCTGCAGCGCCTCCAGGAGTTGGTAAAGAAAGCACGCGAGCATGAGCAGGCTTCTAAACGCGCCAATCGCGTGGAATTCAGGATTGGACAATCTAATCGTCCAGGTTTGGTAGGCCAGGGTGACCAAATTGGGCCGAGGGGGTGGGAAAAGCACATCTTTGACCCCAATCTCACCATTGAGGAGGTCCCTTTCGATCAACAATTTTGCCAGCTACTACGAGCTGGAGTCGATAACGCTTACGCTGTGCTACTTCTTGGCTTGCTGCCCAACATCCAGGACATTGTGCTACAGACTTCAACGATTCAAATGGACCAGCTTCCCTGGAAACTTCCGAAACATGGATTCAAAAATCTGCGCCGTCTTCACGTCATGGCAGAGGAACGTAACAGGTCTTGGCCTGTCGCCTTCTTCGAAGACATTTTGAAAGCCCCGAAGCTGGAGAAACTGGAGGTCCGTGGCAGTAGTTGTTGGTACTGCAGCCCTGTCGGATTGGAAGAAGATATGTGGGGGCCCGTTGCGAAATGGCTCACTCTCCCGCCAAAGTCTACAAACATCAAGATTATCCAATTAGACCAACGTATCATGCCTCTGCCACAACTCAGGACTCTGCTAAACGCATGCCAAGGATTGAAAGGGTTCCATTACACTATTGGATCTTCAGGGCATCCCTCGCTAAACTTCAGTCCTATAGGATTGATCGACGCCCTAGGACAGCACAAGGACACTCTGGAAGAACTGAGATTTGAAATTTCTGAGTCGGTTCCAGTCGAAGAATGCTTTTGGCCCCATGAGTCTCGCATCAAATCCATCGCCGACTTCAAATCGCTGAAATGCTTCGATATCTAGAGGGCATTTTGGGCAAAGGGCTCCAAAAAAATCAAGCTGAGGACTCGCCTGGTCACACTGGTATTCGGTGACTGTGCTACAGAGGCACCTATCGAACCCTCTCAAATCCGACCACTCTTGGTCGCTCGGCGCCAATGTCATTTCTTGCCTAATCTGCGGACCTTCCACATCTATTCAGAACATGTCGAGACTTGCGAGGACCAAGAAGCGATAGAAGGGTTGGCCGCGAAGGAGCGTGAATTGTATGAGCCTGCGGAGGGGCAGTCTCACGGTGTCTCTTTTCTAGACTTCCAGGAAATTTCCTCTGAAGAATATGCAGCTGCACGGGATGCCTTTCTCAATCGCGGTATGACCAAAAGAATTCAAGTCACCTTTTGGAACGCGGAAAAATCGCGATACCGAAAGTGTTTGCAGACACCGCGCGAGGTGGAATTTGACGAGATGTATGATGTTTACGATCCTTGCAAGGAACCGCCCACGGGATTTGAGACAGACGTAGGGTATGAGTCATTGCCAGAGGACGAAGACTGCGAATACGGCCAAGAAGTTCCCATTGATTATAGTTTTGGGTTTGATGGGTTTGAATCCGAATCAGAGTCGGGCTCAGAGCCAGACCCCTCAGACCCAGAACGAGACCAAAACTAGAAATGAAAAAGCCTGGTACTAACGTCACTAGGCTGGGTCAGCCTCGTATGGAGACACCGCAGACGACGTTATTCATCTTGAGCTATATGCAGCAGTTCCACGATTAGGACCCGGCGGGATACAAAGGAAATCGACTGGACCTCAGATTCTTGTATGCATATTCTGCACATTAACACTACGCTATCGTGTGTCTGCCTGTAGCGATCTATAATTCACATCTACTTCAAGAAACTTGATACCTCATCATCGACGTGTCAAGACTCGAATTCACACCTATGAAGTTCATTTGCATTCTCAAAGAGAAGACCTTCAATCTGATCTATGGGTACCCATACATTGGCAGGATGCTCCAATGAGCAAAATATCCCCCCCAAGAAAAAACCATTACGAGTCACTCATCTCCAATTCCCGTGCCGCCAACTTCTTCTCCGCAACCTGCGCCCGAGCCTCAGCATCCCTAACCCTCTTCTCTAGATCACCGCGCTCGCTTTTCGCGGCCCGCAAATCTTTTTCGAGAGCCCGCACCTTGTTGAAATGCGTCATCTGATTATCGTAGGCGATTTCGAACTTGCGCTGGAGATCGCCAAGTACTATCTGGTAGATGGGATTATCTTCCGGCACGTCTTCGAAGTTGCAGAGCCTCTTGATGTCTGCATAGGTTTTTGCGGGTTGTTTGTTGGGCACGGTAGCGGGTAGAGTTTCTGCGATTGGCGATGAGGGCGGGCTTGAGGGCGAGGATGAGGGCGAAGGAGAGGCTTCGGGTGCGGGGGTGGAGTTTGTGAGGCTGGTTTTGTTGGCGGTATTGGTCTTGCGTTTCTTGACGGCAGGGAGCGACAGGAATGGTTGGTCTTGGGCCTTTGCAAACCCTAGGAATGATTATTACGACTTGAAGAGGGTACGGTGTGAGTTTGCGTACGAGGAGATGAACGAGGACGCTCATAGTCCTCCCAGCTGCGCTTGGGCGTGGATTGCCGTGCTAGTTGCAGGGAGTTGGTGGATTTTTTGGATGATAGAGAAGCATCCGAATTACTTCGCAGAAGCGCAAGTCCTATGCTGATTGATCAATCAAGTTTCCTGGCTTTAGGATGGGATTACATACGAGGAGACGAGCGAGAAGTCTCATTTCGTCCCTGACCACGTTTTGGTGTTGATTGTTGAGATTGTTGAATGGCTTGTGGGGAGCTGAACCTATTCTGAGACATGGAATCGTCACCTGAAAGCGTATCGTTGTCTTTAGAAGCACTGTTTGGTTTCTGGGAGAGAGTTGAGGTGCGATCGTTTGATATATGAGTCGAGGGAGCCTGCGCGCTGGCAATGTTCCCAAGAACGGGCGGGCTTAGGACGGCTTGTTCCCGGGAAGCTTCTTTCTGATGGACCATGATGGAGTTGACGGCTTTCTCTAGGTGGAGTAAGGTCTGGCTGTCAAACGGAATGTCGTAGACTTCGCCTTGGACCAAGCATAGGTAAACGGCAAACGCTCGGACGCAATCCGCGTTTGCGGAAGGAGCGCATTTTGCAATGGCTGCGAACGCCCCAGTCCAGTCGATCCTGTCGGCATGTGGATATACATGTTTACCTCGGCCATGACAGGTCACAAACCCTGCCCGTAGTGTTGGTAGCGTGAGCCGAGCAATGACCTTCGTTCCATTGGCGCTTCGCGACGGGTCGGTCCCAACCACGACACCAACCTTTGCCGAGAACCCGCACGATTCCCACCCATACTTCTTTGGATCTGCAATATCTCCCAGGCTGTTCTGAACCCAGGTCTTGATTTTGGAAAATCTCCGCGGTGGGGAACCTTCTACCGAGGCCGACATTGCGAGAACTATACTGCCAATTAGCGGATCAAGAGCATGCCCTGGCTCACGCGCTTTTATGTTAACGCGAGAAGCACTCTGCATCACTCATCGAATTTACTTTGCTGGAGAGGAGACAAGACACAAGGACGGCGGGAGGGGTTTGGAGATACTACCTAGGAGCTTGGCTGGAGGTGAGAGAGCGAGTCATGGGACTCGGAGAGAGCTTTCCTGGAGCCAGCTGTCTGACAGGTGGGTATCTAGATAGGTACCCATCAATACCAATGAGAAAATGGTGGTCATGGTGGAACGGAAGGGCGCTGCATATTTGCGGCAATGGAGGGACAACACATTCGGTGCCATCTGTCAGTTATCTCAACACCTCGATTGTGGGGGTCCTCGATTACCTGGGTACGGTACTTGACTTGACATATTTGGGGATTTAACACACCACATCTCAAAAATCACGATAATCAGGATAGACTGGAGAGCCGTGAATGATTTGGGTTCCCTTGTTTAAGCCAGAACTGATGGTTGAAAAACCACAAGATCGGTTCACCAAAAGGCCATAATAGAGCGAGCCATTTCTCCAAAAATATATGTATATCAGAAAAAAACGACCCCCAGTGGTAGGTGATAGTCAATAGATTGGTGCTGTTGCGCCGGGCTCAATTCTTCGAAAGTTAAAATCAGTTGTATATAATTTTGCAGAAAATGTGTAGTCATCGGAGAATGGCTCATTGTTGACTGTTGTAAGTCAATTTTCCGTACAGTACGATCTAAAATCCCCGTAAATAAACTCCTTGCTTGAGCTCTGCACTATAACCCAGGAATAATAGAGAATAAACCAGAGTTTCAGGTTGGAGCAAATAAAAATTCGACTTTGAATAGTCATTTGCTGCTCTCCACAGACTTGGCCAAATCCAAAAACCGACTAAGCTGATTCTCGGCCTTCATTCTCAGCTTCTGTTCCATTTCGGCGCGATTCCTGTTGGCATCCCTATCTTTTCCCGCAGTATCCAAATCTTTTTCCAACTTTGACTGAGTTTCCAGGCGTGAGACAGATAGGAGCTCAGATTCTTTTAATCTGACAGCCAATTCCTTGATCTGTTGCTCTAGTATTGAAACCCTGGACTTCAGCTCCGAATTTTCTTTCCAAAAGGCATCACTTTTGGCTCGAGTCTCCTGAAGGGCGGAATTCTCTGACAATAACCTCTTGTTATCAGATTCGAGTCCACGAGTTTTTCTCTTGAGATAAGACATTTCGTTCGTCAATGCACGGACTCCACTGTGGATATGGGCACTCATTTCAAGCTGAAAAACTGTCAGATAGGCATGATGTGTAAGGATATCATTCTTACATGAGAGTCTGTATCATCATGTTCGTTTGGTTTGATTTGCTTGACAAGGCCTAAATGCTGTTAACACATAGGCAGGATAAGAACTGATGTGTATGGGTGATTCAACATACGAGAATCCAATTCCGTATCATCGTTGAGTCTCGGCCTTTTCTGGAAGCCTCATTCAGGCCTTCAGCTGAACTTTTCGCAGAAGCAGAAGTTGGAGGTAGACCCATCTGTAGATATGCTGCAAGACAATTTATAGAGCGATTCGAGGAGGCTGCATTGATGTTCTGGTCAAATTCCACCGAAGAATTTTTTTCATCTCTGGGGTATGGATGTCTCCTGCGTTTTTCGCAGCATCTGATTTCCTCGTGGATTGACTATGGCCTACCTGGGTACCTGTCGTGATATATGTTCGTCTGTTAGATAGACGGAGACGAGCTGCATATTGTCGGTGGATCAAGGCAAGTAATTTCAGATCTAGCTCGGAGCAGAGCTTATTTCGAATTTGTCTGGAAGAAAGCTTGCCTCTAGAAAGATAAAGATACAGGATCAATGCTTCCATGCTTTCGCGATTGGCGGTATCGGGAAACGTGCCGATAACCCGGTCAAGTAGAGGAGTTTGACGAAAGAAAAAGTCGTTCCCCCATCCAAAGTTCTCGGTCTTTCATAGGATATGATGTTGGTTGAAGAAGAACATATATCTGCAATAACTTGTTGACGATAACCGTGTGATCCTGTGTAAGCACCTACAATAAGATTCTTTCCTTCGGAAAGTCCAGAATCCCATGCGAATGCTTGGTGAGTAGGTAAGAGCTGGTAATCATCTTCTAGTTCGATACGAAGGAACAGCTGCACGTTACTCAAAAAAGCCTGATCTGACATCTTAGTCTCTGGGCTGGTATAGGTTAACCTGGACTGATTATACAAATGCGATTGTAAGTTACCTTGATGATTGGGCTTATTTCGTACTGTTGAAGGTGTGGTTGATAGGGACATGTGAGCCTACACTAGCTTCTTTTTTTCCACGGCCGATAGTTCCTTTTTGCCGATAGAAGGATTAGTAGGTAGAGAAAGATAGCACTAGGGATAGTGGGGTTGTGTTGGTCATTGCAAATTACTGGCAAGGCAATAGCAAAATTAGAGGTGGATCCAGCGCGCCTAATGACGTTTTGTCGTACTTCAGAAAGTATCTAGGGTCTTGTGGAGTATGAATAAGTGTGAAAATAGATAGTATATTTAGTTAGAAGAAGTGGCATTGGTGAGTTGCATCTCAAGTGAAGTAAATGAATGATGCATGTATCACAAACGAAGAGATGCGAATATGTCAAAGCCGAGGTCAAATTTTCAAAACCGTCTATTAATCTTCATTGGATATCAAGTCAAAGCCTTTCAAACCGCATTCAACTCCATATTCTCCCAAGCACAAACGCCAAAGCCTATCCTCCCAAGCCACTCACTGTTGAGATCCACCCCGTCCCACCCCACTCATTCAGACATCCCGAAACTCGCTCTTACCCTCCTTGACCGTGCCCAGAACCTTTTTCTCAAAAACATCCGGATGCAAGTTGCGCCCTGTCTTATCCCGAAACCTGGACGCGACGCGTTGCCAAAGCCCATGCGTATCCTTCTTCATGATACGCGCGATGAGCTTGAGATCCTCCTCGTCGAACACATCATCAGGCTCGACCTGCAAGACGACAACGCTACTGCCCGAGTGAGAGCGCGATGATGAGGAGTGAGCCTTGGCGGATCCTTTCTTAGAGCCCTTTTTGGAGCCGTGCTTGGAGCCCTTCTTAGATTCCTTGTTGGACGTCTGGCCGAGGCCGATGCCCCAGGCGGGGAAGGCGGTATTGTCGTTGGCGGCTTGGGAAGGGGAGTTTTTGCTTGAGCCAGTCTTTGAGCCGGCCTTTGATTTCTTCTGCTGGTCGCTGGAGTTGTCTCCGCCCCAGGTTGGGATGGCGGTAGCGTCGAAACCGCCCCCTGTATTGTCGAAGCTGGTAGCGTTGTTGTTATCGGTGTTCCAGCCACCAGTGTCTCCACCATTGTTGCTGCCCCATGAATCACCGCCACCGCCTCCAGTGTTGTTGCTGTTCCATCCACCATCACCACCTCCGTTGTTGTCGTTGCCCCGTTGATTGTCTTTCGTGACGCCAGTATCAGCAGGAGCACCAACGTCCCACCCATTGCCCGTATTTCCAGCATCTCCTCCAGTGGCATCATCATTCTTCTCATCCTTCTTTTCTTGGTTCTGGTTTTTGGCATTTCCCTTTCCACCACCTTTTCCCTTGGTGTTATTAGGGCGCCAGTCCGTGGGCTTGATTTGCTTGAAGCGTTCCTTGCACTGATTCTCAGGCATGCCAATCTCAGTCGCAATGTCAGCCCAAGGAACACCACCATTGGTATTCTTCATCTCCATAATCTTGTCGTCTTGCTCTTTGGTGAAGCCATGTTTATTGCCCTTGTCCTTGGAGTCCTTGTTAGCGTCGCTCTTGTCTTTCTTGCTCTTGGGGGAATTGTTGGCCGATCCACCATCAGCATTGTCTCCAAAGATGCCGTCGATGCCACCAAACAAGTCATCATCTTTCTTATCGGCTGGTTTGCTGCCTTTGGAAGAAGCCTTATTGGAGCCGGCTTGGTTGATGATGGCTTGAGCGACCTGGGGAGGCACCATCATGGGCACTTCGACCATGTTTTGAGTGGGCACCTTCTCGAGGTTGGCTGTGGTAAGGCGTGCCTTTTGATTCCCACTAAGGGTACCCTTGCGGCCATCGCTAGCAGCCCATTCAATGGGCCCGCCAGGCAACGTCAGCTGTGCAGTGTTAGGTGTTTGGCGGCATATACCAACTTGCACATGACCTACCATATCCCTGAAACCGCCTACTCTAGGGGAGCAAGGCTTGGGTGACGGAAGAGGCGGGGAAGGGTGTGAGCCCTTGAAAGGTTCCTTGCGCAGACCCAGCACATACCCCAAGGAAATGCGTCGGTTGGGCGAGTCGTTGTACGCCATTAAATCGTACTGCGCAGATGTGGTGAGCTGAGTGGTAGTTAAAGTGTGATCAGGACGGAAAGTGTAACCAAAGGTACACCAATAGTGGAGACGGTGCCAGATGCTGGCTGGGTGGTGGAGCTTTGGGAAGCTTGGGGCTCGAGTTGTAATCGGTAAGTTGAGCTCAAATGCAAGGCACGGTCTTGGCAGAAGTGCAAACTTGACTGTAGTGAAAGACAAACCTGAGATGAAAAATGGATGGAAGCATGCACTGTCACCTGAGGAGACGACGTTGAAAGAAGGTGAAGGAAATCTTGAAAGATATACATTTTACTTATACACGGTTATGGTTTGATGGTGAGAGCCTCAAAAAACACAGTCAAAGACATTAGTAACTATGAAAAAACTCTCTGAAGTAGTGATCCCATGGCCATGCAATTGGACATCATTATAACGGTTTGTCTGAGACGGGAGGCTCTGCCTTTTTAAACTTGTCGCTGGTGTCGGCACAGTCTCCACATATCCAGTACTCTTATGTCTACCTTGAACATTCATATGAATTGGAAGTTAGTAAAACGAAATAGAATGCTGTTTGAAATTCCATCGCAGATGGTTGAGGGGTCAATCCTTAGCCAAAGATCACATGAAGTCGCGCCCACGGCCGGCCCGACATTTCTCCGCGGGCTCCAGCTGGCATCTCCGTGTCCGCAACCCGCACCCCAGAAGGTCCCCGTTTCCAGCTCTTGATCGCCAAACCGCCACGCCCCTTCCCCTCGTCTGCCGTACGGATTCATTCAAGTCCGCCGCTCACCATGCTGTTCCCCTCCTTCGGTCTGCTCGCCGCGGCGAGCTCCCTCTTTTCGCTGGCTGCCGCGCACAACATCCAGATGAAGGCCTACATGCGCGAATGCTTCCACGAGCAGCTGCACAAGGACGACAAGATGACGGTGACATTCCAAGTCGGCGACCGCGAGTTCGGCGGCAGCGGAAACATTGAGATAGATTTCTGGGTGCGTTGGAAATCCCCGACTACGAAACAAGCGATGAATGGGCTGCGGAGCAAAGTTCCTGCCACAACAGCAGCTTTCAAGTGCAATTGTATCATGGGATAGGAGATTCTAACATGCTGCGCAGATCGAGACTCCCTCCCGCGGCTACCAGGTCCACGAGCGCGGCGTCTCATCTGGAGACCACACCTTCATCGCCCAGGAAGACGGAAAGTACACGTACTGCTTCAACAACGAGCACTGGGGCGCAAACACCAAGGAGGTTTCTTTCAACGTGCACGGCATCGTCTATGTCCCCGAATCTGAGGCCCCGCAGGACCCGCTGGAGTCGGAAGGTGAGCAGATACCCGCCATGGCTTTTGGGTATTATATAAGGCAGTGGATATGCTGACGACGTGGAATAGTGCGCATGCTGTCGGAGCTTGTGGCTAGCGTCAAGGACGAGCAGAGTTACATTGTCGTACGTGAGCGGACGCACAGGAACACGGCCGAGAGCACCAATGCGCGTGTCAAGTGGTGGAGCATCTTCCAGATCATGATCCTCATCGGCCAGGGAGTGTTCCAGGTTTGGTGGTTGAAGAGGTTCTTTGAGGTAAGTTTGCGCACACCAATTGCTCATTCTCTCCCACGGGGCTACCTTGCAAATTCTGAGGACATGACTGACATCATTGAACTTGTAGGTCAAGCGCGTCGTGTGAGCGCCCCGCATATACCAATTGATGTTTTCTTTTTCTTTTGAGCTTCCTATTCTCCTGGAGAACTTTCGAATACACGCAGCATTTGTTCACAGCGCCTTGAGGGTCCACCTATGCGCATGCACGGGTTTTTGCTTGCATCATATGTCATCAGTCGGGCGTTTGAGCGCTTTAGCTGGCCTGTTCTGCTGTTGCTTCCCAGTTTCTTTTTATCTGGGAGCTCAGCGGGCAGGACGGCCAGCTTGGGGGGTAAAAATGGAGGGTCGGAGTCTCGGGGTGGGTGCAGCATGTAGGATCAATGAAGGATACTCACGATTCCAAGTGCTTCCATCACCTCAATTCCCGTGGCTAATGGTAATGTGGAGGTCAGTTCTGGCTAATTTAGCAGGCTGTCCACCAACAAGGGCGGATATTCAAACATCACAAACCTCACGCGCATGACGAACAAGACGACAGCAATTCCAGAGCGACAGGCAGGCAGGCAGACATGTACGCATGCACACAGCACGCCCCCGCAGCGCAAAACCATGCATTGCAGCACTCGCTACTCAAAGCCTAACATGCCATGCATCTTGATATTATTATTTTTTTTACTCTTCTTTTTCCTCCCCAACTCCATCTCACTTCACTCCATGATATCACACAGACGGACACGACAATTGGACTTACCCGTTTACTCAATCTCCTCTTCAGCAAGCGCCTCGGCCTTGACAGCAAGCCCCTCCTTGGCTTTGGCCTTGCCCTTGGCCCTCTTCTTCTTGCCGCCCACGCCCTCGACCACGGTAGGCGCCTCGCGGACCCACCTGGAAATGGCCTCTGCGCGCTCCGTCGAGATGGGGTACTCGCGGCCGTCGTCCTGGGCCCAACGCTTGGGCGGGGCAGCAGGCGACGACGCCGCAGACGAAGACGCGGGCTTGGGGTGCGGACTCGCGTGGCCGTTCACTCCGTTGGCATGGCCGTTGGTGGTGGTGGCGGCGGCAGTCCCGTTCGCAGTCGCAGTGCCAGTGCCAGTGCCAGCGGCAGCGGCGCCAGCGGCGGCAGTGGCAGCAGGCCCGCCATTCCTCGCGCGCAGCTCCGCCTCGTCGTCCTCGCGAAAGCGGCGCTCCCTCGCGCGCACCGCACGCTGGAACGACTCCTCATCCACGACGCGCTCATCGGCCAGCGCCTCGAGTATGGCCTCGTGCTTCTGGCGCTCGCGCTTCTGGGCCTCGGTCTCGGGGCGGCCGCCGCCGCCGCCGCTGCCGCGCGTGTGGTGCGGGTGTCGGGAATCGTATCTTGCGAGGTCACCGTTGCCGTTGGCGCTGCTTCCATTCTTGCCGCCGCCGCCGCCGCCGCTGCTCCCGCCGCCACCTTGGCCGGGAAGAGGGGCGGGACGGCACAGGTTCTCCCATGAGGTGATGAGCTGGATCCAGTTTCCGGCGCGGCGGAGGACCTCTATCCAGTCGGCGCGGGCGGGGGAGCGGGCGGCGAGGAAGATGGGGTAGCCGTCGCAGACGCGGGCGAGGCGGGCGGCATTGTGAGCGTGGCGGAGGAGTTCCTTGGGAGGAGTCTGGACGAGAGCGTGGCATAGGAGGAGAGAGTGGAGTGCGTCGGTCAGGAGGGGATGGTAGGTGATGCTCTCGTGGGAGTCTGCGAATGCCGTTGCGGCGGCGGATGCTGCCGAGTCGGTGGGAGAATTGGGTGCCGGCGGGGGGTACGGAGGGAGAGATGCGGGCGGAGTGGCCTCGAAGAGCTGCGAGACTTTGAATATTTCTGGCGGGGGCAGCTTCGGCCATGAAGCGCGGTCCGAGTGATGGCCATGCGTTCGGCGGTGGGGTACTACAGCTTCGGAGACAGGTGACGACGGGTTGGAATTGGAATCAATCAGGCGGTTCATGGACGATTTATGGTCATTCTTGGAGTAGCTACCGTTGGCAGAGCCTCCCAGCCGGCGGAGGAACTCCTCGGCGACGTCGGGTGCAATGCCTGGCGTGTAGTCGAAGTGGGAGAGGAAGGCAACATAATCGCGTAGGGCTCGTTTTGCGTTGGTCCGGACCTGCTTGCGCGCCTCCAGTCTCCGCCGATGCGCCTCGGCCTCGA
Organism: Corynespora cassiicola; assembly: GCA_022059125.1. Lineage (NCBI taxonomy): Eukaryota > Fungi > Ascomycota > Dothideomycetes > Pleosporales > Corynesporascaceae > Corynespora > Corynespora cassiicola. The sequence continues at coordinate 3,728,499 of JAEUWY010000006.1, read as the reverse complement.
GGGGGGTTTCTGGAGTAGGGTCATCGCCGGCCGCAACCTGGGCCTCCCTCCTCGCCTTGGCCTCTTCCGCCTCTCTCAACCCGTCCAATGCGGCGTGCACATGCTGGCAGGCAATGGTGAAGTAGACTCCGGCGCGGTGGAACAGCAATTGGGTCTCGAGGGAGTTGGGCTGGTCCTCCTCAGAAATCTTGACCTCCTGCCGCCAGTCACGGCCGTACTGTTCCTGCATGGTCTTCGCCAACACCAACTGGTCTTTGCCGGCACGATGCTGGGCCTGCAGGTAGCGGGCAATGGCCAGGGACTCGGACAGGTCCTTTGCCGAATTGACATAGTCTTCCTTGAATATGCGCGTCAGGGCGCGGGTGCGCAGGGGCGAGCCGTCGCTGGGGCGCTCGGCGATGATGTGGTTGAGGGCGTCCAGCGGGGTGCACTGGGCCATCATGCGCGAGGGGATCTTCTCGTGGAAGAAGTGCACGTAGCGGGCGTCGAGGTCGTGGGGGTTCCGCTGCAGCACGAGGTGGGCGACGTCCTCGAGGGTCGAGGCCGACTGCATGGTGGCGACGCTCGCGGCGATCTCGTCCAGGTGGTAGGCCTGGCTGAGCTTCGCCGTGGCCAGCTCGCGCATGCGGTGCTTGCGCTCCCGGCTCAGCTTCGCGTTGCCGCCGCCGCCGCCGTAGCCAATGCCCAGGGCGGCGGCGCTCCCCAGCATGCCATTGCCGGCGTTGAGAGAGCTGCTGAGGGCGGCGGCGGTCAGGCCGCTGGTGGCGCGCACGGCAAGGTTGGTGGCCTCGTCGACGGCCTTGCGGATCTTGACGAGGTCGTAGAAGACGGCCGGGTCGATGGGGTGCGGGCGCGGCGAGAGATAGTTGCTGTGGGCGAGCGACTCGAGCACCTCCGGGGGGAGCTGCAGCCAGGGGCCGTGGAAGGACGAGATGTAGCGCCAGTGCCTGCGGGGGCGGGTCAGCCAAGGGTGAATTGGGGGAGAGACGGCGGAAACGGGCCCCGGAACGTGCCTATTCGAAGACCTACTTGTTGCGACAGATGATCAGGGCCGACGTCGAGGGCTCGCCGGGCGCCTTCTTGGCCGTTGTCGCCGTCGTCGCATTGGGCGTGGGCGTAGGCGTGGGCGTGGGCGTGGGCGTGGATGCGGGCGTGGACGCGGGCGTGGAGTAGGAGGATGAGGCAGTCGGCGGCGGGTCGCTGGCCGCGGTGGCCGCGTCGGCCTGGGCGCTCTTCTTCTTGCGGGCCATGGAGGGCGTGCGGGAGGCGTGGACTGGGACGAGGGAGCGTACGGCGGGCGACCGTCTCCAGGGCTCGGATTATTCGATCTGCGCAGGGCGGGCTGGCCCAAGCATTTTGATGCGTCTTCCATAAATTTCGGACCAGGCCTTGGCGCCGCGGAGGCCCTCTTTTTCCCCGGTTCTTGTCTCGACCGCACCCCATGCCATTGCCGTTGCCACTGTCGTCGCCATCCCGCCCGTTGGTGTTGCGGGCTTGGTCCGCCGTTGCACTGCCATCTGCCTGCCTGCCTGTCTGTGAATTGTTGGCGGTTCCCTTTGGCGGGCCATCTCCCACGGTACGCGCACACACTGCGCCCGCCAGCCTCCGCCGCTCCAGGTCCGGTCGGAAAAAAGGGTCCAATCGCTCTGTCCCTCCTGGTCCTCGTGTTCGGTTTCACACACAAGTCCAAGAGCTCGGATGCGCTTGTTCTCAATCGGCATCGGCATGGCGCGTGCTTGTGTGGACGCGCGCCGTCTGGGGAAGTCATCTTGGCGTCTCCACGGTGCGCGCGAGGTGAGACTGCCTGTACACGTCGAATGGATGGGCTGGAAGGCCCACCCTCTGCCATTGTGCTGAATTGTCAGTTCCCATATCAGCGGTTTGTCGGTGAGGCTTGGAAGAGACATGTTCCCAATGGCGCGTCAACGTGCAGCAGCCGCCCTCTTCATCAATCCGCGGACCAACGATCGTCACAACCTACGTTTGGACCATCGAGGCTGCTACCGTTTTCTGTTTCTGCCATTCAAATAAAAAGAATACGAAAGTAGGTGCACGAGCTTGAAATCCTGCTGTGCATGCCAGCCAGATGACGTTCAAACTGAAGGCTTCCGGTGCTACTCTGCTCTCATCCTGGTTGATTGATTCCACCATTGACATACCTCAATATTTATGAGCCGTTGATCTCGACAAGACCCTCAGCAGCTGATGGAAAGGTCTCGGGCGCCTACAGCGACACACTCTACCGGTCCCTTGAGAATGGCTGGATGCCCAGACACTGAAAAGGAATCATTCCATGAATAGATTCGAACGAAAATGGCCTTGAAGAAACACAGGACCATGAAACTTACCCAACGGCCGAGGCCCAATAGTACCATAAGACACTGCCACCGTCAGACGTTCCAAGCTAGCTTAGACACCGTCAACCCTCCAATCTCTATACGCCCTGATCTCCTCCCTACCGGTATCCTACGCAAACGAATCGCCGCCTCCAACTTGACCACACCGCAGGCCCCACCCCACCCCATCCAGCGCCAGATAAAGCGCCTACCTCCTTCTCCATGCATGCATCCACCCCTCCTCCTCCCTGGTACCCTGCAACAGTCCCGCGCCCCCTTCGGCCTTATGCAAACCCCAACGCTGACAGATAAGGTTTGTCAGGCCGGTGAGGTGGAAGACAAGACGGTTGGAGCGGCGCTGGGGGTCTTGGTATCTGCGCATGCGGGCTGATTGTGGCGTACGTCAGTCCAGGATGCATGGGGCAGGAGGATGCAGGAGCAGGGGAGAAGACTTGGATGGGTTTGTGCTCGGCAGATCCGAGGGTGAAATTCGGATGGGTCTTATGGACGGGAGATCTCTCGGATGGTGTTGCGGAAGGAGGGTACGTCACTGTTAGGTTGAGTGTTGATGATGCCGGCTACGTATCCGCCAACTCTGCAGGCGTTCACACATGCCCGTAACGAGTCCAGGATTCACAGGCTCTTCACGCCTGCGTGTAGTGTGAAGCAAAAAACGGTGTTTAGATTACTGTCTCCACGAGACTGGTATATGACAATGACCACCATGCTACCCGAAAGCAGGCTGGAGAAGCGGACAGAGAAAGGGTGATGCAGACATGTCCCCAATGATCCCGTGTATTTCTTTCTTCAAACGCAGAAAAGCGAACTGTACAGATACACAAGTCTTGCCTCGACCAGCGAAGCTGCCCCTTGCAGCCACCCTCAAACCGACTGTGATGATATGGGTTTTCTGGTTTTAGAAAATACACAGTTACTCCAGCCGAAAGCGAAAAGAAAAGAGTGCCAAGCAATGTAATGGGGATATAGACAGGTGGATCGAGGTGTAAGGAGGGTATGGGATATGGGGATACACAGGCTGTAGCAAACAAACAAACATGGTGATGAGCAAAGACAGTGTACGCGCAAAGCATGAAGCAGAGGAAAAGACAGGCTGATTGCAGAAGAAGCGCGCGTGTGTGTGCGTGTGTGCGGCTACATACCTACATACCATCGTCGTCGTGAATCGTCACATCGTGGACATGGCGAGGAAGGAACGAAGCAGCAAAGGCCACCTACTCTACCTCGCCCACCTCGCCCACCTCGACCACCTCAGGCCTTCTCATCCCCCACAGTCACAAACTCGGGCCCAACCCCCTGATCCACACTCCTCTCTGCCCGCTCACTCACTGCCTCAAGCACCGACCCATACACTGCCGATCCCTTGGACTGCGCGCGCATATCCACGGGCACATTCTCCGCGTCATACAGCTCCCATCCGAAGCGCTCAAACTTGGCCTTGACGCCAGGCTGCACGCCCACGAAGCGCAGCTCCGCGTGCTCGCCGCCAAACTTTGTGATGTCGGTGCGCAAGTCCTGCAGCGCAATCAACCCCGTGGTATCAATCGTGGCCACCATGGTCAAGTCGAGCACCACGACGGCAATGGGCAGCGGCTCGTCGTTGATGCCCGCGCGACGACGCAGGAGTGCCATGCGCCGCTCGCCGCTCACGCTCCAGTTGCGCTCCTTTTGCTGGGCCTCGTATGCCACCACGGCCCCCGAGTTGTACGTCTGCACCACGTCGAAGCAGGCGCCCTTGACGTGGTACGCGTTGGAGAAGATGATGGACTGGTTGGGCTGGAAGACCTGTGCGTCGGCGGGGACGCCCTGGACGCCGTCGTAGCTGGCGTACAAGGATGCGGGCTTGCGGTCGCCCATCTTGGTCACCTGGCGCACGCGAGAGAAGGCGAGGTACAGAATGTGGTAGGCGATGTTGAAGCCGACCGCCGAGCCGATGCCCGTCTCAGTGTTAACGAAGAGGGTGACCCAGAAGGAGAGCATGGCAGCGATGAAGTCGACGAGCGATGTCTTCCAGTAGCCATAGAAGACCTTGGGGGGCAGGATGACGTGCCACACGGCCGTCACGATGATGGCAGCAAGGGTCGCCTTGGGGATCCAGAAGAGCGCCGGCGTCAGGAAGAAGATGGAGATGATGACGAAGCCGCCTGCCACGAAGCCGTACATGGGGGACTTGACGCCCGTATCCGAGTTGACGGCAGTACGCGACATGGCACCGCCCACGGACATCGAAGAGAAGAAGCTGTTGAAGAAGTTGGTCACGCCCAGGTAGACGAGTTCTTGCGCTGGGTCGATGACATAGTTGTTCTTCCTTCCGAAGCCCTTTGCGATGGCAAGATGCTCGATGGCGGCCGCGAGGAACGGGGCGACGGCTCGAGGAAACACCTTCTGGACAAGCGTCGTGTTGGGCATGACGGGTGCGTTGATGCCGCTGGACTTGACCTTGCTCAGCTCCCAGATGGGGTCGTCGTTCTCGAGATCAATGTCCTTGTTGACGCCGTACGAGATTCCAGTGAAGAGAATGAGGACAACAGCACTGCGTCCAAGAGCAAGAAGCCAGATGGCCTTGCTCTTCTTGCTCCAGCGCTGGCCCATCTTCTGCATGGCGACAAGCATGACAATGCCCCCAAAGCCGATGCCCATGGTAGCAGGTTTGAACTTTGGGATCTGCGAGAATAGATCATGCAGGATGTTTGCTGTACCGGTGCCTGCCTTGACTCCAAACAATGAAGGGATCTGGCCAAGCATGATGACGATACCAGTGGCTGAGATGAATCCATTGAGCACGGGGATCGAAACGAACTGTAAGAGGAATCCAAGCCTGAAGAGGCCGACCACCAGACAGTATATACCAACGGACATGGCGACGGCGGAAGCGATTGCCTGGGGCGTGAAGCCCTCGTTGGTGACATCGGCGATAATCTCCGCAGTGAGCAAACCCATGAGCGAGGTTGGACCGGTAGACATATCTTTGCGTACGTCAGCTTCAATCGAACCAAAAGACAAATCATCAACATACCCTTGGAAGTTCCCATGAAGAAGTAAAGAAAGTTGGGGAGCCAGCTCGACATGAGACCAAACTCGCCGGGGATGGTGGCAATCTTCGCGTAGGCCAACGACTGCGGAATCAGCAGTACGCCGACAGTGATGCCCGCCAGGACATCATTCAACAGCCACCTAGGGTTGTACTTGGGCAACCAGTGAACCACTGGCACCTTTTCCATGACATAGTTGCCAGCGGCTGAGGGGAAGGCGCGGGCCGCCCTGGCGCCATCATGCTTTGCACGTAGAAGCGTGTGGTCCGTAGCCACAGCCTCACGAATACGGCTCGCGTATCCCATGCTGGCTGTAGGGAGAGGAGGGGTAGTCAAGATGGTGAAAGGAACGGAACAATCAGCCACAAAATAAAGGAGGGAGATAACAAGGAACGGGCAAGAGGGGTTTGAAGAAGTGGGAGCACTGCTGATCAGCAAGACTTCCTGCTTAGAGACGCCGTTACACCCAGACCGTCTTATACCAGCTCCCAAGACTGGCAGCTGTCAGTGTAAAGTTTCTACCTTGAATATCCTGGAGTCGCCGGTCTCAGAGAGGGGCTCTGCCATCCCAAGCACCCCCCAAGCAGGCCTATTGCCCAAGTGGGCCTCCCGCTGCCCACTGCGTGACCATGGGAGAGCATCAGCACCTAATATAGACGTCTCAAAAACGCTGGCAGCGCCATCGGAGCGTCGAATAGATGTGGACGTTGGGATGGGCAGAGTTGGCTTCGACCAATTGCTGCGTCCATGTCAGCTCGACTACGCCTGTGATGAGGACTGCGTGTTGCATGGTAATCGCAGACGGAATACCCTGGCTCACAAATGCAATTACCTTCCGTCCAGAGAGGCACCGAGGCGCAAGCCGTTTAGGTCGTGGAGGGTGGGGCCGGGGCGCGAGTGGAAACGCAAAGCTGCGAGCACGGACGAGGCTCGAGAGATGGACGAGGGGGGCCCTAACCCGGTACATCGCTGCATCGTATACAGGGGACCACAAATGAAGTCGCGCGCAAGCTGGGGCGCTGTGTGGCCGTGTACGATGCCCGCTGCCAATTACAACCCGCGTTCGACTCGGCACTACGTGGGAATAAGCCCGAGATCCCCAAAGTATGCGTTCCGTATATCCATCCATCCACCCACGCCCCCTTCTCAACGGCCAACATCCCGAACACCCCAAGCCCGCCAAGTACCACGACGACCCTCGGCGCACACGAGGATTTGAAGTGACGTCCGCCTCTTCTCCCTCTCAAGGGCCAGAGAAAAAGTGGGCGAGGTTCGGATCGGCCGCCCATCGAAACCAAAAATGCTCCGGTGGGTGGGCAGAACCCCGCAATCAAAACACGGGTGTCAGCACTTTGGCATCGCAAATGGGAAAGGTGGCTAGGCAGGGCAGGCTTCCCCGCTGCAGGCGGACGGGGAACGAGGGTACGTGAGAGAGAGGTTGCGAAACGAGTTAAGCTCCAGGTCAAGCTTTGACAAGATGATTGGCAATTCACCCCAGTCGGCAATCACCCGAGCCGAGGCGTGGGTCGTTTCGCGCGCGGAGGAAACTAGCCCGGGAGGGAACACCAGACGTGCAACAACGTTTGCCATTTGATGATGATGACGAGGAGCGGAGCGCTGGCTCTGATCGGCCAATCTCGGTCAGGCGCTGCGGGTGGGCGGGCATGGAAGCCCGCGTCGAAGTCTGTATGGCGGCGGCGGCGGCGGCCAAAATAGCTGCCACCGTCATGGTCGGGAGTATACCGCTTCGTCGGTATCCCGATCTTCTACCGCATGAATGTTTGATACAGGGCTGACGTTTTGCCGTGGCGGCATAAGGTACCGCGACAGGTCTATTCTTGCAAAAGGGGCGCGCCGGAGAAGGCAACCGGCGGATAGGGGGTGCGGCTGCGCAATGTCGTGAACGGTTTGAGTAGATGCATATATCGGTGGGACATGGTGGGCACGTCATGATTCATTAAGATGCAGCAACATGGCTCGACGATCGCCTGCCTTTTCGAAATACCCACAGTACGATAACGAGATCTAAAGGATGGTCAACTGGGCCGAGCGGAAAAGCGGATCTCGGGATTAGTGGGACGAAACACTGCATCTCTCCGTTTTCTAGTTTCTAGATGTGTATTTCAAAAGGGGGAAAAGTTTTTTTTTCTGCTGTCCCCGTCGTCAGTCTTATCCACTTGTTTTTACCGACTGCGCGGAAATGCCTCAGGTCCCGGTGCGACACTTGGTCAACGGCACTCGATCCATCCGAGACGAACGCCCGTTTTGCCATCGTCAATCTGCATACTGCTAGGGAAAAGTCGTAGGTAGCGCAATGTACCACGTAAGATGACTACACCCTCTCCCAAAGGCCAGCAATCAGCACGGTGGGGCCGCAAGCCTGAGCAAGGATTACGAACATGTCCTGAACGGGAAGGCGAGTCTGGACGAATGCGCACATGTACATTTTCTAAGCGCCGCCGCTGGTGCAGCAGCAGCAGCAGATGTAAGGTCAGCATGCGAGTGTATGCGAGTGCCACTCACGTTAGACGCAAATCTTGCTCTGAACTCGTCTAGCCTGATCACACATCTCCCGGGGACCACTTTCGAACTCCAAATTTGCAACCATTTTTCCTCCCTCTCTGTTGGAATTTGATCTTTGCTCCGCGGAATAGAAGGATTGTCCAAGCATTCGAAACGCTTTTTTGGAATCGACGCTTATTTTAGACTGGGGTTGCGCTGGCCTGGGTTTGAAACGGGGACGGGCTTCTGGAAAGCGAATCTTCTTGCAATGCTACCGCAGGCAGCCTCGGCCTCCACCTCACAGAACTTACCTTGGGGTATCAGATGTGACTTCATATAGAAGATAACGGTCAGTCTATTCTGAGCGCATTCTATAATTGGGGTAGCGGCGGAGGAACAACTGGCTGGGAATATGCAATGACGGCGATAAGAGTGCGAGATGGGAAAAAGAAGGCTACCAACGAGATTTCAATAACTGAACAATAAGCGCCCTTCGTTAATGTAAACCAGGTGCGGTTGGGAGCGAGTAGCCGAAGTAATGTCGGTCCAGCCTTGCCCCCAATTGGGGGTTGTGTCGCATTCCAGTCTTCACTCTGGCATCCAGGAATGCAAAATGTTGTGAGAAACTCGCACAACGCAGTACATAGCAGCTGCACCATGTATCGTAGATGCGAGACACTTTGGGACTGTGACAACGGCGAGAATCCTCTGCTATTCTCTGCAAGATGCCTCTCCCACCCTCCCAGCCCTTCTTCATCCGCCAGACAGAAAAGCTGAACCCAACCCCCCCATCTCCCTCCACGAGACTCTCCAAAGTATCGCAAAACTTTGACCGCGACAGGATCGCCATCTCCATAACCCTCGCTCTAATCCTCTTCCTCGCCTTGACCCTCCCCCTCGCCGCCATCCTCCCCCAAAAATACGTCACCCCCCTCCCAATCAACATCCTCGTCCCCTTTTACACCTCCCCAGAAAACACCTCGCACTGGACAGCACTGACAGACTCGTACGCAACTCCCTCTACTGCTTCTTCGCATCGAAACTGACCCTCACTCCGCCCCGGGTGCAGCATAATCAACCACCCAGACCTAACCTTCATCGTAATCCTGAATCCGTGCGCCGCCGGGCCCTGCGACTCGTCTCACCCTCCCCACCCTTTCACCACGCTCGTCCAGAGTCTGAACATGCTGCCCAACGCCCAGACCGTGGGCTACGTCGACACGTCGCGCGGCGCGCGCCCAGACGCCAGCATGCGCGCCGACGTCGCCGCGTACGCGGCCTGGAACAACGTCTCCGGGTTCGGGCTCGACGGGATATACTTTGATCGCACGCCCGTCGTGGTTGCAGATGGGGAGGAGGAGGAGGAGGAGGAGGAGGAGGAGGAGGAGGAGGAGGAGGAGGAAAAGCAGGAGGCGGCGGGGCAGTATTTGGGAAATGTGAGCGTGGCGGTGAGACGCGAGGCTGGGTTTGGGGAGAAGAGGTTGGTGCTGCATGGCGCGGGGGGAGTGCCAGAAGGGGGGAGATTGATGGCGGGCAGGGCGGATGTTACGGTGGTTTTTGAGGGGGTGTGGGGGGAGATGCCGAGGAGGGGGGAGGTGAGGAAATCGGTAGAAAAGATTGGAGTTACAAGGCGGGATTTGGGAATGGTGGTGAGGGGTGTGCCTGGAGCGATAGGGAGAGGGGGGCTGAGGAGGATTGTGAATGATGTGCGTAGAGAGGTTGAGTGGTTGTATGTCACGGACGAGACGGGGTATGGGGAGGGGACGGGATCTACGTGGAATGACTTTTTGGATGTGACATGGTAGCCAGATTGAAGATTGAAGTCTTTTCGCGCCTTCATCCAAGTTGAACATCTACGAGCAAACCCTTTGACACTGTGCCTTGGCTTGCATATATTCCGGCAAACTAGACCGCCATTAGTCAGCGCGGACCAGGATCGGTTGAAATGCCACATACCTGGCCTCTTTGGCTGAAGTACCTCGACACCATGGCTGAGGGGGCAAGGTCCAGCATATTGCTTCCGTTGTACATCTACCCCAACCCCGGTGCGTGGGACCCGTTATATGATGCGTCTGTACCGTCTGTCCGTATAAAAAGCGCGTCTCACTTTGCTTAGGATTGCCGCCCATCAAAACTTGGATTTCGTCATCATTGTGAATCCAGACAGTGGTCCAGGATCGAGGCCTTGGTGGCCAAATGCGGACTATGTTCGCGAAATTCCTCGATTAAGCGCACAGACAAATGTGCGAATTGTCGGCTATGTGCGCACGGCATACTGCTGCAGGCCAATAGAGGAAGTTTGCAGGGATATAGACATGTATGCCGAGTGGAACGAGGATGATAAAATTCCTGGGGTGGCCGTTGAGGGAATCTTCTTCGACGAGACACCGAATTTGTACTCCAGTGCAGTCCGGGACTACTTGGATGCCACGACCAAGAAAGTTAAAAACACCAACGGAATCTTGGGCAACCGGCTGGTAAGTGGCACCTAGGCGGTATTGCTTTCCGGACAGACGTGTTGATGGTGTCCAGGTAATTCAAAACCCAGGCACAGCCGTAGATCCTCGCCTCGCCTCGTCTGGTCCCGATCTTACAACGGTGGTAGAAGATGCTTTTGGAAATTTCCGAACGGATGAATACCAAGAGTGGCTTTCTACGTCGCCCTACGATAGGGAACGGTCTTCATACATGGTCCATTCGGTTCCAGAAGAGGAGATTGAAGTTCTGGTACTGGAACTTCGCGAACGTGCCGCGTTTTTGTTCGTGACAGATTTGAAGGCGCAATTTTACGAGAGCTTTGGCCCGACTTGGAAGAAATTTGTTGCAGCAATGGCCGTCTGATTCTCTAATCGTTGCTTTAAAATCAATCGTTCTTCTCTGGCGTCATTTCACGCTGTGACAAAGCCTCATTCATGATATTCCATATTCGACATCGGTTCCAGTAGCCTTTGGGTATATTTTCAAGTAGCGTTTCCCTGTGCGCGATTGGGATTCTGGTTCTTTTTAAAATTTTAACCAGGGATCTCCAGTTCCAGCGTGCACTGTCCGTGGGTACAGTCCTTTTCCATTCATCTTGTAACACTTCTAGTTCACGTGGGTTTATATCCCATATCTGTGGGATGAGGCTTCCACTTAGTAGTTGCGTGCACCAGAAGCGATCGTCGAGTCGAATTTTATACGCTAAAGCTCGAGAGGTATCGTGTAGCGCTATGATAGTACGTGCCGGTAGGTAATCGTTTATCCGGTCTAGCAACTCATTCGGGAGAGTTTCCAAAGGTCGCAGTTTCCCCTCCGGATGTGACCGTTCTATATAGATATCCTTCGCACGAGGTAGTGATACTAGTATATCGAAGATGAAAGCTGCAATACCTGGTACATCGAGCGGATCGGTAAGAAACTTCTAACAAGCTTTAGTAAATCACTGTGCGTGTCATAGGTATATGAACCTCATATGCCCCAGACCACCAACCAAGCTCATTCAAAGCCAGCAAGCTTCTGGGACCATAATGATCACAATCAATTTTCAGATTGAACATGTGATGGAGATCACGTTTTGCCGACCCGGCCCTATACTTGAATCGTTGCTTTAACATGCCGTTCAACATCTCGAGAAAGTAGGGCGTAAGACCTCCAGAATCGGCCTCGGATTGAGATCTGAAAACCCTGCAACCTAATTCGAGACAGGTATAATGCAGAGGAAACAGTGCATTTCCTGCAATGTCCCGGCAAAGCACGTTGTAGTATGAACCGTCGAGATGGAAGAAGTCAGCATCGGTGGACACCCACCGGATCTCTTCGGACAAGAAGACAGTTTTACTTCCAGACAGGTTTTTGGGCCTAGAATATACGACCCCTTAGCTCAGCTTGGATGGCGTTTCGTAGTGCTTATACATACAACACGCCAGTGGCAGTCGACGCGGTTAGGAGCATAGTATGCATGGCGCGAGTGCTTCCGAGTATTCGGACGTCTCTAATCCACTAATACGAGTCAATGGTGACGATCGTTTTTGCGAAGCAAACAAAGCCGTGTTGATGATACCTTGAACTTGGCCGCCGTCGAATCGATGTTGTATATGTCATTTTCGAGGTCGAAGGGGTTCCCGCACAACACACAGAATATGTCCGTATCCATCGCCCTGGCCGATCAGAACGGAATCAAAACACTCCTCGAGGCAATGGATAACTTGATAGCCAAGAATGGGGACTGGTTGATGAGGTTCAAGAAATGGGACTGCCTGTTTATATTCCCGATTGCACGACAAACCTGAAAGCGTCACAATAGGTGCCCAACTGTCGAAGGACACAGTCAAATCTTGGCATCGGCTGGAACATGCAGCGGAGGAGTGATGATGTATTCGATAGGCTGATGGAAAAGTGGTGAATCATAGCGTGTTAGATGGCATTGGCAGAGCTGGTCTTGGCGAGCGATCATTGAAATCACGTGATAGCACTAGGCCCAAAAGGGTCCAGCACTCGCAAAGTGGTTAGAAACGTATGTCGAATTCCCGCCTTCTCACTTCTATCTCTGTTACAACAGTCAGGATAAATGCTGCCACCGCAATCCATTTTCTTCTAAGAATCATCTTGATGAAGCCTGTCGCCACTGGTCAATACATTCAGACCGAATCATCACAATCCTGGCGCATCTTCACGGGATGCCTTAGTCTTGATTGTACCAGTCGGGGCACTGGTGCGCAGGGGCGAGCTGCGGTTAGCGTGTTCGGCGGTGATGTTGTGCCATATTATATAGCAATAGCATAAAACTGGAACGTGTAAATTTTCTAGAAATAGTTTCTCACCTCTTGAGATTGGTATTAGATACTTGAGAAAATATGCAGCTTTTGATATCATGAATTTGATCTATTGGTCTCAAGTTCAACTGGGGGATTTCCCTTCATTGCAAACCAAGCCTTCTTCCTGGAACTTAACAAGTCCGGCCTCAATACAATGAAAGCTTATCTTGTCTCACGAAGCTGAATGATTTTATCGAGTGTATCAAAGGTCCCAAATATCATCTGAAAAAGAGACCATGTAAGATGCAGCGCCCAAGAATCCCGTGTACGATTTATATCCAGCAGTCTTTCTAGTTTTATCACACGAGAAGGAACCGTGCTCTGAATATAGGCTCCTTGCTGTAGAAAGGCGGATATCTTTGCATCTCTTCCACTGGTGCAGGGCGAAAGAAAAGAAGGCAAGCATCTATCAGCGACTTGGTATGTTCACCAAAGGCTCTCTCATGATTGCTTCTTTCCGGCACAAAAAAAAACTAAGACTATAGTTCTCCAGTGCATCTTTCTATCATCGAGATATGCGTAGCTTGTGACAAGGCTGCGTGCTCTGTACACCCACTACTCAAGGACTGCATCTTCAAAATTCCTACAGTAGTAACAAGTTTTGGAAGTCTATTTTTCTTTGCTAATGATTTGACAAAACCTTTTTGTGCGGCTGAATACTATATATATTAGGAACACAAGCTGTAAATAAAGTTTCATTATATATTTTTTAGATTTTTAGCGACTAAAGTAGTTCTGCTATTTAGTACGGTTAAAAAGCAATAGTAAATTACTAGCTACCTTTAAAAATAGACAAACATTCTAAACATTAATGCTGATTAATCTATTTGTTTGCAAGTGGTATAATCTGTCAAAAACATCTCTATGCAGTTATATGCTTTAATCTTGCGTATGCTGTTAACCCTGTGACAAAAATGCAGATTACTTATGTGAAGTAGTCATTTTTATACTGTATTCAATTGATAAAGGGTTTCGTTGAAATGTACTAATCTCTGTTTCGGTGGCCCGCAATATGGCTGCGCGGTAACTGGCAGGTTGATTAAGCTTAATCCGAATAAAAGCGTTCCGTTCGAATCTAGGAGTGACCAGACAGATAAACCTCTAGGAATGTTCTGGGAGTACCGCCAAGGAACATTTCTTTTTGTCAATTTTTTCTTTTCGCCTATGGCGCGCGTCTTATATCATGCAACTAAATGTTGCGACAATTTTCTTCACACGTGTAGGATATTTTTATTCCTAAGACTCTACACGCTCAATCCTTAACAATTAATAAAAATACGTCAGGTACCAACCTTACCTCTAGCACACCTGATTTTAGTGGTTAGTTCCTGAGCCTACCCTATACCTAGGTAGCCTTCACGGACTGCGGCCACAAGAAGACGACTAATCCTAAACGAGAAGGTCCATGCGACGAATGATAACCTCCACTTCTGTATGCCCCGCTACAACGCAAGACTTCACAATTCCTCTACCATGAGAAAGATCCTGCTGGTGAATTTCCGTCCAAAATTCTAAAACCCACGTCATATCCTTGATTGCATTCTGCCATGGAGGCTCGAGGTCAGATCCCCGTCGGCCCGCCGGTAAACAATCCGACTCCGTCCTATTGGCATGCCCCGAAATCTGCCCTGGCAAACGTTACCCTACCAGAAAATAAAGCAAACCCTCCAGTCTACAACCATGTCATTATCGGTTCCGGTATCTCAGGCACGGCGATAGCCTTTTACTTGCTCAACGCAACGCCCTCCGCTCGCATCTTGATGTTGGAAGCTCGTGAGGCATGTGGCGGAGCGACAGGCCGGAATGGCGGGCATACGAAAGCTGCAAGCTATCGTACCTATCTCCAGCATCGCGATGAACTCGGGAGGGAAGAGGCTCTCAAGATAGCAAGGTTAGAGTACGCAAATATCGTGGAGACGCATCGGCTTGCGAAAGAGCTTGGTATCGAGTGCGAAAGTCAGCTCTGCAATACGGTAGACATTATCTATGATCAAGAGACGTTTACGGATGGATGCGCTGCGATTGAAGCGATTAAGGATGATGCCAGGATTGAGGAGCAGCAGAAAGGAGGGATGGCCGACTATAAGGTATACCAAAGAGGCGACGAGCTATGCCGCACCTTCTGGGTAGACTCAAAGAACAGCAACCCTGAGGTCAAGGAAGAAGAGATTGTCGCTGGAGCGTTTGAATACCTCGCCGGCCGCGTCAGTGCATATCGCTTCTCAACTGGCTTATTGCAAAAGTGCGTCGAAAAAGGGCTCCAGTTTCGCACCAACTCGCCTGTACACAAGTTCTTGCCTGTTACAGAGAATAATAACTTTATGAAACCTCTCTACGACGTCTTCACGCAGTACGAGATTATTCGCACGCATTCCGTCATCATTGCGACCAACGGTTACACGCCCTATCTACTTCCGTCGCTGCAGGGCGTCATAGTACCACTTCGTGGCCAAATTACCGCGCAAAAGCCTGGAGATTCGACAAAGCTTCCAAAAGTGCTCCCGACAACATACTCGTTCATCTACAAATCCGGATATGAGTACATGATACCTAGACCCCTGCCGGGTGGTGGGCAGCGCATTGTTATAGGCGGTGGGCTTGGAAGGCAGCTCGATGGCGGCGCATCGGAGTTTGGAACTGTTGATGACAGCTCACTCAACCAGCAAATATCTAAATACCTACACGGAAGCTTGGTCGGATACTTTGGGGAGAAGAATTGGGGAGAGGATGGTGCTCAGGAAGGCAGGGTAGTGCATGAGTGGACGGGTATCATGGGTGCGACAGCGGACGGTCAGCCTCTGGTAGGTAAGGTACCTGGGGAGCCAGGTGTTTGGATATCGGCTGGGTTCAACGGACACGGCATGGTTCTGTGCCTCAAATCGGCAGAAGCCGTTGCCAAGATGATTGTTTCTGGAAATCAGCCAGAAGAGATAGACTGGTTTCCCAAGAGCTTCCTGGTCAGTCAAGAGAGGCTCGAGAGATGCGTGTTCCAAGGAAGGAAGGACATGAAAGTACCCGAAGCCGGAGAGACATCGATAGCGAAGGCGAAGATTTAGGCTATGTTTGTGCATTTGGTCGCGAAGCCTACAATTCAGAATTGGGAATTGATCTAATCTAAGTTGTCACCGTGTTCTACAATTCAACTTCGTTGACCATAGCCTCTCCAGTGAGACCCGCCAGCAAATTCCTGACAGACTCCGTCGCCATCTGTTCTCGAGTCTCGACGGTCGCTGAACCAATGTGCGGCACGAGGACACATCTTGGCTGTTTGAGAATGGGGTGATTGGCCTGAATATTCGGCTCGTTCTCAATCACGTCCAGGCCAGCTCCGAAAATTTGTTCCTGATCCAAGGCAGTCACAAGAGCGTTGGTATCGATAACTGGACCCCTTGCGATGTTGACAATGACCGCTCGCTTCTTCATACGGTTGAAGAAATCGGTGCTAACGAGATGTTTTGTGCTGGGCGATAGCGCACATCCCACGATGACCACGTCGCTGTCGCTAGCTAACTGTTCCCAGCTTTCTGCAGGTTGGATAGAAATTTCCGACTGCTTGATTAAACCAAAATGATCCTCCTTTACTGGTTTTCCCGGCTTGGATGTGAGGTAGATGGCCTTGGAGATTCCGAAAGGAAGTAGTCGTTTCAGAGTTGCTTGGGCAATGCGGCCGAATCCTAAAAATCCAACAGTTGAGCCCCGAATTTGCGGGCCGGTCATGAGGAGAGGATGCCAGGGCATCTGTGGCCATTCTCCTGCGCTAACTTTGTTCATAGACTCTCCTGCTCTTCTTTGAGCCATGAGGGTAAGCATGACAGTCAAGTCGGCAACGGCATCTGTCAGGCAAGTGGGTGTGTAGCCCAATCGGATATTCCGTTTCTTCAGAGCGTCTTTATCCACGTGGTCAGTGCCGACTGAGAAGGATGCAATGACTTTTAGCTGGTCGCCGGCCGCCTGGAGCAGTTCATCGTCCACCTTATCTGAAAGCATAACCAAGATGCCGGTGGCCCCTTTTGCGTTCTCTAGGAGCCATGATCGGTCACATGGCTAGGAAAAGTCAGACCCCGCAATTGTCCATGGGCGATGGTGCCACATACCTTCTCAGAGTTCCACTGGACAATCTCCAATTCGGAATGGGCATCAAGGAGTGTCTGGGCCTCATCGATCAACGACCGAGTCACTACCACTTTTGTCTTCTGTGCCATTTCGATGTGTTGTGAAAGAAGCCGAAGTCGGAGCGCACCGGTCGAGGACCTCGGCTCTTCAACCTGTCGCGTCGCGGGGGGAGTCAGCGTGGCAAGCGGCCGAGCTACTTTGAAGAACCTCAAAGTAGATCACGGGAAGTGGTGAAGAGACTGGCAGGAGAAGGGCGTTTGATTTAGGTTGGCTCTACGCTGGCTGAGACCCATCGCGATATATTGACCCGAGATACCCGCCAATAAGCGTCCAGCAGCCGTGGCCCACCCCCCACTGCTCTTATCGATAAGCCTGCGAGATATCCTCAACTCTTCGCCAACGTCTAGATTGTAGACACCCCACTGGGAACTCCGATACTCTCCTTCCACACGATTCCCTCCAGGTGAATTCCATCTCGGGTTCCTCTTAAACCCGGTTTCCGCGCATCTCCCCCACCCAGACCACCGGATAGATTCTAATTGGAGGGGTATTCGACGACAACAGCAGCTTCTGACGTCATATTGCGATGGGAGGTATTCCGACTGTGCGGGGGGTTAAAAGAGGATATGAAGGTGAAAAGTGACCAGATTCCACATTCTTTGATTTATATACCCGGGTTTCCTACTTCAAGACTCATGCTGAAAGATACCTCCGTTATCTCGGGTTCACAGAAACGGATCAACTATCTCACGCGTCTTGGCCCATACTGCCTCTTGCGCTATTCCACGGAGCTTTGCTAGTTCCTTCTCATTCTTGACCGTTTCACACGTGCGGCTCGCCAGGAAAAGTCCACCTGAAGTTTCGCCTCTGGTATTTACCCCTACAAGTCCTGGAACAACAGGGCCTTTACCGCCAAAGGCACCGCTTGTTACTTGATACAGGTACCTCTCAGCCGACTCTTTGAAACTGTATGCAAGCAGCATGAGAATCGGGTCCATGAAGATTGCAGCAAACCATGGGCCCCACCATCCTGTTCCCCACCCGCGAAACAAATTTCCTGTTCTGACAATGCCTGGATGGCTATGAATGAAAACAATGGACTCATTCCCCTTCATCTCCGAGAGGCGCTCAAGGCCAAGGGTGTTCATTATACCCATGTGTCTTTGGGTCGCGATGGCTCCGAAAGTACCCGGCTTCTCCAGATTCAAGTCGTTGACATTGAAGCCCCACTGGCTTTCCAATCCGCCTGAATGGACACTGATGACTCGTGCGCGGCCCGATGCACGGAGAAGGGGGAGAAGGTTTTCGGCAAAGCAGATGCGGGTATAATACTCTAGTGCATGGCTCACGTCTATTCCCTCTGGGGTTTCTGGATAACATCAGTTTTTGAAAGATTGCTTTGAGTTCGAAATACCTTCTCTCCCACCAAAAGGGGCATATCCAGTCGTCATAAAAAGAAGATCCACCTGCGACTCGATGGTTTTGATATGATCACAGATCCTCTTCACCTCGGAAAGAAGAGATACCTCGCCTTCAACCCATATGATCTCTGCGTCTTGGTTTCCTTTCTGCAGCTCTTTTTTAAACGACTCAAATGATTCCCGACTCTGTGGACGACCGACAACATAGGCCTTGAAGCCCATCCCGAGTTGCGCCATCTCGCCTAGCGTGAGTTTCCCAATACCTGCAGTGCCGCCAACAAACACGGCGACCCCTGGCAGTGAGGTGCTATCGATTTTAGAATTACTTTTGCAAACATCAGATATGTTCACCATCTTAGCAACAAATCCAAACGAAGCTTGCTGAAAGGAACGATAAAAGTGCCTGGCTCTTCAAGGACGGCATAAGACAGCGCAAGTGACCTAACATGAAAACAAGCGCATACAGCATTAACTTATGTATGTTCTTTAGGCTGAACCTTCAAAAGATGCAGTACGTACGTAGACGTTTGGAGGCCTGATCGCGGACGAAATGCGGACGATGTTCGACTCGCTTATTAGCATAGAAGGATTCAGATGGCTGATAGTTGGACAATATTCGAGTCTTTAGGCTTTGGTTTTCAGTTTTTATTACTCTTTTTGATCTCTAGCCTCCCCCAAACCTGCACAGGCTCGGAAAATGCAATCCTGCATCAAGTAGGGATACAAACTACTAGGGTTGGTAAAATAGCTGCATAGTGTCACAACGATATTGCCTACAACTATTAGGTTTGGTCGTTCTCATCGTACTATTGATTCAGCCGGGTCTACAGGAGCAAGTTCGGCCATGAAAACCTTAAACTCCGTATTTCTCGCTTTCAAGGCATCAACGCCTCTCACGTGACTTCGCGCCGACACGTCCATCAACCAAACGCGCAACCCCTCACTTACGCGACTTGGCCGCCGTACGCGTTCCAAACGTAGACATGAACAAAGAAGTATTTAAAACAATGTTTCGTCCCGCAGAATGCACCCTCCTTCTCACCCTCGACAGCACCCACCCACAGACACAGCACCCTTCAGTTGCCCCGCCAAGCCCCCCTTAGCCGCACGAATAACCATCATGTCCATCACCGGCACCAAACTTCGAACCTGCCTCTGGTTCAATGGCAACGCCGAAGAGGCCGCCAAACAGTACACGTCCATCTTCCCAAGCTCAGAAATCACCCACATCCAGCGCTACTCGGCAGGCAGCGCCGAAGTCCACGGACACGCGCCCGGCGACGTGCTCACCGTGTCGTTCACGCTTTCCGGCCATCCCTTTGTCATTCTCAATGGCGGTCCGGAGTTCAAGCACAGCGAGGCGGTGAGCTTCCAGGTCGAATGCGAGGATCAGGCCGAGGTGGATTACTACTGGGAGAAGTTGAGGGAGGGCGGAGATGAGAAGAAGCAGCAGTGCGGGTGGTTGGCGGATAAGTGGGGCATCAGCTGGCAGGTTGTTCCGAAGCAGCTGCTAGACTGGATGAGGGATGAGGACACGCAGAAAGTGGAAAGAGTTTTCGGGAAGATGGTGACAATGGTGAAGATGGATATTGAGGGGTTGAGGAAGGCTTTTGAGGGTGAGACGTAGATCTTGAGAGATTGATTGAATCGTCTGGATTTATGCTGCACCTTTTATGATGATAATTGTTCCACTTTTCACGGTTTTCGTGCTCAAGCTCGATGTTGCCATCGTCTACGACGTAGGCGTACCACACTTTGAGCGAAGGATCGTGTCGATGTGATATGTGGACCTGAAAGCATTCAGTGGCCACCCTTCTTGAGCGCCTCCTCCAATGCGAACACGGGTCCTCCAATGCAGTTACAAAGCTTGACCAGCCTTCCCTTCACGGTCTTGATCCTATGGCAAGGGTGCACAGCGCGCAGGACGGAATCAATATCTTTGACTTGGCACGATTATTAGTGAAGGCAGCAAATTGATTGAAGTATAGCAGCTCATACCATCCATTCCCAGCAACTCCAGCGCAGTGGAGGGAAACTCGGGGATCTCCTCGTTAGTTTCAATGTGATGAAATGCACGAAGCTTGTCGGTAAGTCTGCTCGCTGTCTTGGTGTTGTAAAGCTTAGCATCGTAGTTGTGTTTGCTATCTTCGTGAGCACTAGAGCGCTTAAAGACAAAAGTCACAGCTGCTCACTAAGCTTCGTCTGCGGGAGTGAGATGGTCAGAGTGATCGGACTCGTAACTCTCATCCTTGACTGTGACTTCTTCCTTTTCGACACGCTTCTCCTTGGTAATCTCTTCCTTTTGAGCGACCGATTCCTTCTCGACAGCCTCTATCTTCTCGATGATATTGTCTTTCTCTACATTTTCAATCTGCTGAATTGGCTTATCTGGAGCATTGTCGTTGGCGGGCTCTTTCTTGCGTGTGGCCCCGCACTTGCATGCAGCCAACCTCTTCTCCAACTCAGCAATCTTCTGCTCCTTTTTGACCTGATCCTTGACAAGTCGGCCAAGAGAAACCTCTACCTCATTTGCGATTTGAATTCCCGCTAAAGCAATCCGATCCACATTATTGATGCGCTCGAAGATACGGGCGACTACGCTGTCCGCTTCAGCAATTTGAGAAGACGGGGCACGAGTTTCGATATTGGCTTGATTTTCGGCCTCCGTAGTTTTGCCGGCATGGTGTTTGCATTGAGGTTTCTGATTGTCTGTGTGGTGGGTCTTGTCCTCTAGGGTGATATGCTCCATGCGTTTGATAGCCTCTCCTCCGTCGGAGGTCTTTTCGTTTGAGGTGGAAGACATTTTCGTGATTCAATCGCGGTGGAGGTGTAAGGTAAAGGAATAAAAGGCTGACGGCGACAAACTCGTGCCTCGCCGGCGCGCACGGACCATTGTTCTGGTCAAGGTGAAGGTGAAGGTGAAGTCGGCATACTTCGTATGTCACGTGGCGGAGCAACTTGAGACTTGCATGTGATAAAATTAAAGCTCATGGATTCAAGACAAAGAACTACATTTGTAAGTTATATAATTCATGTTAGCTTAGTAAGTCCTACATTAAAAGGCATAACCCTTGCTACGGTAATGCCTGACACTTCAGATTATTGTGCCTTGGGGTCAAGAGAAGCCCTACATAGAGCACGATTATGACTTGATGTAATACTAGACTGCAATTGTTGTCTCAGAAACTCTTCTCCATATGTGTGCTTCTCACCACAAGCTTTGATCGCTCGCATGACTCTATGAGAGTCTAAATAGATGCAGCACTCAGAGTCATTTTTGATTGGAATGACTGTACTTATACTAACCAAGAAAATAGTCATAGAGTTTCCTTGAGAATTTGACATTAGAACCTTGCATCCTTTTGAAAAATCAATTCTGCTAATGGCCAATAGCGGAAGAGTTCCTCGTTCAGGGGAGGCCTAAATGAAGCCAACAAAGGGCTCGAGGATTGGAAGAACTGCGACATGGTTTGCGTGAATAGATTCCGAGAATCCTCAATGATCTGGTTGTCTAGATCCTCAAAGTTGTTGTTCAAAAGAGATTCATTCACACCCTAGTGTTGCCGGGCCCACATTTCTCCACATAACGCTAAAACTGTTACAAAAAACACTAGAAAAAGGTCCACTCGAATCGTGGTGCCATTAATGAGTAATGAGAAACAAAAAAAATTTAGCAAAAAGAAAAGTGTAGACATACGACAGCAGGGATTCGCCAGTGGTCACCCACCTGACTACTAGTCCGCCGGTTACAGGCTTAAGTATGGCTGAGCGGACGGGAAGCCCTATGTTCCTGTACCTATGGCCGTATGTGACAGTTTGGATGATAAGAAGGCTTATGAATGTTGAGGAAATGTAGCACGAAGGACCTAAGGTAAAAGTTCACGACATCAAGTTTGTAATAATCAAGCAAGGTTGTGGATGGAAAATTAAACATCGCAAAGTGTCTGAGACATTCGCAAGAACCATCTCGCATTCTCTCTGCAACCCTGATGAGAGCGAGTACATTTGTAATGATGATTGAATATATGCTGATCCTCCTCTTTCTCTGAAAAAAATAGTGCCAATTCCCTGCCATGGCTTTTGTAATTAACTATCAGCTCTTTCACACAAGAGATGATAACCCTCCTAAGGTGAAATAGCCCGACTTTTCTTACGGACTAAAAATCTTTTAATTGCTCGGATCTGTATAAAGGCTGCAAAAGACATAATTGTAGAGTGTCTTGTTATAGTATAGACGCATGTTTCCTAACATGGCCTGAATAAGGCGGAGATAGCGCTGGAGGAAGATATGTAGGAACTACCGCCTCAAAAATGTCCCCAATAAACCCTTTGATTGAGTTACTAGTCTCGTAGAAGTAAGGGAGGCATCCAAAAAGGCGGAAAACAATGCTCTGAAGCATTAAAAAACGTTCAAGGTAGAATATGCTGCCCAGAAACAACATTTCAAAGCCATTGTGCAAGATCTGAAGGTGAACATGGAGACAGCGACATGCGCGAAAATTGCGGAGGCCCAAAAGAGCTCATAAAAATCTAGAAAAGATGGTTGGGATTATGCCTTGAAGATATGGAGCTAAGGTCTACAAATGAGCGCTGAAGTACAGTATGGAAAGGGCTTAATCGTTAAATTAGTTATAGATGGGTCTTTATCTAGATTCATACAGACGACTTGTTCATTACATCAATATCTCTATATGAAATATCACGGTTGCTTCCGTATCCATTTTACGTTGTGTTGTACGTGAGGGATTCATTTGCCATCTTTTTTAATAGTCTACCACATTGCTAATTCTATATCTAGCCGGCGCGTAGTCTCTTCTATGGTATCCGCATCGTTCGCCCAGTGTTCTTTTATTATCCTCAGAATGCCTTGATGGTGATAATAATTCACCTCCATGGAGAGATTCTGCAGTGTGGAGCAAATAAACTCCTTCGCATCCTCTGAAAGAACGTTTCGCTGCGATGCGGCCATGACCAGAGGGAAAATCAGCGTCTGCTTGAAATGGCTCAGCTCGGGAAGGACGTATGGAAGACACTGCTGCACCGAGCTAAGAAGGGACTGGACGACTTCGCCCAGTGAAACGCCCCTTTGTAATAGGGATGTGGCAATATCGAGCTGACCGTCCTGTTTTGAATCTTCCAGCGCCCGTAGAATGGAGGCATATCGCGTCGCATCCCAAGAATATATCTGTGCCATCTCTCCCGGTGGTGGCTGCCACATGAACAATGCATCCGTGGTGCCCGGAACGTCTAGTTGCGCCATTAGGTCGAGAAGGGAACAAGGGATTCCGCATCCTTCCTCTACGCCCGATTGGCCAAGACAGTGCTGAACCCATAGCCGGTGGTATCTTGTTTTGCGGTTGAATATGTAAGCTGGTATCTCGAAACAACCGAGCATGGTAAGAGTTTCCTGCATCTCCTCGTCGTTCGGGTCAACGTTTCCGAGGTCGTATTGGGACTTGAGGATTGTGATCATGGCGTTGACGTGGATGGTCCACGGGAGTAGTCGGTTGATCTAGACGTTGGTTAGTGGGTACCTCCTTTGGTAGCAGGCGGTGATTGTTACACTAATGCCACACAGAAACATGCCAACGAACCATAGCGGCTCGTCGTTCTCGGCGCTCCTCAGCTCAGAGATCTCTTTGCGGAAAAGCACGAGGCATTTGTGGTAGTATTCGTCGAAAAGATGGTCATAGTCTCTGTCCAAGGACACCTGGTACGTGATGCAACTCCAGAGGCTGGCAAATGACCGCTCGCACTCGTTGAAAAAGTTGAAAAATTCATTGTCGACTCTAAAGTCGGAGGCCAAGGTGCGGTACCCAGATGTAAGGACTTGGCTAACGGTCAGCACAAGGCCTGTACGGAAATGCGCTACACCCACATTTTAGTAGTATCTCTTGATCCCTGCTGCTCAGGACCGAGAAGATGATGCGCTGCAGTCCCTGTGTGGCGCCAATCGTCTGCAGCTGCAGGCGCAGCGCCCCGTCGGATGAGGGTTCTGGACTGGCACTAGAAAAGTCATAGGCAGTGTCCCGGTGCAGATCCGATGGCTTGTTCTGCTCGACGAACGGATCTCGCGTGGTAGCCCATCGGAGATGCATGTCATAGGTACATTTGAGGTTTAGCTTGGCACAACTCCCGCATATTGGACGTGCTTCGTCGCACCGTTTCCGGCGTTTTTTGCAGGTCTGGCATCCTGCCCTCGTGCGCTTGTGGATGTGTCGTGATCTTATTCTGTTGCTCATTGCGGTAGTGTTGCTTCTGGACTCTTCGGCCTTTGATCCGGAAATGGTGCTTGTGGGTGGGTAGCTCGGGCTCTTGGATGATTAAGAACTCCAAGGGGAAGTCGCAGACGCTGGACGAGGACATATAAAGGAGGTGAGGCATCTAGGGTCTACCTGTGGCTTGAGGAAATGTGTATACACCCAAACAGGGCTAGGAGAACATTTTGCAAGCTCGAAGTGGCTGAGTTGGGAAAAGATTGATGCGCGGCGCATGCGGCTGCTGGGTTGGGTTAGCGTGATACCTTAGCGCTTCACTTAGTCCCAGGTATCCCAATGTCCCTGGAGCTCGGACATCACGGCACCCGAGTCAGGACTTCTGGTCAGCCTTGCAGCATGGAACCAGAGATTGTACGTGACTCACCAAGGGCGTTGGGAAAATTTCCCAATCTAGCGTCCAATCGAGTTGCTCGAGCATTTCCGAGAAGGGTGGAAGATGCCTCTTCTACCCATCGGCGTCGTCTTCTTTGACGTAACGCTGTAAGACGGCTGAACGTTTGGTATCGGAGTGGAGTTGTGATAGCTTCGGGCACGCCGTAGTGCTTCGTGGTAGTGAGGACTGAAACTTTAATCCTCGTTTTGGGAATGCACGTTCTACTCGAATGGGCTCATGTAGGGCTTATTTGTGGCCGGCGATGTGGGAAGTCGTACTCGGGTTCGTCTGAGGCATTATCCCGTTTAGTATTCGGCCACTCTTCATGGGTTACGTCGGCATATGGCTACCTACCTATCTTGGCCACAGCCTCAAACACTATGAGGGGGGTTACAGTCACACTAACCACACTTGGTGGCTCTATCCTACAAGCAGACATCTCCATGTACGCTCATAATGTTTCGATACTTGTGACACAACCCAAACGAGAGCCAACACGTTTTTTTCTGACCCGTGACTGTCCACGTCGATGACGTAAATTTTATCACATGCGGACCCCGCGTACAAGTTGAGCAAAGATGCCTCATACGCGTAGCAGCGTTGGCCAATGGTTCCCCAGAGGTTCGTAGTTCTGCTTCAATCGGTGCATGAAAGGTAAAGAAAAAGTATGATCGACACCAGCAACAAACTGTTAGCTCTGACAGATGGTCTCTCTTCCAGCGTGCGGATCCTACAACCACAACATGCCACCTTCAGGTAGACAGAAACAAGCACATGTATCAAAATGGTCTATGTGGGATTACGAGCACAATCTCAGCATGGGAGTGTCATCGAGAACGAACTGCAACATTTCTTCGTCTCATTTTACATTCTTGATATCTAGATGCTAGCTTCGGAATGTAAGATTGCTTTCAAGATCATCCATCATCTCATCGTCATCTCCAGCATCTCGAGCTAAATGGCAGTACGTTCTAGAATACGCGTCTGCCCCTGAATCAGCCTCAGTCGGTCGCCAAGTCCCCGGTTCTATCCCAAACACATGGACGAGGCGCATTTCCCCGCATGCCCACGCAAAACCACATACGAAACGCGACGTTGGAACCACATTGGCGGGTCAGGCTCACAGCCAAGGCGTAATCCTGCCGCTCCCATCACACGTCGACCCTGGACCTGTTTCCGCGCGGGAGAGCGGCAGTGGAATCATCCATGCGAAAGTATCAAACGCCTGGGACAAATTTTGAGTGGAGGGTCTAGAATAAAAGCCAGTGCACCAATGATCGACACACCCAACACACGTACACCACCAACGACACGCACGCGCCACCTCCAAATCCATCTCCAAAAGCAGCCCCACCATTGCAATATGCCGCCCACAAACGTCCGCCCCGAGTCACTTCGTTCATCTATCATTTCTCAATCTTCTCCTCGGAACTGCTCCGATCCGCTCCACCATTCATCACTCATCCACCCATCTGCCCCTCCGAACCGTCCCGATCCTCTTCCTCACGCACCACCTTTCCCCCCCCCCTCCCTCCTTCACCTCCCCGCCTCCCTCATTCGCCCCATAGAAGACTTCAACCTCCCACCCCCCTCTCCCCCTCCCCTCCTTCCCCTTCTTTTCTCTCTCCCTCTCCCTCTCCCTCCACCCATCCACCACCCGATCCCACTCCGCCTCCCACCGAACCTCGTCCTCGCCCACCTCGCGCACGTTCCACGTTGCCACCCCGCCCGCAATACACAGCCTATAACAAGCCTTGCACTTGTTCCTGTTGTCGTCCCAGACGGGCTCCGTGCCGCACAGGCTGCACGGCGCGCGCGGGAGCGGGGCGCCAAGGTCCATGACGTCGACTACGCGGCCACGACGCCTTGGGTCGAGGGGTGTGGTTGTTCGGGGCCGTGGGAGGAGGTGATGGTGGGTTGTAATTGTCATATTTGGTGGTTTCTTTTGGGGTGGTGGGTTTGACATGGTGGGAGGAAGAGGTAGGATTTGGTATGGTAAATGTGTGTGTGTGTGTGTGTGTGTGTGTGTGTGTGTGTGTGTGTTGGGAGGGTTGTGTTTGCTTGTGCAGGCGTTGAAGTGGGGGAAAGTGTGAAGATGGACGTGAAGGAAAAGTATATCAAAGGGGGGTAACACTGGGGACGTGAAGAGGCAAACGGCTATAGCGCCGTGCGGTTGCGTGAGGACAGAAGGCTGGCGCGTGTTTGGACTCTGTACAGACAGCGTAAATCAAAGGAAGACGTATTTCTATCATTCATTTGGGTCCCAAAATAGCAGACCTGAGTCAATCTGGAGCGCCCACGATGCCGTTATAGTGCGGAGACATGCATTCCATCTTCATAATTGCGAGTATAAAAACTCGCAACTCAAGCCTTGCAGACTCTTCAAAAACTCGATATAAGCTTGCTGCATACATACCTAGGTACTACATGCACCTGCTCCAGGTCACCTCTACTTTTAGAGAAATATAACTGCCGTTGATCGGCCACATATTTTCTCCCCTGGCGCCGTCCCCACGGCCAAGCGCCATGACGTACAGTGAACCGCCCAAAGATTCATTGTGCATATGGTACAGAGAACGACCATGTCTAAACTAATGGTACGATGACTGTTCCCGATGTCATGGGGACTCGTTGAAGTCGTACTACTTTCCCGCTGGGACGCCTCTTTCTGGACTGGATTTGTGTTCTATAGCAGCGGCGTGCTCTTCCCTCGAGAGGGCAGTGCAAGGAAATTCGGATTGTACTACTTTCGCGCAAGGGAGGATCGTGGCCTACGGATAACACCAGGGTATAGGCCAGCACTGTGGTTTAGGCGGGGTTGAATCAGATTCAGAAGTATGGCTCATCGCTGAGCTGGGCGAGCGCTAGAGTGACTAGACTTGAGGCCCGATAGAGTTTGATCCGTGACTTCTTCTTTTCAAGTTTCATCCAGCATCTGCTTCTCCAATTCCGTTCCCTGATCTCTCGCCTCCATACACGGCTTTCTTCAGTCGCTTTATCTCTAGATCCAACTTCTCGCGCTCAATCTGCAGCCTCTTGATCCTCATCTCCATGTTTTCCCTCTCCATGTGCGTAAGTGCTCTTGATGCATCCTCGGCTTGGACGTCTCGTTCCGAGATGCGAGGATCATTTTGTTCCTCAGCGGAGGAAACAGGCGTAATGGGGTCGGGCAGCAAGACGGCGTGTGAATTCATAGCCGACATGCAAAAGTTCATGTTCAAGGCTATGCTGGACATGGGAGGCATCTGAAACGCAAGGACTGGATCCAGCGAACCAGGTTCTGGAGCCGCAGCTGCAGCGTCCTGCAGGGTACCGCCGTGTTTGCCTCGCAGATGCTCCTCTAAACCCAGCAGGGTGGCGAAGCCCTTACTCTTCTTCCGTCGCCAGCATGCTTTGTCGGGGCAGGAATACTGCTTGTCTGAGTGATCGTGAACCTTGAGGCCATGCATGGTCTTTCTGTGATCCATCAGGGCCTTGATATCAGGGAAAGCGGCGGCATTGCAACCTTTGTAGTTGCAAGTTGTATAATTCTTGTACTTGTCCATCTGTTTCTTGACCTCTGAGACATCTTGGCCTGGATATGCCTTCTTCAAAGCGCCATTCATGACATTCTGAACCTCTTGGCGTGAAAGATGGAGACCGCCAGCATCTTTAAGCAAGTCTTTGGTAGGCTCTTGAGCTGAGGTATCGCGTAGGAAGGCGAGGATGCCACCAGCCTCCCACGACTTGAAAAAGTCGTTCAGTACCAGATTGCGCACCCCATTATTCCTCTTGATGGCATCAATATGTTCCAAGGTATGCGAATGGCCTTCGCCTGTTCTTTCCACGACACGCCGCCCATCCGAATAAATGGTCAAACGGAATTTGGCCTTGCATGTCCCCCCTTCGCGTCGCTGTCGCGGTCGCGAATTCTCGTGGATCGTCGGCGGTGGGAAATTGGTCTTTCGGTTCAGTCGGCACCCGCCATAGACCTTTGCAACGCCAGTGGATGGTGAAGGGTGTGGTTTCTGATGCAGACACCACACATTGTCGATGAAGGGCCAGAATCGTTTCCACACAGAATCAGTCAATTGCACGGGGGTATCGAGAGCGAAGAGAAGCGCGCGATGCGTGGCGATATCGGGCGGTATGGTGTTGAGCGGTGACGCAGCGAGGGCCGGGATTTGAGCGGGAGTCGACGGCGGGGGTTTGCATTGGGACGACTGTGCGCCTGTAGCTAGGGTGGGTGTCGTTGTGGAGGGCGATCGGTCACCTGCCTCATGTACATTGGAACCATGGTCGCGAGCAGACTGCAGTTCAGGTATCGCGTCAATGTCGTGTTGTTCCGTGGACATGGCGGGGAGGAGGATTCGGCGGCTGGCCCTCGTCGGCGCCACCTTCACGATCGGCACGAGCCGCTTGGCGTTCCGTGTTTAGCCCAGAGCTGGCCCACGGACAATAAAGACTCGAACCAGCTTAAATAGCATCGAGAATACAAAGTAATCTGTTAAGAAGCTCCATCTTTTTTCGTAGTCCAAAGTTACGAATCCTACGAAATAAATCACATCCTCTTGTAGTACCTACAGAGGTGTGACATAAAAAAAAAAGTATATAAAAAAATTGTACTTTTTAAACTTATATAACTTTTTATCTAAAATAGCTATTTAAAAAAAATTATTTTAAAAAGATTTATTAGTATTATC
This sequence comes from Corynespora cassiicola, assembly GCA_022059125.1. NCBI lineage: Eukaryota > Fungi > Ascomycota > Dothideomycetes > Pleosporales > Corynesporascaceae > Corynespora > Corynespora cassiicola. The sequence continues at coordinate 3,698,951 of JAEUWY010000006.1, read as the reverse complement.
GAAAGAGCTAGAGAAATCTTTTTCTTTTAGCTGTACTAGACTAGAACTAAATAGTAAATATAAATTAATAAAAAAAAAACAGAAATAATACTAGTTATTTAATAAAACAGTAACTAAAAGTAAAAAAAATATTAAATTATTAATAAGTAGATAAATAGTTTTTATTTTATAAGTTTATTAATTTATTAATTTATAAATTTATAGATCTCTATTTTTCTTCTACTATTTCTATTTTATAATTAATAAGTAGTAAATATATTATTTTATTTATACTTTATTTTAGTTAGCACGTACTGCCTGTTATATTATTTTATTATATAATATAATATTAATACGTAATCTGCGTTTTTATTTTAAATAATAATAAATACTTATTTTAATAATTTTTTTTATTTTTAATTTAGAATAACTATAACTATAACTATATAACTTTTAAATATATTTTTAGTTTTTAATTTTTTATATCTATATTATATAGTTTATATAATTACTACTATCTACGCACGTACGTCTCTGCTTTTACTTTACTTTTTAATACTATTATTTTTTACTATTTTATTATTATTATTATTATTATTATTATTATTATTATTATTATTATTATTATTATTTACTATTTTAATTATTTCATGTATTTATATAAATATTATAATAAAATTATATATAGTATAGTTATATATAGTATAGTTTACAGTTATAGTAAAAGCTTAAAAAAAATTAATTAATTAAGTAAAAAAACTATTAATATTAAAAGCTGTTTTTTATAAATATTATTTTTATTGAAAAAGCTGTACAAGTTTTTTTTTTAACTTTACTAAACTAAAACTAAATAATAAATATAGATAATAAGTATAAATAGTAATACTAATAATTAAGTATTTAAAAAAACAGTAACTAAAAATAATAAAAAATATTTAAATTATTAATAAGTATATAAATATTTTTTATTTTATAAATATATAAGTTATAAAAGTTATAGTAGTTTAAAATAGAATATTTTTTTAAAACTTTAAAATTCTAAAACTTTAAAACTTTAAAGCTTTAAAACAGTAATATTTTTAAAAATTTATTTAAAATTATTATAATATTAAAATAAATAATTATAATTTATAAGCTAGTAAAAATTTTTTTTACTAAATAATTAAGCTGTAAATTTTAATTTTAATATATTAAAATACTATTTACTAAATTAAAACTATATAAAATAAGTTTTTAGCTAAAACTCTTAAATTATAGCTTTTTTAAATTTTAAAAAATATTTTATTTTAATTAAAATCTATTATAAATAAGTTATTTTATGAAACTAAAATAGTATAAAAGATTTAGCTTTAGATAATAGTATTTATTTTATACTAAAATTAATAGCAGAAAAATAGCTTAAATAATATATATTAATATAAGTTTTTAAAAATAATATTTATTATTTTTAAAATATATTTAAAGTATAGATTTTATACAGCTTGTTGGTTTTACGCGCTAATATAAAAATAAAATAGCTAAATTTTATAATATTTTATTATAAACAGTTTATAGCTAATATAGTATAAATAACTATAATAGTTTTAATAGCTGTAATAGTTTATAAAGCTTTAATTTTTATAACTATATTTAATATAGTTAGTATTATTTTAATAATTTTAATTTATAGTAAAAATAAATTTTTTTTTAAAAGTTTAGCTAAAATTATTAGTACTAATAATAAATTAAACTCAAAATTTTAATTTTATTATATAGTATTTTTTTTAAATAATTTATTTAGTAAATAGTTTTTTTTTATAAACTTTTAAAAATATATAAAAAAAATAGTAGTTTAAGTAGTAGTTTAAGTACTAGTAGTAGTAGTAGTAGTAGTAATTTATATATTATATATATTTTATATTTAAATAACTGCTAACATGCAATAGTAATTATAAATTATATAATATAGTTTTTAAGCAAATAATATAAAAAATAAATAAGCTAATTAGTATAAGTATTTACTAAAAAGTAAATATAAAATAAAAAATTACAGATTATATTTTATATAATTTAGCTATACTAAAATAAAAAGCTACAAAGTGTAAAAAGTATCTAGCTTTTTATAATAACTAGTTAATAATAAAATAAAAAAAAGTATAATAAAATAATTAAAAAAAAATTATAGTAAAACATAGTACTAAAGTTTAAATTATTATATTAATCTTTTTTAAAAGCCTGTATTAGAGTAATAAAATATAAATTAGAAACTCTAATTAGCCTTTAAGTAGTTAGTTTTACTAAGTTTTTACTATAAAATATTTAACTTTTAATAATTTCTACTAAAAATACTTTATTTCGAATTTTTTCCGCTTTTTTAATTTTAGCTTTTTAATTTTTTTAATAGTAATATATATATCTACTCTGTTTTCTATATAAAACAGTATTAATTTTAAGTTTTTTTAATAGCTTAAACTAAAATCGTAATAATTATACTAAATTAAAAATTTAAAGTATATATAGTAAAGTATTAGATACGAATCTGAAGTAGAGTGTAAAAGTTATAATAATACAGATAGACAGGTAAAAAGAACTAAATTATATATTATTATATAGAAAAAGAAAGAAATTACTGCTAAAACAGCTTACAGTAACTTAAAAATATATACTATTACACTTATAACTAAGCTAATTTAAAATATTTTATAATAAGCTATAATAGGTTATAATAAAACACAGCTTTATATTACTTTTTTTTTAATAGTGTATAATTTTATACACTGTTATGCCTTTAAATTAAAGTAATAGTAATTATAAATATTTATTTTATATTTTAGTTTTTATTTAAAAAGTACAGTTTATATTTTTAAATTTTTAGTAGTTTATAGCAGAATATAGTAACTCTATAGTTTAAAAATTATATTTAGTTTAGATATTCTGTTTTATTTCTATCTATAATAAAATATAATAATTTTAGTTATCTAATTTAATACTTAAAACTTATTAATTTAATTTATTAAAGTTTGCTATAGTTTACAGCAGTTTTTTATATCTACTATAAAAATTAAACTTTAATATTTTATTTTTTAGTAGGCTACTATAAACTATAGTAAATATAATTATAACTAGTTATACTTTTTTAGAATTAAATTAAAATTATTTTACTTTAGTAAAAAAAGTAAAAATAAAAAAGTAAAATATTAAAAAAAGTTATAGTAAAAAAGTTTTAACAGAAAAAAAGTAAAAATATTTTTTTAAAAATATATAAAAAGTTTTTTAATACTTTCTAGTTTTTAGTCTTTTTTTTTCTACTTTCTACTTTTAATTTAGTAAGTTTTTAAAATTTTTTTACACTTTTTATTTTAGAGTATTATAAAATATTATACTTTATTATATTTTTTATTATAAAATATTATAAAGTATTATAGTTTATAATACTCTATAATATTTTATAATATTTTATTTTATTATATTATAGTTCTAACTAACTAGTTTAGAAACTGTATACGTAATAATTAGACTATTTTAAATTTTTTTACTTTTTAATAACTTATTTTACTTTATTATTATTTATTATAAACTTTACTAAAGTTAAAAATAATATTTTAAATAATAGTAGATTTATTTATTATATTTATATCTGTTATAATTTTTTTTTAATAAAAAAAAATATTAATTTTTTAAGTAAATTAGTTATTTATATTTTATTTTTAATAAATTTACTAAAAACTTTTATAAAAAATAGTTAGTTAAAATAAAAAAAAGTAAAATATTACTATTTAAGTAGTGTTTTAAGTGTTTTATTAGTAACTAAAAGTATTATATAGTAAATTTCTAATCTTTTTATATTTATTTTAAACTGTTTTAGACTATTATAAAGCTTTTTAATCTATTTTTAAATACTTAAAGTTTTTTATAATAAATATAATATAATTTATAATTTTCTACTTAAGATTTACTGCAGTTACTATATAATTTAAATTACTAAAATTTTTAATAAAGCTAGAGCAGTTAATTAAAAAGCTTATTATAAAAAAATTTATTTTAATAAAATAGAGATAGAAATTTAGTAGTTTAAGTTAATCTATATTTATAAAGTATTTTTTAAATATTTTTTATAATAATTTTTTTAAAAATTTTTATTTTAAAATATTTTAGGCTATTCTAATACTTAATAAAAAATTTATTTTTTATAATATTTATTTAATACTATATAATAGTATATTTTTTATTAATAATACTCTGTAGTTTAAAGTGCGCTTTAGTAAATATAAATAAAACTTTAAAAATATTACTACTAAAATAAAAACTAAAAAATATTTTTTTAAAATTTTTATATCTGTTTAAATTAAAACTAATTAAAAAAATAGTAATACGTTTAAAAAAAAGGTAAAATAACTTATTATACGCTATAATAGCTTATACTAATATTTTTTTTTAGAGTTATAGTAGTAAAGCTACTTCTAGTTTAGCTACTTTAGCTATTTAAAAAAAAAAAAATTAAAAATTTAAATTATTAATTTTAAAGCTAAATATACGCGTGCTTTAAAAAAAAAAAAATTTTTATTAAAAAAATTAAAAAGTTTTAAAAATAGATTAAGCTTTTTACTACAGTTTATATTTAGTTAATATATAATAGTATAAATTAATACAGATTTTTATAGAGTATTATAGCGTAAAAAAATCTAAGTTAATTTTTTTTTAGCTTTTTTTTTAATTTTATAGTTTTTTTTAGAGTATATAAATAATACCTAAAGTTTTTAATAGCTCTCTACTTAGTTTTTAAATAATTTTTTATAATATAAATTTTTTCACTCTAATATTTTTCTCTATATTTTTTTATAATATTTTTTAGTTTTTTATAAGTTATTTTAAGCTATAATAAGCTAGTAATATTTTTATAAGTTTTTTTAACCTCTTTATATAGTTTTTAATTTTATATTTTTTTTAAAATTATAGCGCTATTAAATACTTTTTTATATAAAAAATCTAATATTTTTTTTAGAAAAAATATAAAGTAAAAGTAGCTATATTTTTTTTTTCAGCTAAATCTTCGGATACTAGCTTACTTAAAAATTATCTAACTTTTTTTCTAAGTATATTAATTTATTATAGATTATAATAGAGCTTTATAGCGTAAAGTAATCTATTTTTTTTTTATTTATTAGTTTTAAATTTTTTTTTATTTTTAAAAATTATTAATTACGCTAGCGCTTATATTTAGTCTAAATTTTTAAAAAAAAAATTTTTAAAATAACTTTTTTATTTTAATAAATATTTCTAAATACTAACTAAATTTTTTTTCTAATTTAGTATTTTTTTAATAAAATAGATATTATTATTTATTATACGTAATGTGTCTACTAGTAGTTTACTTTAAAGTTATACTATTATTTTTTTAATATATTTTTTTAGTAATAATATATAAAAAACTAAGTAGATATCTTATAGTTTAGATAAATCTACTTTATATACATCTAGCCTAATCTAAGTTATAATAGTCTTTAGTTTTATATATTTCTAATTTAGTTTTTTTTTAGCTTTATTAAGCGTATATATCTATTTAATATAAATATACTTTTTTTTTATTAGAGTACTTTTTTTAGTATTTATTTACTACTTCCATTTTCTAGTAATATTCTGCTTATAAAGTAAATACTTTTACTACTAAATTATTTTTTAAATATAATTTTCTGCTATTTAAAAGTATTTTAAGCTAGTTTAGCGCTTTTAAATCTACTTTATAGTATATTTAAAATAGTATAATTATAATAGTTACGTATACGCTGTTATTATACGTAAATTTTATAATTAATAACTAAATTACTTAGTTATTCTGTTCTAAGTAATAATAGTATTTAAAATACTATTTTAAAGTTTAATTTTGTTTTTCTGTTTATTTATTTGTTTTAAAATAATAAATAAAAAATAAAATTTTTAAAGTGTCTAAGTAGTAATAAAAATTATTTTAATACTTAAAATTTATTAAAAAATTTTAATTTAAAATAATATTTTTTAAAATTCTATAAAATTATATTATTTTTTTTATTTAGATTTAAGCTAGATTTTAAGCGGTCTAATTCGCTTTAGCTAATATATAGTAAATTATTTTTATTAATTAGTCTACTACTACTAATATTAAGTTATATACTTAGCTAAAGTATTTTAATAAAAAAAATTTAGTAATAAAGTTTATTATAACGTCTAACTACAGCTTATTAAAAACTAAAATTTTTTTTAATAAACTATAAAAGTAGTATTTTACTATAACTAATTTTTTATACTTTAAATAGTTATTACAGTACGCCTCTACGTTTTTTCTAATTTTTTTTTAATAGTATTTATATTTAATTTTTTTTAGCATTTTTTTTACTCTAAAGTAATCTGCTATTAGACTATTATAGTATTTCTAAAATACTTTAGTTTTTTTTTAATCTGTATTTAGTTATAATTTTAATTAATTTATTATTTAATATTATTTTAAAATAAAAGTAAAAAATTAATATTTTTTTTTAAAAGAGCTTTTTACTTATTTTCTTTACTATTTTTACTATAAAAGTTTAAAGTTAAAGTATTTCTATTTTCTTCTTCTAAACTTTTTTTTTTTTAGGTAGTTTTTTTCTAATACAGAGTTTTAGAAGCCTCTAATATTTTATCTAAAGTATTTTAGTACTATTTATATACTTTTTAGATAATTTTATAATTATTACTAATATTATAAAATTTTATAAAAATTTCCGGGTTATTATAGCTTATAGTAGCTTTATATAGGCTTTATTACTTTTCTGTAATAGTTATTAAGTTTTTTTTATATAATTTAGTTTTTTTAATAAGCTGTCCGCAGAGTTTAGCTTTTTTAAATAATAAATTATAATAAAATTATATTTTATAAGTTTTTTATATACTTTAATTTAGTAGTAGTTAAGTATTTTTATTTTTATAAACTATTTAAAGTTATTATAGTTTATAAAAAGTTTAAATAGCGTTTTTTAAAAATAGTATTACTAATAAAATAAACTTTTATCTATTACGAGTAATTTTTTATTATAAGTATTATAATTATACTTAGTTTAGTCTATTTTTCTTAAAAAAAACCTAATAGATTTTTATTAGTTTTTTTTATTTTAGTTTAGATTTTTTTAGCTTATAATACTATAAATTACGCTTTTTAAAGCGTTTATTTTAACTTTTATTAGTTTTTAAAAATGAAAGTAAACTAAAATTAAAATTAAAAAAAAAGTATTTTTTATTTATATAAAAGCTTATTTTACTTTTTAATTAAAATTAATTTTTATATTTTTTTTTTAAGTGTAGCCGTTTTTAGCTGCGTTTAGTCTTTTTTAAATTATTTTAATTAATAGTAAAGTAATACAGAAAAAATTAGTAATAAACTTTTTATAGTAATTTATAAAACTAATAAATACTTTAATATCTTTTACTGTTTTTAGTATTAGCTAGTTTTAAATTATTTTAACCTTTTTTAAATTAACTTTAATTTTTTTTAAACATACTATATATTTTAAATATTTTATTTATTATATATAAAATTTATATTTACTAAGTTTTATATATAATTTAGTCTGTTTTAGTTTTTCCAAAACTTTTTTAATATAACTTATATAAGCTTTTTTTATATTAAAATAGACTAAAATATTATTTAAATATATAATATATATTATATTAACTAGCTCTGCTAAAGTTTAGTTAATATAAAATTAAAAAGTAGTAGAAGCGTTAGTTAAGCTAAAAAATATTATAAAATATTTAAAATAACTATATTTTATTTTAAAAGCTGTTTTTTATTTATTGCTTTTTTAAATATATATTTTATAGTATACTTTTTAAATATCTAGCTTTATAAACTATTTTATTTTTAATAATTTCTTTAAAAACTTAGCTATAAATAGTAACAGATACCAGTTTTTAACTATTATTTTATTTAAGTTTCTATAATTAATATATAGTTATAAAATTCTATTTTTTTTTATAAAAAAAATAGGTACTTTAGCTAGAAATTTTAACTGTTATATTTATTTTTTTTAAAAATACTTTTTTATATATTTATAAAAATATTCTAGTTTAACTATTAATATATTATAAAGTAGTTAGTAAAATAGATTTATATTAAATTACAGCTCTATTACAAAATTTTAGTTACTATATATAAATAGTACTAATACTTAATTAGATTTAGCTATATTTTTAAATTTTTAGTATTTTAGTTTTAAAATAAATATTTTTAGCTTAAGTGCTAATATATTTTAAAATTAACTAATTAAATAGATATAAATATCTGTATTAAATCTTAAAAAAGTTTTTTTAAACTAATTTACGTTTTTTATAGCTACTTTAGTATATTTTAAACTATTATAGCTTTTAATATTTTTAAAAAGTATTTTTTAGCTCTAAAAATTTAATTTTAAGTTAAACTAATTAATTTAAAATAGTTTTAAGTATATTAGTAGTTTTTTAAAATTAGTAACTATAAACAGAATTTTATAAGTTTATATTTTATTTTTTAAATTTTCAATATATACTTCTATAACTATAAACTTATAAATAGTATAATCTAATTTATTTAAAAATAGTAGAATAATTTCTAGTATAGAATAAATAATTAAATTCTGTTTTTTTGCCACTGTTACTAAAATAATATTAAACTATACTTTACTATCTACTATAGTATTTAGCTTTATAAAACTTTTTATTTTTATTTTAAAAAAAAGTAGCGTAAGTTTTTTAATATTTAATATTTTTTTAAAATTTTTTAACTTTTTTATTTATATTAAATTAATATAGACTAAAAAATAAAAGTCTAATTTTTTTAGTTTTTAGCTTTTCTCTTCTTATTAAAAAAGTAAGCTTTTTTTTTATTTTATTTAAATAATAAAATATAATATAACTCTGTTTTTTATAAATATAGTACACTATATCTATTTTAGACTTTTTCTTATACTTTTAAAGTATTTTAGCCTATTATAAATTTTTTTTTTTTTTTTTTTTTTAGTTTAATTTTATAGAACTAAAGCTTATTAGCGTACTAAGTTTTTATTTTTATTTTTTTTTAATTTTTTTTTTTATTTTTCTGTAACAGATTTCTATAAATTCTATTTACTTTCTACTTTATTTATAAAAAATCTAAGTAATTTTACTAAAAAAAATATTATAATTTATGTCGAATTTTCTCTAAAAATACTTTAGTAAATTTAACTACTATTTTACAAAAGTTTAATTTTTTTATTTTAATTTATAAAAGTTAAAAATAATTAAAAAAGTTTATTAAAGACTATAAAAGCTTTTATTTATAAGTTTTAATAAAGTTATAAATAGATTACTTACGTTTCTCTACTATATCTAATACTTTTAGTATTTTTTTTTTTTTTAAGTTTTACTATATAAAAGTCTAATATAAATTATTTTAGCGTATATATACCGTATATATTTTCTAAAAAATTTTTATATTTTTACTTATATATTATAGGCTGAATAAAAATTTTTATTTATCTACTTTAAAATATTATAAGTTTTTTATATAGTAGTTTTTATTATTGCGGAGCTATTAGTTATAATTTTTTTTTTTTATAATAATAAAGTAGTTTAGAGCGTAGTAAATTCGTCTGTTTTAGTACAGAATAAGCTATTATAGTAATTTTTATATTATTTATAGCTTTATTAAAAGCTATTATATTACTCTGCTCGTATCTGCAGCGTAATTTAAATAGTTATTAAAATTTTTTTTATTATTATTTATTTTTAAACTATTAGCGCAGTTTTTCTAATACTTTTAGCATTTTAAATTAAAATAGAATATTTATTTTTAGTTTTAGTAATAATAAAATTTTATAACATCTAATGAACTCTGCTAATCTAGTATTATTTTATTATTATTTATAGTTATTTTTTTACTTTTAACTACTCTCTCTACTACCGCTGTAGTATAAAATACTAATTTTTATTTTTTTAGTACTTTTAAAAATACTAAATAAGTTAGTAAATCCGTATAGTTATTAGCTATAATAGTTTAATATTATTTATTTTATACTGTGTAACAAGCGATTTAAATGTTAGATATAAATCTAAAGTAAAGTAAAAAGATTATAATAATACAGATATACAGGTAAAAAAAACTAAATTATATATTATTATATAGAAAAAGAAATAAATTACTACTAAAACAGTTTACAGTAATTTAAAAATATATAACGTATTTAGTAAGTAAGTAAAATAAATAAATAAGTAAAATAGCTTTACCGCGCGTTGCGTACATAAATAACTAATAAATTATAAAATAAAAAATAAAAATTAATAAAATTACTATTAAGATTTTACGCGCTTTACGTACGTATAAACAGTATATTTAAATAATTAGTATATACTATATTTAAGTAGTATACGTTTTTAAAGTTAAGTATATACTATATAAATCTGCTCTGCAAAGCCTCTTTCTAGATTTATTCTACTACTAATATAAAAAATAAGCGAGTCGGCTAGATAAGTAAGTTAGCTAGCTTTTAAGCACTTTAACGCGTACTATTTATATTTATAATACTTTTACTAAAAATCTTTTAATTATTAAATAATAAAAAATTTTTAATTTTTATTTTTTTAGCTATTAAAAATAAGTTAATTTAAAGTGTGCGACGCGCTGCCTCTACGTATAATATTTTTTATACTATAGTTAGTAACTAACGCGCTAGACGATCTGCGTAATATAATTACTAACTTAACTTAAAACAGCTAATTAAGTTTAAAAAAAAATAATTATTATTTATATTTTTAAGCTAAATTTATAAAAATTTGTATTTACGCTAACTGCTATATATAATATAACTAATTAGTTACTTACTACGTAAAAAGCAAGTTATATTAGTATTAAATAGCTTAATAACTTTATTAAGTATTAGCTAAAGTTTAAAATTTAATTAAACTATTAGTAGAATTACTAGCGCGTTTTATATAAAAATTTTAAAATTATTAGTTTTTAGTTTAAACTGCTATATTATATAAAAAAAAAATATAGTATTATTAATAAAAATACGTATAACTTTAACGAAACAGGCTTTATAATAAATATAATATTAGCTTAGTTAGTAGTTATAGTATTAGAGAGATAAAATTAACTTAAAAATACTTAGCTAAATAATTATAAGTAAATTATAGTAATTTAAAAAATTAACGCATGTAGTTAGATAATTTTTTTTTTATTATTTTTATAAATAAGTACTACTTTTATACGTAGCATAAAAGTAATAATATTTTATTTAGTTAGTATATATTACTTAGCGAGACAGACTAGACAATAAATAAGCTAAATATATATTAGCTAAAGTATTTTAATATTTATACGCAGAGCTGTACAGTAAAAATATACTAACTATTTATTATTAATAGTTATAAAAGCTATAACTTTTTAGCTTTTTAGAATCTTTATAAAGTAAATAAAATTATTACTTTTTATATATTTTTATATTTATTATACTTTTTCTAGCTTTTTAATATAGAGTGTTTTTTACTTTTAAAGCAGGTATATAGTAATAAAATTTTTAACTTAGCACGTAATTATATTAACTATATTAATAAAATTACTTTTCTACTAGCTTTTAAAAAAGCTTTTAAATAATTTTTTATAAAAAGTAATATACGCGCGAGCTTTTAAAAAGTAAAAATAGTTTTATATAATTTAAAAATAGTATTATTAAAGCTTAATATAAAGCTACGTATATTTATACTAGCTTTTTTTAAAACTATTTAATAAAAAGCTAAAATACTAAATAACGCGTATAAGCTAGAGGTTTAATTAATATTAATTTATAACAGAATTAGAAAATATAATAATTTATTATTTACTTTTATTTTTACAGCTATTAATTAGCTTAAAAAAAAAACTGTAGTAATATTTTATACAGCTGTATTACTTAAAAGCTAAAATAAAAATTTTAAAAAAACTAATAAAGCTGCTACGTAGTGTATAAAATAAAAAAATAAAAAAATCTAACGTAAAAAGATTTTAATAAAAGCTAAAAAAACTAAAATTATTACTTAAAAAAACGTTAAAAAGCAATTAAATAAAAAAAGATATAAAAAAGTAGTTTATTTTAGTAGTAGTTAGTAGTTAAAAGCGCGCTGTACGCGCTGTAAAAAATAAAAATATAACTTTTATATATATAAAATAATAATATAAATACTATAGTTACTTTCTATATTAATTTATTATTATATTTTTATAAAGTAGTTAAGTAGATAGTAGTGCGTAAAGAGGCTGTTAAAAAAGCTAGCCGACTTACTTATCCGGCTAACTCGCTTATTCTTTATATTATACTGTTCTATACTGTTTTTTAACTTTTCTAAATAGTTAATATATTTTTATCTGCTATAGTTATATAATATGCTATCTATTTATATTTTTAATATATATTTTTAGCTTAAAACGCAGTATTTTTAATTTTAAAAATTATTTTTTTATATATAACTTTTTTAAAGCTTTTTAATAACTGTTAAAATACGTAATCTGTTAGTAACTAAAAAAAATTTATATAAAGCTTTTATTATTTTTAAATATATTTTATTTAACGCTTTATTTTAATAAAAATATAAAGTATTTTTAACTTTTACTTAAACTTTTCTGTATATATAAAACTTAGCGTTTATATAATAAAATCTAAATATTAAAAAATCTATTTTAAGTTATATAGAACTAGTCTAATAGCTTAAAAACTACTTTAAATATTTTTTATTATAATAGCTGCTATATACGCCGTATAGTATACTTTAAAAAACTTTTTTTTTATAATATAGTTTATACTAAGCTTTATTTTTTTTTTAACTTTTTTACTGTATAATATTTTTAAAAAGCTAAAACAGCTTATATTTAACAGCTAAAGCAGATAAAAGAAATAAAAAAATAGATAAAAAATAAAAATACTGTTCTGTTTATAGAATTTTTTAAACTAACTAAAATAATAGCTTTTATATTTATTTATAATAAAAAAGTATATTATTTTTTTTGTATAAGCTTTTATGTACTTATTAAAGTATTATATTTATTTATATCTAATCTAATTATCTGTTTAGCTATTTTTACTAACCATAATTATTTAGTTATATAGTAGATTACAGTTTATATACTAGATTATTTAGTAAAATTTTACTGCGAGAATAATAAAAAGCAGAATTTTTTATTTTTAAATATTAATTTTATATATAACAGTAATTTATTTACGGTTTCCAGACTAAATAGTTTTTATATAACTTTTTTATTCTGCTTTTATAATAACTTTAAAATTATAATAATACTTATTTAAAAGCTAGTTTTATTAAAATTATATATATTATTTTTAAATATTTTATACTTCGCGATTATATTTCGTATAAAGTTAAACTATATTTAAATAATAGTAGAATTTTCGTATACTGCTCTCTAATAGTTATATTTATAATTATAAATTATATAAAATATTTTCTAATAATTAATAAAGTTTCTAACTTACTTTTAGCTAATAATTTAGAATTAAAAATTATCGCGCGTTTAAAAGATAAAATTAGCAGTTTTTTATATAACTAAAATTTAAAAAAAAAAATTTCGCGCGATAAAGTTAAAAATATACTAAAAAAAAACTTTTTTTTTAGTAGCTGTAAGTTTATACGTTACTAAATAAAAGTTATATTTTAAAAAAGTACTCTAATAACAGCGCGTAAAAGTTATATAAAATATATTATATAATTAAGCTGCTTAACAGAGGCTTTTAAATAAATTTAAATTATATATTTAAATAGTTAAAGTAAGTCTGCCTTTTTTTATAGACTAAAAAAATAAAAATATATTATATTATTATAGTTAAAAAGTGCTTATACGCGATGCGCGGCAGAACTGTTTTATTTATTTATCTATTTTACTTATTTACTAAACATATTACTATTACGCTTATAACTAAGCTAACTTAAAACACTTTATAATAAGCTATAATAAATTATAATAAGATACGGTTTTATAATTACTTACGTTTCTCTACTATATTTAACGCTTTTGGTATTTTTTTTTTTAAATTTTACTATATAAAAGTTTAATATAAATTATTTTAGTATATATATACTGCATGCGTTTTTTAAAAAGTTTTTATATTTTTACTTATATATTATAAGCTAAATAAAAATTTTTATTTATCTGTTTTAAAGTATTATAAGTTTTTTATATAGTAGTTTTTATTATTATAAAGCTATTAGTTATAGTCTACTTTTTTTTTTTATAATAATAAAGTAGTTTAAAGTATAGTAAATTTATCTGTTTTAGTGCAGAATAGGCTATTATAGTAATTTTTATATTACTTATAGTTTTATTAAAAGCTATTATATTATTTTGCTTATATCTACAGCGTAATTTAAATAATTATTATAATTTTTTTTATTATTATTTATTTTTAAACTATTAGCGTAGTTTTTCTAATACTTTTAGCGTTTTAAATTAAAATAAAATATTTTTTTTTAGTTTTAGTAATAATAAAGTTTTATAATTTCTACTAAGCTCTGCTAGTTTAGTATTATTTTATTATTATTTATAGTTATTTTTTTATTTCTAACTACTTTTTTTACTACTGCTATAGTATAAAGTACTAATTTTTATTTTTTTAGTATTTTTAGAGGCACTAAATAAAGTTTATAAATCCGCTTAGTTATTAGCTATAATAGTTTTAACGCTGTTTATTTTATACTATATAATAAGTAATTTAAATATTAAATATAAATCTAAAATAAAGTATAAAAGTTCTAATAATACAGATAGACAGATAAAAAAAACTAAATTATATATTATTATGTAGAAAGAGAAATGAATTACTACTAAAACAGCTTATAGTAATTTAAAAATATATACTATTATACTTATAACTAAGCTAATCTAGAACACTTTATAATAGGCTATAATAGGTTATAATAAGACACAGCCTTACATAGAGTAATATAAAAAAAACTTTCTCTAAAAAATAGCAAATTTTTAATATTAATAACTTTTTATTTTTACTAGCTATTAAAATAAAAAAGATTATTTTAATGGAAATTTATTAAAATTTTAATATTAAAATTAAAAAATTAGAGTTTGTATTAAAATTTTAGAGTTAGAGTTAAGCTTAAAATAAAAATAAAAAAAAATATAAATTTAAATACTTAATTATTCTTTATTAATAAAGTTATTTTAATGTTTTTAATACTAGTTATATTAGACTTAGTGTATATTAGGTAAGCAAAAAACTAGAGCTATATTCTTATATTTAGATTATAAAAAATTAAAGTTTAAAAATAAAGTTTTAATTATATAACTATTATTATATTATAATAAGTAAGTTAAATTAGTATATAAATTAATATTTTAAAAATTTAAATCTAAATCTCTATTTTTTTTTTTAAATAAATACGAGATAGAATTTTAATTTTCAGACTATAAAAAAAGAATTAATCTTTTATATAAAACTAATACATTTATTATAACTATTTCTAATTTATTAATTAAATCTAAAAATAGTATATGTTATACTATAAAACGAATTAATAAAAAATATCAATTATTTAGTGTTTTAAATAAGGCTAATAAAAAGAAAAGTAAGCTTTTTAAAAAAGATAAAAAAAATTATTAATAAAGATTTAATTAAAAGCTCTAAAAAAAAAAATATTATTTGAAATAATATAAACGTATTTAAAAAAGGCTTACAAAAATATTAAAAAAAAAATTATAGTATAAAAATTAGTACTAAAAAGCTTTATTTAAATAAAAAAAGCTAAAATAAAATTAAAATATATAAAAGAACAATTGAAAAATATAGAAAATATAAATTTAAATAAAACTATAATTTCTAATAAGTTAGTAATAAAAAGAGATCTAGGTTTTAGACAAAAATATATTAGAAAAAAAAGAAATAAAAGCATAGAGGCTGAATTAGCTTTTAAAAAATTAAAAATTTATTATAATTTTTTAATTTAATTACTTTTTTAAAGTAATTAATACTAATTAAATTATAGCTTAAAATATTGTTATATTAGTATAAAGAGCTATTTAGATAAAAAAAAGATTAGAATTAGTATTTATTAAAATACTTAATTTTGAAAATAACTTTAATAATACAGATTATATATAAAAAGTATTAAAATTTATTATTAAAAAACAAATAAAACCCGGTTAGTTCATATACTTTTTTTTCAACTTTTTTATTTAAATTTATTATTTAATTAAATGTGACAAACTTTATCTGTATAGAGTTTAAATTTACTTTTTAGTATTACCTACGTAGCTTTAACTTTCTATTTAAATTTTAATTCTAATTTCTAATCTAACTTTAACTTAAGTTTAAATATCTAACTATTTAAATTTTTTATTTTTTTATAACTAAAATAGTACTAAGCTAAACTAGAGATAGAAAGTTTTAGAAAAAAATATAAAAAAACGTAATATTTCTAAATAGTTCTATAGTTTAGATATGTTTTTTCGTATAAAATTTATAAATTCTAATTTATAATTATTTTTTAGTTCTGTAAACTCTTATTTTAAGTAGTATTTAAGCTGTATCGGAGATAAGTCGCTCTATATTCTTATATTAAATAAATTTAATTAAATATTAAATTATAAAATTAATGCAAATACTAATTAGTTTATAGACTAAAAATTTTAATAAAATAATTTAAAAATTTATACAGGTAAACTAGTTTTAAAATAGTTTAAAAGAAAATAAAATTAAATTATTTAAATATTTAGCTTATAGCCTAAACTTAGCACTTATAAAAAATATCTAAACTATATTAAAAAATAATTTAAAAAAATTAAATTCTAATTAATTAGATAAAAAAAATAATAAATAAGAAAATATTTTATTTATAAACGCTATAAATGAAAAAAAATTTTAATTCTATAAAAAATAATATATAACTATATATTATTTTTATTTTGACGTTAGAAAGCAGCTATTAAAGCCAACGAATATTATACAAAATATTAATAATTTAATTAATTATAAATTTATTTGTATAGTTTAATCTTTTTAAATTTTTTTTTCTATTATTATTATTATTTTTTTTTAAATAAAAAAGCTATATTAGAATCTTTTGTATATAATTATATAGTATTTAAATTTATAATAATTAAATAAAAATCAAAAACTATACGCTAGATAAAAAATAATTAAGCACTTAATTTTACATTATTTTTTTTTTACCTTTATTTTAAGCTTAACTCTAACTCTAAAATCTTAATATCAACTCTAATTTTTGAATTTTAATAATAAAATTATAATGAATTTCTATTAAATTTATTTTTTCTATTTTAATAGCTAGTCTAGTTAAAAAGATATTAATTTTTAAAATTGCTATTTTTTAGAGAAAGTTTTTTTCGTATTACCCTCTTGTATTTATAGTTTAAATTTTTTTGATTTTTTTTTTGCTGTTATTATTAATTTTCTATAAATAAAAAAGTTATTTTTATATATATATATAGTATACAAATTTATAATAATTAAGTAAAGATTTTTAAATTATATACTAGATAAAAAATAAATTAGCACTTAATTTTATATTTTTTTAATTTCTACTTTAAGCTTATTTTTAAGTCTAAAAGTATACTATATTTTTATTTTTTTTAAATTTATTTTAAAAAGTTTCAAATCTCTATTAAAATAATTTTTTATATTTTTATAACTAGTTTAGTTAAAACGTTATTTAAGTTTAAAACTGCTATTCTTTTAAGTAAATCTTTTTTATATTACCTTACTGTAGTATATAAAAATTATCTTCTCTAATATATTAAAATTTAGAAATATTATACTGCTGGTAATATATATAAAAACTTTAGAATTATAAAAGTTATTGTATTATTAAAGCGGGATCTATTACTAAGTAGTAGTACTAGCTGCTTATATGCATTGTTTACATAACTGCTACCTTTATCGCCTATATCAGTAACACATGCGGGCCAAAATTTTTGAAAAATGTAGTAGGTATTTTATAGATACTTCTGGCCTAAGTTCTACAACATGATATCTAAATATTCACTTAGATATCTGCTACTTCGATGGCGGCCTGATAGCCTTTGGTCCCTGAACAAAGTCGAGATTTGTCCAGCCCCATTTGGTCAACCATACATCTTGCGGACCTTCAGCCTGCTTTGGGGAGGAGCCATCAAACATGGTGCCGCTGAGAAAAGTATGAGGGAACCCATGATCGAATTGGTAAGCAGACTCAACTCGCTTGATGTCCTCGTCTGAAAGTGCTACCGAAACCCCAGCAATGCTGCCTTTCAAGTGTGACACCTTCCTTTGGCCAACAATAGGGAAGACGTACGGTGTTTTTTGCATAACATAAGCGAGCGCAACTTGCAACAGTTCGCAGCCTTTTTCGTTAGCAATTGTTTCTAAAGTCTTTGAAATCCGCTTGTCGTGCTCTGAAATAGGGACAAAGTTTCGTCCTGGGTTGTGCATTTCGCGCTCCTTGTAGCCCTGTTCGGTCTGGAAGCGTCCCTGCCCAAACACGCCGTAAGGACACAACGCCATTCCCTGATTTTTGCACATTGGAATTATGTCTCGTTCAAAATCTCGCATACCCGCACTCCACATTCCTTGATACACTGAGAAAGGGCGAAGACCATTGTTACGCGCGTATTCGTTCGCCATCGAGACGATCCAGGCTGGCGTATCAGAGATTCCAAGGTAGATCACCTTCCCAGAGGTGGCCAAGTCGTTCAGGGAATACATCATTTCCGGAATGCTTGTTGTAAAGTCCCACCAGTGGACGTAGAATATATCAATGTAGGTGGTTTGGAGTTTCTTTAGGGAAGCTTCAATTGAAAGCTTCATACTCTTGGAACCGTTGCCCACGTAGTTTGATTTGATTATGTTGTCGTGCCTGTCCATGTATTGAACTGAGTATTTGGTTGCAATAACCATCTCATCGCGATTCTTGCGGTCCTTCATCCATTCGCCAAGCCACTCCTCTGATTCACCGTGTTGGTATGCGCTCGCAGTATCGATGAAATTCCCGCCTTCGCTGTAGAAATGGTCGAGAATCTCCCAGGCATCTTCTTTGCTACATTCACCCAGGTTTTCCCTTTGAGCGGTGCCAAACGTCATGGCACCAAGACAAAGGGGCGATACACGAACACCGGCTGTAGGTGCTAGGAGTCTGTGGCGTGCAATAGGGGAGTCGTGGTTGATTATGGTGGGCATTGTGATGATAATAATGCTTTGTGTAATTTCTGGCTATGCAGAGGGAACTTAAATACTAGACATTTGGGGTCAATTACGAATCTCTCCATTGAGCTAGTCTCAATCTGATCCCGACAATTGGTTCCGCTAATCGATACTGTATTAGAAGGAATAGGGTGCAAAGCGTTATTCCATAAATCGGATATAGCGACGGACTTCGGAGATAGCAACTAACGGTTTATAGCAGAACTTTAAAACATTCTGATGAGCAGGGCGTGGCTAGAATAAGTAAATATAGTTTTAATAACTGCTGCCAATTTACTCGTGTTTATAAATCTTTTTATGTTATATATAAAAAAATATCTTTAATAGTTTACATAATTTATTTTATTTTTTAAAAATATTTTAAAGTAGTATTAAAAAAACAAATTCAACAGAGTTATTATAATTTATTATTTAATAGAAATAGATATTAATTAGCAGTAGCTGTATAACTTTAAAAAAATACATTTATATATTATTTAAAAACTAAAATATTTTAGTTAAAAAAAATTAAATTATTATTTATACAAGTAAAAATTATATAATAAAAATTTATTATTATTTTTTTTTTTAAAAAAAAGCTATAAAATTTTTTTTTTTTAGCTGTATTAAACTAGAACTAGAAATTAAATATAAATTAATAAAAAAAACAGAAATAATACTAATTAGATATTTAATAAAATAGTAACTAAAAGTAAAAAAAATTAAATTATTAATAAATAAGCAAGTAATCTTTATTTTATAGATTTATTAGTTTACTAATTTATAAGTTTAAAACTATATAAATTATTAATTATAATTTATAGATTGTAAGAATAATAGCTGCTAAAAAAATATTATTTAGAAATAGTATAAAAAAATTATAATATATAGATATTTAAATATTAAATATAAAGTTTAGGTACGTAAAACTAGAGACTTTTAAAATTTATAATAAATTTTAAATAAAAACTTTAAATAAAACTCTAATATAATAAATGTTATAAAAAGAAATTACTATTTAAAAAAGTATTATTAGCTACGTTAATAATAACTACAGAGAGGTGACATTAAAAAAAAACTAAAAAAAGTTATACTTTGTAAACTAGTATAACTCTGTAACTAAACTAGCTATTAAAATAAAAAAAAATTAATTTTAAAGAGGTTTAGAAATTCTATTCTTATTTAAAAAATAAAATATAGCTTATGTCATTTTTACTACTTAAGAATTTAAAGTAAAAGTATAGTAAAAAAAAAATGCAAATTTAAAACCTGATTTATTTTTTTTCTAGCGTAAAGTTTCTATTTTTTATTTAGTTATTTTAAAGTTATATACAGTATATACTTGTAATTTTTTTTTGAAAAATATCTTTTTTAGTTATTAAAAAGGAAATTTAATAGTAGAAATTTTTTTTAAAAAAAATTAAATTACATAAATAAATTAATAATTTATTAAATTATTAATATTTTGTATAATACCCGTTAGCTTTAATAACTGCTTTCTAACATCTAAGAAAAAATAATATATAATTATATATTATTTTTTATAAAATTAAATTTTATTTTTTATTTATAGCGTTTATAAATAAAGTATTATCTTTATTATTATTTTTTTTACTTAATAAATTAAGATTTAATTTTTTGAAATTGTTTTTTAATATAGTTTAGAAATTTTTTATAAGTGCTAAGTTTAGGCTATAAGCTAAATATTTAAATAATTTAATTTTATTTTCTTTTAAACTATTTTAAAACTAGTTTACCTGTATAAATTTTTAAATTATTCTATTAAAATTTTCCGACTAGAAATTAATTAGTATTTATATTAATTTTATAATTTAATATTTAATTAAATAATAATTTTAAATAAAAACGTTAAAAAAAAGTATATAAACTAACCGGGTTTTATTTGTCTTTTAATAATAAATTTTAATACTTTTTATATATAATCTGTATTATTAAAGTTATTTTCAAAAATAAGTGTTTTAATAAATACAGAGGGGTGTTATTAAAAAAGCGTAATAGAAAAAATCGTACTTTTTAAACTTATATAACTTTTTATATAAACTAGCTATTTAAAAAAAAAATTAGTTTTAAAGATATTTACTAGCGCTACACGTAAAGGAAAAAGATAAACTAATTATATAATATTTTTAGCTTTTAAGAAAGCTCTAAAGTTATACTAAAAATATATATATATATATATTTAAATACGCTGTAACTTTTTTTCTAGCGTATAATTTTTAGTTTTTTTTTTATATTAAAGCTATTAATAATATATAATTATATAAAAAAAAATTAGTATAAGTTTGTTCTTTAAAAAATTAGAAAATTAGAAAATTAAAAGAAATAAAAAAGTTAAAATAAAAAAATTAATAATAAATTATTAATATTTAGTATAATATCTTTTAGCGTCTATAACTGCTTTATAACGCCTAGATAAAAATAATATATAATTATCTATTATTCCCTGTAGAATTAAATTTCACTCTTTAATTATAGCTCTTTTAAATAAATTAATACTTTTAATATTATTTTTTTATTTAATTTATTAGTTCTTTATTTATTTAAAGCATTTTTTAATATAGCCTAGATATTTTTAATAGGAGCTAAATCTGGGCTATAAAAAGAATATTAAAAAAAATTAATTTAATTTCTTTTAAACTAATTTAAAACTAGTTTAGCTGTATAGATTTTTAAATTATTTTATTAAAATTTCCAGTCTATAAACTAGTTAGTATTAATTTTAATTTTAAAATTTAAAATTTTTATAAATATATTAATTAAATACATTTATTTTAATTTAAAAAATAAAAAAAAGGTATATAAACTAACCGGGTTTTATTTGTTTTTTAACAATAAGTTTTAATACTTTTTATATATAATCTGTATTATTAAAGTTATTTTAGAATTAGGTGTTTTAATAAATACTAATTCTAATCTTCCTTCTATTTAAATAACTTTTTATACTAATATAACAATATCTCGAGCTATAATTTAATTAGTATTAATTTTTTTAAAAAAGTAATTAAATTAAAAAACTGTAATTAATTTTTAATTAATTTTAATTTTTTTAATTAATTTTTTTACTTACAATTTAATTTTATAAAAGCTAATTCAGCTTCTACTCTCTTATTTCTCTTCTTTTTTATATATTTCTGTCTAGAACTTAGGTCCTCTTCTATTACTAACTTATTAGAAAATATAATTTTATTTAAATTTATATTTTCTATATTTTTTAATTGTTTTTTTACGTATTTTAATTTTATTTTAGCTTTTTTTTTATTTAAATACAGCTTTTTAGTACTAATATATATAATATAATTTTCTTCTTTTAAATATCTTTGTAAGCTTTCTTTAGATATTTTATATTATTTTCTAGTAATATTTTTTTATTTATTTTTTTAGGGCTTTTAATTAAATCTCTATTTATTATTCTTTTATCTTTTTTAAATAGCTTAATTTTATTTTAATTTCTTTCTTTTTTTAAGCTATTAAATAATTTATTTTTTTATTTATTTTTTGTATAGTATTTTTAATACTTATTTTATTTTTATTTAATATATTAGAAATAGTTGTAATAGGTGTATTAGCTTTTAAATAAAAGATTAACTTTTTCTTTATAGTCTGAAAATTAAAATTCTATTTTATTTTTATTTAGAGAAAATAGAGATTTAGAATTTTTTTTCTAAAATCTTTATTTATATACTAATTTAACTAGTTTATTATTATATAATTATTGCTTTTATAAGTAAAACTTTATTTTTTAAACTTTATTTTTTTAATATTTAATTTAATATCTAGCTCTAGTTTTTTACTTACGTAATATAGACTAAATCTAATTAAGTTAGCGTTAAATAAAAAGTTTAAATAATTTTTTAAATAAAAAATAAATCAGCTTTTAAATTTATACTTTTTTTTACTATACTTTTACTTTAAATTCTTAAGTAATAAATATTATAAAAGCTATATATTATTTTTTATACAGAGAAAAAACCTCTAAATCCCTTTAAAATTATTTTTTTTATTTTAATAGCTAGTCTAGTTACAGAGTTATACTAGTTTAAAAAGTATAACTTTTTTTGGTTTTTTTTAATGTTACTTTTCTGTATATATATACGCTGTAATTACGCTTACTTATACTTATTATAAATACTTACTATTAGTATTTTTAAGTACTTACGCTAATAAACTATAAATACTTACTTTACTAAAAAATAAGCTCTGAATTATATAGTTTTTCTAATTATATAATATAATATAGTAGTTTTTATTTTAGGTGCGTAATTATATATATAATTATAACTACGCTTTTAATATTATCTATTTAAATTTTTTTAAAACTAAATTTTAATAGTTACCTGCGTATTAAAGCAGTTAAAAACATAACTATTTATTTATTTAAACTACTTATGTATTTTATATATTATAATAATTTAATATAGATAGTACGTAGATTAAGCGTTACTAACTTACTTAAATTACTAACTTATTTATAAAATATATTATTAAAACTAATAATTTTACTTATTTTATAAAAGTTCTAAAAAATTAAAAAATTATAGTTTTTATAGCTATTAAAAATAAAAAGTTATTATATTTTTATTCTATAGTTTTATATATAAGTATTAAGATATTTTAATTAATGTATTTTTAATATTTTACTTTTTTAGTCTATTTTACTAGTTATAATATTCTAACTAAGTAAAAAATTATTTTTATGTTAGATATCAAAGTAGTATTTAGCTATAAAAATATTTTTTAGCTATATATATTAATTTTCTAATTTACTAGAACTTAGTTATTACTATTAAATAAAGTATTTTAATTTGATTTAATTTTTTAATTCTAATACTTGTAATAAAATTCTTATTATATTATTAATTAAGCTTTGTTTATTAAAAATTTATATCTTTTAAAATAATAATATATATTTTATATAGTATAGTTACTAAAACTAAAAACTTAAAATTTTAAGATTATTATATAAAACCTGCTAGTAATTCTGTTAGTAAATTAAATAAGTTTAGAATTTTATTTAATATTTAATAAAAATACTAAATTAATTAATATTAATACTATCTATGTTTAGGCAGTAGGTAATTAGATTATTATAAATAATATAATATTTAGTATAAATAGAGAATTTTATAAATAAACTAAAACATATAAATAATAATTTTTTAAATTTTAATTAGCTATTTTAAAAGAAATTACAAACAGATACCACGAAAAAAAATAAAAAAAATTAAACTTTTTAAACCACTATAATTTTATAATTAGTTTAGCTATTAAAAAACATTGAATTTTTTTAAAAAATATTAAGTTTATATAATATTTACAGCTTTAAAAACTTAAGTTGAAGAATAGTTAAAAAAATATAGAAATTTAATAGCTAATTTATTTTTATTTAAAAAAAGAATTTAAACTTTTTATTCTATACTAACTAAATTAGATTTATTATATTTTATATAAATAAGAAATTGAAGCTAAAAACTTAAACTAATATTAAAAAATTAAATTTAAAAAAAAAGTTTTGCCTGTATAAGCAATTATTCTATAATAATAAACTTATTAAAATAGTATATAAATAAATATTCTAAAATTTAAATTCAAATTTCTATTTTCTCTAAATAAATATAAAATAGAACTTTAATTTTTATAATATAAAAAAAGTTAATTTTTTATTAAAAGCTGTTATATCTATTATTACTATTTCTAATATATAAAAAAAAATAGATATAAAAAATACTATATAAAGAATAAAAAAAAAATTTATTTAATAGTTTAAATTTTTTTTTAAAAAAATAAATCAAGTAATTAAAAAAAGAAAGAAATGTATAAATTTTTTTTATAAAAAATATTATAAATATATCTAAAAATAACTTATAAAAAAATTAAAAAAAGTAATAGTTAGATATTAATACTAAAAAGCTTTATTTTAAGAAAAAACTAAAAAAATATTAAAATATATAAAAATATACTTAAAAAGTATGAAAAATATAAATTTAAATAAAATTTAAATTTTTTGCTAAGTTAGTAATAAAAGAAAATTTAGATTTTAAACAGAAATATTTTTTTAAAAAAAAAAGTTAAATTAGCTTTTAGAAAATAGAATTATAAATAAATTTTATAATATTAAAGCTTTTTTTTAGAGTTTTTTATTTAAAGTTTACAGTAATTTATAAAAAATATTATACTTTATATTACTACGTTTTATATTTAATATTCTAATAATTTATAATTTTTAATTTATAAAGTTATAAATTTGTAAACTAATAAACTTATAAATTTATAAAATAAAAAATACTTATTTATTAATAAAAGTTTTTTTTATTATTTTTAGTTACTATCTTATTAAATATCTAATTAGTATTTTTTTTTTAATTATATTGTATTTACTATTTAGTTCTAGTCTAAAATAGCTAAAATAAAATTATTTTAAATAGCTAATAAAATAAGTTTTATAAATTTTTTATTATTTAATAATTTAAAAACTTTTAGTTAAAGTATTATAAATATAAATATTAAGTATTAAAGTAGATAGAAAAAACAGCTACTTATTTATAGCCGCTACTCGCTTATAAGTTATATTATAAATAAAAAAACTGTATAAATAAAAATCTCTATTAACGCCTTTAAATACTTTCTAATAGTATAGTATTAGTAGTAGATAGATAATTTATACGCTAAGCAGTAACAAGGCGGTTATTACCTAACTTTTCTTATTTCTGTTAGGCTCTTAAAAACCTACCTTTTTTATTATATAACAGTTTTTAGCACTTTAATTCTGCTGCTTTTTTTTAGTTTTCTAGTATCTCTTCCTCCGTTAGCTCCTCCGTTCGTTCCTCCGTTCGTTCCTCCAACTCCTCCAATTCCTCCAATTCCTCCAACTCCTCCAACTCCTCCAACTCCTCCAACTCCTCCAACTCCTCCAACTCCTCTAACTCCTCCAACTCCTCCAACTTCTCTAACTCCTCCAACATCTAAGTAATAGATACAGAAATTATAAGGATTATTTCTAAAACACCTATAATTTTAGGAAAAGCGCCAGTCTAGAGTCTCGGCCGTAAGTTGCTTATACTTAGCCTACTTTAAACTTATTCTGTTTTTACAACTAGATATTACGCAGTAGGAGCCTGTCGCACGCTTAAGCTGTATTATTTTAAATAGCTGATATAACGAGAATTACTGAAGCCTATTTGTGAGCTGATTATGAATTTTTCATTTGTGGCATTGAGGGTGTAAGTGGTCGCAGTTGGGCACTTAGGGACTGGCCGACTCGCTTTCCCCGTCCATCACTTGTCCGCAATTCGTCCACCGTAGGTTGTCCGTCCCCAAAAGCACAAATTGGCACCATCAAATACGCTTTTTCCAGCCTCAGGCATTGATTTTCTTGAAAAGCATATAAACATGGGAATGCAGATGCAATGAGACAGAAACAAAAACAGAGGTCAAGCTTCCACATCGCATGATCTGAACCAACGCCTTCAAAGAACTCAGTACAGCCATTGTTCCAAATTATCATCATCACTCTCAAATTATTCAATTTCTCCCCGAATAGACCATGTCAACCAACCCTCTCCGCTTTGATGGCCGCGTTGCTATTGTGACTGGCTCCGGTCGCGGTCTTGGACGCGAATATGCACTTCTTCTCGGCCGTTTGGGCGCCTCTGTGGTGGTGAACAGCACCAAGGAAGCAACTTCACAAGATACCGTCAAAGATATCACACAGGCTGGAGGAAAGGCGATTGCAGTTGTTGGGAGCGTCACCGACAGAGTTGTCGCTGACTCGATGGTTAAGGCCGCCGTGGATACCTATGGACGCATAGACATTGTCATTAACAATGCCGGGTACGGCGATACAACTCCCTTTAAGGATGTGTCAGCCGAAAAGCTCTGGGACATGTTGAACGTCCACATTGGAGGAGCCTGGAATGTGACACAGGCAGCCTGGCCATATATGGAGAAGCAGAATTACGGACGCGTCCTAATGTCCACATCGCTCATGATGTTCGGCATGAAGGGTCAGACGATATATGGAACTGCCAAGGCTGCCCTCTTGGGCCTGACTAAATCGCTTGCCCTCGAAGGAAAAGAACACAACATTCACATAAACTCTCTCGCACCAACCGGTTATACCAAACTCGCTGCCGGGGCAATCAAAGACGAAACGATCCTGAATCTCATGCGAGAATATACGCCCGCAGCAGAGGTGGCGCCATCAGTTTTGTGGCTGTGCCACGAGGACAGCAAGGTCAATGGGGAAAATTTCAGTGCTCAAGGCCGAGTTGTAGCCAAGATCATTATGGCCGAGGCACACGGTTTCCGAGGATCAAGGGATAGTGAATGGAATATGGAAACTATTAGGGACCATTGGGATCAGGTAATTGACGAAACGGAGTACGATGCAATTACTGATATAGCCATAACGGGCGCAAAAATGTTTCAAAGAGCGGGCGCCCCATCTGCCTTATCTGCAGATGTAATATCTAATGCATTCCTGACAGATTAGGCTTAACACATTGAGAAAAGCTATGTCTCTATAATAGATACGTAAATACTTCTACTTAAAAAAGCAAAGTTCTTGATGTTTTACTGCTTTAACGTAAACCACAAGCGAGTCGCTACTACAAGCGAGTCGCTACCCTCTTGTTAAGGCTGTGCTACAGGCTATAAGCGAGGCTAGAGAGCAAGTAGCTGCTTAGGTTGATTCTCAGAAATAAGTACAGAGGGGTGACATTAAAAAAAACCAACTTTTTTCTTATACTTTTTAAACTAATATAACTTTTTAATTTTAATATCTATTAAAACAATAAAAATTATTTTTATAGAGTTTTATAAACAGTTTATATAATATAAGTAATTTTAATAGCTTATATAATTTTTATAGCTTTAAAAAATCTATTAAAGTAATAGTAAAAAAAAAAAATTTAACAGCGCTATTATCATTGTTCTAGCGTATAATTCTTATTTTTTATTTTTTTAAAGTAAAGCTATATATAGTAGATAGCTATTATTATTTTTTTAAAATAACTTTTATGTTAAGAAAATTAATAAATTAAAAATTAATTTTTTTTTAAAAAAAAATTATATTACTAAGTAATATATTATAAATTACTAATTTTAGTTTTTTGTTTTTATTTCTAGTAATACTTTATACTAGCAATTTAGAAAAAAAAAACTTGTTTTATTAGAAATTAGTTATAAATACTTAAATTTTACTATTAAAATTACTCTAATTTATTAAATAATAGTATTTTAAAAAATTAATTAAATTAAAAATTATATAAAGTTTATTATTAATTTTTTTTTTTTTTTTTTTTTAAAAAAAAAGCTAAAATAAAATTTAGAAAAGTAGAAAAAAATTAAGTTTTTTTTAAAATATTTTTAAAATTAAAATTATTTATTATTTATTAAAGTTATAATTTTTATTTTAAATGTCTAATAAAGCTATTATAAAGTTTTTTTTTCTGTTTCTATTTTATTATTACAGAGGGGTGACATTAAAAAAAAGTGTATAAAAAAATCGTACTTTTTAAACTTGTATAGCTTTTTATTTAAAACAGCTGTTTAAAAAAAAAAAAAGAAAAGTTAGAGAAATTTACAAATACAATAGAAAAATTTTTTTAAAAAAAAAGCTTATATAATTTTTTAAATGTTTTAAAAACTGTAAATAGAAAGTTAAAAAAAGTTTAAATTTTAATACGTTTTAATTTTTTTTCTAGCGTATAATTTCTAGTTTTTTTTTTTAAAAAAAACCTATTAATAGCATGTAATTATATAAAAAGAAAATATAAATTTATTATCTAAAAAAAACAAAAATTAAAAAAAAATTAAAAATTTTGTTTTTTTAAAATAAATTAATAAATAATAAATTATTAATATTTAGTATAATATTTATTAGCGCCTATAACTGCTTTATAACGTCTAAGTAAAAAAATATATAATTATCTATTATTTCCTGTAGAATTAAATTTCACTCTTTAATTATAGCTCTTTTAAATAAATTAATACTTTTAATATTATTTTCTTTACTTAATAAATTAGTTCTTTATTTATTTAAAGCATTTTTTAATAAAGCCCAGATATTTTTAATAGAAGCTAAGTCTGGGCTATAAAGAGGATGTTTAAAAAAAATTAATTTAATTTTTTTAAAACTAATTTAAAACTGGTTTAGCTGTATAGATTTTTGAATTATTTTATTAAAATATCCAGTCTATAAACTAATTAGTATTTACATTAATTTTATAATTTAATAAATAATAAAAATTTATTTAATTAAATATTAAATTTAATAAAAAAATTAAAAAAGATATATAAACTAACCGGGTTTTATTTGTTTTTTAATAATAAGTTTTAATACTTTTTATATATAATCTGTATTATAAAAGTTATTTTTAAAATTAAGTATTTTAATAAATACTAGTTCTGATTTTCTTTCTATCTAAATAGCTTTCTATACTAATATAACAATATTTTAAGCTATAATTTAATTAGTATTAAATATTTTAAAAAGTGATAAAATTAAAAAATTATAATTAATTTTTAATCAATTTTATTTTTTTAATTTTTTTTTTACTTATAATTAGATTTTATAGAAGCTAATTCAGCTTCTATACTTTTATTTCTCTTTTTTCTAATATATTTCTGTCTAGAACCTAGACCTTTTTCTATTACTAACTTATTAGAAAATATAATTTTATTTAAATTCATATTTTTTATATTTTTAATTTTTTTTTTATATTCTAGTTTTATTTTTACTTTTTTTATTTAAAAAAAGTTTTTTACTAGTAATATTTGTACTGTATTTTTTTTTAAAAAAAATCTTTAGAAACTTTTTTTAGATTTATTTAAATTATTTTTAAATAAAAAATTTTATTTATTATTTTAGAGCTTTTAATTAAATCTCTATTAATAATTTTTTTTTCTCTTTTTAATAGTTTAATTTTATTCTAATTTTTATCTCTTTTTAAACTAATAAAAAGTTTATTTTTTTAATTAATTTAAAATATAGTATTATAAATACTAGTAATAAATTTATTTAAAATAAAAAATACATTTTTAATTAAAGTATTTACTTTATATAAAAAAATTTTTTTTTTATAGTCTGTAAATTAAGATTTTATTTAACTTTTATTTAGAAAAAATAGAGGTTCAGATTTTTATTTCTAAAATATTTATTTATATACTAATTTAACTAGTTTATTATTATATAATTAGTACTTATATAAGCAAACCTTTATTTTTTAATTTTAATTTTTTTAATACTAAATTACAGCTTTAGCTCTAGTTTCTTGCTTACGTAATATAAATAAAGCTAAGTTTAGTTAGTATAAAATAAAAAGTTTTAAAAAAAATTAAAAAAAAAATTACCGCGTATAAAAATTTAAACTTTTTTTTACTGTATATTTAAAGCTTTTTAAAACATTTAAAAGATTATATAAGCTTAAATTAATTAAATATATATTAATATTTTAGATTTACTATTATAGTATACAGGTTTTATTTTAGTATAGTTTATTTAGTTTATTCTAATATATTACTTAAAAATAGTTTATATAATTTAACTTTTAAATAATAGTAGTTTTTTAAAGAATTTAAATTTATTATAACGTAAATACTATAAATTATTATTAGAATTAAAATATTTTTTAAAAATAAATACTAAAATTAAGTATTAAATTAAAAGTATATTTTAGTAATATATATTTACTTATATAAAATACTTATTCTAACTCTTTTTTTAAAGAAATTTCTAAAATAGTTTTTTAGTATAAAATATATTAAACTTAAAGTACTTTTAAAAGTTTTAAATTAAATATATAGCGTATAAACTAAAAATTAGATTTTTTTTACATTATTAAACTAAACTAAATAAACTATACTAAAATAAAACCTGTATACTATAATAATAAATCTAAAATATTAATATATATTTAATTAATTTTTAAAAAATATATTATAATTTATTATAGCTATTTAAAGGTTATATATTAACTAAACTAATACTACCTTTTATAAACTTTAAAACTGAATAAATTTAAAATTAGTAGGCTTATAAGTAAATAATTGATATTTATTAAAAGCTATAAATCCTAGCTTTTTAAATATTAAATTTTTATTTTAATAGCTATTATAAGTAAAGAGTTATTTAGTTTTAAAGTTTTATATAAATATTTAATATTAAGTATCCGACTCGCTTATCTGTCCGACTCGCTTATCTTTTATATTAGTTATAATTATAGTTCATGTATTCTATAAGCGAGCGGTGTATATAAATAAACGGCGTATTTTCTAACTGCTCTAGCACATACTAGTTATATTTATAATACTTCTACAGTAGGGTGACACGAAAAAAACTCCCTCTAAAAAATAGCAATTTTTAAACATTAATAACTTTTTAACTAGACTAGCTATTAAAATAAAAAAAAAAAAGTTTTAAAGAGAATTAGAATTGTTTCTTTTATAATAAAAATAATATATAACTTATGTAATATTTATTACTTTATAATTTAAAGTAAAGGTATAGTAAAAAAACGTATAAATTTGAAAGCTGATTTATTTTTTATTTAAAACATTATTTAAACTTTTTTGTTTATACTATTTTAATTAGAATTAGTCTATATTACGTAAGTAAAAAACTAGAGCTAGATATTTAATTAAACATTAAAAAAATAAAGTTTAAAAAATAAAGTTTTGCTTATATAATTACTAATTATATAATAATTCACTAGTTAAATTAGCATAGAAATAAATATTTTAGAAATAGAAATCTAAATCTCTATTTTTTCTAAATAAAAATAAGATAGAATCTTAATTTTTAAACTATAAAGAAAAAGTTAATTTTTTAATTAAAGGCTAATACACCTATTATAACTATTTTTTATATATTAAATAAAAATAAAATAAGTATTAAAAATACTATATAAAAAACAAATAAAAAAATAAATTATTTAATAGCTTAAAAAAAGAAAGAAATTAAGATAAAATTAAGCTAATTAAAAGAGATAAAAGAATTATTAATAGGGGTTTAATTAAAAGCTCTAAAAAAAACAAATAAAAAATTATCACTAGAAAATAATATAAAAATATTTAAAAAAAACTTATAAAGATATTTAAAAAAGAAAAATTATAGTATATATATTAGTACTAAAAAACTGTATTTAAATAAAAGAAAAGCTAAAATAAATTTAAAAAATTTAAAAAATTTAAATTTAAATAAAATTATATTTTCTAATAAGTAAGTAATAGAAAAAAACCTAAGTTCTAGACCGAAATATATATAAAAAAAAAAGAGTAGAAGCTGAATTAGCTTTTATGAAATTAAATTATAAACTAAAAAAAAAATTAAAAAATTAAAATTAATTAAAAATTAATTATAATTTTTTAAATTAATTAGATTTTTAAAAAAATTAGTACAGAGGGGTGACATTAAAAAAAAACCAAAAAAAAAGTTATACTTTTTAAACTAGTATAACTCTGTAACTAGACCAGCTATTAAAATAAAAGAAAATTAATTTTGAAGAGATTTAGAGGATTTAATTTTGTAATAAAAAAAATACATAGCTTATATAATATTTATTACTTAGAAATTTAAAGTAAAAGTATAGTAAAAAAAAATGCAAACTTAAAAGCTGATTTATTTTTTTTCTAGCGTAAAATTTTTATTTTTTATTTTATTATTTTAAAGTTGTATACAGTATATACTTGTGGTCTTTTTTTAAAAATATCTTTTTTATTTTTTTAAAAAAAGATTTAATAGTAGAATTTTTTTTTTCAAAAATTAAATTATATAAATATATTAATAATTAATCAAATTATTAATATTTTGTATAATACCCGTTAGCTTTATTAACTGCCTCCCAACGTCTAGGTAAAGATAATATACAATTATCTATTATTTTTTGTGGAATTAAATTCCATTCTTTATTTATAGCGTTTATAAATAAAGTATTATCTTTTTTATTATTTTTTTTACCTAATAAATTAGGATTTAATTTTTTTAAATTATTTTTTAATATAGCCCAGATATTTTCTATAGGTGCTAAGTCTGGGCTATAAGCTGGATGTTCAAATAATTCAATTTTATTTCTTCTAAACCATTTTAAAACTGGTTTAGCTGTATAAATTTTTGAATTATCTTATTAAAATTTCCAGTCTATAAACTAGTTAGTATTAATTTTAATTTTAAAATTTAAAATTTTTATAAATATATTAATTAAATATATTTATTTTATTTTTAAAAATAAAAAAAAGGTATATAAACTAACCGGGTTTTATTTGTTTTTTAATAATAAGTTTTAATACTTTTTATATATAATCCGTATTATTAAAGTTATTTTTAGAATTAGGTGTTTTAATAAACACTAATTCTGATTTTCCTCCTATCCAAATAGCTCTCTATACTGATATAACAATATCTCGAGCTATAATTTAATTAGTATTAATTTTTTTAAAAAAGTAATTAAATTAAAAAATTGTAATTAATTTTTAATTAATTTTAATTTTTTTAATTTTTTTTTTTACTTACAATTTGATTTTATAAAAGCTAATTCAGCTCCTACTCTCTTATTTCTCTTTTTTCTTATATATTCCTGTCTAGAACCTAAGCCTCTTTCTATTGCTGACTCATCAGAAAATATAATTTTATTTAAATTTATATTTTCTAAATTTTTTAATTGTTTTTTTGCGTATTTTAATCTTATTTCAGCTTTTTTTTTATTTAAATACGGCTTTTTAGTACTAATATTTATACTCTAATTTTCTTCTTTTAAATATCTTTGTAAGCTTCTTTTAGATATTTTTATATTATTTTCTAGTAATATTCTTTTATTTGTTTTTTTCGGGCTTTTAATTAAATCCCTATTAATAATTCTTTTATCTCTTTTAAATAGCTTAATTTTATCTTAATTTCTTTCTTTTTTTAAGCTATTAAATAATTTATTTTTTTTATTTATTCTTTGTATAGTATTTTTAATACTTGTTTTATTTTTATTTAATATATTAGAAATAGTTATAATAGGTGTATTGGCTTTTAATAAAAGATTAACTTTTTCTTCATAGTCTGAAAATTGAGGTTCCATCTTGTCTTTGTTCAGAGGAAATAGAGATTCAGAATTTTTTTTTCTAAAATATTTATTTATGTACTAATTTAACTAGTTTATTATTATGTAATTAGTGCTTATATAAGCAAAACTTTTTTTTTAAATTTAATTTTTTTAATATTTAACTTAATTTCTAGCTCTAGTTTTTTGCTTACGTAATATATACTAAACTAAATTTAGTTAGCGTGAAATAAAAAGTTTTAATAATTTTTAAAATAAAAAATAAATTAGGTTTTAATTTTATACTTTTTTTTACTATACTTTTACTTTAAATTTCTAAGTAATAAATATTATATAAGCTATGTATTTTTTTTATTACAAAATTAAAGCCTCTAAATCTCTTCAAAATTAATTTTCTTTTATTTTAATAGCTGGTCTAGTTACAGAGTTATACTAGTTTAAAAAGTATAACTTTTTTTTTGGTTTTTTTTTAATGTCACCCCTCTGTACTAATTAAATTATAGCTTAAGATATTATTATATTAGTATAAAGAGCTACTTAGATAGAAGGAAGATAAGAATTAGTATTTATTAAAACACTTAATTTTAAAAATAACTTTAATAATATAGATTATATATAAAAAGTATTAAAACTTTTCTTAAAAAACAAATAAAACCCGGTTAGATTATATACTTTTTTTTACTTTTTTACTTAAATTTTTTATTTAATTAAATAAATTTAATTAAATATTAAATTATAAAATTAATATAAATACTAATTAGTTTATAGACTAGTATTAAGGCTGTGCTACAGGCTATAAGCGAGGCTAAAAAGCAAGTAGCTGCTTAGGTTAATTTTTAGAGATAAGTACTAGTAGAGTTACGTAAGTAAAACGATGTGTGATATACTATATAAGTCTCCGTGTTAGTAATAGAGTATAATAAATTAATAGTTAATTCTAAATAATAGATTTACTAACAAAGTAAATATAATTATAAAGTATAATTATATAAACTATATATATATGCCTAAAGCTTCTGCTTAGTACTGTTTAGTTACTCAGTACTACTAAGCAGACTAATTAACTAAGTATATTACGTAACTAGCTATAGCAGTACAACTCTATCAGCTCTGTTATTAATCTACGTTTATAGCTTATAATACTATTCTCTTTCTAGCCTAGCTTAGTTTTTTAAGCTAATATATAACGCGCGGGTTTTCTTTGTTACTACCTATTTTTATAATAATACCTAAAATACTAACAGTTTTTAGTACTGTCCGCTGTTATTATTTAGCTGATTTTATTAAAGCTGTAGAAAAAGTTATAGTTTAAAAGTATTTAACTTACGTAAAGTATAAATAAGTGTATAAAATATATATTTATTTTAAAAAATATAGTAAGTATCTGTATTGCGGGCAGCGGTGTAATATTTATATTACTTAGTTTAAGTTTTAGCATTTTACTAAAAAAAAAAAAAATTATAATAACAGATAAAAAAGTTGTATAAAGCGTAGAATACAGCTGTAAAAATATATAAATAAACTTTAAAAAATTTGCAGATAGCAAGAGCTAAAAAAAAACAGCTTTATTAATAGATAAACTTACTTAATTATTGTGCGGAAAAAGCTATATTAGTAAAAGAATAAAATTTAAAAAAATAAAAGCAGCGGAAACACAAAGCGTTATTTAAAGTTTTTACTTTTAATAATTTTTCTAAAAGTTTTACTTTTAATTTTTTTCTAAGCACTTAGAACGCTATTAAAAGTTTTTTTAATAACTTTTAGAAAGTACCCGTATCGTCTGCTAGTCCTTAAATATTTAGTTATATATAATATATTACTTTTTTTTAGGTATGTTTTTTTTAACTACTTTTATGTAGTAGTAAAAGTAATTTTATTTTTAGCTTTTTTTAAGTAGTTGCTAACAGTTCTTTAGATTTTATTTTAGTTTCTAAGTATTTTCTAAATCTAGATATTTTTTTTATTTAACTAACTATTTCTGTGCGAAGTAAGTATTACAGAATTTATTTTATTTTATTTTGTAGTAGCTTACTAGCGCTTCTACTTTAAATTTAACTTCTTTTTCTATTTTATAATAGAAGTGTTTTTAGACTAATATTTCGGCGTTAGCAGATTCTAATAATAATATATAGAATACTAAATATATTCTAGTATTAGCAGAGAGTTAGAGTTTATAGTTAACTAGTTTTTTTCGTTTTAGAATTAAAAATAGTCCGACCTTAACGTAATCTAATTTTTTACTTAGTTATATTATTTAAAAGTTTTTTATAAAAAAATATATTTTATCTTTTTTTTTTAGCTAAGATGCTATTTTTCGTTTCTAATTAGTATAAAAAATAGTTTTATGTTATGCTGTCTTAATATTTTTCTGTAATTATTTATAAAGTTTTTATAATTTTTTTAATTTATTTATTACTTAATTTATAACTAGCTTAATTTGTTTTTTTTTAATTTTTAGTAATAGAAGATTTAGATGTGTTCCGTGTAATACGTAATAAAAAAATTACTTTATTATTACTAATTTTTTATTATTAAATATAAGTTATGCTATAAGTAGTAGTAATATCTAATTATTCTGTTTTTAGTTGCTATATATCCGTAAATATATTTTTATAGTTTAATTTATTCTTTCTATTTAACCGTCTGTTTATAAGTAGTATACTATTAATAATTTTCTTTTAATTCTGATAGCTAATATTAGTATCGTCTAGTAGTTTAATATAAAAAGTTTATCTCTATTACTAATAATTAATTAAAGTAATTTATAATACCTAACTACGCAATTTAAAATAATCTGTACTAGTTTTAGCGCAGTATAGTTATTTTTAAATAAAATTATTTCTACGTATTTCGTAAATCTATCTATAACTACTAAAATAGTATTATAAAGTACTTTAAAAACTAAGTTATAAAACGTTAGTAGTCCGGTAATAAAGTTTATAGTAATATCTGTTTAAAGTTTATTTAGTATTTTTACAGCTTATAGTTCTCTATATTAAGCGTGTATACTGTACTTGTTTTTCTAATATATTATATATTTTTTAATAAACTTTGTTACTTTGTTTTTTAATCTAAAAATATCGTACATTTGTTATATTAGTTTAATTATTTATTTAATACTTAGGTGTCTGTACAACAAATTTTCGTAATACTACTAAATAATAGTTTAGTAAAGTTTTTTTAGTACTTATTAATATACTATTATAATAAAATTAATACTGTGTGCTGGCTTTAAAGTGCTGTTTAGCGCTTACTTAAAAATAGCAGCTTTATTTATTAACTTAGTTTCTGTAATATCTATTTTTTAATTTAAAGTATCTGCTTTTCTATTTTTTTTATTTAGTATATAGATAATTTTAAATTTATACTGTTTTAGTTTTTTACTCTATCTAGTATATTATTAGTCTAATAGTTTAGTTATTGTAAATATTATTAGGTTTTTATAATCTAAGTATACTGTAAGTTCTAAATAACTTTCTGTATAGATTCTTTAATACTTAAAAAAGTTTATAATAGTAAGTAATTTTTTATTATAAATATTGTAGTTTTTTTTAGCTCCGCTAAACTTTTTTAAATAATAAATAATTAAATACTATTTATTTATTTTTTTTTAACTAATATATATTTTTATTACTAGGTCTAATGCGTCTGTTTCTATGCGTAAAAGTTTTCTACTAATAAAAAATATAAAAACTGGTAGTAATATGCTTGCTTCTTTAAATATTTTAAAAGCTTATTATTAGTCTGTATTCTACTTAAATAGTATATTTTTTCTTATTAATTTAGTAAATAGTAGTGCCTTTTCTAAGTAGTAATTAATAAACTGCCTATTAAAGTTGCAGAATTCTAAAAAAAATTATATATTTTTAACGTTTTTTAGCGTTAACCAGTTCTTAACTACTTTAATTTTTTTTAAACTAATTTTAACTCTGTGTCTTTCTATAATATATTTTAAAAATTTAACTTTTTTTTTATAGAATTTATATTTTTTTAGTTTAAGTCGTAGCTTTATTTTTTCTAAATATTTTAGTACTATTTATACGTACTGGACGTGTTCCTTAAAGTTTTTAAAAAAAACTAAAATATTATTTAAATATACGATAACAAATATATTTAGGTGTACTTTTAATATATTATTAATAAGTGCCTAATATATCGCAGATGCGTTAGTAAAACTAAATAGTATTATAAAATATTTATAGTGCTTATACCGCGTCCGGAATACTGTTTTTTATTTTTTATTTTTTTTTATACGTATTAAGTTGTACGCGCCTTAAAAATTTAAAACTATAAATATTTATATTTTAAATAATCTATTTTTAAACTTCTAAATATTTAGTAGTAGATATCTGTTTTTAATTATAATGTTATTAAATTTTCTAAAATCTACACATAACTGTAGAAATCTATCTTTTTTAAAAATAAAAATAATTAGATATTCTGTTTCTGACGTTAATTTACGTATAAATTCTTTTTTAAAGTTTTTATTAAAATATACTTATAATAATATAAGTTCTTTTTCTGTTAAACTGTAAATAGGCTTAAAAGTTAGATACTTTTTTTTTTAAAGAGCTATTTTATAGTTCTAGAGCTAATATTTAAATAACGCTTTATCGTCTACTTTTTTTTAAAAAAGTAGTTTTTATTTACTATACTTTTTAGGAATTTTAAAAGTTACGCGAGTTATTTCTAAAACTTTTACTTTTTTATTTAGTAGCTTTTTATTAGATTTAGTAAAGTTAACTTTTCTTTTTAAAAGCATTTTATTTAATTTTTTACTGCCTATATTATTTAGCGTAATTTTATCTACTATTAAATACTGCTAATACGTAGGTACTAATATAATAGCGTAATTATATTTTATAAACGAAAGCTTTTTTCTTGCCTAGTTAATATATAAGTTATACTTTCTAAACTATAAAAGTTCTAAAATAACGTTGTAGATAGCCGTGCTTATAATATTAAAAAAAATCTCTTTCTAGTGTTTCTAGATGTCTATAATAGTTATAGCTTCTTAATTTATTAATACTTTTTCTAGTATTTTTCTTTCTGTTACTATATAGAAGAAATAAAATTACTTATAAGTATATGTTTTTATTTTACTACGCTTTACAGTCTACTGTAAAAAGTAGTTACACTAAACTTTTATATCTAATAATATTTTTATTTAGTATCTATTAAGCTTAACAGATAGCTTAACTAAGTTCTCTAAGTTAGTAGCGTATAATACTTTAAGTTAATTCTAAGCGCTAAATACTGTTTTAAAAAAAACTTATTACTAAATCTATACAGGCGTTTTTTATTTTAGTATTGTTTGTAATTTTTGTGTAGGTATATTTACTAAAAATTTTACGTATATTTTCTATTAACTAGCATATTTATTATAAGTTCTTTGTTTTTATTTATTCTAAAAAAATATTACGTTTATTATTTATTCTATAAGTAAGCGTTATATATATATATTTTGTAGTTAAACTACTGTTGCGTATATTTGCGTAGTTTTTTTAAAAACTATTCTGCTACTACTTTATTTAAGTAATAAATCTAGTATTAGTTTTTTCTGCAGAATATTTATAAGTAGCTTATATATTTTAAATTTTTTAGGTTTAGATAGTATTACAGTTCTTACGTGTTTTAGTTTTATAAAAAGCTTAGAACTGTATTTAGTTCGCTGTTAGAGTTTAGTAAAACTCTCTATTTAATTTCTAAATCTAGTTAATTAATTTATTTTTATATTTTAGAACTATATTATTATCGGCGTTCCTCTAGATCTTAGTTTTTTTTATCTAAGTTATAGTACTTTTTTAACTGTTTACGCGTTATAAGTAATTTTTTCTACTATACAGGCGTTTTTATTAAATTTTTTCTGTATTTTTTAAAAGCTTCAGCTAATTCTTATATTTTTTTAAAATTTTTATTTATTCTAAATTATGTGAGTTTAGGTAACGTGCTGCTATCGCTGTTTTTTTTAAACTTATAACTAGTATTATTTAGATAGTTTTTATAATTATATACTTCGCGAAAAGCTTCTTTTTTCTTAAAGCTAGATTTTTTAAACTTAACTTCTTTAAAGATACTTCTAGACTCCGTCTAAGTACTTTTATTTTAATACTAAATATAATTAAAAATTTTTTTTATTTTTCTGTTTCGCAGTAGTTCGCTGTTGCAGATAAATTCTATTTTATAAAATTTATTTATAATAACTTTTTATTTATCGTCTGCGTCGGATTCGTCCTCTAAAATAGTTTATAATATATTTAGCTGTTAAATAACTTTGTTTTTTAATTAATAGTTTTTTATAATATAGCCTGTTTTTCCACACGCGTAGCAAGTTATAGCTTTACTTTTAAGTTTATTATTTCTTTTTTTATTACTTTTTTGTTCTGTTTTTTAAATATTACTAAAAACTATTAGTTTGTTACTATAGATATTATAAGTAAAATACGTTACTTTATATTTAACTCGTTTACCAGTATTAGCGTTATAGTATTTTTTACTATAGCTTAGTTTAGTACGTTATTTGTATTTTAAGTTCCGGTTTTAGTATAATTCTATTTATAATTTATACAGTTTCTAATTAATATTAATAGATTTATTTATAAGTTATTTAAGCGTGTTGAGCTGAGCTTTAGAACGTATAAGTTTTTTTTTAACGTTAAATTTAAGTTCTTAACAGTATATTATTATAAGTACTTTATTATTTTATTTAGTAAAAATTAATAGTTACTAAAATTTATTAGCGTAGTCAGCAGCTAAAGCCCGTTATTTAAAATATTAAATAGTTTGTTTAGTAATTATATTTTTATTAAAAACTCTAAAAACTTATTTAATCTTTTCTTTAAATTTATTAAAATTTTCTATCTATTTGTTAACGTTGTCGTTAGCTTCGCTGTTTTTATACTTAATAAAAGCTAGTTTAATCTATTAAAGTGCTTTGCTTTTTATATACGT
Source organism: Corynespora cassiicola (assembly GCA_022059125.1). NCBI lineage: Eukaryota > Fungi > Ascomycota > Dothideomycetes > Pleosporales > Corynesporascaceae > Corynespora > Corynespora cassiicola. The sequence continues at coordinate 3,657,787 of JAEUWY010000006.1, read as the reverse complement.
AGCTATAAATATAACGCGTTTTTTTTTTTTAATATTTTTACTTTAGAAGTTAAAAAATAAGTTAAGCTGTAAGAGCTAGTTTTTAAACTTACTTTTTTTTTTATAGTAAAAGTTAAATATTACTACTTTAATAGAATTATTATCTGCTGTGTTAGGTTATATAATTATACTAATAGTAGCTTTAGTACTAACAGTGCTACTAGTTAGAGTTAAAAGTGCGCGTAATTCTAAAGTAGTATTTATTTTAAAAAATATTTATAATATTAAAGCTGTGCTATAGGCTATAAGCGAGACTAAAAAGCAAGTAGCTGCTTAGGTTAATTTTTAAAAATAAGTACTAGTAAAGTTACGTAAGTAGAATAATATACGATATACTATACAGATTTCCGTATTAGTAATAGAGTATAATAAGTTAATAGTTAATTCTAAATAATAGATTTGCTAATAAGGTAAATATAATTATAAAGTATAATTATATAGACTATATATATGTGTCTAAAACTTCTGCTTAGTACTGCTTAGTTGCTTAGTACTGCTAAGCAGACTAATTAATTAAATACGTTACGTAACCAGCTATAGCGGTGCGACTCTATCGGCCCCGTTATTAGCCTACGTTTATAGCTTATAACAACTAGAAATCGTAATAAAATAATTTAAAAATTTATACAGCTAAACTAATTTTAACATGGTTTAAAAAAAAATTTAAATTATTTAAATATTTAGCTTATAGCCTGAACTTAGCACTTATAAAAAATATCTAAACTATATTAAAAAACAATTTAAAAAAATTAAATTCTAATTTATTAGGGAAAAAAAATAATAAAAAAAAATACTTTATTTATAAACGCTATAAATAAAAAATAGAATTCAATTTTATAAAAAATAATAGATAATTATATATTATTATTACCTAGACGTTAGAAGGCAGTTATTAAAGCTAACAGATATTATACAAAATATTAATAATTTAATTAATTATTAATTTATTTGTATAATTTAATTCTTTAAAAAAAAATTATAAGTATATACTGTATATAACTTTAAAATAATCAAATAAAAAATAAAAATTTTACGCTAGAAAAAAGATAAATTAGCTTTTAAATTTGTAATTTTTTTACTTCATTTTTACTTTTAATTAATAGGCTATAAATATTGTATAAGCTATTTCTTTTTTAGTACTAAAGAAGAATTTATAAATTCTTTTAAAAAAAATTATTTTTTTATTTAACAGCTAGTCTAGTTACAGATTTATAGTAGTTTTAGAAGTGTAACTTCTTTTCTAATATTTTTTAATATTACCTCTCTGTTATTATTTTATTATTATAAAGCCATTAATTTTAAAAGTTTATAATTAATAATAAACTAGTTAATAGTCTATAGTTTATAAACTAACTATAATAATTAGTAATAATTTTAATATAAACTTTAAAATTTATATATATAAATATAAAAAGTATAATAGAGTTTAAAAATTAGTAATAATTTTTTTTATAACATTAATTCAAATAAATATTTATAATAAGTAAAGTTTTATAAAAAAATATTAAAGTTTCTATTTAAAACTTATAGTAACTTATTAAAAACATTTTATTTTATATTACTACGTTTTATATTTAGTATTTTAATAATTTTAAGCTATAACTTTTTTTATTATTTTTAAATAAAGTTTTAAACTTTTAAAACAGAGTTTTTTTTTAACTACTATTTTTACAATTTATAGTTTATAATTTATCTGATTATAAATTTATAAATTAGTAAACTAATCAGCTTATAAAATAAAAACTATTTACTTATTTATTAATAATTTAATTTTTTTATCAATTTTAATTACTGTTTTTTCAAATACCTAACTAGTATTATTTCTGTTTTTTTTATTAATTTGTATTTACTGTTTAGTTCTAGCCCAGCATAGCTAAGAGAAAGGGACTCTCGTAGCTCTTTCGATATTGAAAAATTCTGCGTCTTTTACCAAATGTTTATTAAGTTACCCAGCTGAGAAATTAAATATCTACTCTAGTATTTTATCTGAGAAAAGGTGGCGTTTATAGCAGGAGTCTGAATTACATTAAAAGCGGGTTAGTTTAGGAACCTCTTCTGCACTAGGTCTAGCTTCTAAAAGGCTAATAAGATAGTTAAGAATTATAGCCAATCTCTCTGCACAGGTTAAGCTCTTATGTAGAACTGCCTTAAAGACTTGTATCTGTCGCCTACGAGACACCATCAGGTTTAGATAAGGTGGACATCTTTCGGGCTAGCCCAGACAAGGCACGGGGTAGAGACGGGCTGCCAGGATGAGTGTGGAAAGAGCTATGGCCCATTCTGAAGGACGAGATTGCACTGCTTTTCACTGACTGAGAAACATTAAGACTGATTATCTATCATTATGGTGAAAATCGATTGTAACTCAAACCGAAGGACAACACTTTCATGTTTGGCGCAACTTGGTGATGAGGTGATATTTAGCCTTGCACTTTGTCTAGTAAATTTCATCCTAGACTCCAAGGATGAAGGTGGGCGGACGCCACTATCGTGGGCGGCAGAAAATGGACACAAGGAGGTAGCCAAGCTGCTGCTCAACACAAGAAAGGTTGGTGCCGACTCGAAGGATCGAAGAGGACATCTACCACTATCGTGGTCACTAATGGATGGGCACAAGGCAACTACCGGGTTTCTACTCGCCACGGGCAGGATCGACGTTAACTTGACGGATCAACTACGCCCACAGATTGACGTCCATGTTGCCCGTGTACAGCGGACCCCCCCGGTGCGCACACGCTCCCTCTCTGACCCCTTCCCGCTCTCGGCCCCCTACACGTGGCACCCTTACCCCTCGCGTGTGCGCTTCGGGTAAGGCATGTGATCGGAGGCCCCAATCTGGGTGAAGGGATGTCAGCTGGGCTGGGATATGGGGCGGCGCGGCTGATTGGGACTAGGAGATTGTTCGTGGGTCGGCTTGGTTTGGGAGCTGCGAGGGAGATGGGGAATGATTGGGAGTCAGCGGTTCGGAGGGAAACTGGTGGTGTAGATTTGGGGGGTGACGTAGGTTGGTGCGAGATTGGGATCGGAGAGAAACAGGGGTGTGGGTTGTTTGTTAGGAGTTTGGGGTGGGATTTGAGAGTCTTTTCTTGGATGGTGGAGGGTGGGTTGGCGAATGGGAGGGTAATTGCGGTTAGGTGACGTTACATACACGAGAATAAGAAATAGGACATGCATTAAGTGGGAAATGGTAGTGTGTCAATCAACGAGTATATTTGTATCCATTGAGACCTCTACGCAAACCATGGCCTGGAAAGGCTTTCGAAAGCCAATCTAAGGGTATTCCTAAACTCCCATGCCATGCTCAGTAAATTTAAACTTGAAGAAGTGAAATTTATTCAATTTACATCGCATTATGTCCCTTTTCACCACGCCAAGATGTTCTACACAAAAACAACCCCGGCCTTGGGATCGATATCGCAGCTGGCAACCCGGCGAACCTCGACTTGGGTCGTAGGATCCGCATTCCAAGCATGAGCCCAGCTCATGGGTTGCGGCTCTGTGACTAATTTCCACTCATACTGAAGGAGAATGAAAATCATAGCAATCTTAACCTCGTTGGCCGCAAAGAAACGGCCTGGACAGGAATGGTTGCCATGGCCAAAAGCCATGTGTTCCGGCGATGTCGTGACCAACTGAGAGGTGAGTTCCTTGCCCGACTGCTGTCGCAGCCGGTAGAAACGATAGCCGTCCCACGTATCCGGGCTCTCATATACTTTCGGGTCTCGCATCCAATGCGTCGACACGGCCAAGATGTTGTCTTTTGGAATCATGGTCCCGTCCGGGAGCGTAATATCTTCAAGGGTACCGCGAATCATCGTAGCTGTAAAAAAAAAGTAAGCAGGTACTTTTCTCCAACCAATCAATGGCACATACATATCTGCGGGGGCTTCATTCTCTGTGTTTCCTTCAAGACGCTGTCAAGTAGCTTCATCTTGAACAAGGCAGACTTGGTCCATCCCTCCGAGGCAAGTACACTGATTATCTCTTCCTTCAAAGCCGGAATCATCTCGGGGTGGGACGCCAAATCGTACATGGTTTGGACGACGAGATCAGTAGTAGTGTGAATGGCCACCACAGACATCAACATCTGCATAGCCACCGGATCATAAGCCCGAGTATGGCTGCGTTCAAGCCACTCCAGGGTGTCATCAAACTCAAGTTTCTCGCCTTTGGCCAGGGCTTCTGCTTTCAAGACCTTTCGCTGCTGCAAGATGGGGTTGATAAAGTTGCGAGCATCTTTCATACTCTTCCGCAGGCTGATGCCGTACGATGTGAAGTGCGATACCATAGGGCGCAGAATATAGGGCCATTGGCGGAGCTTGTCTGCCCCCGTAAAAGATTCCGAGGTGTAGTCAACAGCAATCTTGAGCCAGCCTTTGTTTCGGCACAGTTCCTCGCCCATGAAAATGCGGGTGGATAGACGGGCAATAAGCGGCAACAATGTATCTCGAAGTGGAATTGGGTGCCATTCTGTCGGAACATTCAGCTCTCGTCTAGGTCAGTGTTGCGGGGTCAGCATACCTGTCTGTTTGCTGAAATATTCATCGAATGCTAGGCGCGCCTCGTAAGCCAGCGGGAACGTGATCTTGTCTTCGTTACGTCAGTGAATGGGCAAGACACAACAAATCGGATAAATAGCTTACTTAACATCTTGGTCAGGTCTTTGTTCACGACCGACTTGAGCAGTTTCAGGTCGTCTGGCATAGCCTCACTAAAAGGCTCGAAACCGCCGATATGAGGGTGCATTGGCTAACCATGTTCTCAGTGTCTTGAACCCAATTTATGCAGAGTCTTTGAACCGTATCAACATACCACAACGTTCCCCTTGACAAAACTTAGACGCGGATCGCTCCTAATCACGTCTGCCATTTCCGGGGGCAGAACTGTCATTTCTCCAACATCGCTGATGATACGGACTGGCTTGTTGGGGTACTTCGCGAACCATTCGTCCACCGTCTCACGCCAGTTGAAGAGAACCTGCTGTACGGCTCGGCTGGTCGAGAGCTCGTGCCACTTCTTGGGATTGCACAAGGGAACATTTGGTTTTTTTGCCAGGAGACGATTGAATGACCATCCAAAGGAAAGCAGCCCAATGATGACGAAGACCCAGGGTTGACCTGATGGCGCCAACAGGTCGTCCGTAGTCAATGTGGACAGTGGCTGGCCCATTGGAGTGGTGTAAATTTGAAAGGGATGGAGAGAAAGAGAGGTAAAGATAAGATGCGAAGGATTTCCATTTTTCGGTTGGCTGAAACGTTCCCTTTTAATGTACTTGTGGGTAACAGTCTCCAAATCTTCGTCCGCATGTAGTTGCACGGCAAAATAGTTCGAACAGATCCGAGTTGGAGAAGGTCTCCTCGCGCTCCGGAATAAGTTGCCATGCGTTTGACTTCAATTCTGACGAATTAAATCAGTTCTAATTATTGCCTGTGACGGTATTAAGCCTTGCGCCGACGAACGGTCCGCGGAATACACGGCGTGGCCGGAGTTTGATTGGGACAGCTTTGCTCCTATTTCTTCCAAGTGGTGCATGTTAAGTGGACCTTTCCACACCTTTGCGTAAGCACAAACGAAGAATTCTGGTTTTTCCACGGCGGTCGTCATTGTGGTCATTGTAGGTGGTCTTTGCGGTGTGTCGATCATCCCCAACTCGGGTTTGCAACGGCGACTGGGCACAGTAGTATTGCCCAGATGAACATAGTACAGCCAGATATAAAGCTAGGGCTACGGTACGCTTGATTCTAGTATCCATAAACAAGTCCAGCGACTGGACATCAACTGGATGGTAATTACGTATGGGAGGCGCTTCACCGGCACAGTCTTTGTTTATGAAAGCTGACGTTACTTGTCCCTACTATAATCGTCGCTACACCGGTTCTCATGGATCGCTGGTCCGTTGATGGTCCGCATCAACTAGCTCGGAAGCAACAGTCTCCGCCAGCCGCGGGCCGAACTGAACTTGATATTCAGGGCGGCTCTAGCAAACGACAAGAAACCGGCCGATAGAGCCCAAAAGGAAAAATATTCTCGATGAAAAAGACCCGGGAAACCAGGAATGTAGATTAGGTGCAGGTATTGAGGTATTGTGGGGAATCGCTCGCGGAACAGAGACATTGGAATGGGTATCGTGAATTGATGAGAACCAGACAGGCCAGAGGCGATCACCTTGCAAGCCTAAGGGCCGCAATCAATATATCTGTTCATTAGCAGCCCCATCTGCTCTCGCTCTGACACAAGAGATGGTTTTATTCGAGTGGCGAGGAGGCGCAGGAGAGGTACACGCGAGAGATGTAGCCTGTACCTGAGCTGTCAGCACCACAGAGTGGGCAGGTGGCAAAACGCAATCAGCTGGCAGGGATAACGACCAACCCTTTCCTGCCCGGATCTTGCGCTGGAAGCGATTTCTTTCCAGCGTAGTAGAGTCAGACATCGTGTTAAGCACAAGACTGCGATAAAATAGCGTAAGAAGTTAGTACGCGGAGCTTTAATTTAACTTACAACTAGCTTAAAATCCACAGGAGAAGTTAATAAGTCTCGCTTTTAGAAATACATCTAAAGAGCTGTAGAGTTTCTTTTCTTTTAGCTTTACTAAACTAAAACTAAATAATAAATACAGATAATAAGTATAAACAGTAATAATGCTAGTTAAATATTTAATAAAACAGTAATTAAAAATAATAAAAAACATTTAAACTATTAATAAACATATAAGTAATTTTTATTTTAAAAGTATGTAAATTATAAAAATTATTTCTATTTTTTTCTACTATTTTTATTTTATTATTAATAAACAGTAAGTATATTATTTTATTTCTATTTTATTTTAGTTAGTACGTACTATCTATCGCGTAATTTTCTATATTTTATAATATTATTTTATTACGGAATATAACGTTAATATATAATCTATACTTTTACTTTAAATAATAATAATTTTTTAATACTAATTTTTATTTCTAACTTATAATAACTATAATTATAATATTTTTTTAGCGTATAATTTTTAAATACATTTTTAAATTTTAATTTTTTATATTTATATTATATAGTTTATATAATTACTGCTGTTTACGCACTTATTATCTAATACTATTACTTTTTACTATTTTAATTATTTTATATATATTTTTTACTATTATAGTTATGTAAATATTATAGTAAAGTTATATATACAGTAGAGTAATAGTAGGCATAAAAATTATATTAAATATTAATTAATTAATCGATGTATCGGGCAGTTAAATATAAAGTAAAGTATTAGATTATTAAGCCTTTTAGCTTTTAAGTAAGCTATTTATACTTAGTTAGTTAAATTTATTTATTATAAAGTTTTATAATAGACGCGTTAAGTTTTTTTAACAGCTTTTCTACTAATTAAAAAGCCCGCTTCTAGCTTTAGAAGCTACTTATTATACTAATATATATATTATAACTTTTAGCTACTTATCTAGCTATTAGTTAAAAAAAAAATACTTATTTTTAATAGATTTATGTTGTCTGTATTTAAAAGTTAAGCTATTAATTTATTAGCTATTTTTTTAGTTTTTTTACTTTTTTCTATTTTTTTTTTAGCTTATCTGCTCTTTTTCTGCTTTTTTTTTATTATTTAATTTAAATAAATAATTTTTTTTTTTGCTGTAGTACTAGTAGATTAATTTTTTTAGTTCTAGTTTTTATTATCTAAAGTTATTAAATTAAATTAGTTATTCTGTATAGTTAATAGTTATTTTATATTTTTTATTTTTATTTTAGTTAGTATAGCTGCGGTCGGAGCTGATTTTTTATTTAATTTAGTTAATTAAAATAGTAGTAAACTAGTTATATTAAGCGCTACTTATCTAAGCAGTATTAATAGTTAGCTAGTTAATTTAGTTAATAAAAGTAGTAGTAAACTAGTTATATTAGATACAACTTATTTATATAGTATTACTAGTTATAAAATTATTATATCTGTTTTTAGAGTTAAAAAAGCTTTACTTAATTTATTTAGTTTTATATTAGCTAAAGTAATAATAGATATATGCTTTTCTAGTCGCGTAGCTTTTTTATAAAATATTTTTTTTAAAATAAATATAAATAGTTTATTTACTTTAAGCGTTAGTATAAATATTATATATTTTATACTTTTTTCGCTCGCTACTAAAGTTATTAGTATATTTATTACTTTAACTATTTTACTTTAAGTTTTTTAAATTTTAGTTATAGTTACTAATACTGCTGTGCTTTTAATATTTTTTTTAATTTTTTTAAAAGTATTTTTTTATAAGTAAATTAACACAGTTTAATTATATTTTTTTTAGTTATTATTAATTTAATTAATTTAATAACTAATTTACTAAAATTTAAATTTAATAATTCGTCTAAGCTAACGTTAATAGTTTTATTAATTTTAGTTTTAAATTACTTTTTTAAAATTTACTTTTATAATAGTATTAGTTAAAACTTTTAAGCTAGTACTAGCTTTAATAATTATTTAAGTATTTTAGTTAATTAATTTATTTACACTTTTAGCTATTTAAAAATATAGTTTTATTAATTTTTACTATATTTAGCTAGTTTAGTTTTTACTTAACGTAAGTTTTTAAAATTATTTTTACTTAAATTAAACGTATTAAATTTTTATAAATTAGTTAATTAATTTTTTTTTTTTAATTATTTAAATAATTTATTTTAGTAATACTTTACTTTAGTTAATTTAAAGTTTATTATTTTTAGTTATAATAAAGTAGATAGCTTCGTAGTAAAAATTTTTAATAATTATTAAATAAATTTTTTACTACGTATATTTATTTTTAGTTTAATTTAGCTGGTTATTAATTATTAGTAGTTTTTTTAACTAAACTTTTTTAGTACTAAATCGTTCTATTTTATCTATATTTTTTATATTATATTTAACGTTTAAATTATTTATATAAGTTTTATATAGCTTCTAAATAGCGCGGAGCGTATTATTTAAATATAATCTACTTAAGCACTTATAGTTATAAAACTTTTTAAAGTATTTATTATCTAATAAATTAATTAGTTTATTAATTTATATAAAAAATAGAATTTATTTTTTTAGAATTTTAAAAAGATTTCTATCTATTACGTTGTCCGTGTAAAAATTTAAAATTTTTACTTATATTTTAGTTTAATTATATATTATATTTTAAACTGCTTTAAATTTTTTATAAATAAACTAATTATACTATTTATAGTGCGCTATTTAAATTCTATTTATTTTTTCTAATTTCTAAATTACTTTAACTGCTATACTAGTAACTACTTTATTATTTATTTAAATAGCGAGTTAAGTAAGTTTCTAGTTAAATTTTTAAATTAAAGTTTTTAGCAGATATTTATTATTATTTTAAGTAGTTTACTAGTATTACAGAACTATTATAAAAATATTTTATAAATAAAAGCTGTAATAAACTAGCTTAGCCTCTAATATTTTTCTATAGTACTAGTTATTTTTTATTTTAATTAACTATTACGTAAATTAGTTTAGTTAATTAATTTTATATTTTAATATTATAGATTAACTATTAAGTATCTGGACTAGTTTATTTTCTTTTAATATAGTATCTAGTAGTATATTTACTTATTTACTTACTACTCTAATTAACTTTTTTATTTTTTAATACTGTTTTTTAATTAACACTTAACTAAATAAAAATAGTTTATTTAAGTTAGTTGCCTTTAAACTTAGTAAGTTTTTAATTATTTTACTATTTTAGAAAATATTTAGTTTTTTAATTTATATTTTTTTTTAATTAAAGCGTTCTAGTACTAGGTTAATCTATCTAGTTATTTACTTTTTTTAAAAAATAATCAGTATTATTTTTATTATCTAATATATTAAAAATTTTTTTATTAAATATATTAATTAAGTCTTTAATTTCTTTACTAAACTCGTTTTTTTTAGCTTTAGTTAGTTATTTACTTTTAAATTATTTAGGCTATTATCTATCTATTTTATACTTATAAACTATCTAATTTTATATAACGTTATTAAATTATTTAATTATACTAGAGTTATTTAATAATTTAAGTAGTTCGCTGTATAGTTAATTATTATATAAAATAATTTTAAAAAACTTATATAGGCTAGTTATTTTAACTAAATTACTATTTATCTAGATCTATTAGATATAAATATATTTTCTATTACCTAATTTAGGCTAGTTTTAATTAATTTTAGTTTTTTTTACTATTTATTAGCAGTTTTTTTAGTTAGTAAAAAAATTACGCTAAGTTATAATAGTAATAGCTAAATAGCTATTAGTTTATTTTTTTTTTATTAATTTATATTTAATTAATTTATTATTAAAGTTAGCGACGTGTGTATTTTTTTATATTTTATTTTATTTATTTCTATTTAGCAGAGGTAAAATACTTCTATTATTATCTAGTAATATTTTAGTAAGCTTAATTATTAATAGTTTTAACTAGCTGCCCGTGCTAAAATTTAATAATTTATTTAATTATATTTTAAAAAATATTTTTTTTATTAATATTTTTATAGTATTTAGAAAAGTCTGGTTTAGTAAAACTCGCTTTTTCTAGTATATACTTATTATAAATAATACTTATTATATAGTTTTTTAAGGCTTCGTTTTATATAATAAATAGTTATTTTATAAACTATTTAAATAATATAATTTTCTAGTAGTTTTAAATATTATAGGCTAGTATTTTTCTATATTTTTATTTTTTAAAACTCTAGTTTTATATAAAATAATTAACTAGTCTACTACTTAATTTAACAGATAAACGCTAAATAGTAGTAATTTATATTTATTTATATTAAAGTTCGCTTTAAAATACAGTACTATATTAACTAGTTAAAAATTATTTTTAGTATTTAATTAAAGCTAGATTTAATTTAGTTTATACTATACTTTGTTGTATTAAATAAGCTTTTTAAAGCTAATAATACTGCTTAATATTACTACTTTCTGTAAATTAGCTAATAAATTAACTATTTAATTATTTATTCGCAAAAGTAGTAATTAGTATAAAAAATTTATAAATTTATAATAAAAATTATAGTAGATTTAGTAGCAGTTAAGTTACGTTACTTACTTTTTATTATTTTAATAAATAATATATTTAGTTACTGCAGATACTATATTTATTATAATATAATTATATTACTTTTAGATAAAAGTAGTAAAAAATAGTTAAAGTAAATAATAGTTTTTTTTAAATATTATAGTAGGCCAGACGTTTAATTCGCGTTTAGTCTATCTACTAAAATATTTTACTTTTAATTTATTTATACTAATAATAATTATATTAATTAATAGTAACTAGAATACTAGAATTTTATATAAAATTATTAGTTAGTTAGCAGTTTTTTTAGACGACCTAAGCTTTATTAAAATTAGCTTTAATTATTTTAGTATTACTGCTTATTAAAAAACTAGTTTAATAGTTAAATTAGTTTAAAATAGTATATTTAGTTAAGTAATAATAAAAGTAAAGTTGGTAAATTAGTTTTATTATTTATAATTTTTTTATAACTGTAGTACCGTTAGGCCGGTATTATCTTTAATTAAATTATTACTAAATTAATTACTAAAGCGTTTGCTTTAAATTTTTTTACTAGTTTTAAATTAATTTTTTTTAGCTGCTATTTATTTATTATATTTACTACTTTATTTTTTTTATTTAACTATATATTAGTTTACTAGCGTTCGATTGCGTTTAATATAAATAGTTTATTTTTTAAATAATTTTTTAACTTTATATTAGTTAGTCTACTCGCTTTCTACTAGTTCTAATTAGTTTATTATTAATTTATTAAATAAATTATAAAAAAAATATAGTTTAAAGTATTTAACAGATATAACTAAGTAGATTTTTTAAGTTATTAGTAGATCTAGTTCCGCTGCGTTGTTTTTAATTACTTACTTTATATATTAAAAACTATTATATTACTATTTTAACTTATAGTATTCTATTAGTAGAGTGTATTTTTTATATAGTTTAACGTACACTAAATCGCCCAGTTTAAGTTTTAGTAGCTTATAGTACTTATTATAGTATATTTTTTACTTACATTTTATAGATTAATTATTTTTTAATTAAATTAATTATAAATACAGTTGTTAGTAGTTTTTTTAATATATTAAATCTATATAATACTTAGTTAGAGCTAAAACCTGTTAAAGTGTTTAGACTATTATTTATTACTTATTATACTGCTAGAAGCACGTTAACTTATTTTTATTTACTTATAGCTAGATAATATTTAATAGCTATTTTAAAAGTCTAAATAAATTATTCTAATTATTTATTTATTTATAGATAATAAATAGTTAATAGAAGTAACTTAGTATTTAATTTTTTTTATATACTTTTTTATAGATTGTTTATAAAATTTTAATTGCGATTTAAAATAATTATACTAAAAATTATCTAATTAGTTAGTTTATAAAGTATTAGTTTAGTCTATTTTTTTACTAACTAATTTTTTTAACTTAGTATAAAAGTAATTTTTTTAGTAAATTTATTAGTAATTATAAAAACTAAGTTAAAGTTTTAGTCTTCTAGTATTTTAGTAAAGTTTATTATAATAGTATAAAATAGTAAAGCTAGTAATTAAATAGCTTTTATATTTTTATACTTTAAATAATAATATATTTAATTAAGTCCGTATTAGCAGCAGTAACATATATATAGTTTAAATAATTTAAATAGTTTATATATATAGAAGTTTAGTTAAATCGCGTAATAGGCGCGATAGAATTCTATATAAAATTACTCGTCGTAGAATAAGTAAAATATATTTTTTTATACAGAAAAGTAATATTAAAAAAAAACTAAAAAAAATTATACTTTTTAAACTAGTATAACTCTGTAACTAGACTAGCTATTAAAATAAAAAAAGTTTAATTTTAAAGAGATTTAGAGGTTTTTTTCTTATATAAAAAATATTACATAGCTTATATAATATTTATTACCTATTATTTTAAAGTAAAAGTATAGTAAAAAAAAGTATAAATTTAAAAGCTGATTTATTTTGTTTCTAGCGTATAATTTTAATTTTTTATTGTATAAAAATAAATATCTATTAGTAATATATATATAACAAAAAAAAATTTATTTATATATTATTTAAAAAAGAAATTATTATAGATTAAAATATTAGAGTATTGCTTATATAAGCATATATTACATAACAAAATTTTAATTTTATTTACTTTAAGATTTTATTTAAAAATTTTAAAACAGTTTTTTTTTATATAACTTTATTATAGAGATAATGGAGTTAAAAGTTTTTACTAATTTTTTAAAAAATAGTATTTTTAAAAGTGTAATAATAATTACTTAAAAAATTTCTATAAATTTAAATAACTTTTATAATTAAAAAAAAGATATAATAGAATATATTAAAGATAAATTTATAAATATAAATACTTAGAAAAGTTAAATTATAAATTAATAAAAAAAAAGTACTTTTTAATAAAACTTTAAATAAATAAAAAATAGTTAAAAATCTTTTTTTATCTTTTATTATTTTGGTTTTATTAGTATTTGTAATATAAGTTTTAGAAAAAAAAAGAAAATTATTTCTATTAAATACATATATAATAATACTGCTTTTAAAAAAAAGTATATTTTTAATTAAAAAAATAAGTTTAAAATTAGATTTTTTTTAAAAAAAAGCCTAAAAGATTTTAGTATATATTTTTTAGCATGTAAACTCTTTTTTATTAATAATTTAGAATATCTTAAAATATAGTTCTAAGTAGAAAATTTAGTAATAAAATTTTAAAAGTACTTTTTTTAAAAAAAATATTTTTTAGTATCTTTATATAAATTTTTTAAAAAAACTTAATTCTATAATTTTTTTTAGTCATTATTATAAGTTTTTTATTATTTTATTTTTTAAAAAACTAATATAGCTTTCTAGCTATAAGCTAAATATATTTTTACATATTTTTAAAGTAATATAAATATAGAAATTATTTTAAAATAGTATTTAGAAAATTCTTAAAAAATAAATAATAAATATAAAATATATACTAAAAATTAAAAAACTTAAAATAAATCTATTTTTTTTAATATTAAAAATGTTTTACTTTTAAGATCTATTTTTATTTTATTTTTTCAAATATTTATATTAGTTTTTAGAATTTTATTAATTTTTAAATACAAGTCTTTATAGATTTTTATATAGCTATTAAAAATATAAAAACTAAAATAATAAATGTAATATATAATAATTTAGTTTAATTTTAAATTTTATTTTAAAAAAAACTTTCTACTTTTTTACATTTTAAAGCTTTAGTTTAGCTTTTTTAAAAAAAATAAACAAAGAGTTCTTTAAAAATAAACTGTATATAATTTTTAATTTAATTCTTTTTTTATAAATAATAGTACTTAATTAATTATAGTAATCAAGATATAAATTTTAAATATTAATAATTAATTTCTACTAAAAAGAAGTTTTTTTTTAATTTTTATAATATTAGTATATAGTGTAGTTAGTAATAAAAAAAATTTTAAATTTGTAACTAGTAATCTATAACTTACTAATATAATTAAATTTTTTAAAAAAAAACATTTTTTTAATTTATTAATTTTTTAGAATAGAAAGTTATTTTTAAAAAAAAACTATAGTTATATACTGTATATAGCTTTACTATAAAAAAATAAAAAATAAAAATATTACGCTAGAAAAAAAATAATAACGCTGTTAAGTATAGTTTTTTTTTAACTTTTTATTTAGTACTTTTTTTAAAGCTAAAAAATTTATATAAGCTAAAGAAAATTTAGTTTTTTAAAAGAAGTCTGTAAAAACTTATAAAACTAAGTTTTTACTTTTTTTATAACTTTTTTAGTTATAAAGTTATAATAGTTTAAAAAGTATAAAAAAAAAGTTAGTTTTTTTTTAATGTCACCTCTCTGTATTATATATTAATATTTGTTAAAGCTGTGCTACAGGCTATAAGCGAGGCTAGAAAGCAAGTAGCTGCTTAAGTTAATTTTTAAAAATAAGTACTAGTAGAGTTACGTAAGTAGAATAATGTGCGATATACTATACAGGTCTCCGTGTTAGCAATAAAGCATAATAAGTTAATAATTAATTCTAAATAATAGATTTACTAATAAAATAAATATAATTATAAAGTATAATTGTGTAGACTATATATATATGCCTAAGGCTTCTGCTTAGTACTGCTTAGTTACTTAGTACTGCTAAGCAGACTAATTAACTAAATACGTTACGTAACTAGCTATAACAGTATAATTCTATTAGCCCCGTTATTAGTCTACATTTATAGCTTATAATACTATTTTCTTTTTAGCCTAGCTTAGTTTTTTAAGCTAATATATAACGCGCGGGTTTTTTTTGTTACTGTCTACTTTTATAATAATACCTAAAATACTAATAGTTTCTAGTACTATCTGCTGTTATTATCTAGCTAATTTTATTAAAACTGTAGAAAAAATTATAGTTTAAAAATATTTAACTTGCGTAAAGCATAAATAAGTATATAAAGTATATATTTATTTTAGAAAGTGTAGTAAGTATCTGTATTACAGGCAGCAGTATAATATTCGCATTACTTAGTCTAAGTTCTAGTATTTTACTAAAAAAAAAAAAAAATTATAATAATAGATAAAGAAGTTGCGCGAAGCGCAGAATACAGCTGTAAAAGTATATAAAAAAATTTTAAAAAACTTATAAATAGCGAAAGCTAAAAAAAAGCAGCTTTATTAATAGATAGATTTACTTAATTATTGTGCGGAGAAAGCTATATTAGTAAAAAAATAAAATCTAAAGAAGTAAAAGCAGCGGGAACGCAAAGCGTTATCTAAAATTTTTACTTTTAATAGTTTTTCTAAAAATTTTACTTTTAACTTTTTTTTAAGCACTTAAAGCGCTATTAAAAGTTTTTCTAATAATTTCTAGGAAATACCTGTATTATCTGCTGGTTTTTAAGTATTTAGTCGTATATAATATATCGCTTTTCTTTAGATATATTTTTTTTAACTACTTTTATATAGTAGTAAAAGTAATTTTATTTTTAGTTTTTTTTAAGCAGTCGCTAACAGTTTTTTAAATTTTATTTTAGTTTCTAAGTGTTTTCTAAATTTAGGTATTTTTTCTATTTAACTAACTATTTCTGTACGAAATAGGTATTATAAAATTTATTTTATTCTATTTTGCAGTAGTCTACTAGCGCTTCTACTTTAAATTTAATTTCTTTTTCCGTCTTGTAATAAAAGTGTTTTTAAACTAGTATTTCGGCGTTAGCAAATTCTAATAGTAATATATAAAATACTAAATATATTTTAGTATTAGCAGAAAGTTAAAGTTTATAGTTAACTAATCTTTTTCGTTTTAGAATTAAAAATAGTCCGACCTTAACGTAATTTAATTTTTTATTTAGTTATATTATTTAAAAGTTTTTCGTAAAAAGATACACTTTATCTCTTTTTTTTAGCTAAAATACTATTTTTTATTTCTAGTTAATATAAGAAATAGTTTTACGTTATGCTGTTTTAATATTTTTCTATAATTATTTATAAAGTTTTTATAATTTTTCTAATTTATCTATTACTTAACTTACAACTAGCTTAATTTGTTCTTTTTTAATTTTTAGTAATAAAAAATTTAAGTATATTCTGTGTAATATGTAATAAAAAAATTACTTTATTATTACTAATTTTTTATTATTAAATACAAGTTATGCTATAGGTAGTAGTAATATCTAATTATTCTGTTTTTAGTTGCTATACATCCGTAGGTATATTTTTATAGTCTAATTTATTTTTTCTGTTTAACTGTCTGTCTGTAAGTAGTATACTATTAATAATTTTTTTTTAATTCTAATAGCTAATATTAGTGTTGTTTAGTAGTTTAATATAAAAAGTTTATCTCTGTTGCTAATAATTAATTAAAGTAATTTGTAATACCTAACTACGTAATTTAAAATAACCTGTACTAATTCTAGCGCAGTATAATTATTTTTAAATAAAATTATTTCTGCGTATTTTGTGAATCTGTCTATAACTACTAAAATAGTATTATAAAATACTTTAGAAATTAGGTTGTAAGATATTAGTAGTTTAGTAATAAAGTCTATAGTAATATTTATTTAAAGTTTATTTAGTATTTTTACAGTTTATAGTTTTTTATATTAAGCGTGTATACTGTGCTTATTTTTCTAATATATTATATATTTCTTAATAAACTTTGTTATTTTGTTTTTTAATTTAGAAATATCGTACGTTCGTTATATTAGTTTAATTATTTATTTAATATCTAGGTGTCTGTGTAACGGATCTTTGTAATACTACTAAATAATAGTTTAGTAAAATTTTTTTAGTACTTATTAATATACTGTTATAATAAAATTAATGCTGTGTGCTAGCTCTAAAATGCTGTCTAGCGTTTACTTAAAAATAGCAGCTTTATTTATTAACTTAGTTTCTGCGATATCTGTTTTTTAACTTAAAATATTTACTTTTCTATTTTTTTTACTTAGTATATAAATAATTTTAAATTTATACTGTTTTAGTTTTTTATTCTATCTAGTATGTCGTCGGTCTAATAGTTTAGTTATTATAAATATTATTAGGTTTTTATAGTCTGAGTATACTGTAAGTTCTAAATAACTTTTTATATAAATTTTTTAATACTTAAAAAAGTTTATAATAGTAAGTAATTTTTTATTATAAATATTATAGTTTTTTTTAGCTCTGCTAAACTTTCTTAAATAGTAGATAATTAGATACTATTTACTTTTTTTTTCTTAACTAATATATACTTTTATTACTAGGTTTAATGCGTCTGTTTCCATGCGTAAAAGTTTTTTACTAATAAAAAATATAAAAACTAGTAGTAATATGCTTGCTTTTTTAAGTGTTTTAAAAGCTTATTATTAGTCTGTATTCTACTTAAATAGTATATTTTTTTTTATTAATTTAGTAAGTAGTAGTACTTTTTCTAAGTAGTAATTAATAAACTGTCTATTAAAGTTGTAGAATTCTAAAAAAAATTATATATTTTTAACGTTTTTTAGTGTTAGCCAGTTTTTAACTACTTTAATTTTTTTTAAACTAATTTTAACTTTGTGTTTTTCTATAATATATTCTAAAAATTTAACTTTTTTTTATAGAATTTATATTTTTCTAGTTTAAGTCGTAGCCCTGCTTTTTCTAAACATTCTAGTACTATTTATATATACTAGATATGTTCCTTAAAGTTCTTAAAAAAAACTAGAATATTATCTAAATATACAATAACAAATATGTCTAAATATATTTTTAATATATTATTAATAAGTGCTTAATATATCGCAGGTGCGTTAGTAAAACTAAATAGTATTATAAAATATTTATAGTGTCTATACCGCGTCTAAAATACTATTTTCTATTTTTTATTTTTTTTTATACGTATTAGGTTATACGCGCCTTAGAAATTTAAAACTATAAATATTTATACTTTAAATAGCCTATTTTTAAACTTCTAAATATTCAGTAGTAAATATCTGTTCTTAATTATAATATTATTAAGTTTTTTAAAATCTATATATAACTGTAGAAATCTATCTTTCTTAAAAATAAAAATAATTAAATATTCTATCTCTGACGTTAATTTGCGTATAAATTTTTTTTTAAAATTTTTATTAAAATATACTTATAATAATACGAGTTTTTTTTCTGTTAAATTATAGATAGGCTTAAAAGTTAAATACTTTTTTTTCTAAAAAGCTATTTCGCAGTTCTAGAGCTAATACTTAAATAACACTCTATTATCTACCTTTTTTTAAAAAAGTAGTTTCTATTTACTGTACTTTTTAGAAATTCTAGAAATTACATAAGTTATTTTTAAAACTTTTACTTTTTTATTTAGTAGCTCTTTATTAGATTTAGTAGAGTTAACTTTTTTTTTTAAAAGCGTTTTATTTAATTTTTTACTGCCTATATTATTCAGCGTAATTTTATCTACTATTAAATACTGCTAATATATAGATACTAATATAATAGCGTAATTACATTTTATAAACAAAAGCTTTTTTTTTATCTAGTTAATATATAGGTTATACTTTCTAAACTATAGAAATTCTAAAATAACGTTGTAGATAGCCGTGC
Source organism: Corynespora cassiicola (assembly GCA_022059125.1). Taxonomy (NCBI): domain Eukaryota; kingdom Fungi; phylum Ascomycota; class Dothideomycetes; order Pleosporales; family Corynesporascaceae; genus Corynespora; species Corynespora cassiicola. The sequence goes on along the minus strand of JAEUWY010000006.1, from coordinate 3,638,647 downwards.
CTATAATATTAAAGAAAATCTTTTTCTAGTGTTTTTAAATGTCTATAATAGTTATAGCTTCTTAATTTATTAATACTTTTTTTAGCATTTTTTTTTCTGTTACTGTGTAGAGAAAATAAAGTTACTTATAAGTATACGTTTTTATTTTACTACGCTTTACAGTCTGCTGTAAAAAATAGTTACACTAAGCTTCTATATCTAATAATACTTTTATTTAGTATTTATTAAGTTTAACAGATAGTTTAACTAAGTTCTCTAAATTAGTAGTGTATAATACTTTAAATTAATTCCAGGCGCTAAATACTGTTCTAAAAAAAACTTATTACTAAATTTATATAAGTGTTTTTTATTTTAGTATTATTTGTAATTTTTATGTAGGTATATTTACTAAAAATTTTACGTATATTTTCTATTAACTAGTATATTTATTACAAGTTTTTCGTTTTTATTTATCCTAGAAAAGTATTACGTTTATTATTTATTTTATAAGTAAGCGTTATATATATATATTTTGCAGTTAAACTACTGTTATATATATTTACGTAGTTTTTTTAGAAACTATTCTACTGCTGCTTTATCTAAGTAATAAATTTAGTATTAGTTTTTTCTGCAGAACGTCTATAAGTAGCTTATATATTTTAAATTTTTTAAATTTAAGTAATATTACAGTTCTTGCGTGTTTCGGCTTTATAAAAAGCTTAAAACTGTATTTAATTCGCTGTTAGAGTTTAGTAAAACTTTCTATCTAATTTTTAAATCTAGTTAATTAACTTATTTTTATATTTTAGAACTACGTTGTTATCAGCGTTCCTCTAAATTTTAGTTTTTTTTATTTAAGTTATAGTATTTTTTTAACTGTTTACGCGTTATAAGTAATTTTTTCTACTATATAAGCGTTTTTATTAAATTTTTTCTGTGTTTTTTAAAAGCTTTAGCTAATTTTTATATCTCTTTAAAGTTTTTATTTATTTTAAATTATATAAATTCAGGTGGCGTGCTGCTATCGCTATTTTTTTTAAACTTATAACTAGCGTTACTTAAATAGTTTTTATAATTATATATTTTGCGAAAGATTTCTTTTTTTTTAAAGCTAAGTTTTTTAAACTTAATTTTTTTAAAAATACTTCTAGGCTCCGTCTAAGTGCTTTTGTCTTAATACTAAATATAATTAAAAAAATTTTCTATTTTTTTGTTTTGCAGTAGTTCGCTATTACAGATAAATTCTATTTTATAAAATCTATTTATAACAACTTTCTATTTATCGTCTGCGTTAAATTTATTCTCTAAAATAGTTTATAATATATTTAGCTGTTAAATAATTTTATTTTTTAATTAACAGTTTTTTATAATATAGCCTGTTTTTCCACACATATAATAAGTTATAGTCTTACTTTTAAGCTTATTATTTTTCTTTTTATTACCTTTTTATCCCGTTTTCTAGATATTACTAAGAACTATTAGTTTATTACTATAGGTGTTATAAGTAAAATACGTTACCTTATATTTAACTTATTTACTAGTATTAGCGTTATAGTACTTTTTATTATAGCTTAGTTTAGTACGTTATTTATATTTTAGGTTCCGGTTCTAGCGTAATTTTATTTATAATTTATACAGTTTTTAATTAATATTAATAGATTTATTTATAAGTTATTTAAACGTGTTAAGCTAAGCTCCAGAACGCATAAGTTCTTTTTTAATATTAAATTTAAGTTTTTAACAGTATATTGTTATAAGTACTTTATTATTTTATTTAGTAAGAATTAATAGTTACTAAAATTTATTAGCGTAGTTAGCAGCTGAAGCCCGTTATTTAAAATATTAAATAGCTTATTTAGTAATTATATTTTTGTTAAAAACTCTGAAAACTTATTTAATTTTTTTCTTAAATTTATTAAAATTTTCTATTTATTTATTAACGTCGTCGTTAGCTTTACTGTTCTTATACTTAATAAAAACTAGTTTAATCTATTAAAGTGTTTTATTTTTTATATACGTAGCTGCAAATATAACGCGTTTCTTTTTTTTAACGTTTCTACCTTAAAAGTTAAAAAATAAATTAAGCTATAAAAGCTAGTTTTTAAGCTTACTTTTTTTTTTATAGTAAAAGTTAGATATTGCTACTTTAATAAAATTATTATCTGCTGTATTAAATTGTATAATTATACTAGTAGTAGCTTTAGTACTAATAGTGCTACTAGTTAAAGTTAAAAGTACGCGTAATTCTAAAGTAGTATTTATTTTAAAAAATATTTATAATATTAAAGCTGTGCTATAAGTTATAAGTAAAGCTAAAAAGCAAGTAGCTGCTTAAGTTAATTTTTAAAAATAAATACTAGTAAAGTTACGTAAGTAGAATAATGTGCGATATACTGTACAGGTTTCTATATTAGTAATAGAGCATAATAAGTTAATAGTTAATTCTAAATAATAGATTTGCTAATAAAGTAAATATAATTATAGAGTATAATTATATAGACTATATATATATGCCTAAGGCTTCTGCTTAGTACTGCTTAGTTGCTCAGTACTGTTAAGCAGACTAATTAACTAAGTATGTTACGTGACTAGCTATAGCGGTGCGACCCTGTCGGCCCCGTTATTAGCCCACGTTTATAGCTTATAATAATATTACGTTATATAATAAAACAATACTATAAAATTTATAAAATTATATAATAGTTAGTACGTGCTATCTAAAATAAAATAAAAATAAAATAATATACTTACTACTTTTTAATAATAAAATAAAAATAGTAGAAAAAAATAGATGTAGAAAGTTTATATATAAAATACGCAGCGTAAAATACTATAAATATTATAATAAAACAAATATAATTTTTATATTTATACTATAAAAATAAAAAATTATATAAATAGTAATAAATATAAAAAATAGATTAGTTTACTATAATTATTAGTAAATACAATTATTAGTATGTAATATTACTATGTAGATAACATATAAATTAAAAATTAGCTATTTATTTAAGTTAGCTACTTATTAAAAACTATATTTTTAAGTTTTTTATATAGTTTTATAGTACTTCTTAAAAAAATCTATATATTTTAGCAGCTATTTACTATTTATTATAATAGTTTATATTAAAATTAGTAATAGCGTTTTATACAGCTATTATTAAAAGTAATTAAGGTTAACGCAGAGGGGTAAGTTTGTTAAAAGTAGGCGGAACCTAAGAGTGGGCGGAACTCTTGTAGCCGAGCTTAAGCCGACGGGTAACTGTAAATGTCCGAAGAGCGGATGGGGGCAAATCACGTTTATCGAATGTTCCAGCACCGCCACACTCTGTGCTGCGCCACAATGACGTAGGGCCCAACATCCCAGCTACTATAATTGCCCCTCCATGCGCTGCCTAACAAGTCCACATCCAAAGCCACATTCATTCTACAACGAACCACTTCCTGTCAAACTGCCTGTTCATCAAGATGTCCGTCTCAATGCCATCTACCACCCAGCAATCGAGCACCACCACAACGGCGACGGCTGAAACCGCTCACCAGGTCGAAAACCCCGCCACGCAGAGCGTCGCATCGGCCACGCACACTCAGAAGACACAAGCCGAGCTCGATGCAGAGAAGCTATACGAGGAGCGCATGGAGGAAGAATACGCAAAGCGTGAGGGTGGCGCATAAGCCATAAGCGCACCCTCGTCTCGATGAAAAATTTCCCGCTGGTTTAAACTGAGATATCCACGCCCGTGAAGCACCACTCCGGGCCTCACGACTCCGCTCTACACGAACAACGTAATTCCAACATAATCCCAAACTCCATCTTCCACCCCTAAACTTGCAATCATTGTGACGTGCCCTTATGCCCCCGCCAACGCCTTCTGCACCAACTCCTGCGGCCGCGCACTCATCGGAATCTCCAACGCAAGCTCATGCCCCCTCTCCGTCATCTTCCCCCACGTCTTCCTCAATATGCCCAGAATCTTCTCTTCATCATGCTCCCTCTCAAACTTCTCAAACTGGTCGTCGAGGAAGACGAGGCATGCGACGTCTTCCAGCACCTGGCTCTCCTCATCGCTCTTCAGATCCTCCTTGCGCATCAGCGCCGCGACGCGCCCCCGCATCTCCGCCCCAAAACCCGCCTCGTCCATTATGCACTCAACGAGCTGCGCTTGTCGCCGCTTCAGGTGCGTCCGCCACGTGTGGTATCCGATGCGCGTCATGGGATACGTGGCGCGGGGCACTTCCCAGCGGCGGAAGTGCTGGGCGCGGATGGCGAGGCGGAGCGCGGGGCTTGCGTCTGGAGCGCGCTTTTCGAGCCAGGCGGTGCATTTTTGAGCGTAGTGCAGTTCGTAGGGGATTGTGGTGCCGTCGGGGAGCGTGTGGATGTTTGGGTCCAGGGCGTGGGCGGCGTCGATTTTGGTGAGGGCTGTGGAGTAGGGGTCGACGGACGTCGTGGGGTCGGCGGGTGCTGGGTCGGACATGTTGAGAGGGGTCAGAAAAAAAAGGTATTTGCTGGTTGTTCAGGAATTATAGAGAAAAGGGTACAGATGTGCCTATGGAAGTCTTTGCGAGAGTAATTGGCTTTGTGCTTTGCCTGGACTGTGTAATACGATCGTCTTCATTCGACATGAGATGAGATGAGGTGTTCGTAGCCCCACCTAAGATTTCCGCGTATGCACGTGGCTAGACCCTGAGCATGCGCGTGGCTTGACGGGGACCAGCTCGGTGAATTCCTGTACCCTCAGGTGCCCAGCAGTTTTGCTAAAAACCTGGTGTGATGCAGTATTCACTTGAATTCTTTAGTCGCTTACAGTTATTCTTTTTCTTTTCTTTGTTCTGCCGTTGAATCTGCAGCTATGCTAATTTGTAAGATAGTATCGAGCTTGCCTAATTTTACTAAGTTGATTAAGTCGAAAACTGCCCCTAATATTGGTCAAATAATTGTCGTTCTAAGGCGGAAAGGACGTGGCAGGGATGAGACATCTCACTATCCAAGTCTTGTCTCTGTTTGCTGGATTATATCGTGAGTGGGCAACCTACGAAAAAAGGACCCCTTAATTCTTATCCAAATGACTACACACGAAGAAGAGAAGACTGCACAAACACGTGCAGTCTATTGTGACTAACACCAGGGATAGAAAATCTATTCATAGACAACACTTGGCTTAAGCTAGAAAGGGGCGTCTTGGCGCGGGACCTCCGGGTGGCCTCGCTCTCTAAATTTCAAGGAGGTCCCAATCGATGTGAATGGAACCCAAGCACTACGCTTTTTTTTAGATCAAAGTCAAGTCCTTGTTCGATCAGTCTCCGGGCTAGTGGAATTTTAACAAGAGCTTTGTACTCATAGAGCATTGAGCGACGTTCGCTACACAGGTAGTTATGTTTCAGCCCTAATAATCAAGCACTCGGTGTAACTAGTAGCATAACGGATGGAGATCTAATCTCAGCGGAGGCAATAAAAGACTTGCCATTGTTACTGGAGATCTCGCCATTCGAGTTTGCACACCCTGCTCGTTCCTGTCCATTGTCATGTTGTCCTACTTCTTGCTTGCAGCGACAGCGGTCGCCAATGTCGGAGCGGTTCCCTACAAACGCGCCGACCAGGAATGCACAAACCCACAAAAGCGAATAGAGTGGCGCGAGCTTGGTTCAACTGATCAGCAAGGATATATAGATGCAGTCTTGTGCCTCAAGACGAAACCTTCGCGAAGGGGCCTTGATACGCCACTCTACGATGACTTCCCCCATGTTCATTTCGAGCTAGCGGACTATGGTGCGTATATGTCAAGTTCATTGCGCTCATATCGTCACCAAGCTAATATAATCAGTTCACCATTATGCTTCTTTCCTGCCGTGGCACAGGTATTTTACCCATGTGTACGAGCAGGCACTCAGAGAATGCGGATACACGGGACCTATGACGTTAGTAGAGCTTAGGGCTTTGTCGCAAATCACGCTCACTAATCATACACAGCTACTGGGACTGGACTTTAGATGTCCAAAAGCTTGCGCAGTCTCCGGTCATGGCTTCTACTCTTGGCTTCGGCGGTGACGGAAGCGACCAGCGCACGGAGACATTGCCCGATGGCGAAACACTTCGATGCGTGGACTCTGGCCCATTATCCGATTTACGCCCGGCATACAGGGCAATCTCACCGACTGAGATTCTGCAAAAGGATCATTGCTTGCATCGCGGTTTGATTGACGGTGACGACCCGAATGCCGTCATCATGGCCGAAAGCTACAATGCTACCAGCGTTGAAACTGTAAGCCAGTTGGCGAACTTCACTTCGTTTGCGCCTCGCCTAGAAGGAAGCCCGCACGGCGCTATCCATGCTTCGCTGGGAGGAGAGATGAACCCTACCACCTCCCCGAATGGTGAGATTGAGTTAGATGAGATTAATGGATGAATTCTAGCTAACAGTGCCAGAACCTCTGTTTTTCTTGCATCACGCACAAGTCGACCGTATCTGGTGGCTATGGCAGCAGCAAAACCCGGAAGTGCGAGAGCTAGATTATGCCGGCGCGAGAAGGACTCCTGAGAGTGTGAGCGGAGTTCCTGCAACCTCGAACGATACCCTCCAGATGCTTGGGCTAGCAGAAGATATTCCTGTGAAGGACGTCTTGAATACTCACAACTCAAAGCTTTGCTACACCTACTAGGTTGACACTCGACATATTACTCATCGCATAGATCCACGTAGTGTTTGTATCATAGCTCCGATTGCCTACTTTTTGGAAATTATGGATGGCAGGTACCTGTACTAGTTGATTCCAAGACATTGCACCATCTGCACCACTCCAGCTTAGCACCACAACGTTCATATTCTTAAATTTCCATCCTTGTATACTATTTTACTGTATGTAACTTATTTATCTCTGGGCACTGGATCTCTTGTCATAAATATGAGGGACGCTTTCCGTTTCCCGCTGAATTTCTCTCCTGCATCAAGTATAAAATCCTCAATCTCTATTTGCATTCCGGCCTTCTCATAACATCGTCGAGCTAACTTGGTAGATTCAACGACCGACTGCAAGAAAAGCTTGTCAGCTCTATCTCTAACTACAGCCGCGTGACATCTTTTGGAATACGGTATTGTGGTCCACTCGATAGCTCATGAAGGATTGTTGGAACTGAAGATCTTACCTTGATACCTTGTTCATCGGCAGCTTGGGTTCCCCATTTGACCAGAGCTGTCCCTGCACCAGAACGCTGGGCATTCGGATGCACTGCGAGTAACTCAAGTACTATACGAAGTCATGAGCTCCCTTTTTTCAAAATAAAAAAACAATCAATTTCACTTACCATACACCCCTTTACCCTCTGACGCATGAATGGCTCGACTCCTTGGAATCACATACGTCTCCCACAAACGAGACATATATTCCCGATCCTCTTTATCGGGCCAGACTTCCTCGACATTCTCCGCCTTCTCAAGCTCCGCCGGTGGCGGCTCCTTCATCAAAGTCCAGATGGCAACGCCTGTGATGAATTTGCGGCCAGTCCTGTCATACGTGGTGACTGATTTCAGGAACTTCGATTCTGGGGTAGAATGCTTCCATTCTGTCAATCGCTTCACAAGTGAGGCCTGCCCTGATGGCGTATCATGATTTGGGAAGTATATATCCACAAATTCCTCGTTGTGGCCAAAGCTTTTTGAGATGATCTCGCAGCACTCGGGGATATCCTCGTCTAATAGCTCTTGAATTTCCATCTGGAATGTACAAATCAAAATTCGTAGAAGTTACTCCAAGGTAATGCAAAATGATCTTTTGCGAAGCGCGGTTTCAACACAAAAATGTAGAAATACAGGATACCTATTTGTATATGAAACACTTTATCCTTTAGCCTGCGCCAGAGGTAATGAATGCGCGTTCATGCGCAGGCTGATCGCTTATGTGAGAGCGGGGTAAGCACATGACGTGATACATCTACGCAAGCTTGACCCATGGACCTGCTTAGAATACTAATTCTTATCTACTATGAAGCTTGTATCCAATTTCAAATCACAAACACTCCAGCTTGACCTTCCATTTAGGGTATAAATCAGAACTTTAACTTGACTTGATAAGATAAAAGTAGCTGTAGTGTACTAGGAAGTGAGAACATATGCTCACACTAGTCGGAAGTTCAACTGTGCGGTGGAGAGCTTTGCGATTCTTTCGTGCTGGCAGCTAACCAATGCCTCCTTCGTTCGTCCTCTGTAGTCCTTCTGTGTTTTAGTCATATGTAGAAGCGGGATCTACTGAATTGCGTGTAATTCGTATTTCTCCATCCATCCTGCTGATCCGAATAAGAGCGGGGTATTCTCACCCTCCTGGAGAAAGCTTCCATCAAGCTTGCATATCGCCCAGCCTTCGGTGAGACCATCACCCTTCTATTTCTGCTGCAGTCGGGTCAGAACGGACTGCACCTTGCAGATAACCTCCTATTTGGGATAGCCTGGGACCCGGACATGGCCAAGCAAATATTCGGACATCTCAAGCATCTCCGATACGATGCACCAATATATGTATCTGCTGGTAATGTCTCCCATTATTTCAATCCTGTTTCCCTCATGTCCATGATGGGTCCCGATGATTATCATATTACGACAACGCAGTTCGCTATCTCTCTGTACGCTAAGCTGATATCAAATTCGGGAAATCTTATAGTATTGTGGCTTTACCATTTTACTTTTAGTCGCAGCTGAGATTGTGAGATCCAGATGGAATTACCAGTCACAATTGGATTCTGACATGGACTGCATAGTAGATGTCAAGTATTCAATGTTCTAATTTTTGTTTTTTTTTGTGGCGAAACTAAATGGAGACTTATTGTGTGACTGTTGTGATCGAGCAGGAGTAGTGTTTAAATTCCGCGTTGCTGCAGCTTTAGACGAAGATTCAAGCACTTGCTTGCGTCCTTTAAAAGCCTAGTTGATTAAGTTCATTTTATGCATAAGCAAGTAGTAGTTGAGTGTAACAAGGGCCTTGTCAACAATAACGCCCTTCCAAGGTTGACCTAGGACAACATACGGCGCAATGCGAGGCGATTAAGTAACAAAAGCCGGTGAAATACAGGAATACTATTTTAAGACTCAACTTGGAGAAACTAATTTTGGTTATAGTCCAATGCCCTATATACTGTTATGGAAATCATATGAATTGCTTTTAATGTTACCTGTAAGATATTCCCCATGCAGCGCGCACAGGTATTGCTCTGCACGACAACGAGAATATAAAGGACCAACATGTACAAATACAGATATACCCAAGACTGTACTTGCATTCGAACTTTATTGTGTCTGTGTGCGATTTTGGACTCCCCAGTCCTTTTGTGTTTTTGTGTATTCAACTTGAATTTGAAGTTGAACATTGGTAGCTTTCGCGATAGCCACCAACAATTGACTCAGCGGAGAGTTCCGATGGAAATCTTTCCGCCCGTGAAGCCGCTTCGGCCATGTCCGCTAGATCCGATGTTTGCCCCACTGCAAATGTTCCGTTGCAAATGTTGAACTAATTTCAATGCAAATGATCACCCAAAGTCTTGTTCTTACCTAATAGCTCAGGCGCACCCTTGAATCATGGTAACAAGACTCGTAACTTTCAGTGTTTAGATAGGGTTAAGGAAGCCGAGCTCGGCACGTTTCGTGCCGGCCATCGGCATTGAACATTGCACTCGAACACATGTACCAAAGACGCAGATGGTAGAGTGCGCAGTGGAATGAGACTCCAATTTACTAGTTTCCCTCGTCCTTAGTCAAAACGCCCCATCTCCAACCCGTCGGGAAAAGGGCCCAAACCCCAAGAACGAAGCGGTTTGTCATCCACCCGAATAGCGACATGATCGGCAGCTAACGGCAAAGGGCACAGCGGCACGTCCTCCGCCCATCTATTTAGCAATCCCGCACCCAGATTTATTCCCGATTCCCGACGGGCGACGACAATGACTCTGACATGCGGCTTCGCAAACTTCTCCAGCATATCCAGTCTTCAGATCCTTCTAACACCAATCTCCCATGCCTCTAATTGAATCGTCTCGTAGAAAAAGCGCATCGCAACACCAGCTCTACAACACATCTCATCGCGCATAACAATGCCGTCATCTGTTCTCGAGCCCACACTTCCCCAGACAAAAGAGCAAGACTTCACCACAACCCCCAACCCCACAAAACAATCCGGGGTCCAACACGACGCGCCCCTGAACCCAACACCCTCCAATGTACCCTCCTCAATCGCGCCCCCACCCGCCCCCAACGGGGGCCTGAAAGCCTGGTCCCAACCCCTCGCCGCCCACCTCGTCATCATCAATTGCTGGGGCTACATTTCCTCGTTCGGCTTCTTCCAGTCGTACTACACGGATGCGTTCCAGGTCGAGCCCTCGGCCATTAGCTGGATCGGGTCGGTGCAGATCCTGCTCATCTACCTGGTGGGCACCTTCTCCGGGCGCGCGCTGGACGCGGGCTATTTCCGACTTGTAGTGGGCGTGGGGTTCGCGCTGCAGGTGTTGGGAGTCTTTGCGACGAGCGGGGCGAGTGCGTACTGGCAGCTTTTTTTGGCGCAGGGGATTTGTAAGGGGTTGGGGGATGGGTTGGTGTTTTGTCCGACGGTGGCGTTGATTGCTACGTATGTCTTCCATTTCTCCCTGTGCTCTGATTTGCTTCCAAATTTGTGTCGGAATGTCACCTCTGACTGGAATGATAGATACTTTACGACCAAGCGCTCCCTCGCCATCGGCGTAATGGCTACCGGCGGCGCGACGGGCGGTATCATCTTCCCTGTGATCGCGCAGCAACTCCTGCCCCGAGTGGGCTTCGGTTGGACAGTCAGAACCATGGGATTCGTCATCCTATTCGATGCCATAGTATTCATGTCTATCGCGCGCCCGCGTTTGCCTCCCCGCAAAGCCGGGCCCATCGTCGAGTGGAGCGCGTTCAAAGACCCAGCATACAGCCTGTTCTGCTGTGGCATGTTCCTCGTCCTATGGGCCGTCTTCTTCGCATATTTCTACATCAGCAGCTTCGCAAGAGACATCATTGGTGTCGATTCCAGCACGAGCTTGAACTTGCTGTTGGTCTTGAATGCCATTGGCGTTCCGGCGCGCGTCCTGTTTAACCTTGCTGCGGACAAGCTTGGCCCTGTCAACACACTTATTCCCGCTGTCTTTGCGGCCGCCGTTCTGATATTTGGCTGGATATTCATCCATTCACTTCCATCCCTGTACGTCTTTTGTGTGATTTACGGTATCTTTGGTGGAGGCATACAGTCGTTATTCCCAGCGGCATGCGCCAGTTTGACGACAGATCTGAAGAAGATGGGGGTTAGGACAGGCATGTGCTTTTCATTCGTTTCAGTGGCATGCTTGACGGGGCCACCAGTTGCGGGGGCATTGATACAGAGAGAAGATGGTGGTTATCTGTACGCACAGCTTTTTGGAGGGATAGCGCTTATAGGAGGTACGGTTACGTTGATGGCGGCGAAGTTTGCGAGAAGCAAAGAAATCATGGCAAGAATATAGCCTTAGCCCCACAAAATAAATTGAAAATATGAACAGAATAATTCGAATAATAAAAATAGTAAAAATAAATTCGCAGTGACTCAGTGTTCACGAGTATCAGTCACTTTGGTCCCATTGTGCTTCTCAACATATTGGACAAATTGTGTTGGAAAAATAAATGATGACTTCATTTCTGCCATTGCACGTGCCATCAAAAGATTCGTTCTTCTCCCTCTTTCTCATCTTCCTCGGTATAGTTATAGATGGCTCCAGTAGGGCTTAGCTGCCCGGCTCTGACGTTGGTGAACCAAGTGGTAACTTGCCGCTCCGTGATTCCACAATCTTGAGCCAGTAATCTCTTGGTCTCATTCGAGGGGTAAGGATTATCCATGTTTTCGTCAAGCCAAGATTGCATCTCTTTGATTGCAGCTATCGGGAGCTTCGGCTGCCGAGCCCGCTTAGAACTCTTCTGAGTCTCTCCATGTGACGCACCAAATGTTAGCATTTTGCGAGCAGCGGATGGCTTTTCAGGCTGATTCGGTGCTTCTTTAGCTTCCTGGATCCCCTTCAAGTCTTTTTTGTAATCCATCCATGATTCCACGTTCCAAGGCATGGTGATACTAGGTTCGAATTGGATCGAGGAATCGAAAAAGGACCCGCTGAACCCAAATTCTTCACCCCAGGGTTGGGGGGAAAGAATTCCTGGTGGAACACATACATCAGATAGCATTGGGAGTTGCTCGCTGGCAAATTTGATCCAAGAGTCCATAGTCAACCCTTCCTTGAAGTGGTCTGCAATATGCGTTTCGCGGTGATCCCAACTATATATATGCTCACCGCAGAAACCACAGATCCAACGCCTTTCTTCGACGGGGAGAGGCTTGATTTTCCATTGTTCATGGACAACATTAGCGATTGTGCATCTGTGAAAGTTTGTGAGATGTTGCTGCAGGTGATGTGGTCGAAAGAACGTGCGTTCTAATGCCGGGCGCTGTGAGCATTCTTTGATTCGGTGATGCTGGGAGAAGTGATCATCGGAGGGATTCTCGACCAAGCAAAATGCGCAGCGGGGATTTGATCCTTTTGACAAAGTGATGCTTGGACCACTTGGCATACAGACCCATCGATTTTGACTTTCCTGGTGCATCTCTTCATGTTTTTTCCATGATTCAGGTATTACACGCTTCCTACAGAATGTACACTGCCAGAATTCCTGGCCGACTTGATCCCGCGCATCCACGGATCCTTTTCTGTTTAATTTCGTTTTACCCTTGCTGCTGGCTTGGATTCCGCGCGATTCTTGAGACTGTAGCTGGTTTTCTATATTAGGTAGCGAACTACAGTCATTGCATTCGTGGATGTCTAGGAACTGATATGCAGAGGCGTAGTAGCAAGTAATATGCTGCAAGGTGCCGCATTTCTTACAGAGAACCGTGCCCTCTACATCATCGGTGTAGCCACATACACATTTGACAGTAGCTGACTCTGGTTTCTCTTGGAAGCCTTTAATAAGTGTACTCATCTTTCCGCAATTTTCCATATCACTCTCCTGTAGTGATGTGTCCGGCGGGGGCTCGGCTTCTTGTTCCGAGTATGTTGATTCGGCGTCGGATTCGATATCCTGTGGTAAGACACCCAGGGCGATTTCTTCCATATGACGAGCAAAATGAATGACCAGGGCATCGCGTCCCCCAGCAACATCTTCGAGACAGAGCGGGCAGGGTCTCGATGTTAGGTCCTCGGCGAGATCGTGATGCGAGACCAAGTGGTTGGTCATGGCTTCGCGGTTCCTAAAAAGCACTCCACTCAAGCTGCACTCGATGTAAATACAAGTATATGCGCATATGTCTTCGAACACGTGCTTTCTAGAACGATGTTATCCATGTACTTTGAGAGGCGGCGAATGGGTAAGTGCACTCACTTCCAATCTTTAGTTCTTTTTATTTGCACGGTCTTTCGGCAAACTTCACATTCAAAAGGCTCGCCCAAACGAGCTACTTCTGGAAGTGGTGGTATTCGTTTATGGCTGGCTTTGGCTCTTCTTGAAACAACAGTAACGGCATACTCTGAGTGGGCCTTGGATTTGATGCTGAACAATCCCGATTGGGCTTGTATCGAAGTCCCGACGCCGGAATCGTGGAACTCCGAATGGGGTTTATCGGCTTGGGCGACAGCTTTTGGCTCTTCTAGCGTCCCTTCACGCAGTCTTTTGATGTGATCGTAACGAGCCCAGTTAGACCGACCGAGAGTTTGAGCAAGTTGCTGGCTGGCCGACGGGAATCGTAAACTGATAAGTTCGACAAAATATTCGTGAGCCTCTCTGCTTTCAAGGTATACCCAGGCCTTGGCTTCTTCGCCATCCTCATCTTCTGCAATGGCTTCCAGGCTTGGATTTAGAGACCTAAGGCTCTCAAGAATATTCACTAGAGCCATACAGAGCCTTTTCAGATCTTCTTCGCCATAAGCGGGTGGCTCAATGGGGTCGTCTAGCAACAGCTTGGCATTTTCGGTAATCGACACTATCTTTGAAGCGCTCATCAACGCTTCTCGCTTTTCAGGTGTAGGTACAATGCGTATTAATCCTGTGAGACATTTAGCAGAGGGTATATAGTCATTTTTCAAGTCGGCACAAGTGTTTACCAAGTACTAGTAGATCAGCCAAGGAAACGAGAACAGTCAAGACGGTTTCGCGCAGCCGGTGAGAATATTGTAGTCGTGTATCCAAATCGCCTTGTAACACGGCAAAATCCTGCCCCCAAAAGAACAAGGCTGCAATACTTTGCTCGAGTGACAAAAGATACTGGGGCTCGGGCCTTTCATGTCTAGCTTCAGCTAACACGGTCTTGAAAGAGATCATCAAACCATCGTATATTGCCGATATGACGGAGGCGGAAACGGTCGTATCGTCTCCGTAACATGCTGACAGCTGCCATCTCTTGATATTTTCGTTGCGATTTTCTACGGACAAGGGGCCTTCAGTGGCCATTTGAAGTCCTTTGGCTTAGACGCCTAACGTGCTCTTATAGCAACGAATTAGTATCCTGCCGGTTTCATAGTCGACCCAACTGGTTAGAAAAGATTGTCGCGGGATACAAATAAGTTGCGAAGGGATGCGAGTGAAGTTAGACGTGGAGGGTAGCGGTCGCTGTAATATTTTGTGAGGGGTGACAGGCTGAGGGGTAAGTCAGCCGCACGCTCAGCCTCCGGCCTTTAGCCCCCGGCTCTCAGCCCACGCTGCGCCACGATTGCCTTTTCTTGGTTCTTTGCGAGGATAGGATGATTCATAAAAGTCGCTGCCTCTTGCTAATCTCTTCCTCCTTCCCCTCCTTCTATTACTGATCCCTCCATATTTTTCACTTTTTCTGCTTCTCCTGCTTCTTATCGCTCTCCTCAGCTTCGTCTTAGGCTGAAGTGGTGCCCTTTTGGTGCTATGTGAAGACGTTGCAGCTCGTTGCCTTGGCGAAAAGATCAAGCTTTTATCATTTCTTGTCATATGATTTTTTCATAATCTTCCTATCCTGCCCGAATATGGCTGAAATCGCAGGCCTCGTAATTGGCATTGTGCCTATTGTAGTCGAGATCCTCAAGTCGTATGGCGTGGCCAAAGAGCGACTGAAGACCTTCGCACACCATGTGCAAGTCGCCTACGATGTCCAACTGCGATACCGAGTAGCGGCTACCAACTTCAGACACGAATGTCACAAGTTACTCAAAGCCGTGGTGGAAGATGCCCGAGAACATTCCCAGATGATTGAAGACCCAGCGCATAGTGGATGGCGGGATCCATTTACCGAAGAGCGACTTCGTGACTTCCTGGGAATAGATTATCAATTGATGGAGGATGTGGTTGTCAAGATTCGAGATTTACTGCGGGAGACGCATAAGCAATTCGCGGACCTCGATCGAGGCTTGTCGACAGAGAAGAGCGATTCCCGCACTGCAGCCTTGCGACGCCTATACAAAGCCTTTGATCTTTCCTTTAAGGAAAATTCATATCGCAAATTACTTGAAGATCTTGACCAGTGGAACACCAAGCTGGGCCGCCTCAGTGATCAGCGGTACAAGATCCAGAAGCCACGGACCCCCCATCTGGATTGCCTCGTCCGCAAAAGCACGCCCAAGCGCTTTACCGACATCCGCATTGCTTCTCAAAAGCTGCATGATTCGCTCAGGGACTCGTGGTCATGCACTAATATCTCACATGAGGGGCATCAGGCTAAGCTCTCGCTAGACGCCTCCTCTGAGTACGGGACAGCCCAGCTCGACATGGTCATTGCCTGCCATCGGAAGCCATCCACAGGGACAGCGTCAGTATCAAACTCTCTTTTAGCACCCCTAGAGTTGCCTATATGGCTACAGATCCGGTCCATTTCGACAAACGAGCTCGTCCAGCAGTCTGTGTGCAAGTCGCCGGCACTTCTCGGCCATATTTCGTCCTCCATTTACACTCCCAATGTGCCTTTGGCATCACAACTCACACCCTCTCATTCCAGCCCTGTGGTTGCTAAACCCAAAAAGACACTTAAAAGGGTTCGGTTTGACAGGTCTGATCCTGGCTCACCACCCCATATTCCTCCCAATAAAATCACTTCGCCTCGAGCAACAAAACAACAAAGTGCCGTTACCTTCACCATGTTGAATTTGAAGACCACTTCAAGTGTGTGCTGTCATTTAAGCAGCGCTTTTCAGTCAGCACCTTGCAAGGACGTCTCTCTGGGCTATCTAGAGTCTCTCGAGTCTCCTCAGTCGTTCACATTTATCTTTTATGACGCGAGCTGCAAAAGAGACGCTAGTATCGCCAAGAACATGCCTGGTACAAATGCTCACTCGATCAGTCTCGAGCTTGCACATCTACGAGTCCTTCATCAGCTCACTCTTGCTCACAAGCTTGCTACAGCAGTGTTGCAGTATCATTCCACTTCATGGCTCTCCCAAGACTGGGACCTTGACAACGTTTCCTGCTTCGAGTCGGCAAAAATTACCGCGGGTTCACCACATACATCAGAAGAAGACATTACAAAAGCACTGAAGACACTGCATCTCAGCGCAAAATTCCCTCCCGAGACTTCTGTCACCCAAGCTTCGGGCGATCCAGAGCAAATGAGATACATATATGGTATCCGCAACCTCAGCCTTGCGAACTTAGGCGTGGCACTTTTGGAGATTGGTACTAGACAGAAACTCACCACCAGCGACCCCGACTCTTCAGTGCAAGCTCATCACATTATTTCGGCCCGTAAGAAATTGCTGAACGAACCTAACGCGTTATCAATGTTGGGTAATCGATATGCCAAGATAGTTCGCAGATGCATTGATTGTGACTTTTCATGTGGGGAGGACTTGACTGACGAGGCACTGCAGAGCGCAATTTACAGCGATGTCGTTTGCGCCCTGAATGACATGATTACTGACTGGAAGAAGTTCACTGGCATATTGTGAGTGTTCACCGTAACAAAGTGCTTTGTTGGCTGCAGAGTCAGCTTTTCCTATTGAATTAATAATAACGACCGATCAATGCTTTCGGGGTTTTTGTAACGCGTTCACTGTATTGGAGATGATTAACTCAATGCTCTTTTATCTTCACAGTCAGCCTAACCATTTGAATGAATGCAATTGATTAATACTGTGTTGCTTTTGCAATCAACTTGTCCAATTGGAATTAGCGGCTAATTATCTCTCCACCGGTCTCATGGTTGTCTTGCTGTATTGAAAATATAACAACCAGCCAACACCCCTTCTGCTTCGTAATCAGCTCACATGACAAAATATGAGGTCCAGCCAGTAATCTGCCTACTTCATAATTGGCTCACCTGACGTCTCAGAGACGTGGTTAAGAGGCAGTCGAGGGAAGATATACAAAGTTCAACCGGGTTTAAATGCCGAGCCCGAGTCGGATTTATTCAATTAGCTTAAATCAATGCTTCCCTCGGAACCGATCTCTAGAAAAGGGCTGGCGGAGAAAGATGCTACTTGCAGGGACGTTTTGAGAAGCTAGACTAACTACAGTAATCTCCTCATCCTATTTCCGTCACTAACGGTACCTTGGAAGTGGTACTAGGAAGCTTTCCTCGCGCTAAGCTTCCCACTTCCTATATATGGGGATCATATACGACTTACGCCGGAGAAATACAGGCTAGAACAATGCCAACAAGATGTCGAAACAGGTGCACGTGCCCCCATCTGCTCATTTCTCGTGTCTCCCCTGTCGGATGTTTCATCTCATCAAAACCTCTAGCTACATCCAACTAGCACATTGCCCCGCAAATGAAAGTATCTGCCCTTCGTCTCCATCGCGTATTTCGCTTAATACCGCATCAAGCTTTTCGGGGCCCATTTCGCCGCGCAATCACCCAAGAGCCATCGTGCGACCGCATTCAACATTAGACAAGATGGTTCGAGCATTCTCGATCCCATAGTATAATAGGCAAGTCTACCCAGCAAGAACTCCTGGGCACATCTGCATCTTCCATTCTTTTTTCGTATTTTCTGTAGTATACACTCGTTCAGTCACTCGTTCATTCATTCACCATGGTCAAGATTGAATCTGTTCTGGCCGTCTCAGCCCTTGGTATGGGTGCGCTGGCACACCCTACCATTAAGCACATCGACCGCCGCTTCTGCTCCCTCGAAGAGCGCAACCCCCTCGCACACAAGGACCTAACCTCGCGCGCCACCATCCCCAAGGCCACGACCTGGGACCCCCCCTCGGACATGGTCACGGGTCTCGACCAGGTAAGCCATCCCCCTTTCGGTACCACCAGCAAGGTAGCCCACCAGACCTAACCGCAAAACCCGCAGGTCTGGAAGCAGACCCTCAAGGAAAACCCCCAGGGTCTGCAGGACAAGAACTGGATCACCGACCAGCTGGTCGCGAACAACGGCAGCATCAACTACTGCGTGCGCTGGAACCACAACGGCAAGAGCACGGCGGCTGCGCGCGCCTCCACCGTCACGGCTCTGCAGCGCTCGCTGCAGAAGTGGGTTGATGTTCTGGCGGGCTTCGAAGGCTTCGCTGTCACCGAGGCGAAGGTCAAGGTCGTCGGGTACGCGGTCAAGGATAAGAGCGTGCTCGAGGGGGATATCAGCGGCATCGACGTGTACACGGGAACGGATGCGGATGGCGTTCCCGAGTGCGATGTTGGATGCTACCGCGGTGCCCACCTTGATGGCGATATGAGCCAGTGTCCCGGCGGGGAGGAGAGCCGGTATGACATTAGCCTGTGGCTTGATGAGAGCCTTGAGGGACAGATGGGAGGGTATGGATACAACTGGGGACAAGAGTTGGGTCCTGATTACTTCCTCGACAATGTTGATAGCGACAACATTCACATCTTGCTCCACGAGATTGGTCACGGTTTCGGTCTTCTCGGTAAGTTGGAATTTTTGCGCTGGGTTGCAGGTACAACTTTGGGATGTGCTAACGTTTGGTCAGATTTCTACGACTGGGTTCCTGAGGGTCAGACTAACTTCATCATGATGGCTGGCAGCGCTATGGAAATCACGGAGTTTGACGCCTGGATGCTCCGCGACTGGTACAGGAAACTCAAGGCTGAACGCGGTTGGTAGATGCTGTCCTAGGGCAAGGGACTTGTCGAAAGCTCGGATGAGTTTGCACTCGACAGGCTCGGACATGGTGCTCCGTACAACTTCCGGGATCAATGTCGACTTCTTTGTCCATATTTTACTGTAGAAACTATATATTCAATTGAACTAAAATACTCATATTGAGAAAGAATTTCTTCGGGTGCATGGAGTGCCAGGAAAATTCGGCTGGAGTTCTTGCTACAGCTCACCAACGAGTGCATCTCATCAACTATTGGGTATGCAACAGATTTTATACTAGAGACAACTTCAATAATGACTACAGTTCATTCGGAGATCGTATTGTATCAGATATCAAAATGTAACTTTGTTAGGAAAAAGGAGTATAATCTTCGACCAACGGCCAAGGCGCCGAAACCCCTGCTTTACAAACTACAGGGTTTACCATGCATCAAGCGACCGGCATGTTTAAACTTTTGCTCCTGTCCCATTCTGTTTTGCCACCCACTCATCTACAAGGCCGGCATA
The DNA here is from genome assembly GCA_022059125.1 of Corynespora cassiicola. NCBI lineage: Eukaryota > Fungi > Ascomycota > Dothideomycetes > Pleosporales > Corynesporascaceae > Corynespora > Corynespora cassiicola. The sequence goes on along the minus strand of JAEUWY010000006.1, from coordinate 3,619,125 downwards.
ATCACTCGGATAGTAAGGAGAAGTAAGCTCCGCCCACCACCCCCGATGTCTGTGCGTCTCAAGCCCCATGTCGCGCAGCAGCATATCAAAATATGGCAAGCCCTCGAAGACCATATCAGGCAGACTCGCACCATATCCGCATGGATATCTCCACTTCCCCCACTGAGTGTGCAGCATGACCTCATCGGTGATCTCCTCCTTCGTCTGGGCAATGCGCTGCAGCTTGCCATCGAAGAAGGCGGATATCCACAGGGCGGTGGTGTTGGCGCACATGGCAGTGCTCACACACGAGACCATACCCGAGAACGCGATATTCCGCTTCTCTACAAAAGTAGACGGGACGATGAAACGGTACATGCGCAGCGGGTCCGATTTCTTGGGCTCGAAGCGGAGTTCTGGTTGGTTGGCGAGACGAGGGAACATGGAGAGGACCTTTTCGTCTGTCTTGTAGTTGAGCTTTGCCTTTTCCTTTTCCGAGTACGCGAGGTCGAATTTCTCTTCCCCGAGGCCGGAGAACTTGAGGGAGGATTCTTTCTTCCAGCCTGTCGAACAGACCATTACATCAGCGTCGAGGACCGTTCCGTCGAGAAGCACGACCTTCTTGGGTTCCAGGTGATCGATGTCGCTAATGTGAACGCGGATTTTGCCTTCTTTGACAAGGGCGAATAAGTCTGTGTTGTAGTTGAGAATACTCAAGCCGCTGCCGATCCAAAATGCCGAGTTCCAGGGCTTCAGTTTCTGCAGCGCTGGATCGCTGTCGTACCCATTGGCGGCAATCACGTCCCCGCTGAGCATCTTCCAGAAAAAATCGACAAACATCCTTCCGAAGACGGTGCCGTGGAGAAAATTGCGGGCCCAGGAGAATCCGTCTTCGCCTCCCCACGGGCAGGGCGCCATCCAAGTCATCCACCGTATGTTGAGCAGGGCATCGAGGCGCTTCTTGAAGGGCGTGACGAACCTAGGCGCGATCCACACTGGGCCGTGGCCGTTGTGTCGGATCACGAGGTCGACGGTGGCGCCGTCTTCGACCATGGCATATGCGACGTCGAAGGCTGACTTGGCTCCGCCGACGACGACTGCGTTCTTGACGGGACCCAGGTTTTGGGCTTCTTGACAAAAGTCCTTGGCGTGGAAGAGTGGCGCTCCAAACTCGGCTTCGTTCTTGTAGTGAGGCATGTTGGGCGTGGAGGTCAGGCCTGTTGCGACGATGAGCCGCTTCGAGACTACGTCTCGCACTCCCTTGGGCGTGGAAACGGTGATGCGCCAACTTTCATCGTCGAGCTGGTGGACTAGGTCGACTTGGGTGTGGAATTGCACTCGCTCAAAGACGCCAAAGTGTTTGGCGTAATCGGTGAGATATCTGTGCAGCACGGCTCCGGGGATGTGGTTGAATTTGGCGACGCCGTATTTGCTTTCGCTCATGGGAAAGTCGGGGTATTCGTATGTGTCCACCATGTTGTTCGACTTTAAGCCTGGGTAGAGGCGATTCTTGGACCAGGTGCCGCCACATGACTCTGCAGACTCGAATACAGCGACATTCTCGTGGGGATGGAGCTGGATGCGTGTTTTGGCAGCGGCAAGGCCGAACCAGCCTTCAATTCGTCAGACCCATTGGTGATGTGGTGATGTTGCTTAGACGATGACTGACCTGCACCTACCACGATCGTGTCATATGCTTCCGCCATGGCTGAAAACGGAATCGGCAGTGCTCGGGGGGTGGATCTCGATTTGTATGCTGGGGTGGAGATGCAGTAAAAAGGGGTAATGGGTGGGGTCGAAGGAAGGAAGTAAAAACTACAGAAGTAGCACCAACTCTATTCAAGAAAACAAAAACTGATGTGGATACGACGAGTGTGTTAGACCCATTCTTAAATCATTTTGGATGCGTTATATGGGACGCGATAACTATCCAGAGTGTGGGTTAGCGCCACGAGTAGCTATAGAGACAAGCTGGGGTATGCGTGAGCCGCTTTCGGATGCGAGGGATTTAGAGATAGCGGTTACTACACCGCCGGACGCGGCCCGCACGTAACTATACTGGTGACTGATAAACGAAACGTGCTAGAGGCGATGGCCCGATAACGTGCAAATTGGGCCTTTGCCGACATTTTGATAGCGGAGCGTCTCTGCGTGACGACTGGGATCCTTGGACATAATGAGCACGCTCGGAAGAGCAGGAAAGACTGGAACAAATGTCAATCGTTTGGTGATTTCACCCTATGAAAAGCAACCTCTTTAACGATAGAGTTTGACGTGCAATGCCCAAATGTATGTCATTGGCTGATGAACAAAGTCTAAACATGTACCCCGCAAAATCGGCAGTGGAGAAATCACGAGCCTGGCCGTCACTCATACGAGATAGTACCGTCAATAGTCCCTGCATGCAACCCCCCAGTTATCGGAATGTCCGCCGCCGTCGTGTGCCTTGCCGCATCGCTCAGCAGGTACACAACCGCGCCCGTCAGGTCGCTCTGGTTACTGAGCCGCTGGTTGGGCGGAGCCAGCCACATTTGATCGCCTTCGCGCTTGCTTTTGGCCGCCCTCACGTTCCGCGTCATCTCCGAGTCGACGAAGCCCGGCGAGATGGTATTGACTCGGATCTTGTGCGGGGCTAGCTCGACGGCTAGGGCCTTTGCGAGCATCAGAATCCCGCCCTTGGATGCGTTGTATGCTGCCATGCGATAGCCCGGCAGCGCGATGTGAGCAGATTGCGAGGCGAGCAGGACGAAACTGCCACCATTTCCTTGCTTCTGCATCTGTTTTGTGCAAAGCTGCACTATGAAGAACGTTCCTCTCACCTTTTTATGATTAGCGTAGCCCATGATGACGATTGAATCTCCTTGACTTACGTTGATTTCCTGTATCCTGTTGAATTCCTCCCAGGTCTGCTCGACGAATGGCTTATCAATGGCAATTCCTGCAGCGGGTACACAGCCATCGATGGACCCCAACTTCTCCAGAGCCTCATTGAACGCCGAAGTCAAACTCTCTTGCTTTGTCACATCGGTCTTTATGTACAGGGTCTTGGTGCCGAATTTTGCAAGGTCGTCGTATTCTGGCACAGGCTTGTCTTGAACGTCCATAATGGCGACATTGCCTCCCATCTCACAAATTGCACGTGCGCATGCAAATCCGATTCCCTGAGCCCCTCCCGTGACGATATAATTGCGATTTTGAAGGCTGAATAGCGGTCGAACATTTTCCAATCTTGCAGCGTCTGACATATTGATGAGTATAGAGCAAAAAATGACGGAAAAAAGATATCGTTGTGGGGAAAGAGATGTGGAGTTTTGGGTGGTTCCAAGAGGGTCAAAGGATTCGATCGACGCTGGGAATTTTAAACAACAGAGAGGATCTACCTGGCGTCCGTGATCTACGGTACGGCGGGGCCTAGAGCTATCCCCTCCGAATTTCCTCATTGTCGGATCCGAGTCATGGTGGCGGATAATGCACCGGCCCGATTGAGTCGCGGCCCGCTGCGATAACAGGATCAACACCAAAGCGGATCTGGCGGAGATACGGGTCGCTCGATATAGAAGGCCACCTATGGTTAAATTTGATGAAAGTAATACCGAAAGGGGCGATCAAATTCAACGTCGTGAAACCAGAACAGCTCGCTTTTGCCCGCAGCCAAACTGCCATCACAATCCAACTATTACCGCTTTGATTTTTGCTCTTTCGTGATACAACTTTCCAAATAGACGGTATACCATGTCGAACCTCTATGGAGACATTACAAAACCGGCTCCGCCACTTCCGCAACCTCAGCTCAAGGAATTACGCCCCGGGCTTTCTCTACTGTTACCTCTCTCACGCCGAGGCCACGGACCAGGCCTCATCATTCTGGTCCCCGACCACAAAGACCAACTGCGCATCGAAAGATGTGTTCCCTCCCCATTGATGAAATGGGCCGAAGAGGGATACGTCGTAGTCGAGATCCAGGCCTCGGCCCTCAGCAACGCAGAAAGCTCCAATACCCTTCAGGAAGCCTGCGCCGCCATCCTCTCCTGCGAAAAATGCGACCACGAACAGATAGGCCTCGTCTCTTACGACCCAAAATCATGGACTTTGGCCTCCCAACACCTCTCGTCAAACCCCTCCATCACCGTTGCAGTAACCTACTCCACCGCCTCCTCCTCCCCCCCTAACCCCGACTCCCCCATCCCCCTCTCCCGCCACCTCGCCGGCCCTCCCTCCTCAAAGCCCTCCCGCACCCCCAAATTGATGGAATACACCTACCCCACCGCCCCCTCCCACACCTTCGCCCTCCCCTTCCAACCCTCCTTCCACCCCGCCACCGAATCCCTGAGCCACACCCGCACCCTCACCTTTTTGAAATCGCACGTGGGCGCCCCCCTCTTCGACCTCGAGCACATCTGGGACGAGCACACGTACTACGAGTTCACGGACCGCAGCGTCGAGTGGACGATGAGCACCATGGTCTCGGAGCCGTACGTGAACCACGGGCCGACGCTGACGGGGGGCGTGGGGAGGGAGAAGTTGACCGAGTTTTATCGGGGGCATTTCATCTGGGGGAATCCGGGGGATGTCGAGTTGGAGGTTTTGTCGAGGACGGTGGGGGTGGATAGGGTGGTGGATGAGTTTTTGTATGGGTTTACGCATGATCGGGTCGTGGATTGGATGTCAGTTGTCCTGCCCTCCCCCCTGCTCTGAGCTTAACCTTTTTTTTTTTCTTCGGGAGGGTTGCGGGTGCTGACTGCTGCAGGCTTCCTGGCGTTCCGCCCACGCACAAAAAGGCGGTTGTGCCGTTCACGGCTGTGGTGAATATCCGCGGGGATCGGTTGTACCATGAGCACATTTCCTGGGATCAAGGGACGTTGTTGGCGCAGCTCGGGCTCATGCCAAATTATCTGCCGTTCCCCCACCCACTGCCCAAGGACCAGGCAGCGCAGTTTGCGGGTGAGATCGAATACAGGGTACCCGTCGAGGGCGTCAAGACGGCGGAGAAGATGCGGGAAAAGGACAGCGTGCCCAGCAACGAGATGTTCAAGTTTCACATTCGGGAGAAGTAAGAGGCAGAGCGAACGAGTTGGGAAAGAACAGTCTAAAACTTTCATTGATTGATTGATAATGTTGATGCAAGGACTCATAACAAGGGGCTTCATTAAGTACGCTAGACGCCAGATAAATGCCATAGTTTACAACTTCGAGGTTCGGTCGAGGAACTCCTTCATGTCGTGTCGGGGCCAGTCGGGGTTCAGGGCGGGATCTGGCCGCTCGCGATCCCAGGCCCACTTCTGGGTCAGCTCGGGGGAGAGGTCGCCCTCGAGCATCTGGATGACGTAGTTACCGAGGACGGGGAAGAACTTCCAGCCGTGGAAGGAGCCGCATGTTGCAACGAAGAGTCCCTTTGCGGCGGCGTGTGGCGAGATGATGAAGTCGGAGCTGGTTGTGAATGCATCCCTTTGTGCATGTCAGTGACGGTCTGGAGGTGGAGTTGGAAGACAGAAACTTACCAGCAAATGCGGTACTTGGTCATGGGCCACTTGGTACCCCTCTTGCCGTAGAAGACGTGGTTGGCATAGTCGATGTCGTCCTTGAGCTTCCTGGGGACCTTCCACTGGCCATAGTCGGGTTCTGGGGGAGGCATGGAGATCTGGCGTCCTGGGGCAATTTCTTGCCAGTTGGTGAAGATCTTCTGGCCCCACCACTTGATCTCCTTGTCAGGAGTAGGGGGGAGGCTGCCAATGAAGGGACCTGTTTGCTGATTAGCTTTGACCACTCAATGGTAGAAGAGAAGATGAACTCACCAGTTGCGGCCGTGTAGCCCTGAACACCCACTGGCATCTTCTCGTATGTGTCGAAGTTTGAAGCGTCAAGCTGTGCCATGCCGGTAGTGATACCACCAGCAACGATCCTGTCTCCGGCGCGCAAGCTGTTCTTGCCGCTGGTCTCGGCACTCCACTCCAGCAACTTGGGGGTAAAGGCACCAGTGCACAGGAGGGTGTGGGTGGCTCTGTAGTACCTTCCAGCCGCCGTCCTGATGCCTGAACAGCTGCCGTCGACGTCAAAGGTCAGGGTGGTGACATCGGCCTGGACATACTTGACGCCCAGCTCAATGGCCTTGCGAGTGACGGCAACCAAGCAGTCACCGGCAGCGCCCCAGCCGCTGGTCTTGTTCACGAGAACCTCCTTGACGCCGGTGTAGTCGGCGTCATCGAACATGCCGCCGTACAGCTTGCGGGCCTCCTCGATGGGAACGGCCGAGAGCTCTGCAGTGCGGCCGAGTTTCTTGTAGTTGTCGATGACATCCTGGGCATAGTCGCTACGGCAGATCCAGAAGATACCCGTCTCGTGGAAGTAGGGCTTGAACAGCGGGTCGTTCTTGAAGACGTCCTGTGACTCGAGGGCCAGGCGGCAGTAGTCGATGTCGTCGTAGTCGGCGCGCACGACCTTGTTCCAGTCCCACGAGGCGGCTACGCGACTGTCTGCATCGAAGGCGTCGCGATCGACCAGGGTGATGGATGCGTCGGGGTACTTCCGGATCAGGTGATATGCGGTCGAGACTCCGAAGACGCCGGCACCGATGATAAGATAAGAGGGTTTGACGGCGGCCATTGTGGTGGTTCCTCGAGGTTCCTGGCGGTTCTTCCTGGCGGTTCCCTTGGACGCAGGATGTGTCCTCGTGCTCACATACACGTAATGGATTGCAGGATTGGTCCGACCTTATATGCAATCATCGACGCTCAACGAAGCCGCGTTGATGCTGCCATGATTGCTCGCGGCCGGGGTTAGTCATGACGGCGGGCGATTTAAACCTCTCTCGGAATACCGACCCGAGGGCGGACCCCACTATCGCGACCCCGGATTCCAAAACTGATGATAGAACACGGCGAGTGTCTGGCCAGAGCCACGCACGTCGAGCGGGGGAGCGCGGAAAGCAGCGGCTCTCGCTCTTCAACGACGGTTGGGATTCCGACCGGATGCTCCCCCGACTCTATTCCTGGCCAAAAAGAGCGCGCTGGGAGGCCGACAGTGGCCAGCGGTGACCAGCGGTGACGAACGGTCGGCTGATGTGGCCAGTATCTATCTTGGCTCGCGAAGATCGGACCTCAGCCGTAATGGTCTTTTTTTTCCAGTGTGCGGCGATCCCCCCCTCCCCTCCCTCGGTGGATGGGCGTTCGATCCCTTCGCGAGGCGGCTCTTCAGAATGGAGTTCAACACTTTTGAGTCAGCATCGACGCCAAGCCCAGTTGGCGCTATTCGTGCGAGCCTACCATCACGTGTCTACCAGAGTGTCGAGCGTACTTGACCTGCCCTATAGGCTGCTGGTGTGCTCAGGCGGTGTAGAGACGAGGCGAGGCCCATGTAACGCATTGGAGCCATACATATATGTCGCGTGGGCTATGCCTGCAAGACAAGGATGTGGCCCGTCCGCTTTGGGCCATACCACACCAAGCAACCATCAAAGGATCGGGCTAATGCCAGACATACATTCACGTGGCCCACAGGGAACTACCTTCAGCAGCCACATGAGCTTGGTAAGGCATTTCACGATAAGAGAGACATTAAGCTTTATCTTCTCGGACATTTCAATGTCGGCGCCGTCTCATGCAACCTGTGGCCGCCGGCAACCCAGCTTCTCTACATCCTTGATCGCATCCAAGGCCTAGCGACGATCGAAGGCTTATCGTCAAGTAGCTCACCTCCATCACAGGCATGGTGGGACATCAAACGTGAAGAGTGAATGTAATGTATTACTGAAATCAGGCTCGCTCAGCCTCTAAATACTAGTAATCGGCATGCCCCCGAATGAAAGTGCCCAAAAGAAAACAGGTGGTCGCCAATGAAAAGCTACCAAAGCACCATCTTGATCCATGTACCAACGCCTTGCTCCGTCTTCATCATTAGATGAGTTCATGCTGCTCGCTGAATCGTAAAACAATCACCACACAAGTGCCTGGTTCTGGTTGGTGGTAGAACAAGTGAGGCCGCTGCAAAAGTCAATGTCGTCCTGGCTGACCTTGGCCGAGCTGGGAAGCTCCTGCCGCGCCGGCCAGATCTCCTGTCCCGCAGCCTTCTCGCGCTTGTGGAACTCGACAACGACCTCGCGGCACGTCTTCTGGAAGAAGAGGGGGCCCTTCTCCATCTTGGGGTGCATCTCTCCGGCGATGAACACACCCGTGTTGAGGTTCCTTTGCGCGAGATCGCACAGAACCTTGTCCTCGGCCATGATGCGCGCATACATGGTGCTGATGAGTTTGAAGTCCTCATCCGAAGAGTGCTTGTTGCGGAAGATCTCGTAGCGCATGGCGGACTTGCCTGGCGCGAAGGGAGAGAACTTCTGGATCATCATGAAGTGAGGGCTGTGCACGCTGTTAGAAGGGACTCGCGTATCTGAGGGGTCGTGGTGGAAAACTTACGTGACGGTCGCCGAAACGTTGGGGAAGAAGTAAGTGCTGTTGATGTAGAGACCCTTCTGTTTCTGCTCCTCGGTCGTGGCGGCATCGTGCTGGATCCATGAAACCTTGGGGTAGACGTCGTAGCTCTCCAAGTTGGCGAGGTCAGGAACGTCGGGGTGGGTGGTCTTGCAGTGGTAGCACTCGTTGAAGTTGTCGGCCAAGATCTTCCAGTTGAACTCGCCAACCATCTCGTACGTGTGGTCGAGCTCGTAGTCGTCGTAGTTGAACTGCTTGAGGCGCTCCTGCTCGTCCGAGCCGCCAAGCTCGGCCTCCCAGGAGAGTTCGGGCGTCTCCTTTGAGTCCAAGTTGACAAAAACAAAGCCGTTGCGGTCCACGTGAACGTGGATGGGGATGAGGCCATTCTGCTCCTTGTCGAAGCTCTTGAGGTCTTGGTAGCCAGGAGCCTTAGCAAGCTTGCCGTTGAGGCCGTAGGACCAGCCGTGGTACTTGCAGGCCAAGATCTTCGCCTTGCCCTCTTCCGCCTCGACGACGGGGTATGCGCGGTGCCTGCATACGTTGTGGAAGGCGTTGATCTTTCCGGTGCGGTCCTTGGTCATGATGAAGTCGAAGCCGGCAGAGTTGTAGCGGACAAAGTCGCCAGGCTCCTTGAAGCGCGACTGGTGCGTCATGAGGAGCCACTTGCGGGAGAATATGGCACGCCTCTCCAGCTCGTACATCTCCTGAGAGGTGTACCATGAAGCAGGCAGAGCGCGCACTGCCTTTGGCTCCTCCTCCTTGGTCTGCTGGCGTCCGAAGCCAAAGGAGCTGAGTAACGAAGTCATTGTGTAGTGTGATGTGAAGAGTTACTGTGAAGCGTACAGTGGATGGTACTGTGAAGCTCGAAGGTTGATTGTACAGTGAACTTGTTTGTGGCGGCGGGCTCAATATAGGCTTCAGCGGAGAGATATCTATACTTGTTGGGCTGAACAAGGCCCCGTGCACCATCATGATGTTGTGAAAAACAACCGAATCCGGAAAACCATTCCATCAGCCCCCCCGCCCGTAGCCACTGTTGGGCAGCGATTAAAAACGGCCCGGATAGCGGGCGCGCCAGCGCAGGTGTGGAGGACGATATCGCCGTTATCGAATGACGGCGCGTGAAGTCATCCTTCATCATGGGGGGTACCGTTCATGCGCAGCATCGCAGCAGTCTGGACTAGGCCCGCCACGCGTGCTGCATCGCCGTGACACTATGCGGGGCTTTTTAGACGATTCGGCTCTAACTCTCCTCATGCCTGAGGTTCTGGATGATGACCGACGTTCCAGTGCCTAGGCGGCCATGCCCCTTTGGGAAAAGAGGAACGAATACCCAAGGCCGGTATTTAGCATGCAGTATGCGCCCCCACCGAAAGAGGAGGCGGGGTGGTCCATTGTTAGTGCCACGGATAGGGAATCGTGAGAGCAAGGGCGGCACTCCGTACAAATAGGTGCCCTGCCATGGGTTAGGCAGAGAATCTATTCATTTCCACCAACGTTAGCAATGGCGCCTGCACGACGAGTTGTCATTATCGGAGCCGGCATTGTCGGGACCAATCTCGCCGACGAGCTCGTCTCGCGCGGATGGAGCGACATCACCGTTATCGAGCAGGGTCCCTTGGACATGCCGGGCGGTTCGACATCACACGCCCCAGGTCTCGTCTTTCAGACAAATCCGTCAAAGTCGATGACCCATTTCGCGCGCTACACTGTGGAGAAGCTGCAGTCACTGGAGGAGAACGGCGAAAATTGTTTCAACCAGGTGGGCGGCTTGGAGGTGGCGACAACGGCTGCGCGGCTGGAGGAGCTCAAGCGCAAGTACGGCTATGCACAGTCATGGGGCATTCCGGCACGCCTCCTGAGCCCTGCAGAATGCCTTGAGCTGTACCCCCTCCTCGACAAGCAGAGCGTACTTGGCGGCCTTCACACCCCTACTGATGGGCTGGCACTGGCTGCGCGCGCCACACAGCTGCTCATCCAGCGCACTCGCAACGCTGGCGTTCGTTACTTGGGCTCGACAACCGTTTCCGGCTTCGAGCGCACCAAGAGCCGCCTGACGGGAGTCAAGACGTCCCGTGGTACTATCCCCGCGGACATTGTTGTCTCCTGTGCCGGATTCTGGGGGGTCGAAGTTGGCGCCATGGCCGGCGTTTCCGTTCCTTTGCTCCCTCTCGGCCACCAGTACGCCAAAACGACAGCAGTGCCAGCTCTTGCAGGCCGAGACGTTAACAAACGCCCCAACGGAAAAAATGCAGCCTTCCCTATTCTGCGATACCAGGACCAGGATCTGTACTACCGCGAGCATGGCGGCCAGATAGGCATCGGCTACTACGGCCACCGCCCCATGCCCATCAACGCCGCCTCGCTAGGCGCAACACCCGACAAGGTCGATGAGAAGAACATGCCCTCACGCCTTGAATTCACCACTCAAGACTTTGAGCCTGCCTGGAAGTTTTCCCAGGAACTCTTGCCCGCCCTCAAGCACACCCAGATTGAAGACGGCTTCAACGGCGTCTTCTCCTTTACGCCGGACGGTGGATCTCTCGTTGGCCAAGCGCCCAATTTGGACAATTTTTACGTGGCGGAGGCGGTATGGGTCACCCATTCAGCCGGCATCGCGCGTGCGGTAGCTGAGACCCTAACCACTGGACGATCCGAGATTGACCTCTCGGATTGTGAACTCTCTCGCTTTGAGGAAATCCAGCTCGAGCGAGAATATGTAGACGAGACATCGCAGCAGAACTTTGTCGAAATCTACGACATTCTACACCCTATGCAGCCGAGGATGTCCCCTCGCAACCTGCGCACCAGTCCATTCTACTCGCGGCAGCGGGACCTGGGCGCCTATTTCCTTGAGCGTGGAGGATGGGAGCGCCCACACTGGTACGATGCCAATGCTGCACTGATTAGGCATCTTCCAGTAGAGTGGAAGCCTGTGGAACGAGACGCGTGGTCGGCGCAATTTTACTCGCCCATTACCGCCGTGGAGGCCTGGAAGACACACAATGCGGTGGCAATGTACGATATCACATCGTTTCACCGATTCGAGGTTTCAGGTCCCGGCGCACTCCACCTCCTTCAGCGGCTGTCATCAAGCGATGTCGCAGCCAAGCCAGGGTCCATGACTTATACTCTCTTCCTCAATAGCGACGGGGGTGTCCGCAGCGATATCAACGTGGTGCGGCTAGAAGAAGACGTGTTCCAAGTATGGGCCAACTCAGCCACTGATCTGGCTTATCTTATCACCGAAGCTCGCCTGCAGGGAGAGTCTACCCCCAGCCAATGGGCGCAGGTGCGTGATATCGCGGGAGGAGCTTGCTGCATTGGTCTCTGGGGTCCCCGGGCCCGCGACGTTGTCACTGCTCTCAGCACTGATGACTTCTTCACCAAGGCGCAATCTCGTGCCGGTGTCCAGAGAGTGAGCATTGCCGGCATCCCAGTGGTAGCCATGCGCAAGTCGTACATTGGAGAGCCAGGGTGGGAACTCCAGGCGGAATTCGCCAACGGCCAGCGGCTATGGGACCTTCTCTGGCAGGCGGGTAAGCCGCATGGTGTTGTTGCTGCTGGAAGCAGTGCGGTGCGGTCGTTGCGTTTGGAGAAGGGCTACCGCACATGGGGTACTGATCTGACGACTGAGCATGACCCTTACGAGGCGGGACTCGGCTTTGCAGTCCAGTTGGACAAGCAAGGTGACTTCGTGGGCAAGGCCGCTGTGCAGCGCCGCTCGAAGCAGGCCCCCGCTCGGCGACTGCGCTTCCTGACGATCGAGAACAACCGCTCGATGGTCATGGGCAAGGAGCCGGTCTTCAAGGACGGCAAGGTCGTCGGGTATGTCACCAGTTGCGCTTTCGGGTTCACGATCGGCAAGCCTGTCGCATTCGCTTGGCTGCCTAGCAGCGTGAAGGAGGGGGAGACGGTCGAGATCGAATATTTCGGCCAGAAAGTTCAGGCTAAGGTCACCGCTGAGCCCCTGGACAGCCAGAAGGCCAGCCACTTGGCTGGAGACGATGCGCGCACAGTGTCAGAGCCTCAGAAACCACCTAGAGCTCGACTGTAGGCGCTCAATGGCCGTAGGCGGTGTGTCTCAACATTGGAGGAGAATGGTAGTTTTTTTCGCATTTGGTTCATTTCTCCGATGCATACAGTAACCGGGCGTTGCGGTGGTCCATGTGACGGATCCGAGAATGAGCGTTGGCGCGTTGGAGTCATGTAATTGTATCGGAAGACGTCTTTAGCGAGCTCTTAGTTTTCTGATGCCTACGAATATCACGACAATAGAACATGTTTGTCTTTCGAGCCTGGTCGACGATGTGGATGGTTGCGTTGGATGATGGATGAAGTTGAGGTGATGAAACGGAGATGAGGGGAAGTCAAGCTTGACGTAACTGACGTGATTAGTCAGACCAGCGCTAGCTCCCAAAGAAAACTAGCCCCATTCTTCCATCTCATCTCTCCAGGAACGTAGGAAGGCACTCATAAGGACGCCACTGTTTTTTCCAAGTCTCCCCAAAGACATTGAAAACACCAAAAGTTTCGCTAGGAATCATTCAGCCTTCGTATCAGGAGCCTTCGAAAGCGACCATCCATCACATGTCCAACGCCGCCCTTATCGTCTCGATATCGGGGTGCGTTTCCCTTTTCGGGCGAAGCATCGACGCCATTCCAACATCGAGCCAGGATGGACCTCCTCGTGAGCTGGAAGCAACTTGGCTCGGTGCTATTGTTATCTTTGGCCTGCCACTATCAGATACACGACCTAGGATCGTGCAGCTTCACCGTTCAATTCATATCTTGCATTAGCATCTGTTACTTTGCACCCTTCCCTCGTCTTCAAGCCCAACGATGCAAACATTCCGTACATGCATATGATCAGCTTTTAGCCTTGAAATTAAAAGCATCTAAAAATGACCAGGGCAGCTCGTATTCATCCCTGACCTAATGGATTGGTATCCTACCATAGTCCGTTCCTTTGCCCCATCCACCTGGCACCACCAACAACGTTTTTGCCTTCACGAAAAGCGGGGGGATCACGTACTACATTTGAGCCTAGCAAAATGCTAAACTCAATTGCAACGTAAAGCGAACAGCTTCCTCCTGGTGTTCTATGTGTGGAAATCCATCCAGATACACACCAAAAGTGTTTTCGTCACTTTCCTCTATGTTCAAAATACACCAAATTAGTCGCTCAAGATTGTTTCAGACCCCATTAAAAATCATCATACTTTGCCAGGGTGAGTAAGGTCCACTGAGCAGCGACCATGATCCTCAATGCGGACGGAAACTCCAACCAGTTTTGGACGTCTCGACCCCGCCTTGCACTCAACCTCGCACACTTCATTTTCTTCAGCGATGATGATCCCGATAACACATTCAACACAACCCTGTGATCTACTGTTTCTGACTTTCCTCAAGATTGAGATCCACTGCAACCAGCCCAAAGAGAGTCTTTTGTCCCGTTCGCCTTTTGAGATCATCGATCATATGATCTTCACTATGTGAAGAGACTTACTGTGGGTCAGAAGCTCTAGGGCAGCTCAGCCCAATTTCGAACTTGTTCCATGGGGCACGCCGGAGAAGGTGCTTGCGTAACGCATCGACGAATCTTTACCTAAGAAATACAAACCATGGGCTTTCGCTGGAACCATCATGGTTTAGTCATTCTTCGACCAGGATACGTATGGATTATGTAACAAAAAGGACTGTATGTACAATTTTGGAAGCGGGCCCACCTTTGGGGGACCCTGAGGCCCGTGGGCGCAGCCGGCAGTAGAACATTCCACCTTGGTCGAGCGGGGTTAGGAACCAGCTTGTGGCCACAAGCTCTGCCAAGGATTATCCGGATGTGAACAGTGGCCGACCACATAATCTTCCCTTTGCGTCAATCTCAATGGCTTTTATAAGTTCAGCCAGTGCAGTAGGACTGTTTGAAGAAATACGTAGACTCTACCTAAGAGGCCATGAGTGCTCGATAACACTACCATTGAGTAGTCAGCTGATTCTCATCACAAGTTGTTGTGTCAATACGGAGTCAAGTTATAATCTATCTACATCAGGAAAGCAAAAGGCTGGGAGAGTCAAAGTATACAAGTAGTCTTAGATGTTTTCTCTTCACAAGATCTCTTCTTAGTCCATTTCGAGATATTTTCGATTTGTCCCTTTTCCTGGAATCCTATGCAGTCTTAAAATGTCGCCTGGGCTTTACATCGCACATCACGATGCCTAGTCTAGCTTTTAGCCAAGGTTGCATAATGTGATATAAACGCGAGAGCCAAGAGAAAAACTCGACGCAGGTAAGGGATGTTCCTATACTAATAGGACACAACCATAAAGAGAGTTGATGTTTCCTTGTGGATATTATGCATCCTTCCCCTGAGTTTCAAACATATCCACACTAATCTTTTCTGAGCTTGAGGCCCTGGCTAAGTGTATACTTCAAATAAAGAAGTATCACGAAACGAAAGCTCCAGGCCAATCCATACACTAGTCAGTTTGCGGAGAAGAATTTTACTTAACAACGATAGTAGTGTGTAAGAGTCATGTGCTTATAGTTTTTAAGCCATTTGATAGGCTGTCGTACACTTTTTAAAACCATACATACATTTTCTTCTTGTTGTCTGACTCTCTTGAATTCGTAGAGTAGATCGACGCGCTTTTATCAGAGACCTTTGTATTTGATTATTGAACTAAAGCGTAGTTTTTTGTCTAAGCCTCCTCCCTGTCCGCCTTAATCATATAGTTGAAAGAAAAAATGAACAAGACCTCCAGCGGATACATTCTCGCAATTAGCTTTTTGAATAGCACTTATCACTGTTGATACATGCTTTAGTTTTGCTTTCGAGCTTATATAACGCACTAGCAAAGTGTGGGTTACAACCGAATAAATATCACGAAACGAAAGATCATAAGCCATTACCCGGCTTAAAACACGAGATGCATACTTTAGTCTTAATATAGTCTACAGGGGAACTTCAACAAAATCCCTCGTTTCTGACCGGATTATCGCAGATGGCCAGAGCAAATAGACAAGTGCAATGCAAGCCATCAGCTTTTCGATAAACTTTCCTAAATAATTTTACCTAACATGAATCCGTTTGCCAAGATTCTTCAAAGTATCATGAGAGATAGCCTCTCGGTTGTAGAGTAATCCTATTGGGTAGTGTGCTAAGCTATGGACGAAAATGGCAGGCGGTTCTACATGAATGGCAAAACAACGTGATCATGATCGGTCAAGCTGACACGATATGAAGCACACTCTCACAAGGTGATGCACGTTGTGTCAATAATGTTGCAAGATTCGGCTCCATGTATACACAAACTAGAATCTTGAATCTACTCCTCTCAAATGATCTCCACATCCGGGGTCAGGTAATCCATGCCCGGTTGTTTTTGCACTCGCATATCGGAAAAAGTCAATTAACGGGCTAGGATGTATGAAAAGATACACCAGACATTACATGCCATGTTGACCAACTCCACCTTCGAGAAACACTCTTCATCCATAAAAGACATCGGGTCATCGATAACGCTTCCGATTGGACAGCAGATCGGTGTACAGCAACCCCACCACGATATCGACTTTAACCGAATGCCATGGCCTTTTGGTATGCGATTATCTGTCGCATCACAGATAGCCGGCGCAAATACCACGCATCAATTATTCCCAACCTTCGATCTCAATAAGACCCGCACGGATGAGGCTCAACCATGGCGCACATCGCGAAGATCCTGTGGATCATAGCCTCTACCCCTTTCGTCCATGCGCTAGTGGCGCGGAATGTCTCCGACACGCCGCATACCAGGAAGGCGTTTCACGTCGGTGGTGAATATGTTCCCGATATATCCGAGAGCCATGTCTTAGCGAACCAGATGTACGTGGAGCAGCTAACGCCAATCGAGGGCGCCACCAAGCCCCATCCGCTGGTCTTCATACACGGCCTCGCACAGACGGGGATGAATTGGCTTACGAAGCCTGATGGCAATCCTGGATGGGCATCATATTTTCTCGCGCACGGCTACGAATGTTATGTCGTCGATGTGCCCGCACGAGGGCGTAGCCCGTGGCTGTTGCCGTCAGACTTGAATGTGTCGGAGTGGATGCAGAATTCGGCAGAGACAGTCCAAGAGCTTTTCACAGCGCCTGAATTGTATGACCAGTATGAAGCCGCGAAATTCCACACGCAATGGCCCGGCAAAGGCGTCAAAGGCGATCCGGTATTTGACAATTACTTTGCTTCGAACACGCCTTCTCGTATGAACGCAACATGGCACCAGTCCGCTGTACAAAATGCCGGATCAGCATTGGTGAAGATGATTGGCAAGCCCGTGATTCTAATCGGGCATTCCCAGGGCGGCGTTGCCCCTTGGTTGATCGCAGATCGCAATCCCAACCTCGTGTGTAAAATCGTAGCTTTGGAACCGACCGGTCCACCATTTCAAGATTCCGTCCTCTTTGGTCAGAAAGCTGCAAGAGCTTGGGGATTATCCGATATACCTTTGACTTACTACCCGAGAGTGGAGGATCCTCACACTGACATTCCAAAGAAGACGATCCCGGCTGAGAACGGAAGAGAAGAATGCATCCTCCAGGCCGACGAACCGCAGCCTAGGCAACTGGTCAACTTAAGAGCCATAGAGGTCGCCGTTGTGTCGGCGGAAGCTAGCTGGCACGCTCCTTATGATTGGTGTACTGCGGCATTTCTGAGTCAAGCTGGTGTCAACACGAAACTAGTGGAGCTGGCTAAGGAAGGTGTCAAGGGAAATGGGCACATGCTCATGATGGAGAAGAATAGTGACGAGGTTGCAGCCGTGGTGAGGAGCTGGATTGAAGAATCATAGAAAATCTGGCAACATGGAATGTCTGGGGTACTCGGTCAAATTTTGAGACATGTTAGAATCATGGAGTATATGGTCAGTGCACTTGCTATGAGATCTGCGAGCTTTGTTCTGTTGATGCGAAGTTATAATTGCCTCTGAAGCCGCGCGGCCTATCGCATCGGGCAGCGCTCAGCTCCAGAGAGCCAGAAAATCACAAAAGACCATTGAAGATAAGTAGTAATTCAAAATCGTTCATTTGCAACACGTGAGCTAACTTGGCGTTCTCGCCTCCTCTCCGCACATAAACAGTGGGCCCAATGCCCCAACGCATGATAGTATGTCATGTTGATGCAGGCTAACTCTCACCGCTCGCACTAAAAGCGTTTGGTTGGACTGTTCGATTGTGTTCTGCGTTGCTGGAATCCTTGGTGCTGTATTGGCCGTGCTCCATGAGTTGTTAAAAGTTTGATATAGACGCCGGCAATCAACACACTGTGCATCGGACACGCTGCACGCCGGGGCTAATGACACAAGCTGCCTTAACAATTGGCGCATTTGCTTCGGCCGGCAGCTTTCGGAGAAAAATTGATGCATGTTCGCCGTTCTTTTGCGAACGAAGGCTATGCAGACGGCGAGGTTGAGTGATTTCGGTACGTCGCGCGGTCGAGCCAAGACCTCTCGCCCGACGATCGGGTCGTCGGCCCTTGGAATGGCTAGCATGGCGATACGTAACTAGGACCCCAGGGTTGATTTCGGATGTGTTGTGCGGTTCGTCATACCGAAAGCACTGTTCATAATGCGCATGTCTGCTCTTCTTCGATAGGTTTTATCGTCTTTCTTCTTCAAAGGAAGAAACCGCCACCAGGTCTGCACCCCAACAGTGGCAAGGCTTTCGCTCTTTTCAAAGTATCCTACCTACAAGACATATTCCTATCGATAATTCATACCGTTATGAGTGGCAAAAGGATGCGAGACTTTTTAGTTACCAAAGTTCTCCATATCGACACCAGCGAACGAACCGAGGAGCACGAAGCACTCGTAGCAGCAGCCAAAGATACTGTAGGGGACACTTTCATTGAGGAAGACCCGTCAGTAACAGAATGGATACAAGGTTTAGTACCTACTCAACAGGGAGCCGTTGATTATGCTCGAGGCGTTTTCCCTTCAGCGTCATGGACCCGTCGATACAACCTGCATTGGATGATGGGAGATGCAATTGCCGGTATGCTGTATTTATTTCTCATCGACACCTTTGAACAGTCGCTGACATCAATCCAGGCATTACATGTGGTCTTGTCGTGGTACCCCAGGCCATGGCATACGCCCTGCTAGCACGTCTGACTCCCGCATATGGCCTTTACACATCATTCACGGGAGCCGCCCTCTATTGGCTGTTTGGAACATCGAAGGACATTGTAATTGGCGTAGGTCGAAACTCGTCATTCAACGATCGTATAACACAGGCTAACAAGGAGACAGACCACTGCTGTTGGCTCGCTCCTCGTAGGCGGAGTCATTTCCAAGGTTGAAGCAGAAAGGCCCGGTGTGTACCATCCCCAGGATATTGCTCATACACTTTCATTTCTAGCTGGAGTGATTCTTCTCTTCCTTGGACTGTTTCGTCTTGGCTGGATCATCGAGTTCATTCCATACATACCCATCAACGCCTTTGTCACTTCGGCAAGCATCACGATCATGTCAACCCAAGTCCCTGTGGCACTGGGCATCAGCGGCATCAACACTAGGGAAGCCCCATACAAGGTTATCTCAAATACCATCAAAGGCCTGCCTAATGCGAAGCTCGATGCCGCCATTGGGCTCACATCCATCGCCCTGCTATTCCTAATCCGCGATGTGTGCGCCAAGATGGAACTACGTCAACCTTCCAAGAAGCGTATGTGGTCCATGATATCGTCTCTTCGGCTGACATTTACCGTTCTCCTCTACACATTCATCAGCTGGTTGGTCCATCGTGACCTTCCCAAAGATCAAGACAAGTTTCGCATCGTCGGCACGATTGAGAAGGGTACCGTATATGCGCTCGCATAAGATCGTCACCCACGCTGATATTTGTACAGGTTTCAAGTATGCCAGCGTTCCAAAGCTAGATCGCGAACTTATTAGTCTGGTTGTTCCCGAACTCCCTGCCATTGTCATAATTCTCATTGTTGAGCACATTGCTATAGCAAAGTCTTTTGGGAGGATTTTCGGTTACACGGTCATACCATCACAAGAAATTCTAGCCCAAGGCGTGGCAAATGTTCTCAGCCCCTTCGTGGGAGGCTATGTTTGCACTGGATCATTCGGCGCTTCAGCTGTTCTGTCTAAGGCTGGCGTTCGTACGCCACTCGCAGGACTCTTTAGTGCCATGGTACTGGTTCTCGCTCTGTATGCACTCACCGCAGTTTTCTACTACATCCCCAATGCAGCACTCGCCGGATTGATTATACACGCCACATGCAACCTTATCACGCCGCCGAAATCGCTTTACAAATATTGGCATCTGTCTCCTCTGGAGTTGATCATATGGATTGTAGGTGTTGTTCTGGCTCTCTTTACGAATCTTGAGGTTTCAATTTATGCGACCGTTGCACTTTCGTTTGCGCTGCTTCTCGTCCGCCTAGCTCGCACTCCTGGAAGGTTTGGAGGACGGGTACGAGTGTCAAGGGTTACGAGAAAACAATCATTCAACCGTTCAGCTGACTCTGCGGTTGCATCTTCGGCGAGCTCTTCGGTGAGCTCTTCGGTGAGCTCTTTTGTTGCCAGCAAACCGGAAAAGTCTCGCGACGTCTATCTCCCGCTCCGCAAGTGTAGCCACAACCCGCGTGTCAAGGTCGAGCCCCCGCACCCAGGCATCTTCATCTATAGGTTCAGCGAGAACTTCAACTACATCAATCAGGCGCAGCACATGGACCACCTGCTCACACATATTCTTGGCAACACGCGCCGCACCCAAGCTGATGACGGGGTGCCGCTCAAGGACCGACTCTGGAGCGATGCGCCACCACCGAAAATGGACGAAACAAACACTCTTCCAGTTCTTCGAGCAGTTGTCCTCGATTTTTCTGCTGTCAACATCATCGACGTTACCAGCATCCAAGGACTCATCGACCTGCGCAACACGCTCGATCGGTACGCCGCACCCAACATTGTAGAGTGGCACTTTGCCAATTTGCACAATCGATGGACGCGCCGTGCACTCGCCTTTGCGGGCTTCGGTTACCCTGCTGCGAGCAACGCCGATAAACTTGGGAATTGGTGCCCGGCATACACTGTCGCGACATCGCTAGCAGGTGCCACGCTCGACGACAAGCGGAGGAGAGAGCTCGAGGAGCTCGAGATTCATGCGAGGGACGAGGAGAGGAGTCGAAGTTCGTCCGAGCTTCCGCTCCAAGGCGAAGGGAGGAAGATATCCAAGGAGGAAGGACGACCTAGGACAGAGATAAGCGAGAAGACAATCATGATGCAGCCGTTGTATGGAGTGGGGAGGCCTTTCTTCCACATCGACCTGGTGGACGCAGTAGACACTGCAGTGCGGGACGCAAAACGACAGGAAGAAATTGAAAGTTGCCCGCGCAATGGATAAGGCTGTGTACAAATTGACTGCTTTTGGAGAGATTTTGGGTGCGTTTTAGACCTATAGATACCTTGATGAATGACCTTGTGCTGCCCAAAAGACGCTCTTGCTGTGATACTAGTCATTGGATCCTCTTTATCTGTCCTACCATATAATGTTGCTTCCAAAAGGTGGGGATAGTAATCTGAGGCTGAGCTCTGAACCGTGCGTTAACCAGGCTGTCGCAAGCACTGCTCACCTGTCCCCTCATATCTCTCCGTCTTGCATAAAAAGAGCCATACAATAGAGCAAGAATGGTATGAGAACAATAGAAGCTTCAAATTTATATAGGGTTACTGGGTCTCAGTATTGCACGGCTGCCGCACAATAGCGCCGTTGCCGGGCAAGGCAATGCCAAGACCAAAGATTTAAGTATTCACTTCTCCCAAACTCGGACATCAACTGTGACAAGTTAAATTGTTTTGTCCGAGAAGGTGGAAACATTGTATATAAATCCTTTCCCTGCCCGGGCTGTTCCTCCAGTTCTCCACTACCCTACCACTGCTGGCTCGAGGTGCCTACAAACTCAACCCACCAGCGACACCCACCTTGTGCTCTCACAGCCAACCCAGCATATCAAAGACGCTTTCTACCATAGAAGAAAGCTCATATCTTTGAAGCGAGCCAATTCGAAACTGCTCCAGCGGATTTCTTTCCGGCGCAACCACTGCCACTGCCACTGCCACTACCATCACCACTATGTCTGCAGAGCACAACTTCATCTCCGTCGAAAGCAGCAGGGGTGCACTCCGCCTACCTACAATGGCCTACGCCCTCGACCCCCCATCTAGCCCTCCAGCCCGCATCCCCGGCCCCGTCCCCGCCCCCGTCATCACTCTGACTCCCGCAACACCCCCTCCAGCTTCTGGTCTGCACATCACAAATCGGCCCCCGGAGACCTTGAACGAAGATCTGTTGGCGCCCCACACGGGCCACCGCCCCAACCGTCGTTCTAGCATCGCTCCCCAAGGCCAAGGCTCCAAGTCGTCGCTGTACCCCAAGAGCGCGCGGAAGCGGCTAGCCGTCTGGTTCCATGACGAGGAGATTATGATAGAGTGGCAGAAGAGGCTGAAGAGGAGGGATAGGGAGGCCAGGGTTAGGGCAGCGGCGGCGGCGGCGACGAGCGCGGAGGCCATTAGTGCCGTCGTTCCTGCGACTCCTGCTGCCAGTGCTCGCGCTGGTACTGTTGCCCCGGCTGCTACAGCTCCCGCTGCTACTATTGCTCGCACGGCTCCCGCTACCGCTCCCCCCACCCCGTCCATCCTCTCCCGCTTCGCGCTCGGAAAGCGCAAGCGCAACCCCCCAAAGCGCTACTCGCCCGAGCCCGTCTCCGCCCCAAAGCCCAAGCGCGTCAAGAGGGAGGCGCAGACCCCCGCGCCGGCGCCGGCTCCAGCACCAGCAGCGAAGAGCCGCAAGGGCAAGGCCAAGGCCACGACCAAAGCCATAGCCAAGGACGAGGACAAGAGCAAGAGCAAAGTCACGACCAAGGGCAATGGCAAGAGTAAAAGCAAAGCCACCGCCACCACCACCGCTGCCAGTAGTAGTAGTAGCAGCAGCATCGCAAGTACCGCGAGCAGCAGCACCGTAATCACCACCACCGCCGCGGCCCCTAGACTCCGTCTCCGCCTCAACCCCCCAGCATCCCCTCCCCCAACAGCCCTCCCCAAACCCGCCGTCTCCGAGTCCAAGGCTGCAAAGCCACGGATGAAGGCGGTGCGGCGCGGGGCAGCGAGCGCGGGAGATGGGCAGCAGCAGCAGCAGCAGCAGCAGCAGGGGGGAAGTAGGAGTGGGAGTGGGAAGGTGTTGAGGCTGAGATTTTGGACGGGGAGAGGGAGGGAGGAGTTTAGGGGGGTGGTTGAGGGGTAGGGTAGAGGGGGATGATTGAATATAATGACGACGAGGTGGTAGAGATGATGTAATGAGATACATTGACGACGAACACTTGACCACTAAAGACTTAAACGGCATCAAGTGACTTGTGCAGAAAACATGACAGTTTGACAAGAACGGCTTATTCCACTTCGACTCTACTCTGACTACTGAAAGAGATGTCCTACACACAACCAGGCCTGCTGACCATGGACTCATCCATCCGTACCTATTCAGTACATCAATCTCCCCGTCGCCAGATTACTTGTCCATTGCTTCACTTCCACACATCATTGCTTCTGCTCTCTCGACCCTCAGCTTCTATCCACCTCCCCACATGCAAGCTGGTAATGGTGTATCATGCATAATCAGGACTCCAAGATTTTGACCAAAAACACCCAAGCACCATCGCTGAATGCCAACAGACGGATCGTTCACGACTTCCAAAAAGTGAAGAAAGAAAATATAACCATGGAACCCGAAAGACTGATAGTCGAGAGCTTAGAATACATTTGTACACTGCTCTGGGCCAGAAATACGGCGCCTCGCGGACCCCGAGAGGTGAGAACTCAGGATATGGCCAAGGATGAGTAGCGAGTACAGGACCACGGTTGATGTAGTGCAGGGCTTGGCGCTTTGCACGTGCCCTAGCACCGATTCCTGTACCACGGTCGGGGAGCGTTCAAGTGCGTTCGGCCGAACACTCGGGCATCGCACGTTGAGAGTGGTACGTACCGTGGATTTGGCCCACGGCGTTGAGTTGGCACGCTGATAAATCAAACTCCGATTCAATACGTTTGCACCGGCGGGCGGAAGAGCTGGTTGCTTTGTTGAATCATGGCCTCAATGGTTCCAGTCTCGTTCGCCTCAAAAGTCTGCATCAGCTGTTGCTGCTGCTCGTGATTCAAGCCCGTGCCTCTATTCTCGTTGCTCCACTGGGGGTTCAGATAGTCTGCCATGGGATAGCCCTGGTTCGCCATGTAGTGTTCGTTGTACAGCGGTGATGATAGGGGCTGCGGAACCCCAGGCATGCCATACTGGTCCTGGTGTGGAAGGGCAAATGTCGGATTCCATTGAGGAAGCTCGGCAAAGGTGGTGGGCAGCGGTGTAAACTGAGTAGAGGGAGGATAGCTAAATGTCGGAATGTTGGTCGTATCTACCGACGTCTTGGGGCTAGTGTCCATGTACGGTTGAGGGGGGATTTGCTGCGGCGAGGGTTGCAGAGACACGCTCGGCGATGTTGAAAAGGCGTTGTGCCCGTTGGTCTGGGGTGCGTTGAAGTTGAACATAGACTGCGGTTGGTTTGGTAAATACCCAAAGGGTGGCTGCGACTTTTCTGAAGGTGTACTGACCGACGCCGTTGAGGCAGTGGCGGGGCTCGTCGTCCGCGACCGGTTGATGCCTTCGACCATGCTGGATATGACCGAAGCGCTGTCTGACGGAGACCCTGCCGCGATCGGAATGTCGCCATCCTTGTCGTAGATCTTCATGCACGCGCCAATGAGGTTGCGGTACAGCTCAAAAGCGGAGAGCACACCAGGCCACCGCTCGGACGAAAGCTCGATGGACCGCAAGGCAACCCTGAGGTGAGCCTCGACTTCGTCCCGGGGATGCATGCGGCGCACTTCTGCGTACGAAAGGGTCCATAGTATGGTGTTGATGGCCATGAAGATGGCTTGAGTGAAAATCCACGTCAGGTCCACGCTCTTGGTCTCAATCTGCTTCTCCGTCATGTAGATGTTGTACCGGCAGGCTTCAAAGCAGCGTATGGCGGCCTGGACCGACGGACGAGGGACCTGCGGCGATGGCCGATAGAGGAAGACAATCATGGTGTTGTAGCGACCGGTGAACCTACGCTGCATTAGCCCCGGACGCACGTAATATCTCACTCAGGTCAGACTCACCAAACTTTGTTCAGGCCCGAGCCGCCATCCATCTCAGGGCTCGTGTCCCTCCAGGCCTCCATCTTGGCCTGCATCTCGGCGAACCAGGGATCTTGGTCGTCCTTTGGCTCGGGCCTTTTCTTCTGGTATAGTTTGCGCCTAATCTCCAGCTGCAGCATCCGCATCTTGTAAAAATGTATGGCGATCCACTTCTTGAGCGAGGCCTGCGGGGCGGGCCGGGTGCCGTCCTTGGTAATGTAGACGTCGTCGACCAACTCGAACCATCCGACGTCAATGTGGTCCATCCGGGTGGCGAAATGGGCTGGGCGCCCCAGACTGTGTGCCAGGCCATAGTCCATGGTGAGCAGGCTCCAAAACAGCCGCCTACGCATGTCGATCTCGAGCGGATCGGCCAGGCGGCCGCCGGGGCCCCTGGTGATGGTCTTCTCCTCGTGCAGCCCCAGCGCCTGGCAGAGCCGTATGCCAAGACCCACGATGTAATAGACGGCGGTCCTGGTTGGCGTGAGAAGCGAATAGCCGGCGATCAAGGCGAAGCACTGCAGTGTCTTGACGTTCATTGGCTTGATGGCGCTCTCGAAGAACTTCAAGGCAGCCAGGTAGTAGGAGTCGGCGAGGCCGGCGTACTGCGTGTCCATCTTCTGCAGGCTGATGGCGATGACCATGCGCAGGCAAAAATTCTGGTAGGCGTCGTCGGAGCCGTTGTAGACGTCCTCGACGTCCTGGGTGAAGGTGGGCTCGTGGAACATGGGATACATTGGGTGCACCTTGCTGTAGAAGAGCTGCACGAGCAGGTTGGTGAGGTCGCGGTTGGGCAGCTCTTCGGCAGCAACATCGCTGACCAGCGGGTAAACCTTGGAGGTGGGCTTGACGTCCTCCTCGTCGAAGGTGGCCTTGATGCTTCGGGCGCGCGAGTCGGGCACAATCTCGGATATGGACTTGGAGTCTGTGAATTGCTTCGCCAGCTGCATGACCAGGCGGGTGATGGTGATGCCGCTCGAGGGCCCCAGGAACTTGCTCTCGTCCGACTCTTGCACACGCACGGCGGCGGCGCCGCGCATCACGTCTTCGGGGTCCGGCTCGATATCATCCCGCTCGAGGTCGGCCAACTGCTTCTCCAGGTCGCGCACCTTGTGCTGGAGGTGCACGACGTAGTTGCGGGGGATCTTCTGGCCCTTTGTCGGGTCGTAGTACTCGCAGTGCGAGTTTGTGCGCTCGCAGGGGCCGCAGCGGGGGAGGCCCGGGTCGCATCTCGTCTTGCGCTGTGGGGGAAGGGTTCAGTCAGTGCGACTGCGGATGATGCTCAGCGGAGGGGCAGCATACCGTGCGGCAGCGCACACAGGCGGTCAGGGTGTGGG
Organism: Corynespora cassiicola; assembly: GCA_022059125.1. Taxonomy (NCBI): domain Eukaryota; kingdom Fungi; phylum Ascomycota; class Dothideomycetes; order Pleosporales; family Corynesporascaceae; genus Corynespora; species Corynespora cassiicola. The sequence goes on along the minus strand of JAEUWY010000006.1, from coordinate 3,593,168 downwards.
CAATGCGGTTGGGCGAGGCCTGGTGGTCCTCTCCATTCTGCTTGCTGGCGTGGGCAGAGGGCTTCTGGTCCATGGTGATGGCGGGCAGCAGGGGGCGTGGGCGGCGGAGGAGGCGGCGGCGGGGGGATGGCGGGCAGCGCACTCGGCCATGCCAGGGCGAATCGCTGGCGGGCGTGGGAGGGAGGAGGCGTGGGATGCGGAGGGGGATGCTGGATCCGGGAGGTCGAAGGGGCGGTATATGGGGTTGAGGGCGCGAAGGCGCGAAGGCGCGAAGGCAAGCAGGCGGCCGTGGCACAGCCAAGCAGCAAGACGCAATAGCGGACGGAGCTTGGTCGAGTCGAGGTGGTTTGGGTGTTTTCGAATGTCTCGACTGCGGAGCTGCAGCGCGGACCCCAGGGCGCGAGAGGCCGGCGGTGGCAGGCCATGGCCGCCCATGGACGCCCGTTCCCCCCAATCGGCAGACGGTGCCAGGCCCTCAGGGCCATCCGGGCTAGACGGGCTAGGCGGGCTAGACAGGCGTGACGGGCCAGACAGGCGTAGGCAAGGCCACAATGGCGCCCGTCCGGGACAGCCAGACAGGCCCGACAGGCCAGACGGGCCAGCCAGGCGCCGGTTTGGCCCAGCGAAACCCGCCCAAACGGGCCCAAACCTTCCACGTTTGTTTTGCGCCCTGTTGGACCTTCGCCCGAAGCTCACTGGATGGGCACCGGATGGGCGCTGGAAGGCCGTTCGGCCGCCTGGTTGGCCGGGTGGGCTCCGCCGGCCGCGTCTGCGCCCAAGAGACGACGGGCGCCGCCTGCACCGTCTGCGTCCGCGTCTGCACCTCCTGCGTCGCCCGCCTGGACTCGTCGACTCGCCCTCCAGAAGAAACATACCGACGGCATCCTCCAACACAATACAGCGGGGCAGCCTCTTGTCCCCCTCCCCCCGCCAGCCCCGAGCCCCAATCACAGCGTCAGCCCGCACCGTCGACAGGCTGCGCCTCGGCCCACGCACGGCGCACGGCGCACTGCTCACCACTCGCCTCCCTCTGCGAGGCTCCGCGACGACGACGAAGACGAAGACGACGGCTACGGCCACGGCCCCAGCTCCAGCACCGTAAGCTGAACAGTGTGCCCTACCGCTGCCCTACCACGGCCCTGCCAGACGCTGTACTGCCGCGCTAGCCCGCCTCGTCCATTGCACCGACCCTGGTAAGCCGTCCTCTCGACATGGCGCTCATAGAGCAGCCATGTCCGACCCCGATGCCCCTCCTGTTCTCCAGTCGTTTCTTTATTCCCCGTCCCAGCTGCTCCTAGTACTCCTGGTGCCTCTGGTACTCCTGGTGCTCCTTCTCTTGTCCAGCTGGCCTGCTCTCCGTCCCCCCTCGCCCGTCTCTCGCCCGTCTCTTGCCCGTCTCCTGCCCGTCTCTCGCTACCGTCTCTTCTATCCATTTCCCAATCGGGCCTCCCCCCTCCACGTGCTTTATATGTTGATTGCCCGCCATGCTCATAGACGCCCACCCGCTCGCCGGCAACGACCTCATGGTGCTGGAAACGCCGCTGCTGCGTGTCAGCCGCCCCGTGGCCGCCTGCTCGCGGTGTCGTGCCGCCAAGATCAAGTGCGATGGGAAGCTGCCCGCCTGCACCGCGTGCGAGAAGTCGAACCGCGCCACCGAGTGCTCGAGCACCAACGACCAGTTTGCGCGCGGCAAGGAGAGGAGCTATGTGGCGACGCTCGAGGCCCGCGTCGAGCGTCTTGAGAAGAAGATTGCCGAGGCCCGCGCGCGGAGGAAGTCGTCGTCCATCCTGATGCAAGATGCGGAAACCGCGACCCCCAGGAGGACCTCGGTCGACACCGTCAAGCCCGTCAGGTCCACCATCAGCAAACGCGCCGCCCGCCGCAAAGAGGCCTCTGACATCGACGAGCTGGTCTCGGATTTTGGCCTCCTGTGAGTCGTCACGAGCGCCCGTCCTTCTGCTCTGCGCGATACTGACTCTGCCAGCGCCGTCAATGCCACGGCACGCGACTTTTACGGCTTCACCACCGAAATGTCGTATGCTCGGCTGATCCTCTCAGCAAGCTCCAAGGAGGACCTCCCCGCCGGCCTGACCAAGAAGCTCCCTCCCAGGTTTGCCGCTACCCCGCTAATCCAGCACTATCTGAACAACATCTACACGCTGCTCCCCATCTTGGAAGAGGCCAGCCTCTATGCCTCGGTCGATGCCGTCTATCACTTCGACGAGAATGCTGCCACCGCCTTTGATCACTGGACCGTCCGCATGGTGCTGGCCGTGGCCTGTCTCTCTCAATCCGAGCAGCGAGGCGACACTCTGTACTCGGATGCGGTTGGCCATGTCAATGCCGCCCTCGAGTATGCCGAAGACGTGCTGCACCCGGGCTTCATCAGCAGCATCCAGGCCATCATCCTGCTCGTCATCTACGCCATGATGGACCCCCACCATTTTGACAGCTGGACCCTGATAGGCGCTGCATCTAGAGCCATGGTCGATCTTGGCATCCACCAGGACCCTTCCCGAAGCGCGACCATCTCCCGGCCCAAGCTGGAAGTCCGAAGAAGAGTCTACTGGTGCGTATATGCACTAGACAGGTACGTAACCCGCCTCATTCCTTCTGCCCCAACTGAGCCCTCTCAGATCCACCTCGCTCGTCCAAACCCGAGCCTTCTCCTTCTCGGACGAATCCGCTCATGTCTCGCTCCCTTTCCACAACTCGGCCACATCTCCGAAGAATTCGCCGCAATCCCACGTCTTCCTTCAGTCTTTTGACTCGGCCCTCGATCTGTTCAGGATCCGCCAGATCCAGTCCGAATGGTACATGGACCTGTTTCAGTCCGGCCGCGAGCCCTGGCAGGACCCTTATCCCTACATCTGGAACATGTACAACCGAATGTCGGACTGGTTCAATGAGATGCCGCAAAACACCCTCCCCGCCATCCGCTCCTTCTTCGAGTTGGAGCTCTTGTACAGCTACGTATACATTTTGTCGCCAAGCGCCCGGATACCCCACATTCAAGACTACGCCCAGAGGCTCATCTTTGAGCACTGCATCTCATACGCAACCAATCTACTCTCGTTGATATCCAAGCCATCCAACACCACCAAACCTCCCATCACCTTTTACGATGCCATGCGCGCATACATGACGGGCCGGCAGTTTGTCGATGTCTTATCGCGCAACACCGACGCTATTCTTAGCCCCGTGCCGCCAACCCCGCCTCCTCCGTCGGCGCCTACAACGTCGTCTGAGGATCCATTGGCGCCCCCAACCCAAGCATCCCCACCTCCGTTCCCGTCACCACTTATCCCCGACGGACTCTCTGTACCGCAAGATCCCACCACTCGCGCCATCAATGCCATCAACGACTTTACGTCAATCCTATCTCGTTTTGGCCTTCGCTTTGGCTTCACGAATTGGCGGGATCGCTTCCAGCGCGAATCAGCACCTCTGCTGGCCCAACTATACAACCGCGTCTCTTCACCTCACACGTCCCCGCAGTCCCAGAGCCTCACGCCTCAACCGCCCCCCTTCTACCAGCAGCCGTGGATGCCGCCGTCTTCTTCACAACAAATGTACAATGGGATCCCCACCACTCCCCCATCCGCATATGCCCCCCAGTCAAGTCCATTCTCCACGAGTCCATACAACGGGAATCCCTTTGGTGCGCCCAATCAGGAGTGGACAACTCCGCCACCACAGTCTGCGGGCGGCTTGCCTGAGATGCCGCAGCCGACCGAGGGTCGGGTCAGACAGGCACTGGTATACGGACCCGGAATGCCACAGTCGAATCACGATGCCGGGGATCTGAATGGAAGCTGGACTCAGAATCAGGGCGGATGGAATTGATCAGCCCAGAATTAATACAAATAGATGTACGATTTCATGGAGGCTTCTCCCATATTGTCACGTTTTCTCTTCCAGCGCGGAGTTTTTGGGATGGCACTACATGGGACTAGGACATGGCGGGGACATGGAATCTAGCGAACCAGACATGACGCAGATACGCAAATGAAACGAAGATTTCTAAATCTCATGAATGGCAGAGTATACGGAGCTACGTCTTTCCCTTTCCCATATGACCATTCTTTGCAGATCGAAGTAGGTTGGCCAACATCACACTCATCCCACCCCCGCCCTACGAGTCTCCACATCGTCCATACCTCCGCCCATACCAAAAAAAAACCCTCCCCCTGATATCCACCCCATCGATCGCCACGCTTGACATTACCGCACATTCCACTTCCCCAATCACACTCCCCGCCCGACCGTTGCCCCAAACGGGCCTCCTCCCCCAGCCGCCAGCTGCCAGGTCACGCCCAAACGGGGACGCCGAGGTTGTGGCTAAGGCCGTTGTTGGGCTGATGGGGGGGGGACCAGGCAAAGGGGTGTGCTTTGCGCTGGCTTTGACGTGTGGCTGCGTGATGCGTGGAATGGATACAGGTAGGTGGGTAAGTAAGTGAGTGTGCGCGGGAGGGAGGCGAAAAGAGAGAAAAAAAAGCAAGGAGCGCCCGTTGGGGTACCGAGATTTGATTGCTTTTTTGCTTTTTTGAGGAGGGGGGAAGGGGGTGGGTGGAGGGCGGTACGCTATGGGGATAGAGTTTTGGGAGCAAGTTTGGGACGGAGATGAGTGTGTTTTGGGGAGGGGAGGGGAGGGGAAGGTGAGGTGTTTGAGACGGAGATGAGTATGTTTTTGGAACGGGGGGGGGGATTTTGGAGAGTTGGGGGGAATGGGGAGTGGGGCGGTGGCGGGAAAAGAATGGAAGAGGTTTTGGGGGAGGGAAGGATTTGGCGAGATCGAAGATTGGGGCTGGGATTTTGGGTATAGCGAAATGTGGTTCCTTGCCCAGAGAGTCCAGGGGTATGGTTTATCTGTTGTGCATGCATTTGGAATGCATGATGCGAGAAGACTGGTAACAGGAAACCATTTAAGGTTGCGTAGAAATGAGATGTAGTCTCTCACGAATCTCTCTGGAATACCTAACTTTTTTTTTATTCTAGAGAAATGTCTCCTTTGATCTCCGAGATCATGATGAGCTCTTTGCCCTGCCCAGGTAGACGTAAAGCTTGAAATTCCGGAGTGAACCAATAAGCCATAACAGCATGTTTTTCACTGCAATGGCTAGCGCCATCGAGCGGTTCTGCGGTATTGCGGCAAGTCCAAGCGAGATGCTCAGGTTGGCCCATGAAGAAATGGCAGCTTTAAGCGGGAGGGCTGCCGCACGAGGCTGAGTAGAGAGCGAGACGTGAGAGAGGAATGAGGACGTCTCAGGTTTTGAGCTTGCTCCACTCTCATGTTTACATGGAGACTCCAAGCCCAAATGCCCTCCAAAAACACCAGCTTTCGCCATGGCAAGTCTCAAGACATTCACAGGATGGTGGAGGGCACACGAGGTTCCATGTCAGCTGACTCCCTTCCCGCAAGGTTTGAAGGGGACGGGAAAAAACATCAAATTGGCAATAAGGCAGCTTTACACTGCAATCTCTAGCGTCGGCGGACAGCTCGGTAAGACAAGACAAGGATGAGAAATAAAAGGTGGTACAAGGCATGGCCGAGGATTCGGGTCATATGGCCATATTAGCCTGATTAAAAGAGACCCCGAGTTAGGCAGATGCAGGCATCCAGCAGTCTATGGAATAAATCTCATATAAGTTTCGTGTTGCGTTGTTATTAACTTCCGCGCTAGCTGTGAGCCTGCAATGACGATGAAGTGTGGGATGTGGATTTGCTGATTTCATCCACAAGCCTTAGATGCTGCTTTGAGAACTTCTATGGTATTTGAGGTGAGTAACTATGCACTGAAGCAGAATGGCCATTTCATGTCACCGGAAGTCAACTCTGACATGTTTTTTGAGGTCAATTTCAAAATCGAGTAGCTGATCATTGACTGCAATCTCTGACGCTATTGAACAGTTGAAGGAGCGGCAGTTTTAGCCTATATTGTCCTATTGTCAACATTAAGTAAATGAGCCGACTAAAAACCAACAATCAAGGCGGGAGGCTGTCGACTAATCAACCACAGATCAGGCTCGAAATCGCAACTCGAACCGATATCCATCCAATCCAGAGCCTGACCATCCTCTCTTAGAGCAAAAACAAACGTACCTGAACTACCACTAAGCCACGCCCAACCCAAACAATCTTCAATTCCTGAAACATGGTACGACATCACGCCACGCGATGTTGCGCATTCCCTATCCTCGATGCATTATTCCTTCGGGGAATTTTACCTTTGTCTGCATCTGTCCAGCTCCCCGGAGATCTGTCTCACGTGGACGGGGATAAGTAGAGTTAAATTCGAGGTAGATCGCACATGCGCATGCCGATCTCCTACCAAACACTAGCTGCGGGGATGACTGGTAGATCACTATTTGCGTCGGATATGCGCGATGGTGACCAGACTCAAAGCGCACGTGAATCGATGATGTTGACGTGATGACCTCGAGAATCAAAAGCTTGATGGCTTTGTATGTCCAAACCTATATTCCTTGTTTCCTGGCCGATGCAACTAGTGTAGGAAACGTGTATCGAGTCATGCGTTTTATAGGAGCTCAAGCAGTGGAAAGGGGCCTTTCCATGATTCCAGTCCAAGTCACAAGCCCACCCCTACATCGGTCAGATTCGGGTGCCTGGGCAGGTTTGGTTATTCACGTGACCAAACCACTCCATTCCTCTCCTATTTTCTATCAAAGGTGATAGAAAAGCTAGGGTATATCAAGTCTTATGTTACTGTGCGCCAATCTAAGGTTAGTCTATAATTAAGCTGTTCAATATGCTTTGCTGTACAGAGGAACTCGGGCATGAGCAAGTATTTGGGAGAAAAAGTTTGAATCGAGTCGAGTTGCCTAAGTATCGCCGCAAATACTGGTGTTTGCCATATTCAAGTACATAAATAGAGCCAACCCAACGCGACACCTCGCCTCTTGTCCCACTCACCAAGAACAGTTTACTTCTCTAGAATGAAAATTCAATCTGTATCAAATAGATGGGGCCCGGACCTCTACTGTCCTAGGCTGGAACTACTGTTGGAAATTTTGCGGAGTGACAAGGCTGTTTTAACCTCATTCGATGGAAATATATTGGGTAACCTGCGATGAGTATACAAACCAGCCTCCATATGCGCTTCGATGCTCATACATACCATTTACTACCTAGCCAAACTCGAAATGGATCCCTTGTCTATTGCGTTTACGGTCGGCTCAGTTATTGGATTAGTCAATTCGCTATTCAGCATATATCGGAATGTCAGACGGTGGCTCAAGAGCAGAGACCCCCTTTGGAAGGAAAACACCCGAATGATGAAAATACTCAAATCCTACTTTAAGAGGAACAATAATCCCAGTACGTTATCCTATGGTTGGTATGTTTACAGTAGCCACTTTCGCTTACCTACTTTTCGAAAACAGATGAACGAGTTCCTGAGCACCTCCGGGCCATGATAGAGATTCTAAACGAGAGGAAGGCCAACTGGAAGGACGTTCCTGGCGCTCAGAAGGCTGAACGTGAAGCTAGAATGCAGCAGCGATACAAGGAGGTTGGCTATACGACAGACTATGATTCATCCGACGATGAGAGTGATGACTTCCCTGAGGAATACGACAATTATGATGGGGAATCACCAGAGGACGACGAAGAGTCGCTAGAGGATGAAGATCCTCTATACGATGAGGAAAGCTCCTCTTCATATGCTTCATCTGATGAAGATGACGACTATGATTATGACTATGACTAAAGCAGCCAAGCTTAAACTAGATTTGGGGACGTTGGGGCATATTGATTATTGGGTCTACTGCCATCTAATTCGACGTTTTAATTCATGTGTAATCCAAGCTAGAGCCTCTTATTCAATGCCAGGGCTTCGGGACATGCAATGAACCCATCCGCTCGTGAATGATTCCATTCTTGAATATTCAAGGAGGTATCCGAAGTCCTGTATTTCTAAATGATATTCGCCACTGTCACTTAGTTCTTCATCCTATTTGCTCTCGCTAACCCTTCGTATACTGCAGACTAAACATATCTTGTCTCTACTCGCGAACCCCAGAGTGTGTTCAAGATAACTCCGTGGCATGTCATTGGAAATTCCCAATCTTGTCTGGGTAACAAAAAGGGATACACCATGCCGTGTAACATCACCCATTCACAAGCCCCTAGGCTTTGACGTCGCATAGCGAGGACCCAGAAACCTTGGAATGCAGCAACCCACGCCATCACGCGCAAGCCTTCAACACCAAACAAGACCAAATCCGAATTTGAGGAAAAATAAATTGATCGGGCAAATATCTAGACTCTGACCTGGCGATCGCCTGGCCATGCACACCCGCTCCGCTACCACGCACCACCAAGACAACAAAGCAATGCTCGAATCCGCAAGCGCGCAAGCCATGCAATCGTAGAAAGAGGTGAATAGGTCACCAATCTTCAAGTTATTAACGATACTACACGCTCAGAGTCAGCTCCGAAGCCTCACCGTGCGCGTGGTGCCATTCCCAACAGAGCCAGATTGCAAGCCCATCAAGGATTTGCCAAAGCCAAGCATGCGTCCACCGCGAGCCCGACGCTATCCATCAACATTAGCTTTCATTTCCACGATCGGGGAGTGGGGTACTAACCGTCCTTCCTTCATCCGGACGACGTCATCGATCACGTCGCGATCTAGCTGTGGAAACATGCCTGCTAGCGTCTCGACCACCACCTTGTGCTCTTGCCTTTGTATCCGTTTAGCCTCCTCGACTTCGGCGGATGCTTGGCGGGCAGCTGACTCCTCGGCGGAGAGACGCTGTCTGTACCTCTCTTCATCTGTGGACTTTCTCAGCATCTCCTTCTCGCTCGCGGGTGCGGCGTTGCCAGGGTAGTCCGATGAGCGACGCGGGGGTTGGGGCGTTGATCGTGGTGTACTGCCGGGCTGGGGCGTGACAACTGGGTGTGACGATGCATTGGTGTCCGTGTCGGAGAAGATGCGGCCGATGGTGCTCAGAGGTCGTTGTATTGTGCGGAGTAGGCCAGCGACAGCTGCATTCTCTTCTTCAAGCGGCGGCTCAACCTCGCCTCTATTCTGCCGCAAGCTGGTGGAGCGGCGAGGGCCTGCTTGCTCGGCTTCTAAGGAATTACGTTGCGTCACTTCTGGGCGAGAAAGAGTAGACTTCTCTGATAGGTGTAGATGTGGTGATGGCATGCGCCGATGTCCGGGAGTCATTGGAGGATGTGCTCGCAGTTGGGTGCCGGATGCCTCAGCTGCGCTTGATTCGGGCTCCTCGTGTCTCTCTGCAATGGCTGACACGGCAGCCTCGACATTCTTCTCAAACTCCTCATCGCTAACCGTCAGTGACGTCCTGTCCAGTCCTTCAATAAACTGAATGGCACCCATGAGCGATGATATATAGTACCCTGCTTCTCCCCCGAGCTTCTCCTGGTTGCGGAAGCGGAGAATATACTGCACGTTCGAAACGAGGTGCTCAGGGTTTGCCTGCAAAACAGTGTATATAAGAAGCGGGACGAATGCATCGGCAGACTGGTCCGATTTTGATGTGCGGAGATAGCCGAAGATGACCTTGCAGCAGTTCAAAATGCAGATGACCTTGTCTCGTGGTGCACGATAGCTCTTGATCTTTAGAAGTTCTTGCTGCGCTAGGTTGAGAAACTTCCTCCCCTTCTCGCCGACTGGCTTGATATCCAGGTGATCCTCCCTGACCCACTTGTATATTCGCACCTTTTGGGCCAGGACCTCATCTCGCTCCACGTCTTCTTGATGCTGTCCTCGCCGTCCGGGACCAGGGCCATCTTGCCTACGCCTTCCTTTCGGAACTGCTTCTGGTGGAGGTATGGCGGGGGAAAATGTTTGGTTGTAGAGCCTGTTCATGACCAACTTCTCCATGCCCTCCCTGGCGTTGTCGAATTCTTGGTCGGACACTGTCCTCCAGATTTCACACTGTGCCATCTTCTTGCTAATGAATTCGAGGAAGTCCCCTATGATCTTGACCTGTTCATGCACCATCCATTGCTTCTTACCAAACTCCAACAAGAAGGACCGGAGAAACTTGGCGACAGGATCAGCAGTTCGATGGCGGAGTTGTTCGAGGAATCGGTGGAAATCAAAGGGCAACTCTTGCTCGGGCTCGGGAATAGGCTGTACTGGCTTGTACTGTGGCGCGTGAGCATTTGGCGACATGGGCTCGTTCAGCGAGGTGTTGGTGCCAACTCGATACAGAGACGAGGTCCGAGGGGGTGGAGACTGCAGTGTTTCGGTTGCGGGGCCATCGGTAGGTGTAGGGAGGGGCTTGTCGATGGGGGCCAGGCTCGACCGTCGTGGCGGATGCGCTATCGCCGAATCAAGCAAAGGTGCTGCGAGTTCGAGGCGTGGGGACATGATCTCCTGAGCACCAGGCCCCCCATGGCCATGCTCGAACTGCTCCATGATGCTCTGTATCTCGGACCGAGAGTCTTCGGCCTCCTCTCCACTTTCGTATTTGGCAGAGTATGCAGCGGCTTCGGCATCCTCCGAGTTTCTGCCACTCGACTTGCCCTGTGAAACGGGTGAAGTGGTGCGGCTGGGGACGTTGCTCGAGGATAGGTATTTAACGTCTTTTGGGGGTGGTGGAGGGGGCGATGGCGAGCGAACAGGAGCTTTGCCGGCGGCCTTTGGTGTGGGTTCGGGCGGAGGAGTCGAAGAGAGATTTGCCCGCTCGGTCTGAGTTGTTGTCTCGTCGACGGGATCTGCGGTGGCTGGTAGCACCTCCTGTCCCTTCTCCGTGGCCACGTCGGCCGCCGCGGTCGCTGCCGGAGCTTCATTCTGGGCCTCTTTTCCATTCCCAAGATCTTCGGCCTTGTTATCATTCTCTTCGGCCGTGTCTGGCGGCTGCCCCGCGCTGTCCTTGACCTTTGCGGGCTGCCCCGCGTCGCCGCCTTCGCCCGTCTGCTGAGCTACCTCCGTCTTCTGGGATGCATCTTCCACCGGCTGCTCTTCTGTGGCATTCACCGGAGCGGCGGGCTTGTCCAGACCATTTTCTAGCTGCGGCTCGCGAGGGGCGTCTGGAGCTTCATCGAGGTGCGGCGAGTGGTTCGGGGGAGACATGTGCCGCTGTCCGGCTGCGGTTTCGAGGGAGACGGGCGGATTCGAGGTCAGAAAGCTTCCATGGACTGTGGTGAGCAGCTCCAAAAGGTAAACAGCGGGGCTCGAAGGGCCAAGTGTCAAACCGGGCTGTGTCGTCTTGTGCCAGCGTTTGGAGGTGCGGACGTAGGTGCCAAGCCCTGATCGGCGTTTGGGAGCCGAGTCGTCCGAGCCCTATCCGCTAGTGCCCAAGCCCTGCCTGTCAGCTCTCCTCAACACCAAGGAATCATCACCACTTCCCTCCTGTGCCCCCGGATGTGCGGCATCTTCTTCTCGCTCAGCCGCCATGGCCACGTCGCCCCGGATGCCATCACCGAGCAGCTGCTGAGGAACCGTGGGCCCGATAGCATTGGCACATGCCACATATCCATACCTGCAGACTCTGCGGAGCCCGCTTTTTCTGCCACTTTCATCTCCACCGTCCTCTCTTTGCGCGGTGCAGCTCTCGTTGAGCAGCCCCTCAAAGACGAGACCACTGGCTCTGTGCTGTGCTGGAATGGCGAAGCCTGGAGCATTGGCGATGCTCTCGTCTCAGGCAATGACTCACAAATCATATTCCAGTCACTCCTTGCTGAGTCCACTGCTGCGGCGGAGAGGAGCGTTGCCCTCGCTCGCATCGTAGAGTTACTTTCATCTATCCGCGGCCCATATGCCTTTGTCTTCCATGACTCCAAGAATGGCTACCTCTTGTATGGCCGGGACTGTCTGGGGAGGCGTTCACTACTGCGCAAGGAATCCGATGATGGCCAACTAATCCTATCCAGTGTATGTGATAATTCTACAGGATCCCAGTGGGCCGAAGTAGAAGCCGACGGCATTTATCTCATTGACTTGAGCTGTTCGTCAGGACCATCTCTTGACATCCAGCACATCCCCCAGCGGCATGCGGGCGAAGGAACAACGGGAAAACTGATGATTGTAGGTAAGTCCCCACGTAAACGAAGTTTGCTAACAGGATAGGATGTCCCCTTTCCGGCAATGAATGAAGATATCGAGAGTACAACCGCCAACCCAGACACAGCCACGGTGGGGCGTTTGACAGTGGCTCTCAAGGCTTCACTTGAGCTACGCATACAGCATGTCCGAGAGGCGTTCTTATCAAAACCCGAAAACACGTCTTCTCAAGATTCAAGAGTTGCTGTTCTGTTCTCTGGGGGGCTGGACTGCACTATTCTTGCCCGCCTGTGCCATGAATTGCTCCCACTGGATCAAAGCGTCGACCTCCTTAATGTAGCCTTCGAGAATCCGCGTATACACAGCAAGCTTGATCCCTCGACTTCACCCTATGAACTCTGCCCAGATCGCATCACTGGAAAGGCTTCGCATGCCGAACTCGAAAGCGTATGCCCAGGTCGACGTTGGCGATTTGTCGAGGTCAATGTCCCCTACACCGAAACTGTGGCCAACCGGACCAAGGTGATGACGTTAATGCATCCCCATAATACTGAAATGGACCTCTCGATATCTTACGCTCTCTATTTTGCTTCGAGAGGGATGGGATTGGTTCGCGATTTCATAGACGGGCCTCTAAGGCCTTACTCCACTCCTGCCCACGTCTTGCTCTCTGGGCTCGGCGCTGATGAGCTCTTTGGCGGGTATGGGCGTCATTCTGTTGCTCATTCACGCCACGGCTACAGAGGACTGGTCGAGGAGTTGAAACTCGACTTCAACAGGCTAGGTAAACGTAATCTGGGGAGAGATGACCGTGTTATTAGTGATTCTGGCAAGGAGGTTAGGTTTCCCTATCTTGATGAGCATTTTATTGCCATGGCCCTGGAGCTTCCAGTCCACGCCAAATGTGACTTTTCCAACCCTCTAGACGAGAGCTCAGACGACCCGAACTACTTCTTGGAGCCTTGCAAGCGAGCCTTGAGGCTCCTCGCTTGGGGCTTAGGAATGAAAGGTGTTGCCGCAGAGAAAAAGCGCGCAATTCAATTTGGAGCACGTACAGCAAAAATGGAAACTGGCAAGACAAAAGGAACACAGGTGTTGTCTTGAATTACATAGAGTAAGTCAATGTTTTTTTTTCATCGTTTTTTGGCAATGATTACACAATCTCCAAATGGATGAGACACCCAGATAAATGCCTCGCACCCCACTCAGAAGTCTAGTCTATCCTCGGGGTTGATGGTCATCTGACTGGGTTCTTGGGAGTCACTGATGTTACCAGAAATTGGTAAAAGGCAAGTCTGAGCCTTCGGAATTGACTCGACATTATGAACAATTATTTCCATGAATGTAAGCTGACGATTGCAGTCAACCAAGAGATTCTGTGTGTTACAGGAGCAGACTCAAAAAAGAAAACTACCTTGTCACAGCCCGCCCCCAGCTCAGATGCTTAAAGTGTTCTGTATGAGATACTTGATGCTTTATCGCTTTTGAATCGACTGTCCTGTTTTGAATAAAAGGGCTGTGCCGCGGTGAACTTTCGAGCCGGGGGGATAATTGTTTACTAAGTCCATTTGCGTACTGTTGTATCAACTGTGGCATACATGGAACCTTTTTTCCCACATGGTCATAATTCTCGGTTAACGACCCCGTCCCAGTTCTCCAAGCCAATCTCCGAAAATTTTAGTGAAGTAGACTGTATCCGCGACGAGCCACTAAATCGTCATGTGCATGAATACCCACATTGAAATTACGTCTAGCCGATACTTACCAGAGTAATTCTTTGCAGCGCTATTCGAGCTCGGCACCGGCCTCGAGGTGCCAACCGTACTTTGCACTCCCCCACTTGTCGACGAGCCCACCGGCGCCGGCGGCCCCTGAACATGACACCTCCACCCATCCGACGTATTCGCGCAAACCTCATCCTCATTACAACACTTATCCGCGCAGCACTCTTGCCTTGCCTCGCACATGCCGGCCCCACCGCCCTCGTGCTGACAGCACTTTTGTGACGGCGGTATGCACACGCTGACGCAGAAGTGGTGGCCTGGCGGGCAGCAGCCGAAGTCTTCGAGCGTGCCGTTGTTGGAGGGGCGCGAGACACATTCTGAGCCCGCACTGCAGAGCATGGTTTCGCCGGGGCAACAGTGGTAGTTTTGAGGGTCGTAGCAGCCGATGGCGCCGCAGGTGGAGGCAGAGTTGGTGCAAGTTGGGGAGGGTTCGTGGGCGGTGGATGGGGGAGTGGAGGAAGAGGGGGAGAGGTGTAAGGCGGTGGTGCTTTGTAGGTGGAGGCTAAAGCCTGCGAAGAGTAGGAAAAATAGTTTCATAGTAGCAAATAGACCTGCTTGGAGATGGGTCTTATCTAAGGCTTCCTTGTGTGTGCGAGTTAAGATTATCTTGAGTCCGTGTGATGGCGGAGATCCCGTTTGTGAGCATTTTTAAGAGAAGTCTGCACCAAATCTGTGAATTTCAAAGTCACCAATGCTGGAATCAAATACTAGCTCTAGATTAAGGCTGTAAACTTCACAGTACTTTACTAATCATTTCACCTGAAGGTAACATGCCTCATACTTCTCGTACCCGAGTTGTCTTTCAATTGTCAAAGGTCTTTGAGCAAAGATGGATTTGAATTCATTGATTGTCTATGGTGATAAGGAGACTTTGAAATACCATCGCACTCAGTCACATCCGTGCCAAGACCAAGCCTTTTTTCACTCAAATTCTACACTCATGCCTCAAATCCCAGTTATCCAAGCGTTCTTTCAAATTTCGCTTGGAAACTTGCTGTTTTTAAATTGAAAGACTCAGTGGACTCTATACTCTTTCCTAATCACTTCTGCCACGATCTTCCAGAAGCCGTACACTCATAACAAACCTAGACTTAGCTCATGGAAACCCGGCTTGCAACAATGCTTGAAGAGACAAGAAAAAGCAAGTAGAACACATTTCAAAATAACTAATTTATTGTCACATCATCCAATTAGAAGCCGAACTGACACTTGCTTAAAGCCGGCGCACAAGAGCTTGAAAAAATCATTTCAAAGCTCTCAGAGCTCGACAAGGATGCCTCCAAGTATGCAAAGACATTCCCCCCTGTGGAAGAAATCCCTGTGCTACCGTACAAACACACTCTCGGCCAATTCAGGACTCCTCCCGTGCCCAACCGCATCCAACTCTCAGCCCCGAAAAAGGCAGGTCACAGCATAATCAAGCTATACGCATACCTGACGCCGCACGCTTCGAAAACCGCCAATGTCGACATCGTGGAGGAAGAGATCATTGGAGAAGGAGAGCCCATGCGAAAATACCTCCAAAAAGGGAGAACCGTCGACTACGACCTTTTCTTCCCATTTTCTGTGTTGTCGCAGGGTAAAGAGCAGAGCGAGTTGATGGTGGCTCTGATACGATATTACTTCGTCGCCGCCGGACATCTCACCGCCGAATCCATCGAGAAGCACGGGAGTACCGCGTTTTATAAACGGCTCTACAGCGCGGTTAGGAAGGTCCAAACCGCATCCAAGAATAAATCTTTCAAGAAGCTCAAGGCGGCACCGGAAGATCTAGTCGCCAAGGAACCTGCGCCTCTGTTGGCCTCAGAGATGCAACCAGAGGGCAGTACGACCGTACTCAACCCCATTCAACTACCTCCCGGACGAGTTGATACACAATGGCTGGATTCAGCCGGAGGCCGTTATTGGTCGTCAATGCCGATGTCCTTTCAACAGCCCATTTCGCCGAGCCCGAACGTGAATCTAACTGGTGAGATGGTGGGGACGCTGCCGGGATCTCCTTCTGCGGTTTTGGGGTTTTATTCGGCTTTTGATATGAGGGGTCATGATGAAGCGGAATACAAGACCGCTTATGAAGTGTGCAAGAAAGCTGAAGAGCTCGAGCACATGAAGTTGGCTCTTCTGACACAAAAAGGCCTAGAAAATGAGTTGGTTCAGATTGAGAAGGAAGAAGAGCAGGTCATGCTTGTCATAGAGGATATTAGTGGTGTGGTCATTTACAAGGCCATGAAGGAATTGAAGGAGCAAGAGAAGAGGGGCAGGCTTGCTCAGGGCTGATTACTCATGACAATGGCGATGACTGGAACTATTTGTTGAATTGATTAATTGGACTGTATAAAATGGGTTTTTTTTTCTAGATGCTTGAATGTAGCGGTAGATAATCTTCTTGTTGATCTGTACTGTCCTTCTTGTTCTCAAAATCTGCATTGATCATTCTCAGGAACTTCACTGCGTATTTGTGCTCATGTGTTTTGAAAAAAGAATCATTTTCATGTTACAACCGGCTATTACCTTTCGGTGATGTGACCTAATACTTAGTCAAGTTGAAGGCTGGTAGTACTCGCTTTCGCAATTTATACAACAGCCGCAATTTCATCTGTCAGAAGTGCGGCAATATCGCCCACGAAAAAACTCAGGATGAAGCAAAGTCCCCCAAACGCAATACTGATCCAGTATGGGTATCGGTAAGCCAACGCAAAGGCTTCCTGCGCGCTTGCAACTATGGTTGGAAATGAATCCTTCTTTAGAACTGCCGGGTTCGTAGCGATGAGCCCTTTGAGCTCATTGAATTTGGCGTTACCGACAAGCTCGACCATGTGCGTGATGAGGGGAATATTATCCAGCCCAACAATTCCTGTTCCAAGGATGGTCTTGACGGCGACGATATCGGTTCCGTACTCGGTAAATTTGTGGAAGAAGAGGTTCGAGTATACTGCAAATCCGATCGCGCCCCCAATATATCTAATGCTCAAAGTAATTGCAGTGATGGTAGCGATGAGTTCGTCTGGACATGCAATTTGAGCGATGATGGACGATGGAATAATAACACCACCAATTCCAAGAGACGCGATAGTCACGATGGCGTATACCGTGTTCAGATTGTGTGGAGTTGCCGCAGATATAGCCCCTGTACCTGCCGTCATCATCGCAGTGAAGAAAATCATCAGAGCTCTGATCCGGCCTTTGGTGATGGGTATCAAGATTAGGCAGATGGCTGCACCAGCAATGATACCGAAGCCGATGGGTAGTGACCGAATTCCGATGCCGACTGGATCATCTCCATAGACATTATAGACTTGAGTGGGCCAGAAGAGCAAAGCCACAAAGTAGTTTCCCCCGCTGAGCCATGTTATTAGAAGAATGACGATCATTGTCTTCTTGGCTTTCTTGAATAGCGCCCGCGGTACCATGGGATGAGGAGCATAGAATTCCCAGACGAAAAAGGCGATGATGAGAACAATGCCGATGACAAAAGGCGCTGCGTTGTGCGCGCTTCCCCATGGATACTATTCCATTTATAAACTAGTCTTTTGGGAAGCAAGACGACTTACCTGCTGGGCACCCCACTGGAGTCCCATCATGAAGCAAGTGATACCAGCTGTACTCAAAAATCCACCGATATAGTCGACTTGGCGAAGTACATCTCGCGCCGTATACTCGGCTGTGAGTCTCGGTGGATCATGGTAGCAAAATATGCAGAGTAACAAACCAATGAAGTTCCAAACCCCAACAAATATTCCGTTGTATCGCCAGTTACTCGATTTGGTGATCAGCTGAGCGTAAAGGACCGACGGACAGAATGGAAGTATCGTCAGAACAATTAACCCTACATACTTTCCACGGTCTTTAACCGGTACGATTTCAGCGGTGCCAGCCAGTGCGATCAGCTCGTTTAGGCCTGCTCCAAGGCCTGAGAAAACTTGTCCAGCTGTAAAGCTGTCAGCATGGAAGCCATGATGGTAATTCATTGCTCTTACCAATGGCAATGTTCATTGAATTTGCAGTTGCCGTAATGATGGGCCCAAGAATGAGGGCCACCTGTCCAACTATTGCGACTTTCTGCCGCCCAAACAGATCGGATAAAGCACCAACAAATGGACAGAGCGCCGCATTAGGTATGAGGTATCCGATGACGAACCATACATATCGGTCGACTCCTCCAATATCTTGATAAATTGTAGGTAGAACAGAGCCAAAGAGGTAGAGTGGAATCTGCGAGCCAATCCACAAAAAAGACATGCAGGTAAGGATCATGAAGAATTGCCATGACATCTGTCGCTTAGTCAGTGAAAGATTTCTCCTCGCTTTTCCATTCAGTACCTTCTCATGTATAGGTGGACCATTGCTGACTACTGGCGTGACCGGGTCTCCCTTTTCCAGCTCACTTGGCGAAGGCCGAGAGTTCACCTGTTCGAGGTGCTCCACTTCATGCTTGTACTCATCGCGCAGGGGCTTTACTGGCTTTGCTGGAGGTTGCATTGCGTTGACGGTGTATAGCAACGAAAACATGTGAGATTAGGTCATCGAAATTGTACACCCAAGTATAGAGCTATAAAAAGCAAAGGAGGAATCGGTAATCAATTCAATGTTGTCTTGATATATCTTGAAGAGAGTGAGCTAAAAGACTGAAGAAATCTTTCTAGTCCCCTTTTTCAATCTATATCTCAAAGTTACGTATATGGTGGTGAGGCACTCGAACTCGACGATGGCGAATCTAAATTGCCTCAACCGCGGCAAGAACGCTGGACTGCGGAGCGGCATTTCGGCGCACATATTGGCCGCACTCCCCAGCCATTCACAGCACGCGGCCAGCGCCATATGGCGGGATGATTTTCGTCAAGTGGAGTGTTTTTGTGGAGTTGTTAGGTCAAGAACAGGATGGTGGCACAATGAGATGCGGGGCCCCGCACTCGAGTTTCTCGATCAGGTTAGCGGTAGAACTATGACCAGATTGGGATGGAGTGCGATTGGTGAACGACCCATTGATACCACTATGTCAGTGAATAGATTATAGGCGCAAGCATGTAACCGTGCCTACGCGGGGAGCTATGAGTAATTATCTAGCGATAGACTGTACTAGGCCGTGTACTCTTCATGGGCTTCAATCTATCAGACACTTTGCCATATCTGAACGCGCCTTTACTCTCAAAAATTCGGTACTGTATGGCAATTTTCGGGAATTCTGGATCCATTGGCATGTTTATAATGTTAAATCGCGTAAAACGATGTGAACAGTCAGGCACCGCAATCAAGCGGATCGAGATATTACCGAGCTCGTACGGTCTCTTTCAAACACAATTTCGATCGCAAATAGAAAGCAGCCTGTTAAGATTCTACTTATGGGTTCGCACCAAATCAGTATCTAAAAAATAAGTGACAGCAAGCCGGCGGACCAAGACCTTTCAAGCATACCAATTCGGATGCTCCATTAAACGCATACACCGCAGACATTCTTTATTGCAAGCAAAAAGTGCACCATATCGCAGTAATTTCTGAATTCAGATATTAGAAGCTCTAAGATACAGCTTCTCCGGTAGATACTGGGGTAGTTATAGTCGAGTGTTGGTTGCTAGATCCTGGCGTATCGGGATATTTAAGGTCAACAACTTGGCGCAATCCGGCCATTTCAAACATAAGTATAGCTCTGCATATTACTGTTGAAGCCATGAACCTCCCAAGTATCATTGTCGCGTCCGAAGGACCCACCAATGTTGTCGACCCAAGTATGACCGTCCCCCAAACTACGTGGGCAAGTGCCAGTAGAGTAGCAAAGTTGACCAAAAACAGCCCCCACATTGTCTCCTCTCTCCATATTAATGTCTTTTTGCCATTTGAAGCACAGGGCTGTATTTCCGTCGCTACAAAGCTACCCATGGAGTTTCTTGTGGGCACATCGCCTGCACCATTTTGTGGCTCGCTTCTGACCCAAGATGATCGAGTGCGCAACGCGCCATAACCAACGAGATGCGGAAGCACCCCAATATATATCCAAAGAGTTACGAAATAGCGTATGTGACAGCCGGACGATAGTGAAATTGACTTGTATGACATTTCGTAGCTGAGGTGCGTAAGATTTCCGATAGCGCCTCCTGCAAAGATGTACTGCATAAACGAGATCAATGCTTGGATATAAGCTGGAATCGTGGGAATTTTCAATTCATGATTTCGTTTATCAAGTATAACGTCAGGTTTCCATCGTGGAAAGAGACTGGTTGGCGAAAAGACTGGTGCTCCCAAGGATAGAAGGATGCTCAGAAATGGCCGTTGCGAGGAGAGTACCGACACTTCGAAGACCCCGTTCCCCAACCACGAAAGTAGCGTAGGAATAAGACCAAGTATGAGGTTGGTTATTGCTAATTGCGCCTTGGTAATCTCTCCTGTCTGTTCGAGAACGCATTCAAGTACCCTTCGACAACGATACCAGTTAACAGGTAGGGTTTTGTATCGATGATAATAATACCAGCAATAGTCTTGAATGATGTCTTTATATAAGGGCTCTTCTTGGGGAAAGAAATGATCAAATAGGGCTGGCCCTGTAAAGATACCCATTTTAGATGTAGAAGATGCAGACAGAGCTCATAAGTTCTGGCCCTCCAGAAATCCTAACGGAATCAATTGAAGTATTTATAATACTGAAGATGCACACCTGGCTTGGCTTGGTGGCTTCAGGCTCAATTTTATCACTGACACCTACCCATTCAACTGGCGTTTGATTCATCAGTGAAAAACTCAGTCGGATCTGAACAGCGCCGCAGTTTCATGACGCTTATGTTAGAAGAACGTGGCTGATGATTTCATATCATTATTGGCCAGCCTTGTCTGTCTCGACAATTTTGTGCATCTCCTTCAAGCCATTGGCATCTTTATTGGCCAGCCTTGTCTATGTATATAATATTGTGTATCAAATTCATGCAGTCAGCATATGGATTATCTAGCCAAGTCTTGTGCTCTTCTTTGCCATCAGGATTCTCTAGCTGCTTTGCTGTGCCCATCGCCCTTCCCGAACTCTTCATCGATAGGCTCCACGCTATCACTCTCTGTGCTATCAAGGACCTCGAAAATATGTCTTTGCTTCCTGGCTTTCCCATGCATCTGCCAGAACGGGCCTTCGAAAAGCGCGTCGATGTGTTCCAAACTAAGTCCGGCAGTCTCGGGAACCGCAACAAAGACATATACCAGCGATATGAAGCACCATCCAGCGAAGAACAGAAAAGTTCCCCAGTTGTGCATGCTGGAGAGCATCGATGGGGTGCCTTTGTTGACGCCAAAATAGAAGAGCCAGTGGAAGCATTGGGAAAGTGCGGACCCAAAAGATCGGATGTTGTTCGGCCAAAGCTCGGCGCCAAAGACATAGGGTAGAACGAGGAGACCTAAATGTGAATTAGTGCCATGACCGCTGGATCGCAAGAATCTCTAGACTTACCGACAGCATAACCAAAGCCGTGAATGTAGATGGCTGCGATGGCTCCCTCAGAGGAGCCTGGCGCAACTGTGCCTCCCCCAAGCTTATACTTGAGGAAAACGCCAATGTAGATATCCGAGATCATTTGAATAGTGATGCCAATGAACAACGACTTCCGGCGACCGAGAGCGTCGATGAAAAAGAAGGAGGCGATGAGAGTGTAGAAGAACTTGGACATGGAGTACATGCCAGTGAGGAACATTGACCTATCCGTAGACCCCCCAAGACCCATCATTGTGAGGATGGGAACGAGGTAGCTGGTCACCGAATTGGCCCCAGAGAGTTGTGCCAGACAGTATGAAATGCAGGCCTGTTGGACACGGCGAAGGTTGGCCGGTACAAGGAAAGCCTCCTTGAACACAGTCTTGAGCCCACCACCAGCAGCATCCCCAAACCTGGCATGCTCGTTTTGAATCTGAGCTCGGATGTCGGCAATCTCTCGAGCGACGTAAGGGTGGTCGGCAGGCAATCCGCGGAGGGCGACTAGAGTCTCAAGTGCCTCGTCCTCGCGTCCCTTCAGCATCAGCCAGCGGGGGGACTCGTACATGAAGAAGAAGCTTGCGAGGATGATCAGTGCAATAATGATGCATGGCACGAACCATACGATCTGGTATTGGAGGTGGCTGGCCGCAACGTGTAGGAAGCTGGCATAGACAACAAAGCAGCTTACAGTCAGACTGAGCAGCATGACTACACTGAACCATGTCGCAAGCAACCCGCGGATCTCATATGGTGCGATTTCGACAATTGACATGGGAGATGTCACTGTCAAGGGCCCAAGACCCAATCCGGAAACGAATCGAGCGGTGTACAAAGCCCCCAAATGGCCGTAGGAGAACGTCGCAATTAGTTGCCCCACAATCCAGATGACCATATAGAGTCGCAGTGACCACAGTCGTCCAATGCGATCGTTGATGAAAAAGGATAGGCCGGAACCCACGCCTGCTGTCAGATAGACAAAGGAGATGAAGTTTGAAATCTGTGATGGGTTTGCTCCTGACGTGATGCCGAAAGCTTTTTGGAAGCCTGGAAGGGACGGAACAATCGAAGAGGAGCCTTGATCCCATGCTAAGTGTTGGGTGAGTCACTGCTGGGAAACGTGAGGATTGTGAGCCTTACTGATGGGTATACCGCCCATGGCATACAATGCTGCTGTCACCAACAGACGGCGATTGAAGATGAGCTCACGAGGCGACTCCTTGATAACGCGCACATATTTGGCCAGTGTTGAGTCTGACAGGATGCCCATTGTGACGAATTTTCTGTCGCGCTCTGCGAAGGCGGGTCGTTGGGAAGGGGCTCGAGTACCAGTCGCCTGGATGAGAGAGCGAGCACGAACTCGTCTCCGGGCACTTGGAGATATATCAACGTGGCTCGCGTAAAGATAGCCATGGTGTTGTATCTCTAGCCAGTGCCATCAGGGGTGGGCGATAGGTTAGCCAAAAGCATGAATTGGGCTTGGCGCCCGGCCTATCGTCGACATCTGGGGGACGGCCCGACTCGGATTCCCCCGAGCTGTGACGCGGGCGCGATAGCACATCAATGCGGGTGTTTGCGAGCCCGCACCACTTCGGAAGATGCATGTCTTAGTATCTGGATGATATTGATGACAAGCGATATCGGGGCAGTTTCCGCCGGAGGATGAGTGGAGGAAAGCGTGACGCAAGAGTGTAAGTCGATGTCGTGCGGCTAGCGGCAATGCTCTCGATGGATGCCGAACCATAGTTTGTGTCCAGCGATCATCCTATCTTCAATTGCAAGGCAGCCCCATTCGTGGACATTCAAGAATCTCACCGAGGGAAATCATCACACAAGCTTTTATTTCGCAGTAGGATCGCTTCTTTGGGACATCAGGCCACCTGGAATACCCGTCAACACCCGTTCAAACACCTTTTCTAGAAGAGATATCGCCAACACCCTGCGGACGCGAAACATCACCGATCCAGAGGCTTGTTTCTAATATTTTGATTCCGCTTCAACGATGGCTCCGACCAAAGAATCGCCCATCAACATTGTCGGCGCAGGCATATTCGGCCTCAGCACTGCGCTGCACCTCGCACGACGCGGCTACAAGAACGTCACAGTTTTCGACAAGCAGCCCTACGACAAAACGCGATACTCCTATTTCCTGGGCTGCGACGCAGCATCTGCAGATCTGAACAAGATCATTCGATCGGGTTACGGCTCACAAGTCGAATACCAGGAAATCACATTCGAGGCCATTGCCGCGTGGAAGCAATGGAACGAGGACCTGGCTAGCGGTAAAGACCTGCCCCCTGGACTCACCAGCAGCGACAGAGTGTTCTTCAACTGCGGGCACTTGGGCTTTTCTGATGCCGACACTCTCACGGATTTCGAGCTTGCGACGCTAAAATCGATGGAAGAGCAGGGGCATGCAGACACCCAGTTCGATACCACAAACCCTAAACACATCGCAGCTGCAACGTCCAAGGGGATCAACATAGACCCCTTGAATCGCGCCACGAAAGGGAAGCGCAATGCGGGACTCTTCGACTCGACGGGCGGCGTCGCCGTAGCGGACAAAGCTTGCTTTCTTGCACTCCACAAGGCGCGCAGGCATGGCGCGAGATTTGTGCTCGATCCTGTTGCTGGCGCTTTCGCCGATTTTATTAGAGAGGGCCCCAAGATTACGGGCATCACCACAAAAGACGGCAAGCAGCACCTCGCAGCCCTTACAATCATGGCTTGTGGTGGTTGGACCCCTTCGTTGCTCCCGCAGCTCGATGGCCTCTGTGAGACCACCGCGGGATCGGTAGTCATGTACAAAGTCCCTCGCGAATCGAAGCTCTGGGATCGCTTTGCGCCGGGGAATCTCACAACGTACATGTGGAAAGAGCGCGGTATCTACGGTTTTCCCCGCGATGAGAATGGCTACCTCAAGATTGGCTACCGCGGTACGAAATACACGAATCCAAAGCCTCAGGCTGATGGTGTGGAACGCAGTATACCTGTGACGCGGTGGACCGAGGGCGAAAAGTTGACGCAGATTCCGCAGCAGGCCATGGACGAGCTGAGGGATTTTGTGGACGAGTACTTCCCGGAGTTGAAGGAAGAAGGGATCGATATCGCGATGACGAGGGTTTGCTGGTACAATGATTCTTTTGATAACCATCTTTTGGTGGATTATGTCCCAGAGCGCGAAGGCTTGTTTGTGGCGACGGCGGGGAGTGGGCATGCATTCAAGTACCTGCCCAACATTGGCAACTGGGTGGTGGACGTTATTGAAGATACGGGCAAGGACAGGCCTGCGATCAAGGCATGGAAGTGGAGAGCACTTGAACATGGGCAAACGCCGGTCAATGTGCTCATGGAGGGGAAGAATGGCCCAAGAGCTTTGGGAAATGTGAAGCTTGTGGATGAAAAGAAGGCGCGTGATGTAGCACGGGCTAGACTGTAGTCAAGCCGCAAAGTGTGAGTTCTAACACATCTGTACTTTTACTGCCTCTACAAAGGGATCCACTCTTCTGAATATGTGATCAATACGAATGATTCGAGTATTCTGGTGGAGCTATCTAATTTAGGGGAAATGATATTAAGCACTGTAGCCTCTTCGATCATCAATTCGCGTTGCTATCAAACTGATATGGTCTATTCCCTCAGAGTAAACTTTGAAACGACCCGTCCGTTTTCTCCATATGCAATAGTATTACGTGATTCAGATAGTTTACAGTTTTCCAATCCTATGCGCGTTGACCGGCGAATTCGCCTTGCCACTTCCAAAATACGCCCTGATGTTCTCAAAACATTCCCTCTCCGCCTTTTGGAAAGCCACATCTGTCAAACCCCCCAAGTGTGGCTGAACGATGACGTTATCCTGCTCCAAGAACCATGGATCTACATTCGGCTCGTTGCAGAGCACATCCAGTCCTGCTCTCGCCACCTTGCCGTTTTGTAGAGCTACCTTGAAAGCCGCTTCATCAATAATCCCACCACGAGCGGTGTTTATCAGCACCGCTCCGTCTTTCATTGCGTTGAACTCTGCGGTTGAGATCAAGTTTGTTGTCTTGGCGTTCAGTGGGCAGTTCAAGGACACGATGTCCGATGATGAAAGTAGCTCGTGGAGCGAAGACGCATAAGTAGCATTATACTTGGCTTCCTCAGAGACAGGGAGCTGAGTGCGGTTGTAGTACTTGATCTTGAGGTTGAACACCGCAGCCTTCTTTGCGAGGTACTTTTCGACTTGTCAGCTTCTTCCAGCCTGCGCGAGTACACTGCGCTCACCTTTCCAATGGAGCCCATGCCCACAATTCCCAGAGTCAGACCTGCTGGATCTCTTGTCGGAACTAGGCCGTTCCTCCAATTCCCTGCTCGAGCACTCCTCTCGGCCTGGCTTGTGTTCCGGAGTGTGGCGAGGAGTAGGAACAGTGCCATGTCTGCCGTCGCCTCTGCTACCGCATCTACTGAGTTGCAAAATACGATCCCTTCCCTTGTCATCCATTCGACGTCAAACTCGTTGTATCCTGCGCTTGCGGATGTGATTATCTTGCAGTGAGGGGACAGAGCGGAGAGTAGGCCTTCATCGAACGGCTCGTAGGGTGGAGTTCCCATGCGTATTATGAAGGCATCGATGGGGCCTTTCTCTGCGATTAGAGAAGGTAGCTGTGAGATCGTCTCGGCGCGATTTGTGGCTGGGAGGATTGTGAACAGGTGGGATTGCGAGAAGTTTTTGATATAGTCTTCTCCTGCAAACTTTGGAGTGCCTAAACACACAACATGAGGTCTGCTTTCCGACATCGAGCCCATGGCGACGGTTTGATGAATCGATAAGTTTATAGTTGAATAAAGGCAAAACTAGTCTTAGTTGGAATGTGGCTCTGAGGCAGAGATTCCCAAGACTCGAGGCTGACGTTTCTGGGTGTAGACGAAATCGAGGCTTGGATCTTGGAGCTCCTTATCTCGTGAGCCATCTTGATCGCATTTCCGAAATGCGGAATTGAGTTAATCGCATCAAGGTGGGGGAACTGGAATCATCCGGTGGCGTGCTCCCAGAGGGGTCATCGATAATGCTCAACCGAACAGGGATGGCGCGTCAGTAGCGTCGTATTCTTCCGAGCTCTGCGGGAACACCATTCCGATGCCACTCCGAGAAGTGGAGCTGTCCGGCGGACCATCGAGGAAGCGCTGTAGCCTGACGATACGACCGGCAGTTTAGCAAAAGAAAATCGTCTTCGGGAAGGATATGCTCCATCTCCATAGACACTTGGCAAGTAGCGCATACGGGATCGTGCATTCTAACAAGGCATGGCGACAACGCCAGCCTCAATAGCGCAATTCTGAGCACGAGTGCGCACCTATCCTCCTTGCACCGCCGTACCTCTTTCAATCCGACTCACTACATCGACTCCCACAACACTCGAAATGTCTTCCGGGACCATACTCCCACCTTTAGGCTTCCTCGCCGTGGAAGTAAAAATCCACAGACCTCCCGGAGACCCCTTCAACCCCCAAACCTGGCCATTCCCCCTAATCCACGAACTCGTCCCCGGCTCCCAAGAATCCCAGGTCGTACGCACAGCCTACGACTCTGCCTTCATCGACCGATTCGTAGCCGCCGGAAATAAGCTCGCGGAAAAGGGATGCGTGGGCATCATCACGAGCTGTGGGTTCTTGGCTCTGGCCCAACGCGAGCTCGCCGAGCGCATTCCGATCCCGGTTTCTACGAGCGCGCTCGTGCAGATTCCGAGTGTAAGGGCGCTTTTGCCGAAAGAGAGCATTGTTGGTGTTTTGACGTATGATGATGAGAGATTGGGGGGTGCGCATTTGGAGGCTTTGGGTGTGGATCCGGCCGGAGTTAGGATTAGGGGGATGCCGGCGGATGGGCACCTGAGGAAGGTGATCCAGGAAGGGCTGGACTATGATGAGAAACTAATGGAGCAAGAAATGGTAGATGGAGCTACAAGACTTATCGAGGATGTGAGACGAGAAGGAAAAGAAATCGGGGCTTTGGTTTTGGAATGCACACAAATGCCTCCGTATGCGGAATCTATACAGAAGCAGATTGGGAAGCCCGTGTACGATGTGTATACGATGGGCATGTGGTTTTATTCAGGGCTTGTCAGATATAGACCATCACAGTGGAAATGAGATTGACCTATATGATCTTCCAAGTTATCAATTGCAATTTGCAAAAACAGAGATGCATAGTCGTATTGTCCTCTTCTCATTCAAGGAAATCCCCTTTTGATTCCTTCAAAATGAGTTGATACTCCGGTTCAAACTGCATGTACATGACTTCCGGACTTCCCGTTCCTTTCTTGGTATATTCAGCCTCCTCGTCATCAACGATTGTCTTTTTCAACTGGCCATGCGCAATGGCTGCCTCTGTTAGAAGCTGGCACTGACATGCACGTTCCAGCGCAATGAAGAATGCAGCAGCTTCGGCAACAGTACCTTTGAATGGCAGTCAGTCAGAGCCATCAGAAGAATAAAAATGGTAATTCGCATACCTCCACTTGTTAGTAATCCATGGTTCTGCAAAATGATGTTCTTGTTTGTTGGCCCGAGAGCTTCTGCAAGTCGTCCGCCCTCTTCTTTCGCGAATACGACCCCGCCAAAATTGGCATACACGGCGAGATCATTGTAAAACATGCAGCTATCCCTAGGTCGAAAGTCAGACTGATGGGCTGCTTAGATTTCATGCCCGGCTTACTGGTTCAACATATCGATCGGCTTTCCAAAGTTGGACCAAGCTCGACCATACGGGCTGTGCATGTGACATGCCGCATTGATATCTGGCCGACGCTGATGCAAAGCAGAGTGAATGATGAAACCCGCAGTGTTGATAAGTTTGTCGGCACCGCCAATGCGATTGCCCTCCTCATCTACATGAACCATGTCGGATACCTTCAGTAAGGCGAAGTGGACTCCATAAGGGTTGATCCAAAACGTATTAGGTTGTATGGGGTCTACTACTCTTAGCCAGCGTCCTGAAATTCTGCAAGCCATTTACCTCGGAGACTAATGTGCCCACTACCACCGTCCGCAAAGCCTAATTTGGCGAAGATGCGAAAAGCACCGGCCATCTGTTCGAGTTGCCATTGCCTGTGCGCCTCCTTGGTCGCCGGCCATGGGATGTGGTACCTGCTTTTGGGTTTTTCGTTCGACTCACTGGACCTGTTGAGTACGGATGTGGGCTTCAACGTCGTCGATGCCGCGCCTGGCGCAGTTGTCGCTGTCGCTGTCGTTGTCGCTGTTGCCATTCTTACAGAATCAAAGTCGCCGAAAGTTGCTAATGAACAGGTCACTGATTATGTTGCTCTAGGTGCGACAAAGCGCAGCTGAATGATGCAATTAGCAATTGGGCGGCAACCTTCGGCTTCCTCCGAAAGATGCCTTTTCCGGCGGCTTTGCCGGTGGCGCAGGGCGTTATCCATAGGATGTGGCACGTGCACGGATATCCCCGCGCGACCATGGCGGAATACGATTCGGAGCTCGGTGTGATGCCGAGCCATTTCGAGGTACCAAGATGATGATGGAAATGGCAGATGTATTGTTTGAAGTTTCCAAAAGCGCTGGCGACCATGCTTGAATACCTAGGTATTTAGTCCGCAGCTTTGAATAGTGAGAAACGTTCAGATTGCTTGCAACGCCCTTTTTGGCACTTTCAGATGTCTAGCATATTTATGTTGGGAGATCATAAACTGTGGTACCTTTGCATTCGCGCCTTTTGAGGTTGTCTTTACAGCGCCCTCGACGATTTTTCGAAGTGTCCTCTTTGAATATTCGGAAGCGACATTGGCTACAGCCTGCCACGAAACATTGTCGACCAACCCTATTTCAATGACCTGCTCCATCTATATCCTCTTCCTCCTCCTATTCTTCTTCATTTAAACCCCTGAAATGCCTTCAGCATCCAGTCCCATGCTCCATGAGCATTCAGGATTTGTCGATACCAATGACCTTCGGACGTCGTTTGCACTGGCCATGTCGGGCATGTACAAGACAGAAGTGCCATTGTACGGCAATCTGATGCAAATCGTCAGGAATGTGAACGAGGAGACATTGAGGAATTCTTCAGACCCCGCTATCACCTCTTTGAGGCACGGGGACGTGGCATCGGAGAGGCTAGATCTCGAGCGACACGGAGCTATTCGACTCGGAACACCACACGAACTGCAAACGGTGCGCCGCATCTTCTCGCTCATCGGTATGTATCCGGTCGGATACTATGATCTTTCGGAAGCCGGATTGCCAATGCATGCAACGTGCTTTCGACCGACTGATCCTGCCGCATTGAAGAAGAATCCCTTCCGTGTGTTCACAACTCTTCTGCGGCCAGAGCTAGTCCAAGATACCACTTCCCGAGTTCTTGCTCTAGATCTCCTGAACAAGAGGAATATCTTCAGCCCCGGACTGATGCATATGCTCGATATCGCAGATCGACAGGGCGGGCATCTCACTTCAGTCCAGGCCGAGACCTTCGTACAAGAGACCATGAAAACTTTCGGATGGAGGCCGGTGGCTGCCGCATCAAAAGAAACGTACGAACAACTCAAAAGAGAGCATCCGATCTTGGCCGATATAGCCTGCTTCCAAAGTTCGCACATCAACCACCTTACCCCCAGGACACTCGACATCTCAGCGGCACAAGACAGAATGAAGGCTGGAGGGCTGAATGTGAAAGATAGAATCGAAGGCCCGCCACCTCGCGACTGTCCAATCCTCCTGCGTCAAACAAGTTTCCTGGCGCTAGAGGAGCGCATCATGTTCCCTTTGTCGAATGGCGGGCTGGAGGAAGGATCACACAAAGCGCGTTTTGGCGAGATTGAAGAGCGAGGGGCGGCGGTCACCAAGCGAGGGAGAGAGCTTTACGATAGTCTACTCAACGAGGCGATGGAGAGGATTTCAAAGGACCCCGGCACCCATAGCACTCAGCAGCAAGAAAAAACACTTGCTAGAGTATTCTCGAAATATCCAGACACGTGGGAAGAACTCCGAGAGCAAGGCTTAGTGCACTTCCATTACCGTTGTTGGTCGAGCGATGGAGCGAAGAAGGCAATCCCTGGATACATTCTGGAGGACTATCTTCGTGAAAATATGATTGAAGCGGTGCCAATCACCTACGAAGACTTCCTCCCACTCTCAGCGGCGGGCATCTTTCAATCCAATCTACAAACCGGCAAGAGGACGATCGGTAGAACTTTGGTCGCACAGCCTGATCTGCTTGGCTATGAAAAGGCGCTTGGATGTCCAATCATGGACCTGGATGCGGTGTATACAAAATCAGAGCAAGGGAGTCTGCGGCAGTGCGCGAGGGAATTGAAATTAAATGAGGAGACCTTTCTTCGTGTATAGCAAGTATTCATACAGCACAAAAGAGCTACGTCTCCATAGCAAGTCTTTGTAATCCGAAAGACCTCAAGACAATCGACTGAATGGAAATTGTAAATCATTGCGCAAAATCTGCCAGATCGTCGAATGATATGTCAGGCTGTTGGAAATCTCGCATGCCCTGCAAAAGCTCTTGGACGAACCACTCGCTTTCGTTTGGTATGGAAAGGTCGTCCAAGCTCATTATCCAGTCTTGAGATACCGGTGGTGCCATATTCTGGAATTGAGTTTCGTCGAAGGTCGTCGCTAATGAAGAATTCACTGGGCCGCTCGAATCGTTGCAGATCATGTTGATGGTCTTCTCCGATAACGCTTCGAACGTGTCGCGATATGTCGTGGCTTGGCTCCATCGCTCAGCAATGATGACAAGCACTGTGTTGCAAGCCATGCACGTGTTGATTACGTCGGATTGACGTGCTCGTTGTCGAACTCGTTGCGATTTCCAAAGGCAGTATAGGTAGGTCAGCCCGCCAACGAACAAAATATGTAGTGAACCCCAGGTGAACTGGATGGATGAGCTTTGGTAGAGCCGTCGGTACAACAGACACATCTCCCTAGACCGAAGTGCGCATTCTTCAAAAGCATTCTCGACGCTTTCTTCCTCGCCAGGCGGCGGTTTTAGTGTGATGTAGTGGCGATATAGGAGTAAGATAGAGTGATCGTAGCCCAATGTGAACCAAGCCTTGGATGCGAAGACTGAAAGTGGATGTGACCCTGCATAATCAACAGCATCAGGGATTTCCGAGTACCATTCTTCCAACTCCTGACGGAGATTACCTGCCAAAACCTGTCTCGTCGTGGAATGTGGTAAAGACGATTTAGTCGTTGTGGGATAGAGCTCATCGGCAAACTTTGACCAAAGTCTTCGGAGCTTGACCACATGTATCGCGCCGGTCATATAAGTTGGTGGATCACTCGGGGATGTTCGAGGCTCTTTCTTCAACCCTTCTCGAGTAATGTACTCGTCCTCCAAGTCAAGAGGCATCTGGAATCTGATTGAGTGAGAGACTACCAGCACATTCGGCAAACGTACCTCAACATCAATTGAATCATCTGGAATCCCGACAGGCCTACCAAGGATAAAAGCAGCGACTCGGTCGATATCGTATGCTACCCAAAAGCAGCGGCGTGACATCTCGGCGGTAAGAGTGTCGGTGTGCTTTCGAAATTTAGTGACACTTCGATGATAGCCAAGCTCGATGCAATGTCTAATGGCCATTCCAGAAATTTTCCTAAACACTTAGTCGCAACTTTGGGGTAAAAGAAGTGCCCTTACCAAAGGCTAACACCAACAGGTGAGCGTATAGAGAATACAGCACAGCAAAGAATACTTTGTATGGACTCTAATCCATCGAGGTCCAGTACAGTTGCCTGGTGATCGAGCGCCATAGAATAATACGCATGTGCAGCATCGCGATGGGCGGTGCCCAACGCCAGGGAGCCAATGGCGTAAACCTGAAAGTGATGATCAATACTTTTCTTTTTTTAAACACACGCGATATTTCTCGAAAACCGAGGAACAAGGAGAGAAATCCTGTTGTTCCGTCGGGTGCTCGCATGGTGGTATAGTTGGTTTTCTTACCATAAGAACAAAGAAGACAGGCAGATCGCCGGCTGCTGCGACATCCCCCGTTCGATTGGCTTGGCTGCATAATTCTTCCCACGCAAGGAAAGTAGGCTTATGTAAGAAAGGGTACTGAGGATGAATATTCTTGAAATAAGCTTGTGTTAGCGAGGCAGCCAGATTCGGTGAGGGGAAGGAGATCGACACAGCCCTTTGGAGTTCGGGTCCTTGGTCTCCAATGTGCCCTCCGCTGTGTTGCGAGCTACCATGGCGCTTTGGAAGCCCCATAGTAGCGCTGACAATGCGCGAAAATGATACAGCACAGGATGGTCCGAAATAGTGAGGTTCTCGCCCAGCAGCGCTCAGGCACAACAAGGCCACATCGGTGGACAAATCATCAATTGTTTCATCATCGCCATCTCGTCCAACATTGGGAGAATTATTATCGAATGCTAGATAATCAATACCTCCTTCAAGCAGGTGGGGTACGGCGTCTTCCGGTAGTGGCTGGGGTCGACTGGGCCTTTGAACTGCGTTTGATGGTTCAGTCCCATCCAGATGATCCAAGGCTACCTCGGGTCTAGTCTTCTGCAATAGGGCTTCCAAATAAGCCACACGAGCCTCCAGGGACTTGAGGTAATCACGTGGTCGATGCAGGCCTGTCGCTGGATCTTCAACGAGGCAAACTCGCCCGGTCCTAGAGCAATTTTGGCATTTCGGCGTTTGGCCATCGCACTGAATTTATCTCAGCGTATTTCAGGATCGAGGAGAAAGGGTATTACCTTGAGTTTCTTGCTTTTGCAGTGGATACACGCTAACATTGTCCTCTCCCCCAACCGCACCCGTTTAGCACCAGGCCGGTCGGCGCTCATCTTGGTCTATTTTGTTGCACGAAGGCTTTGTATGTAAGATATAATTTGCACAGGACGAATCGGCAGCATCAAATAGAGTGGAAGTGAGGTCCAGAGGAATCGAAGCGATGAATCACTAGCGGCTGGACTCCTTATCCGA
The DNA here is from genome assembly GCA_022059125.1 of Corynespora cassiicola. Taxonomy (NCBI): domain Eukaryota; kingdom Fungi; phylum Ascomycota; class Dothideomycetes; order Pleosporales; family Corynesporascaceae; genus Corynespora; species Corynespora cassiicola. Next base: position 3,559,997 of record JAEUWY010000006.1, on the reverse strand, counting down.
CCTCGGGAAGTTCAAGTGAGCACGGTCCAACCATAAACAGGTGTGATTTGAAGGGATGATAATGCTGCTCACGAGATTATCATTCTGCGACCAGTTTTGCGCGTTGCGAAATGGATTCTCTCGCGTTGTTGATTTGGATTCGAGTGAGGCAAGATATCGACCGCTTAGTCATACGCATAATGCTAGTCCCGTTTCAGATGAGTATTCACGTGACTGTATCATTCCGACGGACCCGGGTAGCTACCTCGAGACTTACTTAAAAGCTCGTAGGTCCAGTCTTGAATGTGACTGTAGCAGGATCAGTGCTCTTGAAATACATGGTGAAGCAGTCATAAAACCTGCACAAATCACCCTCCAGGTGCCGTTGACGCAAGGCTTGCACTAGGCTCTACAAGAAATGTATATGCAGGTCTATATTAGGCAATGCTAGCGTGACATGTGAAAAGAACAAGTTACATGGTACTCTTGCTTCTCAACTTGTTGAAAAGTGTCTGCTCTATATGCAGAATCAGCCGCTCTTCAGGTCCGTCAAACTCAATGGAAGCGCAGACCAACGCCAATTGACGTCATGTCATCTCTCCGCACAGCACCTCAGGCACGCGACAAAGCTCCCAGCCACAAACAACGGGACAAATTAACTTTGGTAATTGCCAGCGAATGACTGGCTAAGGACGCGAATAAAGGTTCCAGGGCGGGTGGGGCCGCGACTGGATCACCACACCACCCTTACATCATGCAGAATTGCGGGGAAGCTGTAGCTCCAAGCTTTAAAGCCGACCCCTCAGCCTGTACTCCACATCTGATTGTTTTGCCAGCCTTCCTCCATCGCCACAATGTCCGGATGGTTCGGAAAATCAGATTCTGATGCCTCGCGGCCTCTGAACGAAGTGCGCGTTCAAATTGCTGATCGCGAGCCAAACAACTTCTACCTGCCGAGCTCGAATAGGACCTCTCCTCCTCCTCCGAGCATTCCGAGTGTAGACACGACCCATTCAAAAACCCATGTTCACACTGCATCCCTTTTCAATGTTGGGATTCTGAGGGATACTTTGGCACCCAGCTTCGGGTTGCACTCGGGCCTTGCGGTCATCGCATGGGCTGCTGCGAAATACACCGGTCGCGTCGAAGCTAAGGACTGGCTATGGCCTAGCGGCCAAGTCGTCAATGCATGGTGGTCAGCTGTTGGACGAAGACTGTACCAGGGCCTTACTCTTAGGCAAGCTTTCCATCGACTTTCATGGAATGAACGTCTTATGCTGTTCTTCGTATCGGCCTGGGGTGGTCGACTGTTCTACCGTATCGCGAAAAGATCGGTTCAGCGTGGAAAGGATGACCCACGATATGATGAAGTCAAGAAGGAAGAAAACTTCTGGACCAAATCGCTTTTCACGACCTTTATCCCTGAGGCTTTCTTCCAGATGTTGATCAGCTTGCCGTTTACTGCGCCCTTCAGGCACGAGGGTGCCGTTCTCATGGGCTTTCACCCCGCCATTCAAATGCTCTCCGTCGGGCTCTTCTCCACCGGCCTCGCGCTTGAGACTCTGGCAGACTACCAGCTTGATCAATACAAGGCCGAAGGCAAAACTGGTATTCTGAAGGAGGGTGTGTGGAGCATCGTTCGCCATCCCAAGTACGTTACTACTCGAAGATCAAGTCTACCAGAACTCTAACGCATTGGCAGCTATCTTGGTGATGCTTTGGTTCACTTATCCTTCATCGTCATGCTCTACGGCTCAGACATGCTTGCACCAGTCGAGCTCCTCGGCCCGCTCGCCAACTACCTCTTCCTCCGCTTCTTTGGCGGCGATGGTCAGAAAGAGAGGTACCAAACCCGTCGCTACTCACAATCCGCCCCCGAGAAGTTCGCCGAGCTTGAGAGGTTCCGCAATGAGAAGAACGCCTTTTGGCCCGCTGCCAAAGAGTTCTCTAACAAGTGGCTGTGGACCGTGTTGGGTATTGGAGGGCTGGGCGTTGCTATCGAAGAGGGATTGAGGACCTTCCATTAGATGATCTTGAACATTCTGCGGATGAAGTGTATCATGTGGCTCTGGTCATTAAACACTCTCCTATCAATTTACCAATATGTGAATAAGTCTATAGTATAGTTAGCATCAAATCCAGTTCAACACCGTCTGTGCAGTACCCATTGTAACCATTAGTTGACAATCGATCGTAAAATGATCAGCACCAAACCCACATTCACGGCGCCTATATCCCAAAAGGCTTACTAAGAGCTTATCTGTCAAGTCGATCTATCGCTATGCCTATTATACAAGCGTTAGCTGACACCGATATAGCGGGACGGACGTTCATAGTAGATTGGTCAACAACCTGGAAGAAACAGAAGTATCATAGGTCTCATGGTTCCTATTCTAAGTTAATAATGAATCGTCACCCTTCGAAGATAATGCGCAGTGTTGGCTAACAGATTGGCATCGGTAAACCGCCTGCTCACTACGAGTGAACTGTCGATGACTAAGCAAAGGCGGTGCATATGACCATGAGGACACCGCCCCAATGGCCATCTACAGGAATAGAAATACGAACATAGATAATCGGAAGTCATAAATACAGTAAAAATTACAATGTAAGCGGGTCACGGTGTGCAATTTTGGTCAGGCGTCTTGACTCGCTATTGGTGAACAGGTGATGGGGCGTAAGGCAGCCTTGCTCAGCCCCAACAACCATTCAGACAACCTCATGTTGCGACGTGGCTAGGCAAGAGGCCAGCCACAAGAGAAAAAATGCACATATTTGCACCCGTGACAGCTCCTCCACTTTTCCAGTGGTATAAAAGTCCGTTGTGGCACCGGCGATTTGGAATTTCTCACATTCCATCACAACAGCAAACATGCATTATCTGCCGGCCATAATTTTATCCATCGCTGCTTTCATTGCCATTTGTACAGTATCTGCCGTAGTATACTTTAGTAATATTCGACCTAGGCAGAAGCGCCGAAAGAGGATGACTGAGAATGGAGGGTGGTATCGAAATGACGGACATGCATGCTGTCACTCTATGGCGCGCGGGTCCGCGCATTATAACGCTCAACACGTTCACACCCCCAATCACGACCAATCTCCTCCATGCTACCACTGCGATGGAGGATACAATGGCAGTCACGGATATGGAGACTTGAATAGCAGCAGTGGAGGCGGTTATGGAGGGAGTAGTGGTGGAGGAGGGGGCGGAGACGGTGGCGGCGGAAGTAGTGGCGGAGGAGGTGATAGTGGTAGCTAAAACATTCAAGGTGATATGAGGCCGCTTTATGCTTTCTGAATTCGAGTTGACAAGTGTATAGTACCTGAAATTCCTCAGCAAGGCATCGTGAACTGTTTTTACATTTCGTTTCAACCATCATCCAAGGCGTAAAACATGATTTATTTTGATTTCGGATAGTTATGACGTTAGACAAAAATTAGAAAGGGTTATTATAGAATTTTTGTTGTAATTGGAGTCAGAATTAATCTATGGGGTCTTTCTGAACTATGAATGATATAATATACGCATACAGAAGCTCTATCGCTTGCTGAAACAGAAAATAATGCTTGTGTGACACAAGAACCAAAGGAAGCCCAGAAAGCGTATAATGGAGAGGGCTGCCGTGGAGTACAATAAAAATCTGAAATACCCGGGTATCCGAGTCGTCGAAGCTTTCTAAAATTCTATTAGTAAAGTTTTACAATTTGGAACCATGTGCAAACTCACCCCTACGCCTACGATACTGAAGTCATCAGTAGTGACGACTATGATAAGCAGGATGTTGGAAAGAAGCCAGGTGTAGACCAGACCTGTTCGGAAAGATTTGTAAGAGTCTTCAGTGTCTTTCTTTTCAGGCTTATCGTTTTCCACTTTTGGTGTAGGAGTCAGCGCGCGCTTTACCACCTTTTCGAAGTGGCTGTCTATGTCCAATTGTTCTTGCTCGATCTCTTCCACCTCTGCAGGACCTTCGCCCTTGACCACATGAGCTGAGGGCAGCGATTCCGAGACATCCGATCCTTTTGTTCCCCAAGACACATCATGCCAGTTATTGAAAGAATAAACCATCAGAATGTTGATGTACGTGGACATGAGAAAAAGGTATTGAGGCCATGAATGGAACATGTGCCAAGGGTCCAGGTAGAGTATTGATGCGATCCAGTTCAACCCATAAATGGTAACGAGCGCAATCAAAACCATGCCCGCAACGCCTGTGCCGCCGCCGAAGAAACTGTCGAAGAACGCTTTCCCGGAATCCAAAGAGATCTGGTCCTCTATTGGTGCGCTACTGAAGGCGCGGTAGACGAGGTAAATGGTAAGGATGAGGATGTATCCTTGGATGATTCCAAAGACGGCAAATGAGGCCATATAGGTGTACTTGGAGCCTTTGGGCCGGTTTCCAAGAGCCAGGATAAACTGTAGGATCAAGAATGCCACATATATGTAGCCGATGATGATATTCAGAACGGGTGTGACCTTGTCCCCGAATGGCCATCCATGGTAATTTGTCTCCTCCTGCGGTGTACCAACCAAGTCCATAATTACTGTGGTTGTTAGATAGTAAGATCCCAACGAGAACCAAGAGAATATAGTGTTGAAGAGGTTGTAAATGAGCTGGATATTCAAGAAGATTAGCCTTATGATTCCATGGCCCGAATTGTACATTCGTGCAAAGTGCATGATGGAATAGAGAGATGCAGCAAAGGATCCATTGAGCCATCTTCTGCGTTGGCTGATGAATTCTGCTGCTCCTTCAGGGACATCTGTTTCGCCTTTCGAGGCCTTGACATACGCGAGGTGCCACTTCTGTCCGGCTTTGGCCACAAGTTCAAAGCAAAGGATTCGGTCCTCTGCCAGAAACATGTTCTTTTTAAAGATGTTCATCCCGTCTATGCCCTTTTTGCCCAAAATCTTGGACAGCGTATGATCGCCATGAAAGTATTGTTCCAGTGGACGGCCCATGATCGCTCGAAAACGATAGGCCGAAAAAGCTCCTGGAAGAACACTGACGTAGCCAAAAGAACTCTCCATCGGTTTGTCGAGAATGTTCGAGATTTTGTATTCGAAATTTTGGATTGCGACGAGGGGGTTGAGGAGCAATTTCCCCCTGTTGAGCATGGCATGGATCTCGCCGCAGGCACCTCCGAGGTCTTTGTCATTGTAGAATGCCTCCCAGAGCGATAGTAGAGATCGCGTTCCTGGTTTCGTTCCTGCGTCGATGAGAATCGTCACTTCGGGGTTGAGGATCCGACCGAACGCATTGAATAGCCAGCGGTGCGAATTGATCTTCTTGCTGTTTTTCTGTTTGAGACAAAAAATGAATTGTACAGGCGGCAGGTTGTCGCGATCGTCGCTCCCGTTCGGGCGGATCAGCTGGAGGCTTGGGGTGACCGAGATCTGGCTAGTGTATTCGAAGATGTGCGCAACAGTCTCTTTTCCATTGACATCCTTCTTGAGAATACCATCCTGATATATGCCGACAGTCGCAAGTACATCAAAGACCTCTTTATCCACATTATCAATGCCATCGAAGACAAGACAAACAACTATCTTTTCCCAGGCAGGACCACCTGTGTTCCAGAAGGTTGTTTTCCTAAGATTCGCGATATCCCGAATGTTCCGCATGGTTCCGTGAAGTGTTCGGGCCAGAAGATTCTTATCTTCATTATAATACGTGATCGCGATGAGGAGTTCGGTGTGGCGATTGTACATTCGTGGGCGTAGGTTGTACCCATTCTGTATAGTAAAATCGTTTGGATCGCAAGTGGCTGCAGTGTAGCGCAGTGTTGTGAACTCTTCTTCGTAGCTTCCTTCAGCATTCCGGTAGCGAGGCTCGATGGCATTTTGAACAGCGCTGGGAACAGGATATTCGGTGCTAAGAATATTGCCCTGAACTAGCTTCACTCGTCGAGTCTTAGAACGCTTTACACCCATTTCGCTTGTTGTGATAATTGGTTGGTGCTGCCTTTGGACCCAGCTATCATCGTTGTGGTATCCAATCTTGGGCTCTGGCCCACTAAAAGTGTCACGGCCATTATGGGGATAATGTTCAGACTGGTCGTCGGCCGCTTGTAAAGGTTCAGATATCTGTGATCCTACTGGACCGGAGACGTAGCTCTCAGTGAGTGTGTATCGCGAAACGGAAGGGTCGTAGTAGCGATTAGCTTGAGACGGATCGTGGATCGGGGGCGTTTGATCGTTCAAGAGGTGTTCTCCGGGATCGTCTTGTTCCACAGCAGAGTATGGATTCTGTTTGCCATTTCTCAGTAACCTATGCCTTCTGACTGCAGATGATGGTATGATGGATAAAAACTGACGTTGTGGCGAGATGATAAATCAAAGAGTTGGTGTTCCTGCTCATAGCTCTGCTCCTCCTTTTGCAGAACCATAATGGTAGGATACTTGTGCCGTCAAAGAAATCGCACTGATATTGGATCAAGTCTTGGTGGTGCTTTTGGAGACAAATGACTATTTCCAGCTAAAATATAGCTTTTCGAGGATTGCAGAAACAAAAAAAAAATGAAACGGAACTGTGATATGTCGGCAGCAAACGAGCGTATGCAAGAAAATGGAGAAAGCTATCGAACTTTGGATTCGAATCAGCAGCGGCTGGTTAGTGAGACTTAGCTATGCGGATTCAGTTACTACTTGTGTTGGGCCTTCCACTGCTTAGGGGACGCTTATGCCTATTTCCGCAGTTTAGAAATAATGACGGGGCACCCCCGGCCGCGTTACCACCTATAGGTCGTGCGCAGATGAATATTCTTGGCTGAAGCAACGGAAACATTCGATTCTGTCCAAGCAGAAGACGCAGTTTTTTTCTTCTCCACCATTTTGTCCCTTAGATATCCGTAACGGACTGCTGGCTGCTCCCTAATTTGTCCGGATTTGATCGGAAGCGCACGGACACTAGACTACATGCGATCGGAATGGGCCGGCTAAAATTAGAAACCACTGTTTGAACCTGCTGTGCGCTGAAAGATCATGTCAGGTCTCTTACTAGATTGCATATACAAAGTTCCAGTTGGATCCGCTGCGCATCATGCCCAGACTAGCTGACGTGGCTGGCAGCGATCTGTCGCAGATTCGATATTCCACGACCTATCTAAAGCCTGCGCTACCCACCATAGCCACCCTGAGCTCATGAGCTATTTCTATGGCTTAGCACTCCTTCATAAAAAAGAGGGTCAATGTTCATTTGAATCATTGCGCCCGGAGAAAACCAAAAGAAGTCATCATAAGAACCCGAAACCCAAGCCAAAAGCCATCAAAGCCATCTTCAAAATTTCGAACCCAAAAAGCAGGTGCTGGAAGTTGCTTAAAGCTTTCTAAGTCTGTCAGGCTTAGTCGAATCATAGTATTGAGGATTACTTGCCGACTATAAGTCTCCGGAGAGATGCCCATCATTGGTGCTGAACAAAAGCCAAGGCCAGATGTTTTCCCTGATGCAGAAAAGTGCTCTTCTCTGGATCCCCAATCCAATCTTCAAGGTCCTTTCTCTATGTCCCCGATTAGATTCATAATGTCCGAGCATTGATGGGCAAGAGGGGTAGGCTTTTTCTCCTTGTCCTCGTGCTCGGCTCCTCCCATCTCCTTCAGCTGAGCCCCACCAGTGACTTCCAACTTCCAAAAGTCAAGAGCAGAAAGTATTCCCTTTACATGGCCCAAAGCTTCGCCATCTCCGAAGTCAATGAAGGTTTGTCGGAGGTCACCCAGGACTAGTAGGCACTGTATGAATGCCTGCATTTGCCGAGAATAGAACCTGAAATAGCCCTGGCGATATGCGATAACAAACAAGGGTGAAAGCAGGACGCTCTTTTCCATGTCACAGGGTCTCATCTTTTTGAATCCAATATTTTTGAATTCGGACAAGTAAGAGAGGAGAAAGGACTTGTCCTTGGGCATTTTTGCGTAAACAGGCGACCCTAATCTGGAGCCAACCCGAACACCAATATCAGAATCTTCGAACTCTGTAAACTCAAAATTGTTGGTGTCGAGGAAGGTTTGGATGCGTTCGGAACAGCCATCTTCCAGAAGCTTGATCAAATCCTCTCGGCCATATGTGGGACCGCTTCGAGACTTCTCCATTGGCCTGACACTGTCGGCTCGATGTCTGATGACTGTAAATCGAGTTGGATTTCAGTTAAAATAGTTGGTGGATAGAGGGAAGTTATGAGGATGAGTAGCACTGTTAAATAGGATGATATGGGTGTTATAGCGGTCCTTGATAGACAAAAAGACGAAATAGAGGGGAACAAGGCTCATGGGCGTTATAAACCCTAACCAGTGAGTCAACCTGCAGGAGTTCTCTCACAATTCCCAATGAAGTGAGATATTCTTATCTAGCGGATCATCCGTGAGTGTGATGATTGGCTTAACTATGACTGAATACTAAATCCAGCATTTAGTACAAGTAAGAACCCCATAAAAGTAAAGTTCATGTTTATATAGCTTGTAGGAGATGAGCCAATACAAATCCTGTAAGCCCTCTCATAAGGACCATTTGGCTAGACCAAATCGGTGACTTCCAAATAATGAACCTCGATAAATCATTTAGGTAGTTGACTGTTTCCATGGCTAGAAGGGCGATCTGACTTTAACCATCCTTCAATGGCCTTCCATTGAAGAGGGAGAATGTTACGCCTGCTCTCTATGAGTTGCTTCAATTCCGACTGCAAGGCTCGTGCCCACGTAGGACTTCCCAGTTCATCTCTCAGCCTGTCTAGAAGTTGCAGAATCTCCTTGGTAATACGGATGAGTTGCTCTGCTCTGTCGAGCACCCTTGTTGCTAGCATGATCGATGCCGAGAGCTCGATGTCAAGATGTATTTCGAGCTTCTTGATCATTCGACAAAGAAATTTCAAGTCGCCTTGTTGAGGAGAGTCCTTGCGGAGTTCGACCCTTATGCACTGTAGAACGTAGTCATATTGACGATGATTCTGTCCTATTCGGTCCTCGCTAGGCTTCAACTTGAAGAAGTCGGATCCTCCGGCGTCAGGCATGGTGAGAGACTAGCATTGTTAGCAAATGCTGGACAAGAAAATACACTGGAATCCCACTTTTCGAACTGGAATCTTCGCTCTCGTACGAAGGTCCTTGAGGTTGGGAGTTGTTCGTGTGGAGGATGTGAACGAATGGGAAGGCTGGACGAGCACGAAGCCAAATGGAGACTAGCGCCACGTGATAACGCGACAGCGCGTGCCTGCCCGCAGGCAATGTCCACAGGAGCACTAGAAGGAAGGGAACAGCAGACACAGCTCTCTCACCTCTTCCTCAATGATTGATGAGCCCCAGATTACCAGCCTTCTGCTGTTCTTCGCCCTTGAACCAGAATAAACATGCCATCTTTCCGAACCTGAATTCAGTTTCGCACCGGTCGACCGCCACCGTCAGTAGCTATCGTGATTTCCGGCGCATTACATGCACGCAGCCTATGAAGTCTACGAGTTAGATGCGCTATAATCATATCAACCAGCAGACTCTGCTCCCGACATTGGATGATCGACTGTACTCAATCAATCAAAAATCACCTCGATCTTTGGACGTCTGTCGCGTGCCGAAGTGGATGGGACCCGCATGGCTTTTGCGTTTCGACAATTTTGTTAATCTGCGGAAACCAAGCCATCTGTTCCAACTTCTGCAACAGAACCGTCGAGCTTGAGTAGACTCCAGTGCTCAAGGGGCTCGGGGAGACACCTTATCCAAAGTCAAAGTCACTGTTCAAGGCATGCGTGGGTGTGACAGATGCACTTGCAGGATACTTGGATCTACGCCGAGCAGGAAGAGCGATGGATGAACTATACTACTTTTGTGCTCAGTAAAGGTAGGAACCAATACCGGAAGCGCGGAGCGAGGATCGTAAACGAAACAATCTGGATTACTCCAACGTGCAAGAGGCGTGGCGGATTGATGAACCCATGACGTTGAGTCGCTACCGGGCAGGGACAAGATTCAGCGTGTGACATCGAACCAGATCACCGATCTCATTGCAGCAACGCAACAGCCACACAAGGAGTGACTATCGGACAATGACCCGCTCTTTTGATGACGAAATCTCCTTTACCTTTCACCCGACAAGGCGATGCCTGACTCATGGGTAAGTTGGTCGATTCTAGGCCATTGATTCTAGGCCATCCTCAGACAACTGCTACTCTTTTTTTTTCGCGGGAATCATGCCCTCGCCATCTCCTACAACCACCTTTCGGCTTCCTGGGTACAGTATGTCAGACCATATGCACGACTACAGGTACAATCGGTAAAGTCTGATCGGGCTGACCAGCAACCCTGAAGCTTGCGCGGAACAGATCCGACGGCCGTCTGCCTCACGTTCTAGAAGTCAGCGCATTTAACTCGACAGCCGTTGATTCGCGGATTTAGACACCCCTGCCACATCCTAGGGTTCGAAAACCAGAAAACGATAAAATCCTACAAACGAAGGGGAACATGGGCTGCTATTCGCCCACGCAATGGCGGTGGATGCTGTCGTTATCAGAGGACATCAGCTTATTGTTCGCCCAACAAGGTTGGGTGGAGATATTTGATTCGGTTTTTACGAAATCATCACACCTCGTGTTGATTGAGGGGAACCCGGCACCCCGGTCCATTACACTGTCCGAGCGCGGATGAGAAAGCTAATCTTCGTATTTGAGATCATGGAGAGCGGAGACGGGGCCTAAAGTCTATGGTCTTTCTCTGGATCTGAGTAGTGGTCGGCATCTAAAACGTCTTGCCTCGGGGCAATCTTGGACTTTGCAGCTGCCTCTCTGGGCCTAAGGCGTCGAGCTGATGCCCCACAACAAAAACTGACCGCCTCTCTTGGCGACATTAGCTATGGCGCCACAAGCTTGAACGAAGCTTAGAGGACACGTGATGTTGCACCTGTTCCGCGCTGCCAAGGGGGCTAAATTGCTGTCCCAGGCCGTCGGGCAATATTGCGATGCTACACCAGGAACGCCTGTTTTTGTCCTTAGCATCCGAGTACCAGCGAGCTTCCTCGACCAGGTTTAGTCCGTTTGGGGAAGGCGGAGTGACAATCGCCGCCGTCGTAGGCAAACGGCCGACCTTCAGCTCCCAGCGTTTCCACAGGGATAGGGCAGGGCAGGTAGGGTAGCTTCGTGACGGAACCAAAATGACGCGACCCAAGCTCCAAAGAGCGTGTACTACAGGTACCCCGCTGGCATCGAGTCGGTCGCTTTCGGCGTGACCCGGCCGCTCATCAGCTCATTAATACCTGTAGCTCCCCGCGAGAGCTGTTCGTAGGCCGTGTTGAGATTTGATCGAGCTCCCACAGCTGCCATGGCACGTTACTTGGGAATTGCGACTGCGTTGGCGGCGACGGGCGTTTTCGCCATTACCCCAGAGTATGTACTCCTGTCCAGTCCCTGCGGCTGCGGGTTGGCGAACATGCGCCTCCGAGCTTGGACGTGAGCTTGCGTACTGACGATTGCTAGGCAAATGCTCAGCGCCCCACGACGTGGAGTTGCATCACCTGCGCCGAATGGCGAAATCGCGCTTCTGACGACGACCCAATACTCGTTTGAAGAGCAGTCTACTTCGGTCGCATGGCAAGTGCTCGACTTGAAGACGGGCAACATTAGCGACTCGGGCCTGACGAGCGACGTCAACGAGGTGGTCTGGCTGCCTGGCACTGAGACGGGCATCATTTACATCAATGGTACCAACGAGCAAGTGCCAGGTGGTGTTACCATTTGGATTGGCGATCTCAAGAAGCCCTCCGAGAGGTACGCGTCACCATGCCTGCCGGACGCGGATCCAGAGAACTAACGGCTGCTAGCACCTTGGTCGCGTCGCTCGATGCTCCATTCTCGGGACTCAAGGTCGCAAACACGTCTTCGGGCAATTTGAACTTCCTCGTAAACTCGCTGGCGTACAAAAACGGCTCTGCGTACAACCCTGAGCTAGTGCCTAAGCCCAGGCACACGGGACAGCTCTACGAGAACATCTACCCCCGCCACTGGGACACGTGGTTGACTCCCGAGCGGTATGCTGTCTTTGCCGGCACTCTGTTGGCAAACTCGAGCTACGGCCTTGCCCACACCGGTCTCCGCAACTTGCTCCACGGTATCAATTATACTGCTACGCGCCCTGAAACTCCTGTGCAGCCCTTTGGTGATGCAGGCGACTACGATATCAGCCCCGACGGCGCTGTGTACGCGTTCCTGAGCAAGGCGACCCACCTGAACAAGGCCAACTACACGGCCAGCTACATTTACGTTGGCCCCTTTGACGGCTCTGCACTAGCCACCCCATTCAACGGCCCAGATAGCGAGGCCTCCGAGGCCGGCCACCAGGGCGCGTCTGGCCAGCCAACTTTCTCCCCAGATAGCTCCAAGCTGGCCTACGTCCAGCAAGATGAGGACTATTATGAGAGCGACAGATGGCAGCTTTACGTGATCGATGTTGCCAGCGACGCCGCTACCAGCAACTTGAAGCCGCTCACGGCTGGCTGGGACCGCTCCGTCTCTTCGATCCACTGGGCACCCAACGGCGAGTCCATCTATGTGTCAGCCGAAGATTACGCCATTACCCGTGCTTTCAACGTTCCTCTCTCGGCCGACGAAAGCTTCGTGCCCAAGAACCTGACCGCTGTGACCTCGGTGACGGGCTTCTCCGTGCTTGCAGATGAGACGCTGCTGGTGGCTTCTACGTCGGTCTGGACGTCCCGTGACTACTACCTGTTGGCGACCGACGGAACCAAGACTGGTCTCTTCTCGGCGACCGATGTAGACGCCGAATTGGCGGGTCTGGGACCTCACACGTACTCTGAGTTCTTCCACAACGGCTCTCTCCCCGACTTTGATCAACAATTGCACGCTTTGGTTGTTAAGCCCAGCAACTATGTTGCCAACAAGACTTATCCTCTTGCCTTTATTATCCACGGTGGCCCCCAGGGCGCCAACAGCAATGCCTGGTCCACGCGGTGGAACTGGCAGGTCTGGGCTGACCAGGGATATATTGTCATTGGACCCAACCCCACGGGCTCCACTGGCTTTGGGCAGTACCTGACGGATGCCATCCAGGGCAACTGGGGAAGCTACCCGTACGAGGACCTTGTGCTCGCATACGAGTATGCCAAGGAGAACTTCCCCGAAATTGATTTTGAGAATGGGATTGCGGCGGGTGCGTCGTATGGAGGATACATGACCAACTGGATCCAAGGGCACGCCCTGGGACGGGAGTTCAAGGCGCTTGTGACGCATGATGGCATCTCCAACACGCTTGGCGCTTACTCTTCCGAGGAGCTGTGGTTCATCCGGCACGACTACAACGGCACCGTATACGAGTCTGACGCCTACGACACGTGGAACCCGATGAACCACATTGCCAACTGGTCGACGCCTCAGTTTGTGGTGCACAACACGCTTGACTACCGTCTGCCGGAGAGCGATGGGCTTGCGCTGTTCAACATCCTGCAGTCCAAGGGCATCCCATCGCGGTTCTTGAACTTCCCCGACGAGAACCACTGGGTGCTCAAGGCGGAGAACTCGCTCTTCTGGCACCAGGAGATCTTCAACTGGATCAACCACTACTCCAAGGGAGAGGAGTTTGATACGCTCGCGATTGGCGAGTAGACGGATAGGCGGATCGAGGATTATTGGACGGGATGCGACATGGTGTGCATGATGACCTCTCTCTACGTAAATGATATCGGCTACAGTTGGCCACACAGCACACGGGCAACAAAAGCCATGTGTGCCGCCTAATGTTAATGGAACGATTATTATGCACCCCACAAAATGTTCACGTTTTCGGTGATGCAGCGGCTACAGAGGACAAGAACAGGCATGGAACTCGCGTGCAGCAAAGCCGTTCTATGTGCGTTGGAACCATGGCATTTGGAATACACGAACTTGGGCGCCCAGGAACCAGCCGTATGCCACGGCGACACCCGACAGCCGGGTGGCTGGGAAGAAGCATGTGCAAGGCCGGGACAAGAGACGCGAGCGGGCAGGGCAGGCAAGGCAAGGCAAGGCAAGGCAAGCGAAGCAGTTGTTCGGCGCGGGCCAATTTGCTGGGCACGCAAGTGTGGACACCAAGCACGCAGTCGCGAGCCTCGAAGCAAGCGGATGGTCCCACCAACCCATGTGCGTCGGGCGGACATGGGCTGACCCTGGCCTGGGGAGAGTATCGCCGCCAAAGAGAGGGCGAAGAAAAAAAAAACTGTCAAGGCAAAGGGTTCCCAGGTCCCGGCAGGCGATAAGGAAGGTCAGAGATGGGTGTCGCCACATGGGCACCGACAAACCGAAGCAGAAAGCCGTCTAGGATGGAGAATCACACCAACAGGCAAAGGATGCGCCTCGAGGATTGCCGTGTGTCTGGCCGCAGCGCTTGGCGCGACTATGCCGCCGTACGGAGGGCCCTCTTCGCGCATACCGGCGCGTACAGGCGGTGGATGGGGGGAGGGCTCGCCGACAGAGTTGACACACTCGATACACTCTACGCCCTTCACGCACTCAAGTACTTCCTCAAATGGAGCAGACGCCCGTCCCCGCGGCGCGCCTCGTTCGGCGGACATGCCGTAAGGGCGAGTCGATAAGCAAATGGGCGCCTCAGCCGTGCGTGTTTCTCGAAGGGTGGCAGAAGGCTTCGCCTCGCGCGATTGGACCAAGACGCCGCATGCCGGATTGCCGCAGCTTGTCAACCTGCCTGTCTGGGGATAGAGGGCTCGATAGTGAATGGGAGGTGCAGCCGCCCCGTTCGTTGGTGTGGAGGAGGGCCCCCCGAGGCAAAACTGCCGCCAAGGCGCTCCGCTCGAGGCCAAGCCGGAGAAGACATTGACGAGGGCTTTTTTTCGAGCGCGGCGCTGCCGTGGTAGGGCATGCTCGCGTGATGAAGGCGAGAGGGCGACGGCGAAGTGCGATGGGGGGGTATCCACGCAGGGGCGAGAGGTAGGCGGCAGGTATTCGCAGCCTTGCCATGGTCAAGTCGGCCGCGGGATGCCTGCTCGTCTGCGTCCAGACGACCAGCAACTCCGCCGGCAGGTTGCGATAAGGGCAAACACACGGCCGTGTATGGGCTGCGGGCCCTTCCCCAACCCCTGTGATCTGCAGCAGTGCCATGGCCAGAAGCAATGTCGACGCGCTTGGCTGCAATTCTTCCTGGGCCTTAGCTCGCCCGAGGCCTCCTGGCACCTGGCACAGTCGATAACACCGTCCTGCGAGCAGCTCCCGTCCACGGCGCGTACGAGCTGGATCTGCCCGCTGCCCGCTAGCATGATTGCAACGTAGCACTGGAACTCACCTGCTCGAAACAGCCCTCACGGCCTGCCGCCCACACGGGCTCGCGACTATAATTGCTGCTGTCGCGCCCCCCGTCCGACGGCGAGCGATCAGCACTCTTCTCCCTCCCCCCAGTGCCATCCCCCTTCCCCCCCGCTCCCCCCAACCGCCCTCTGCTCTCGCACCATGTCTGCAGCTGCCGCCCAGAACGCGGCCGACATGGCCATGAGCCACGAGCCCAAGGTGGCCACGCCCATGTACGAGGCCGACGAAAAGGCCGCCCTGCAGGTCAACCGCTCGAGCACCAGCGACTCCTTCGCCAATGGCCGCCCAGTCCCCGAGTTCGAGGCCGACCTGGAGGGCGAGGAGCCTACTGAGGAGGACATGGCCACGCTGCCCCGTGTCTCGGGCAAGATCCCCTGGACCGCCTTTACCATCGCCTTCGTCGAGCTGTGCGAGCGATTCGGTTACTACGGTTGCCAGGTGCTGTGTACGTTGCGCCCCCACTTGTTCGCGCGAGCTGCTCGCATATCTCGCCCTAGCCCTAGCACACGCCTCTAGCATCCCCACTAACACGCGCCTCGCCATGCAGACACCAACTTCATCCAGCACCCGCTGCCTCCGGGCTCGTCGACGGGCGCTGACTCGTCGAAAGAGGGCCAGCCCGGTGCCCTCGACATGGGCCAGCGTGCCTCGACGGGTATCGGTACCTTCAACTCCTTCTGGGCCTACACCACGCCCATCATCGGTGCCATCATCGCCGACGAGTACCTGGGCCGCTTCAACACCATCTTCATCGCCATTGCCTTCTCCATCGTCGGCCACATCCTGCTCATCGTCTCGGCCCTGCCCACCGTGCTGGCCTCGGGCAAGGCCATTGCGCCCTTCATCCTCGGTGTCATCATCCTGGGCTTCGGGACCGGTGCCTTCAAGTCCAACATCTCGCCTTTGATCGCTGAGCAGTACCGCCAGTCCAAGCCGCGTGTCATCAAGGACCCCAAGACGGGCGAGCGCGTAATCTCGGACCCCAACATCACCCTGTCGCGTATCTTCCTGTACTTTTACATGTTCATCAACATTGGCTCGCTCACCGGCCAAATCTCCATGGTCTACGTCGAGAGGTACATTGGCTTCTGGTGCGCCTTTTTGCTGCCCACCATCCTCTTCTGCTGCTGCCCCATTGTGCTCTGGTTCTGCCGCAACAAGTACCACAAGAACCCGCCCACCGGCTCCGTCCTGGTGCGCGCCTTCAAGCTGTGGACGCTCGCGCAAAAGGGCAAGTGGAGCATCAACCCTGCCCAGACCCGCCGCAACTTCAAGGCCGATGCCTTCTGGGAGGACGTCAAGCCTTCGCGCCTCGGTGACCGCAAGCCTGGATGGATGCACTTTGACGACGCCTGGGTCGACCAGGTTGCCCGTGGTCTTCGCGCCTGCTCCTGCTTCACCTGGATTCCTCTCTACTGTGAGTTTCTTCCGTCCCGTGCCCTTTCCAAACCCAACCACCCGTGACTGACGGCGCAAAACAGGGCTCTCCTACAACCAGATGAACAACAACCTGACGTCGCAGGCCGCCACCCTGACCCTCAACGGCGTGCCCAACGACTTGATCACCAACCTCAACCCCATCTCCCTGGTCATCTTCATCCCCATCGTCGACAACTTCCTGTACCCCGCGCTCCGCAAGGCCGGCATCCGCTTCACGCCCATCAAGCGCATCGCCTTTGGCTTCATGCTCGCCTCTCTCGCCATGGTCTCGGCCACCGTCATCCAATACTACATCTACAAGCTCGGCCCCTGCGGCGACGAGATGAACTCGTGCGACGACCCCGCCCCCATCAACGTCTGGGTGCAAACCGTGCCCTACGTCCTCGTCGGCTTCTCCGAGATCTTCACCTCCATCACCGGCCTCGAGTACGCCTTCACAAAGGCGCCCAAGAACATGCGCTCGCTCGTCACCTCGTACTGGCACTTCATGTCGGCCTTTTCCAACGCCATCGGCCAGGCCCTCGTCGCCCTGTCCGAGGACCCGCTGCTCGTCTGGAACTATGGCTTGGTCGCCGTGCTGGCGTTTGTCGGCGGCGTGCTGTTCTGGTTCCACCAGCGCCCCACGGATAAGAAGGAGGATATCATGAATATGCTGCCCGACTCGACGTATGCCGGCCGCGATCGCAGGCACAGCGTTGAGCGCAGGGAGTCGACCGCTGCCTAGGCGCGCACTCGTACTCGCTGCTGCATACCAAACATGAAAATCGCAAAAAATTACGCTTTGATTGGTGGGGGGGTGTCGTATGTAATGTTAATGCTGATGGACCCTTTTTTTTTCTGGGATGGGATGGGATGGGATATGTGTTGATGATATCTTTTTTTGGATGGATGGATAGATGGGACGCGAAGATACCTCCATGTTTGCCTGACATGTCGCGTCGCCTCGCGTCGCCTCGCGTCGCAATCAATCAATCGTTCGTTCTTATCATCATCATCATCATCGCTCTGAGTCTACTTGCCTGCGTGTACCCCTTCTTCCTCCCCCATCCTGCCATCGCATCCCCATCCCCACGACCCGCCGTCCCATCAAGCATGCCAACCCCCTCCCCAAGTCTCGCTCCCGCCCTCGCCCAGCGTTGGCACCGCCCAGCCGCCATCCATCCCAAAAGTGTCCGCGTCCAAGCACGCAATCGCGATAAGCCCAGCCCAGCCCAAGCCCAGCCCTACGTCCCCCCCCAAGCATTTCCCCCCCAAGCATTCTCCTAAGAAACGCGCTTCGCTTTGCCTTGCTGTATTCTGCCGTCTGCCCCGAGATGCGTGCGTGCGTGCGGGACGGCCCGCTGGCTGGCTGGCTGGCTGGGTTGGCGTGCGGATGCGTGCGTGGGCGGAGAGAGTTGGCGCTGGCCTCAGGGTTGGGGTGAGGCGTCGGATGAGCCGGTATCGGAGGGGAGCGGATGGGCGGGCGGGCGGGCGGGTGTTGGCGGAGAGGAGAGGAGGGACGGGGCGGAGCGGAGGTGGCGGCGCAAACAAAGATTAGGGCCAAAGGGTAGGGGTTCCTTTTCTAGGTTGTGTGGGGTTGAGTGTGAGGGGTGGTGGTGGTGGTGGGTTGGGAGCCTAGGGTTGGTCGGAGGGTTTGGGGTGGGTTTGTGATAAGGGATGAAGGAAAGGGGGGTGGGAGGGTTGGTTTGGTATTGTGGGAAGGGTTATTTGGAGATTTGGAGTGTTGGGTGGGTGGTTTGGTGTTTTGCGGTATCAATGCGGCACCTACGCTTCGGAAGCGCAAACTGCGCCTCGTTGACAGGCGAATTGATTCTTCGATACAATCAGCTAGTCGTTGATTAATAAAGCATTCTCAATTTCGTAATTGTTCGTTTTCATCATATCTTCTCAAAAGTCTGCGGGTAGTGTGGTGGATGATGGGGCGGGAAGTGGCCGTCGTGGACGGACTCGCGATGCGTATTGAAGCGACGAATATCCGCTCTAATCTTGAGAAAACATGATGGTTTCGAGAAAATTATCCGGGCAAAAATCTCTCTTGTCACTGGGGGTGATAAGCTGGTGAACAGCACGTCGTGACAAAAGTTCGGGATGGAAAGGTGTAAATCTAGGCCGGGCTCGTGTTGCGGCACCAATCACGCTGCATGTACTTTGGTGCTCTATACACACTGCATGCTGCAACTCTCATGTGCCAAATGGTCGTGAGAGCTAGATGAGGGTGCGTTCAAGACGATTTTTAGCCGTCCCGCCCGACAAGTAGTGTGAACATTCCAATATTTACTAGAAAGAAATGCCCATATCAGTTTCTATAATACAGAAATACATCCCATCAGGCATACCTATGCAGCATAACAGTGCTGTGCAGGGAGCTGGATGATAGCGTGGACATAACGCCTCAGATACAATAGGTTCTTGCAGTGCCATTTACACACCCTAGCCTACGCACATATCCTTTTAGTCCTCCTTACCGCCATCTTAGACTTCATTGTTCCCGATACAAACGTCGTGGCGGTATCGTACCACTTTGAACACAGTGACGATACTCCAACCAAGGTCCTCATATTGTATCGGCTTGCCTTCGAATCGCCCTTCATAGCAATCAAGGCCGTGATAAGAACAATCTCCCAATGATTCATGCCCTTCCATATCTAAAGGGCACTTGAAACCGCCTTTACTCGGTACATGGAAGGAGTAGTTCTTGACGATGGAAATGTAAGTCTCATCATTGGGACTGCCCTCTCGTAGTGGCAAGTCAAATTCTGCCTGGAGCCTGGGAGTGGTTTCGGTATCAGTAAAGGGACAATTCTTTTCCGAAATATGTCGTTCCGCGATTGGTCCTTTAGGCTCGGTATATGGAGGGGTGGCCTGTGTCAAGTGCCACTCCTCTTTGTATCCAATATACTTCCTCTTGCGGATCCACTCGCACAATTCGTCGAGGCCGAAGTGATCGGCCCCGGCGTAGAGCTTGGTGTACAGTGCGTGATCGAAGCCCTTTTCAGAGGTGAAGAAGAGCGGAAATATCGCCGGCCGGCGCATGTACGAGAGCAGAATGGCAAAAACTTCGGGGTCGGCGTCTACGAATAGGGAACCATCATGTTCAGTTTCGGCATTGTCTTCCCAGCGAGAGAACATGTTGCGGAAGTATTCGGACTCGTGCAGGGTGCTGCGGGTGGTACGGAAGACGCGTCCGCCGACATTGAGCGTTATGAGGTTCGACGAGACAATGGGTCGGCGCCGCTTTGCCTCGGGGGTTGCAGTGCCTTGACATCGTCAGAATGAATCAGTAGAAGCGGCAAGGTTGAGGTATGCACCATTGTCCCCGTCCTGGCTGCGTGGGCGCTTGGTACCTGCCGAAGCATTGGGGCTGGAGCAGAGTCCATGACAGGCATGGCTACGTGGCGTGGCACTTGTCAAAGATTTAGGCCAAAGCTCGGGGTAGATGGCGTTCAATGGATTGTTTGGTTATAATAGGAAAGCTAAGATGAAACATGGCAATTCAATGTTGTTGTGTTTACTTAGGGGAACTGGCTTATCGATATGGACGGCTATGGAGCGCTAGCCTGTTTGGACAATCATTGTGGGGATCGCCATCACCACCATGGGGCTAGCTCCATGTTCGTTTTGTAGGAGGTAATCATCCGCGAGCTAGATGGACAAATGTGCCCAAGTTTTTCCAGTCCAAAGCATTCCAAACATCTACTCGAGCCAGCTGACTCTGCACTCTGTCGCCAAGGATTGCGCAGCGGTCAAGCTGATGGCCTCCACTTCTTCCACATTTCCACCGAGTATTCATCTCTCGGACATGGTCGTTTGTGGGCCTTTGGCTTTCTCATTCGGGCGACGTGAAGGGTAATCGGGTCCAGCCATTTCCAGGTAATGGAGTCGAGAACGATTCGGGCCTGTAGAGCAGAGATGCAGCCCTGCCCAGAACATGAGATCAGCCGGCTCCGAAAACAAATGCAGGCTCATCAAACGGTCGAGAACGATGTAGGCTTGGTATCCTGCTGTCCGGGCTTCTCAACGATCCGTCCGCGAGCCGAGTCAAGAGACGACATCCAGACCATCACAGCCCGCCAAAAGCAATCTTCCCATCGCTCAAAACTGCAATAGGTGCTGAATACTCCGCCTCGTGACCGAATCGCTCCAAGACGGCTGCGAAAATTTTCTGATGAAGGAGGATGATGGCTAGAAAGAGAATCGGTTTGGCAAAGGTCTGATCGCCGTTCCAAAGGGCCGCGAGACTCGCCATAATGATGAAGTAGGTCGAGATCAGCTTTTGAGATTCTTTTTTTTCAGCAAGTCTCTGCCTGATGATATATATGACGATTTCGGCGAGGCGCTGGGTGTGCGTCTTGTTTCGCGTCGTGCTTAAGCGCCAGCCAATAGCCGCCCAGTCGCGCCTCTCAGGTGCATGCAACGCATTACGACCAAGCACGCGAAGAGGGGTCAGGACTCGAAGAGGAAGCTCATTGCAGGCTTATCGTGGATCTTTGTACTCAATCTATACAAGGAACGACTTGGATACTGTGATACGTGCAACCACGCCCAACGAAGCCAGACATTGGCATCACGCGACGCTTCGACTATGCATGCTCGCCGCGAGCGCTACTCCATCGATCCCCCCCCATCTAATCATAGAACCTCCACTTGGTCTCAAAATCCCTATCAAGCTCCTGCCCCGTGATCAGAGCCCTAAACAACTCCACTGGCATCTGATTCGCCCTCAAAAACCTATCGTGGAACTCCTTCTCCCCCACCCTCCCCGCCCCAACAACCTCCGCCCTGAGCCCATAAATCTGCAGACCGCCCAGCATATACCCCGCCTGGTACAGCGGCCCATAATCCCCCATGACGCTCCTCCTGACCTCCCCCTCGGCCGTCGCCCTCTCGTGCCCCACCCAATTGACCAGCAGCTCCACGCACTCCTGCGCGCTCATCTCGCCGAGGTGGTACCTGAGCGAGAAGACGATGCGCGCGCACCGATGCATCCGCCAGAAGAGCATCCCGATGCGATTCTCGGGGGACTTGGGCCAGGAGGAAAAGTCCCAGAGGAGCATCTCCCAGTAAAACGCCCAGCCCTCGATGCAAAAGGGCGTCTGGAAGAGCTGGCGGTACGGGCGCACGCGCGCCATGTAGTGCATGTGCAAGTGGTGTCCCGGGATCATCTCGTGGAAGACGGTGGCGCGGGCAAAGTGTCTGTTGTTCCCGCGCATGCTCATGAGCTTGTCGGCGTGGCTCATGGTCGAGGTGGGGTACGAGACAATGATGGAGTCGCCACCGAGGAAGAAGGGGTTGATCTTCTGGCGGGCGGGGCTCATCATGAAGGTTTGGATCGTTTCTTCGCACACGCGCGGCACGGTTGCGAGGTCGTGCTTTTTGATGTAGCTGCTGGCTTCTTTGGTGAGGTCGCGCACCAGGGCGGGTTGTTGGCCTGGTGGGACGTAGAGGGTCTTTACGTGCTCGAGGGCCGCGCGCCAGTCCGAGAAGCCGAGGGCGGTCGAGGCCTTGATCATCTCGGCTTCGCACCAGGCATACTCTTTGTTGCCAATCTCAATGAGCTCTTCTGGGTTGTATGGTATAAACTCTGATTTCAGGGCATCGAGGATTCCGGCGCGGCCGATGGGTTCCCCAATGATGGTCTCTTCATCTGTAGGCTCGATCTTGATAATGACGCGTTTGATGGTATCACTCAAATCTGACAGTGCAGCTAAAAGCGTCGGCAATGGATCTGCCATCCACCACGTGAAGAGAGGGTCATAGTCCTTGTAAAAATCGTACCACTCCTGGAAGTGACCTTGCAGTTCGGCAAGCGTCCTTGTGGCTCGCCATGCTATCGTTGGTTCCGCGGTCTCGGTTCCGCTCAAGATGCTGTTTTTGACCACTGATATCAATTCCATACTCTGGTTGAGGGTAGTTGCAGAAGCCTGCGCATCCATGTCGTCGACGCGCTGCCTGGCTTCAATCACTTCAGCCAGCCGCGTTGGGAACAGATGGCCGAGAAGGATGTTGACCTTCTGGTCTTTTTCAGCATCTTGCTTCAGTTGGCGGCTACGTTGCTCAAGATAGCTCTTTATGAGGAGGTAGTCCACTTTCGAATCTTGGTCATAGTCGTCAAAGGGCGCTTTTGCCAGCGATTCGAGTTCCTCGTCATAGTACTCTTTCAACCGAGTAGACCGGGTCGGCGAGTATCGAACTTTGTAGAATGATTCCAAGTCGTCGATGTCCCAGGATATTCTTTGAATGCGTTCTTGGATTGGCTCGATGTCCGCGTCGGACGTCTTGAAAGTGGGGGTGTTCATTTCTCTAAGCACATCGCGCAAAGGAACACGAGAGTCCCGCATCATGCCAGTAGTTAAAGAAAATAGGCTGATTTGAGGGGAATTGAGGTATACTGAAGTCCAGACGGAGTGTTGTTGTTGAAGGGAGTGGGAGACGGCCAAGTGTTTATCAACGGTATCATCTACTTTCCTAAACAGGGCTAGCGTTGCCCATCCCATTTGGGGACCCACGCGTGCGGGGAATCCATATATTCGGCGTTTTGTTCCACACGAGGCTTGCTCCATGACCTGTCCAAAGTCATTTTCCGTGTATTTGCGAAACGGAACTGATCATGGTACATGGACATGCGGACATGTACTTTGCTCTTCCTGTTCAGTTCTGCTTCGTTGAGCCCGGATTCGCGTCGGTAATGACACGCACACGGGTCTCGTGGACTCCGTTGCTCGAAAAACTTGACATTGTGCTTGCCATCAGTAGATAAGAATTTTGGCCGATGAAAAAACATCTCGTCTGATCTCGTCTGTAGGTGATCACGTACCTAAACATGTGCAGGTGGCGATGACATCGTTTATCAGATGTGGTGGATGATGAGTGATGTCTCAAATTCTCTCTGCTACCCTCTTTTGCTATATGATAAGAAGAAATAAAATAAAATATCCTACAAGTAATATTCTGGGTATCAAATTTGTCCAGCCTAGCTGCGCTGGCATTCGCGCGCAAATGGCGGAAGAAAAGGAACATCCATTACCAAGCCAGAGCCTGAAACCAATCCCGCTCATTTAAAATTCCCTCATTCATTTCAGCCGGTACTCTCGCACTTGAGTGTTTCATGTCGTCAGTTTCTTCAGACACCCGATCAAAGTTTAATCAGCCTCATCCTCTGCCGTGCCTGAGATGCAAACATTACACCAAGGACGAGGGCGTTAACAGCCAGGAGGATCTGCATCCATTTCACAGCAGTCTAGAAAGAAGTTAGCATTTTAAAAAAATATGACATCTCGAAAGATGGAAACTCACAGTTTCGCTGCATGCGATGCCAGGATAGACCCGACCGTCCTGCTCCACGGCATTGACGTGATCCTTGAGAAAACCACACGCTGCAATCTCGCGCGTGCACCACATGTTCGTGAACCTTGCAGTGTTATTGCGAAAGATTCCAGACTTGCAGCCATACTCATCATCCCCCCTGCCGGTGAAATGAAGAATGATGGAGGCGATGGCAGACGCTACTACCGCGCCTGATGTCACACAAGAAGCTATGGTCCAAAACACGATACGATTCTGCCAATCATGTCAGAATGATAAATTGTATCTGTTGGTTTATTGCAAAAATACCTTCTGATACGCAACATCCAGGCCAGGGGCTCGCAGATGCGCCCAGGCCAGCCACCCGACAACACCTGCAGCGAGACCAAGTGTTCCAGACACAATGGTAGAGTCGGTAGAAGGTGTCGTATACTCGATGACAACATCGTCTTTCCATAGCTCACCATCGTCGTCGGTCTTCATGATTGGGATCCATCGTGCAGAGAGCCAGTCTGTGATGATCCACGCATGCGCCGTCAGCACCGTCGCTACGAGCGAGAAGATAAAGAGCGAAATCGCCGGAACAACAGTCAACTTGAGGATCCTGTCGTAGGCCATCGCGTAAGGTTATGCCTCTTGTTTGTTTCGAATGAGTGTAAAGCGCGCGATGCGCCGGTCTGCGTGTCCGAGAGTGCGAGTGTTGAGTGAGCGTCAGGCTGGGAGGGAGGGCTTCGGTTTTGCCAAAGGCTCTGGGAATGTACGCCCAACTGTACCCGATCCTACATGGCTGCGCCCCGTTGATCTTTGTTATGGGTATTTCCCCAAATCATACATGCGGACCAGTCACCGTCGGGCGCAGTACGGACCGGAGTCCGGCACACTAGGCAGCAGGGGTAGGGCCATTTTTGGTGTAGGATTCGTATACAAGGATCACAGCCCCAGCGGGGAGAACATGAAACAGCCTTGCCAATCTCATAGAGTGAAAAGTAAATCCCAAAGGAATACTGAGAACGAGAAAAATAGTGAATTGTCAATTGCATTACTGTGATGGTGCGATGTTTGCGGGATGGTTTTTCTTTGTTTGGTGCGCAGGAAGATTTGTGGCTCGCTCGGCCTCCGAAAACCCGAAATTGGGCCTTGCTTACGGCGGAGTCACTGTGGCCCCCATATGGAGAGGGGGTGCAGTAAGCTCGCATGCACTTCAAGGCTGTGGCACCATTGCGCCTCAGGCCTGCCACTCTAAAACTCTGCGAGTCATCATTCGAAGATTTGTGACGTGTGGAACGGCCGCTAGGGCTAGACCACCTGTGCCGCGCTGGGCACTGTTCACTTATTCATGGACATGGTCCCTCACGTCTCTAAGCTACAGTAGAACCTACATTCAAGTACAGAGCAAATTTTGTCTTGGCGAATTCTTTAGGTTTTTCACGCATGACGCCCCGTTTGATCATGCTTCGACTACGGTCAAGCTTGTGCGAAGAAGCCGACTATTGCCGACCTTCAAATCTCATTCAGGAAAAAATGGCATGAACTGAGCCAATAATCAAACCCCTTCAAGTTCAATCAGTAGTCGTAGTTGCTGGGTGATAGCCCAGTAAATACGATATGAAAATTGTAATGAATGAGGCCCGATGCTAGGAGAATAGCTACCAGCTATATTATCTTGAACTAGCACTCAATATCTTGCCACCAGGGCCTTCTGCTCTTCAAGGTACTTGTTCAGTTCATCTTTTACCTCCTGCCTTCTCTGTCTCTCCTCTTCGAGAGAATACTCTGCTATCTGGACCTTCCTTTCGAGATCTTCAATCTTTGCATCGCGATCCTGAAGTTGGTTCCTGATCTCTTTTACCTGCTTCTCAGCCGGATGCTTCAGAATCTCTGCATGACAATTATCACGCGTCATGATCTGAAGTATTTGGGTAATTTTTCTTATCTGATATTTGAGTCGCTCGTGCTCTACATCCTTGGTTTTGATCCTTTCTGTGAGGTCACAAGCTTCCTGAGATTTCTTTGCCAGTTCCTTTTTCAAGGCTGCATGGATAGAAAGCTGGATTTGAGAGGAAGCTCTTTGAGTTGATATCTTTGATTCGATTATGTCCCAATCCCTATCAGTCTGTGGGTCTTCAGAATTGGTTTCTATACCGGTGTCTCCGACCGAGAGGAATCACCGGTGCCACGGAAGGCCATTTTGGGCGCACTAGAATTTTTTATCTGAGATAACGATACAAATTTCCTAGGTTATATCGATATATTGTCTGTTGGTGCAAGTGACTCCACCATTTTACACAGGCTGCTCTTGAAACCCACATAGACATCTATATCTTGAATGTTCCCACTTGCGAGAAACACAAAAAGAAAGAACGCTCTGTAGTCCTCTCTACTTTTATGACTTCTGGTATCGAAGATTCTGTCGAAAGATGGTTCCAATTTGTTGTAGTCCCCTGGATCATCGAAGGGCCATCTCGGGTAAGGCCACTCTATCATCTTGTTACCGAGCTCAGCTCTGATACTGAGCCGTTGTTCCCCTTCTAGGATGACAAAAACCTTGTTTCCTTCCTTGTGCTTCCCAATCTCTAGAAATTTCCTACCGGAGTGCTCCGTGACATGATAGCTGCTTGGATCAGGCAAAAGTTTGAATTGCTCTCCAATTGTCTACTAAGAGTTGCCTAACATCTGCGTATGTAATTTTTTCAACTTTGTTTATTATCCCTCTTGAACTCATGACTGCAGTTGTCTTGTTGGATCAGAGTGCTGAGATGGGCTGTCTTGTCGCGCGAGGATCAAAGATAGATGGATGTATTGTAGTGATGACCTTCAACTAAAAGCGATTAGCTTCTGTGAAAACAACAACCATTTGAATTGAGAGATGCTAGTTACATAAGTAAAATTGTCATAATGTAAGATGATGTTGTGAGAGTGAGCGCAAGAATTGAGTGTAAAAGTGAGACTTGGAAGTAAAATTGTGAGATATGTGTAGATTTGAAATGTAGATGCGCGTGATCATCACAGTTCTGCTTAGGAATAGAGATTATGATGCCAATGAAGATATGCTATATAGACTATATAGCTAACTGTATTCCATGTCCTGTTTCATGGTGCCTGAGCAAGTGCGAATCTCAGAGTTTGGGCGAATAATCGGTCAGCTTTTCCAAAACTCTAAGTGAAAATCTTTTTGATTGAATATATGCCCAAGAACGCGTCTAGCATTCACTTCTGCCGGAGCCCGACCTCCGTTTGCTTCTTGGCGTGAACTCCCGCAGCCGTCCACACACTCTTATTTTGCCTTACGGCCTCTAGCTCACTTACTTCACGACTCTGATCCCCCTAACCATTCACACTGATTTACTATGCAAATATTCAATTGATACCTACAATACTGTCGCTTCAACTGCCGAGTATCTTGCTCCGCCAATTGCCAGGATGGAGCGAGATGCCCACGCTACGGCCATGGGAGGTTCGCTACGCGGCATGTTTACACCTCAAAAAGAGAAGCAACTCAATGAAAAGATGGACAAGCGGCTCAAGTTAGCTGTGTGTCATCTCTTCCAACTCGATGAAGTGGATTCTGACAACGGCTTCTCACACCTTGAGCAACAAGTTCTTGGCCTCGAGGCGTTCCTCTTACCTTGGGCCGACTACCGCGACGGCTTCTACCTCGTTCCGACTTCAGTCAATGGCGCTTTGCGCGAGTCAAAACCTGGTGAAGTCACACGTCGCGACATCCTCGTAACTTACACCCAATTCGACGAGGGCAAGTTGCGCACTCACCCACGCGATGCGAGCGCTGAGCGTACCGTCGACAAGAGCGGCTGGATTGCTGCAGAACACGAGAAGTTCCTCTTTGCCTGGCTTCTGCAGAGCTTCAAAGTCGGAAAGGCAAAGAATCCGCTCGGCTTCGTGTACTTTCAATGCAAGAACGTCGCGACTGTCTTCGAAGAGGTCTTTCTTCCCATCGTCGATGCGGTCCGTGAATCCTACAACAAACCTGGCCGTCGCAACTACGGTCGTCTTGCCTCCTTTATCGAGGGGCGCGCTCCTAGCCAGCTTGCGTTCCCACAGCCAAACATCGATCAACCCAAGCAGGTTGCTAGCGGGGCGTCCGAAACTCCCTCAACTCCTTACCGTATGGTAACTTCACACAAGGAATATAAAATTAGTAGCGACCCATATGATTTCGGTCCGTCAAATGAGTCTTCAACCGTAGCTGCTAGCACCGATACTGATGAAGAAGGCGATGAACTTCGTCAAAGCTACTCGCAGTACGGCGGCATCTTTAGCAAGCCCAAGTTCAACGGCCGCGTATCATCATGGCTCGCTGAACAAAAGGAGAAGAAAGCTCGCAAAGAAACATTGGCAGCGCTCGAGACCAAACACAGGTACAGTAGCAAAATTGGCGATGATAGCGACGACTCCAAGGCCTGGAATCGACACAGCCTGTCTTCACTTAGGAGAAATGCTTCCACTAAATCGACTGCCGTTCGTCGGTCCTTCGGCCATTCCTCTTCCCAAAAAGCCTCCCCAGCTGCCGCTGTTCCGTATGGTAGATATGGATTTGTGAAAGCTTCTGACACACCCAGTGACCACCGCAAGTCCGACAAGAGCAAACTAAAAGAGGGCCGAGAGCCATCTCTTCACGGCGTCACACGCGAGGTTGAAATTCCGCCTACACCAAACCGTCCTCATGGTAGCCCCAAGGCGGCAGCGCATACTCCCCACCGTCGTCGTCGCTACAACAAAGATCCGCACTATATCTCAGATGATGACGAAGACGTACCGCATATGCCCAAGATTGGCGGGGCGTCTAGCCACCAAGGCGACGTTCTCACTCCTGTGGAGCGCGACTTCAACGTTGAACCCAAGGGTAAAGGCAAGCAGCGTGCTTCAGACAGCGACAATGAGTCTCCCCGCGAGCCATACCAGATCATCAGGCCTGCCTACTCAGAGTACGACATCTACCCACACGTCAAGAGGGATGTGCCCGTCAGGCTGCCCCGCTATGAAGTAACTGCAAACGACGAGCCGCCTCCACCCAAGCGCACACCTGCTCGTCGACAGAATACCACTGATTCCGCTGCAACTGCTGCTACCACCTCAAATACCGAGGAAGAAGCTCCA
Source organism: Corynespora cassiicola (assembly GCA_022059125.1). Taxonomy (NCBI): domain Eukaryota; kingdom Fungi; phylum Ascomycota; class Dothideomycetes; order Pleosporales; family Corynesporascaceae; genus Corynespora; species Corynespora cassiicola. Next base: position 3,530,876 of record JAEUWY010000006.1, on the reverse strand, counting down.
AACACCCCAGTCCCGCGCCCCCGCCGCGCCCCAGCTCCAGCGCCCATCGTCCCCGTAGGCTACATCGGCAACCGCTACATCATGCGCAGCAAGGCAGAGACCAAGGACAACACACCGCGCAAGATCCCCTGGCCGGGAACATATGACTCCCCACCGCTCGGGCCCCGGGGTCGCGGCTCCGACAACGACGACGACGTCGACGTTGAGCCCGACCTCGACCTTGCACGGGGATTCGCCACCCCCGTGCTCGGTCCTCGCATCGTCTCTAAGGAGAACATTCGGGAAGCGCTCGGACGGTGCTCTCCGAGCGATGACGAGGGGGCAGACGGTGAGGAGGTGGAGTTGGAGGTCCGGTCGCGGCCTCAGGGTCCGACACTCAGGACCTTCAACTCTCACATGTTCCCGCGCCAGGCGCGGATCATGGAGGAAGAGTAGGAGGAGAATGGAGGAGATGGAGAAGGAGGAGGAAGGGGAGGAAAGGGGGTGACCGGTTAGTCTTCCCGGCTGGGGGCTATGCATAGTACCTTCGGGTTCTTGGCCAGCCCCTGATCGGGTCCCCTATAAAAACAAAGACTTTTGGAAAACTTCCAGAAAGCTATATGTCATGTTTGATGCGCGATGTTAAAGATCTGGACACAAGTAGGCCGAGATTTTCCCAGTGAACTTGACCCCGCAAGCCGCGAGGATGGGTACAAACCCGCGAATAGCCTCATCACCATCCACAATGACTTCCTGTAGTCTTCCTTACCACACGGGTGAGCAATTCGACGCCAGTAGTATTAAACGATACGGCGGGACGTAAGGTAGTTGGTTTCGGCGCTCACTTTGTCGTCGAGTATAGTTTTAGGTTAATCCCTTCGAGGGCGAAACAATACTGTTCTGGAACGATGAGCAGTTGCTTAAGCTCCAATAATCTATGCATGGTACCAAAATTCCGCCTAGAACGTCACCGTCACCGTCACCGTCACCGTCACCATCGCTTATATCGTCATGGAGAGTATATATAGTCCCACATCGATTTAGCATCGAATGAAGCTATTTCCATGCGACTTCGAGATATTCTGAGAAACATTCTAAAGCTGAATCCCCTGGTGGCTACTACAGTGTTGGTCATCCGGGTTTTCAGACTGTTTATTTTGGGCAGTGGGCCTATTGCAGCCATTTGCTGTAACCTTTGATACCGAGACAGAAGTCAAGGAGGCCATGATTTCGAAATATGTAAATAACTGCCTCTCGACGCACAAAGCGTATTATTACTCTCGCACATCTGTTCGCGTTTATCAAAACCCTGAGCCTACAGTCTTGTACACAAACTTTTAGCGGAAGAAAATACTCTTACGACACCCTGGGAGGAACAGCGAGCCGCAACTCAATGATGCAAAATATGAGCTGGTGATTATAGACTGGAAATAGGTAGATGGAGATGCTGGTCGGAGAGTCATGATCGCAATTAGTGCGCTCTTAACCTCACACACAGCAACGTGGACATGTGCTTGTAAACTTCGAAGTAATTTGCGCGATGGCGGTCGCGACCCAATGCAACATACCGTTGCACCCTTCCACCTCGTCGTCCTCAATTCGCCCGAACCCAACCCACCTCGGCCCTACACATAACCGGCGCCGCAACATCAGAAGAGGAAACCCGCAGATGTGCACGCTTCCCCGCATGGGTGGGTTGCGGGGGAGATCCCGGACTTCTTTCCGCACGCGCACCATTCTTTGAGACGAAGCTCGTCCCGCTGCGGAGCCTCTTTAGGCTGAATGGACAGCTGGTTGCCGAGATTTCGGTGCATGACATGCTAGTATCGCTGCCATTGGGGTACTTTTCCCTCCAATTGTGGGGTACTGAGTGATGAGCACTTTGGTGGGTGATGAAGACCCGGCTTGGGGTGGTAGATGTCGGCGGCCCGATTCAGTGATCGGCGGCGGCGTGCTGGAGTCTGGGGAGTACATTAGGAGCCGCCCCGTATGCTTAGTTACGCCCTGGTTCTCATCGAGCTGCTGGAGAGATTTGCGAGAATGCTGTTCCTGGCGTGCTTCCTGGTCGTCTTTGGGATTGCTGCAGCGGAGGATGGGTCGCTAGCGTGGTTACGCTATGCAGCTGTTCCCGATGCGAGCAACTATAGCAACGTTCCCTCATCCATCGTTGCATTGAACAGCACAAAAAGCAGTCCGGTATACACAGCAGGCCAAGAACTCCAAAAAGGTATCCGTGGAATACTGGGTAAGCAGTTAAGCGTTAACGCGACCGGAAAAAGTGGGGCATCGGCTGTCATTGTTGGAACACTGGATGCTTACGCAGAGTCATATGGCGACTTTGAAGAGGCAGAAGAACTTGAAGAGGATGGGTTTTATTTGAGTACCGAGGGCGGAAACGTGGTCATTGTCGGACAAAATGAGCGAGGTGCCCTCTACGGTGCATTCGAATACCTTTCTCTACTCAGCCAGCAAAAGTTCGAGCCTGCTTCCTACGTTTCCAACCCACATGCTGGGATCCGATGGGCCAATGAATGGGACAACCTCGACGGCAGTATTGAGCGCGGGTATGCAGGCCCTTCGATTTTCTTCCGAGATGGCTTTGTGGTTGACAATGTTACTCGCGTTGCCGAATACGCTCGACTGTTGGCCTCTATTCGGATTAATGGCATCATCGTCAACAATGTCAATGCGAATGCAACACTCCTCAATTCGCGAAATATCGAAGGACTTGGGCGACTCGCGGATGTCATGAGACCATATGGCGTCCGCCTTGGCATCTCGCTGAATTTCGCATCGCCTCAGACATTTGGGGGCTTGAACTCCTTTGACCCATTGGACCCAGCAGTCGACGCGTGGTGGGCCAACATCACCAACAGGATCTATGCGCGTGTCCCGGATATGGCAGGGTACCTGGTCAAAGCGAACAGCGAAGGACAGCCAGGACCGTTGACATATAATCGCACATTGGCTGATGGAGCAAATATGTTTGCACGAGCTGCAAAGCCTCATGGTGGAATTGTCATGTTTCGCGCCTTTGTCTATGATCATCATCTCAGCCCCGCAAACTGGACCAATGATCGTGCCAACGCAGCAGTAGAGTTTTTCCAGCCTTTGGACGGCAGGTTTGACGATAATGTCGTGGTTCAAATTAAATATGGCCCGATCGATTTCCAGGTTCGTGAGCCAGCTTCGCCGCTTTTCTCGACATTGAGAGAAACCAGTACCGCCATTGAACTTCAGGTCACTCAGGAATATCTCGGACATCAATGCCATCTGGTATATCTTGCGCCTTTGTGGAAAGAGATCTTGGACTTCGATTTGAAGGCTGATAACGAGGCATCTCAAGTCAAGGATATCGTTTCCGGAGAGAGGTTCAGGCGACCCCTGGGTGGCTATGCCGCCGTAGTCAATGTTGGCACGAACTCAACCTGGCTGGGTAGCAATCTTGCCATGTCGAACCTCTACGCGTACGGAAGGATGGCCTGGGATCCATCGGCTGATCCTGAAGATGTGCTCCAAGACTGGATTCGTCTCACCTTTGGCTTTGATCAACAAATCCTCGACACCATTACTGACATGTCGATGAAATCCTGGCCAGCATATGAAAACTACTCTGGTAACCTAGGCATTCAGACTCTGACCGACATCCTGTACGCCCACTACGGCCCGAATCCTGCTTCGCAGGATAACAACGGATGGGGCCAGTGGACACGTGCGGGCAAAGTGACCATTGGCATGGATCGTACAGTAAAGAACGGTACCGGAAACGCGGGTCAATATCCCCCAGCCATTGCTGAGGTATTTGAAAACGTCGAGACCACTCCCGACAACCTGCTCCTCTGGTTTCATCACGTCCCCTATACTCAGGTTTTGAAGTCTGGTAAGACGGTGATCCAGCACTTCTACGACGCCCACTATGAAGGATCCGAGGCCGCACAAACCTTCCTCCAGCAATGGGAATCTCTCGAAGGTAAAATCGATGAAGAGCGCTTCGAGCATGTGCGCTTCCTGCAAACCTACCAGGCCGGTCATGCGTTAGTATGGCGAGACGCTGTCAACCAGTTCTACTACAACCTCTCCGAGATTCCCGATGAAGCCAATCGCGTCGGAAATCACCCTTACCGCATTGAAGCCGAAAAGATGAGCTTGAGCGGGTACAAGACGTACGCCGTGGACCCATTCCACACTGCTTCAGGGTATACAGCAATCGTTACGACCACAAACTCCACGACCGGAACGGCGAGTACGAATATCACGTTCGAGAGCGGCGCGTACGACGTGGCCGTGAACTATTACGACTTAATCGGCGGGAAATCGAGGTACCAGTTGGAGATTGGAAATCGAACAATTGGCTCGTGGACTGGTGACTTGGAAGACAAGCTGGGGCATGCGCCGAGCATCTACTTGGATGGACATTCGGCAACCAGGATTACGTTCAAGGGGGTTGAAGTGAATAAGGGAGAGTTGTTGAAGATCACAGGGGCAGCAGACGGTATTGAGCCTGCGCCGATCGATTACGTCTCGTTTCTTCCTGAAGGTGTTGTAGATTAATTCGTAGATGTAGAAGCATTGAAAGCCCCTGGGCATGTAGCAAGGCGCGACAACCGTGACCTGATTTCCAAGGTTTGGATCAATGACGTCACATGATCATCTCGCGACACCGCTGTATTTGCGCGACGACGATTCTTGACCCTTTCCCCTGCAAAGCCGACAATCGATACCTTCATCTCCACTGAATATATCGGTATTTAATACCGTTGATTCAGTCAGTTCGCCTCTCCTCGCCGAATAGCACACCATTCGTGGACCTTTGGCTACGATCACGTGGTCTCGACATATACCGGGCAGGCGTCTGCCCAGGCGGATCATGAGGGTCAAAAAACGTTTCATTAGGCCCCCCTCAAATTTATTGCTTGCCGGAGAACTTTTCCAACATGTTGTTTCATTGTCAAATACCTACTAAGACCTTGATTGCTTGTCATTTCTACTCTGCAAGATGACTCATCGATTCAGCACAAGGCAACCTATACAACAGCACGCTGAGAAGAGAGCAGTATGCCATGTTATTCAATCACATACATGGGAGTATTCATGTTTGACATGTCCCGATATAGAATCTCAACTCTAGCTGTGTTCCCTTTTTCATTGCTAGTGGCGTCTAGCGCTGCATTTGGTAAGCGCATGAAAACCACTAACTCTGCGAATCCGTGCTACAGGATAATCTCGGAAGGCCAGGGCTATCATCTTTATCCTACTGGCAACATCTAGTCTCAACTAGAAGCATTTTTATCGTCGCATACATTTCTCGGTCGTCTCTATGACAGTCAGATGCTAGCTTATCGATAGCTCTAGTTTCGAAAAATTTTCGACCGGCATTTCTTTCAATGTCTCCTACATCGCTCGCCGGAAAGCGCACATCCGAACCCGCTGAAGCGGGGCGGATTCTATTCATCGATGCATACGATTCATTTACGAACAATATTGTTGGACTACTCGAGCAAAATCTAGGCGCACGCGTACATGTTGTGCATATCGATAACCGGGAGGTGTCGGAAAATCTCCAAGCAGTTCTCGAGGGCTACGATGCCGTCGTCGTTGGCCCTGGCCCTGGACACCCTGGAAATCCGGAAGATGTTGGCTTGATCAATCAGTTATGGTCACTCAAAGATGAGGATCTTCTTCCAGTCTTCGGCATTTGCCTAGGTTTCCAGTCACTCGCTCTGGCACATGGCGCTCAGGTCAGCAAGCTACGGGAACCTCGCCATGGTATCGTGAGCGAAATCCGTCACAATCAATGCGATATCTTCTCTGGAATCGTTGATCTCAAGGCGACGCAATATCATTCTCTGCATGCAACGATCGGCAGGGACTGCGTGCACCCGATATGGGATCCAACGCCGACCTGCCATGCCCTTCAGCCCCTCGCATGGGACATAAGTGATTCAGAGAACGGTCCTATTCTCATGGGTATTAGGCACACCGATAAACCATTTTGGGGGGTCCAGTTCCACCCCGAATCCATATGTACATCCCAAGCTGGAGCGACCATGGTCCAGAATTGGTGGCGAGCGGCTCAAGAATGGTCTTCAAATCATCAGAGAAGTGTAGAACGTACTCGATTGAGGTCAGACGTGGATGCCTCTGACACTGATGATTCTACATCCGAAGTGTCGGAATCAGGAGACGAAGCTGCCGCTACAGTCAGGTCAACCGCCCACGATCAACTCGTGCAATCAATCTTGGTCGCACTTCGACATGCCAGTCCGAGCCTAACAAAACCAACTTTGATGTGGAGAAAAACATCTACTGGATCTGTTAACCCAGTCGCTATTTGCGAGGCCCTGGATCTAATGCACAACGAAGTCGTCATTCTCGATTCTCAGAACCACCCTTCTGGTCGCTTCAGTATGATAGGAGTGGTTTCGCCTAATGAAAATCTCAAGATCACATATAGGTCATGGAATAAGGATCTTACCTATGGTTCTGGACTAAGTAAGTTTCACAATGCGCAGCTCGACTCTATTGAGCAAGTATGGCCTTTGCTACGAGACGTCGTACGCCCATTCGATCCTAGACGACTCTCGACACGAGCCTCTTCCGATAGACCTTTTGATTCGGATGGTACCATCGAAGGGCTAATACCAGATGGATGCCCATTCTGGGGCGGTTTCATGGGGTACATCTCTTATGAAGCTGGACTCGAAACGATACAGGTCGCCCTTCATGAGACATGTGCATCCGCTTCGATTCCCGACATAAACTTTGCATTCGTGCATCGAAGCATCGTAATTGACCACGCCACCGGAAACACCTACATTCAATCCCTGTCACCCTTGGACCAGGCGTGGATCACAGAAACAGAAAGCATCATAAATGGCATAGTGAAAAAGAGCACTGATACCTCCTATCACCAACATTCTCAGACAACCCAATTCGAGGCTGAGAAGAGAGCAGAGTTAGAGAGCCGTTTGCGGCTCGCGAAGATAATGACTCCGACAGAACAACGATATCGTCAGAAAGTTATCGACTGTCAGAGCTGGCTCCGATCTGGTAACTCATACGAACTTTGTTTGACCGATGAGACTAAGATCGACATCCCTTGCTTAGATGGCCAACCTTTGGACCCATGGATGTTGTACAAAAAGCTGCGCCGTACCAACCCTGCCCCTTTCGGAGCGTTCCTTCGTCTCTCTGGCGCCACCATTGTAGGAAGCAGTCCTGAACGGTTTCTCAGCTGGAATCGGAACGGCCACTGCCAACTCCGACCCATAAAGGGCACAGTCAAGAAAGGCCCGGAAATGACCCGCGAAAAAGCGCACAGCATCCTCAACAGTTCCAAAGAACAAGCAGAGAACCTCATGATTGTCGACCTAATCCGACATGATCTGAGCGGCATCTGTGGCGCAGAAAACTGCAAAGTCACAAAGCTGATGACTGTTGAAGAGTATGAAACAGTCTATCAGTTGGTTTCCGTCATCGAAGGTCAGCTTCCAGAATCTTCGGATAAAACCGGACTCGATGTCCTCAAAGCCTCTCTTCCGCCTGGGTCTATGACGGGTGCGCCGAAGAAGCGTTCTTGTGAGATTCTGCGCGAGATTGAGAAGAGACCGCGAGGCATTTATTCTGGCGTGCTTGGCTATCTCGACGTTGGAGGTGGTGGCGACTTTTCTGTTGTCATCCGAACCGCTGTTCAAGGCGCGAGCGATAAGGAGGGCGTTGAATCATGGTACATTGGCGCAGGTGGAGCCGTAACTGTCCAAAGCTCTGACTTGGGAGAATTTCTTGAGATGGAAACGAAGGTGACCAGCGCGTTGGGTGCTTTCACAAGGTTTGATGCATAGAGGCTGTCACCGTTTTTCTGTTTATCATGTCTAGGGCATTCGAGTCCGTCTACTTTCAACAGTAGTATATTCGTCATATATATTTAATCACTCAACCTTGGCTTCCAGTTAGTCAACCACTTGGGAGTCAGATAGATACTAGTCATCGCAGGATGTTTAGGTTCGCGCAGTTAGTTGCAAACGTTAGAGCATATAAATATCTTCAATCTGCAAGAGAAAAGTTCTATCGTGTGGGGTTCTTATAATGATACTGCAAATTTTCATCACAATTATCAGTGTTGTATCTCCCAGCTCCAAGAGCTAGGCGCAATGAGAAGCTTGATCGAGGCAAATTCTTTATCTTGGGCTCGAGTTCCCGACTCTCCAACTATGATAAGGCCCAAATCGGCAGTTGAACTATCCAACAACTTCAAACTGACGTACAGTGACTTATATAAGGTGTACCGCTTTCTGACGTTGGGATTTTCGGAGGTTCCAAGTATCACACTTAGGTAATTCTTCGCAATTGGCCCAAAGTTTGAGAAACCAAGAGTTACTAACCCTCAACTCAATATAAAAACCACTTTCTTTGGTCAGTGTGGATGCCCCTCAGAAGCCGGATAGATGAGGTTAAACATCCCTGCCGCACAACCCGCACGCACATCTTTCGGCAAATCTTCACATCACACCCAACACCATGAGTTACATATAGGTCACCAGCAACAATGAAATCATTAAGAATATTTCTGAGACTACTCAGACCATCAAAACAAAAATCAATACTGCACTAATCCAAAAGTGGCTTTGAAGACAAAAATGAAGTGGCCCATACTCCTGCTACAAGCAGGCCTCTCACGAGCCGCCTTGCGATTTGGCTGCGCGACAGTTTCCGTCCAGCGCCTTGACCCACTAGTCGAACCCGGGCATATCCCCTCTGCACATGTACACCAGATCGTAGGAGGCAATGCCTTCAATGCAACGATGACGGGGGATATCGGCGAGCAAGCCTCGTGCACGACCTGCGCCTACACCGAGGACTTTTCGAATTATTGGACGGCAGCCATGTATTTCAAGCATGAAAACGGGTCCTATAAGAGGGTTCCACAGTACCCGAATGCACAGCTGGGGACGTTGGGTCGGAATGCGACGGACATCAAGGGCGGCATGACGGTCTATTATACCAACAAAGACTTTGACGGCAATGGTGACCAATACATCACCGCGTTTCCTCCTGTGAGAAAAATCCATATGCCTTTGTCCCCTTTGTGGGAATTCGGTAAGCGGAGATGTATTGACTCGAGACAGGGTTTCAGGATGACCGTGGGCAATCCTACGACGAACACACTAGAAGCGGCACAAGCGAACAAGGGGCTTCGGTACACTTGCCTTCAGACAATTTTGACTCGTGGTTATGAGACACCGGGCTTCCCTTCTGAGCCTTGCCCAGCTGGGATAATGGCAATCCATCAGTAAGTGGTTTTCTCCATGTGGCTCCACATCTCAAAGTTTCAGTCCAGTACCAATCTAACCGTATATTTTTACCTCCATAGCTTCCCCGCATGCTGGGACGGGAAGAACTTAGATTCTCCAGACCATCAATCCCACATGTATAGCACCACCCGGGGAGCGTTCCGCGAAGCAGGCCCGTGCCCTGATTCACACCCTGTGCGCGTACCGCAAGTCGCATATGAAACCATGTGGGACACAACGGTATTCAAAGACATGTGGCCAAAGGACGGATCTCAGCCATTCGTTTGGTCGTACAATGATAAAGATGGTTATGGAACTCATGCGGACTATCTCTTTGGATGGAAGGGAGATTCGTTACAACGTGCGTTGAACGACTCGTGCATGTTTCACAAGTGTGGCAGTCCGGGAGTGCAAGGTATATTGAAGACCCAAACGGTGGCTGAGATGAATGCGTGCTCTGTTAAGAGTATGGTGGACGAGGACACGGATAGTTGGCTTGATGCTCTTCCAGGGTGGGAAGTGAGCTCATAGGCTGGTATCCCTGTCACCAGAGCTTCACTTCAAATGACCAAATACAACTCAATTCCCATACTTGCCTACTTAGTAATCGCCGAATCGTATATTTTTGCACCAAAAGAGCTTCAAGCTTGCGGTCAACATCAGCTAGGTGGCAGCGATATAAAATAGCAGTGGGAATTTTGTTACCTACAGCTTTCAAATCATTGAAAGGTACCAAGAAAGTTGGGTAAACTCAAATAAATGACAACTGTCTGTGTGTAGAAACCAATAATGTATATGCATGATAGGTTTAAACTATACGATCCGGAAGGAAATGGATTGCTGTAAAGGACACCAAGACATGGAAGTATATGGCTGAAGTGCCCATTGGCCGGAAGGAGATACATTAAAAAAATGGGAAAGAAATGTTGTTTTGCAAAGTGCACTACACCTTCGCTGCACCAAGTAATCACGTTGTTCCGTATCCTAAGCGACCAGCAGCGCAGATGCCCCATCCTTCCATGCAAAGTCACCCGCTCGTTCATCCATATAGCAGTCGATACATCGGCAATAACCACAGTGGTTAAGCGGATCCAATATTCCGGCACGTGTTGCAGGCCATTCGAGGAAAAAATGATAAGACTCGCCTAATGTATCCCAGATATCTTTGATCACCTCCCTCGCCCAGCGTTGAGTCCACAAGCTGGGCATTTGCGACATTGGCGTCAAATAGTATGCTAGGTAGCAAAGGGCTATCGGTCGCCTCTCGCGCATGAGCTGACAAAAGCGGTCTGGCCAATGCATGGGCCAGCCAAGCATGATGTTCAGTGGCGATGTTTTGGGAAGGTTGAGGAAAAACCGCAGCAGGGATTTCGCTGTCTCGGCGTATACATGTTTGTCCTCGTCGGGCTCATCTGAATTTATGACCAAGGTTCCAATGCGAGATACTATGTCGTCTGTCCACAGCCCATACTTTGCACTCGCGAGTGGTGCCAGATATTCTGGGAGACGAGTGTCGAATGGCTTGAGTAGTATCATTAAGGGCCCATTCTCCGCATGTTTTCTCTCAGTACCAAGCGCCAACCAGGCCTTTCTCATCATTAATATGATATCGAGAAATTGAAATGTGGGGCTTGCGCCAAGAGATGGGCTACGCGTGATGGGTAGTCCCAAGGAATATACGGCGGTGAGGAGGGCAAAGACAACGATGGCCCCACTAGTTTCTGATTTGACTTCCATAACAGAGTTACGGAAAGATGAGAGTGCTTTTTGGTGGTGCTTTTCTGCCGCAGAAGCAAACGAGTGAAATTGATCTAATTGGCCTCTGCACCCGTGCAAAGCGGTAATTGCGAGTATGCTGTGCATGAGAAAAATGTTAGACTTTGCGTCCTGAACTATGTTCGAGCGCCAAACATCTAGCGTTCTCCATCCCGATAGGGTATAAGACGTTTTAGATGCATACATATGCAACAATCTTACGTCCTCTCGGTCGAGGGATGGATGCAACGCGATGTTAGTGAGGCAACTCAGTGCAAATGAGTTCCTAGAGGCTCGGATCAGCAAACACTCATCAAAATCAATGGAACTCTTGAAGTATGTACCTTGAGAATGTGATACTGGAAACGCGTTCAACATCCCGGCTTAGTGCTGTATAGTCGCAGACCAATTTCAGCCTGCGGCATGGCCCGCATGCTGGAGGCTTCTCGTCACACTATCATGCGTAAGAAATTTTGTCCCACAGATTTACACCGATCATTGAACATAATTATACATGATCTGGGTAAGTGTACGAATTGGATCTCACCTTTTTACGTCTCCTTTTGCATTGGGTGCATCCATTTCTTGATTTGTTATGAAAGCTTCTGGTTCCGCCTGACATGTTTTCTTCGAAGTCCGATAAGTTTTCCTGAGCTAGAATCAACTCAAAAGGACTAGAGCTTCTGGTCTCTATGGACGAGACTGATGCTGTCTTTTTTGCGGACTGGAGGGCGACAAAGAAAAGGCTGACTGATGACCGGGAGATTAGCCTCAGCTCAGAGCGTACACTATACCGTATTTAGAATAGTGAGACTCCTTCGCCAAGTTATGTTACCAAAAGGGGTTTAGTGAGCTGACGCGAGACGATGGCTCCAGGGCTCTCCTGCATGGCTATGGCGTGTGTTCTCCATCGCTTGAACATAAACATCGTTGCAACAGCCAAAATCTCGGTAGTAGAAAAAGGATACCTGGGACATAGAGCTGCTCCACCTCCATAAGGCCTAAACGCGACATGTATTGGAAGTTTTCTTCCTAAAGATTCAAGGAATCGAGGGGAGGTCGAATCTGTGAGCGCTTCCGCCCCATAATTGCTCACTGTTGTGCCTGATGATGGCCGGAGTGAGTAGAGTGCAACCTTTCTTCAGCAGATATCTTTTGACAATGTTATCTTCCTGAACCTGACGAATAGCACATCCAACAGCGGTGTGCCTCAGAATTTCCTGTGAGATCACTGTAATTATTGGACAGCTCGACTTGATTGTATTATTTCTATATAGTGCTGACCATAGCCGTATGAATCAATTGTGAACCGTTGAATCTTCGCAACTTTTTTCCTACACTCTTGGAGTAGATCAGGGTGTGAATAGATGTATGTCAACATCTAGTAGGTGGTAGGGAATGTATTTGCTAACACGGCAGGCGATCCTACAACTAAAAAATTTGCAATATCAGTAACGGAAAATTTGTATCCTTACGATTTTTTATATCGTGCCTAAGCTAGTACCAATTCTTAATTATGATTCCCTTGCTTGAAATAATCTAAGAATGCATTAGAAACAGTGTTTCGAGCATTGATACCATTCCTTTCTGTTACTGAGGTCATGCCATTGAGTATAAGCATCATCATGTTCTTTCAAACTCCCTGCTATAGTCGGCTCTCATCGATATCCTGATCAGGGACTAAGGACCGAAAAAAATTTCTCTACCAGAGGATCTCTGTAGGGATTTTGTGGAACATAAACGGAGTTGGTTGTCGCAAGGGTGACTTCGTGTTGAAGCCATTTGAACATTGATAGTCGCACTTGACTGGAGGTCCAGTCTATACGCCAAATATTTGATACTGTTGATCATGACGTGATTAGTCGCATCTAATGAAGCTTCTGGCATAAGTGAAGAATGGATAACTTTCGAAAACGTGCGCACATACCCTCGTGGGCTCTCGCTAGTATCAAGGTTCGTTTTCATTATGCTCGAAGCTTCGTCGCTGCAATCTAAGCTATTTTGTGCTGCCTTTGCCACAATCAGTTCAAAGGCAAATGTCTTAGTTGGTTTCTGCACTGTTTGCATTGCATATACTAACGTAATCACATATATTCTCAAGCTAAGTATTGGTATGGAATATATGGGAGCTTTGGTTTGCTGGCTCGCTGCATTCAGCTTGAGTCGTTCTCGGTGACAGTTGCTACAAACCTCATCATCTAGTAGTATTATGCCTTGTACCTCATCAGTCAGATGACATGGCTGAAGAGAGGCTTTGGGTCTGCGACGTCGGGTGGTTGGTTTCCGATTTCGCTTGATCTCAACAGCTTTCGTACCACAACGAAAAGCAAGGTAAGGCTTCCGACGGCATTTAGGATAGATAGTTACACTATCCTGAAGTCATAGATTAGTGACACTAAAGATATTGGCTATGGGCTGCTATAAAGAGTTCCAAACCATGTATTATCTGCGTGGAAAAAATTTGAACATAAGCGCCAGGGGTACCCAGTCCGGCATACCCTGCCAACGTAGTTACTGTGTCTATGAGGTTTGATGAGGTTAGTGATATTGTTTTGGTGTTCTCTTTGGTTGTTGGGACCACACTTTTGAACTGATGAAGATGGCTGCCTTGAGGATGTTGGGAACTATGTCTAGGACTTATTCGTATTCAGGTTTTGGGATCAGTCTCATGGGGAGAACTACAGTATTAAGTTTAGAGCGATGTGGGATTTGTGAGAATTGGCCGATTTTCAACAGACTGTATGTGGTTGCATGTGTTGGAAGAGGCACCGCTCAGCGCTAAAAGTTAGCCCGAGACTTGGATGGATGATATTGCGGCGTAGCACATTCTGTGCGCACCACCGAAGCATTACGTTTTATTTTCATCCATCAGGATCTTCCGTCACCGCTCTAAGTATTGGCTTTCTATCGAAGAGCTGTAGGAGTCCCTTTTTCTCAGCTTTGCTGGGCCAGGACTAAACAGCAATAACGCTGGCTAGGCATCTAACAGAACAGTGACTAGAGATAATGAGAAACAGTTATTGGCTTTCTACTTTGTATATGAATTTGGAATTCTTATTTTGCCAGCGAAAATATTGAAAATATTGCTGCGGAGCATTTCATCTCTGAAAGCAATGAAAGTCTTACAGGGTTCAACATATTAACAATACACCCTCGGGCTTTCCGTTTACAAATATACCTGTATCACTACGAATGACGGCAGTAGCTAATTAGAATCAGCGCAACATTGCAGCAAGGCTAGAAGGCGTCCAGGTGTTGACGTATTTCATTGGTTCTGGATGGGGCCGTACGCTTACTCACCAGGCGCCAAGTGCAAAACGCAGTCCGACGATATATTGCGCCCCAGCCGATCTCTGCATCCATCCTGGCCCTTGAGCACCCAACAATGCTGTGGAACCATGACTCTTCTTGTAGCCTGAGCAAGGCTGGGGCCGCGATTATGCAGACGAGTTTTTCTCGGAGGTAGCTTATATGGCTTTGGATCACGGTGGGCGGCAGTGCGAATTCTCGCGTTCCGTTTGAGCTCGCGCGACCTAAGAAATCGTAACCGATCATTCCCTTTTTTCAATTATCGTGTTATCTGTTTCAAACGAAGGCTGAAATGCGGGACGGGGTGATTGACCCAACGGCGCGGGAGTATCTGCAAAATGTTCCTTTGGCCACACCGCCTCCGGTATGTAATGGTGGTTTTGCGTAAAGCGATTACTAACTTATGGCAGGGCGTAAAACAGGAATTAGGTGGCGGGCCGTATAATGGCACCCTCGTGGTGATAGTTGGAGCCATCGGAATTTCGTTGGCTGTACTTGCTCTTCTTGTCCGCGTATATGCCAAAGTGTACTTGTTCAGGAGAATTACTGTAGAAGACTGTAAGTAGGACGACATGACACGGAATTGTATGTTCTAAAAAATCATCAGACATATATATGGCCAGCTGGGTGAGCCTACCAGTAAGTTCTGTTATCAACGCTCTAACATTGCGTAGCCGTTCGGGATATCACTGATAGCGCTGTTTATTTCAAGCAAGTCCGATGTATCCAAAAAGATGATGCAGATGTCTGACTTCTCTCAGTGTTTACCAATGGAGCATACGGCTACCATGTGTGGAACCTACAAGTAAAGCACATGACCAAGTCTGTCTTGATGGTATGCAGATTCTATACCGCTCAAACCGGAGTCAGCTGATCAAATCAACCCAAGAGGTCCTTTGTTGTTACCATCCTGATGGGACCCTTCCACTGGATCTCTAAACTATGTTTGTTCTGTCTAATCCTAACAGCATTTTCACCCTTGAGATGCACCAGAATGCTGGTATACGCAGGCGTGTTTATTTCCGGGATCATGTATTGGGGCAGCGCAGTTTATGCTGCGATTGCGTGTAGACCACGAGGTGGGGCTTCATCTGAGGCCTATGTGGCGGGCCTAGATTATCCTGCATGCTCGATCACGACAGGGAGCGCGCCGTTGGTATGCGTTATACAGGCTGTCGTAACCGTCATTACCGACTTCTATATCTTTTTCCTTCCTTTGCCGGCGGTCTGTGAGCTCAAGCTCCCACTCAAAAGGAAACTGGGTGTAGTAGCCGTTTTCCTTGTCGCTTTTGGGTAAGCCAGTTACTCAAACCAAGAGAACAACATCTAATACCTCTGCTAGCGCATGCCTTAGCAGCGTCCTTACCCTTTATTACCGAGGGAAGTACTATAGGTCTGCTGATGCGATGTTCAACATGTCTCAGACTTTTGCTGCTTCGTAAGTACCAAGATAAATTCGGTGGAAGTTTGCGTCGCTGTCGTGTTGACATTTGCAGTGTGATTGAAATTACTATCGGCCTTTGCATTCCTTGCGCAAGTTCGGTCACAAAGATATACCACACGTTCGGCAAAACGACATCGACAATGCCCCCTTCTTACCTCAGGTCAGTCCGGTCAGATAGGACAGCTCATCAGCATGAACCTCACGGCATAACGGGAAGAATAGAAATGGACCTATATACCAACAGATGCTCGGAATGCAAAGGATCAGGGTCGACCTCCTCCCAGGAGGCAATGATTCCCAAGCCCATGGTGGAATCTGCTCACATGGAGTCTCCTGGCATACGAAAGACGGTCGAGATGAAAATTGTATCGACGGCGTACTAGTAGCTTAGCGGAAGAAATGAATGCAAATCAAAGTCCAATTAGGTCCCGTTCCCACGTGGATGGATTGACTAAGGCGTCTTCCTGATGGCCGAGTGTGTTACCCAGGTAACGTCGGTGGCTCTCATGTGATGGGTGCTTGCGATATTCGGAGGTCCATAGACGTATATGTACGAGCATGGGATGGATAAATCATAACTGATATTGCTCCTGAACACTGGGAAATAGTGGGTGGGGTCCAGGGGTGGGGCGAGTACTTTGTGAAGGAGATGCTGCCTGAGGTGTCTCGCATGGCCGAGTGGCCAAGGGCACCGGCTGCGGCGGTTTGCATCTGGAGAAATTTGGTACAGCTCTTAGCAACGTGGGTGGACAGCGCATCGATTGGATAGAATGATGGATGCCTTGGAGAGGGATGATGTGGACGGAGGCGAAGGCCCTGGAAAGATGTGGGAGTTGACTGCGCACGTGCTTGGCAGTCCTTCCCCAGAGCGGCCTAGTGTTTCCTATTTGGGAATAGCTCGTCCAAGCTTCGTCATTGCCGCATGAGCCCAAGCCACAGCATGCGACACCAAAGCTCGAGGCCTAAATCTAGAGCATCGCCCGCCTGCTCCCTCTTGCAATAGCTTGCTTTCACTTGTTTTTTTCCTGCACCCCACCACTACTCCCACCGCAACAATGTCTGAGAAACCGGCGGCTGAAAAGGTACTGCCAACTCGACCCCGCGCTGCCCCTCGATCCTACAGCTCCCCAACCGACCAGTTTCCCAACAGCTACTGATGCTCTCCAGCCCACCAAAACTGGTTCAGCGACCGGCGCCGAGTCCCCAACGACCGCGCGCGAACTAGACTTTGACGACGACAACGAGACGCCTGCGAACACGTCGGAACCCGTCGCCTCGCCCCCGCCCTCCAAGTCGCCCAAGCCCGGCGTCCGCTTCTCAGACGACGCGACCGAGATCCCCCCTCCCAAGCCGCCGCGGCCAATGAGCCCCCAACAGCAGGCCATGAACACCCTCACCGAGGCTTTCCCTAGCATTGACCAGAAGGTCGTCAAGGCCATATTGGTAGCTAGCGGAGGCCAGGTGGAGCCAGCTTTCAATGCCCTTTTGAGCATGTCGGACCCCAACTTCAAGGAAGATGAGGCGCCTCCGCCACAACCGCCGCGCCCGACACAGCCCCGAAGCCAGTTGGAGCAAGATGAGATTTATGCGCGCCAGCTCGCCGAGCACTTCCAGACGCAGCAAGGAGGAGGTTATGGTTCGCGCGGAAGGGGTGACCCCCACCAGCCGCCGCAGCGACGCCAGACCGGATTGAAGCCGAATGAGCTGTACGATGATCGCGAGCACAGCTTCTTCGACGGTGTGTTCATATCTTTGAGTGCCATGCACAAATCGTCTAACAATGCGCAGACGACCTTCCTGTAATCAAGAAGAATATCGAGCAGGGCTTCCGCGAGACGCAGACCAAGGTCAACAAGTGGATCACCGATTTCAGGAAGAAGCTTGATGGTGAACCCGAGGAGTACGACCAATATGGAAACCCAGTGTATAGGCCGGAGCCTTCGCAACAGCGCCAGAACTATGGTCCCTCACAGTCTGACCAGATTCACGGCATCCGCAAGTCTGCAGAGCAGCGGAGGTCCGCCGACCACAACAGGTACGACACGGACAATCGGGTACTTGACGACAACTTCGAGGCCCTGCAGTTGAGAGACGATGAAGGTTTGTTTCCCCGCATCTATGGAGTGAAGCAAATGTGCTAATCAAACCCAGCCCCGGCCCACCGCCAGTCAGGCCGCCCCCTTGCAAACCCCGACCTTTTCAAGCCCACGCCCGTATCGCCCCCTCAATCCGGCCCCGTTGACGAAGTCGATGCCCTTTACCGCAACCCGTCCCCCAGCAACCAGGGCGCAAACGCCGCGGGCAAGACTGGAGGCAAGAAGTGGCAGCCTCTGACGTCAGTCGCGCCGAACCCCGAGCCCGATGACCACGATCCTTTCAGTCTGGGAGATAGTGATGACGAGGATGCGAAGAAGGACATCAAGGCCGAGGACTCAGAGCGCTTGAAGAAGGCTGCCGAGAGCAAGGAAGGAGGCGCGTCTGGCGACCTCAAGGAGGCCAAGCGTAGTGGCAGCGTCGGCCAAAAAGATGCTGCAGCCGAGGCTCTGTTGAAGGAGGCAAAGTAGAGCCGATTTCAATGCGCGAACAATGATTTGAATGCCTGATTTGCGGTGCGGCTGGGGGAGAGTTGAAATACCACAGGTTTGGATTCATCGGGCTTGTTAGTTTAGGCAACATCAATAACAGGAGGATAATGACTCCTTTTTTTAGTACAAAGATTATGTGCGCGCTTTGCGATGTGTTACCCACGTGTTCTTTTTCTAGTACTCTTTTTCAGGCTGCCTAGAAAGTATGATGGGGCTGTCTGAGCAATGTGCCATAAGCATTCTTCGAAGATGATATTGTTCATGGGAATTGACCATCTGGCCTGCCAGGATTAGATGCTAAGCGTTATGACCAACGGACTAAATATGTCAAAAGGCTATGTATAAACATAAATCTGGTCCGTTTCAACATATATTTAGAACAATAGCCGCAAGGCTGCAACATTAACCCACATTTAATAGTCGTAAACATAGAGTCAGCATAAACAAATGTTGAAGATTTGGCAGCTTAGCTCACAACGATAGGTGGCTGCTGTAAAAGTCTGGCTGGCGAATTTGGACATCTTAAGAATTAACAGGCCATTGATCAAGATAAAAATCTACAAAGCCTGATTATTGGGGTTAAGCAGCGGATCGCGCAGCAAAGTGCTCAATCCAATAGTAAATAGACATCCTTGACCAGCGTATCACCAACAGCCAGGAAAATTTCAATCCTTTCAAGATCGAGACTGCCGCTGAGTATCTACCGGTAAGCGGGGGTTTTGCTTGAACGATACTCTAACACGTCCAGGACTACATAATTCTTATGCTAGGTGCGAAGATGCCTATCGAGAGGATGGTCTTGATCAGTTGGCCTTACTGCACGACCCAATAAACTATACTCCAATAGCTAATTTCCCCGCAACTTTGAATGCTATTGGAAAAATGGATGATTTTTTTCGACTAAGACAAATGTGGGGTATTTCATTGACGAAAATGTAGACAATAGCCTTAATGGTCTGCTCCAAGCACTCGGAGACCCACTTATGGGGCGAGGAGAGATCGTCTGGACAGATTCAAACGATTCATTGATGCTAGAATCGCCCACTTCAGATGTTGTGGTGGACGTTTCCAAGATCTTCTATTTCCATGAGGGAGCTATTTATGGAATTCATCGGTCGCCCGAAGGAACTAGTGATTGGTCAACATGATTAACCTACACATGGTGCTTCAACGACCTATCAACACCATTATTAAATTCCGGGGCACTTTTGTTAGATTGGATACATTAGTCTGCAGTCGTTAGAGCAACCAGTAGTTTGGATCTGGAATAGTAGTCAATAATAATCATTCAACGGTACTCCACCGACCTTTAGTCAGGAGGTTGTCAAAAGGCAAGTTTAATAGTATTCTTGAATCAAGACCCGTCCATAATGGCTTTAAAAAATGTTTCAGTATGTGACTTTGGAGTCTCATATAATGAGGGGAAAAGTTGTGATATAAGACAAGTCACGCTATTAACATAGAAAAACGGCGTTTTAAGATAGTTCCCTATTTGTGTCCAGCCACGCTGTTGATCTCTTGAAAAGAAGCTGATGAGTAACGGGCTTTCTCCAACTTTACACCGCACTCCTCTTCTTCTATCAAAGCAAGAACAACATAAGACTTATCACAAACTATGTCGACGCAGGTCAATGACGTATTGATCTGCGGTCACTTTGTGTATCGGGATGGTGCCAGCTGTGAATTGAACGCCGCGCCGGATCGTGCTTTGTACCGCCATGATATCCTCCTAGATATTATGAGGCAGGACTCTTGAACAGGCCGCAAAACTTCATGAGAACTTAACTCATCGGTTTCGACCTCGGGAGCTTCCTAGCCCCTGCCCATTTAGGGCCAAGGGCATCGCTTGACCAATCGGAAGGAACGCGGGCATTCAGTCACCAGCTTTCGGGCTAGAACGCCATCATACCGCCCCGCTCATGCCGACAAACCATAGCAAGTCATCCGATTCCACCTCAAACCCGCAAATCGAATAGTTACGTCGTTGAGCAATCTGTCGCAATGGCGATGTCGTTTTCTGCAGCAAATCGTCGCATAGGTAAGCTCTGCTGTAATGTATCACACCTCTCTCTATTGCGCTGACTCTTTGCAAGACCCTGTCTGTGGAACCTGTCGCAAAAAGTGCAGAAAATGCGACAGGACACGCCCACACTGCATGCGATGCATATCCAAAGGTCTAGTCTGCGAGGGTTATCCTCTGAACATCAAAATGTACAACCAGCCTTCAGCGCCTTCGCCCAAGAAGCGCTCGAAAGCCAGGCAGAGTCGTGCGAATGAAATCTCATCGAAAACCGTGATAGAATCTACGCCGCCTTTGAGTGAGGCCAATGACTCCCCTGGGGGCTCGGCTACCGGGTTAGAGGGGCCAATGGTTGCGCTCAAAATGCCTCAGGATGACCCTACAGCCGAAGCTTCGAGCCCAAGTTCCATATCATCGTCCCTAGAGGATCATATTTTGAAACACTGTACGTCTCTGTTCATTTGCGCCTCAACACCGTACTTACCAAGCTTAATAGATGAAAACACTCTCTGTACAAAACTTTCGATAACATCCGTAGACGCGCCCAATCCCTTTGAAGCATACATTCTTCCCCTGGCCTACCAGCACATCGGCCTCAAAAAAGCAATCCTAGGGTTGTCGGCCTGTCATATTGTGGCTCAAGATGAACAAGCGCAAAAATCCATGACGACATCTGCAATTCAGTACCGTTTGGCCGCTATCCAGTCTCTGAGCTCACTGTTGCTGAAAGAGGAATGCTTTGGACTGACTGAATTTGAGGAAGAGATTGCGTTGGCGATTGTCCTCGTTCTCGTATTGCATGACGTAAGCTACCTCTGAAAAAACCTTTTCTTGCTTCGTAGCTCTTGTTGACACACAAGCAGGTATGCGATTGCGGCAAGTCGCTACACGGTGCGCATTTAAACGGAGTAGCGTTTCTCTGCTCTCGCATCGCCAGTCGACCGCATGCTCCGGGCCAACGTCAAATGTTTCTCATCACTGCATTGACGTGGCTTGATCTTTTGCGAGGCTTTAGTGGAGCAGAAAAGCTTGCTTTCCCCCAAAAGACAAGAGATTTAGTGGGGACTGCAGACAACTCAATGTTGCAATCGTTGTTTGGTTGCCCGGCACAGGTTTTCATGGCGATTGGCAGAACGTTGACAAGTGGGAGAAAATTCCGATTCGAAGAAATAAACGTCGAAGAGTTCCAGACGATAATCGACGAGATACTAGTTGAACTTTATGAATGGGACCCCTTGTCGTATCAGCACCCCAGCAATAACATCGAGTGGACATTATTGGCTGAATCCTACCGGCACGTAGCGATATTGAGAGCTCTTCGGTTCCCGGACACATTCAGGATTCCCTGCAGCGACATGAGGATAAAGACTGCCGTTGAGTCTATACTGGACGCTTCCGCGGGAATTCCACAAGACTCACCCCATTACAAGCGACTTCTGTTCCCGCTTTTTGTCGCTGGGGCTGAGACTGCTACGCCTCATCAACAACAATATGTGCTGTTTTGCATAAGGCACATAGAGCAAATGACCGGTATTACCTACCATAGCCTATCGGAACTCTTAAGCAGGACTTGGGAGGATCAAGCAAAAAGTGACGGCTCCATCAACGTGCCCTGGTTCGAATATGTAGGTTTCGTCCCCAACATGAAGCCCACAGCTAACAACTTTATGTAGACTTGCTCCAAGAGTCTAGCGCGTCAACACGACTACTTATTCTTCTAATGTTCATTCGCGCAAAAGCTTGTTCAGCGTGTTAGCAATTAGGCCAGCAAACTCAAGTACCATGCTGGGAAAATTCCCCTAATTGCAAATCTGGCCATTTTTCATTTACTTCACTGCGGAAGGAGGCTTGGTACAACCATAGAATTGAACAGTTCCGAGTAACACCTGAAGCGGGCAACTCCTCAACTCCACATGCAGTCTAATTATTCCATGCCAGACTATCGTGCGGCCTCACATCCACACGGAAATCCTCCGTTCCTTCTCATGGGGCGATTTGTGGAATTCTGATTGGTATGGGCTTCTGGGTGCTGGTCACGCAGAAAAGAGACCTGCAATGCGGATCGCTTGACAGCAAGAGTGCGAAATCCGTGCTGCTCTCCGGTGTGCTCCACCGATGCATCGCCGTTCCGACTTGGTGGGTCTCCTTTCTCCGGCTAGAGCGGTTGGGAAAATTTCCCAAAACAGCAAGGTTCCTCGCTGATCGGGCCGGATGATGTGCAGCAAGCGACCCCTCTGACGTGACAAGGATCGGAACGCGTTCACCCACCAGCTTGAATACGAACTGGGCATTGTGGAGGGGTGCAAAGCCGTCTTGCTACATAAAACTGAAGGACCTGTGTTTGCGTGGTTTTAATACTGGAACCCATCGTATCTCCGCCATGTCAGATCTCCCACCAGGCGTGCAGACTGTCCCCGCGGACGCGCCCCTCGACTACATCATCCGGCTACTGAAGCGCGATGGTGGCGTCTTCGTCAAGGGTTTTGTTTCCGAGGAAGACGCAGACAAGGCATACGGCGAATGTCGTGAAAGAATGGATAACGATATGGAGTGGGATGGCGATTTCTTCCCCAGTATGTGCCGCAATCTCCCAAACTCAATCTGAATAACCATGTCCCAGAGGAAACACAGAGGGCGCCCAATTTGATTGCACTGAGCCCGACATACACCATGACTCAAGTAATGCACCCTTTATACCGCGCGATTTGCGATCACTTCCTCACCACTAGGAGTTGGTTCTGGTGGGGCGACAACAGGAAGGAATCGGTATCGAAGCCATACGTACATTCATGCGTGGCGATGCGCATTGGTCCAGGTGGGAAGGCTCAGCCTTTACATCGCGACGATTACATTGCGCACAACGTTCATACAGAGATATCGGAATGGGATGATGAGAGGGACCGCAACAGGGAATCCGCCATCGGATGTTTTGTCGCAGGCTGCAAGGTAACAAAGCAGAATGGCGGCACTGCATTCATTCCTGGCAGCCACCTTTGGTAGGCTATATACCTTTCAGCTGCTACCACCTACTGACCTGTGATCAAGGGGAAACGACCGCAAGGAACCGCCTAGCGTCGATCAATGTATTCATGCAGAAATGGATAAAGGAGATGCATTCATCATGCTAGCCTCTGCTTACCATGGCGGAGGCGCGAATGTGACCAAGGACGATAAAAGGCTGGTGTTCTCTACCTTTATTACCAGGGGTTATTTGAGGCAGGAGGAGAACCAGTTTCTAGCTGTTCCGCCAGAGAAGGCTCGGAAGTATCCTCGAGAGGTGTTGGAATATATGGGGTACTCTCTGTCTGATCCCGCCTGTGGTACCGTGGATCAAGTTGATCCGATTTACGCTCTTTTCCCGGAATGGAAATCGGAAGCTAGATACAAGGATTTCTAAAAATGCTACTCCTTTTTTCAATGAATGTCACGCGCTTTTATCGCCATGATTGCTCTATCTGACAAGTTAGGATATGTAATGTGAATAGTCAAGATCACGGCAATATAACTCTATTGATTCTTTGACTATGGTAACAGAAAACTCGTTTCTACACTTCCGAAGCACCCCCAAAAAGTGCGTAGCAAGTATGCGGGGTCATTCGCAAGTGGATCTAACCTGCTTGGCATACGGTGCTAATCCTGATGGCACGCATTAGCACTGTATCTAGGCCACTCATGGTAAACCCCAGGCCTTCGCTTTTTCCGGGATGTCCGATTCAGGAATATTCGTCAACTTTAACTCGACGCCCTACAGATCAACAGCCAAAGCCAGGCTACCTAGGGTAAAAAAATTCCTACCTTGACAGCCAAGATGATGACCTTTAATTCCGAGAGCCAAGGGAATGCCATACATATAGGTAGCATCTGGCCAGATAGCTTTCCGAAAGGTGGATTTTTCATTTCCTGAGCTTTCGAAAACGCCAGCGCGATTCCAGAAATCAGCATAATGCCTTCCAACGGTGCCACCAAATCTTTTGAAACTCAGCCTCGTAAAGTCTACGATCTTGAAGGTAAAACAGCAATCGTAACTGGCTCATCAAGGTAAGTGCTCCTCGTATACAGCACTCAAAATTTGTCTAAGAAATAACTCTGCAGAGGGATTGGCGCAGGCATTGCGATTGAACTCGGCCGTCGTGGCGCAAACGTCGTCGTCAACCACATATCACCAACAAGCAAATACGCAGCTGACGAAGTCGCAAATGCGATCAAAAACTGTGGATCCGGAGCCCGCACAGCCATCGTATGGGCCGATGCAGTTACAAGCGGGGGACAGGAAGCATTGGTCAAAGCGGCTCTGGATTTTGGCGGTGCCATCGATATTCTCGTGCACAACGCTGGGAACGGCGATGACTGCTACTTGGAAGACGTTACCGAGAAGTTTTACGAGGTACAGACGGATGTGAACATCAAATGTAAGAAGAATACCCAATCAGGGTTCCGTCGGAGGTTAATCGATTTGCAGCACCTATTTTTCTTACGCAAAAGGTCACCCCGCACATGCCGCGCGGAGGCCGGATCATTCTCATCAGCTCTTGTTCGGCACGAATGGGCGTGGCGCAACAGACGGTCTATGCAGCTTCGAAAGCGGCGAACGAATCTTTTGCGCGTGTTTGGGCAACTGAGTTGGGCCAGTCCAAGGGGATTACCGTCAACTGTGTGAATCCTGGGCCAGTCGCTACCGATATGTACTATGCGAGTACGCCGGAATTCATTAATGACTTGAAGCCTTTGATCGATTCGACTCCTGCCGAGGCTAGAATTGGCGAGGTGAGGGATATTGCACCTATTGTTGGGTTTTTGGCTAGCGAGGAGAGTAGATGGGTTACTGGCAGTGTAATCAGCGCCTGTGGCGGTCTTCTTTATTTCTAGTTGATGGGTTATATACCTCACGATCATATAGATAATAGACTTGGTCGGTAAATCTTGGAGAGCAGTGCTTTTGTTCAGTGGGCAGCAGCTAATAATTGGGATGGCGACTCTGTTCGACTATTTTACTGCACAATGAACGCTCACGCTGGAAATTATAGCTCTGGAGTAGCAAGATCAATATATCAAAGGCCAGTCAAAAATAACTTATTGATGCTATGCTTGATTTTAAACTGATTGCTATCAAATGTGGGGTTTGACGTCGGCAGAGATGCCTTGATCCTGGACTTCCGTGGATCTATTATCATTTTGATTTGATCTTGGAACGTCGTTGGAAGGATTCGTCTCAAAGAAACTTGTCGGCTTCAGTGATATCGTCATCTTTTCTGCTGGCATGACGGGGAAATCTAATCGCAGATCAGAGAAAATAAACTAACAAAAAGCGCATTTGCATGCGATGACCTCTTACCTTCTGGGCGAGTGACATGGGTTAGGCCAAAGGTATGCCAAAGCACGACGTCCTCGTTATCGACACTCTCCTTTCTCTCGCTCCAGATCGCCAAGCCAGTATCTTCGCGACTCTGGTTTGTGAACTCGCCTGCAGCATATAGCTCGTCGTCCCGGTATTTGGTAATCCAGATGGGTTTTGACGCGAAGACACCACGCTTATAGTTAAAAGTTGAGGGGCCCATCATCAACATCTGGGAAGCCATAGCGTGGAGTTTGTAGCCCACTGGCTTCCCCGATATCCGGTTCATCCGAGAAGGGTTGATGATCTTGTAGACGCGCGATTTCGTCAGGTCTAGGTCATAGCCGCCGGGTTGGGTAATCGTTGTAGTGTCAGTCCGAAACGCACAGCCAAACGGATCAAGGGTCTTGTCGGAACCTCCGATAGGGACGCAGTCCTCATAGACGACACTATTGTGTTGCCCATCAAGGGCAGGATCCACTCGCACATTGAAAAGATGCTGATGATTCGCTGCCAGGACCCCGGGGGCCACGGTCGTACCCCACGGATGATGGACATCGATATTTGATGGCATTGTGGAAACTATCCCTGTTGCTTTGACCTCTACATGGAGATTTGCAGCTTGGTCTAGGACAAAGGCCAGTATGTACTCGTAATTTGCGACGGTTGCCGTGCATTGGATGAGTAGTTGACGGTCGCGCACGATAGATGCCTGGCCATTTCGAAAGTTGGTATGCTTCCAGCCGATCCCCTGGTCTACTTCGTGCATGCAGACAACGTTTTTCATGAGGACAGGCTGCCCGTCTGAGGAACACCTCCAGCCGTCGAAATAGCGAATATGGCCTAGGCAATCGCATCCAAGAGACAAGGTGTTCGAAGTCAATCCAAAACCCGAGTCGCCGAGATCGAATGCCTGCTTGCGATGGTAAGGGCTCCTAGGATCTCCATATGGGACAGTCATCTCGCTCATGGACACTCGGTAGAATAGGGATCTACCGTCGTAGCTAACGTTGTTCAAAACTGGCCCTTCACGGAGATTCCAACCTAGATGGAACTTCCATTTTTGCCAACTGACGCACTGGCCAGTGACAGTAAAGGAAGGCCCCTGGGGCTGGGAAATGCGTAGTGGTTTGAGGTCCTTTCTGAAAAAGTCTTTACCTAGGATTCCAGCAGAATACTCAACTGGCTTGACAGGGTTCCAGGGTTGCGTCTCCTCGGCCTCCGCACCTAATCCAAGTGGCAACCGATCAATCCAACACAGTTCGAGAGTGTGAGCATCGAAGACTGGAGAGAAGGGTGCCGGCAACGAGTAATGGTTGGCTTCTGGATCCTCGCTCAACACAATGTACATGTAACATTGGAACAGACGGCGACGCTCTTGGGCGTTGTCTGTTCCGTATGCCCATGGGTCGTTGATGACTTTGGCGTTGGGAGGAAGCTTGAGCTTGGCTATCTCTGCCAGTACTTCGGGATGAGAGTTGCATGCATCGTGAACACGTTCCCACTCCCAATAGTCGACGGGTCCTTGAGCGTCTGGGAGCTCTTCTGCTATTTCCAGGGTACTGCCCGTGATATTCACGATGGCTTTCCACAGAGATGGCGATCCTAGAACATGATAGTAAATCTTGGCCTTCCGTTCGATCACTACGGTGTCATCGCTGATCCATGAAAGAACATTGGACTTGGGACTTTCGAGCAAGTCTACCACTTTCAGGCGGATAGAAGCCGGAGATACTCCCAGTCGAAGGATGTGGACCGCTGCAGAAATCTCGGGCGGCGTAATTGGGTCGAGAGGGTGGGCAATGAAAGCAACAGTCATCTTGATAGAAGATTTGACAGAGACGAAAAGAGTTGCAATGTACGCCTACAACTGCCTGTATTCATCATGCGTTCCATCGAACTTGAACAGAAAGTTATACTGTCTCTTTTGCTCCCAGTCGGCGCATTGCCCGACACGAGGCATTTCCCTGGCATGGAGGTGGAACAAATTACCCAAGGGGGCATTTCAGTCATGTAATCAGTATACGCTTGGATGCTCCACAGCGACATCCTGAGTATCTGGTTTACAAGTCGCCCAGCTCGAGTTGGAGGGACGGTCGCGAAACGCCTAGGGCAGCAGGACCGAGAAGCTGGAGCCGTCGGCGCCATGTCGGCAACACTAACCTCATTCGAACGGGAAATTTGTTCAGCTCCGCCGGTGAACTAACCACATTGGCACTTTTGCCCAACGCATCAGCCGCCTCTCAATTTGCACCGGCGGGCGGCGGGGCCGTTCAGCGCAGCCGTTCAGCGCAGCCACGAAGCAGCTGACTGAATTTCAGGCTTGACACGCTGTACGCCTTGTCATGGCGGCTTCCTTCAACTGACTCTGTGCCAAACCCATGCGTCTTCTTCCCGACGGAGGTGCTCGAGCCCAAGTGTGGCACAGCTATGATCAATATTTCACAATTGAGTAATTTCTTTTACGGCATTAAGACACATTTTTTCGGGACCGGTCTCATATTGAGGGAGATATCATGACAACTTTGAATCCCTGAAGAGTATTCCCGGGGGCCAAGTGGCAGCCAATAGATAACGCATATTCCATGTGCGTTGCTCTGATCCTACACTGTACGGATCATCTTCCTTTCCAACTCTCCATGACCTCTGCAGCTGAAGTTGTCTTCAGATGCGGAAATTTCTCATTCAGTGTTTCCTCAGTAGGCACCAAACAGCCTCCAAGACCCACTTGGTAATGGATCATGGCATAGAAAGCCTCATCCCCGTCCCCAAAGCCAGCAGGGGGAAATTCAGATATGAAAGATATCTTGCCGGACTTGAGCTTCTCCAAGCTATCGTGTTCCACTCGAAACTTTGATCCTGGGGCCAGTTAATGCAAGTGCTCGGAAATTTTTGAATAGAAATCCTACCCCTTGCTTTTTCCGCAAGCTCTACCAGATGGTCCATTGTCAGCTCCTCGCCAACGATGGAGCTGATTTTGGGCCATTTGTCCAGATCCATCAAGTGAGCGACAAATCTGCCCATATCCTGGGTGGTGACAAAGTGGGCTCGAGCGGATCCATCACCTGGAATAGCCGCCCATTTCTTTTCCATGCTCAGGACATTGATCCACGGGTGGAGATACGATTTCCAATAGGGCATGCCATAATAGTCCAAGAACCAGCCGTTGGCTACACGGGTATACTCGAGCTCTGTGGTCTCCAAAAGATCGATTGCTTCATGTGTATACTTGGCCAGGGGGCTGATATCGGAGTTTCTGGAAACTGTGAGCCGGGCCACCTCAAAAAACCGTTTTTGATCATACTCTTTTCTTTGCAGCATGTCAAAGCTGCTGATCACAAATCTGCCAATAGATTTGGTCTTGCTAGCTGCTCGTATCAGGTTGAGCTGAGCTTGATTCGTCTCCGGCGTGGCTACTCCAATCGCGCATATGACGGTGGCCACCTTTGCCTGCTCCAGCGACTTGCTCGTAGCATCAATGTCTTCGTATTCTGCGCGGAGGTATCGAATTCCTTTTTGCGAACCGCGGTCCTGATTTTAATCACAACCTCAGCATTCAATTTTGTTTTGCATCGCTGCAAGGGGCGTCTTACGCTACGAGAAAAAACATAGACCTCGTGTCCGTATTCCACTAGGCCATCCACAATGGATTGCCCAACAGGTCCAGTGCCTCCTGCGACAGCAATTGCAACCATGGTGACTTTGGGTTTTTCCCGACGCTTTTATTGCATGTATTTGAAAAGATTAAATTCGCGAAAGTAGTTGCAGGTTAAGTCAGTTTTCAGTGTGGACTTGTTTCCAGGCAGGGGTTTTCTATTCGTGTTCCCTGGGCTTGTGATGACTCCTCCATGTAGCGCAGCCTTTGCTCCCTAACACCGTAATAGTGGGATCCTTCCACCCCTCGCTAATTGCTTCCCATGGAGCTTGAGCTGTGGAAAAAAATGGTCTCAGGCGTGGTGGGACAGTTTCTTTTGCAGCAGGATTTACCGAATTACCTAAAACGGCTACTGTCGGAAATGCTCTCGTATAGCATTACCCCGCACTGGCCCAAGACGAGACCCGAGTTACCAATCTGTCAATTCTTCCAGCAGAACCTTATGCACGTCGTAGAAGGGCGCGCCATGGTATCGGCATCGGAGTTTTGCAAGCGCTGACGTCCGCCGATCACCACAATCAGGTCAGTTCTGTGAATCGACGTTGAGAAGCCTCGCAAAACTGCAGGGGAGGCGGAACAAAATCACGAGATGGTTTCAGGTCCAAGTCACCAGGTCAGCATGTCTCTCGTGTGGCGTCGGGAATAAACTGCCCGGACTCACATCGCTTACAGCATGTCTTGGAAACTAAATCCTCCGTGTCACGTCATTATGCACAGGAGGAACATTTTCGCAAAATCCCCAGCTAAAACATTGGCAGCAAGTAATTGCAACTTACAAAAAATACGATGTTAAAGCTTTGCGAACACATGCGACTCAGAGAACGGCAGGCTTCTTGGGTATATCGGGAATTTATTCGCTTCGTCAGAGCGTTCATTCCAACCTTCCATTATTCATGGTTCATTAAAATTAGCAGGACGTATAGTCATGGTGGTATATAGTTCTCAAATCTTCTTCAGCTCAGAGCTTGAAGCCTCCAACCAGCTGCTTCTGGTAGAAACCCCTCGGGTCGTACTTCCTCGAAACCCTCTTCAGTTGCGAGTATGACTGCCTTCCATATGCCTCCAGGGGTTTCTGGAACCATGCCGCAAAGTTGGTGTAGATCCAATCGTTGTGCACTCCCTCCTTGATTGCGAGTTCCTCGAAAAGCTTGACAAAGTCTTTCAGGGCGTTGTTCAATCCTTCGCTCGCACCAGCATCCTTGAAGTAGAAGATGATTTGCAAAAATACCAGGTCCTTCTGCGGCGTCGAGGTGGAACTGAAGCCCAAGCTGTTGGGGGCATCCTTTTTGGGTGGAGGAGCCAGAGACTGGAATGTCAATTCCGACGCAACATTGGCATATGCGTATGTCTCGGTAACCTTGGGGATAAGGCTCTTCCAGAGATTGTGGATATCATGAACGATGGTCTTTGAAATGTGGAATGTAGTGGTTGCCCAGATAGTGCTGAGGAAATTAGCATGAGGAACGTTGCAAGAATCCCATATCGACTTACTTCATAGGTGCTCCTTTGACCACCATGGATGCGTTTCTCGCAAATGCTGCAGCACCACCCACGGTCATACCATTAAAGGTCTTGGGACCAACATTGGTGATGTGGCCAAGTTTTCCGGGGGCAGCGTCGGCCTTTGTGTACCACAAGATACTAGTAGGAGTGTACTGCTTTGAGGTGGCGTTGTAGCGGTTGGTAACCCAACCTGCCGCATAAGGGTCATACTGATCAAGTTTGAAATCAGTGAATCCCTGAATCAGAGCAGTATCGGCTTCAGGCGCATATGCGATCCTGCCACCCCACATAGGGCCCGCTTCGAAAGCCTGGATATCAAAACGAGTAATGATACCAAAGTTGCTCTGACCACCTTTGAGAGCAGCCCAAAGGTCTGGTCGGGAGGTCTTGTTCGCGTTCACGATCTCTCCAGTTGCGAGAACAATCTGGAAGTTGACCACTGAATCGCACGACCAGCCCCTTTCGGGAGAATGGAACGAAACGCCGCCTGAATGATATTAATCGTCTGGAGCATTTTTTGATATTCATGTGGCATGTACTCACCTCCAGTAGTAAATCCAGGTACGCCCACTACACCGATCCGGCCACCAAGGACAGAGAGGTTGCGTTGTTCCACCACATCGTACACGTTTTGCCAGATAGCGCCTCCTCCTACTCTTGCCACATTGTTGTCGACCACATCGACGGCATTCAAAGAAGTCATGTCGATTGTAACACCATCTTCGATGTTCGCCCAGCCAACGTTTGCGTTATGGCCTCCACCCTTGACAGCGAACTTCGTGCAGCCACTATCACGCAAGATGTTGACAGCTTTTGACACATCCTGGGCGGATTTGGGACGGAATACACAGGTAGGGTGAAGACGAAGCTGGAGGAAGGGGAATGCAGTGATTGAAGCGTTGTATGTGTCGCTCTCGGGGTAGAAGAGGTCGTTTGGCAAGGCAGCACTGAGGGCTTCGCAGGTTGCCGTCGTGTTCTCTGCGGCCGCAGCAATGCCCAGCAGGGCACAGCCAAAGAGATATGAAGAAGAGAAACGCATCTTGACGATACTCTGTTATGGACGAGGCCGAGGGTGGCAAGAACGAATGGAAACGAGCACTGGATCCTACTGCCCCCTGCTACATTGGCGAATCAAGGGATTATATACACAATGACCACCCCTGATCCTATCACTCAAAAAGGGGAATTATTCTCACGAACATGCGGAGTTGGTACTGTTGCGACTGCAGGGCGGGGAGCCGATACTTCGGACTTGGTTGGACCAAAGGGACAGGGCCCTACACTAGCGAGGGCGCCGGAGCATGGTCCGCCACGAGGTAAAGTGGAATAAGCATCACCTTTTCCAGCGTAGTGTAGAGGTAAGCTTCTAGGTCCCGGGGGACTACTGCAGATCCCACTTGAACATACGAACTGGTCCGAGCTAAGGTGCGCTGATCCCCTTTCTTGGCGACCCCTTGAAGTGTCAGGAGGATGCTCCACCCTCTCTCCTCGCCTCAAACGCTGACATTGTGCCGCAATTGCCCTGCGGCCGTGGCTGCGTGGCCCTCGTATTCTTCTTGATCCAGGTTCTCGGTGGGCCGCCCATACCTCGGCATGCATGCATTGGTTTCCAGAAATAGTCGAAGCTGAGCCTGAACATGGTGCCATGCTGCGATTGCTTTTTAACGACTTGATTGCTCTTTACGCCGTACAGTTATGTGTGGAAGCCAGGTTTCCCCACACATTGAACTTAGGTGCGCCCCCAATGCACTCAAAGAATTATGTAGTGTGCACAGCACTTCTGGCCCTCGGCCAGCTCGCACCAACCCGCTATTGTGTGGATGCCATGACAAGGCGAACGGGGCAAGGGTCTGATTATACTTTCCTAGGCGAGTATTTTGAGAGAGGGGCCGTCCGTCTTCATCTAACAGTTACGGGGGGTAATCTGGGGGGTGGCACGGCATGTCAGCCTACGGCCGTTTACAGGATGGCTACACAGCCACGAAATCCTCGATGGCTGCGGTACAACCATGGAGACTTGATGGATCAAACTAGGGCAAGTTACTGCAAGTTCTGACGATTCTAAGCAGAGCGAGGCATCCCATGGAGCCGCGATGGAATCACTGGCGCCTTCGGAAATTCCCAAGTGGCTTTCCAAGTCGCAACGCCCAAGTTCCAAAAGGAGTTTAGCGCATCCTAGATCTTCCCATCAGCTACCCTACTGCACGTAATCTCCCCGCTCCGTGACCGTGAGGTCCAACATGTTTCCTGCCGGAAATCGATTTCGACTTGGTTTTTGAAGCCCTGTCCGTTTTCAACTGCATCTCCTCGGTACGGATCCGAAGCTGTACATTCTCACCGCCGGACCGTGTGCATCCTCAGACGCAGAACATGACCTGGAACGGTGATCTTAACCCCAAACCGCACGGCCAATATCGAGATCCCGTCGCTACACGAGAATATATGCTACGGGTGCTGTGCACTGGCACCCGATCCGAGCACAATCGCTCCTTATCTCCAAAATGCTTAGCACAAATCTGCCGCGATCGGACTTCTCTGAACCTTGGACTCGACCCTCATTTCTCTGTATACACTTTCGGTGCTGAATGCGAAGACCGGATTCTGCCGACGACACCAACATGCCGTTGCATCGGCCGTCCCCCACTACACCCGCCGAACATGCACAGAATCCTAAGCATTTGCTAAGCTCAGGCCAGCCTCACCAAGCGCTGTGCGCGTTCGCACACGCTTCAAACTACACCTATAGCATGTTCCAGGATGTGCGCCTAGCATATCGATAGCAGATCCGGGCAAAGCTTTTGTAGCCGAGAAGGGGCCGTCCCGTGGGCTGCGATCGCGGTGAATTCGGCTATGGCGGGCTCATCGCCAGAAGCTGGGGCGAGGCGTGCGCATTGGTCACGCGGAGGGGGCATCGAGATCAGCAAACGTGCCATTGTGTCTGTTCGCGCGACAGCTGTCGTGATTGGAACTTCAACGTCATAGCGATTTTGCCTGTCGCGTACCAAGTTTCAAGTTGGATTTTTCCAGCGTTGAGCTTCGTCCATGCTCACTCGACTGAGACGGGAATCCCCTGATAGACCCGATCAGTATTTTTCCATATACAAACTGATCCTCTGCTACAGGTGCACTCTGTGTGTTACGGTGTGATTGATCTTCGTTTACGGTCGGTAGCAGAAATGAGTCAAAAATAAGTTGCCATGTCTTTCTTTGCCATTACACTCTTGAAATCTACTCGTTGAGGAAACTATCCAGATCAAAATCCGTCAGCTCATATAACAGTCTGTCCCCACACGGATTCGTAACTGCCCCCGGGCCTGCACATTCTGTCAAGGCCGATTCGCCTTCAGTCGAACATATGCCAGGCTGAGATCCTGGATACATTGCAGTCGATTCCTTCATCTTTCCAGAATTCTGTTTAGGCTCTCCCCCTAATCGTTCTATGTTTGCATTCGGACTCGAAGTTGGTTCAGCGCTTGCCAACATAGAATATGCAGTCGATAAGCTGGTCTGATTTTCTGTCCTGAATTCTCCTTCCAATTCATACAAAGTAAAATCTAGAGTACGAGGTGGAGTACGAGGTGGAGTACTCGTCGACGTTTCGGGGGTGGCTTGCGGATCAGTTTCAAGACCGACTGTGGAGCTCGATACGCCCAATTTCCTCTTTTTCTGGACCTGAACGAGCTTTGAACTTCCCAAGCTGGGTCTGTTTGTAGCTTCTTCTTTGCATTTCCGAATGATTGAGGGCAGATCTTGACGGATGTCCTCTATGGCATTGCCCAGAATTGGCCCCAGGCGAGTCAAAAGCTCAGTCTCCAGAGTTTGGATCAATAGCCTTTCGAAGCGAGAACTGATGCTGTTATCATCATCTGCAGATTTTTTAGTGTGTGCCACCCAACTTGACCTTCCTGAAAGTACATACAAGGAGAGGGTATTTCGTCATCGTTCGGGAATAGAATCTCATAAAGCTTTGTCCATTTCTCACCGGCATCCTTAGCATCTGAAAATGGTGCGCGATTGAAATTGATGCCTTTCAGCTTTTCTGCATCGATTCGATAGTCACCAGCTGGACGCTCACGTATGTCGCAGATAGGCTTTTGTCGAAGATGAGAGTTGTATGCGCCTTGTGACTTCATTTGGGAGCAACATCGAGCACACTCAAGTGGCCTTTGATGCACGCGCTTCAGATGATCTCTGTTGTCTAGTCAGGGTTTGGAGCCCTATTCAGATGTTCGCATATGCTTACTTTAGTTTTGCGATATCGGCAAATCCCTTTCCCTTACAAGAGCTGTTCATCTCCTTTTCTGGTTGCCTTTGATAGTACGGACACTTCAGCCTTCTTTTGATTGAGTCATCTCCAGGTTTTCCACTTCGATGCCTCTTGCGTCCATAGTCTTCGTCTTCATCTTCGGAATGTATGTCGCCTTCGTCAGAAGTAGGCTTGAATTCTCTTGATCGCTTGGAATTGGCGTCTTGGGATGATGAATTTTTACTAGATGTTGAAGTATGTAAAGATGTGTCCGTTGATCCACTATAGGAGCTATTGGTGGTGGTGGTGGTGGTGGAAGAGGAGAGTGCCAGACCTTCAACATCTTCCAAAAGGAGATCCATGGTACGACGGGTGACCCCTACTGTAGCAGAGTCTACCATTTTCCTTATACCTTCATAATCAGGTGAGTTCGCTAAGCTCTTATGAGAGAGCTTCATGCTTTGGTTAGACCAGATGTTTTCACCACATGTGTCAAGGCCAACCTCGGTTCTCTTTTGAAAGCCGAAATAACAGTCCATGTTTTCCGGTCTGTAAGCAGGGAAGGGAAATATTAATATATCCTGCATAGATATCAGCTCATAACTCGTTTTGTTTCTGTAAAAAACCGATACCTTGGAGTCAGCGATTCCTCCATAGAAGATAGTAATACTATTCTTCCCAACCGTCGACTGAGTACTTGAATTATTGCTCGGTTGTGGATTGATTCTATTATTTTGGATGGGTGGTGGCAGCCTAGAGAATCCCAGAAGTCTGAGAAGCACTCCGATAAAAATGGCGTATCGAACAACCCCAAGTCTCTTCAATCTTATCTTGTGCCGCCTCGTCTTTGGACTCCAAGATTGGACCTGTAGCCTTTTTGAAGAGCCATGGGTTGCATATGTATTTATTTTCCAATGTTTACGTTCTTTAACCTGTAAATCTCGGTTTTGCGGCCGTGATAGGAGACTCTTCTTCCAGTCTTCTAGTGTGCAAGTGGCTTCCGGAGACATAAAGAACATCAATATTGGTCTTCCTCTTCTCGAATAGTATCATAAGATATCAATATAGAACTATGATGGCAGAAAGAAGTCCAGTGTTTACCTTTCAGCTTCGTGGGCGATTGAGGCATTTTTTTTTAAAAAAAGAAACTCCACAAGGCTCGACGTCTGACCAAAGCAAACGTGTGCGATGCGTTTTGATTTCAGTCAGCAGACCTCGCATATGCCACCAATAGAGCTTAACGAAGGTAGATGTGTTAGATTCGCTCTCGAAGCTACCCAATCACAAGGGGATGATTCATAACATACTTGCTTGCAGCCAGAACGTTTTCGTAAAATGTTTTTTTGCCCCAAAGATCGTTATTATCGAGGTCTTGCTCGTGAGTAACACTTAGGTCCAGTAATCTATGAAGCTGCAGGACGCAGTAAAGAGCAGGTCGTACAGGAAATTTTTCCATACTCCAGGTTAACTTAAGTTTTGTCAAGCCAAACTATCCTCGCTCAGCCCTCAAGGCATATACGAGTGGGGCGGGCCCCCCTTCAACTTGAAATGTCCAGGCTGCAACTTCTGAAAAACAGCCTTGGGATCGTACTTCTTCGATACGGCCCGCAGTCTCTCCAAATTTTTTTCGCCATAGCTACCGATCGGATCATGGAACTGACTAGCATAGTTCACGTACATGAAGCTATTATCGGCGCCCGTCTTCTTTGCCTCCGCCTTGATGCTCTCAATGATATCTGAGAAGAAAGCCAAGACGCGCGAGTCGTCCGACGCATTGGCCCACTGCCCACTCATATTCATGATGAAATAGGGCCCGCCTTTTGGATCAAGACCTAGCGCATTGCCGCCATTCTTCTGCATTCCCTTGAGTTGGCCTTCAGTGATGACTTGGATAGAGATGGTAGGGAAGAATCCCTCGACATCCTGGAGTTCGGGAAAGGCGGCATAGAATGTCTCAAGCAGGAATGAGAAAAGGAGCCGGGATACTTTGAAGGATGCATTCCATTGCGTCTGACGAAGGCCATCTTTGCTGCCTTCGTTCATCATTATGGTGATTTCGGCAAGGGTGCGGATATCAGTGCTGGACTGAATGTGCGGGATCGCATTGAATGAGCTAAAGACCGACGCGTTTGCAATCGGCTGGGCATATTCAAGCTGGGTAATGCTCACCGGACCGACTTCGGGGAGAGCAGTGAAAGACTGCTCCTGTCAGTAATCCAAAATGCCAATATCGGTTACGTCACCGAGATATTTTGCCGTTGGACAAACTCACGTTGATTACCGAAGCATCGGGGTCGCTGTTGGAACCTTCAGTCGCAAATTCGAATGCGGCGTCGAGGACTTTCTCCAGGGTATCTTGCCCATAGAGTCTCTGTCCGCCCCACATCATACCCAATGGGAAGGCTTCGAGCTTGAAATTCGTAACGATGCCGAAGTTGTTCCCCCCACCACGCAACGCCCAGTACAAGTCAGGGTGTGATGTGGGCGAAACAGCAAGAGGGACACCCGAAGCTGTCACAAGGTCGTAGCTAGCGACATTGTCGCAGGCCCATCCAATTTTGTTGGAGAAAAACGTTATGCCACCACCAAGGAGAAGACCAGGGACGCCGACGGGTGCCATCTAAAAGCATGTCACCAATCAGCTCTACCGAAACCGAAATATTTCACGGGGAGAGGCCAACGTACCCTGCCGCCCGCAACGCCTATTTCAGCGGACTCCAATTGCTCATAGACATCGACCCATCGGTTTCCAGGCCCCACATCAACAGTTTTCTTATCTTCGGCTGGCACTACATGGTTGAATCTTTCCATTGACACAGTGATGCCACCTTCTATGGATGAAGCTCCCGCGAAAGCAGCATGGCCTCCGCCTTTCACGGCGAATGAGCATTGTGTGAGGCGCGATACTAGAACCACAGTAGAGACCTGTAAACTGCTGGAGGGCAAGAAGACGCAGGCTGGGGACACGGATCCTTGCTGGGCCGACCAGTAGGTGCCAGTAAAGTTTGAGTAACTCAATGTACCTGACTGGTATACTGTATCGCTGCCGTATATCAAACCGAGCCAAGAGCACTAGAGCTGTCAGCTGGTGCTGGCGATGGAGGTCAAGAAAATCGTTGGGTCATTGTATGCCTGGAGCTCAAATGTTGATGTTTCGTACAGCAACTGGTCGTAGAGCGGAACGAACTCTGGAAAAAAAAATCGTGTTCGAAAAAAAGACACCTGGTTTCAAAAGAGAAACCTGATCAACTTCAAACATGGTAAAAAAAAAAAAACGCACAAAAAGAAATGTACACTAACAGCAGCAGAGCATGCGCTAAGACCAGATCTCTCGAACACCCCATCCACTAGTGAAAGATTCGAAACGTCAACTCCATTCTCAATCAACGCTTGTGTGGCATTGAAATCTGTTGGTTCGAAAGCCTGACTCTGTACAAGGACAGCACCAAGCCCGGTCGCAATGGAAGCCTTCATATTTCCGTCACATGCAATTGAAAGCAGATGTACGTGTGCAATCGGTAGAAAAGAAGGCAGATTTTCTAGGAAAGATGACGCGAGCCAGACGCCAGGAAGACAAGGCAGTGGAACATCGGAAACGTGCAGCTTACTGGCCTTTTAAAAGGCAAACCTGGGCACATGGGTTAATTGGTCGATAGTACGAGCCGAGGATCTTGGGGAACTAGGATGCTAATATCTGGACGGATATTCCCAAACTTGGGGGCTGTGAGTAGCCGATCTCTGGAGTCAAGGTCGCGATGGGTGCTAGCGTTGACGCGTGTGAGTTACAGGGGCGTGTAGCCGATGCCGCCAAGACAAAGCGGGCCGCGCGCGAGAACGACGAATGATGAAGGGTTGGAATTTGAAGCTGCTGGTAGCTACGAATTCGTTAATATAGGCGGGGTCTAAGAATTATGGCGACGAGGATGATGATTCTTGGTGACTTTTCGGTTACCGACTCATCCCAAGGCACATCAACTTAGGGGCCAGTGGCCGGGACATTACGACAGACTTGCGCATTCTCTGTGTAACTTCGCGATGGCGAGAAACTCAAGAAGGAAATTTGAGGATCCAAAAATGCACTCTCATGGCGCAGCAACCCTTCAGGCACAGCAGTACGAAACCGCACTCGCCGTCTCGGCAAGAATCCTACTGGAGCTCGGCACTCAATTGCCCATCCAAGAGAATTGTTGATTAAATATATCCCTAACTACCATGATGGGAAAACAATCTACCGCTGATCGCCAGTGAAGTGGACATCGAGAGTGCACCCTGGAACGATGGATTCTGATTCCTCTTCACACGTAGCATCGCCCATTGCAGTGAATTGCAAGATCTCCCTTCAACATTTGCTTTCCTTACGATATAATGAAATTTTGGAACACACTCTGATGGTAGGCCTCTCACTTTTGATGTATCTGATATATGGTACTGGTGGATGCTAGAAGCCCGGGTAATATGCGTAGGCGGAGAGCATCATGCAGGATCTCACACGCCGCAGTGCCATGAACTCCTCCCATGACATGATCGGTGGCAGCCAGAAGTCATACATTGCGATCAACAATTGCTGACCTTACCATGCTGCGGCGAGGTACCCGATGTCGTATCCTCTCACGGCACTCTCATTACTTGCCGCCCGCCCGCCTTCGCTAGTGGCAACACTGAATCGCCATGTCCGACAGCAGTGAATCCACGAAGACGCCCATTACCAGATCTGAACTGGTGCGTGCCAACTCGGCCATGCTAGTTCTAACCACTTTGTTCTTCCTCGCCCGGGCGACTATCCACATCTCGCATCGCAAGACGTTTGAGCTGGGAGACTTTTTCATCTGCTTCGCCTTTGCTCTGTACGTTTCACTATGGATATGCTACATCATCATGGTCGAGCCCATGTTCAAAGTCTTTGCGGTGGGTGGAGGAGAAATTGCTCCTTATCCGACCCTGACGGACGACGCGGCGTATACGTTACGACTTATCGCGGCGTCGCAGATGTGCTTCTATACAAGCCTGTACTGTGTGAAGATTTCGTTGTTGGTTCTGTATGGTTTTGCATCATCTGGTTCAGTGCACGAGCTAATAGTAACCAGATATCGCAAATTGTTAGTCGGCCTTTCCACCATCTACTATAGAATATGGTGCGGCATCATCATTTTCTGTATCCTAGTATGTATTTCTTCAGCAGTTATAGATGCA
Source organism: Corynespora cassiicola (assembly GCA_022059125.1). Classification (NCBI taxonomy): domain Eukaryota; kingdom Fungi; phylum Ascomycota; class Dothideomycetes; order Pleosporales; family Corynesporascaceae; genus Corynespora; species Corynespora cassiicola. Next base: position 3,490,568 of record JAEUWY010000006.1, on the reverse strand, counting down.
ATACTGATAGCGTTAGTCTTGGATCGGCAGTGTATTGAGCACCATCTTCAGCTGCGATGATCTAGCAGCCCAATTTTCACAGGGTAAATGCGGAGAAAGTCCTAGTGAGAAGAAAAGGATCATATTCAGTCTATACTTTGCGTATGGGGTAGATGTAGCTACCGATCTAGCGGGTGAGTGTGAAAAAAAGACATGACAGCATCCACAATTCGAAACTAACCAATTTAGTCATGTTTCTTCCGCTCCGCCTAACGTACAACCTGACGCTGCCACGTCTCCAAAAAGCTGGCATCTTCGTGCTTTTCGGAAGCGGAATGATTTGCATCCTTTTTGCAACATTGCGCGTCGTTCAGCTGGGAGTTGATGCTGGCGGAAAAGCTGTCGTGCCTGAGCCCAAGTGGATGACGCTCTGGACCGTCGTGGAGACCTCCATGGGTAAGTATGCTTACAAGTGTCACCATCCGACGCCCAAGAAGAGACTTTGTTTCTTTATTTGCGCTAACACTGTCTAGCTATCATCATAGGCTGCTCTCCGACTTTCGCGGTGCTCATACGCACTCGCATAGGTACGAGAAGATCAGCGGGGTATGTCAAACAACCCGGCGACCCCAAAAACGTCAACTTGGCAACCATTTCATCGAAGCCTCTGCACAGTCGCCATCGTGGTGACACTGACGCTGATATCTTATGGCGGGATGAGGGCAGTGAGGAAGCATTGGCTCGTGGGAACAATGGATGGGAGATCAATATCCCAATCGCGGTGCAACGAGAGAGAGCTTTCGGGCCCTGATATCGGTAAACAGCATGAATATGATCGATCATGGGGTATATGGATTTTAATAGACATTATAGAATTGAATTCTTTTATCTCGACGGACACCACCATACATTTTGTATTATTTTTATGGATAAAACTTGTATCCTATATAACTGTGGCATGCGTATTTCCTTAACATGAAAGGCAAAGAATTCATCCAAGATCTTAATTAAAGGGAATAAATATAATGGTGGTAAACACATACGCGTTGATGTTCTTCAGGATGACACCAAGTTCAGACGATTTCCTACCTTCCTATTTAGGAAGGTCACGAACAGGTGTCGAACACGTGATTTAGGGTTAGGGTTAGGGTTAGGGTTAGGGTAGACAAACGGCTAGAGTGAAAGCCTACCCTCGAAGCACCTGCTTCCACCGCCAGGTAATCCTCATTCTTATACGTTTTTGCTAGTCCACACCGAACAAGGAGACATCTCCCTTCTACTAGATAATTCCACCACTCTCTTGAGCATATCCCATCCCGACACCTACACACCAAAGCCTTCCTCTCTCCCTTAGCCCCTGTTACATCCCACACCTTACCATCAATCAAGCATGCGCCCCTCCCACACAGCAGTGCCTCGCACATGCACTAAAAGCATGCAATTTGAATTTCTCTATCCACCAACCCCCCCCCCCCCCTTCCTTCTCTAACCCCACCCCACCCGTAAAACCGCCCTCTCAAAGCCCCCGCCACCCTCAAGCCCAAACACCTCCAAGCCAAAAAAAAAGACCCTCCCTCGTGAATTCTACCCATCGCTTACGCCCCCCTACCTACCTACCCGCCAACCTCAAACAGGCGTAAGGCGGGTCCTAAAGTCCCCACCCACTGTGGATCCCCCCCCACACCCACCGCCCCTCATCTCATCTCGCACAACGACAACATCAACGACACCCACCACCACCCTCACCACCTTCACACGCGCACGAGTACACAGCGACACGAGGGCATACATGACACACACGCACAGCACAGCACAGCATAGCGCAACACGGCCAAAAACAAAGGCACAAAACCCAGAAGCCACAGATCTCAATGACATTTCCTTCCCCAAGCCAGCAGTCGGCCACACCGAGCCAGACGGCCCCATGGGAAAGGCAAAGCACGGATGCTGATGTACTAAAGTGTGTATAGGTAGGTGTAAGGGAGGGGGCTAGAAACTCAATTGATACAAGACGTAGCCTCCAATGGGGCCAAACGTCCAGAACATGACATTGAAGAAGATGTAAAAGATGATGATGATGATGATGGCACTCATACACGTGCATGGAACACAGCCACCGAGCCGACCGACGGCGACGAGTACGGTCGTCCTATAAGGAGAACTCGCCGGCTTTCCCTTTGGATAGACCACACACCGCCGACACGCCGGTACGAGATGGGGCTGCACCGCATCGCACCGCACCGCGCTCTCCCCACCTCAAACCCATTCGGGGAAACATGTCTGAGCCAGCAGGGCCGAGTCGGATATTCCGAGGCACCACATAACCCCCCGCATCCGACCGCAAGATGATGTCTCAGCAGCGCGAAAGAAGGAGCGAGCGGTAGCCCCGGCGTCCCGACGACGGCAATGACGACCCACTGGATAATCCATGTTTGGAAGATTGCAAGATTTAAAAAAAGGTTCTCGGGAAGGGGGGGCGAGTCATTCATCTACTCGTCACCGCCGGCGTTCTTCTTCTTCTTCTTGGAGGGCTGGGGAGCGCCTTCTTTCTTCTGGTGCACGATGAAGCGTGTGTAGCACTCTTCTGGATCCCACTCGAATCCTGCGAGGATGGGGAGGTCAAGCTCGTCATCGGACTGGAGGAGAGCATTAGCCGGATGTCTGGGGGGTTGAGCCGGGGAGAGGAGATTGGGTGGCTCACCTTCTTCTTGAACTGCTTGTAGATTGCGTCCAGCGCATCCTTGATGGTGACACCCTTGAGGTTCCGTGCCGTCACCTCGAGGCCCAGCGGGAAGTGCAGGTCGATCTTCTTGACCTTGGGCAAGCACAGGGGCTTCTTGAGGACGTCCTTGTCGTCTAATGTCGCAGGCGACGTGTTGAGTTTCCTAGGGGATTGCTGTCAGCGACGATGGCAATGACGACGATGACGATGACGAAGACGATGACGATGACGAAGACGATGACGACGACGACGACAACAACAACACAAACAGTCGAGGGCAGACTCACCAGTTCAGCTTCTGGGTCTCGGGAGCTATCTGAATCTCCTTCTTCTCCTTCTCTGTGGCAGACTGTCAGCCCCGCACGTCGCCCCTCACTCGGGTTGGTCACTCGGCTGTGCCCGGCAGGCAAGCAGGCAGGCAGGGAGGCAGGCAGGGGAGGGCAACTCACCAAGGTCGGCCATGTTGTAGACATCAGCAGCCATGGAGCTTGCTCTCCGATGGCTCTTTGCCTTGGGCTGCTCTTCGGTGAGGGAGTCCACCTTGGAGAGGGCGTTTTGCGTGTCAGCGGCCATGGTTGTGGATGAGGTGGGGTGTTTGCAGCGGCAGGCTGTGTGTGGGTTGCAGGTGTGGGTTGCAGGTTGCAAGTGAGGTGGTGGTGGTGGTGGTGGAGGAGGAGTGAGGGACAAGAGGGAATTGGTGGATGAAGGGCAGGACAAAGGCGCGGGGCCTCGCAGCTTCATATACGGGCGGCGGGCGATCGGGCGCAGCAGATGAGGGGTCAATGGTGAGCCAGGCCAGACAGGCCAGCCAGGCCAGCCAGACGCTCGAGGGGAGGCAGCTCTGGGCCAAACAGGAGACGGTCACTTGATCGCGGCACCACCGTCCAATCGCACCCGCTAGGCCTCAGCTGGCTGCGCGCACGGGCCCCGGCCAGTCTGGGGTAAAATGCGGGGTGGGCAGAGGCAGACAAGCCAGAGAAGGGCGACGACTAGGCCGCTGGCCTGCGGCTCAACCTCGAGAGCCGCCATCTGATCGGAATCTGAATCTGCCTACAATAGGTGCCAATCTGGCTTCCCTCGCCCTCTGCCCGCCCGCATGGCGGCGTCGTGCGGCATGCCGTGTGCCTGTGCTGGGCTCCGGCCTGGGCTGGGCCGGGCTGCTCTGGTGGTGAGATGTCTCACGCGACATTGCCTACGTCATCCCACGACGGCCGGCCGAGGGCGCGCACATCGTTTCAGCAGGGACCACGGCGCATATCCTTCACCACCACCCTCTGTCTGTATCTGCGGTGGCCGTGGGAAGAGCGGCCCGACGCCGGGGGGGGCTTGCGTGCTGCGCATGCAATTGGGCGTCGTCGGCGCTGGCACCAGACTTGCTGCATCGGCCAAGGGGAGCAGAGCCAGGAACCGTCCCTGGGGCCCTCTCCCCCATGCGCCCATGCATCCCATGCATCCCTCCGGAGCGCGCGGAATGCTCCACTCTGTTTACTTTTGTCCGGGTGCGCTAGCTGCCATGTGAGGGGGCAGATGGGGACGAGGTATACACTGTCTGGCCAGCTGACCGACTGGCACCGTCATGGTCGGAACTTTGCATCATGCCACTCCCGTGTGCAATGCATCCATCTGGGGCTCATCCTACCGTATATATACATATACATGGTCGTAGCGCCATCGACTGCCCCACCCCACCCCACCCCACCCCTCGCACCATGGCCCCATCCGCCGCCGACCACCTCCTACTCCCCTCACGAGTGCCCCGAGATGGCCTTGGGCTGATACAGCTCCTCGAGATACTTCTCCTCGTCGTCCGTCAGCGTCTTGCCCCGCGCCTCGAGCGCCTCGTCGATGCGCGCCTCGGAGCTGAAGCCGATGATGGGCGACGTGACCCTCTTGTTGATCCACGCCAGCGCCACATGGCTAATCTTCCACCCGTGCTTCGTCGCCAGCTCCTCGACCCGCTCAATCGTCTGGAGGTCCACGTCCGTTCTGCCCGTCTGGAACCCGCCATTGTCCTTTTCGCCCGCCGACCGCGTCGTCGAGCCAAACGCAGACGCGGGCCGCGCGAGGTGTCCGCGGCAGAGGGGCGCCCACTGCGGCCGTGTGATGCCAGCGTCAGCGTGCATTCCATGCTACAAGTCCAAAACAGAGCCGGGGGACGGAGATGCAGAGGGTTATGGGTAGGTACTCACCGGAATCAGGCCCACGCCCGTCGCGTTGCAGAAGCGGTTCATCTCGCGCTCCTCCTCGCGGTACAGCAGGTTGTACTGGTTCTGCATGCTCACAAACTTTGTCCACCCGTGCTTCTCCGCCACGAACTGCAGCTGCGCGAACTCGACCGCCCACATGGAGCTCGCTCCAATGTAGCGCACCTTGCCGCTCTTGACCAGGTCGTGCAGCGCCTCCATCGTCTCCTCCATCGGCGTCGTGGGGTCGAAGCGGTGGATCTGGAGCAGGTCGATGTACTCGAGGTCGAGCCGCTTGAGCGACGCATTCACCGCGTTGAAGATGGCCGTGCGGGACAGCCCGCCCTGGTTGGTGTAGTCCCGGAGCTGCGGCAGCTCGTCCTTGTACAGGATGGTCCGCACGTCGGGCGTCTCGCCCACGTAGGCGAAGCATTTGGTGAGTATGACCACCTTTTCGCGGGGGATCTGGTACTTCTTGAGCGCCTTGCCGATGATGACTTCGGACGCGCCATTGGAGTAGACGTTGGCTGCAATTCAGGACTAGTTAGTACACACAGCTATCATGCTCATCCATGCCGCCTACCAGTGTCCCATGTTGTCAGGCCCCGGTCGTACGCTGCCTTGAGCAAGGGCAGCGCCTCTTCCTCTTCAATCACCCACGGCTGCCATCTCTTGTCGCCAATGCTCATGGCACCGAGGATCGGCACCGACACCCTCAGCCCGCTCTTGCCCAATTGCCTGTATTCGGCCTTGGACTCCTTCAGGAGTGCTTGGATGTCCGTTGCCATGCTGGTGGTTGGATTTTTTTCTGTTCTTTTTCTTCTTTTCGTTTCTCGACGTGAATTTCTGCTGCGCTGTCGTGCTGCGGGGTGCTGCTCCAAGGGAGAGATCAAGTGGCGGAAGAATTGCAGACCAACAGCACCTGCATGGCCATTAAGTACCTATTACCGCTGCATCCATGTCACATTGGATTACGCAGCTAACGCCGAACCAAAACGCCCTCAGCGCGGATTTTGCGGTGATAGTCGTTTGCCGATACATTGACATGCGGGGTCTCTGAAATCTTTCCCTTACCTAGCTAGCATCAGCACGTCATGCTACTGGCTCCTCCCGCCTTTGCGTGCTTGGTGCCGTCCACAGAACTCGAGCAGTCGCCCGCGAAACAAACCTTAGCTAATGCCATCACGCCAGCCACCGCCTCCCCCCCAAAAAAGGACAGCCACACATCACCACAATCACCAATCCACATCACCCATCACGCATCATCGTCGTGCACTGTGTCTTGACATGTCACCGTAGACGCATCGCATTCTCGTGACGGCCGAGTTGGTGGTATTGTTATTGAACATTCGTTTTTGAGCGTTATCCCCAGAGGCGCCTGTTCTCACCCCAGAATGCAGAGAAGCTCATATGCCCGTGAAAGAAACCCATAACCCCAAACAGCTTACTCCTCAACAATGTTGCCCCGCTCCGACACGTAGATACCGTCCAAGAACTTACGGATATCCTTGTTGCGGACCCGGCAGATCTGCTGAATGTCGGCCGCGCTCTGGGAAACGTCCTCGAGGCTCTGTGGCGTGTTAGCGCTGCGTCACTTGTGCAAATGCGTCGGGGGGGCATCTCGTACGTTGCCGTAGAGCTGGAGCTCATCCTTCTGGTTCTTGGAGGGCTCGACGTCGACACCGGGCCTCATCACGACCCTGCGGACGAGCTTCTCGCCGATGAAGTTCCTGATCTCAACCTCGAACTGGCCGGTCGCGTTGTTCTTCTCAATGTTGACGTTGATGGGGAAACTAGAGGCTGTTAGCTCAGTCCAACCTTCTGAGTGGGGCGGCTCCGTCAGGTCCAGATTAGTAGCGGGCTGATGTCGGAAGCGGCATGAGCACATTTTCAAGTGCCGTCTCCACCGCCTCCAATACACCAGCCGCGCTTCCCGTTCCAACCCTGACATTCGCTGCGGAGAATTCGGACTCGTGGGCCGGGTAGACGTACTGGGCATAGACGTAGCGCATCTTGTACTTGTAGCCCTTGGTGACACCGATGATCAAGTTGTTCTGAATTCCGTCAGTCCCACGCTGCATGCAATCTCTGGCGGTCGAAACGTACGATGATGGTGCGGACGGTACGGAGGGTGGCGACGCTCTTGCGCGAGCCATGGTGGAGCTCGATCTTGATCTGGTCCTTCTTGGGCTGCACACGTTTAGTTCATGCCTCCAGCGTGCGGATCCGAGTTCCAACGTACGTGCGAGAAGGAAACCGCCAAGTGGCCGAGCGACTTGGACAATTTTCCCTGGTATCGTCAGTGTGCGGTCGTGGTGGTGCGTGTTACGGCGCGCTTACTCGGGGGCCTACGAATATCAGTCAGTCACGGTCCGTCAATATTTTGGATGCCAGACAACTCACCCTCAACAACGACGTTCCTGGTCTTGATGGAGACCTTGACCCCCTCGGGGATGTCGAGCAGTTCCTCGGAATGGCTGTCGCGCAATTGTCAGTCCTGATCCAGTGGCTTCAAGGGCGTGCGAATCTGCGAATTGAGCCAGCTCCAGAGGGCGGTCCGGCATCCGGCGGGCAGCCCTCGGAGCACAAGGCTGCAAATTCGCGAGACTGGCGGGAATCGAGGGTATCTGCGTACATGTACTTCATTGTGAGGGTGGCCGCTTCGTTGGGGAGTGGTTGTCGATGCAGTCAATATTGTCGCGGTCGAAGTTTCCATGTGTGGGCTCGGAAAAACCTTGGCCGCTTGCCGACCCACCGCGCTAGCGCCGTTTCGGCCGCCTCTACGCGAAAAATACCGTCACTCTCCCTGCACACCTCTCACCTCACACATCGCCCACCACAGCGTGTTTTTGGTCGGAGGCGACGAGCGACTGTCGAGCAATTGATCTTTTACAGACGCTCTCTTGGCTGATTTTCTAGTGCTCTACTACCGGCGTTTCGCACTCCTATGGGCTGCCATCACACATTCCACTCTGCGCTCCATCTACAAGTCAATATCCCTCTGCATCCAACTGACGATAGGACCGCCCTCCCATGACGCAACCAGTGCATCCAACTCGCTTGCTTGCATCACTCTTCCGCGCCATTTCCCCAGTATCTCGTTGCTCTTCGCTCTACACCACTCCATCATGTGGCATGCCCTGCCTCTCTCCCATCCAAACGTTGCCGCGTCTCTGGACGCCCTGTGCCAACTTCCATATGCCGCTTGTAGAGGTAGAATCGTCAGCATCGGTCCCCAAGGCCATGGATTCTGCAGCCTCTCTGCAAATTGAATGGCCATGACGATTGAAGATGCGCTGGAAAGGTCCTCCTTTACCAAGTCAGCCTCAACCAAGATTTGCGAGCAAGGAAACACTCTAATCAGTGCTCTGCAAAGTCCCATCACGAAGACTCGGCAGTAGCAGTAACGAAGCAATCCCTCGAAGACTTTGAACGATGTAAAACCAATCGAGGTTGGAAAGTACTTTACCAATTCTCCATCCATCGTTGGCACATGTCGAGCATGCCTACAAAGCACACCTTGTGTCATTTGGTCAACTTGGCATTGATAGAGCTCTTCCGCCAGTAATAATGCGTCTATGCCAACACTCATGTCTGTAGGATCCTCGCGAAGAGACCGTGTCAGTCGGATAAGCCGTGGGATACGAATCATCATGCGCATAGTAACCTCACAAGCTGCTGCCAGCTCCTTGCACCCTGTCACCACGCTAGGGGGTGGAAGCCGTAGCCAGGAATTGGAGTCGAAAGAGCAGGCGGTGCCGTTCCATATGCAGTGAATGAACTACCGTCTCTTTAGGCAATGGCACCTAAGAAGGTTGGGGGTATTTACCTCTTGCGGAAGATGTGCATGAAATACCATACGAACCAACTCATCCTCATCCCCATTCGCTCCATGTGCTGCGAGCAGCTTTGTTACGCCCTGGCTGTGCAATGCCCACCGACGTGTGCGCAAGCCAAAAAAGGTCTAATGTCAGTCATGTCAGTTTGAGATGCTTCCAAGGTTCTGAATAGTTCGCCCGGGGTTAGTTCTTACCTCATAACAGACAAGCAATAATACCGCGGCCACTGTCTCTCCCGAAAGACGCACCTCATCAACGTCATTGGTAATGACTTGCTGGAGGCTCATCAAAGCCCTTGAATACTGTTTTCTTGCCGCCACGACGGACGTCGAATTGGCAGTCTTATACGCAATGCTTCCAGCAATGAAGCAATTCGTCGCTTCGTCGAGAGCTTCATTTGTTCCAATTCGAGTCGGCACTTCTATAATCCATGATAGAAACAGCCCCGAAAGATTGCCCATCTCTCCGAGCGTTTGGATAAAGCGAGTGCCGAGGGAAGACTCGGGTGAGCATAGGGGATAGTGAACATTGGGCCTATGCCCTTCGTATACACTTCGATAAGGATATATGTGTTGCCATATTTTGTCATTCCGCCACAAATCATTCCTGACTGGTGTCGCGAAAAGTGTGCGAGACAAGTCTCTGCTTTCTCCTCTGTCGTTGGCTGGTCGGATGGTTGCAAGGCTTCTTTGAGGTTGAGTTGTATCTTGACGCGCGGGAAATTTCGTTTTCATATCCTCGAACTTTTTAGAGCATCGTCGAACTTCTTCCTCTTTGGCATGTTTCAGACTGCTTTGATCGTCATACCGACACAGTCTGTTCTTTTTGCTGCACTGTCCGCATTGTGGTTTCCTCTCGTCACACTTTGCATGTATTAGGGAAAAGACATTTAATGAATAAGAGTGCACTTACTTTGACCTTGCGCCTCCGACAGATATCGCACTTTCCGAGTTGAGTCATCTGTGAGCCACTCCAGATATTAAGATGAGAATCTTTCAAAATTAAGATATGCGTATCAATTAATTGGTGTCAGAGGTTTTGTTCTCCTAAACATGTCGTCCGTCTGGATATGTTTATAGTTCCACTTCTTCTCCCCAGATTGCAAACTCAAATACCCTCTTCCAGGCTCCAGATCCCAAATTCCAAATTCCATTGCTACGCTGTAGTACGTGGAGGCCTTCATCCTTGTAGACTTCTTCTTCAACTCCAAGCGAAGGTCCATGCTGCCCATTTGCGCAGCAATTGCTTATCCTTGTGCGTCGCAGAGGGATGACACGCACGGGCCACCTGGAATACCATCAACCATATCGACGGATTGCGATAATGGAAGACGGATTTTCATTGGATCAGATGAAAGGCAGATGAGATTTATTATCGAGTGAGGCTAATGGTTGAATGCTGAAAACAAGGCCAACAAAAGGGGTCCAACGAGACTCAGCCACTACGGTTCAGCCGCTCCGCACCTTCAGCTACCTTCGTGCTTACAGTACTGCAAGGAACAGTCTCTTATTTGAAATAATGACATCAAATGAACGCCTCATGCAACAATTACCGATATCCAACATGTCAATGGCGAAAAAATTCGTGTTCGGGTATATTCATTATTTTCAAGTCTTTAGTGTTTGCATGTGACGTGCAGAATTCGTCTGACGGGCAGAATGCATCGGCTGCAGGAGAACCTGCGATAAAAAGGCCACGCACCCATGACACTTCGGCAACACCGTTCGTATCATCTCACCCATCCCGCGCACGCCGATACCCTCCAGCCAGCCCTTCACCTACGCACCCGCCTACTCTGCCCTCTATCTATCCGCCCACCTACAGCCTCCTCCCGTCTACAAACTCTGCTTCCCGAGCACCTTGCCCGGCAGCAGGGCCGTCGTAAGCACACAGCCCAGCGTCACCCCGCCAGCAAGATACAAAACGCTATTAATATCGCGCTCCCCATCCGCCCCACCCGCATACAAGCTCTGCGCGATAAGCGGACTCACGATACCAAACAGCCTGCCCCAGAAACTCGCGACTCCGCACGCAGTACCACGGATGGGTGCTGGAAACGCTTCTGGGGTCCACCCGTAGAGAACGGCGTTGAACATGCTCTGGAAGAAGTACTCCATGGCGTTGAGCCCGATGTTGGATGCCGCCGAGTTTACGGTGCTGAAGACGAAGATGGAGATGCCCATCAGCGCCGATGAGATTACCATGGTCCATTTGCGGCCGAGGTGTGGGGTGCGGTAGAGGAGGGTTCCTAGGAGGACGCCGAGGGTGCCTGGGAGGTAGATGTAGATGTAGCTCCGGTAGGTGAATCGGAGGGAGAGGTTCAGGGCGCCGTTTTTGAGAGCGATGATTTGGGGGAGGAAGGTACCTGGTGAGTGTTAGCCTGTCTATGACTGAACCTGTTTTGCACGTAATTGCGGAGTAAACCGATGGTGGGCATAAAGAACCCAACAACGGCGGAGACATACCAGCTACAGTGAAGCCCCAGTAATCGCAGATATACGTCAACCACGTCAATATGGTCAAACGAGCCATCTGGAAGTCGGAAAACAGAATTTTGAATCGATCGCCCTCGAGTCTGGCCTTTTGTGCCCATGTCGTCTTCAACTGCTTTGCTCCACTCCCGAGCACCGCCCTGCCGGACTGACCTTCAAACTCGACCTCCAGCTCCTGCAGCTGCTCGAGGGTGAGGCTCGACGTGCGGCCGTTCATTTTGGCTACGTAGTGAAGCACTTCGATGGCTTTGGCGTCGCGTCCCCGGTACACTAAGAACTTGGGCGACTCCTGGAAGCGGAATACGACGAAGCGCAGAAAGAAGACGAATAGTGTGATGCCACCAAGCGTATAAAGCAGGTAGCGCCAACCCATGTTGTCGGCCTTTTCACAGCAAGCTTGCGGTGGGACGGCGTTGGAGCAGGCGGGTAGCGGGTCGCGAGTCACCTCGGAGAAATTGGGAGAGCATGAGTAGTTTGGGATGAAGCCGTAGGCGATGACGCTGCAGATGACGACTCCGAGCGGCTGGAAAATGGACAGCATGGGGAGGAGGTAGCGGCGATTCTGGGGCGTGAATTCCAGCGTTATAGTCGTGTCGATGGGTATATTGCCTCCGACACCGAATCCGCAAAAGGCTGTCAGCACTAGGATACTGTCGTAGTTGTCGGGGATGGCGAGGCAGAGGCCGAAGATGCTGGATATGAAGACGGTGAGGTTAAAGGCCCATTGCCTTCCTATAATATCGACCAGTACTCCCCAGACAAATGCGCCAGCAGTAAGGCCTGAACTGAAAGCCACGGATAGGTTGCCTGTCTGGTCTGCTCCAAAGCCGAGTTCTTGCTGCATGGGCGAGAGAACAAGTCCAAAGGCTTGCGCCCACATGAGATCGACCAGATAGCCTAGACCGCATAGACACCATAGGTACCATTGGTATTTTCCCATGCCCATCGCATCGATCTCGCGGTTGATCAAGATACACTTCTTCTCATATAGAGTTGTCGCCTCATCTTCCGGCTCCTGAACCAGTGATCTTGACCCCACTGGAGATTCAATGTCTTCAGCCTTTTGTCCCTTCTCATGCTTCAAGGGATCACTCGTGCCCTCCATTGTGCGTTCGGGGGAGGAATCTGTAGACGAATAACCGGAGTGAATGCGCGAAGCAGAAGGAGAAGCCAGGAGCGCATCACGCTCCATCTCTTCTGCACCCATTAGCGCAGATCCTTCACAGGGAAAAAGGCGAACGAGCACATGGCGACCCACAAAGGTACAAGGCGGTGGCGACCCTTTTTCACCTATCACTTTTTGACTCTTGGAAATGTAGGACGTCACGGATGCGCACTAAGCCGGATTCGGTGATGCGCTAGGGTCGTCAAAGTGTTTTGCCCATCTGGAAACATGCGAATCTAAGAATCCGATCTGACGGCGCGATGTTAGTTCTTTTAAACGGTTGCTAAACAGCTGGAAATTTGTTGGATCCTTGGAATACCAGGATTCAGGCAAAAGCAGCCGTGTGACCGTGAGCCTCTGCATCGTGTCTGTACCTGGCGACAGTGTGACGTGGGCTATCGTGCGAATAAGGTTCTGAATGTGCTCGGGTTGGGGCTCAGAGGAGGTGTATGCCGAGATCGCGACCTGCGGGATGTATGCGCGATAAGGTCTCGTGAGGGGAACCTAGGAAAAAATCGAACAGACTGGCGTTGATTCGATAGGGTGGCTTCCCCGTAGGCTCGAGCGCAACCGTCTCACCGTTCAGAGCGCAGACTAGGAGGAAGCAGTGGAATCAACTTTCGTTGCCCTGCGGTAGGGATAAACATGTGGTATCTGGTACTTGAACGTAACCGATATTTTGAATCCGAAAGATAATAACGACGGTCCCTTGAATCTAGAAAGGTGCTGACTTTCGAGACAGCCTCAGTGTTTATTCGATGACGTACTCAAGCGCACCAGAAACTATGCCTCCTTCGCTTATGCACAACCATAATTCGTATATGAAAGGTAATCCGCTAGCGATGTAGCGTGGAAATCCGCCTGATCCACGATTCTGCGCAGGCGCCTACGGCACTTGTATAGTTCAACGGTTTGCGGGAGTAACACGCCATGCCGTCACGCGGCTCCCGATTAACTTTGACTGCCGCACCGAGTCCCGATCACTTCCTTGCGTTGGCGTCCATTTCCTGTGGTTGCTGCTCGCCGGTATGTGCGTAGCGCTCACTGTAACCATTGGAGCCTGCCGGTAGTTGGTAACACTGCTCACCAGCTTCCATGCGAGGTCCCAATGTGTCGAGTTCAGAGACCTTGGCATTGGTTATTCCAGAGTACGGCTGGGCCGCTGTTCTCCTTTTCCGGAGTAAGATGTAGGCGAGTATTCCGGTCATGGCGAGTAGAGGGACACCAAGCCCGACCCCAACGCCAGCACCTATGGCCACCTCATTGTTGGACGATCCAGCTTCTTCAGTGACGGTCTGCTGCGTTTCTGTCGGGAACCCTGTCGATGAGGCAGAGCTTGTGGTTTCAGACAAGGTTGTTGATGCGTCGGTAGTGGAAGCCGACAGGATGGCGGTCGTAGTTGCAGAGGAGCTTACCGGCGTGCTCGTTGGCATGACTGTAGGGTGAGTGGTTACAAATGTCGCAGCACCCAACGAGAACAGACTCGTCGACGAGCAGTCACATCCGTCGTAGTTGTAGCAGCAAAATTCCCCACCTCCGCATGACTTTAGTCCGTTACCACCGACTAGAAGTGGAATGAGCGCATTGTTACATCTTCCATCAAGCTACTTACACCCGTTGCACCCTGAAAAGCAGGCTGTAGTGTTCCAGCTCTGGTCGGTACAGTCAGATCGATAGAACTCCACGAATCCATTATTTTCTACGTCTGGGCCAGGGCGACACAGCTTGTTGCTGAGGCATATCCATCCCAAAGGACAGCAAGGTCCATCTTCGGCAATCGGGTCGCACGCGAGGGAATCAGTCTGGTCTCCAGTAGGGCCAAAGCAAGCCTGGGATGCCACCAACTGGCTACCTGGGAGAAACAGAAAGAACGAGTATGAAAGAAATAGCGAGAACCACGGCGACCAAGTGTTTGCCATCATGGCAGTGGAAAGAGCAGTTCAGTCACAGGAACGAGAAGGCGAAAAAGAGTCTGAAAAACGCATGATAGGAGACAATAGAGGTGAACCGTTCGATTAAGGCGGAAATTAGGGGCCAATTTGTTGGTCATTGCATTGCCTCAACTGACGCCCTGGTGCCATTTTTGGATGGGACGGAATGGATCCCAGGCTGTCGTCCCACAGATGGCGGGCTGACAGTCAATCAGAGCCATTTTTGAAGCCGTTGAAGCCGTCCAAACCATTTCAAAACATTGGAGGGACGCCTAAGGAGGATTGAGGCTTCATGGCTGGGGGGCCGAAACCGCATTGAACCGTGACTACTGACCAATAGGACGATGAAAGGATTCGAGATCGACGAGTAATGTACTCGGTATGGCCTCTGACGGTGACACGGAAACAAGCAAAGGATGATGAACAGATAGAGATTTCGGTGGCTTGACCATGGCGGCAGAGCACGAAAACGCTATCAGCTTGGCGTCCATGTCTGCTTGGTTGGTGGAGGAATGCAGCCGGGTGTGCCAATGTGCTTGGCATGCCAAGAACATCCCTGGTCGGATCGGAGTTTCTGTGTCGCCGGGTACGGGAAAATTTCTGGACAGACGCATTGGCGTGCAGCGGCCACCAAAAGTTGTCGCCGAACTTTTTTCAACTTTAGATATTGCCAGAATGGGTCACAGCAGAAAGCGACAACGCCTCTCCGAGGATGGCACTGCAGCCATCACCGCCGTCGCCGACTCAGAACAGCCTACCAACCCCACTTCCACCGCCGAGGAAACTGCCTCGTCCGCGAAACAGGACATCCGCAAGCAGCTCTTCGTTCGCTCTCTCGCGCCGACTGTTACCACCGAAGACCTCACCGAGTACTTCTCAGAATCCTATCCTATCAAGCATGCCCTCGTTGTTCTCGACCGCCAAACAAAAGAATCGAAAGGCTATGGTTTTGTGACTTTCGCCGACGCCGAAGATGCTCTGCGCGCCAAGGAGGAGCTCGATGGCACCGAGCTCAAGGGCAAGAAGATCTGGGTCGATGTCGCTGAAGCTCGTCACCGCGGAGACACCAAGCTCGACGTTTCTGGGCTCAAAGGCGTCCCTACTGCAGCCACCAAGGCTAAGCTGGACCGCGAGCAGCAGAAGAAGCAGGATCCAACACCGAAGTTGATCGTACGCAATCTGCCTTGGAGTATCAAAAAGCCTGAACAATTGGAGAAGCTTTTCCTAAGCTACGGGAAAGTGCACTTCGTTACGCTGCCGAAGAAGCCTACCGGCGAGCTCAAGGGCTTCGGGTTTGTGGCTCTGAGGGGCAAGAAGAATGCCGAAAAGGCCATGCAGGAGCTCAATGGCAAGCAGATTGGCGGCCGGCCAATTGCTGTTGATTGGGCTGTGGACAAGGATACATGGCAACAACTGCAGAAGCAAGAAGAGAATACTGACGGCGACGCCGAAGATGTCGAAGGTGCCGAAGAATCGGATGAAAACTCTGCGTCTGGATCGGATGAGGATTCTGATGAAGACGCTGACAGCGACTCCGACTCTGACGAAGATAGCGACGACCTTGAAGACATCTCCGAGGACGACGAGGAGGAGGGCGGCGTTGGACTGGAAGACGAAGAAGAATCAAAACCCAAACGACAAGAGTACACCGTCTTCGTGCGCAACCTCCCCTTCACGGCCGACGACGAAACCCTAGAAGACCACTTTACCGAGAACTTTGGCCGCACACGCTTCGCCCGCATCGTTGTCGATCGCGAGACGGAGAAGCCCAAGGGAACTGGCTTCGTTTGTTTCGTCAAGGAAGAAGACATGATCGACTGCTTGAAGAATGCACCTCGCGTCAAGCTACAGAAGAGCACATCAGAAAGGAAAGATGGCACAACCGTCATTGTCACACACTCAGTTCTCGAGGACGAGGAAGCCGATCCTACAGGAAGATACACTTTGGACGGGCGCGTTCTTCAAATTTCCCGGGCCGTGGACCGCAATGAAGCCACGCGTCTGACCGCTGAGGGCCACGAAGCGCGCTTCAACAGAGACAAAGACAAGCGCCATCTCTACCTCCTCTCTGAGGGAACCATCCCCTCAAACTCCCCTCTGTACCAGAAGCTTGCTCCCTCGGAGATCAAGATGCGCCAAGAAAGCAGTGACATGCGGAAGAAACAGATCCAGACCAATCCCAGTCTGCATCTCTCCCTCACCCGCCTCTCTATTCGCAACATTCCCCGCAGTGTGACTAGCAAGGATCTCAAGGATCTCGCCCGTAAGGCTGTGGTTGGGTTTGCTGAGGATGTGAGAAATGGCAAGCGTGAACGTCTGTCAAAGGAAGAGCTCTCTCGCGGTGGTGAAGCCATGCTCATCGCCGAGAAGATTCGTAAGAAGCGTGGAAAGGGTATCGTGAAGCAAGCCAAGGTCGTCTTCGAGACACCGGCGGGCAGCAAGGTTGACGAGAAGACCGGCGCCGGCCGCTCTCGCGGTTACGGTTTCATAGAGTACTACACGCACCGGAACGCGCTGATGGGGCTGCGTTACCTCAACGGCCATGCCGTCGAGTATCAGGCCAAGGAGACGGGCAAGGGCAAGAAGGCCGCCCAGGCAAGCGCTGAGGATCGCAAGAAGCGCCTCATCGTCGAGTTCGCCATCGAGAACGCCAATGTCGTCGCCCGACGCTCAGACCGTGAGAACAAGGCCCGTGAGAATCCCAAGGGCGAAGGTGACCACGACGATGCCGACGATGGCGAGGGCCGTCGTACCAATGACTCGGGCCGCCGTGGCGGTAAGGGCAAAGCGGCGGGCAGCGGCAAGCGTAAGCGTGACGAGGATTCTTCTGCAGGCCCCTCGCGCAAGAAGGGCAAGAGTTTGGGTACCGATGGTGGTGCTGCCGACGGGAGGGATGCCGGTGCCGTCTCCGCGGCTGGGAAGGCAGGGGACAAGCTGGCCAAGCAGTCGAGAATCATTGCGCAGAAGCGCATGAAGAGGCGCGCAAAGAAGGCGGGCAAGGCGTAATCATTTTCTGCCTTGTCACCCGGAGTATGTGGTGTAGGCGCAGATTTAGAAAAAAAAGCATTTGTTTGTTAAAAAGGGCTTGGCTGGATATACCATTCGAGAGTCACAAATGAGAGAGGGGAAAATCTATTATCTATGTCGAGCTTGCTCTTCTCCCTTCGTGCGTGCGTGTTTGCGTGAGCCACTTCATCCACGATCCAACCCCAACCCAGTCAGTCAGTCTAATACTCTATGTATCCTCTAGACCAAAAAAACAACAACTAAAGATGAGAAAACGACGAATCGCGATGTCCCCCCTGGGCCCCTCAATCATCAACTTCCTGCTCACCCCCTTCCCACCCATTCTATCCCTCCACCGGATGATACCCCCACGCCCAATAACCCTCAACCAAACAAAACAGAGCGAAACCGCACCCCGGAGCTTGTGCTCGAGCTCCTTGATGAAGGCTGTGTGACGTTTGTCAGGGGGGGGATGCAGACTCCCGCTTGGAGGCTGTGCGTGTAGCTTCTCCCGATGCTGCATGGAGGGGTCTAAAAGGGGATAGGGTAGATGAGAGAGGGGCTTGTGGTTGGGCGAGGTGCGGGTCGGGATGCAGGAGGTAGCGGGCCGGAGTTCCCTGCGGCAGAGGTGTGAAATGTGAAATGAAGTGTGTGTGTGGGGGGGGGGCGGGGGCGATGGTGGTTCGGGAAAGCCAGAGCTTGAGACTGCAAAGTCCAGTCGTGGTGATGCGGCTCTGCTTTGTTCACCAGACCTCGAGAGCATTGATGTGCGCACACATGAATTATGCATGTCGCCTTTTGCGCTGCATGCCTGGCGTGACCGAACACAAACCGGGTTTTTCTTTGCATAGCTTTGAGGGTTGGGCTACATGTAACGAGCTACCAAGAATGACTGTTTCCTCGGTTTGGAGCTTTGAACCCCGGTCTCATGTACATGGATATTTTTTGGGAGAGCTGCAACTCTGGATTAAGCCTAGAATACACAAGTGGCCCGTTTCGGTACGCCATTTGGCAGACAGGGAAAATAAGTTGAAGCAGGGATTTTTTAAGAACCAGGTTGAGCAATCGTGTCACTGGATTGTGATCGGTGGGCTACCGTGCCATCAATAGGTCGGACCATTCATGCTGAAAATTGACAAAATGGCGTTGCTGATGGCTGTTCCCGCTTCATGCGCTGGGCTTGAATAGAAGTAGAGAACAGCCCCCCCTTCACACATACACACAGAACTTTGCCTATGTAGCCATCAAATGTGTCTACATTACAAGAAAGCTCGTGTCCACCAATGTCGTTGGTGTATATAAAGCCCACCTGTTATAAGTGGACATACCTAAGTAGCCACACATGCTGTGCAGGAACCAGATGTAGAAGATAATCACAAAGGAGAAACGGGTTTGCTTCCGGTGGGGACACGGTAGCTCGCATAATTTTATGTAGCCCCCTGTATGTGAGGTAGACTGCTCGCTCGCTCATGGCTACGCGGAACGTTTCATGGCATGTGTTTGCATATTTGCACACTTAGAAGCTTGAATCGACATCAAACTGCAGATGAAAGATGCAGTTATGGCCTTGCAGCGTCCTTGATTGCATATTCATACAGGGCGATACAGCAGGAAGTAGACATGACGCTGGAGAAAACCACGATATGATGTATCGCGTCGTCTTTTTATCGGCACTTCCAAAGACTACCTGATAAGGTAGGCATTAGAGATATTGGTTGCAGAACTGTCCCAAGACAAATGTGTTGAGCGTTGTACTCATGCAGATGATTCAGGATATCATACTTTGCTTTGCTAGAAGAATCAGGATCGACCGTTATACGCATACTTGTAAATCCGAGGTAGGGCGACCAGAGTCCTGGTTCATGAAATATCCAATGACTCAATCAATCAAAGTTCATCAAAGTTTGTGACTTATTAAGCATACTAAACTAGAGCAACAGAAATTGGGCATAAGAAACACAAGATAACAAGAGAAATCTTGAAAATCCATTTTCAAAGCTATTTGAGATATTGAAGATGATGTGCTAATCAAATAGACGTATCCCGATGGTTGTTGCTCAGCATACCACTTCTGGTCAATGTTCTAGAGCTCTTGACTACCTTGTTTGTGTGCTATTTGAAGATACATTGCAAAATGGCGTTGATAGGCGACAACCCTACTAGCAATGACAGGGGAGATGAAGCCTGTGAGAAAACAGTTTGTGACTCTATGCAGTGGACGGTAGTGCTACACATTCAAAATTTCCCTGGTATTATTACTGTTGGGTTTTTGAGTGTGTCGCCAGAAGCCAAATAAACGCAAGCAAATGGAGATTGAAACGACCGGGGTAATCAGAGGTTCTATAAAGAGTGTCTAGAGCTGTATGAGGACTGGTCTTTTGTTTTATCCACGCTTTTCCATCACAATCTACCCTTATTGGACACCGAATAGTGTATATTTGAAGCCAATCTGTGTGCTCCCTTGTCTAGAGTTCCGGCCTTACGCCACAGCGCCCACCTGAACCCGAGGTAATTTTATTAGGAGTCACGTCAGATGAGGAGTTAGCAGCTGACACTTTTATCAAAGCAATTTTCGCAATCCCTCCAATCAGGGGTATAGATGTGCTATTACGAGAAGATAAACTACGTCCCGTGCGGGCACGAGGAGTTGCGCCTTCAGCAGTACTGCCATTTTGCGCGAAACGACCCACAGCATCAATGTTTCGGTGCGTGGAGGATCAAGCGAGAATGGAACCAACACGACAAGTTTTGCGAGAAGTGTAAACAAGAAGCTGAAAAGGCAAAGTCATTATGCGGAGCGAGTGGTGGAACATGAGGACCCGCACACTCCCATTTTGGTGCATACATACCCATTAGCAGGATCAACAAGTGATAGGGAGGTTTTGGTTGTACTTATCTCGGCTTTTGCATTGGAATTTTGCAATCATGAGACTCATACGCTTTGGTTTACTAGTCACACGATATTACGTTGGCAGAGATGAAATGATGCGTGCATATTCGACGGTTGAGTTAGTTGACGTTGTTTTGTTGGCCTTTGTATCATACTTGCAGTATACAAGGTGAAACCTTTTGTGCCACATATAATTGGAAAGATATCATAGTGCAATACAGTAAAAAACGAGGCCAATATTGGGTATAGACCAAGTACTGTCAAGCGCCAGGTTATTGTAACGAGAACCGTCATGATTCCCCATTCCGGCAACACTATGGTGGCCATGAAATAATTGTAGCATATGCCATATGTTTGTGCAGGGCCGTTAGATCTTAGGTCACTAATGTATCAGGAAATGCCTGCTTCAGTTCTCTGCGAAACAAAAAGTACAACACTCGATTCAAATTACACCAGTGAGGTAGATGCATCTTGATAAATTTCCATATGTTGTGGTCTAAATCTTTGCACATACGCTGCAATACATAGCCCATGATCTTTCGAGACTGAGCTGACTGCAAAGAAAAGCGAGGTGTGAGATACAGCGGATGCTTCCGAATCATATCGGAGGGCCGAGGTTCCGAAAGATGCCATATCAGTTCGCGCATTGGACCTTGAAATTGGCGCGAGAATGAGATGCAAGGCATTATAAGTTTGAGCTGCCATCAGGCTGGAGACGCCCCACTATGTTGTACCTCTTGGAAAAGAAGGTATGCCAATCGTTGAGGACCTTCTTTTGGTCGTCGGTAAGGTCAGAATAGTCTGACACACAATCTTCGGGCTTCAATGAAGATTTTCCTAGCGCGGCATTTGGCTCCTTGCCAGTGAAGACTGTTGCATGTCAGACCAGCAAGATGATTGAAGTGTCCACAAAAAGACGAACCATGGTATGACTTTCCCGGGGCATAAGTCTCTTTCCCACTAACGTCAAAGACGTCTCCCTGTCTTTATGTGAGTGATTGTGCATTAAACCGGGGTTGGCAACGCCCAAAGCGAGTCATAACTGACCTTGATGGCTACAAGGGTTGGAAACCCCTCATTCGTGCCTGTAGACAACTGTTGAGTATGGGAACAGGCTAAGGGGTATGCTGTGGAGGGGCTCACCATCGCACTTGGCAAGATAGTCGCGCGTAATCACGTCGTCCTTAGGCGGTGCCAGTTCGACGGCTACCTTGGGCGCAAATCTTTCCTTTTGCTCTCCAGATGCTTCGGACATGGTGGCGATGGATTGTGTGGATGGACGATGGAGGTAGATGGCTCGCATGGAAGAATGCCCAAACCTCGGGAAAGGTGGGGTATTCGGTTGGGGTTGACGCAATTGCGCCACATCACCAGCCACACTCATAGCCAAGGCCACGGCAATTTTCTTTTTCACACAACCAGAATTATCTTCGAAACTTTTGATCGGGGGCGACCATATGAGAGGATATCGTAATAAATCGCGAGATATGTCACTTTCTTGCGCCGTGCCCGATTTCAAATTAATCCATGTCCTGGTACAACACCAGGTCACTTGATCTCGAGGAGCGTATTTGAGTTTCTTCAGGATGAGTCGAGGCATTGAATGTGTAATCAACGTTTTTATGATGCCTTCATGCGTGTGATGAAAGGGTGATCTTAAAAAAGAGGCCATGTCCCGTATCGTCCTCATCTCATGCAATTATCGGCCCACCTACCCTCTAACTCTACAGAGAAAGACTGGTTCAAAATGATGGGTAGCCAACCTGAAGTGACACGAGGCTATTCCATCTCTAACTTGACGGGGGCTTTGACCATCAGACCAATCAAAGCATGTACAACCTCTGCAGCAGCCAAAACAGTCGTTTCGCCGGCGTTATCATATATTGGCGCAACCTCGACTGATTGTGATGTCAGTGAGTGGCCCCAGATGATTGACTGTCAAGAGAATTTCCAGATTGAACGTACCGACATCGGCCCCAACAACATGTAGTCCTTTGAGGCCATCCAAAATCGAGAGCAATTCGCGTGTGCTCCAACCCCCAACCTCTGCCGTACCGGTTCCTTCGCCTCACATTAGATATAGATCGTTAAAAGACGGGGGGTTCGTTTGCACATTCTATAGTGTGTGTCATCGACTAATAAAACATGGAGAGACTCACCTGGAGCAAATGCGGGGTCGAGTACATCAATGTCCACGGAGATATAGACTTTGGAATCTTGAACTCGCTTTTTGAGCGCTTCAATCACACCAGCAACGCCGGCCCGATCAATGTCCCTCGCCTTGACAATTTCAAAACCACACCGTAGATCATTTCTCAAGTCGCCTTTGGGCCTCAAGACGGGAGCCCGAATGCCTGCATGGATTGAACTGTTGCGAATCAAGCCTTCTTCGGATGCGATATGGAGAAAAGTTCCGTGATTGACACCTCTGTATGGGAAACGAATTAGCAATAAGCCCCTACTACGAAAGTCGAAGACGACTTACGCATAATGAGAGATCCCCCCCCCTTTTTTATGTCAGTGAAGACACAAGAAGGTTTGAATCTTACTTGCCTAAAACTTTTGGATCCCATGTGTCTACATCATTTAGTATTTAGCATCATCTTCTTGCGACCCGATGATCTCTTACCTATGTGACTATCAAAGTGTATGACACTGACCGGACCCCAATGCTCATGTGTTGACCTTAGAGCAGAGAGGGTCGTGGTATGGTCGCCGCCCAGGGTGATGATCCGTGGGGTAGGGTAGTCACTAGAGTTGGCAGTTCGGCCGGAAATGATCTATGTGTCTCAGCTAAGATAAAGTATGTTCACGGTCCATTTACGAACCTTGTGGCTTGTATCAAGCTGTTTCAGGGCCACTGTATTGTCCTTTCCGCTATTGTCAGGGTAGACCGAAACGGGCCCGGGGGGGTTTTCTTACAAGGAAAGTAAGGGGTGCATCACCGCAATCAACTATCTTGGCCCATTCGAGGAAGACGTTCTCACCTAGATGTTGTCAGTGTCCAAAGCGCCGGATCATGAGCTCTGGTCCAATTCGGGATAATCGATGCCTCTATCCACCAGATGGTACGAGATTAAAAATCGGGTACATTGTCGGCCGACTTGGCATATCCATTGCAAAGCAAGTGATGTACTGCATCATCTGGCGTGTAACACTAGGCGGCGTTTATGCACATCCCACGATGGCGAAGTACATGCGGCTGCCTTTGCCGACCAATGGCCAAGGCCTCCGACCCGGGGATAAGTGCAGCTCACCTGTGTATATGTCCCAGGCACTTTCAGGTAGAATCCTTCGAGACCCCTGGCGGATTCCTCCTGGGCCAAATCGTGCGCCAGGACGAGCGGTGACACCCTATTAACCATTAGAATGCATCTGAATGCGGCCTGGTATCATCGAAGACATGCATGTAGAGGATAGCATGAATGTACAGCGTGATGCCTGCCAAGAACATGTCCACTAGGTCGTATGAAGCGTGACACCATCGCAACAAAGGTACGAGTTGGTAGGGAAGCATTGTCTGAGGATTTCATTTTCTTGCACATTGCTTCGGCGGGCCTCTCTCACACGCACCCATGAAATCTCGATGTTTTTTTTCCCACGAGACAGATTTGCTTGGAAGCTCCATACGCATGTATCTTGCTCAATTGCCAGTGGATCATGTCATGATGAAAGCTTAACCTACCGTGTCGAACGGAGCTCCGAGGATAGCAATGTCGTATTTCTCTACCTCTTCACCCTCTGCAGCCAGGCAATGCACATAGGGCAGGTTAGCGTAAGTTGTCAGGCCGGCAAACAAAGTCTCGGCGCCGACATTAATGGCGCCATTGGCCTTCATAGGTTCTTGATGGAAGCCGGAGAGGGATGGAAAGACGATGTCCCGCGCATAGGCTGAGGCCGCCAACAGGGCGACAGACGAGAGCTTCATGACGAGGGAAATGTACAGGGAATTGGTGAGGCGGGCACAGTGCGGAAGGGCCAGGACATTTTCATGTCGCTGTCGCTGAGACGACTTATCGTCGTGGTGGTGTTAATCATCCGTCGCTGTCACGGCATGCGGGGAGGATTGGGCATGACGTCTGGGCCAAGTCTGGATGAGGAAGGTATACCCGCCGTGAGGGAGGCAAGAGCAGCCCGCACCAGGAGCAGGAACGAACGACGCATCGAAAACACTCCACTCCACACCACACCACACCACACCCGATACACCACACTCCACGCGTCCTGGCCTTCTCCAACAAGGCCGTCTTGCCCATGCGAGAACCATCGCCATGCTGTGTCTTCAGTTTGACCTGCGAATTGCCGAGCGAACTGAGCGGGCGAAAGCCACACGGCCGCCGTCGCCGTCAGCGCCACGTCTAGCGCCCCCCTGCTAAAGCGAACGGACGGAGCCCCCGTCCACTCAGATGCGATAGCAACACATACTATGTACGTCGTTGCCTCCTTGCAGAAACGCGCCCTGCTCATCATGCCAGTTGCTGACTCTCTCCCCAGTTTCACAGTGGATGGGCTCGTTTTTCGCTCTCCTGTATCATTGCGAGTGGACGGACCGTCGCGGCTCGTAGCCGCTCCGGGATAGGGCCCTGCATCCGATGACAGCCCGTCCGATCCGACCCCGGCGGAAAACACCGCATCGCGTTACCGCGTGCTGCTGCCCATGGCCTCGCCGACCTGCTGTCTGCCGGACACGACTCAGCCGTGCTCGCAGATAATGGTTCGCAGAAGAATTTTCTTCCTGCACCCCGCGCGCCACTGCAGATCCACATCTTCAGCCGCCTCACCGCAGGGGCTGCCACTGTGCTCCCTCACTCGCTGTCCACTGCCGAGAATTTCACCGGCTCTTGTTCGTGCCCAAGCCAGTTGCTACGGTACCAGCTCTGGGAAATATTCCGACTACAAGCTTCGACCTGCTCTTGTCGATCGCCGTCATGTGCCAGTCGCCCGCCTTCTAATCACTGCTCCATTCCATCTCCTTGCCGCTGCACGTTGCTGCCCGAGGGGCAGGCTCAAGTTGAAGCCTGGGGCGCCCAAGGCCACTATTCCCTGAGACTAGTGATGAGAACACAGCTATTGCGAGCCGATTCTACACAAGCTCTCCGCATTTGCCTGCTCAGAGTACCGGGGAGATGTCTGGCCAAGAGTAATATGCCTCAAGTCTGTGGCTGGCCCGTTCAGGAAATCTCTTCCTGGAGCCAACCCTTTTCTCAGAGTGTACTTTGTGTACAAGAGGGCAGCTACAATCTGTCACCGCCAATCATTCCCGAACCAGGTAGTGGAGCCTAGGGAGCTCATTCTCAACTTGATCATTGTTCTGCCGCGTGAAGAGACGCTGAATCTGCTCGCCTGTGTTTTCCAGGCGAACGCACGGTCGACATGGCTCTTGAATTTCTTTCGACATGGCTAGGCGATGACCCCTAACCCTTAGCATCTAGCAAATCGCTCGTAAATTAGCTAATCGTGTCGCCTTCTACTAAAGACTACGGACGTGCATCTACCCAGCCGTCGGACACGGCTGCCATGCACCACTGTGAGTCAGTGCTACAGTGGCGTAACACATTCACGTGCGTCTACACAGCTTCTCAACGTATAGCTTCTCGCTTTCCGAATGAGGAGACACATCAGGCAGCACCGCCAGAGACAACCCCCCTTTCGACCCTTACTCGATGCTGTGTGCAGCCGCTTGTGCTCAGGTAACGGAGGCTGACATCTCAGCATCGATGCCCAAGAAGTATTTTGTCGTGGGCGGGATGCCGGCCATCTCCACCGAATGTCAACGAATCCGCAAATCCTCACGGATACCAGGGAGTGTTGGTATGTCTGAAACCACCATCCTTGCAGTGCTCTACGCAGAAGACGACTTTGACATGTTGTTGGCCAGTGTTCGCCATGGAAAAGAATCACTACTCCACGACGGCAAGGTCGTCTGTGCAAATATCCCGAAGACCCATGCGCATGCGGGACATCAAGATGCTCTTTACTAAACCAGCAGCCCGGTAGCAACTCTTCGGGAGCGCCGTCATCGTGGCCATGACTATGCTTGCTTTGAGAAACATCATATGGAGCCCCATGCTTATATCACGGCCCGATCTTCAAGCGAACCGTCGGAATCGTTGTTCGGATCATCTCACGACTCCGCGTCAAGGAAGCATGGATGCGAGCCGTATCTAGCTCGGCCAGGGGAAAAAGGGCCGTATAGCTTTCCACGCGGCACAATCCCCCAGTGCTCGGTTTTTAGCAGCAGCCTCTTTCTGGTGCAATCCCCTCATTGGAAGCTGCTTCCACATTTCATCTCATCGACAAGCTGAATTTCGCTACACCAAGCTATAGCGATGGTCCCGTTGACTGGTCGGCAGCGGTCGAGCCCAAGGTAGCAGAGACAAGCTCGCTAGAAATGATCCCGTTTTGAACAGGACTCCGAGGTGTCGAACGACAGTGGCGCAAGGCTGGCGGTGCCTTTCTTTGCAAATACTGGACCGTCTTCAGTGGAAACCCGCGCGGAAAGTAGATCGTCGCTCATGCCAAGTTACAAGGATTTCCAGACCATCGCGGATATCGGAATCATCTCTTCATTCCCCTTCAGTTGAGCTTTAGGCCATGATAGGTTGTGCCGAGATACTAAGAATACGATACTCAGAAACATAGCGTCAGGACGCCTTGGCCATCAAAACATGCACAGCAAACACTGATGCCGTATCGTGGCAGGAGATGCACTCTGAGAATGTATTCTCAAGCAGAATCGGAAAGAAATGTTTTGGCACAGTTGGCTCTGGCTACTGTCGAAGTGTTTGCAGCACTCATTGCAGCTCCGATGCAAGACCGGCGAAGCGGTGTGCTCCGACAGCACCCAACTGTCTAGATGCGCTCGGGCCGCTCGGTGGCATTATTCAGATCGACTCTAGATCCCTCCGAGCTGCGGAGGATTGGCGCAGGGGATGCTACCTATCCTCAACACTTTGGCAAACCTTCTCAAATAATCAACGGCAAGAACGCGCTCAAGATGCCAAAATCTTAATCCATCGATGTCTTCAGCGGTTGCTAAAATGCATTTAACGATGTGTTCAGGGTCTCGATGAGGCGTTTCAGCCCGAACGGTCTTCCCTGAACCCGAACCTGGACAGCGTCCAGACTTTGGCCCTGCGGCAGCGACGGTGGCAGCCCAGAAGCGGAAATTGTTTCGATAGATCGCGTCGAAGCCTTGCTAGCCTGGGGCCTTGCTACATATTGTTAGGCTCCTAGGCCCAACGCACATGTCTGGCACTTGACAGCGCCTTGGTGCAGAGTGCGAATTTGAACGGCGTTGCAAAAGTCTGCTACCACTTCAGTGGCCACATAAGTCAAGGTTTGCTAGGCGATTTTCGCCATCGGCGTAATCCAGGGTGATGGAAACGTGGATCCTGACTCCACTTTGCCCTATGAGTGGCCCGCTCTCCTCCAAACTACCGGTAAGCTTTGCTTGCGCACTTCGCCAGTGTTACAGAGAGACAACGCAACGCCGTTGTCGCCGCATTGGACTTTACTGCCTCGGGTGCCTTCGCTGGCGCCATGAGCGCCATTCGCCGCAGTCAGCCACTGCCTCGTATCTATTTTCCGAGGTTCTACCTGGTGTGTATCGGGCCGTTAGTAATCGATTGAACGGGTCAGGCGGCGGGCGGCTGATGTGTGCCAATCATGCCCGCCTCGATGCTTCCGCTCAGCAAGTGCCACGCGGCCAAGCGAAGCCATAGCGCTGTCATGAATCAGGATGGGGGAGGCGTAGAAAGACATTACGCTGATCTCGCCCTCAAACAAGCGGTCCTTCGAACGGCCTTCCCCGTTGCATATTGCCCAAGAGGCAATTCGACATGAATCTAGGTACCTTCTGTCCTGCCATCAATCTAGTCTCCAGAGTTTCTGTCAGCGTCGTATAATCTGAAGCTTGGAGCAATGTTTTTTTTACTTCCAAACTGGATTGGTTCGGTATCCCGCCGATGTGCCCCGAATAGCCATAGGTGAGACGATCTGGGCATCACGGGATACGGGTGATCGTCTTCCTGGCAGCAAAATTCGAGCCGTATGGTGCAAAATGACGAAGACGCACAGCACATACGGATCGTCCTTCGACCCCGCAAGTGTTCTCCATCGGGAAGAGCACCAGATCTGTGCCGTGGATCTGACTTACTCGAAGACGCGCCGAAGCCTCGTCAATCTTCGACTTGGGCACTAGGAGTGAACGGACCTAGGTCTTGTCCAGGGCCGACTAGGTTTCTGCAATGGGCCGTGCTCTACTTAGGCTGAGGGTCTGTCATGATCAAGTCTGTCTCCTTAACGTTTCTCCTAGCTTTCGCTTGGTCTTCCATCAAACACCATTGATAGAACTTGCACTGCGCGCATTTATTTTATTTTTTCCCCATCCCCATGTCTTCTTTCGCCCAATAGCTCCACAAGATCTCTTGGGCTTTACTCCTCACAGCAGTGACAGCTGTCGCCCCCCACATACGATGAATGATGAATTCAAGATCGATCCAACCTTCAAAGCGTGGGGCCCTTTCATCCCCGACACATACGAAAATGAGCCCATCACGACGTCCGATATCATCATCGCCGGGACCATATTCGCACTGACCCTAGCGAATGCCCTCTTGGCTATGTACCTAGGCTTCTATCAGACGATCGGATCTCGCTCTCCCATTAGAAGCACCTACGTGTGGATGATCTGGCTGGAGCTCCTCGTGTCATTTTTGATGGGTCTGGAATGCTTTCTTCACCTTCTCAAGTTTATCAAGCCCAGTAGGTCATCCATTTTGTTGTTATCCCCGTCAAGATTGACATTCGCTAACCGTTGCATAGGTTTTGCTTTTTATTTCACAATCCGTAAGCAACCCCGGATTTTGCAAGCCACCCGGTTTAGCAGTCACGACTCGTGCTTCGCATGGTCCTAACAGTGATTAGTTTTCTGGTGGTGCATTCAGGTGCAGCTTCTCCTTCAGATTATCATCAACCGTATTCGAGTCATCGTTCCAGATCGTCGCCGTTCGAAGATGATTATGATCGGAACGGCCACAGTCGTTACAGCCATCAACATCAGCGTTTTCAACATCTGGATACCTGCCAGGCTACAGATATCCCACCGGTACGTCAAAACAAGCATGCCCATAAGCAATGGCGCGAGATCTTCGCCCAGAAGCCGTGATTACTGAAGTGATCTTTGCTTTTGCGGATTCTTGGCACCGCCTTCGTAGTTCGCCACCGTGCTTAGCACGATCATTCGTACCATGGTACTAACATTTTCACAGATATGTCTTTATCAACGAAATCTGGGATCGTATTGAAAAGGTCCTCTACCTCATGATCGACGCGGCCCTCAACTGGTACTTTCTGAAAGTCGTCAAAGCCAACCTGATCAACAATGGCCTCCAAAAATACTACCGCCTCCTTCGTTTCAACCAACGTATTATCGTTCTTTCTTTGCTTATGGACGTCATGATCATTGCCGCTATGTCGATACCCAATTCTTTTGTGTGAGTACCTTACAGATTCTTGGCCGATATGGCAGCGCTAACCTTTATCAGTTACATTCAGTTCCATCCACTTGCATATCTCGTAAAACTCAACATCGAAATGACCATGGCCAATCTCATCAAGCGTATCGCGGTTTCCTCATCCCGCCGGACGGGCAATGCGTCTTTGGTGCAAGAATTCAACTCGTCAAACATGTCCTCGTCCGGACCTCGCTCAACTGTCAAGGCAGGCCGCCGCAGCTCCGTCATCGAACTCTCCAGCATGTTCTCACCGAAATCTCCCACTCATCCTCGTAATGGAAGAGCCGTCAGCTTTGCTCCGACGGGCAATCAGATCAAGAAGACGGAAGAGATTACTGTTCACAGTGAACCGAATCCGATGTATGGCCGAGACGTTGAGATGGGAATAGGGGCTGCCATAGGATCACCTGGAAAAGATGGAATCGTTGTAGACGATCGAAGCGTAACAAAAAGCAAGAGCTTAGATGACATCACAGAGGGCGGTGAGAGTGTCAAGAGCCAGGACGATGGCCCCAGCCCTCAATATCCAAACCCAAGAGACCCAGACAGTGATGATGAGGTTGCGCTCGTCATGCAGGGTAGGGGTCAGTGGAGTCATATGCAGAGGCGATGAATGTTCTCTACATTGTCACGAAAAAGAAAAAGAAATCACATCATAATTAGATACTAATAGACGACATGGTTCGGTTTGTCAAGAGCGATTCGCATCATACATAGATTGCAGCTCTCTAATATAAAAAAAAATTCTATTCAAGATCCACTTGGGGTTTTTGGCCATGTCTCTTTCGCTCTCTTTCCCACCTTACAACATGAACATGTCATTCTTCGCCATCCAGATCTCGATCCCAGGTCCAATCCCCTTACATCGAGGCACAGGTGCGTTGCTGCCTCGCCTCAGCCATCAACCTCCTTTTCCAAATCCCTGTATCATTGCTTGCATGACATCTGAAACGCTTTACGTCATCTAACGCATCCCTGGCAGTCCCGGCCAGAGATTCGAACGGCGCGGTTGAGGCGCACTTTGACTAGCAAAAGTCAGCCGCGGAGCGCACATCCTCGCCCAATCCCCGCGGAGAGTATGAGCTGAATTTCCCTCACGTAAAGAGAACGAAGAAGAACAAGGGGAATGGAGGGGAGGGGGATGCGGCAATTCCGCATCTTGCCGCTCGGGCAGCGAGCAGATGCCGTACCCCGCTGAACATCGTTTGTTCAACTCCATCCGTTCCCGCCGACAATGTTCCGGAGTTGCTGCACGGTGGAGCGCGGCGATCCTGTTGGACGGGGGAGGGGGGGTTCAGATCGCGCTTGGCCTTCTCTTCTCTATTTCCTCCGCGCAACGCATTGAAGAGGGCTAAATCGGCGATGCGGGAGTGGGTTCATTATGCTCTGTATGTATGTCTGTTCAGCTCCGGGGTCGCTTTTTTGGTCGCTTTGGGGCTGGTGGGACGAAGGTGGGTGGTGCACGGGGCTTGGGATGCGAGGGCCGCACGTGGGAATGTGGGATGGGGGAGCATGAGTGTATTCGAATGTCGCAACCCGAGCCGCAAACCTTAAGTGACGAGATTTCTTTCGTCCTCTGTCTGCAGCCCCGTCTCTGGTTTTTCGGTCATAATTGACTTGGGCGGTTGGTCACGCGCTGGTTCCCTTGCCCTCTGCGACAAGGTTTGTGCCAGCTATATGTTGAAGGATGGTCTGGATTCGGAATCGTTGCCGGGGGACTCTCGAGCGGTCCGGCAGTGTTTCACCTCTCCCGTCTGGTCAACCGTCGCATGTAACTTTAGCTATGGATGTGATGGGTCGTAGTGCCCCCCTTCTATGGATCGAAAGCACGAAAGGAGAAACTTGGGAAAGTTGTCAGCCTCGGATCGACTGGCCGCTGGGTTGGGTTTTTTTCCCATTTGATTGGTTTAGATGGAGCTTATGCAACGGTGATGCAGCCTTGGTGGGGTTTGTTGCGTGTTTGGTTGTCGCATAACACACTCTGCTTTCGCCCGGTTTTCTGCTAAAGACATAGTTGCCGTGATGAAAAGCGTCAAACATGGTTGCGCGCATCCAGCCACCCCCGATGAACGCCTCGAAACGACTGGTTCTACACCAACTTATCCTGTCTCAGCATAGTTCATCGCCATATATTACCAATCCGGATGGTGGGGCTGTGGGGGCGTCAACGGTGGGTGAATGAATCGTGCATAGTTTGGCGGGAGGCCGCTGCAGCCGTTAGTCCAGAGGCCGATCAATTATCGAGTTTTGGAAAAAGGCCCTAAGCATACTTCACCGGGTGTGTACAGACCGTGATGACTGAGTCGGGGGTTTGCTTGGGTATTAACGCAGGGTCGAAACTTTGGCCTTGGTTCTTGAGAGCGGTAACTTGCGTGGTTAGTGTGAATCTATCGGTCACTTGCGAGCTGAGCGGGCTGAGCGGGGAGAGTGAGGCTACTGTGGAATCTGGAGGGTGGTGATGTCTAGGGCGATGGGACGGGAAGGACGGTAGACGTAGAGTTGGGTCGCTCGCGTTGTTGAGAAAGCCTTTGATCAATACAGACTCGACGGCTGTGATATCATCCAAACTCCACACCACGTCTTTTGTGCTGGTTGACGCTTGAGCCCACGAAATGAGCCCTGATTCTACGACGGATTCAAGAAATTCAGATATGGCAGTAGATACGAAAGAAGAAGATCTTGTATGTTCATTTCGTCGATTATTCCCTCATACAGTGCGATGAGAACCTGTAATCTTTCATGAGAGCTGATGGATTTTCGTCTTGTAAGATTGCCACCGTTGTTCATTTCTTCAGGTCCCAACGATCTTCTTTGGAACATGCTCATCGTAATACAAGGTCTCACCAGTCTTGCCTCCAGCGTAGAGACCGACAGCGAGCTTCGCGACAGCCTCACCGCACCAGGCCGCTGGTTCTACCATCTCATCCCCGACCTCGTCCCAGATACGGAAGCGCTCGACCTCATGGTCCGCCATGACGCCCTTGTATTTGCCATCGATGACATCCTTTGGCATCTGTGTGCGTGTCAGCTTCGGATACACGCCCTGCACAGACACAAGCGGCTCTTCGTGGGCGAGGAGCTGTATGAATCGTGTCAGAGCCGCCTTGGTGGTACAGTACGGCATCCACCCGCTGTACGTGACGTCGGCGTCGCAGGCGGATGACAGGATAAGGATCTTCCCGAACGCAGCGTTTAGTGGATTGGATACTCGGGAACGTCGCAGATGTGGGAGCGCAAGCTGGCACTGCGGAGCCGCACGTTAGCGTCTGGCACGATCCATGTACGTATTTAAGGCGGAGGGGCGTACAATTCCCATAGTTCCGAATACATTCACGGCATACGTCTTTTGTACATCATCCATGTCTAGCGACTCAATCCTCTCAATCGGCGTGATAACTCCAGCAGTGTAAACCACGGTGTCCAGGCCTCCCAAGCGCGCCACGCATTCGTCCAAAGCCCTGGCACGATCGGATGCCGAAGTAACATCGCCCTTTATTGGAAACAAGCGACCGGAGTATTGTTTGGCAAGCGATTGAACCTCCAGGCTGACATTCAAGTCGAAGACAACGGCCTGGGTGGAAGGTGGCGATTTTGCGAAGATGGCTCTGACGGTTTCGAGGCCGATGCCCTGTCCACCACCCACGACAAGGATGGCTTGCGCATCAGGAGGCATTGTGTTTCTGTGGCTGGATTGACAGCGCGAAAAATTACTACGAACGGGCTGGTTTGGATGAAGCGGCGGTTTGCTGGCAAGGAGAAGCAGGTGGCAGCCGAACGCGACGAGGGCCTCCTAGTACTATGTGGCCGAGTCCCTGGCTATGATATCGCAAAGGACGTCCGTAACGTGCTCACAGCGACTTGAGGATGAGATTGAACATGCCATGGTGTCTATCGCCATTTTGTCTCGCTCTTCTCCGCAACAGACTGCCCCGCGCCAAGAGGTGTTTCTACGGCGAGATATTTGTGCCAAAAGCGTTGAACCTCCGAGGCCTCCGCACTCTGCTCCGGAGGAAACGGGCTCCGATCACACCGACGAGGGAAAACCGAACGGGTCCGCTCTTCCATTCACACGTGACGGCCAACTTTGCAAGTCGACAATTCACTCAATCTTAACCCAACAAGTTTGTGCAGTCCCGGAGCCTGCCAAAGAATGTTATGGAATTCGGCAAACGCAGCATTTAAAACCCCAGCCTTCCTTCGCCCTGCCCACACATAAACAACTCACAACCAGAAGCCGCAACCACTTATCCGCCGCCATGGACACTGAGGAACTGCTTGAAATGTGGGGTTATAGGATTCGCAAGTTCGTACCATCTAGGGTTTCAAATTACCGCAGTGTTCCACCTGGCGACCTCGTCGTTTATAACCCAGAAAACAAAATCTCCCAATTGCAGGAACACATTTCCATACTGCCGATGCGTAGAGATGACCGAACCATGGTGGTTTACATCGACGGGGCCTGCAGGAGTAATGGAACACCATCCGCAAAGTCTTCGTACGGCATCTACTTTGGTGAAGGTTCACCGTACAACTCAGCTAGCTTGATCGAGTCCTCAATACCCCAGACCAGCACTCGTGCCGAGACCGAGGCTCTAAAGCATGCCTTGGATATTATTGAAGACATCACGGACAAGGATCTTCGGCTTCAGCGTATCAAGATCGCCACTGATTCTAGTTATCTGGTGGATGCCATGTCGACCCATATCTACAAGTGGATCGAGAATGGCGGGCAAGGCTCCAGAGGCAAGATTCGTCATTTCGATCGGTTGAAAGAGATTCACAGGAAACTGGATTACATGGAATATGGTGATGAAGGCGGACGGGAGGTTGAATTTTGGCTTATACCTAGAGAGATGAACCGAGAGGCAGATGGTTTGGCTAACGCGGCGTTGGATCAAATGGAAGCCTGCAGTGCATCACACTGAGAGGATCTCCGTCTAGAACAGCTTGCGGCGTCCTAACCTAGCTAGCTCGCTCGCAAGCAGTAGACGAGATGACAAATGCGCCCCAAGAGGTGACACTAGAATGAACGAATACTAAGATGAAAGCCAAAGCATTCAAATGCATCCCATTTCTTGTTCCATTTCAGTGTTCCCATCCGATTTCCGATCGATATTGCTCTACAGCCAAACCCCCAGCTCAGATGCCCAGCGCAACATAGCCTTTTAAGTTTAAAAGAGTTAATCGTAGAACTGACAGAGTATTAATTGTCTGCTTCAAAAACATGCAAGAAATCCAAACCCAGGGTAGGACCGTAGGTCATTAGCTAGTGCTCACGAATATCATACGGGTCGCAATAGGCATACAAGTCAAGTCTTATTCACTGCAGGCGGGTCATACTCCAATGTGCGCGCCCAGCCCCAGAGCTGCGCAGTCGGCGAACACGATCCTATCAGCGCCTTCGGGGACGGCAAGAGTTCGGGAAAACGTCGGATCCGGCATCCACCTATCATGATCTGCGGTAATGGCTGTCGTCCACATGGCCTGATGCCGAGGCACCAGACTTCGGTTGCTCACTTCTCCCCGCTACATAATCTGGGGTCTTGCCGCTTTCCGCGCTCATCGATTATTCTCAAATTGTAATAAAGCTTTCAGTACCTCCAAGACGATACAATGTGCCCCTTCAGAGGTCGTGAGACCAGATAGGTATGCCGAATCGACTGCCGGAGCGAAGTAAACTATCAATATTCGATGGCTTCGAGTCATCTTTCAGCACTCCAACAAGCAACTCGTCTCATTTCAACTAAATACGCCATGTAAACATTTAGCCTCGCCTCTCGATGCCACACTGGTCGGCTTTAAGGGCAATAGGCTGTAAGCTATTTATAGCCTATCTAACGAGTCCGTAGAACCGAGTAAATCAATCCGTCTTTCTAGAGCCATGAATGCAAACTGTCTTGATTTTCCAGCAGGGATTACATTGAAAACGAAGAAAAGAAACTAAGCTGCACTGCTGTACGGTCCGAAGCTCTACATGGCAACTGTACAATCCAGCCGAATCCGACTTTCACCCAATATACCACCAAGATGGCCCTGTCAATCATGTGGGTTTCAACTGGATATTTCCCCTTACCATGCCTGAGAGGCGATTCAGGACTTGCGAGTCGCCCCCCATAATCTTGGCATCGATCCATTCTCCAGATTTTTCCCGTCCTCTCCGCAGTCCTCTTGCTTGGCACTGGGGTAATTCCCACGACGCCAAGGGCCTATCCCACTTTCTTTCGCGAGACATGCATTCTATTGGATCTAGAATCACGATAGCCCAGGCCTCAGCTCCGCATTGCGTAAAGAGTTGTCAGCCATGTACATAGGTAGATAGCGGCGCATGGACCGATGCTGTCGAGTTTGAGTACAAAGGCGCGCAGTCCCCACTTCAATCAAAGTCTCCTCTCGTTCAGCAGACCCTGAGTGAAAAGTATTACCCTTGTATAACTGTTCGATTGAGGGAACTTCTCGTTTAACAACTACGGAAATCTTTATCCCGATTGATCGGGCACTCTGTTCCCACCCCGCAGACGTGTCCACCATCGCAGAACGGAACGATGGCTGACTTCAAGGATGATGTGAGTCATATTGAGAAGACATTATCATCAACGTCCTCCAATGCTAGGGACATAAGCCCCGAGCATGACTGGACACCGGAGGAAGAAAGGGCTATCGTGTATGTTATGTATCCCCATTGTCAGCATCCAGCCACATCAGACCAACACTAGCATAGTAAAAAGGCAGACTGGCGGGTTTTCCCCATGCTCTGCATTGTCTTCGGGCTTTCACTTCTGGACCGTACCAATATCTCGTCAGCGTACATCGCAGGTCTGGCCGAAGACTTGCGGCTTGATATTGGAGCCCGATACAACATAGCTCTACTTATTTTCTTCGTGCGTGAGTAAATCAATAGCCACATGATATGAAAAGTTATTGAATTCAGTGCAGCATATGCGCTCTTCGAGCTACCATCAAACTATATCATAAGACGTCTTGGGGCAAGACTCTGGCTTCCCTTTCTAATCACTGCATGGGGAGCTTGTGTTCTTGGAATGGGCTTCATCCATGACTGGAAAGTGCTGACAGTATTGAGAGCCTTCCTTGGGTTGTTCGAGGCTGGATGTAAGATTGCGCCATGAACCCTGAGAAAACAGACAGCTAATGTAACACAGTGTTTCCTGGCGCTATTTTCATCATTGGCTCCTGGTACAGACAGTACGAGACTGCCAAACGTGTGTCCGTTTTCTACATGGCCTCTTTGCTCGCAAGCGGCTTTGGTCCCATCTTTGCATACGCCTTATCGCTTATTAGTGTTGGCAATGGCATGTACACCGCTGGATGGAGATGGATCTTCATCATCGAGGGCATTGCGACCATTGTAGCTGGCCTCGTTGCCCCCTTCTTCTTGATCGAATGTGCGTATCACTCTCATGACTACATATCCGAAGCTCGCATACTCACCCATACAGTCCCGGAACGCGTCAAATTTCTGAATGATCGCCAAAAACACATCGCGATCACTCGTGTCAGTCTCGAAAAGAAAGGCGCACATTCAGAGCACCCGACCGTGAAGGAATCACTCAAGATGCTCGCGGATTGGAAGATTGCAGTCTAGTAAGTTGTAATTCGTAAGAAGATTAGAATCAAGCTGATGTAAAAGTTCCATTCAATACTTCGTCTCTGCTTCCAGCGTCTATTCTCTCGCCTTCTTCAAACCCATTATCCTACGCCAAGGTATGGGCTTCAGCTACGCCATGGCTCAACTACTTTCTTCACCTCCCTACGTCTTCGCGATTATAATGTCCTTGACATTTGCCTGGATCTCCGATAGGATCAAGATGCGATGGCCAATTCTAGTCTCCCAATCCGTTATCGCCATCATCGGATTGCTAATTATTCTTTACGCCTCGTCCCCTGCTGTCCGATATTTTGGTATCTTCCTGGCAACATTTGGTACTCAAGCCAACATTCCGGGAAGCCTGGCGTATGGCCAAAACCAGACAGCCAAGATTCAGAAGAGAGGTGTAGTTGCAGCAGCCATGATCAGTGTGGGAGCCGCCGGTGGCATTACCGGTAGTACGATCTTCCAGAGTAAAGATGCTCCAGTAAGTATTCAGGCTTCTTGCACAAGCGTCAGCTAATTTTTGTTCTAGCTCTATCTCCCTGGCATGTGGGCTACAATCGCGATGCAAATGTTGTATTCCATTGTCACTTTCTGCATGTCCATGCATTTCCGACGCATGAACAAGCTCGCGGACGAGGGCAAGCGACCTGCTTTAGAGGGTGTGGAAGGATTCCGCTATGCGCCATGAAAACATATTAGGGTGAAATCTGTCTTCAACATTATAATATGATGGCAAACGACCCGAAGAGTTTGGACTCGCGGGCCTATTCTTGTAGAATGAAAAATATTGCAATGATGTCATCTCAATCTTCCACACCCTTTAATCCGCTGTTCAGTAGATCTCGTATCTCCTCTTCTTTCCCCTCTG
Source organism: Corynespora cassiicola (assembly GCA_022059125.1). Lineage (NCBI taxonomy): Eukaryota > Fungi > Ascomycota > Dothideomycetes > Pleosporales > Corynesporascaceae > Corynespora > Corynespora cassiicola. Next base: position 3,452,366 of record JAEUWY010000006.1, on the reverse strand, counting down.
CCTCCTGGCCATTCTTTTGTTTAGGAGTCAGCTCTATCCCGAGTATGAGTGGTTTCCATGCCCTATCTCCGAGTATCTTATGAACGCAAATGCTCATAAACGAGAACGCAGGATAGCAGAACCCCAAAACAATCATGAATATCTCCGAAATGGGCTTCGAAGACCACAATGCAAGAAAGAAAAAAGGCAGATGGGAGAGGTAGATGGGAGTCGCATTAAATCGCCATTCTCTGTGAAGGCTGCAGAATCGCATCATAAAGTAGAGCCAAAGAAGCCAGGAAACCGTCTCGGTGATCTCTGATGGGTTGCCGATGAGGGCCGGCAGAGGCTCTGCGATGCTCGCGAAAAAACGGACGTGCTACGATGTAAGCACATCTCTCATAGGCCTATAGTAAATCTTACCCTTACCTCATTCGCAGAATCTATAGCATGTTGGACTGCTTCGGGCTGCTTCTCCATGTAGCCGATGATAGCTTCAGGACTAATTTGGGTAAAATCAACGGCCCCCTTGTCCCTACTTATTGCGATCAAGAATTGCGACCGAAGATTTCTTGATTGCTTGCTTGCTTGCTTGCTTGCTTGCAATTATGAGACCATGCAGAATGGAAATCACGATCCAGAATATATCAGCGAGGAAGTAGCTTGGGTTTTCGCGGGAGAAAGTTCCTGGGATCCGGTAATGCACACGGACCGGCCGCATCGAGTATTCGTCCCTTAAAGACTTTGAAGGCGCAGAATCATCAGGGCCGAATCGCGTCATGGTGAGTAGCAATAGAAACGGGTATGACGAGGTGAAGAAAGTTATCGCGAAATACTCCTTTTAAATGAAATGTTTTTGTGGGTCTGAGGATTCGACATGGAACGCCTTGGCCAGGTCAACAGATAAATACAAGGTACTGCGCCTCATAACAGCAGCTTGGGCTGGGGGCCGAATAATGCTTTCCTTTATCAGGGAATGACAAAAATAGGACCGTTTGACAATCATGAATGTCTAGCAAGCAAGCTGGAGTATTGCAAGCGACATGGGAGCGAGCTATTATTCTGTACATCAGGTTAAGAATTAGGGCGATCCAGCAGCCGCAAGGCTCAGATTGACAAGATAATGACTTCAAATGGTACAGTAAAATCCGGCCGCCCTATAACCACAGTCTTGGTCATTCCACGGCCATAATTTCGCTTCACCTATCAGGCAGTGAAGAAGTTTAATCCCAATGCTTTTCAGCTGTAGGACACCTAACGGATTCATTATCCTGTTCCCGTCTGGCTCGTCAGGCCTCCATCTACAATCAAACTCTGGCCGATAACATATTTGCTTGCTTCGCTAGCGAGATATAAAGCAGCATTTGCGATATCCTCGGGCTCACCCAACTTCCCGTTTGGAACGTTGTGCTGTGTGATTTTCCGGAACACCTCTCTATCCTCCTCTTTATCACTTCTTCCAAGGTTCTCCACCAGTGGTGTTAATATCATTCCAGGAACGACGCAATTCAATCTGACGCCTTTGGGAGCGTACATAACACCAGTCACCCTAGTAAAATGTATTATGGCAGCTTTCGCAGACGAATAAGCGATCTGTGGCTTTCCGAGGTAGGATACACCGGCAATCGATGCATTGTTCACAACAGCCCCAGAACCCTGCTTTTCCATGATTGGCAATACGTGGTGACAGGCCAGATATACGCTCTTCAGGTTGAGGTTGATCTGAGAGTCCCACGCCTCCTCGCTCAACGTCGCAGGATCCCCCGCTTTTGTCATGCCCACATTGTTGACGAGGATATCGATTCTTCCGTACTTATCGAGGACGGCGTCGACAACCTTCTTGACATCAGACGAAGACGTCACGTCGGCTGTTGTGACGTCGCATACGCCGCCTTCGGCTCGTAACCGAGTCGCGGTGAACTCGGCAGCCGCCAGGTTCAAATCGCAGCCGAAGACTTTGGCGCCGTTGGAGGCAAGAGCACGGGCGATTGCTGCACCATTTCCCCAGACGTTTGAGCCCTCGACTTTGGTTTGGCCGATGCCCATTATGAGTGCGACTTTGCCATTGAGGTCGGGGAAGGTAGGGAAGAGAGGCATATTGAGTGGAGCCAAGGACAGCCAAGGACAGCTGATGGGGTATTTATGAAAAAGCAATTGCTATTCCTGACAGACCAACAACAAAAAGCATACGCCAGATTGTTCTAGGTAGTATGGGCGGGCAAGATTGGACGATGAACAGTTGTCTCTGCATCCGGTCGGGTATCCTCGCCTTCAAATAGATCGCAGGCGCCAGCGGCTCGACTGAACATACCAACACAGCCTTGTGAGCCAGCTCGGTATCCATTTTCCTTACAACTGATCGCGGGGTATACTGTGGGGGGATCGTGGAGTGTCCGACGGGGTCGCCAACGTCGGCACCGCGGGGGCCATGGTGCAATCCGGAGCGGAGTCCACCTCCCCGCAGCTTATCCGTAGGGAAGGTTGGCCGAACGAGCTACCGCTTCCAGCAAGTCGCGCGTGACCCCTCCATTGCGTCGCGAACACGAAGTCACCCTGCAGGGTGTATAAGCTGAGGAAACCTCAACAATTGCTTGGGCTGACCCGAGTCTCCCTTCTCACTTTCTTGTTCTCATGCTGTTGCGATCAAAATCTCTGGTGTCAATTGATTCTCTAATTTAGCCCATCAAAAAATAGCCGTCATTGTGAGCCCTACAGTTGTCAAACTAGTTTAGCACCATGGGCGACTTCACCTCTCAAGAAGCGATTCCCTCGCACCAACGCTGCGAACCTGGCTCCGTGCTCATTTCATTGGGCGAATTCCCGCCGCCCGCAACCTCTGACTCGGTGGACGCTAGCAAAACGACTCAGGACCTCATCAACAAGCTCATCGATGCAATTAGCAAACAAGACTCCTCTGCTATTTCAAAGCTCTTCTTGCATGATAACAGCTATTGGCGAGACCATTTGGCCCTCTCATGGGAATTGAGAACAGTGAAAGGTAGCGACGCCATTGTGGAGTACTTGAGCAAGAGCAAATCACCAATCACGAAAATTGAGATCGACACTGGCTCTGCATTCAAGTCGCCGCAATATGGTGCCATTGATGCTTGGGGTGAGTCGATGGGTGTTCAGTCCTACATTACCTTTGAAACAGACGTTGGACGGGGGAACGGTATGATACGACTAGCCCAAGACAACGGCGACTGGAAGTTTTTCACCATCTCCACGACCTTAGCTGAGCTCAAAGGTTTCGAAGAGCCTGTCGGCAAGAGAAGGACAAAGGGCGTCAAACATGGTGGAAACCCAGATCGCAAAAACTGGAAAGAGACCAGAGAGGAGGAAGCCGAGTTCAAAGACAGCGATCCCAAAGTCCTCATCGTTGGTGCTGGGCAAGGTGGTCTCACTATAGCAGCAAGGCTCAAGATGCTCAACGTCACCTCGCTCATGATTGATACGAATGAGCGTGTCGGAGACAACTGGAGAAAGCGGTACCGACAGCTTGTACTCCACGACCCCGTCTGGTATGACCACATGCCATACGTACCGTTCCCCGCTCATTGGCCGGTTTTCACACCAAAGGACAAGCTAGCTGAGTTCTTCGAGTCGTACGTGAAGCTCCTCGAGCTCAACGTTTGGACATCGACGTCTATCAAATCAAGCTCGTGGGATGAGGAAAAGAAGCAGTGGACTGTCACACTCGAACGAAAGAAACCCGACGGTACTACAGAGACTCGGACGCTGCACCCACGACATGTCATCCAGGCAACGGGCCACTCAGGGAAGAAGAATTTTCCCACTATCGAGGGTATGGAAGACTTCAAAGGCCACCTTCTCTGTCACTCCTCCGAGTTCCCTGGAGCACGCCTTGATGCAAAGGGTAAAAAGGCCATCGTGGTCGGATGCTGCAACTCTGGCCACGACATCGCGCAAGACTACTGCGAAAAGGGATACGATGTAACAATCGTGCAGCGCAGCACGACCTGTGTCATCTCGTCCGAGTCCATCACCGAGATCGGACTCAAGGGCTTGTACGAGGAGGGCGCCCCGCCCACCGAGGATGCCGACATCTTCCTTTGGGGCTTTCCCAGTGAACTGTTCAAGGTGCAGCAACTCAAATTGACAAAGGTACAGAACGAGGCTGATAAGCAAACCTTGGATGGTCTCCGAAAGGCGGGATTCGGAATCGACATGGGGCCGCAGGATGCTGGTTTGCTGATGAAGTACTACCAGCGTGGAGGCGGGTACTACATTGATGTTGGAGCTTCGCAATTGATCATCGATGGCAAGATCAAGATGAAGCAGGGCCAGGAGATCTCGCAGGTCTTGCCCAATGGACTAAAGTTCGCTGACGGGTCTAAGCTCGAGGCCGATGAGATCATCTTTGCGACTGGTTACCAGAACATGCGGTCTCAGGCCCGCCTCATCTTTGGTGATGAACTTGCTGATCGGGTTGGTGATGTGTGGGGCTTCAATGAGGAAGGCGAGTTCAGGACCATCTGGCAGAAGAGCGGACATCCAGGATTCTGGTTCATGGGTGGAAACTTGGCAATTTGCAGGTATTATTCTAGGATTCTTGCTTTGCAGATCAAAGCTGCGGAGGAAGGTATCTTGGCATAGTAGCTCCACGTGTGGTTTGGAAAGTAGGTTAGACTGATATGTAAAGATTAGGCTAGTATATCGCGGGTGCACGCCGGAATGGGAAATAAGAACGTGTTCTATTATCTTGCAAAAAATGACCTAGGTTCTTGATACACTGAAGTAGGACGTGAGATGTCAGGGGTATAACTCTACTGCAAATCAACTGCAAACTAAGCTCTCTCATCGTCGCTTATCTTAACGACCACCGATCCAATACCGGTTGTCTTGTTCCAAGTCCTGTGTGCCTCGGGATATTCCTCCAAAGTCAAGAACCGCTTGATCGGAACATGAATCTTGCCCTGCAAGGAAAGATCAAACAGAGCCTTCAACTCGGGAACGAATGTTGACTGGTCTTTGTCAATGTAGAAAAAGCTAGCCTTGCGCTTGGTGGTCATGCACAAGTTTTTCATCATCAACTTCCCGAGGGAGGGGTATTGGCTCCTGGGTTCTTCTCCGTTGAGAATTTTAGAATTGCCTCCGTATCCGATAAGGTGGCCGTCGTTTGCAAGTATGCTCCAGCTCTCGTCGTACGACTCAAACCCGAGGGGATCAAATACGATGTGCGCTCCCCCCATGTTCTTCATAGAGTCCATCCAATCCTTGTTCTTGTAGGTAAACGGAACCGCACCATATTCTAGCAAAGCTGCATGATTTGATTCGGAAGCAGTACCGTAGCACTCAGCGCCTTGCAGCTTGCAGAGAGAAAGAATAGCGAACCCGACAGCACCGCTGAGTCCGTGAATGAAAACGCGCTGTCCCTTGAACACTTTCGCCGTTCGATAAACCATGCCGTAAGCTGTAGTCCAATCAAGAACCATGGCCACAGCTTGTTGGAGGTCCAAGCCCTCGGGGACAGGGATCAAGTACTTTTCGGGGAGGTTGGCGAGGTCTGCATGCGCATCATACTTGGAAAGACAGGCGACCATGTCGCCGAAGTTGAACTTCGATTTGGATGATCCGGTTCGGTGGACGCGGCCGACAAGGGTGTATCCCGGCGTGAATGGGGCTTTCTTTTGATTTGGGTATGTTCCCATCCGCATCTGAATATCAGACCCTCCCATTCCAGAGTATATGATTTTGACTTGTACTTCATTGGAGGACGGAGATGGGATCTCTGCAGTGATAATTGACACGTTCGAGGGGTCGCCGAAGCCCGAGATGAGAGCCTTTCGGATAGTGGTAGACATGTTCCTGACTATAGACTTGAGATTCAGGAGATTGTTCCGTGTCGGCGATGAACAAAATAAGTGACTAGATGTCAATGGTAGGTGAAAGTTGCGGTGGCTTGATTGTTAATGTCTTTCCCTTGGCCATGGCGAGTGCTTTTATAGAAGATGCAATCTGAGTCTTGCGGGCGTAGTAGCATGAGATCATCCATTATCATTACGGTTATGGGTAAAATGTTGCAAAGCCATCCCATGAGCTGAAAAGAGTAGCAGAGTGTGTTGCGCCTCTGTAACCGAAAGGGCAAAGACTACGGCCGAATCGGCTCGAAATTCACCCGGCTCGGTTGGACTACCGAACATAGTAATCACTATTCCTGAAGAAACCTAGCGCATCTTCTGTCAAGGGATTGTTCCGCCGTGTTTCACGGCCCCCAGCTCCTCCCTTTCGTTCATTTCCTCCGACGGAATGTTCCATCAAGTCCGAGAGCAACGAATGCACTGCGCACCGGTACGCGTTCTAGTTGCTGCTTGCGTCTTTGTACAGTCTGTTCAGATTACTCAAATTTACTGCAGAGGGCAAACATCTGTATTCCAGCGATGGATTTAAGGACCGGCCAGCTCACGCTCAATAAGGGCTTCTGCAATCGCTGTTATCATAGCTCAAGATCGATTGATTCAAGCTACTAAATTCTTTGCGCAGGCAGCATCTTTCCAAATGAGTCCTACACAGCCACCCTCGACTAGAGAATAGTGAGGCAGCCACATCAGCTAGGATGTGGCGATGCTCCCTTCTGTTAATCCCTTACGCGCGCTTCCGGTAATTGAGCCAGGGTGCAGCATCCTTTGCTGCACGGCGACATCGGAGCCCAGGTCGACTCCAGAATCATCTATAGGCAACGGCACACGTACATGGCGTTGGGATTGATCTTTATTTTATGAAATCCATGGAACCGCTAGGAAAGCTACCTATGTACAACCAGAATTCTGCAACCGAGTCTTGCAAGGAGTCAAAATCCTACCAAAGATTTTCAAGGAGAGAAGGAATTCAAGCCTTGGAATGAGAAGGAAAACCAGATCCAAGCCTTCTCCAAAAACGCTTTCCCTTCGAAAGTGGAGCCGCCGATAGCTTTTGGAATGAAAGCCAATTCGGAATCGAGTCCAAGGGCCGTCCGCAACTCTCATGGTGCGCATTCTGATGCACACCCAGGTCTACGTGTCCATGCGCCTCCCAGTCAGAAATGCCACCTGACTTCTCGACAAAATAATCTTCAATAAACCGAGCGAAAATCTCCACATCCTTCAGGGTGCTACAGGCCCCGAAGCTAGCCCTCACCATTCCGAAGGCCATTCCGATCCTCACGTCATCCGCCTGGCCACACCGGAAACCTGAGTCATACGCTCTTCGCAAATCTTCAGATCTGTGCCCGAGCATCTGGGCCATGCCCGCAGGGTTACAGAGCCCACCCGAACGCACGTGTATGTTTCTTTCTGCGGCGAGGTTGCCTACTTTCGAGGCGGAAACCCAGGCGCCACGGCTATTGACGATGTTGAATGCGACCGTGCCACCCTGACTTGTCGCATCTCCATATATAGATGACGGATCCTTGTAGATGACACACACCTGCCCTCCGTTGAAATGTCGGAGGCGACTGAGTCGTTCGTAGAGGTCTTTGGCCAACCATCCGGTGTGTTTAGAGATTTCACTCAGCCCACCATACATGTCCTTGTGCACATGGATGGCGCAACTGAGGGCAAGAACACTGTGCGTTGCACCGGTTCCATCCTCCAGTCTAGCACTGAGACTGCCTTCTTTTCTGGCGAACCACGACTGGTCGCACGTGATCAATTCAGTGGTACCACCACCGAAATAGCGACGCTTATCAAAGACGTGCGCCGCAGACTTGCGGACAATCAGGGCGCCCAAGTCTGGAGAGCCGAAGGTCTTGTAGAATGACAATGTGAGAAAGTCCGGTGCGGTATCATGGTTACTCAGGTCCAAGGGGCTTGTGGAAACTAAAGCTGCAATGTCAAGGAGCGTGTAGGTTTGTGGGTGGCGGCCAGATGAGCGCAGTCTGGACGACCAGTTGAGGGGCAGGCGTCTTCCGTTCATGTTAGATTGTGCTGGGTAAGCAAATAGAGCAGGTCGTTCATTTGAATTTTTAAGGCCGCCGTGTTCTCCATTGGCGATCCAGTCCTCGGTTTCTTCATCGGAAAGTAAGCAGTGACTCGTAGCCGATAGCTCCCGGACTCCGACCAGACTGGTGTGAGAATCTCGATGGTAATAGTAGTCGAAGCCTTGCTCATGTCCATGAAAGGCCTCAAGCACAAGCTTGATACCAGCTGTCGCGTTCGCCACGAAGATGACCTCGAAGTGTTCCGGGCTGGCGTTGAAAAGCTCCAAAACCTCCTTCCTAGTGTTTTGGACTATCACTTGCGATGTGCTGGGAGTTTTTGCAGAAGCTGAGTGAGGGTTTGCAATGAGGTAGGATTGAATTTCCTGCGAAAACATTTCGATAAAGGATCGAGACGGAAGAGCAGTTCCCGCGTGGTCGAGGTAAGTGGTTCCTAGAAAGAGAGTTACTAATTTGGTAGGTAGTCATAAGGAAAACATACTTACCTTTGAGCATAGGATACTCTGTCTTGCGGATTGCTTCCACTCTGTCGTTATACACCAATCTTCCTGCATCTGCGTGTCTCCATATGCTGGAAGGGAATCTTGACTGGAATAATAATTTCATGTTGACATAGAAGAGCTCGTAGTTTGGATAATAGTCGAGGTAATGGTTCCAGCCTACCTTTTAACCACGGGAATCGAGTGCTGCCAAGATATGGAGACGAGCTGAGTTCAGGTAGGGTGGGCCATCTAGGTAGACAAACAAAGGGTACAAAACAGGCCGTGCTCAACCCTTCACGTTCTCTAGGAATGGAATTTGGCTCAGTTGAGCACCAAAAAGCAAAGGTCAAACACGGGAAACACCCTGTCGTCACACACGGTTTTTGAAAGTGGTAGGTTTATGGGGCGGAAGTGGTGCGGCCTCATGCATCATCCTTTCTTATCAAGGCCCAAAATTCTGCTCATCGGCCGGGGGGTGGCCTCCCTCCGAGCGAAAGACGCCGACGACTCCTGTAGCTCTAGTTTTTCATTCCCTTCCAGATGACGATACGCCCCATCCCCACCATGCTTACTGAACCACGCCCTGGTGAGCATATCCAATCACCTTGTACATCCTAAGTACCAAGACCTAGTAGCTTCGCCTATCCTTGACTCCTATTTACTCATATGATTGCGTTAGTTTGAGAAAGGTGTGAGGTCTGATAGCCACACACACACCCCAACTAGATTCTCCGCAGTTAATCAAGGCATAAGTGCGGCGGAGTGGCAGCGGTTCGGCGCGTCCATTCTCAGCCATGGTTTCGTTGGCCAAGTCTCAAATGTACCTGTTTTTGGACATGCCTCGATAAAAAAATCAACTACGACCTGCAAGTCGATCATGTAATTCGAAAAAGAGGCTTCAGATGCATCATGTTGTACCAGGAGACCGCCAACATGCAGATACGCATAATCTACCAGCCTTGCCATTTTGTGGTACATGCCTTATACGTACATCATATTCTAAATACTGATGATGAAAACCCCTAGGTGCCTGAACACACCCCCATTCTCCTGCGGTGACCGAACGTACCTTACAGCCTCCTGCGCCAATGCGGCGTGGCCCTAGTAGAGTAGACTCTTTTAGCTCGACGTTTGTTCTTATTGGCGGACTCGAGATCCTGAAAACGAAGGTGGTCAGCCTCGCTTATTCACGTCCTCGTGGTCACTTAGCCCATGAACCGGGCGTCGAATATGCAGGTTGCCCTTAGATTACGCACTGGACAACTGTTCAAACGTGTAACCCGGATTATATTGACCCAACGCTGCGGAAAGGCGGGCGCCATTTTCACTCGCCCTCGAATGTGTCCAAAGTCCGATAGCTGTGTAGGGCGATATCGCATGAAGGAGGTCCAAACGAAAGTTATGCGATGCATCAAATAGGCCTCGAATGCCCTGTAGACTTGTGCATAACTGTTTCTAGGGTTTGGGCTGCCAAAACGGTCAAGGAATTTCAGGCTGCCGTTTACGAGGCTAGAAAAGGTCAGCGCCGGAGTAACCATGCCGGTCCAGATCTCGTCACTGAAAAGCTGCAGGATCGCTTTGGGCGTTTGGATCGCAAAGTCCCAGCCTGCTCTGTCTGCCCAAACACCCCGGGGGTCATTGATCACATGGCCAGTCCGCTATTGGCCCAAATCTTCGCGGATCATGCCTTTTTGTGGCCATGTCAGGACGAATTCGTCAACCTTTAAGCACAATCAGGCCTGGGCGCCTGGGATGCTGACGTTCGGGGGGAAAAGAGCCGAAGATCTTCAAACTAGTGCCGTTGTGGGGCCCTGTGCATTACTTTTTGCGTAAACCTCGACGTCGATCGGTGGCTAGATTGCACCTCGCTAACCACCATCACAAGTCAAAAAGGTCATCTAATCCAAGAGATTCATACGAAAAAGAAAATCAATGATCCTTCTGCGGCCCGAATCCTCAGCAGGAAAGTTGGTTTAACGATCGTCTGGTGCTTTGGGTGTGCGGAAATCCCGCGGGCCTTTGTCCTGGGTCTTGATTCGATATCTCACTTATTGTCTACCGACTGCATGGCCTTGGTCTCCACCAGGGCGCTTGTGATTATCTGCATATTGATTCGATGAGCAGCTAAGGTACCGCACCCATACATACCCATGCTGTCGATAGAAGTGGCATGTGTTCGGATTGGGATGTTGGCTCTGCGATCATCTTTAGCGTGTGATTGAAACGTATGTTCCCAAATGCCGACCCAGCGTGATCGCTCGGGTGCATCCGAGACATCCCCTTCCGCGGATCCGACAGATCATGAAAAGCGAAAGCCAAAGAAAGGCGCGATTTTATGTTTGACACAAGGAATTTCATTACGACCAAGGCGATCACCTTCGGCAGTGATGTCCATGCTACCAAATGGCCAACAGGCCCCGAAAGAAATCCGAGCAGGCTAGAATATCACTCGTAACCAATCATTTCAACCATCACGTCTGTCACAGTTTTCATCAACATGAGTTGGCATGGCTAGGTGCGATGGGTCAGAATCCTTCCTCGATATCAATGAAACTTCTCCATAGGGATAATATGCTGCTACTTGGCACCGAGACCACCCACACCAATTCAAATCGCCGAATAGACTTCAGCCCGCGGCGCAGTGATGGTCTCACACACCGTATAGTTGACGAGAAAAACAACATGGGCTGGCGCTTACGTGACTGCGGGCAGGTACGAGATAACGCGAGCTCTTTTGAAGATGCGTTGCAATCGCCGATCAGTATTTTCTTGTGGAGCCAATTCATTATTTTCCCTGTCATGATCCCGCAAACTAGAGAGTGTGACCACAGCGTGGACCCAATAGTCTGGTAATAGTCCGTATCGTCGTCACATCCCTGAGAACCGAGAGTCGGATTTGCAAGAAACACATTACTGTTAGTACTCGATTTATGTCAAGGATATTTGTAAAACAGAATCACACATTGAACCTTTCCCAATCAACTGTAAAGGATTATCACTTTCATTAATCTCAGAAAAAGCTTTTATTATGTGATCAATTAGCATGTACAACAAAGGCGATACCAGAAGCTTACATAGCCCAATAGGAGGATTCTTACCATCGGGGTATATGAAATGTAGCTAAAAGACTTGAAAAGTTCCGTCAGTAAGCAATGACAACCAATTATATAGGCTATGAAGTAGTGTTAGACTATTCCAATCCTAGCATCTAATCAGCATTTAGTTGTCTCAGCACATAATGCAGAGCACTCTTCATTTTCTTGTCAAATATTCACCAAAGGATTTTATCAGTCGAAAGTATTTCCAAATTGTGGTGCATTTTGATGTTTTTTAAGTTTATGCCCATAAGAGCGATCTGTTGCATAAGCTGTGAGAGCTTACCCTTTGTCTCTCCCGCAAAAAGTTTAGTAATGTTGCAAACATAAAATAAAAAAATTAGGAAATAATTAATTTCATCTGATATTTGTATTATGGCTACAAGTTGTAAGGTTCTTCCCGTTCAGAATTCCACCATCGAACGCCCAGTGCAGAACCTCAAACGGGACAGCGGAACGTCGCATGCTACAGAACACAAGCAAGGCTTAAATTTAGGATTGCCTTCGTCGCATTAGAAAGATCCTTGCAAATAATCGTACTTCTTAATCTCGGAAACCATGATATTGATGCAAGGCAACGAACGTGGTGGATATCACAAATCATTCACGCAAAGATTTGGAATAGCGAACTAGGAATAAATGCCTAGCACTTGTTCAAAATACTTCCTACCTACCCATCACAGCCAGAGATTCTTCAAATACCTTGGCAGCTATGTAAGTGACTGGAGTATGAAATACTTGGAGAGAGCGTTCCTTGAACTGCGTTCCGCCAGGACCGTTATTGTAATCCCCAATTCCCGCCACTGAGGTAAATGCCACATCTCGTCTCCGTAAAAGCTCTGGTTTTTGGGAACCTGCTTCATGATCTTATCGAATAGATTCTTGCACTGCACAAACATTAATGCGTAATCAATCGTCATTTCAGATATCGCGGCTTCCATTTGGGGGACCAGCGTTTTAAGAAAGGCTAGAGGACCTCTGTCTTCAATGATTGAAGTTTTTCTCTTCGATTTCTTCCCAGAACTACCGTCTGCCTGCGATTCAAATAATGTCAGATGAGCATCTAGTTGATAAAGTACCCTGATCAAGGGCTCTTCATCATTTAGATAATCTCGGATGATCCGGATGACAGGGTTTGGCTGAAGGTCCCACTTCGAGCTGTTTATCATTAACCTCCTAGCCTCTGAAAGAGAGCCCGTTCCCATGACCCAAGCAGTGCCATAGCCGGCCGCTAGCATCATACGGTTATGCATGGCTTCTGTAGTGACCGGAAGCTCACCCATAAATATAGGGTGGATATGGCGCGAGATTATAGCTTCCATTTCAGGCCACCTGTATTGGAGAAGTCCGGATTGACGAAGACCGTTATACATATGAGCTGTCGCAAAGAAAATTCGATGAGAATTCGCAAAGTCAAGTTCAAATTCCTCCAGTTTAACTCTCAATGCGAGTAATACTTTTCCGCAAGTGGTTGGGCTATTCTTGTAGATGTACATGGGATCCAATGGCGGGAGATATTTGGTGTCTCCTAGAGCTTTCAGCTTATCGGGGTCCCCAACTCTATCAGGTATGGTGCTGCACGACTCGATCAAATTTGTCTTTTGATAAATTGAGAGATCCAGGTGCCTCCATACATCTCGGTGTACCCCAGATAGTTGATGGTGTGCCGGCAATTGTCTGAACAAACGATATTGTGTCATCTGACTTGGCGCAAGAGTTGCATAGGATGCAAGCCTGAGAACACTCTGCCCGAGATGAAGAGGCCTCTCATCTTTGTTCTCCGCAGAAAAGCCAAGAATCATCATTTTGTGTTCTGTTCTCAATCCGCAGCAGCGAAGCTCTGAGAATGCTTTAGCTGAGCAATCGCCTGTATGCGCAATAGCATAAAGCATATAAGCACCAATGATAGATATGGATGAAAGTGCATCTTCAGTGTAAATCTGAGCAAGAGATCGAGATATCTCATCGAGGCTGTTGACACTAAGTATGGGGCTACCTTCTTTATCTTCTTCCCACATGCATCGATGTTCCTATCATGCCGTTAGCAGATTGAGTAGCAGTTTTGGATGATAAAATGTGTTTACCCATTCGGTTACAAAACCAATCAAAAATTTTGAGAGAAATTCATGAGTGGATCTGTGCTGCTCATGGGAAAGGTACTCCATTCGCTTAGGTACCAAGACTAACTGGCCCTTTTGGCCCAAGAAACACCAAAGAGTTTGTTGGATATGACTCAGCCCGGGCACCAGGATCTCGTCTTGGGAAAATTCCCCGCGTAACTCTGTTACGCGCTTGTGGGCAGTCTCTCTCTCGATGTCTATGAACTCGAATGTGGCATCGGTGATAAACGCTACAACTTCTAGAGAGAGCTCTCCATTGTGGTATGCTATCCACTCATCGATGACATATGCAATCGCTTTCCGTGCATCTTCGCAAAAGCACTCCCATATGAAATAAGCTTCTTCGAGAGGATCGACAAGCAATTCATATTGCGGTTCAGGGGGTATTGAGGGCTCCGTTGACGTCGACTCTCCAATATCTTCGCCCGCGTCTTCCGTGTCATCGATTTCTTCACTGTCATGATATTCATAGTTCAAGCTCTCTAGTTTTGCGCTAAGCAGGTCGGTTTCGGAAGTTGGTTGTGATTCGAGACTCGAATGCTGCTTCGAAGTTTTTTCAAGGTGCACAGCTTTCGAAAGCGTGTCTTTTACCTTCTCAAGAGTCCTGATAAAGTAGACGTGGTTAGCATTGGATTTCGCATCTGAGAGCTCGCTTGCGGCATAGTAATCCGCATGAGCTTTTCTTGCACGGATTGAGAACATGAGGCCAGACCATATCTTTCTAGGCATGACTATGGTAAAGTCGCAAGTTCCAAGGTAGGATGCTAGACGTAGTATCTCCTCTGTAGATATACTATAATTGGGAGCCATTGTGCTTGGTTTTGCCTTGGTGGTCTGAATGTCTAATCCATGGCTGATGGCAGTCTGCACAAGCCAGGAAGTGAGAGCGTTGGTGCCTTTCTTATAGCGGATGTACGTGCCCATCCTGATTGAAAGGCCGAAAGGTACCTTTGAAGGAGCTTCAGTCTGCCAGTTCAAAACAAGCTTGTCGATATCGATGTTCCAATAGTCAGCCCTGGTCGTAGGTGATTAAAGTGTTTGGGATTGATTTTGGTGTGAGTTTGATGTGAGGCAATGGTGAGGAGAAGGTACTTTGTAGAAGAAGATAGGCTTCGTTGGAATATCAAACTTGTACAAACGCACTAAATAACATAATAATAGCTTGGAAAAGGGTTTTTGTGAATGTTTTCAAAGTCCCTCGAGAATGACATCGAGACAGGCTATGTTTCACTTGCAGTGTATAAGCCTGAAAGCACGTCCCTGTAGTCTGTCATTTCAAATTCATGAACATACAGAGCCATAAGCAGTAAAATCCGCTTTAAGTCATGACGTCCTATAATCTCAAGATGAACGTTTGATGGCCCTAGGTATTCTCCTTAGCGCTAGATCGACTATATTGCGTAAACTGGATTGGAGGTATGCACGAAGATGCTTTGGTGACTAGAAATGCAATCGAAATATTACTAGTTTGGGTTTGTCAATGTCGATAATGGTCATCTATTCTATTCCTACGTACTCGCCGCTAACATCCCTTGTTTGAAGATAAGCCGTATAGTAACCCTCCAAGTAATAAAACCCCTTTTCACGGCTTCTATCACTTGAAAGTCGATTCTAAGGTCATTAAACCATTTCAACAAAGCACAATCTACTAAGCCTAAACGTCACCCTCCACCTCTTCCACCTTCGGAATACGATCCAACCGACATCCCATCATCTCTCCAATTTCCCTCACACACTCTACCACCATTTTGACATCCTTTTGCTCAAACCCAATCCTCCTCGCACCCCTAATGTGCCAATGCGTCTCCAGGCGCAAATTTTGCACCATGATTCCCACCAGCACCACGAGCTCTGTATCCCAATCGTCCAACTCCTTCCTGTCGCTCAAATAAAGCCCATACGTAATCTCAGTGCTGATCCAGCGAAAATCCTGATGCGCAGCAAACATATCGAGCGTACTCTCAAGATTGCGCTCATAGATCTTAGTCATCCAGCCCATGGCCCGGGCATGGTTCTCATCATCGTTTTTCCAGTCGCGACGTGAGAAGCTGTAGTCACGATCTTCTGGGCGCTCGACTTTCATGATGGCGATGATGGCTTCGAGGGGTTTGCAGACGCCGACGATGGAGACAAGCTTGACGAGGGTTTCGCGGAGACGGCGGACCAGCGATTGGCGCTGGGTCGGAGTTTGGAATTCCGGGAGCGTGCAGAGGTAGAGGTAGAGTTGGTCTGCGAACTCGGGTTCTGTGCCGCCTACCAAGGCCGAGAGCGTGAGGATGTACCAACGGTCGGGGCCGAGGGAGGTGGTGCTGAATTTTCGGGAGATGGACTCGAAGAGTTTGACGAGGTCGGGGCGAAGGGCTGGTCGATCCATGTTTTCTGAGGTTGTCGCCATGGTGGAATTGAGTCTTGAAATCGTCCAACAGGGCTGAAATGGCTTGGGAGAAGAAGTAGTGGTTGGCCGCGGGGCAGACGCCAACTGCGCTGAACGAGTGTAAACTTGTGGATGTAGATCGAGATGCCCTCCGGTCTTCTTCGGCCTTAGAAGGTATTCCGTTATCCTGGGCACTACGCGATTCCTTTGGCGTAGAGACATGTGAGCGCGTGTGGGCGTGAACGTTGACGTATTGATTCGGGGGATCGTGCGCGTCTCCGGTTTCGGGCTAGCTCGGATATCCTTCTCCACGGCTCGGGGACAGTCGATACGCCTCCGATGTTGGCAGAGCTATCTACGAAGCAAATATGGAAGCGCTGTATGTATAAATTGGTGAGACTTAAAGTCAATGGTGGTCAGGTTTCCTGCAGCAAGAACACCCCCCCAGGCTGTCAGATGTTAGCATCGGGGGTGTTTTCCAACTACAATAAAGTTCACTTGGGTGGATGATGAAAGATAAAACTCTAATTTGCGGTATAATCAACATATTTAGATCCAATCAGATTTTGGCTCATTCTACATATTTGTATCCACAGTCCAGCCTTCTGATAGTCTGACAATCGAAATGACACCCTACATGCGTCAGCACTGGATAACCACATTAGATCGTGGTGAATAGTAAAGGGGTTAGGCTCAGAATCATCAGTTTTTGTTTTCATACTGATTCAATGGGTTGAAGATATATGCAATCATCATCGCCGTTCCTGATCTGGATAAAATAGTAACTGGATGGATGTACATACTATTGAACTTCGTGTCCATTGCCGGGCCGCCCCCTCGCAATGAACTGGGTGTTACCAATTCGCAGAGGCATATGGTTTGCCTATGTTTCGGTCACTTTACTAATTTTTTCACGCAGTGAGTGGCTGAGGAAGTTTTCTTCGATGACGTATGTAATGCCGTGCTGGTCGACATAGGTAGATGGTTGCATGCGACACACGGTGTTGCAGCTCGTTGGCCTATTGGATTCCAGAAATATGTTGTAGTATTATCCCTCCATGAACGCAAGAGATAGAAGCCGAAAGGCGATACGTACATCAGAGGAGGTGAGACAGTGAAAGCTGGGATATTGAGGTGGTGTGCTCGGGCCAGGCGCTAAGCTTCATTTGAACGCTGTTCAAAAGCAAAGTCTCGCGACATAGATAAGGACGCAAAGCGGCTAAAAACCTCGGTAATTCTCTATTCTTAGTTTGGGCAGATGTGCATATGTTTTATGAAAGGTAGTCTATGGAAAGTTCTTGCTGCTCTTCTCTGAAAAGCATTATGAACGACCTTACGAGTGTTCGTACCTGCAGGGGGGGGGGGGGGGCTTTGATCTCACTTGCACGGCTTCCTGAAGATATGGTTCATAATGATAGGCTAAAAAGGCTCAGTACACTCATTGGGGATACTTGCCCAAAATTCTTCACCGTAGCTGCTGCCTGTTTTACTTAGCCAGAATCAAGGCTTTGGGGGTTTGTTCCCGTCGAGCGGGGCTAAAAGGCTATCGTATACCCCAGATTGCGAGAGTGAAGACGCTCAAACTACCGAAGCAAATAATTAAAACCTTATAGTTTCTGAAATCACATTCATGATATGCCTAGCAACTGAAGCTACAAGTTCTGGAGACAGAAAGATTACATGATTATTTACCATACTTTACATGGTGTTCGAGGAGAAAAGCAGATATACTATTGAATATAAGACACATGATCTCGAGCATTGCCAACACAAATCTTAGTTAAAGATTGAATGGGATCGAAGCCTGAAGCTAGGCAGCAATGTGCCCTACCAAGGTGATACCTGACCTTGCTACCATGATCCTGATGGACCGCATCTGAGTCATTTTAGCAAGGAGGACAGAAACCACTGGTACATGGCGTTGAAAAGTCAATTCTACAATGAGCAAGAGGCCATCCATGGGACGTGAATGAGTCATTGAAGACAAAAAACATGAGACGACTCTGATGCCTGTTGAGGAACCAGACAACGGGCATGGCCCAAGCGCTTCGCCAAGCATCTTGAACTTTCCGGAACAACCTCATCCTCCGGTACCACAGCTCCAGCTCTAGCTCCGCTCTAGCTCCCGCTCCACTCTCACTCGTCAGGCCCTGCGCGCAGTCCTGTCTTTGACGCCTAACGCCTCCAATCAACCTTCTACGCAATCGACGGAGCGCATTTCACTCCAGGAGCCCCAATCGTCCTCAATTCACACCATCCAACACCTTTCCTACAGGAGCAGCTCTCGCAATGGCTTTGAACGCGTACCTTGACAGTCAGTAACCCTCTAATCCAACCCCCCCACCCCAAGCTAGGCCAGGCCATATGCTTACCACCCCGCGCAGAAAAAGTCAGCGTCCTGACGACCGACTCGCGCACCATCGTCGGCACCCTCGTCTCGTGCGACGGCAGCATGAATATCGTGCTCTCCCACGCCGTGGAGCGCGTCATCCGCCCCGCCGACGAGGGCCAGCCCAGCGAGGAGATCCCAATCGGCGCCTACATCATCCGCGGCGACAACGTCGCCGTCTGCGGGCGCATCGACGAGAAGCTCGACGCAGAGATAAATTGGACAAAGGTCCACGGCGACGTCATCGGCACCACCAAGCACGTCTGAGCTGCGGGACTTCCTTTGTTTTTGAGATGATGATACATTACTGGAGGGCAGAGGTAGGGGGAGGGAGGAAATGATACCCAAAAATGAACGCGACGACGAGAAGAGGGGATACACCCCAACGTACGTCTCCCAAATCACCAAGAACGACAGGGTTCCTGTGCTGGCGACACGATACTGACGCGAATGTTGCAAAGTGTTACAGAAGACATACATATCAGACTAGCTGCATAATAAACAGGCCGGCCTTTTTTTTGTGGCAGCCATATGGCTTTCAACGACAAAATTAACGGCCCCTTTCCAAAAACACCAGTCTTTTACTCCTCCAGATGCATACCCGTGACAACCGCTTACTCTGTACAAGAAGAAGAAGAATGCGATAAGAGGCAGGGAAAAAAAAATCAAGATCCAGCCCAGCAGAACTTGACTCAGCAATCACTGTATAGACCTCCCCACCCCCTCTCCCGTCCCGACAATGGCCTTATGATCGGCCGGATTCGCCGAAGCCTCATACAAGACGCTGACAGGCTCCTTGTTCAGCTTCATGAAATCGCCCTTGAAGCCAAGGTAGCTGATGCGCGTCTCGTCCTCGTCGCCGCCGCTCCAGTTATCCTCGAAGAAGAGGGCGAGACTGCGCGTCGTGTTGAAGTAGGCGCGCTTGACGGGTATCTCCTGGACGTCGCTGGTCTGCGAGACGGAGAGCACCTGCGTGGGCTCCTTCTCCGAGGCCGTCTCAAAGTCCATGGTGTCTTGGTTGACGAAGACTTTGAGCGTCTTGGGGCATGAGGGCGTGGGGGAGGTGCGGATCAGGATGCTGTGGAGGCGGACTTGGCCGGTGAAACTGGCGTAGTGGGGTTAGCAGGGCGGTGGTATGCGACAATTCTGCGGGGACACACGCACGGGACGATCATGAGGAGCTGCTCATCGGCGCTGCTCTTCAGCTCGGGCTCGTTGTCCATGCGCTGGGCCCATGTCTTTTGGCAGA
Source organism: Corynespora cassiicola (assembly GCA_022059125.1). Lineage (NCBI taxonomy): Eukaryota > Fungi > Ascomycota > Dothideomycetes > Pleosporales > Corynesporascaceae > Corynespora > Corynespora cassiicola. Next base: position 3,432,742 of record JAEUWY010000006.1, on the reverse strand, counting down.
TGGCGCGGCCGCTGTTCGAATCATCCTCGTTGAGCGTCTGTAGCTTGCTAAAGTCGATTTGCTCGTACAGCAGGTTCTGCAGGGCGGGAGTGATGTCGTCGGAATGGTCGTGTACGTGGTCATGGCCCTCGGCGTGCTCTTCGTCGTGGCAGTGGCCGTGGTCGTGGTGATGCGACATTTTTGGCGGGGTAGCGGGGTAGCTTTGGAGCTTGCTGGGGCGAGGGTCCGGGACGGCGCAGTCGACTATATGTAGAGGCTGGGTCGAAAGTGCTGGAATTATCGCGGTCGAAAGGAGAGGGGGGTGGGATCTGGACTTGATGTCAGAGAAGCCAGGCCCTGGTCTGTCTTGCATGCAAAAAGGGAAGGGAGCTCCAATGACGCGTGCGCGAGACAAACGATGCCTAAACGAGCGGGTCGCGCATCAGGTTCCGCATCGTGAGCACGTGGACGGTCAAGAACCCTGGGACGTGTGAGGAGCACCAGAGTGTCACGGCCAGTAGACTCGATTGCTATGGTAATTGTCGTGAATTGTGAATGTGCTTATTCTTGAACGGGTATGCAAAGACCAAAGAAACGGCAGCGTGAAACAGTGATGCCGCCTCTATATTGAATTGCGCCAGTAGACCCTCAACGCCGTACTCTAATGCTTCGCCGCCATGCATGGTGCATCATGAAGTTTGGATAGGAAATGTCGTTATGCCAACACGGGCTCCGCCTGTTGCTGCTGCTCGACTGCGCGCTCTCTTGCCCGTCGCTTGGCGCGTTCCTTTGCCAACTTGGCCCTCTCCCCGGGGGTGAATTCGGGCTGCTTGATGGGTACACCGGGTAGGATGTCGCCGTTGACCTCTGCCTCGAGGGCCTCGAGCTCGTCCTCGACTTCGTCCTCGTCCTGGTTGGACATTTTGTTTGCGAGCAACTCGCTGATTTCCTGCGCGCGCCAGGTCAGATGGGATCGGGCATGGGCATGGCCGACTTCGGGAACGCACCTCTTGATAGGCCCTGGCCTCCTCATTCTCGCCCAGCAGCTTCTCCACGTTCTCGATGCCGCCCATCTCCTTGTGTATCTCCTTGAGGACGGCGGTGCCCTGCTGCAGGCCGAACAGAACGTCCTTTTGTACCAGGGCGAACTCGACGTCGCTCGTCAGTTGCTCGAGCTGGGCCAGCTGGGCGTCCATCTTGGCCAGCTGGGATTCCTGGTACTTTTTGCGGCGCAGGGCCAGCTTCGCCCTGGTGGTGTCTCCGCGCGCGAGGCATTCCTTTGCGATCTCCTTCTCGCGATTCGTGAGGACAGTTATCTTCTTCTGGTACTGGTGGAGCTTATCACGCTGGTTCTTCATGTCCAGGATAGCCCTAGCAGCGGAGTCAGTCTACTTCACGAGGGCTGGCGGGAGGGACATGGCAGCGTCTCACTTGTCCTGGGCTGAGATCTTGTTAGAACTACTGGAATTCCCCATCTTGTTGGCATGTCTGGAGGTTTCGAAGGCCGCGTGCCTTGATTGTCGCATGAACGCATCAGAGCCTGGTCTGTGCGCGAGCTGCCGCCTCGGGCGCTTATCGATAAGCCACAGCCGCGAACCTCGGAGAAGCTATCACGGTTCTCAACCCTCAACGCGCGCCCAGCCGGGCCTGGACCACGGCATCATGGCTCTGAGTCACAACTTCCTCCTGGCTCATTCCATGAGAGCCCAAGAGCATCTGGAAACTGCATTGTGAAGACTTCACGGGACTTTGCCAGTCATGGCGCGCGTACGGCCGCCGCCAGGGCCAGGGCCGGGCCCAGCATCGTCCCTTATCGATAAGGACTGTGGGCAAAACTTTTTGTTGGTTGCGCCTTCCATGGACCACGTCGGTGCCTGCCGCCATACCTGGAAAGGCACTTTTGTTGGCTTCACCTACCTTAATACTCCTGCCGGGCACAACCCATTGACGCGCACGGGGCACATGGTCTGCTATATCTGCCCTTGCTCCCTCCCAATTCCTCCGTCCCAGATCCTCCACCCATCTTCACTTCCAACATCGGCCATATAGTATAGTACTGTGTCGGCACCATGCCACCTCATCGCCCCCGCCCGAGAGCCGCACCTCAGCCTGAGCCTGAGCCTGAAAACATCATGGAACAGACGATCCGCAGTGCCTGGACAACCACCAACGCACCCGATCCCGCGCCGAGACCGCGGAAACGAATTAGGACGGCCGAGACTACTACCCAGCAGATCAGCATCACTCCTCCCACCGGCCACAGTTTGGACGACCTTGGTGGCGTCGACAAAGTCATTGATGACCTAAAAGAGCACCTTGTCATCCCATTGTTGAAGCCAAGTCTCTACGAGCAGATCAACGTCCCACTCCCTACAGGCATTCTGCTCTATGGACCCCCCGGGTGTGGAAAGACTGCCATTTGCAAGGCATTTGCCGCCCGGCTTGGGGTCTCTTTCGTCGAGATTGCCGGCCCTGCGATAGTTTCGGGCGTGTCTGGTGACTCTGAGAAGCTGATCCGTGAACATTTCGAGCGAGCCAAGGAGGCAGCACCTTCAATCCTCTTCATTGACGAGATCGATGTCATCGCCCCCAAACGGAGCGAGGCTACCGGTCAGATGGACAAGCGCATGGTAGGCCAAATCCTGGTTTCTATGGATCACCTCGCCGAGGCTGGCCACGACGGCAAGCCCGTTGTGGTGATTGCAGCCACAAACCGCCCCGAGAGTCTGGATAGCGCCCTTCGTCGTGGTGGCCGCTTCGGTACCGAGATCAACATGGGCGTGCCCAATGAGCAGACCAGGGCCATGATTCTCAAGGCCTTGACTCGGAAGCCCAACATGGCAGATGATGTTGACTTCAATGCATTGGCCAAGAAAACTGCTGGCTTTGTTGGTGCCGACCTGCACGATCTTGTCAGCAAAGCTGGAAACCATGCTGTCAGTCGTATGCGCCAGGCTATTGAGGATCGGGCTGCCGAGAAGGAGGCTGCCGAGAAGGGAATGGATATCGACAATGATGAAACGAATAGCAGTACCATTGCCTACAGCGGGACCGCAGCTGTTGATCGGCTGATTAGGGCAGTCAAAGATACGGACGCTCCAGAATCGCAAGGCTACAATAATTTTGCCATCGCCATGGCCGATTTCGATGCCGTACTGCCAGGTATCGTCCCTTCGTCTAAGAGGGAAGGCTTTTCCACCGTACCCGATGTCACCTGGAACGACGTTGGTGCTCCCCCAGGCGTGCGCGAATCGTTCGAGCAAACCATTGTCAAGCCCATTCAGGAATCTAAGACATACCGGGATATGGGAATCGATGCACCTTCGGGTGTACTTCTTTGGGGCCCCCCTGGATGTGGAAAAACGCTTTTGGCCAAGGCAGTTGCCGCTGAGTCAGGAGCCAACTTCATCAGCGTCAAAGGTGCAGAGATCCTCAGCAAGGTATGTGGATACGCGCTTTTGTTTTCTCTTGCATCGGGCTGACAGTTCCTACAGTATGTTGGAGACTCTGAACGTGCCATCCGTCAAATCTTCACGCGCGCCCGGTCCTCCGTTCCCTGCGTCGTCTTCTTTGATGAGATGGATGCTCTCGTCCCAAAGCGTACCAGCGAACTACACGAGGCGTCATCCCGTGTCGTCAACGCTCTTCTTGCCGAAATGGACGGAACTGGCGACCGCGAAGGAATCTACATTGTGGGGGCGTCCAACCGCCCGGAAATGATAGATGATGCCATCTTGCGCCCTGGCCGAATGGATCACCAAATTTACATCGGACTCCCTGATTCTGACGGCCGTGTGAGTATCATGAAAGCCTTGCTCCGCAAGAAATCCGCTTTCAATATAGATCTTGCGGATGTGGCAAAGGGAGAGTGTTGTGAGGGCTTCAGCGGTGCGGACCTTGGCAGTATGGTTCGACTTGCAGGGCAGTTCGCGAAGGACAGGGGCTTTAGAGTGGTGAGTCAGGAGGACATGGCCAGGGCTGCTGGCCTCATTCAACCTTCTGTCAGGAACATAAAGAGGTATGAGGAGCTCCGCGCTCGTTTCGAGCGCATGTTTCATTAGCTGGATAAGTGTATGTCATCATTAAATCCATTTCTATGCTTGGAAAATTCAAATTCATAATGCTGTGTCGTCGCCACAATGCAGTTTCACCATATCCAAAGTGCAACAGCATAGTAATAGGTAGTCATCAAACATCCTTTTTCATCTGTAGAATATGAGAGTTTATAATGCTATGCCGTCGCCACAAAGCATTTTCCCCAGCTTCTGAAATGAAACAGGATAGTACTATGAAGCCATCAAAAGGCATTATCCGCCCGCGAAATCTACACTGTTATAATGCTGTGTCGTCTCCACACAGCATTTTCCTCAGTTTCAAAAACGTAACAGTACAGTGCCATGTAGTCATCAAAGATCATTATCCGCCCGCAACAACCGCCCCGTCCTACTGCCATGTCTCCATCAAACACCCTTTTCCGCAAAACAATTCGAGCGCTACATAACCCATCATCGCCATCACAACCCCGTAAACTAGCAGACCAGCTGCCCCCTCCCTTTCTTCGCCCCACCTACCCCCTCCTCTCCCTCCCCCTCCCCCCACTCCCCTCCAAGAACTCGCGAAACGCCATGAAGCCCTTTACACTCCCACTCTTCTTATACTGCGCGACCAGCTCGCGCATCTGCTCGATCCAGTACTGGCACTCCTTGCACACCTGCATCTCGGAGCTCACCACCGTGCGCTCCTCCAGCGCCTCGCCCCTGCACAGCACCACTTTCAGCTCGTGGTCCGTCACCGGGCCCGCGGGACGCTGTGCCGAAGTCGAGGCGCGGGGCTGCGCGCCGCCGGGCGTGGACGCGCTGCGCGAGTGGCGGGGGCGGCGCGTAGAGGGGGGAGGGGGGGCGGAGGCGGTGGTGTTTGAGCGGGCGGGCATGGAGGTGAAGCGGCGGAAGAAGGAGGGCTTTTGGGAGGTGGATGTGTTTGAGCGCTTGAGCGTGTTTGGGGCCGAGGGCGCTTGGGAGTACAAGGGTGCGGTGTTTGGGCCGCGGAGGGTGGAGAGCTTTTCGAGGGCGCGGGGGCAGAGGGTGTAGGGGTGGGTGTGGGATTCGCCCATGTGGCCGCAGCCGTTGTGGCGGGTGGAGTTGTGTTGGCACATTGGGCTTTGCGGTCTCTCTCTCTCTCTCTTTTTTTTCTCTATGTGTATCTTGTCTCTTTTGCTGGACCTTGGGATCTTTTTTTTTGGTTCTGGGTGTTTGGCTAGGCGTTTTGCTTTGTCTTTGTGGATACTCGTGATGCGTATGTGTAGATGTATGTAGGCGGGGATGTCGTGCAGACGACGTGCGTTCGTGCGTTATGCAGGGATGCGGTCGATACAGCGCACTTGCGCTTTGGGACTAGCAGCTACTTATGACCTCCACAGGGTGAATGTAAATGCACATGACTTTCTTGCGATGGAAAAACTTCCAAAACGGAGGCGTGAAAGAGATGAGTGACTCGCCGCGTGATGGGAGGCTGTGCTTGTGCGGAGTCATCTTCCATGTTTTTGTCAACGGGCGGTGAAGGATCAGCGCAGGGATGGTGTTGGTCACGTGAACGACCTAAACACGTGTCTAGCGTGTCGACCACCTTCTAGTCATCCTTTCGTTTTTCGCAAGTCGGATGCGATGAGTTTCTAGTATAGCCAGCATGTGTTGATGTTGAGGTTTGACCGAAGGCGGTAAAATGTCTAAGGCGGGCAGGAAGCATGGTTTTACGCAAGAGATAGGAGATGCTTTCAAACTGAAACATGAAACACATCGCAGGAACCTTGTATGATGGCCGAATAGACATGCATTCCAAACCCCAGTTCACGCGCTGTTCCCAAGCGATCGATCCTCGCCAGAGCCTCAGGCACCGATCGTGGACAAATGGTTGGATGGTTATGCCAGATCTCAGGAAACGATGGAAGAGGCGCGTCTGCTAAAAGGTCGAGGGATTCACGATTTCGGATGCACTGATTCGAGGTCCCGCCGCTCGGCCGTGCGGGGAAGTCATTTCGAAAGTTTATTTCAAGATAGCAGCGGAAGGGCCTCTTAGAGAACCATACCTTTGATGCCTCTCTACCAATAACGTCATGTCTGTTGATTCAACAACACCAATGACCCCGCAGAAAGCCCTCGTGATACCGGGCGATCAAAAGGCCTTATCTCTCTGCTCTTTCCTCGGCGCTAGGTGGAATCCTGCCATCTTCCTTTTCATATCGCAAAACTCTCGTTCTTCGAGACGCTTTGGGTTTTCCTTGCGATGGCTTCAATATCATTCATCCCCACACCGACATTCATGTCCAGCGAAAGGCTCCCAACGTACGACGAAGCGCTATGTGAAGTCTTGGACAATGCCATTGTATCAGTTACCGAACTTCACGACGATGCACCTGCGCCCGAGCGCCGCCTTTCTCGTCAATTTCTCAAGCGCTCCCTCTCGTCCCTCTGGAAGCCACGGTCCATTTCAATGCGGACCTGTGAAAGGCCTGCCACCAGGGGTTCCCAGCATCCGCCGGTCCAGAGACATTCAAGGTTGGACTTTTTCGCCTGGTGGAGAGAAGCGCCGGAATCGCTGGTAGTCCGTGCACCTACACCAATGGCATATACCGCGGGACCTTCATACAGGACACCAACGCGAGCGCTAGAGCCTGTCACGACCTATCATTCGATACAATCATACATAACAAAGCCGGAGTGTGCTGCAGCAGCAACGTTAAACCCACAGCGTTGTGATTTCTGTGGCCAAGTGACGTGGCACTGTGCGAACTGTACAATGCCTAATGGGACGGCGTCCCAGATGCCTCCGATCCAAATCGAGATCCAAGAACGGGATTGGAAACGTTTCAGTAAATATTTTGAAGAAAAGACGAAATGTGCCTTTCCAGAAGCCGTCGACGGAAAATTGGTCGTCATGAAACTGGTCGATATCAGTCTCCACGGGGCGTCGGAGGCACAAATTGAATTGAAGATTCAGTGTATCAACGGCGTTCCAACTGTTGGGCTCTGTGATTCCAAGAGGGCTGCAATTGCATATTCCTTCTATAATCAATTCAGCCAGGCTGTTGGTGGCACGACGTCCAAGGTGTATTTGGAGAGCTTGGAGGAAGATGCATTGTTCGGCGTTCATTTATCTTGTCCTCAGGAATGATTACCACCTGTTTTTTTCCAGAGTCCCATGTGGGAGAAACCCATGAAGTTCATGGGCACTCACTGGGTACATGTATTGCGGCCAAAAGGGACCAGGAGCCATTCAGGAATGAGCATGTCGAGGCTCCTGCAATGTACTTCAAGTGGTCTGCAGGTCGGGGGAAGCCCCCAGGAATGTTCCACGGAATAATTCGAAAAAAGCATTGGGAGGTTTAAAATAAAGGTAACGTTTAAGGGTATCGGCTCAGGTAGAATTGTTATATTTGAAGACCAATATGACGCATAAAGATTTGCAAGATAGTGGTTAAATTGTCTGTAGTTACATCGATGTAGCGCCTAGAAGTATATTGTGAGAAGCCGAAGGCCGCTTGTAGTAGAAGAATCTAATGGCTTAAGAGGAAGCTCTCTAAAGTTAGGATCTGAACTAATGTTATCTAAATGACTCTAATAAAGAGAAGGCACATGGAAACCCCGCAGTATCTTATTTATTTAGAACACTTGTAAGAATGACGTCGCATATATCAGCCCATCAATTGTAGGCTAAGTTGGGTTGCAGCTCCAATTCTTAGTTGATGTTACCCTCCAGTATATTCCCCAAAATATGTGGCTAGGCAGGGGAAGAGGCTTGGAATATTCAGACTATAAGACTGCGACAAGGGAAAGTCATGCACTGCCTCCGACAGGTGGGCATCATCTCAACTGATGGCGCCGTAAAACTACCGAAAGTGGCAATGCTCCATGATCGGACTGAACATTGACCGAGTGTACCATGACCGGATAATTCCGAGTCGCGGAAAAACTACCTTAGTGCTAGAGATTGCCATTTATGATTCCCGCTTCGATCCACAGTCAATTGACTGTCCCCTCTTTCCTGCATGGCAGCCCACACTTATCTCGGGATGCATTGGTACCTGCGTAATTCGCTCTAACGCGATTCCTGTAGGCGGGGTACCTAGGAGAGATCATGCAGAGCCACTCGGGATAGATTTCCATTATAAACAGACCATTTGCGCATTCTCATGATTTCAGCAACTCCTACGCCATGATCTGGAAATCGGTGTTCGTTTGCGGGGCCGCTTTCGTCTCCCTGGCTAGCGGGCAGGACGACTTGGGGTTAGGGAGCGGCTACACGGATTTCGACGTTGGAGACCTCAGAGGTCAATTAGTCAAGGCATCGCAAACACTCGCCTCCCTTAATTCAAGTCGCTCAGGCTTCAATTTTTTGCCGACCGACTTCCTCGCTAATTTGACACACAACGGCGCACACCACCTCGGAGACGTAACTTTTCGGTATAGAACATCGGGTTCGGGAGCATGGACAAGCGTCGACTCCGCGAACGCACGAAGGCCAGTTGTACCACTCAGCAATCTCACCGCTGGAATCGTCGCCGGCGCTGATATTTCGCCAACACTGGGGAACAGCGGCCTTCCGTTCCGCGTCACAAGGGAATGGCTTCCCTCGGGCGATACCCTGGCGTTGCGCATCAACTTCACCAACACGGGCGATGGAGATGTGGAGTTTGGCAGCTTGGGACTACCCATCAGCATAAACAACATCTTTACGGGCCGTCCGGCCGAAGAAACTCAGGAGAGATGCTCTTTCGCAGACCCTTATATCGGGTTGGATGCTGGCTATGTCCGCGTTTCCCACTTGCAAGGTACTGGAAACGCCTTAGTCATCGCGCCTCTTGGCTCAACACCATTTGAGGCATGGCGATTCTTGGAAGAGCCAGGAGGAGACTTTTGGTACTGGTCGCAAACGTACGAAGGAACCTATGAGTGGCAGATTCACAGTTTGGCATATGCGCAGAATGAATGGACCGACAGCACGCCATGGAACACGCCGACTTCCAAAATTTTGACGCCTGGGGAGTCGTACTCTGTTGGAGTACGATTTGCGCTAGCGGATTCTATTCAGACTATTGAAGATGCAGTGGTCAAGACGGGAACTCCTCTCGCAATCGGCATCCCAGGATATGTGATACCCCAGGACTTAACAGCTAAATTATACCTCAACTATTCTTCACCCGTCGCTGCAATCGACGCCGAGAATGCGTTTGAAATAACAGCACCTACCCAAGAGGGTGCTCCGTACAGTTTGGTTCCCAGTTCCTCAGCTTGGGGAAGACAACGTGTAACGATCACGTACGAAGACGGCAAGAAACAAACTGTCCACTATTTCATCACAAAATCTGCATCGTCAACCCTCGCGGACTTGGGACACTTTTTCACCACCTCAGCCCACTACACCAACGAAAATGATCCCTTTGGAAGAGCACCGTCAATCATGTCCTACGACCGCGAGACCAACAGCGTCGTCGAGCAAGACGGACGCGTCTGGATCGCCGGCCTGAGCGACGAGGGAGGCACAGGCGCATACCTCGCAACCGCGATGAAAGAATTCATCCAGCCCGTCGCAGAAGAGCTATCCGTCGTGGACGACTTCATCCACGACACCATCGTAGGAACGCTGCAGCGAAACGGCAGCTTCGGCGTCTCAGCAAGCGCCTTCTTCTACGAGCCCGGCGCAGTGGATTACAGCTACGACCCAAATATTAACTGGGGGTCGTGGACGTCGTGGAACCGAGAGCGGGCTTACACGACGCGACGTGCGTACAACTACATCCATCCCACGGCGGCATACTGGACCATGTATCGGGTTGCGAGGGACTATCCCGCGCACGAGTTGAGGGCGGAGTGGTCGTGGTACTTGGGTCGCGCATACAACACCACGCAGTTCTGTCTCTCCAACGAAGCAGCAAACTGCGACTACGGCCTGGTCGGACTGATGGGAGAGTGGGTGCTAGGAGAGCTCCTTGAAGACTTGAAAAGGGAAGGGATGAGCGCCGAGGTGGCTGCATTAGAAGAAACGATGCGGTTCCGTGCGGAGTTGTGGGAGACGCAGGCTGTGCCTTTCGGAAGCGAGATGGCCTGGGACAGCACAGGACAAGAGGGCGTTTACTACTGGACAAAGTAAGTCGTGCCGTGTCACTGTGCGACAACAGTATCTGACCTGAGCTAGTTACTTCAACCTCACTACTACTGCGACGAAAGCCATCAACAGCGTCCTCGCCTACATGCCTGCTGTCGCGCACTGGGGCTGGAACGGTAACGCGCGCCGGTACTGGGACTTCATTTACGGAGCGAAGATCCAGCAATATGAACGCCAAATCCACCACTACGGGTCTGGACTCAACTCTTTGCCGCTTTTGTCGCACTTCGAGCAAAACCCGACGGACGTCTATTCGTTGAGGGTTGCGTATGCTGGTAACACGGCGCCTCTTTCGAATATCGACGAAGAAGGTTTCGCGTCGGCGGCGTTTCATTCGTACCCTGAGCTGCTCAAGTGGGACCCTTACAGTGGAGACTATGGACAGGGCTTCTTGGGTCTAAGTCTTGGCCAAGGCGTATACATCGTCAATGATCCAAGGCTCGGCGACTTGGTGTTTGGCGGTAACGTTGTAGATGAAGGCTCTGGTGACTCAATTGCGGTTGAGCCAAGAGATGCAGTTAGGAAGAGGGTTTTTGTTGCGCAGCTAGGACTCAAAGTGGAGATCAGTGCTGGGGCTATCGAGAAAGTCGTGTTCAACAAGGCTCAAGGTACACTGAATCTCAGCATTTCGGCAGCTGTCAGTGATACAGCTCTAAAGGCGGACGGGACAGTTATATGGCTCAAACAGCCCGGTAGTAGCTCAGCAGGCTACACTGTTGAAGGTCTGCAGGAAGAACGGGGAGGTTGGGTCGCTGATCTCACAACAGGCACAGTCAACGTACAAATTGTCAAGGCTTGATTGGAAGAGCAGTGCAATATGAAAAAATAGTCAGTACATCTACCATTCTTACTGAACCACGAGTTTATTCCAACGTGACTTCTGTGATACCCCAAGTTGCATTGAGAGCATCATCGGTGGAATCTCTTCCATCAAAGGTGCAGCTCCTCTTGTCACCCTGGCAGTGACACGTAAATGGAATGACTACCGCTCCTCCAATCACACCATAGTTTCCGTTCTCAAGCGGTCGCAGGATTATTGTTGAGAAGTTAGACTGCGGTTGATCCCCGTCCCGCACATAAAAATATGTTTGAGGAATGAAAATCAATCGATCCTCTGGCTGTATATTGCAAGTGGTGAGTCCAAAGTATGTATAGCGGGCTTCCCCATCTTCTGGGTACCATGCAGAAATTCTCTGGTCGGGCCTTTGGTTGGAAGATGATTTGTAGGTATGAGTTGCAAATGCCCAGTCACAGCCTTCGAGCTCGGGTGTGACATTATCCGATCCACCTGCTTTTGCGCCTCGGTTGCCAGGTCCCGCATATAGACCGCAATGATGCTTCAGCCACTTCTTCATCATTTTAGCATTTAGACCGTAATCTTTGACTTGTTCTGCGAGCCAAGAGCGTGTGAATGATTGGTCCTCAGGATCTTGTGGATCGAATCTTCGAGCACATCCTGTAGCCACCGCCCACATTTCCGCTACATCATTGTCTGAGTTTGAACCTAGCGAGACGACAGATTTGCAAGACACATGAGACATATGGATATCTTCTACAGGGATGGATTTGATCGAAACCGTCACCATGTTGGCCTCGGGCCTGTTTTCCCCGTGTGAAGGGGCGAAGATGAGCTGATCCAGATTTTTCTGACTGTTGGAAATACTGAGAGAATTGTAAGCAGGCATTCGCCAGTCTGGTACCCAGGATGGAATGTCCAGAGCTGGAAGATGAGATAGAAGATTCTTCCTATTACATGCAGCTGATATTATCTGGAAGCCGGACCCGCTAATAATTGCTGATTTGGCGAAACTCGTGTATACGGTTGATGTGCTTTGAGAATAGTCGATATGAATTGATATAAGTGGATTAACAAGGCTATCGTCATAAAATTCTCGAGGTACACGGTATCGATATAGTCCAAGCGCATTTGATTTCTTTGGTGTAGATTTTTTTTTGGATCGAGTTTTCTGATGAGTGAGAGCTGAATCAATCATGCCGCTGTTGCTGTTGGCGATGAGATCGACATCAGAAGCAAGACCACATATTGCGTAAATGATGTCCCTTTCGTCGGAGCACAGGCAGTGGTCTAGGTTGTTCAGAAGTGATAACATCTCCGTCTCTTGGTCGCTGGATCCATCAAACGTCCAGTACTTCCACAAGTGGTGGATCTGCTCTAAACGTCCGTAGCCAACAACATGGTCTTTCTGCCTGTCTCCAAGCCTTAACAGCTTGTCCAAAGCGGTACACAGCCGAACCCAGGTCATCTCTCGTTCGCCACAATACAAACTGACGTCTAAGTTGAGGGCCATTTCTTGGACGATCCATCTCCGCGAAAAGTAGGGAATGTTCAGGAACGAGCTGAATGCTTGCCAGGTCTCTTCTGGAATGTCGCCGACTTCAGGCGAGCTTTGCCGCGATATCCTGGATATGTGATTGAAGATCGCAGAACTTTCGGCTGATCCTTCACCCAGCCAAACTAAAACTTTAGATGCCCTCTGGTATATCTGGCGCATGAGCGGGATTTGCGAAGCCTTTTCGGCATCATCGGCTTGATTGATGCATATCCCATCTGCCCACAGTCTCCGGGTCATGGTGGGATGACGAAATCTTGTGAGAGCATCGTGTAGACTCTTGGTGATTCTCAGGAACTGGTCAAGGTCGTCATTTTGATAAATGCGATGCGAAAAGAGGGGCACCCCCCAGACGTAAGAGATGGCTTCGTACTGGTCATCGGCGTTGATGATATCGATATCCTCAAATGTAAAGCACAAGGGAGATGAATGATCGACTGATGGTGCTAGCAGGAGAATTCTGATATTTCTGTGTGTATCGAGTCTCTCGTAGCTGTATGCCATGATGAAATGATGTCGGCGGGGAGGTTGGACGACGGAAATACGAGCGTTACGCTGGTGCCTGGGTAGTGCTCCGCGCGGTCCATAATGTGCGCATCTGTGCCCTGAGCTGCGCATGTTCGCGAAAAGGCAAGCTCCATTCTCCTCCGCATGGACGGTCTCGACTTTCTAGTAATTTCTTCTGAATATATCTCCTCTCAAGAGAGGAATCATGCCCACGAATGAGGTACACAAATAAAGCAATCCACAAAAGTGCACCCCATGCCCTAAACAAACAAAAAAGGCATGAAAGGCCTAGGAATCGAACCAACTTCCTGACATCCGCCTGATCAGAGTCTATATGCCCGAACCAGCTGAGAACACAATGAAAGGGCCGTTCAATTAAATGCAAAGGAGTACGTAATGGTTCATCGGGTCGAAGAAAAGACCATCGCTCTTTATCAATGATTTTGACTCTCAAATGCTGTACGTACGCAGCCTTCATTAGTTGATAAATCTCGGCGTCGCAGTCTCTCAGGAAGATTCCATGTCTTACGCATAGGTCAGGAGCGTAATCTGAGATCTGGACTAGCTCTTCTGCTATCTTCTTCTTGACTTCAGGGCTGGAAAGAGTGATGAATAATCGTAGCAGTTCCGATCCGCATCCAAGATTGTATATCGCAGCCGTAATAGGCCCACCATCAACATGGACCCCGCTGTGCGCGTACAGAATCTTCATGATTTCCACCCCATGAATTTCATTTTCTGCCGCTGCTTTGAAACAATCTGGACTGATAGTAAAGCTCTTGTCCTGATGATCAAGGAAATACATCATCTCTCTTGGATTCCCTTTGCTTGCGATTATTAGAATCGTCACCATAGCCATGTTGGGCAACTCCGCCATGAACCTATGCATTGTACGATATGGTCGGAGAACCTTGCCGAAGAAGAATAGTCCAGCATCGCGAATGAGTTCTTCGACTGGTTTCGTATAGTCTGGCTTCAACAAATGGTTCTCCTCGCCGTCAGAAGCTATGCCAATGAGGGCAAAAATTCTGTCTCGGGAATCGCTGGCACGGCTACGAGGGAATTTCTGGAGGAGAGTACACAAGTTGCGTTTTTCGCTCCACCATGAGGAACGCCTTGATTGACCCGGCATAATATCCAATACAGCCTGGCAATGCATATCCGGGTGGACGTTGACAAGCGTTGGCGCAAGGGTAAAAATCCGGGAGCCTACCATCTCGTTGCCTGCGCAGACGACAGCTCGTTTCGCCTTGGCCACCTCTTGAAGTATCCAGACTCTCGTGAACCAAGGTCTTTGGAACAATTCTTGTAAGCCTTGTCTCATCCTCATACTGACAACCTCGGTAAGAGGAAATTGTGTCTCTGACCAGAGCTGTAGCCAGCGCTTGTCAGAAAGAAGCCAGCCATTACAGAAATTTTCATGCGAGCTTCTCTCTAGTCGTTTTAATGCAGCCATAAGTAGACCCACATCTAACGTACTGTGGCCCAACCAGAATATAACCTGCTCTGCGTGAGAAAATATATCCCCCATCTGTTGCACCTGATGGCCTCTCTCTTTTGCGTTACTTTGATCGATACAGATGGCATCAATCCAAAGTATTCTGTCTTTCTTCTTAAAGCGCATATGTTGCAACGCAACGTACAGATTTTTCGTGACAGCAAGGCGTTTACCGTTAAGTTGAATACTATAAGACTTTTCCAAGCTTCCCCAGACGTACGATAATGCTTCAAAGGGTACGGAATCTTCCTGGAAAAGCCTGGCTTCGAATATCTCGCACTCGATGTACGACCTGCTCCCTGCAAAAAGGCGTAAGATTCGAATGGACCGCCGACCGAGATCAAGTGGGTCGTATTGGAATTCCTCCATCTCGTATCGGATGATTGGGTGAATAGTGTGTGGATACTTGTATCAGCTGTTCAATGAACACCTTAAGCTGAAATTGAGACGAAGAATGGATGCCTGACAGTGAGTGATCGCTTAGAGACGGGTGCAGCACAGCCACCGCCACAATCGAAGCGAGCGACACGTCAGCTACAGGCCTGTTTATATGTCCGAGCGATTACACTCTGCATGAAAAGCCTTGCCGCATCACACTCGGGGATGATCTATCAGGATTATTGCTTTATCAATTGTGTGCACCCATTCTATGATATGCGCACATCCAGCCCCAAAGCTTGCGCGATTTTTCATGAATGGATTATTAAGCTTTCATAGTATGGCACGCAGGCTTTGTAGAAAACGATACATCTTGTAAGCATATTTCCGCGCACACAAGAGCCTTAAAAGATTATAATTTGGTGTCTCATAAGAGTCGTATCCATGCCTAGCTGTTCCCAGAGTGGCTGAGGTGAGATATCGTCAAGTGCCAAGATAATCCTCATGTTACTGACAACGGCTCTTTGAAACATTAGTAAAAAAAAAAAGCTACATGTTCTATAGCGCTCCTCACACAATCGAAATGGATAGTTGACTGACAGATGCGTAGAACTTTTAAGTGATATTAAAAGAAGGGGCTACGAATATCAAAAGCCTAGCTTCTCAGGCCTATTATTCCCTTTAGTCTGTTGTAATATCCAATGGCTGATCAAGAAATCTCACTCCTTGACCAAATTCGATCATTTATGATATTTCTTTCGGTTATGAGGTCCAAACTTGCACAATAGCGTCTTAATTAACAATAGAGCTGGATTTGGCACCTTCAGTCACAGTATTTTCCTCTTGCGCAAATAGAAACGACAAAACATTATTTAAAAAGGTGATTTTGTGTTAAAGTATGGATCGAGACAAGCCATTTTTGGTGTTCAATAAATTTCTTCTTGGAAGGCGGGTCTCGCAACGGTGAAGCTGGGGTACCGGCTCAACATGAGCGACCAGTACCCTGTAACAGCCCAGGACTTGATTTTATGACTCAATCCTCACAGAATTATTTAAATCGCCAAAAATGAATTAATCTAATAGATTCATGATTCAAAATCTTTCAAAATCTTTCAAGAGTTTTCAAGATGACCTCTGCCACAAACATGGGTGAATGGGACATTCTGAAGGAACAGCTGCGTATCTTCGCAGAAAATGAGTATCTAAGGAGCCAAGTAGAGAAGGCTTCTGAGATAATAGACGAAATTACCGTGGAGGGTTTACGCAGGCGGTCAGAAAATCAAGACACTGCTCTTAAGGCCAAGAAGATGCCGGAACAACCCCATACATTTCTGAAGTTTTTGCTTGGTCAGATAATTCAAGACGAGAAGGAACTCGTATGGCTCCGTTCCAAGGCGTTTTAACGGCGAAAAAAGCAATCGAGAACACCAAATGGAGCATCTCATCAGAAACCAAGGGCCTTCGAGCCCTTTGACAGATCCTGTTTCGCTCGACGGGGCTCCGAGTCAACCAAATTCTGTCACCGTTTCTGATCAGAAATCTCTGGAGCCGTTTTTTGAACACATCTCTCTTGGTGGAACTCACGGAGAAAACACCGCTTGGGCCATCACGAGCGCCGAAATCAAAGAAAAACCATATTACCAAATAAGCACTTTGGAGTTTGAGATGGGTATCCTCTATTCTGATGGACGCATGGCTCTTGGCCCAGCAAACATCGGGACACTCCTTGAAAGCCTGAGGGTTAATGATTTTGTTAAAAATGTTTTGCTCGGAAATAACATGATAGGTCCCGAAGGAGCGCATCATATCGCCGAGTATCTTAAGGAATACCCCGATCAAATCGATACCTTGTATCTGGCGGGACACTGCATCAACGGACTCTCTTTCAAGCTGCTCGTGAATGAATGGATGGAAACGAACAAAGTCACAAGCATCTGGTTGAAGAAAAATCCCTTGGGACCAGACGCTGCCAAAGACTTATTCAGATTAATCACCGAAACACCCAATCTGCGGACTCTGGATATGGACCAGTCAGAGCTCGGGGATGTGGGTGTGGCGCGACTATTTTCAGAACTCGCCGCCTATGCAGGAAGGAGGATTCTACTCAAGCACATTTATCTCAACGCGACAGGAGTCTCGTCTTTATGTGCAGAGGCTATTGGAAGCTTTCTTACCTCTCCGCATTGCAATCTTGATTCATTGTACCTCAGCAACAATCCAATGGGTGATGATGGAATAAGGAAAATTCGCTTTAGGCATCCGGAAGAGTAAATTACTATCGCGACTTATCCTGTCGTCAGTCGGTATGACTACCATCGGGGCCACGGCTTTCTGCGAAGCCTTGCAAAATCACCCAACCCTATATACTCTGGATGTTGGTCAAAGCTATGCAACGCCCGATCTAGGAATGAGGTTCAACTGGATAACCGACGAAGCGGCGTATGCGATATCCAAGCTGGCTCCCAAACTTTTATATTTGAACCTTGGATATAGCGCGCTCATCCACAATGGGATGAACCAGGTGCTTCAAGCAGTGACCACCAGCGACCGCATCCTTTATTACGCTGTCGACACCGTACACCCACAGTCCAACGACGCCTCTGCACAGCAACTATAATATTGCATATGATGAAATCTTGGCTGAGAAGAAAAGATGGCTGTTGAATGAGTGTGATGTCGGAAAAATCGTTTATGTGTATCGAAACGGAGATGTTGAACTGGCAAGACGGGGATTGAAAAAGTTGGACAGTTTCTGGGATGAATATGATGAGACGCTGGCTGAGGTGATGAGCGCGTTCGAACATATCTCCGACTGAAACAAGCGAGGTCCCGGGAAAGTCAAATATTTCAAATTGAAGTTGCTATATATTCTCCCTTTTAGGAGAAAATATATAGTTGTTTTGTCCTAGATTCTCTCCAAATATATAGTTTGTTTCGAAATAGTTAATAGGAGAGATTGAGTCTGGGACTTTACTCTTCCTCATTTGCCTCCTCGTCATTCTCTTCACCACTTTCCTTTTGTTCCTCGTTATCCTGCCTGTCATCTTCTGTATCATCTTCATCGCTCTCATTTGAATCCTCGTCTTCCTTGTTCTCCCCTTTGTTCTTTTCTGTCTCCTTTCCCTCATGTGTCTCCCCATCAACGCCACCTTCATGAAATTCCCCCTCGGCATCTACTCTGTCCTGTTTATGCTTCTCAGACCTCGCACTAGCTTATAGTCAGCAAATTTGCTCAATAAACAACTCGAATGTCCATGAATATACCGCAACTCCTTCTCCTTTTCGACCATAATACTCACAGCACCCGCCCAGTACTTGTTCAGCCACTGCAAGCAGGCAAGCGTATCCGCAACGAGCAACCCGGCCAGGAAGAAGGCATTCGGATCCATTAGCACAGTCTCAAGGATACGGATAGCCTCCAAGAGCACAGCTTCGGCTTCCTCCGTGCGCATGTATTCTTTGATATCGTCATCCATCTTGTAGCAAACTTGAAGCATGTTCAAGATGTCTTGGTGCACCTTGGCGCAGGCTCGGTGGTTGTCCTTTCGCTCTTCCGCGGTGGTGGGAATATTGGCCTTGTATTGCTCCATGGGCTTGAGCCGGACGGCGGGCGGAGCAAACACAGCGCTGGCCCTGGGTTCGAGGTTTCCAGGCTGGTTTGGTGGCGCACAGGCAGACGCGTGTCTCTGCCCCATCCCCGTTTGTTCCTGGGGACTGGGTGAATCGGCGCTAACAGTAGATGAGGCTTTTCTGGACTGTGAATAGTATTTCTCGTCGTCCTTGACTAGTCTGTGGACGATTTCTTGCTTGTTGCCTTGGCGGATGAGTCCTCTGAAGCCGAGGCGGTATTTCAGGGTTGCAAGGGTTTCTTTCTCATACTCGGCTTTGGTGAGACGCTCGGCCAGGTTCACTGGGCGTAGACTGCTAGAGTCATTCATTGTGAGCTAGGCTGATGTTTTGTGGATTTCTTGCTAGAGTCCGATTAGAGAAGCCTTTGTGAGGTTTGATTAGTAACGTCCTGAGCTTCGTGAGTGAAAGAGCAGATCTACCGTTTTCAGTACAGATTCACTCTCACTTAGCCTTCACTCAAATTCTGAGAATGAAGTAAAGAACATAATGATTAGATTCTTCACTTAAAACTACCACAGAATCGTCTTTTGAATTTTTTCTAGATCTTCTTAATTTTATATAGATTGTACTTGAATAGGGTGGCTGGCTAGCTCCTAATAGACCTCGTGTACCAACGCGAAGTATTTATGACTAGGAGTTTCTACGAAAAGAGATCGATTACAGTAACTTTAACTTGTCTCTCCTTATTACACAAGGCTGCAGCGAGGACTTCCTTTAATTCCTTGATGGGAAAATTGTAAGAAGCAGGAAGAGTATACAGAGTGCCTCGTAGAGAGTAGAGGAGATAAACTCGGAGCTCCTCTAAACTTCTCAAATGAACGAGATGATGACAGAATCGGGAGGTGTCGAAAGATATTGGCGCCCCTACTTTTCTGGCAAGCCTGTACTCCGTGTCCTTCAAGTCCTTCAAAATATTTTCGACTGGAAATGCGATTTTCAAGACCCTCAGGTTGTTCAATCTTTCAATGTCTTTATACTGCGGCTCTTTACAGGGTTCATGTTTGGTGTTGAACATTGGCATGATCTCAAAGTTCTTGATGTTCCTTCTTCCATGACTTCCAATCATCTCTACGAATTTGCTAATGCCATCGTCGCTGCGTATACCTGCAGTGAATTTGTTGTTGCCGAAGAAAAAAGATTGTGCCTCGTCCCGAACCATTTTGTTTGTTAGGCATAGATTTGTAAGGGTGAGCTTGATATGACGCAACGTTTCTAGGCCCTCGAGGGTGCTAATCCAAGGTTTGTGACCATCTACATGAAGGATGTCTCCATCGTATACTAAGATCGGAGAATATATATTTTGTTACGCAATTCTCCTGGCAGTTTGAGAAAAAGAGACTGCAATGGGGTGGTTTCTTGATTCAGCTCCATGTGCACTTTGATGATGGCAATGTCGTCCCTAAGCGGCCGAATCGGGGTCGTATGTGGGGGTTGTGGGTAGCTTGAGAAACCCAAGGTCGCTCTTTGGTTGTGCGCTGGGGGTTGTTGCAGCTGTGCTGGAGAAGCTCGGAGCTGGCAGCTGGAGTGGCGAGCTTTAATACCCAAAAAGCCAGTCTGTGATTGATCTGCTTCCAATGCCCATTGTGGGTTTGTTAATATAGCAATAATTGGAATTGATGACTGTCTGTGGAATAATCATGTTCCATTGCACTCGACTTCAGTCACATTAGCTACGCTGACGTCATAATCCAAGGGAACCTTAGGTGGAGGGCGACATTGCGGGACGACACATAAGCTGCAACAGGAGAAGAAAGATTTGGGGATTTATTCTGCAACCTAGTGTTTGTTATTTTAGCCCATATGCTCGCAAACCGGTGCCTAGGTGGTGCGATGATCCGGGAGTGCGGGGCCGGGGGATGAGATGGGAGCATCACGTGATCGCACACCAACAGCAACCTCAACCCCCCGAAACGATGCACAGTGGGCGTGGTCCAGGTTTTGGACAGATACAGCCTCTGCGGCCGTGTCTCCAAGGTTCCGGTCTGCAGATTGATCCCTCGCGCGGATCCTGGCGCTGTGCCCCCGTGGTGATAAGATAACGGGAGCACAGCAGCCGAGCCTCTGTCGTACCTGGCAGAGAGGCAAAGATCCAGGCCGCCTCCACGCCATCATCTATCATGCACCCGATCCATCAAAATTGCCTCCTTCCCATCAGGTCTCTCGCGCTGTTCGCCAATTAGCCCCGTACGAGGCGTCTCCGCCCATCACCCATGTTTAACCGGGCGCGCGGTGCTTGAAGGTTGCTTGGCAAAAATGTCGTTTGCTTGGCTCTCTTATCCACCTGCTCGAATGGGCAGCTCGAATGCGCGTGCCAATCACAGCAATGTGACTATCGCGACTATTTAGGAGCTCATTCTCCCCTGTGCCATCGCCAGGAGCTCCGAGAACACTCTGTTGTCCTCCCTCTACTACCTTCGTTTCCATTGGGTCCTCAAGTGGGAAGCCTGGTGCAGAGGAACATCCCAAGACCCTCGGTTTGCTACACCGACGCGAGGACTCTCAGCCATCTTTGGTCGTCTGATCCGTCTGCAAATACAGCACATATTGCCACTGGTCCCGCCAGAATGCGCTCTCTTACTTGGTTGTTGGCGAGCCTTCCGCTCATTCAGGCTATTGAGCCTCCCCGCTTCCCCCGCCCGCCCAAGGGAAACGGAACCAAGCTCCTGACCTACAACATCACCACCGATGCCCCTGGCGCTTTGGTCCCCTCCACCCGTGCCCTGAGCTGGGTTGGCACTGGCTCTGATGGCGACTACATCTTCACCGGCGAAGACGGCTCTTTTATTTTTGAGAATATCGCCACCGGAGATTCGTCCACTTTCCTGTCCGCCGACAAGGTGCCGGCCGATTACTGGGACTACTGGATTTCGCCCGACGCGAGCCGCGTCCTCTGGGCTGTCAACTACACCAAGCAATACCGCCACTCGTACTTTGCCGATTACTTGATCCAGGATGTCGAGTCAGGAGAGGTCCAATCCCTTCTCTCCACCTCTTCAGGCGATATCCAATACGCCGAGTGGAACCCTGTGTCTTCGTCGCAGATCGCATTCGTGCAGAATAACGATTTGTTCATTTGGAACGAGGGAGAAATCTCCCAAGTCACCGACAACGGCAATGCGGACTGGTTCAATGCTGTACCAGACTGGGTCTATGAGGAGGAGATTTTTGGTGATCGCTACACCCTTTGGTACTCGCCTGACGGAAAGTACATTGCTTTCCTGAGCTTCAACGAGACTGGCGTCGAGACATACCGCGTTCAATACTTCATGGATGGCGAGGACATTGCTCCTCCCTACCCCCGTGAGCTCGAGCTGCGATACCCCAAGGTTGGAACCAAGAACCCTACGGTCCAGTTTAACCTGCTTGACGTGGATGCTCTTGAAGTTACCAACATTCCTATTGAGGCCTGGCCAGAAGATGACCTCGTGGTTGGCGAGGTCGCCTGGGTCACCGAGGAGCACAGCAAGGTCCTCTATCGTGCGTACAACCGGGTTCAAGACAACGAGAAGCTCGTTGTAGTAGACGTTGAAGCCGGATCCTCATCTGTGGTTCGTGAGCGTGACGGTTCCGATGGCTGGCTCGAGAACTATCTTGCCCTGACCTACCTTGGCGCTGTTGACAGCTCGAACGCCACCTACGGAAACTCTAGCAGCTCGGACTACTACCTCGATCTCTCGGATGTGAGCGGCTGGAATCACCTCTATCTCTTCCCTGTTGCTGGTGGCGAGCCCATCGCCCTTACATCTGGCGAGTGGGAGGTTGCTTCCATCCTGAAGATTGATACCAAGCGCGGCCTCATCTACTATACCTCTTCCGAGCAGCACTCCACCGAGCGTCATCTGTACTCTGTCTCCTACAAGACCTTGAAGAAGACTGCTCTTGTCGACGAAAGCGTCCCTGCTGTTTGGACAGCCTCATTTTCCTCTGGTGGAACCTACTATGTTCTTCGTTACGCTGGTCCCGATGTTCCCTACCAAGAGCTGTACTCTGTCAACTCCACCACTCCGATCCGTACCATCGTTGATAACAAAGCTCTATATGACACGCTGCAGACGTACAATCTGCCAAACATTTCCTATATTGAACTCGACCACCCCTCTGGCTACAAGCTGAACGCCATGCTGCGCCTGCCCCCCAATTTCGACCCTAGCAAGAAGTACCCTCTGATGCTGGATCCTTATGGTGGCCCCAACTCGCAGCGTGTCATCAAGCAGTTCAGTTCCCTGAACTGGAACGCCTACGTTACTTCTGACCCTGAGCTTGAGTACATTACCCTCAACGTGGACAACCGCGGTACTGGCTTCAAGGGACGTGAGTTTAGGTCTTTGGTCACTTCCAACCTCGGCGAGCTCGAGGCCAAGGATCAAGTCTGGGCTGCACAGTACTTTGCCGACACCTACCCTTGGGTCGATAGCGAGCACATTGGTTTCTTCGGTTGGTCCTATGGTGGATACCTCGGCTCCAAGATGGTTGAGTTGGCAGACCCCATCATTTCCTTTGCTCTCATCGTTGCCCCTGTCAGCGACTGGGCCTACTATGACTCCATCTACACCGAGCGTTACATGAAGCTCCCCACCGACAACGTGGAGGGCTACGCCAGGTCCCGTGTCCACGATGCATCCGGCTTCAAGACCATCCCCGGAGGCGTCCTCATTCAGCACGGAACTGGAGACGACAACGTTCACTTCCAGAACGCTGCTGCCCTTGTCGATCTCCTCATGGGTGCTCAGGTCTCTCCCGAGAAGATGAAGAACACTTGGTTCACCGACAGCGACCACAGCATCCGCTACAACAACGGCGGCAAGTTCCTGTACAGGGAAATGACCAAGAAGCTCTTTGAGGAGAAGAACCGTGTCGGTGACTCCAAGGGTAACCACCAGTGGAGCAAGAGGGGGCAGGCTGGCAAGCGTTGGGTCGCTTGAGCGTGAACTGAACGTGGTAATGAGAGATGTTGGTTCTTGACATGTTGAAGATTCTCTACAATTCTACTGTATATTCTTAAGTACAAATTTATACGTTATTTTTTGTATAATTCCCGTGTTTTTCAATGGTGATTTGCGGGGTTCATCATGATCATACAGCTGATGTTGTAGAGGACTATGATCAATTTTGAGTCTTCTACGTACAGCTGAAGTCTGCCAAGCTGCTCCATCTATTAACTATTAATCCCATACCTTTTGAGGGACTTTTCACTAGAATCATAAAGTAGCTCATAATATGAGCAGTTCCAAGGAAATCGGAAGTGGACAGGAAACCTGCCTTCGACCCCCTGCAGCTTGGTATTCAGGCAATGTCGATGTCAGAGAGCGAATCATTCAGCAGTCTTCGCAAATTCCTTGACGACCACATAGATCTGGAGAACTTGCGGAATTTCCTAGGTACTCCGCTCCCGAATGCCCCTTCACTCCTCTAGAAAGTCACCTTTATCTGTGATGACCTCGAATGGAATATGGATGACCCAAAAATCACCGAGATTGGCATCACGAAGATTACTGGAGAAGATCTCGCCTAGTGCGATCCTTTAGGTCTATAGGGAATGCTCAAGAAGCTCGATGTATTCCATTTGCGAATTTTGGAGACTTGCCATTTGTGCAATTATCTTGGTGTGTTTCAAGATCGCGAGATGATGTTTCGCTTTGGAAAGACCTGCTTTGTCGATCGTGAGATGGCGAAGAAGATGCTAGAGTCGCAATTGAACTTGCGGGACACAGATGGTAATCCGGTGCCAGTCATAATAATCGGCAATGGTTATAAATTTGATCAGGTGCATCTGAAGCGCGAGTGGCACCTCGACACCACCAAATTCGGAAGTATCATCTATCGCATCGAGAACTTGGACGTACTGGCTAGCTAAACAGGCATCGAAATCAGGGGCAAGAAACACGTGCACATGATCGAGGACTTTGGGATTGAGATCCGCGACTACCACAACGGTGGAAACGACGCGGTGTACGAAATGAACACCACATTGCTGTTCGCTCTGTTCACAAAGCTCTACCCAGATGCCGGCAACAAATACCCAGAAGATTCCTCTATTTCCGGACGCACCCTGACCCAAATCCTCAGCGACGTCTCCGAAGTGCAACTCGCGAAGGAACAGCACGACTGGGGCTTCGAGAAGTTTTGCTTCTATTGCGACACTCTGAATGACCACGACGCAGACCACGACACGTGCCCGGAGCGTCGCGCCGGGATCCCTCCGTGCCAGTTGTGCTCGAACGTCAGGGGAGCTTCGAATGCGAGGTATCGCAAAAAGGCGAGCACCCACCTAACCAGCCGCTGCCATCTTGCGAAGCGCCATAATCTTCCGAGTTTGCCGGACTGGGTGGTCAAGAATCTAAGTGATGAGGATCGTATTAGCTGAGCTGTGGCTAAGATTGCGAAGGATTGGTTGAAGCTGGGGGGGATTGACGGATAAGGCGTATCCGGAGGATAGGATGGGAGAGCGGGAAGTGAGAGTCGCGACTGGGGAGGCTGGAGAGGAGCAAGCAGCTTTGGATAAGCTGGAGGCAGCTAGGGAGTGGGATTAGAGCCTTATTTGAGGATTATATCTGGACTTGTGTTGAATTAACTGGTCGTAACTGATGTTGAAGCGTCTAGTTTATGACTTGGTCAGATATTCCTTTTCTTCGTTTTGTATGTTGAACGGATTCTTTGTTTGTTAATCTTACTACAGAGGGGTGACATTAAAAAAAAACCAAAAAAAGTTATACTTTTTAAACTATTATAACTCTGTAACTAGATCAGCTATTAAAATAAAAGAAAATTAATTTTAAAGAGATTTAAAGGCTTTAAATTTGTGTTAAAAAAAATATATAGCTTATATAATATTTATTACTTAAAAATTTAAAGTAAAAGTATAGTAAAAAAAAATGCAAACTTAAAAGCTGATTTATTTTTTTTCTAGCGTAAAATTTTTATTTTTTATTTTATTATTTTAAAGTTGTATATAGTATATACTTATAATTTTTTTTAAAAAATATTTTTTCTATTTTTTAAAAAAAAAATTAATAGTAGAATTTTTTTTTTTAAAAAATTAAATTATATAAATAAATTAATAATTAATTAAATTATTAATATTTTGTATAATACCTGTTAGCTTTATTAACTGCCTTCTAACGTCTAGATAAAGATAATATACAATTATCTATTATTTTTTGTAGAATTAAATTCTATTCTTTATTTATAGCGTTTATAAATAAAGTATTATTTTTTTTATTATTTTTTTTGCCTAATAAATTAGAATTTAATTTTTTTAAATTATTTTTTAATATAGTTTAGATATTTTCTATAGGTGCTAAGTCTGGGCTATAAGCTGGATATTTAAATAATTTAATTTTATTTCTTTTAAACTATTTTAAAACTGGTTTAGCTGTATAAATTTTTAAATTATCTTGTTAAAATTTCTATTCTATAAAGTAATTAGTATTTACATTAATTTTATAATTTAATATTTAATTAAATAAATTTAATTAAATAATAAATTTAATAAAAAAATTAAAAAAAGGTATATAAACTAACGGGGTTTTATTTGTTTTTTAATAATAAGTTTTAATACTTTTTATATATAATCTGTATTATTAAAATTATTTTTAGAATTAGGTGTTTTAATAAACACTAATTCTGATCTTTCTCCTATTTAAATAGCTCTTTATACTAATATAATAATATCTTAAGCTATAATTTAATTAGTACTAATTTTTTTAAAAAAGTAATTAAATTAAAAAATTATAATTAATTTTTAATTAATTTTAATTTTTTTAATTTTTTTTTTTACTTATAATTTAATTTTATAAAAGCTAATTCAGCTCTTACTCTTTTATTTCTCTTTTTTTTTATATATTTTTGTTTAGAACCTAGGCCTCTTTCTATTACTAACTTATCAGAAAATATAATTTTTTTAAATTTATATTTTCTAAATTTTTTAATTGTTTTTTTACGTATTTTAATTTTATTTTAGCTTTTTTTTTATTTAAATACAGCTTTTTAGTACTAATATTTATACTATAATTTTCTTCTTTTAAATATCTTTGTAAGCTTCTTTTAGATATTTTTATATTATTTTCTAGTAATATTCTTTTATTTGTTTTTTTAGGGCTTTTAATTAAATCCCTATTAATAATTCTTTTATTTCTTTTAAATAGCTGTTAAGACTGTGCTATAGGCTATAAGTAAAGCTAGAAAACAAATAGCTGCTTAGATTAATTTTTAGAAATAAGTACGTGTAAAAGTTACGTAAGTAAAATAATATGCAATATACTATATAAATCTCTATATTAGTAATAAAGTATAATAAATTAATAGTTAATTTTAAATAATAGATTTACTAATAAAGTAAATATAATTATAAAGTATAATTATACAAACTATATATATATACTTAAAGCTTTCTGCTTAATACTGCTTAGTTACTTAATAGTACTAAATAGACTAATTAACTAAATATATTATGTAACCGGCTATAGTAGTACAACTTTATTAGCTCTGTTATTAGTCTACGTTTATAGTTTATAATACTATTTTTTTTTTAGTTTAGCTTAGTTTTTTAAGCTAATATATAACGCGCGGGTTTTTTTTATTACTATTTATTTTTATAATAATACCTAAAATACTAACAGTTTTTAGTACTATTTGCTGTTATTATTTAGCTAATTTTATTAAAGCTGTAAAAAAAATTATAGTTTAAAAATATTTAACTTACGTAAAGCATAAATAAGTATATAAAATATATATTTATTTTAAAAAGTATAGTAAGTATTTATATTACAGGCAGCAGTATAATATTTATGTTATTTAGTTTAAGTTTTAGCATCTTACTAAAAAAAAAAAAAATTATAATAGTAGATAAAAAAGTTATGTAAAGCGCAGAATACAGCTATAAAAATATATAAAAAAGTTTTAAAGAATTTACAGGTAGTAAAAGCTAAAAAAAAATAACTTTATTAATAAATAAACTTATTTAATTATTATATAGAAAAAGCTATATTAGTAAAAAAATAAAATTTAGAAAAATAAAAGTAGTAGAAACGTAAAGCGTTATTTAAAGTTTTTATTTTTAACATTTTTTTTAAAAATTTTATTTTTAATTTTTTTTTAAGTACTTAAAGCGCTATTAAAAGTTTTTCTAATAACTTTTAGAAAGTATCTGTATTATTTACTAATTTTTAAATATTTAGTTATATATAATATATTATTTTTTTTTAGATATATTTTTTTTAATTACTTCTGTGTAGTAGTAGAGATAATTTTATTTTTAGCTTTTTTTAAGTAGTTACTAACAGTTTTTCAGATTTCGCTCTAGTTTTTAAATATTTTCTAACTTTAAATATTTTTTTTATTTAACTAACTATTTTTATATAAAATAGTTATTATAAAATTTATTTTATTTTATTTTGCAGTAGCTTACTAGCGCTTCTACTTTAAATTTAGCTTTTTTTTTTATTTTATAGTAGAAGTGTTTTTAAACTAGCGTTTCAGCGTTAGCAGGTTTTAATAGTAATATATAAAATACTAAGTATATTTTAGTATTAGCAGAAAGTTAAAGTTTATAATTAACTAGTTTTTTTTATTTTAAAATTAAAAATAGTCCGACTTTAATATAATTTAATTTTTTACTTAGTTATTTTATTTAAAAGTTTTTTATAAAAAAATATACTTTATTTTTTTTTTTTAGCTAAAGTGCTATTTTTTGTTTTTAGTTAATATAAAAAATAGTTTTACGTTATACTATTTTAATATTCTTCTATAATTATTTATAAAGTTCTTATAATTCTTCTAATTTATTTATTACTTAACTTATAACTAGTTTAATTTTTTTTTTTTTAATTTTTAGTAATAGAAAATTTAAATACATTCTGTGTAATACGTAATAAAAAAATTACTTAGTTATTACTAATTTTTTATTATTAAATACGAGTTATGCTATAGATAGTAGTAATATCTAATTATTCTGTTTTTAGTTACTATATATCCGTAAATATATTTTTATAGTTTAGTTTATTTTTTCTATTTAACTGTCTGTCTGTAAATAGTATACTATTAATAACTTTTTTTTAATTTTAATAGCTAATATTAATATTATCTAATAGTTTAATATAAAAAGTTTATCTCTGTCGCTAATAATAAATAAAAATAATTTATAATACCTAACTACGCAATTTAAAATAATTTATACTAATTTTAGTATAGTATAGTTATTTTTAAATAGAATTATTTTTATATATTTTATAAATCTATTTATAACTACTAGAATAGTATTATAAATTACTTTAAAAACTAGGTTCTAAAATATTAGTAGTTTAGTAATAAAATTTATAGTAATATCTGTTTAAAGTTTATTTAGTATTTTTATAGCTTATAGTTTTTTATACTAAGCGTGTATACTATACTTATTTTTTTAATATATTATATATTTCTTAATAAACTTTGTTATTTTATTTTTTAATCCAGAAATATTGTACGTTTATTATATTAATTTAATTATCTATTTAATATTTAAGTGTCTGTATAATAGATTTTTATAATATTACTAAATAATAGTTTAATAAAGTTTTTTAAGTACTTATTAATATACTATTATTATAAAATTAATACTGTGTGCTAGTTCTAAAGTGCTGTCTAGCGCTTACTTAAAAATAGCAGCTTTATTTATTAATTTAGTTTTTATAATGTCTGTTTTTCAGCTTAAAGCGTCTACTTTTTTATTTTTTTTATTTAGTATATAAATAATTTTAAATTTATACTGTTCTAGCTTTTTACTTTATTTAATATATTATTAATCTAATAGTTTAGTTATTATAAATATTATTAGATTTTTATAATTTAAATATACTGTAAGTTCTAAACAGCTTTTTATATAAATTCTCTAATATTTAAAAAAGTTTATAATAGTAAATAATTTTTTATTATAAATATTATAATTTTTTTTAGCTCTGCTGAATTTTTTTAAGTAATAAGTAATTAAATACTATTTACTTTTTTTTTAATTAATATATACTTTTATTACTAGGTCTAATACGTCTGTTTCTATATATAAAAACTTTTTACTAATAAAAAATATAAAAACTAGCAGTAATATACTTATTTTTTTAAATATTTTAAAAACTTGTTACTAGTCTGTATTCTACTTAAATAGTATATTTTTTTTATTAGTTTTATAAGTAGTAGTGCTTTTTTTAAATAGTAGTTAATAAACTATTTATTAAAGTTATAAAATTTTAAAAAAAATTATATATTTTTAACGTTTTTTAGTATAAGCTAGTTTCTAATTACTTTAATTTTTTTTAAACTAATTTTAACTCTGTGTCTTTTTATAATATATTCTAAAAATTTAACTTTTTTTTTATAAAATTTATATTTTTTTAGTTTAAATTGTAGTTCTGCTTTTTCTAAATATTTTAATACAGTTTATATATATTAAATATGTTTTTTAAAATTTTTAGAAAAAACTAAAATATTATCTAAATATATAATAATAAATATGTCTAAATATACTTTTAATACGTTATTAATAAATACTTAATATATTACAGATATATTAGTAAAACTAAATAGTATTATAAAATATTTATAGTACTTATACCGCGTCCGGAATACTGTTTTTTATTTTTTATTTTTTTTTATATATATTAAGTTATACGCGCTTTAGAAATTTAAAACTATAAATATTTATATTTTAAATAATTTATTTCTAAGTTTTTAAATATTTAGTAGTAAATATTAGTTTTTAATTATAATATTATTAAGTTTTTTAAAATCTATATATAACTATAAAAATCTATTTTTTTTAAAAATAAAAATAATTAAATATTCTGCTTCTAACGTTAATTTACGTATAAACTTTTTTTTAAAGTTTTTATTAAAATATACTTATAATACTATAAATTTTTTTTTTAATAAACTGTAAATAAGTTTAAAAGTTAAATATTTTTTTTTAAAGAGCTATTTTACAGTTTTAAAGCTAATACTTAAATAATACTCTATTATCTACTTTTTTTTAAAAAAATAGTTTTTATTTACTATACTTTTTAAAAATTATAGAAGTTACGTAAGTTATTTTTAAAATTTTTATTTTTTTATTTAGTAGCTTTTTATTAGATTTAGTAGAATTAACTTTTTTTTTTAAAAGCATCTTATTTAATTTTTTACTATTTATATTATTTAGCGTAATTTTATCTACTATTAAACGCTGCTAATATATAAATTCTAATATAATAGCGTAATTATATTTTATAAATAAAAGTTTTTTTTCTGCTTAGTTAATATATAGATTATACTTTTTAAATTATAAAAGTTTTAAAATAATATTATAGATAGCCGTATCTATAATATTAAAAAAAAAATTTTTTTAGTATTTCTAGATATTTATAACAGTTATAGCTTCTTAATCTATTAATACTTTTTTTAGTATTTTTTTTTTAGTTACTATATAGAAAAAGTAAAGTTATTTAAAAGTATATATTTTTATTTTACTACGCTTTACAGCCTGCTGTAAAAAATAATTACACTAAACTTTTATATTTAATAATACTTTTATTTAGTATTTATTAAGCTTAATAGGTAGCTTAACTAATTTTTTTAAATTAGTAGTATATAATATTTTAAGTCTATTTTAGGCGCTAAGTATTATTCTAAAAAAAACTTATTACTAAATTTATAAAAATATTTTTTATTTTAGTAACGTTTACAGTTTTAGTATAAGTATATTTACTAAAAATTTTATATATATTTTTTATTAACTAATATAGTTATTATAAATTTTTTTTTTTTATTTATTCCAAAAAAGTATTATAATTATTATTTATTTTATAAATAGATATTGCATACATATGTTTTGCAGTTATACTATTACTATCTATATTTATATAGCTTTTAAAAAAACTAGTTTACAGCTATTTTATCTAAGTAGTAAATTTAGTATTAGTTTTTTTAGTAAAAAGTTTATAAGTAGTTTATATATTTTAAATTTT
This sequence comes from Corynespora cassiicola, assembly GCA_022059125.1. Lineage (NCBI taxonomy): Eukaryota > Fungi > Ascomycota > Dothideomycetes > Pleosporales > Corynesporascaceae > Corynespora > Corynespora cassiicola. The sequence goes on along the minus strand of JAEUWY010000006.1, from coordinate 3,401,273 downwards.
TTAAGTTTAAGTAGTATTATAGTTTTTATATATTTTAGCTTTATAAAATGCTTAAAACTGTATTTAGTTTATTATTTAAATTTAGTAGTACTTTTAGTCTAATTTTTAAATCTAGTTAGCTAATTTATTTTTATATTTTAAAGCTGCGTTATCGTCGGCGTTTCTCTAAATTTTAATTTTTTTTATTTAAATTATTATATTTTTTTAAGCGCTTACGCGTTACAGATAATTCTTTTTACTATATAAATATTTTTATTAAATTTTTTCTGTGTTTTTTAAAAGCTTTAGCTAATTTTTATATTTATTTAAAGTTTTTATTAATTCTAAATTAGGCGAGTTTAGATAGTATACTGTTATTACTATTTTTTATAAACTTATAACTAGTATTATTTAAATAGTTTTTATAATTATGTGCGTTGTAAAAAACTTTTTCTTTTTTAAAACTAAATTTTTTAAATTTAACTTTTTTAAAAATATTTCTAAACTTTATTTAAATATTTTTATTTTAATACTAAACGTAGTTAAAAATTTTTTTTATTTTTTTATTTTATAGTAGTCTGCTGTTATAAGTAAATTCTATTTTATTAAACTTTTTAATTAGAATTTTCTATTTATTATCTGCGTAGAATTTATTATTAAAAATAGTTTATAATATATTTAGCTATTAAATAATTTTATTTTTTAATTAATAGTTTTTTATAATATAATCTGTCTTTCTACACGCGTAGCAAGTTATACTTTTATTTTTAAATTTATTATTTTTTTTATTACTTTTTTATTTTAATTTCTAAATATTACTAAAAACTATTAGTTTATTACTATAGATATTATAAGTAAAATACGTTATTTTACGTTTAACTTATTTACTAGTATTAGCGTTATAGTACTTTTTACTATAGCTTAGTTTAGCACGTTATCTGTATTATAAATTTTAGTTTTAATATAATTTTATTTATAATTTATACAGTTTCTAATTAATATTAATAAACTTATTTATAAGTTATTTAAGTGTGTTAAGCTAGGCTCTAAAACGTATAAACTTAGTTTTAATATTTAGCTTAAATTCTTAACAGTATATTATTATAAATACTTTATTATTTTATTTAGTAAAAATTAATAGTTACTAGAATATAGTAGTATAACTAGCAGCTAATTCTTGTTACTTAAAATATTAGATAGTTTATTTAGTAATAGTATTTTTATTAGAAACTCTAAAGACTTATTTAATTTTAGTTTTAAACTTATTAAAGTTCTCTATTTATTCAGTAACTTTATTATTAGTATTACTATTTATATACTTAATAAAAGTAAGTTTAATTTATTAAAGTATTTTATTTTTTATATACGTAGCTGCAAACGAGACGCGTTTATTTTTTTTAATATTTTTATTTTAAAAGTTAAAAAATAAGTTAAGCTGTAAAAGCTAGTTTTTAAACTTATTTTATTTTCTGTAATAAAAATTAAATATTACTATTTTAATAAAATTATTATCTGCTATATTAAATTATATAATTATACTAGTAGTAGTTTTAGTACTAATAGTACTACTAGTTAGAGTTAAAAGTACGCGTAATTCTAAAATAGTATTTATTTTAAAAAATATTTATAATATTAAAACTGTGCTATAAGCTATAAGTAAAGCTAGAAAGTAAATAGCTGCTTAAATTAATTTTTAAAAATAAATATATATAAAAGTTACGTAAGTAAAATAATATATAATATACTATACAGATCTCTGTATTAGTAATAAAGTATAATAAATTAATAGTTAATTTTAAATAATAAATTTACTAATAAAATAAATATAATTATAAAGTATAATTATACAAACTATATATATATGCCTAAGGCTTTCTGCTTAGTACTGCTTAATTGCTTAGTAGTACTAAGTAAACTAATTAACTAAGTATATTACGTAACCGGCTATGGCGGTGCGACTCTGTCGGCTCTATTATTAGCCTACGTTTGTAGCTCATAATAATAGCTTAATTTTATCTTAATTTCTTTCTTTTTTTAAGCTATTAAATAATTTATTTTTTTTATTTATTTTTTGTATAGTATTTTTAATACTTATTTTATTTTTATTTAATATATTAGAAATAGTTATAATAGGTGTATTGGCTTTTAATAAAAGATTAACTTTTTCTTTATAGTCTGAAAATTAAGGTTCCATCTTATCTTTGTTCAGAGAAAATAGAGATTCAGAATTTTTTTCTAAAATACTTATTTATATACTAATTTAACTAGTTTATTATTATGTAATTAGTGCTTATATAAGCAAAACTTTATTTTTTAAACTTTATTTTTTAAATATTAAATTAAATTTCTAGCTCCAGTTTTTTGCTTACGTAATATAGACTAAACTTAATTAAGTTAGCGTAAAATAAAAAGTTTTAATAATTTTTTAAATAAAAAATAAATTAGCTTTTAAATTTATACTTTTTTTTACTATACTTTTACTTTAAATTTTTAAGTAATAAACATTATATAAGCTATATATTATTTTTAATACAGAGAACAAGCCTTTAAATCTTTTTAAAATTAATTTTTTTTTATATTAATAGCTAGTCTAGTAACAGAGTTATACTAGTTTAAAAAGTATAACTTTTTTTTGGTTTTTTTTTAATGTCACCCCTCTGTATTTATCAACATAAGTAAATATTTCATAGTCACTCATAATCTTTAATATAGCCAATCTTCTATTTCGTTATATTTTTTCTTGTAATCGAGCGAAACAGAGTATTTTTGGAATAGAATTTTAACAGCAGATACATCGCGCCATACCAAAGTAGTCATCTGGACCAGCATCGTTTCTAAACAATAACGAAATAAAGGGTTTGTTACATCACAACACCGAATCAGTAGAAAACTACATTAATAATTTGCTGCTACCCATCAAAACAACCCCACTTGTAGTGCGACGGCGATTTTATCACTCGTGTATGTTGAACACTTCATCATGGCTGCATCAACTATTGGTAATCGCTCTTTGAACAAGGTCGAATCCTTCGTTTTGGATCATTCCATTTACTCGCTTCATTGTATAGAAGACACCCTTTATTCTCTTCTCGAAGTCAAGGAAGCGATAGATCAGCAATCCCTGATCAAATTCCAAACTTTGCGCTCTAATGTTTTTACCCATGTTATAGGGAATGATTGGAATCTCTCCCTTTGTACACTGGGTGAACTGAATAGGCTCATAGAGGAGTTTCAGGTCGATAAGTATTTTGAAGAGGACCCTACAGCCCCACCGAGCGAGGTAGTCGCTGTCTTGATCGGGCTTGTCGCTGCGATTTCAGCCGGCGAGTCCATTTTTCACCAGGAGCTTCCCAAAGGGGGAGACGAAGAAAGGGACCAGTTGCGCGTGTGGGTTGGTCTACTCAAAGAAAAAGGGGAATTGTGGATGAAGTTCCCAACATATAGTTCGCGTCCACTGACCCGGTCATGTAGCGTGTCGAGGACAAGCGGAGCATCCCAAATTATTAAAAGGAGGTCTTCTAACGCCTCTGCAAGCATCGCAGGCGGAGTCACTCCTGATGCCCAGGTAAACTTCATGTCTCAAGCAGTGGCAGGACGTAACAAAGCTCTCGTTGCGGCTAATGTCAAGATCAGGCAACAAGAAGTAGAGCTTGCGCAGCTGCGTGCAGTGAGCAAAGCGATGCGTTCTTTCTCCGAGAAGTCAAATCAAGCTACCAAAGATGCTTTGCAGGCTGAAATTGATGCAGCAGTCCCGCAAATTAAGTCTGCGGGCCCTATAGGGAGGCTTTCGGACTCTATCAGCTTCAAGGAAACCGATAGTGGTAATGACGTCGAAAACTTTACCGGAATGGTGGCCAAGTGGTGGGCGGCGAATAACGATACAGTCATTCAAAGCGCACAGTACTTCGACCTTCCGATACCCAGTACCTGACTGTTTAATAGCGTAATCCATTCGCTCCAATAGTCTTCAGCTATGAAACAATACATGCACAGGGATGGCTCCAATTTTTCATTCTTTTTTTTTAGAGAAGATCTTCCTCACTCGAGGACACAACTCAAAAAACAAAAAATCAAACACAGCATTTGTTCGACTGTGATATATCTCAAAACTTGCGTGACCATATCAAGGGTATACTCGTCTAGTATGCGAAGAACAGTGTGGATTCGCCCTCAGATTGTCGGATCTTCTTGTTCTCCGCCATGAGCCAAAATCGCATGCCCCATGCTCCAATTGCAGTTGCAACGCTCAGAGCTGCACTGGACGACATTGCCATGACATAGCGAGGCTCGTCTGACTTCGGCCACATGTATGGGGTCCAGATGAAAGATGCTACGGCAATACAGTTGACGATTGCCAAGGAGCAAGCTTTCTTTTCCTTCGTTTGAGAACATGTGTTGGAAACCCACCCGAGGATAATACTATTGACGGCATACGTTCCGACGGAAAACACAATCATCGCAACTAATTAAAAGGGTAAGCAGACAATATAATGTCATTCAAAGGCGCATTGTAGCTTACAATATCGAGCACCAGTATTCAGAGTCGTGCATCCTAGAATAAAACCAAATACTGCAATCGCTTTGGCGATGGTGATGTGCCTATCAGATTCAGTGATGAGGTTTAATGAGGTTCGTGATATCATACCAAGTTCGTTCATTAAACCTCCCGGATGACCAGGACCAAGCGATCGAGATGCCACCCGCGATAAGGTAGGGCGGACATGTGAGAACAAGGGTGATGGTATCATCGAATCCAAGAGTTTCAACAGCAGTGGGGAAGAAATTTTTAAACCCGTTCGCACCTAAGTGACAGTGCTGCATCACGACAAACAACCACACTTTCGGGTCCTTGGCCGCTTCAACAATGCCCCTCCAGCTTGTGGTTTGTCCGGCGTTTCCGACTGTATCTCTTTGCGTCCGTTCATGTGCGAGTATCTTTTCTTCGGCAGTCAACCATCGAGTCGTCAGGGGTTCATCGGGCAATATGAAAACTGCGGCGATCGCAACGAGGAGAGTGACGGCTCCTTGGATGATAAAGAGCCATTGCCACCCTGAAAGTCCTGCCTGGGAGAAATTAATCGTGCATTCTCATAAAAGTAGAAGCTGAGTCCAGTGCTTGGCTTACCATTCCATGCATCTCAAATATACCCAGCGCGATCAGTCCTGCGAAAGCCGTAGCAAGAATGTTACCCGTATACAGTATCGATATGCGTGTCGCTAATTCTTTTCTAGTGTAAAATGTAGCTAGGATGTACAGCGCGCCGGGATAATATGGCGCCTCTGTAATTCCGAGAAAGAAGCGAGTGAGCAGCAGGCCGGTGTAGTTTCGGCTGATAGCCGTGAGCGCGCTGATGACTGCCCACACGGCCATACAAGACGACATCCACCAGCTAGGTCGCACTCGAGTGACTACCATGTTTGCGGGTATTCCAACAATGACATAGCCGGCGAAAAGGATCGAAACACAGGTTTGATATTGTGTCGGGGTAAGGTTCAGGTCTTCTTCGAGTGTGTTGAGCCGAGCAAGCGCAATCGCATTACGATCCTTTTTCCGTCATCTACTGTGCGACAGCACATAGCTTTGAAGAAATTTGGACATACGAGGTAGTTGAGCCAGTACATAAGCCACAAGATTGGCATTATCCACCAGTCCATTTTGCGCACAAGGGCGATTTCTCTAGGGTCTGTCTTCTCGTGTGCCCCAGAGTAGTCGCGAGCCTCGGCTTCAACCTTTAGAGTCTCTTCCACTTCTACAAGAGCACTCTGAAGCCTGTCATCCCCCGTGGACTTTTCCGGTATAGTGTGAGGAGCCATGCCTACGATGATACTGCAGTCAGTCAATATGAGACGAGCTGATAAGAACAATCAAGCAGATTCACAACCGGGAGATCAGCTATTTGTAGCATTTACACCCCCCCCGCCTTGCTGTTCTATCTCTTGTCGCTCCCACCGCTAAGCCATGCCAAGTTATACCAAGCTGTTACCCCGCGTGCCGCCAGCGAATAATTCATAGCATTATCGCAGAATTTCTCTGGTGTTCATGGCGTCAACGAGAGCAACACGGAATAATTGTCTTGGATGGCGCCGCTGAGGTAACTTCCGAGGTTCGGTGCTTCGGAATGAAATCTAAGCAATAGCTGTGAAATTGCTTCGCAGTCTTGGGTCATGATGTTGACTTCAATAACCAACCTCATGAGGAGTGCATTTTGAAGATGCTCTGTTTTATCACGTATGAACATAGTCACAGCCGCACGCTGACTATCACTTCTCTTGATGTGCATCTTCGCATCTATGCGCTAACAAATTGACAGTGGAGCGTTGCGCTCATTCCGGGGTTTGGGGTGGCACGTCAGCAAATCAGGCGGACCGTGCAGCCCCACTCGCCACTCCCCCACACTCACACCTAATTCCGCGCGCCCCATGATGGCAGACACCAGCGTCATATTTTCTTTCCACAACTCTTAGTATATCGATATGTCTACTCAGCGACAACAATAAGTCCAGGTGTATTGTTAAAACTTCACAGGCACGAGAAGACCATCCTCAGAAGTATGGCTCCAGCAACTCTGGCCGCCAAGTCTTAGCGATCCTTCCGGCACCATTCTTTGCGATGATTAACCGATATATATCCCGAGAGATCTAGCCGAATACTGGGCGTCATGCGCAACCATGATAGTGCAAAGGCCTTGCTGTGGCGTCGCGTTAGTGTACGTAACCGTGACTCTTACCTAGCGATGAATCCATCCACGATCTACCAACACAGTCATAAGAGAGTATTGTTGACTTAAAGAAGTACATTCGTCTATCATATGAACAGAAAGCTCACGTGCACAAGCATCGACATAGTAAATTGGGGATGAGTCTTCCACGTGAGAGAACCATGCAAGGTGAATATCGGTACACTATGGAAGTTCTATGGTCCTGTGATATGCCTTGCTTCGAGTATCTAAAATGTGACTGAAATAAAATCATGTTGCAGAATTTACACACACAGCCCTGAATTTGAGCTGGAGCTACGCCATTCCACTTGATATCCTCGAATACAGCGATGGTCGTTACTACCATACCCATGTCTTTCTCATCACCCAATCTTTTATCTTAATATCTACACAATATATTGCAAAATAACGACAGAATTTTAATTCTTGCTTTGAGTTCGTTACTGAGAAAAAACTGACACTAACCACCTCATGTAGACCAGGACAAGTCCCAGTGATTCGAGCAAGGATGTGCTCAAGTGGGCATCGCTCAGTGGACACAAATTTTTTCCCGAAAACGATGACGAGCACGTCGACGTAGATCAACCCTCAATCCCAAATATTTTGAGAGCTACGCCTGCAGATTTGCGTTCCTTAGACATGAGAAGAATGGAATACCTATCCGAGGAACGAGGTAAGTACAGGAGATCTCAACTCCATCCCTGGCTTAACGAGGAAGACAAACAACCCCCCACGGAGAAGCTTCTGGTCAAACACAGGACGAAAGACCCCTTTAGCCACTTGAAGTCCCAAAAAGAACTTTCCGAATCGGAAAAGGCTCTGATTCTGGCACAAAACCCACGTCTTCGCTTCTTTGGCTCCCTTCCGGGCGAGCTTCGCAATCACGTTCATGGCTTCTTATTAGTCTCAGACGACCCAAAAGAAATAATACACATGGTTCCTTCCTCAAAACAGCAAAGATTTAGGTTAGGGGAAGGAGGTCGCAATCTCATTGAGTTGAAGAAGGCATTGCTCTCTCTTAGCATGCCCTGCAAGGGGCTGCGACAGGAAGCGAGAGGATTTTTCTACGCTCGGAACAGTTTCTCGGTCGACGCAAACCGTTTCGAAGCCCTACCGGTGTGGGAAAGATGGTTTAGCGCCCTTGGTGTCTGTCGAATCGTGATCACAAGGCTTGCACTCCAAGATGCAATGTGGCACCACGATAGCGCGAAGCGAACAGCATCTTCCTTCAACCTTCTCCTTGAATGTCAATCGTTTAAATTAATAAGAATTTGCATGCATCTAGAACAGTTCTGCACCACACGCCTCCAAGGCCTCGGGCATTATATCCTCGAGAACGGGCCGATACCTGCTTTCCCCACTAGCGTTTAGGGGCAGATTCTGAGTAAATTAAGTCAGCTAGTAGAGCTTGCCATCGAGATTAGATCGTTCAGCCATTTCTTCGTATCAGAAGGTTCGCAAGATGACGTTTCGAGGAAATCGGGTACGCTCGGTGAGCATATCCGAACTCAGCTGTTAAAACAAGCAAATTCTTCGTGTGCTGGGCGACGAGTAAATATTGAAGTGAATTATGAAGGCTTCGATATGACAATACGGGCTTCCATGGAGCTAGAATTTGCTTTCCCTTCATTCTGTGCGTTAGCTTTTTCTTTCGCTGTTAAAGTGTTTGATCGGATTTTCTTGTACTGCCCCTCAAGGGAGGAAGCACGCCACAAATAGAGTACACAAGTACAGTCCACAACTGTTAAAGTGTTCATGTTTGTACCTTTCAATGTAAGTTTCAATTTCGCTATGCCCGTATAAATAATTTCTGCTCTGTTACTGCTTGTGCTGGCTGAAACCACGTGCTCTCCTTATGGCGTGGGCTTGGCAATCACGGCTTTGCGGAGTTGGTGGATTTTCCTATTTCAGCAAAGTCGCAAACATTGCCCAAACAGGACCTAGGGAAGAGCTACGTCGCCGTTGCGAAATCGCGGGTTATGGTTGACTCATAACAAGTCGGCGGTGTTACGAGGCCTAGATAGAATTATCAATTTATCAATGATTTTTCTTCGATTTTAGGTATTGTAGCTAGTTTTCCTTATGCATCGTGGCAGTAGCTCGGGCCTGAATTGCGCATGGATGATTCGTCGGATAGGATTCTTAATCTGGGTAGCGGGTATAGTCTCGCATGAAGACAGCCCATGAACGCACGATCGTCCCAGGTACTAGTCACTCGGGCTTCCGGCCGGCTCATAGCCGACTCCTGACTCATGGCATGACTGGCTAAGTTTACTCATAAATTCTTAGAAGTCCGTTAAGAAACGCTTGACCAACAAGACCCTTCATCAAAAATAATCAACAATAATGTTTGCAGCGGATCAACTACCATTTGGCCAGCGAGCTTTCAAGAAGCTCGAGGTTCGGCTCGACAACCCGACCTTGTATATTCCCGCCTCCAGAACTGGGGAGAATCCGCAATTACATGTGAGGGGACGAGTGGTTATGATGAACCGCGAAGAGTTCAGCTTTGATCTTCTGAAAGTGGAGGTGAAAGGAGTGCGGCAAATCACGTAAGTTAAACATCACAAACAAGAATCATATAACCTGATCATGTTTAGATGGTATACCGACGCGGTAAATCCTCAATGCATTAGAAACGACGACACCGTCCTCTCGAAAGAGTCGATTTTGTTTCCATTACCGCGAATGGACACCCACCAAACTGCATACACTATCCGGCCGGGTAATCATGTTTGGCCGTTTTGTATTGCTCTCGGCAATGATATTGAAGAGAGCATCGACGGATTACGTTCAAACTTCGTTAGGTATGAAGTGAATGCTTGGATTGGATGTTCAGGAATCTTTGCCTCAAGTCTCACTACTAGCCAGCGGTTTCGGGTTGTGAGAACAAGCGAACATGATATCTTGAATTCTATCGAAGATGACCGGGTACCTATCGCCCAGAAGATCTAAAATTTCCAATACTAACCAAACTTCAGATTGTGTCCAGTGCATGGGAAGAATATCTTCGTTACTATATATCTGTTCCTCAAAGCCCACACTACTGGGGCCACCCCATTCCCGTCACATTCGAGGTCGAGAAGCTGGCAGAAGACACTCAAATTGAGAACATTCGTTGCAGATTTGTTGAAATGAGTTGCTTTAGGGCGAAGAAATACGGCCGGGACCTCAATCATCAAAAACTTACTCCCGTAGCGCATGTTGAAGCGTCTCACAAAGACAACTCTGTCCTTAATCTGGAACGTACAACAAATAATTGTGGAGTGCATAAGTTTCGGACAAACTTAAAGTTGCCTCAAACTCTACGAGATTGTCGGCAGTCGGCTGACACTTCGAAAATTCAGATAACACACAGTCTGGAGGTACAGATGCAAATGCGCAATGGGCATGGTGAGCTGTTTACTGTATGTAGCTCCACTTTTTCTTCTTAATCCAGGCTCACGCTTTTAGGTCCATCACCATTTCCCATATCATCTTGATTTCTTCCCAGGAATAGCTTTTGATGATCAGGACAATGCATTGTCGATTGAACTACCTAAGGCCCTCTCACATCCTGCGTCCGGTTTTCTGTATAAGATCAAGTGTCCACCTCCATTCGATAATCATTCACAAGACCCAATTTATAGACCTGGGATGCTGACAAAAGCGGAGGAAGAACAAGAAGAGGTTGGGACTGAATCGTCCGGAATTTCGCATGAACCCTACATACTACTTCAGACGACGCAGCCCCCACTGTATTTGATATCACTCAGGGCTCGTGAAACACATAGGTAATCTCAAAATGAAGATGCTATGTCATATCTTCTACTGACCATAACCACAGTCGCCCAGAGCTCAGCACAGGAGAAGCTCTATACCAAACTCCCACTTACGAATCCGCTCTTGCCACTCCTGAATCGTATACCGATGTTTATGATCGACCACCAGCGTACATGATCGAAAGATAGGACGACTTTCTCTCTACAAAAAGGTCTCCAATGGCGTTATGTTTGTCACGGAAAAATGATCAGGCATTTTCAATAACATGGGCATGACCCAGACTTCGTAAATTTTCGTTCATATTTCCTTGCTTTCTTGGAACTATTCTGTTCTATTTCTAATAGTTCTTTGAGGGAAACTTTCAAATTACAAATCTCCATGTCTGTTCCCATATCCAGTTATTCCTGTCAAATAGGACCAATATGATAGCCGCAAGAATGTTTGGGCCAAGCGCGACAGTGAATTGGTAATTAAAAAAAAGCCACTGGACACAGTGTTAAGGATTTTGCATGCATGAATGATTAAATTTGCGGCAACTATCCCATAAGTGGACTATCCGACCAGACTTACTAGGTCAGATGATGGCTCAAATAAGGTCTTAGCTCCTTTGGACTGGGCATTTCTGAGCAGCCACGCGTTGTCGAGCATTTCTTTCCTCTATCGTGGACTAGCTTCTAAGAGATATTTGGGTAATCATTGATCGATAATAAGACGATGAGTTTTCGGCAACATGTCTCTGTAACATTTACTGCCTGCAACGAAGCAATTTGGAACAACGAAAGACATTCATATGAGTGTTTGCTTCGTCAGAGGCTTGAATCGGGTTCATCTGCCACTTAGTTTGCATTTATTAATAATTCTTCCGCGTTGAATTATTCAATTTTACGTATTAGCTAAGACAACTCGTCGCACGTTCCCACATGATTTCTAAGGAACTCTGTTTGGGAATAGATGTCGGACCGACATAAAGACCCATCCCCTGCAATAAAAACAGGTCCACAAGATCAGCCAAAACACCTCTCATTCGCGCTTTGAATAGCTTTGATCTCCCCTTCACTCATTTTATCATTGAGCTCCCATGGCTTTGTTCCCATCCCCATCGCCTGTAGCCCATCATGCGAAATGTCGTTCCAGTCCACCTGCCCCACAAACCCAGCCTCTCCTGGCCCACCCGCGCCGGGGAAGTCAGGTGCTGGGGAAAAGGCGACTGCTGCCTCACGCTGGCGACGAAGATAACGGATGTTGGCAGGCGTCATAGGACAAGCGGGTATGTACATGACAGACGAGTCGCTAACGCCATGATGTTCCTTGTCGACCGAATGAATCGAGTCGCAATGCCCTATCCTACCGTCAATTTTCTCTATCAGGATATGATCAGGAAATACTAACAAGCAACATAGTCTCCTGGCTCCACATGAGGAACAGAGCACATGGTATCCTCCAGCTTTAACCCCGGATGCAGAACCTCGTTGTACTCCTGGCACGCCCCTGGTACCGCGCCAGGAAACTGCGCATCCAGATCCCATACACTACCCGTCGTAAAGAATGGCCTCAGCATGAGATAAGAAGTCGCGTGCTTGAGAAGCGGACAGATCTTCAAAGTGCCCTCGCCAGGCCCCGTGCTCGACATGCTCAGCCACGCCTGAAAGAAGCGGAACATGGAGCACGCGCCGGCACCGTTGTATAGATCCTGTCGTGCATTGATGCGGTGCTTTGCATCAAAGGGGTCGTATTCTTCCCACTTGCCTTCGAGGATCTTTGCGTAGCAGCGGCGGTATTCGGGGTCTTCCCAGCGCTCCAGCGAGCCTCCGTCAGTGTGCGGTCCCAGTGCAAATTTCGCGTCGCCAGGGTTGCGGATACGGAAACGGTCGGCATACGTGAGCGGGTAGGTGGTAGAGATCTGAGATGATGGATCGCTGGAATGCCACAACTTTGTGAGGAAGCTCTGGGCAGTAAGCATATCTGGATGGGCGCGGGCGCGGACTTGGCTTGGTGTCCAATAAAGTTCGTAAACGGCTGGGTCATCCTTCGGGAAGGCATTGACGCGGGACTTGTTGGCAGCAATGTATTCTCGAGCTCTAGCTTTGTATTCGAGGGCTTTTTCTTTGGGAATAACCCCCCGGAGGACTACTGAGCCGCGGTGGCGAATCTCTTCCAGTTGCTTTGGGGTCAGGTTGCCGTTTTTTACATCGGCGAAGTTGACGGATGGAATAATCTATTTCGTGGCCATGTCAATTCAATTGAACACAAAGAAAGACTGCATCGATACTTACATTACTCCCCTGTTGCTTGATCTTCTCGATTTCCGTCTGCAAAGAATCCTGAAGTCGATTCCATGATGCAGCCAGCGCCTCTTCTTTGCCCTTCACCAACTGCCTCTTCAAAGCTTGGAATCTAGGCGGAAGTGGCTCTGGTGCCTTTCCAGACAAGGATGGAAATACACTACTGATGTCCCCAGCAGGCTTGGCAGAGGGCATAGTGGAAGCATTGCGCACGAAGGTCTTTTGAATATGCTTGATAGCAGCCATGTCCAAAGAAAGAGCATATATTTGTATAATTACATCAAAGATCTACCTTCTCAAAAATTTTCCATCATGGAAAGGCCTCTCTTATATTTCCCTTGATCAACAGGACAAAACCTGGGGAAAAGTGCTCGATAGCTATGGAGTCGGCGGAACCACATCCCAAAGCGGAATGTCCGCTCGCCACCAAGGTTCACATAGTATCTTTACCCAGATCCACATTATGAGAATAGTATGATATCAATTACCTTACGAAGCCGAGGATTTCGAACATGCACTGAAACCTCTTTCCGACGCATCTATGTCCGTAATTCACTTTGTCGTTGAAAGCATGTCGGATAGCTTCCGAATCGGGGCATAGTGGATTTTACTTCCGACATCCACATGAGGTCTAGCGCTATATATTTCCGCGCCTTACCATTCCGGGTACGCGTTCCGCAAGAAATTTTGCTCCATCCGACGAGATGACGAGCCAGTGGGAGCGGAATAGAAATAAAAGGCATAGATGTGTTTCGCAAAAGAATATGGAGTAATGTTCGGCCCTAATGATGGTTTCCATGAATAATCAGTAGCAAATCAAGCAATGCTGGCGGTGTGGCCCGAGTCGCAGGGCAATGGCGCGGAATCGAAAAGTGAGCTCTTGTCGCCTTTTCAGATTTATTCCAATAGGCTTGTGATGTGATAAGAGGTATCTCATTGAATTATGCAAGGAAATTGACCTCGGGAATGTCAGGTCTTGCGTCAGCTGAAATCATGGCGACATCACGTTTGAAGGAGTACCATGGAGTTGCATGAAATTATTTCTTTCAGTGAAAAGGGTACCGCACGAAGGGTAAGCAGGAGCATGGCACTCGAAATTTACTCTCTCTGAGTTGATGATATGTTCATGGGAGCCCCGATAGAAATATCTTAGTTTATCATTGCAAGAGTGCGACGATAGAGCGGAAGCTTGCCGAGGAATCAATCCAGGGGTTGTATCACAGCCACACCTTATCAGACATAGCCTAGGAGATGCAAAAATAGACACGTTTGAAGGAGTCTAGAAGAGAAGAAAAATCTAGGAATGTCATTCTTTTATTATAACTACCACCGCCAAGATCCCTGTTTTGCCCAAACGGCACCGCCGTCCGTGGATATAAAGTGTGACCCGCTAAGAGCCAGTTCCCCGCGCCAATTAAGCTGTCATGACGAAGTCCACACAATCTTCGTATGTCTGCTGAGCATTCGTGCCGAACCAGAACCACTGCATTGTGCACTCTCCAGGCTGCTGGCATTGGCCGGCAAGATCTGTAGGCATGGTGACGCTGAAGGCAGTATTGTTAGGAGGAAGCACAGCGAGGTTCTCGTCGGCATACGAGTCGAAGACGAGCAGCGGCTGCCCGATTTGAGCGTTCGTCTGAGTGTTGATGATGGAAACGTTGCAGGGCCCCTCGTGCGGAATGGGAAGTTGAGCCTCGAAGTTGACGACGTCACCCGGGGCCAGACTTTGGACGTTGGCTTGATTGTCTGCAAACTGCGTGCCCTTGCACATGAAGATGTTGCAATCGGGGGAACCGTTGCTTTGGATGTTTTCGAGAGGACCAGTGCCGTCGGCGAGAATGGCGGACACGGCTGCGTCACCGCAGACTTGGGCCATTGCTGCGCCAGGCTGGCGTGCTGGAGGGCTAGTGATGTTGCCGTGTGCCAGGGCTGTAGCGGCAAATAGCGTTGCCGCAAAGAATGAAGTAGCGTGCATCTTGTGTGAGAAGTATATTATTACTTGAGGTCGGGGTATCTTGCAAAGAAAATTTCAAACTTAAATGATTGACGAGGATGAAAGCGAGTGACCAGCACAGTAGGAGAATTAGAGATGCAAGTGCAGCTAGGAGGAGGGAACCACGCATTGATAAATAGGACCACCGGAAGAGGTACACCCGCGGTAGTCCCTATGGGTATAGGCGTGCCCGAATTAGGGCGTCTGCGGAGCGCTGTCATATGGGGGATGGAAATCATGAAACGGTATGTCGTAGGGCTTGGTGTTTGAACTCGACGAAGGGAGTGTGTACACGGCATAGCTCCAGTCCGGAGCGAAATGAAGCCATGCAGTCAAGAACTGGCAGAATTGTCGGCTAATTAAGGACATCGGGGGAAATAGAGCTGATCAAAGTCTAAATCGGCACGGAATTGTGGCTCGGTACCTGAAGCCGCTGGGACCATTTTGAGTGATGACGCCCAATGCAGCCAGAACACACGTCGAACAAGATCGCGATAGGTTGAATGGAACTTGTTTGGCTATAAATGCTTGTGTAGTCTTGACACACACTCGGCGTTTCGCGCGATGCTTGTGCTGGCGCCGATGCTGTCTCGGCCATGTATGAGATGCCGTTCCGCTCCGAGCGTCAACCTGAGGCGCTGCGGGTTACGAACCTCAGTCAGCTATTCTTGCAAAGGATTAGCAGACCGACACGGCTTTATAAACAACCCAAGTTGGACTTTGAATCGAACAGAAGATTGAGCTAGGGGCCATTCCCCGCGCTCTGCTGCTAATCCGTAGCGAATTGGATATCTGCGGATAGCTGTGAAGCTGTCAATGAATGATCGCTGAAATGCGATACTCACCCACGTCGGCTTGCCTACACAAGATGCGAAAAGCAATGGAGCGGAGACGAATACCAAATACTCGGTTGAGACAGACTCCGAAAAGCGTAGAGCCACGTTTCCAAGAGGGACCACAAGGCTAGGGATTTGTGAGGCGGATCCACTTTCAGGAGTGGAGGAGCGGCGAAGATCGGGTTCAATGTTCTATGCTGCGCCAAGATGGCCCTAGTCTCAGTAGGGTCAAAGGGCGACTGACATCTTGCAGTCTTTGGACCACAATTAATTAATGGTGTTTTTGTAAGTGAATAATTGACTTTTCGAATTAGCTATGTAACGATTATCCTACTTGTGCAGGCAGATTTACAGAACAGGCTTGAATCTGTAGTAGACTACCGTCCTCATTATGAGGATGATATTTCCTACGGTGAAAGCAAAGAAGTTAAGATGAAAAAAAACTTTCAGTCTTTAAAATGCCCTGTGTATTCTATTTTTCAACCTAACAACTCTCTCTTTTACCCTTAATGCAGCATCTCAATGTTCGCGGGTATGCTTTGGCTGTCGGGTATCACGGATGTTTAAGCCAGCCTATGACATCCTTCTAAACCTAGCGGTCGTCTTAAGTCATGTGATGAGTGCCAGGAATTATTTGTGAGTTCGGTATCTATTTATACAACCCTATATAGAACTGATCAGCCTTATTGTGCCGGAGCAGCGGTAACTTCTGAGGCCCGGACAGTTCTAACAGGCCGTCACAATAACGAAATAGCAAAAGCGCCGTGGGTGGGCCCGGAATAAAGCCATTGGACAGTGCCGAGCACAATTTTTCCCAGCGCCTAGAAAGAGGTATTAGAATGACTGAGAAGACTGTTCCATTGAAGTCGCATGCAGTAGACCTGAGCCATCTCACACCAGGAGTGAGAGCTAGAAGAAAAAGGGTGAAAGACAGCAGTATGGGCAATAAAATCACAGGTCTCGACCGCGAAATATAGTACAAAATCTCCTAGTCATGCAGAAACACCAAACCTTTACAGGAACCATATGCATTTTAAAGGACCTTTCTATTCTTAAATGGTATCTGTTTTTCGGTCCGACCCCCAGCTATCGGAGACCCTAGAAACACGCTTGGCTTAATCGGTACCTTTCTCCATCTTTTATCCCGTCCCCAGTTTTGTGAGAACCGTGTTAAATCGACACAACGAGTATAAATCGCCTTCTATAGATACGCACTAATCTACTTTACATTATGACAGCGTGGAAACCGGGATTGATATGACTCGTGATCTCCACTTTATGTTGAGCGCTATCCAAGTTGGCGCGACACAGTCAGACACCGGAGCTGAGGAACTAGAATCTCACACCTAGAAAACCTTTAAGACCTGTTTTGGGTAATCATAACGCACATGAGTGACGTACAAGGCCTTATAACGCAGGGCTGAGCCCCTCAACCACCCCAGCGTGCCTCGCGCCCTCCCAAACCTCCGCAACACCACCATGACCAAGATCCTCCTCACCGGAGCCACCGGCTATGTCGGCGGCACAGTCCTCTCCCAGCTCCTCTCCAGCACCGCGCCCAGCCTCTCGAACCTGACAATCGACCTCCTCGTCCGCGGCACCATCAAAGCCAAAAAACTAACCGTCGCACATGGCACCCGCATCCACACCATCCCGTGGGAGGGCCTAGAGGACACGGCCTTCATCTCCGACCTCGCCAAAGACTACGACATCATCATAAACACGGGCTCCGGCTTCATCCCGCAGGGTGCCGTCGCCTTCATCCACGGCCTCGCGCACCGCGTCCGCGCCGGAAAGCCCGCACCGTGGTTCCTGCACGTGTCGGGCTGCACCAACCTCGCCGACCGGCCGCTGACCCAGCCGCGGACGCCGCTCCGCGAGTGGGACGACGAGCGCGATGCGGGGAGCATCTTCGAGCACATGGCCTCGCTGGATGCCGCGGAGCCGTATCCGCAGCGCACGGCTGAAGTCGGCGTGCTGGCGGCGGCGGAGGCGAGCGGCGTGCAGGCCCTGAGCGTCAACGCGCCGCTGATTTTTGGCGAGGGGGAGGGCCTGTTTAACAGGCAGGGGTTGGTGGTGCCGTTGGTTATGATGTACGTGGTGCAGCATGGGTATGGATGGAAGCTCAATGACACGGCGAATTTTGACAAGGTGCATGTGCGGGACCTTGCCGACCTTTATGTGCTGATTGTGCGGGCTATTCTTGAGCGGCCGGATCGGGGCGTGGGATATTTGCCGTCTGGAAAACGGGGCATCATCTTTCCGACTGTTGGTCGGGTGTTGATTACAGAGGTCAATCAGCGATGTCTTGATGTTGCATTCGCTGATGGTACGTTGCCGCGCGAGGACACGCCGAAGGAGAAGGAAATCAGACTTGTACCGCTGGAAGAAATTGCGGAAAAGCTGACTGCTGGGAGCATGGAAGTTGCGGAACGTGGGTGGGGAGGCCACAAAGCGACAAACGGGGTCCTGGCGAAGAAGTTGCTAGGTTGGAATCCCTCAAGGCTGCAGGAAGCTTGGGAAAAGGATTTTGCAGATGAGCTTGTTGCGTTGAAGGAAGACCGAAGAATGATTACCATGGCCAATTGTATCGGTGCTGGAAAGTAGTCTAGTGCTTTTTTCGCATCCTATGCTCGGAAATCGTCAGTGCCTCTTGGATGCCGCAGCTCGACCATTGGATCATCTCCCAGGTAGTGACTCTGAGATTATATCTAGAAGCTTCTACTCTGAGACATGAGAGGACTCATCTAAAATCAAATATTTCTCGTGGAAGCGTGTCAGACCAGGTCCATACGACGCTGGTACCAGCTTACCGAAAACCCAGCGGCATAGGAAATATAGTTAGAATCGGAGCACAATCAGGCCAGCCATGTGCTGGATAGGCCATATTGGCATTTCATGATAGAAAATTCAGTCTCATTAGCGCTCAAGAAGCTCCTTCTGGCAACTATTATCCTCCCTTACCCCTACAGGATAACATATCTCACCTTCAAAATTTAGACACCACCCAGATCAACATACCCCATCTTTCCGGACCCCAGCAACCTTTCAAGCATACAGCCTCTCCCTAGCCAACCTACCGTCAGCAAACTCTTCCTTGTGCGCCACACTTCTAAGCGCAAGATAGCCCACTTTATCCCCCGGCTTGACATCCGCAATTTGCACCATGAGCCTTCTCAGTAACCTGCTCCGCTCAAAATCGCCCATCCACGTACCCTCTTTTGGCGCGTCGGTGTAGGGATTCTCGCGGGTGAGTGACGATACTGGGCCAAAGATATCAGGGGCCAGTGTTTTGTACGAGATGACGATGTTGACAAGCGAGAGGATGAGTAGTACCGAAGTGGTAAAGACAAGGGCCAAGACCCAACGAAGATTCGCCTTGTATATTGGAACCTTGTAAGTAAAGAGGGCAGATGTCTCATTCATGTACAATGACTGATCGCGCAATTCCGATGATATGTTTTCCGGTGGTGCGTACACGTTGGCCCGCATGGGTCTCATGTGCCATGTATCCGCCTGGCGGTAGGTGTTCAGAAGCACAGTGAGGCGCTTGGAAATTAACTCCGCAGGTACTTTGTCTTGCTCGAAAATACTCTCCTGCCATTTTCCAGAGTATGGATCGCCTCCTCGCAGATAGATTTGAAAGACGCTCTCGCCATGGCTATACAGATGAGGTGCTGTAGCGGTTGCGTATCGCTCGAACAACCGGTATATTCTGCCTCCGTATAGACATGAAGTGGTTGTAGCATTGGTAGCATCGCATGTGTCGCCGTTCTCCATGATAGAACGAAACCTAGTACGTCTTAATTGAGTGGCTCTGCAGTTGCCATCTTGACAATCGATCTGGGCGTCCAGGTTGATAGTTTTTGGGTTGCACTCCCAAGCGTACATCTGCGTTGAGTAGATCGAAAAGAGCCCGTAAAGAATGAAGACGGATCCCCTTTTGTCTTTCTCTAGACCTGACTCATAGGCCGTAGTTGTCATGAAAGTCGTGTTTTGTGGCGCCGTCCTATTAAAGCCATATTTCAATATGGATCGATCGAGTGTCGCTCTATCATCGTCTGCATGGAAGACTTGATTCGTGAAGAGCATATCTTGGCAATTTTTCTGGCAGTTGACAGATTGGGGATTGTGAGGTTCATTCCATGGTGATATTTCCGCTGTTGCAAATGATTTAAGCAGGTTTGTAACCTCTGGGTCCCTGTAGCGTAAAGCGCAATCTAGGGTAACGTAGTTGTAGCGAACTGTGAACTGTGCATCTCTCTGTTTTTCTAAGCCCCGAATCGCAATCCCAGTCCATGAGGAATATGATGTGCCAGGCTCATGGCTGATATCATACCCCCTAGATGGGGCGCCTTCTTCGGGTTCTGGCTCCAATTCAAGCTCCCGAACTCTTGGAATCTTGGGATAATTGAACATATCTACAGGACGTGAAAGGTTCTCGTTATCCATTGCAAGACTGGCCGACAGAATTATAGGTGTGTCCCAGTTAGTATTCCACATGTAGTCTGGGTTGTAAGGTGCTTCGGGGGAGGAGTAAAACGCCGAACCAAGGTGTGGGATCGTGGTATTGTGCCGATAGAGAAGCCGTAGGGAGCTCTGGCCTCCGAGGGGTGAGAGCATCCAGAAGACTAGTATTAGAATGGACATCCAGTTTAAAGATCGAAGAGCGGTAGCGGTGAAGACAGAAGATACAAAGCTTTGACTACCAAGTAGTTTTTCAAGAGTCTACATAGGGATTTTAATGATTGATGATAAAAGCAGCGGATGGGGGGGCATACCTCTACTCGAGTACCTCTCTCAGCAAGAAATACAGCAATCTTCCTGAGACAGCGTGCGCCTATCGCTACATAGATGAGTGGATAAATGGTAGGACCAAGCTGCATAGCCTGCTCGATCAAGTCTCCGCGACGGGAAATAGGCTTTTCGTCAAGGGCGTATGCAGAAACGGCCAAAACTAGCGACCATGAATATTGCGAATCTATTATTTTTAGCTGATTGTACTCACTGAAGAAAGCAGCTGGGAGCAGCATCAAAAGGGAGTCAACCAAAATTTTGAAAATTTTGTGATTCTCAAGTTTGTGTGGTTGAACGGTCCCTCTAGAGGCTGGATGACTTCCATCTGGAGCGTCTTTTGTGGCGGGTGCCTCCTTTGGAGTTCCTATGACGCTGTATTCGAAGTTGGTCTCGTCCTCTCTCCTGAACTGTGACTTGAAAGACATGATGCCAACTGTAAGCAAAGAAGATGAGATGCTGAAAAAGATGAAATCAGACCATCTAAATAGCAAAGAGCTTGTGATGCAGGCAAGGTACCATGAGAATCCCGTAGCGAAGTACTGCCTTGATCAATCTCAAACATTGCCAGCCCCATAAAGGATGCCATTACAGGGGGTTCTATGGCTCCGAGATATGCATCTCCCTCTATCTGTTCAGCTGAGACATCGGGTAGTACAGGAAGGAGCTGACGCGCAGCCTTGGAACATTTGAGGAGCGGGCACCTCTAGCGGCTGTCTGTGCAATACACCATTGCTAAAGGTGCTTGAATTGCTCGTGTAGTCTTTGTTAGCACGAGAAACCCAATTGGATGCCGCCATTTTCACGGGATCATATTTATCCAGCGTGAGCGTGGGCAGTACTCTCGGTGACTCGAGACACCTGCCAATTTCCGAGCTGCAGGAGACACGAGGAAGAGTGGGGGGGTAGACCAGGCTGAGGCACACCCAGTCGACTCGCGAAAATGGACACAGCAAGCCTTGTAGTCGAACACGGATAAATGTCCGTAATGAAAAGCTTCACGGGGGATAGCTGTTAGGATATCGGGATGGTACTCGTCGAACGGCTGTAGCCTAGCGAAGCTGTGCGGTGCCATTGGCCAGACAGTCGGACAGCGGGTACAGGTGCTCTGCTGTGCCGCCCCCGTGAACGGAGTTGGTGAAGAAGGCTGGAAGAAAGCTGCAGTACGAGGTGGTATTGGCGGCTCACGGCCCCCAAACCGAGGGCGTTTATGTGGACTGGGGCGGGTCCCAACCAGGCACGTGCTGTGGCTTCGGAAGTGGCCAGACGGGCGGCCAACCCCACACGCATTGGAGCGCTTGGGCCGCGGCGGCTAGTCATAGTGTGTAGGGTAGCGAGCGACCATGTCAGGGTTCCCGGTGCAGATGAGTGGAGTAGAGTCGGGCCAGACGAGCTCTAATGGGGCGGATGCAGTTCGCGATGGTGGTGGGGATGGAGAAGCTGGCATCACGTGAAAGCAGATGGTCGGATTGTCGAGCCGACGTCGTTGGGCACAGCCCCCTTCAGCGAGAGCACATGTCGGGCGCGATGCAATCAATGAGCCTCGCGGCCTGGGCAGGCTGGTGGCGGGATGGAGGGGGATATGCAGGGCCGCTTCGCCTGCGAGGAATTGGAGTGCGCCTGGGGCAGGCATGGAGATGGGCGTAATCCGCTTGCAGCAAAGATGTCCCCCGCATTGCTGTGCTGGCAGTCTCGACTCCCAGGGGCGAGGCAATAGAGTTCTCGTGACGAGGCTCTAGAGGAGGAGTCGACGGCCCAGGTGCAACATTGACGAGGCGCTGTGGTCGTGGCGCGGTAGGGGTGAGAAAAGAAAGCATGTATAGCGGGGGGCGTGGGGTGAATGGAGGGCGCAGGTCCGCCGAGCGACGGGGGGACGGCTGGAGAGCAGGATATAGTAGAGAGGCAATATGTCCATCACAAGGCGGCGAATGCAAGGCGATAGGGGTGCGAGGCCATGGATGGATGGAGGGAGGGAGGGAAGGATGGAGGGAGGGATGGCAGCTGCTCGCCTGCTCTCCCTCCCCCTCCAATCAACGGCGCACGTCGCGGGCGCCAGCCAATGACGTAAGGTACGGGCCGGGGCTGGCCATGCCGCGCACCGCCTTTCCCTGCCAGCACACGCCTCACCGACCTTTACTTTTACCACTCCACCTACTCAACAAATCTCACGATAGTCGGTGCTCCTCTGTGCATATAAACCCCCAGCCGTCCCTCAATTGCCATCCATCTCCCTATCAACACACCCCTCACCCACCACCACTCCTACACCACTCCACAATCCACCATGGGCAAGGTAATGACTGCCCCGCCAGCCCCGCACTCCCTCCCCCCCTCCATCGGCTGCCATGCTCACCCGCATCCAAACAGGCCGATTACATCCTCCTCGACTGCGACAACACGCTCGTGCAGTCCGAGCACTTGGCCTTTGAGGCCTGCGCCGAGCTCACCAATGAGCTCCTCGAGAAGAAGGGCAAGACGGAGCGCTACACGGCCGAGTCGCTGCTCGAGGACTTCGTTGGCCACAACTTCCGCGGCATGCTGAAGGGCCTCCAGGAGAAGGTCGGCTTCACCCTGTCCGACCAGGAGCTCGAGGACTACGTCGAGCGTGAGCTCGGTGCCGTCACCAAGAAGCTCAGCGAGAAGGCCATCGAGTGCCCCGGCGTCACCGAGCAGCTCAACTGGGCCAAGGACCAGGGCTACAAGATGTCCGTCGTCAGCACTTCCGCCAAGAGCCGTGTCGTCGCCTCCATCGAGAAGGCCAAGATTGACCACTTCTTCAAGCCCGAGCACGTCTACTCGGCCGCCACCTCGCTCAACCCCCCCAGCTCCAAGCCCGACCCCGCCATCTACAACTTCGCCTGCAAGGAGCTTGGCGTCGAGAACGCCAAGTGCGTCACCGTCGAGGACAGCAAGAGCGGTGCCACGGCTGCCATGCGTGCCGGCATCCCCTGCATCGCCTACGTCGGCATCTACGGCATCGAGGAGGGCAAGGAGAAGATGGAGCAGATGGCCAAGCTTCTCACCGAGCAGACCAAGTGCGCCGCCGTCATGTACGACTGGAAGGATTTCCCCGAGGTCCTCAAGAAGGTCGAGGCCACGCTTCCATGAATGCGGGGCTCCCTACTTTAAACGGTTCAAGAGCATTGGAGGGGAGAAGAGGTTATCCATTCTGCAGTAGATGGGGATTCACGAATATACGGCTTATGAAGAGCTAGCATGCCAGGGCGGCTCAAAATAGATGCAATGGAAACACGGCTTTTGGTCTTTGCCGACCGGGACTCAGTTTGATACCAACCCGAGTGTTTATCATCCGATCGTGACTACACTTTACTAATAAAACGTTCCGTTAGTCTACTTGGTGGGCCCCCTGCAGCTTAGCGCCGAGTACCCACTTGCGACTGGCAGTACCCCGCAGCGTCATCGACTGATTGATTGAGTGCCCGCCTGCCTGCCTACACGGCTGAAACTCGACAATTGACAATAGCGGCATGCCTTGTCTGTCGGTATAAAGCGCATCACCCATCAGCTCTGCAGCCGCACCCACTATATAGCATCCCCACCCCAGCAAAAAAAAAACATCAGCCCATCCAAGCAAGGGACTCACCACACAGCACCCGCGAACCCCCCGTTCCCGCCCGTGCACCCGCGTCCGCGTCCGCTCCGAAAAAAATAGTACCATGACCGACGTCAACAAGCCCCGCACCTTCAACCCGCCGAACGTCCCCACCCCACCGCCGACCTACAACCAAGTCGCCGTCACCCCCCTCCTCCCGACCTCCAAGCTCGTCACGCTTGCGGGACAGACCGGCCTGCGACCCGACGGCGGCGGCATCGCGGCCGATCTCGCCGGTCAGGCGCGTCAGGCATATGTCAATGTCGCCAACGCGCTCAAGGCGGCGGGCGCGACGCCGCGGGATGTGAATTTCGTGAGGCATTATATAGTCGTTGGGGAGGAGGAGGGGGTGGAGGTTGTGGATAGGGGGTGGGGGGAGGAGTGGATTGGGTTTATGGATCGGGAGGCTGGGGTGAGTAATATTTTTTTTTCTCGATTTTACCTTTTTGGTCATGGTGATGCCTTGGTTTTTTGGTGTCGCGGTGTTGGGGGGTTGCGAGATGGTTCTATAGAATGGGTGCTGACGTCTTTGGTGGGGGTAGGGACATCGGCCGCCGGATACGGTGCTTGGCGTTGCGGGTCTGGCGAAGAAGGCGTTGCTTTATGAGGTTGAGGTCACGGCCGTGGTGCATACCTGAGGCTCTCTCTTTGGTGGTGGCTTGGGGTTTTTGATCAGGCTGGTTGGAGTGCCATGGTTGATGCCTAGGTGGTTGGGCGCTCTGCGGGCAGTCAGGCTGCAGGAAAGCATCGCTCGGTTTACTTGATAGGTGATGGGTGTGGTGACACATGTCCGGTTAAATACAGACAGCAGCAGCATCGAGAAGTTTATTCATCCATTCTGATTGCACACACACCTTTCAGCCTTGTGTCTATGCGTGACAACAATGCTGCGCCTTGTCTCTGGGGCTTAGTGCTGACATGGCGGTTGCCTGTCACTTTTCATCGGTTCATCCATGAAAAGGAATCAACTCTCCATCAACATAAACTACAGAGCTGCATTATTGCGACCTCAAATTACAAGAACCTCTTTTTGACAACATTTCGAGCAAGTCTGAATCGGTGGCTTCATTTTAGCTCTTAGTCACACACTTGTACATCGCCTTCTCAGCCTTGCCAATGTCTCGG
Organism: Corynespora cassiicola; assembly: GCA_022059125.1. Lineage (NCBI taxonomy): Eukaryota > Fungi > Ascomycota > Dothideomycetes > Pleosporales > Corynesporascaceae > Corynespora > Corynespora cassiicola. The sequence continues at coordinate 3,376,170 of JAEUWY010000006.1, read as the reverse complement.
ATAGAGGCCGACTCTACGGAAAATACTCTCATGAAGGGAGACCCTAGCCCAGGGCCTTACGGTAGTCTACTGAATGAGGATGGCCTCGGTGATCGCATCCGTGTTTTGGAGTTGCATCCTGGCGAATTTGACGACCCTATATCCGTTTCGCTCACGATGCACCTCATGAGCGACGAGCCCGAGTATGAAGCTCTATCCTACGCCTGGGGAACTGATATATGCGATAAGCCAATTCTAGTCGATGGCTATCCGCTTAAAGTCACCGCCAACCTCGACATCGCTCTCCGATACCTTCGATATGATGACGAACCTCGCTTCCTTTGGATTGATGCTATATGTATTAACCAACAATCAACTACGGAGCGGAATCATCAAGTTCAGCTTATGGGTACGATTTATCCCAACGCAAAAAATGTCCTGGTATGGCTGGGCCCGGCAGCCGATTCAAGCGACTTTCTTATGCGTGCCATCGAAAATAACTGGAGTATCAATGGAGCAATATATCCACTTTTTAAGCAAGCAGTCTCCAGTTTTCTTGCAAGATCATGGTTCGTATTTTCATGTTTTCCCCTCGATCGATTCTTCACAAAACTCTCGGCTGCGCTTCTTCTTTTGCAGTGGTGACTGGATTATCTAAAATAAATCCCTAATCTATGCAGGTTTTCTCGCTTATGGGTCGTTCAAGAGGTTTCCCTCTCATGCAATGATGCTATCGTTCTGTGCGGATCTAGACAGACTCACTTCTGCACCATGGCAAATTATATTCTGCGGCAAATGCAATTGGGTGACCCTTATGATAGGCAGTTTTCCATCAAATACGACGCAAGCCCCATGTGGCTTGATTTAGCCCACAATCATGAAATAGAGGCTGAAAGGATTGTGGAACGTAACACGGAGCTCCTAATTTCAGTCTGGTTATTTGCCAAGTTAGCAGATCTTTTTCGCCTCCTACATATAGTCACAGCACAAGGCACCCTTGACTTCATAGACAATTTCATGATAACAAGAGGCAAAACATGCACGGACCCTCGAGACAGAATTTATGCTTTATATGGCTTAGCAACATCTGGCCCCGATCATCGAAAGGATTATATTTCAGTCCGTCCAGACTATTCGAAATCAGTGGCCCAGGTCTTTTCGGCCATGGCAAGACTTTTCTTCTCACAAGATTTGAATGCTCTTTACGGATTTTGGCCGCTTCGCTCCTATGAAGTACCTCAATTCCACGATTTACCTTCATGGACTCCGGACTTTGGCTTCAACATCACTGAACTCACAACTAACACGCGTCAAAATGCAGTCGACATAATTTTGGGACTCTCATTAACGCACTTCAATCTACGCAGGATTAGAATCAACACCCCTCTGGTGAGATTTTCCGATGATGGAATGATTCTCCATGCTGCAGGTATATACTGTGGGGAAATAAGACAAACTATCCCGTTCTCTTCTGGTAAAGAGCCTCTGCATACATTTATAACTTCTAATTCTGAACTTGATATCTCGGTTCAGGAATTATCCAAGTTTTTTTGGAAGATTCACTTTGAAGAAGATGATCCGACATCCGGTATGGAGAGTGATATCGGCTTAGAAAAGAATTTGGACAGACTATGGTCATTTGTGCCTCTCGAAGATTTCACAAACATGGTTCTTTTCGCAACCACCACGAAATATTGGGGAATTTCAAACAACTCTCTTAGAAAGAACGATACCGTGGCGGGTCTTTTCGGATACGATGTTCCTTTTGTATTGCGCTCCAGGCCGCAGGGCGGGTTTTGGATGATCACGAACGCACTCATCGGGGGTTCTGAGGCAGTAAAGAGCCTACCAGAGTTGGTTGATGGGCACGAGGGCTTGGAAGGATTCGCTAAATATGGGTTGGAAGAGTTTGAGATCCACTAGGGTTGATGAAGGGCAACGTCAGAAGAGCTGGGATAGGCACCAACTTTACATCTCACCACTGTAGTACATCTTTGGATCTCGGTCAATGTAGGCCGCCTTCCGATATCTCTTTGTGATGAAAGTTTGGATTATCGTTGGTGAGGAACGTAAGCTGTGCGGCGTTGAGGAGTTGCCTAGGTATTTTGACAAGGAGTCCGTGGTTCAGAGATTGCTTCGCGCTCACAATAATATGCGACGTATGGCGCTTTGCGCATAGACTCCTTATATATAGACATATTATCTGTCAAATCTTGTGGAGATGCGGGGATGTGGTATGAGTGGTGGCAATGGCGATGGTAGCGGCCGTGGCAGATTGCTGAATCTATTGCTTTGGTTCTTTTTTCTGGCTCCCGTGCACTGCATACTGCTGAGCATCCTCGTATCAAACTGTATTACTTATAATTGACGATAAGGAAAGGTGTATAAGGGTTCGTGTTGCTTGTATTATAAATCAGCAGTGAGGGGGCTTGCTTGGGGTGGGGGCTACGCTCGCTCCTCCTTCGACACGCGTGAGGCTGAGTCTAAATTGACAACACAAAAATACCAAGCATTCAGACCCCCTGTATTGCAAGTACTTTCCCATGGAGCGATTCGCTGCCGCTGTTCCGTAAGACTACTGTATCCTTGCGCGCTGACATGAGGAGATAATGAGGCTACGTATGAGAAGGCTGCAGGCTCTGAGCTGACATGGTTATCGGCACAGTGAGGCATGCAGGGAATGTGATTCCGGTGAGAAACGCTTGGCCACGAGGCTGAAGCAGACTGGCTCATTGCCTTTCGCTCATCTTTCTGGTCTTTCATACCCCGATTTCATCACTCGAAGAGCAGCCACGCCCTCGTCCGCTTGATAGCTTCGCCTTCTATATTGCGATCCAACAAGAGTCGTTTATTCGCTTATTTCTGGAGGTTTGGTGTCTGTTAAGAATAGCACAATGGCCGGTGCTACTTTTGGCCGGATAACAAATGCGCTTGCTGCCGTCCAGAACGAAGCGACAATTGCCGCAGCACAGTTCAACTTTGATTTCACCCTGGTCAAATGTGAGGCACCAAAGGAATACCAGCCCCTAGGATCAATCCTGGCCTCCTCCAGAAAGATGAGCGCTGAGGACGGCAATGCCCACATCACTGCTCGTAGGCTTGGAGCCTTGTTCACAGGAACATGCCCGTCGACACCCAACCTCCTCAAGGCTTACGGAAATCGCGTTTCCGAAATTTCAGCCAAGTGCAAGGACTCTATGAACCATTCACAATCATTCTTCTCAGACTATACCGGAGCCGATGGTACGTCTATCTGGGCCGCTGCAACTTCCTCAAAAGCTGCTCTCCACATTCATCTACTTGCTTGCATGCTGGCCAGAATCTTCGAAGCTTCAGAAGCCGTTTCAATCTGGGTCGAGCTGACGAGAGAGAGACGGAACGAGATCATGGGCATGGTGGAAGCTGAACAGCCCGTGGAAGTTTCATTGGTTGTTGCCGCTACACAAAACCACATTACCAGGCAGCAACTCGCAGAATGGGACACCAGTGCGCGAGCTTGGTTACAGACGGCCGATGATGTCAAAAGAGATGAGAACACACAGCTGCAATCTTTGCTGAAGGATGTCAAGCTGGAAGTGAACCAGCAAACCGCTGTCTTCTCGAGTGTGATGACCGCCTGGATCTCAGCATTGACCACGGTAGAGGACCTTCTTTCCGGCAGACCACAAGCCGTTCGCGATGGAGCTATCCTTCTGGCGCTTTCATCTTGGCACCTTTATCCTCGATTGGCAATTTTTGGAGCCACTAATTTCGAAGTCTCCATGGATGACGAGCAAGTCAATCCCGCCGGCGTCTTGACACTTGGTCTTTCTTCATCAAAAAGTATTGGAGAAGCTGGTGTATTCTGGTGTTTATCTCTCGCAAACCTTCGCCACTACGGAAAGCCTGTTCGCACTGAGCGCCGAATGTCCGAAGATCCCTCCCGCGTCAATTTTTCTGAACTGCTTTTAGTTGTCCTTGGTGCAATAACAAGTCACTGGAAATTTCACACGCATGAGATTACTTCAGTCATGAGGTTTTTTGAAGCGCTATCGGAAAGCCTGAATAGTGACGTCAAAAATAAATGGGCACCATTAGTCGGCCGAGTAGCCTCGGAATTTTTGGCATGCGATACCAATAATCTCAAGGCTTCCAACCGCCTGATACAAATCGGTAGACGACGTGCTGGCTCACTTATAAGACACAGGCGCAAAGCGAATACACGTTGTTTTGGCCTCACGGATGATGATGGAATCTGGTTACTTCGGTGCCTCACACAAGAAGGTCAGGTTGCATTCCTAAGGCGCATCATGCTCAAGTATGTGAAGGTGGCAGAAATAAGCGTCGAAGATCTTGTCATAGTATATCACAATGAACCATCGCCACATCGTCAAAGTAAGAGTGGCGAAAGCGACGCAGCTGGGCAAAGAACGGCCAGATTCAACCAAACCGAATACAAAGGAGAAAGTGATTCTCAACTATCCGATTTTTCCGATACCGATCTCACAGACGGGGATGAGGCTCTCACCACGAACTCCATCTGTGTCGCTACAGTTCAAGCAGGCTGGTCGCAAGATAGTCCTGGATTGCTTGGCGACACACCAACAGGATTGGGGGAGGAATCTAACCATCAGCCTCAGCAACATCATCGATGGATACCGGTGGAGTCTTTTCGGGAAGACATTCCTGAAAATGAGGTCATCCATGATCTTCCGGTCTCGCCTCGTTACAATCGTGTATCTGACATGCTGATGTTTCTGGGATGCCCTGAGAACAGATATCGCCATTTCTTCGGGAATAGATCCGGGACATCAGTATATGCTCGTGAATCGGTTAGGAAGCCGAGCCTGAGGATTTCAGTTGATGATTTCATCTGGTGTCACACACAGAAAATCATCTCCACGGAAAAGTTGGTTCGGTACTTTTCACAATATATCATGGAGGATTTTCATTTGCTGAAAGCTCTCGCGACCGCCTTCTCTATATACAAGCATATTCCGGATGCCACCGTTTCCCTCAAGGTCTTGGAAATGCCGATTGTAAATGCGAGGTGGAACCATCCGGGGCTTATTCCGAATTCAAAGCCTCACCGCCGACGGTTCAAGCGGAGTCTAGCTCTAACAATAGCTGCATACTTTGACTCGGGCTCCTGCGACCTTGAAGTTTCGACCATGGACAACGTCTTGGCAGTATCGAGCGGTGACTCGATATATATTCCGAAACAGGTATGCCCACCAAAAGAAAGTCTTGCTTGGCCTTTCGCTAACCCATTGGAGATTGTATGCGACCCTTTGGAGCGTCCAAGACCCCGTCAGCTACAGAGATTGCTGGGTAACTTTGGAAAACCAGGAGTTGTACTTCTGATACCCCCCAGTGAACCCATGGTCCGAGACCCAGACTATGGGAGAATCACGTTGGAGAACATGGCTACGTTCGATGGGAAACAAGTCGATAGCTTCAATCGGACCTCTCTACACCTGTCGTTCACAGACCATCATGTCCCAGTGTACGATACAAACGTCAAGATGGGCCAAGACTCCCAGGTCTCAGTCATTGAAGCCGTTGTCTCTGTTCGAGACTCGGGAAATTGGGTAGCGGATGTGGACATCTTGAGAGCCATAAACATGAACAATGTGGTCCGTCACGGTGGTCTCCAGGGATCCTGCGAGCATGACCGTCTGAAGAACCCGGAGCCCTGCGTATACTCGGTGGATAGCTGGGACGACGTGCTGGAGCATCCAGCTGACAGATTTGTTGTTCGCGCGCATGGAAACTGGCTTGCTCGGCTCGCCACGGCCTCGGTGTTGAGTCAGGTCATTGACGAGAAGGAAGGGGGGAGGATCACGATTTGCCAGTTGGATACTTGTTGGGACTGTCTGTGGAGTGAGATGGGTTCGGGCGGCCCATTGACGCAGGGCTTCATATATTGAATTGCAACGGCAGTTGAAAACGTGGAAAGGCTGCAGGGCGACCAAATAAAGCAGACGAGGCGAGACGATGCGTGGAGTGACGGGTATGCATGCCTCGGTTTGGAGAATTCGTCCCACACACCATTCATGAGTGGTTCATTTCGAGCAGATGCAGTCCGAGTACCATGATGGTTTACCTGCCAGATGGGTGCGCGAGAAGCCCTCAGAGGAGAGGTCGCCAGATATCAAATCACGTGAGCCATACGTCACGCAATAGCAGCGAGAATCACGACCCGCTCGGACATATAGCCGTCGCACCAGAAAAACGACTTCCAAGTAATCCTAAACGTCATGTTGTCCAGGCATGCAGCTCGCCTTTCATCTTGTCTACGGTTCGATCGACGCAGCCGACGCCTTTCTCTCGCTCCTATTCGCGGGGCGGCCGTGGAACCTTGGAACTCGGGGGCAATGCAGAATGCAATGCCACCTTCTTCATCCTCCGGGGCCACGACACGCGCATGCTGCATTATGCCTTGCCACCACCCGCCCAACAAGCCCTGGGCGATGCTGTCTGCATTCCCTGGAGTCCCTGTGAGCACGTCTTCGCTGACCACAACCAGGACATTGCCCATCGGGCCCGGCAATGGCGTTATCGCGCGATATTAAGCGGAAGAAACAAGGAGACGGTCTGGGACCCGATAAGGCATCTGCTTCTCCACGACTCCTCCGACCTTCCACAACAGACGTTGGCGCCCCGCGTCCTCACGTGCATTGGCGGCTCCGCGGGCGGGTCCACGAGGTTCGAACGGGAAGGTTGAAGGCCTCCGCCAAGGGGCGCCGGCGAAGAGCGAGGACGCTGCCATCTGGTCGAAGCCGGGCGCCGTCTCCTCCACGACCTTATCAAGCCGCAGGCGACGGCTACAGCCTCTGCATGCAGCGGGGCCAAGAGATCTGCGGTCTGGGCGGACTCGGCGCCGTCCTCTGACTCGATGGCAAAGGTTGGGGATCGCTGTCGGCCAAGACTTGCTTATTGCGCCTCCTGCCCCTTTGGTACGCCGTCATACCGGGCAAGCTTTGGTTAATTTACGCACACCAATGTCGCACTCTACACACCCGTCAGGACGCATCGTCGTTTGGCCGCCTTGTCAATCATGGTCCCGTGCCCCTTCGCAGCAACCTGGCTGTCGCCATTGTCGGGTCGAGCAGCTGGTAAATGACTAGGAATGCAAATGTCCACCTGCCGACTTAGCACAGGACACTGCGTTTGGGCGATACTCGGTCCTAACGGGGGGCCCACCTCTGGCATTGCTCCAATGAGGATATAAAGCAAGTCGTGGTCCTCTCTGCGTACTTCTTCACTCCCTCGCCATTTGTCATTCCCGGGGACCTGTTGCTGCCATGTTCGCCCGAAGCGCCATCCTTTCACTGGCCGCCCTTGCGGCAGCCAAAGAGCTGCCCAAGGATGAGGTCAAGGCTGCGGAGCTTTATGACTCGGGTATCAAGCACGCGAACAATATGGCATTGAAGATGGTAGGCGCCGCACTCCCGCAGACGCCATCCTTGGCACTAACTCGACTGTGCAGGAAACCTTCGGGAGGCAAGAAGCTGCCGGTGTATATGCATCTGAGCAGTACAGGGAGGTGGCCGACTTTGTTGCTTGCTCCAACGGCACCGCCGTCACCGACACTGATACCTTCAAGTGCGACAAGGTAAGCTGAGGCCCACGCGAGCAGTGCGGTGCAGATGCTGAACACGGCCAGATTGACTTGTATCACTTCCTCTCCCACTCTCAGTTGGGCAGCACGCGAGGATTTGGATCTTCTTCCTGGGGTTGGACATCGGCAGACGGACGCGAGTTTGTCGCCATTGGCCAGAGCGATGGCACTGCTTTTGCAGAGATTACTAGCGATGGCAAGCTGTCCTACCTTGGACGCCTGCCGCAGTACTCCACTCCCAGCCAATGGCGCGAGATCAGGGCCCAGGGCGACCTCATGATTATCGGAAGTGAGGCCCAGGGTCACGGCATCCAGATCTTCGACATGAAGAAGCTGCTCGATCTCAACCCTGCCAGCCCCAAGACCTTCAGCAACCAGAACGATCTTGCCGGCCACTACAACCGTCTTCCCAGCGGCCGCACGCACAATGTCGTGACCAACCCGGATACCAACTTCATCTACTCGGTCGGTGCGCAGCCGCGCTCGGATAGGTGCAGGTCGGGACTTATTTTCATCGACATCTCCGACCCTGCCAACCCCACCAGTCCGGTAAGCCTCCGCTCATATAGTAGATTATATTGGATATTAATTAATTTTTTTTTTCACAGGGCTGTGCATCCGAGGATGGCTACGTCCACGACGCTCAGTGCGTCATCTACCACGGACCTCAGGAGGAGTTTGAGGGCAAGGAGATTTGCTACGGCTACAACGAGGACACGCTGACCATCTACGACGTTACTGACAAGAGTGCGCCTGTGATCCTGTCGAGGACATCGTACGAAGGTGCTTCGTACACCCACCAGGGTTCCCTGCTCGACGTCAACGACCAGAGCTACCTTCTTCTCGACGACGAGTACGATGAGTACGACGCAGTTGGCCCTGGTGCCCCAGGAAACCCCATCACGTACATTTGGGACATCAAGGACTTGAGGGCTCCCAAGCAGACTGGTCTATACAAGTCCGGTGCCAAGGGTGTCGATCACAACCAGTATGTTGCCAACGGCTTCGCCTACCAGTCCAACTACGGCACCGGCTTCCGTGTTCTTGACGTGCGCTCTATCCCTTCGGACCCCACTGGTGCTGGCGTTACCGAAGTTGGCTTCTTCGACATTTACCCCGAGGATGACAACGAGCCCGGAGGCGGCATCGTCGACTTTGTGGGAACCTGGAGCTCGTACGCTCTGTTCAAGAGTGGCTACATCTTCGTCAACACGATGGAGAGGGGTGGCTTCGTGCTCAAGCTCCAGGAGGGGTTTGACAAATAGATGATGGCGGGTTAGTGATACCCTAGAACGAGTATAATGATAATGCTAGTATAAGGCGTCTGCATAGAGGCGTACTATATATCAACCATGCCGTCTTGCAGAGTCTTTCCGCATGCCATTGTGAACTCTGTGCATGTCGCCCTGCTTTCCACCTGGGTTTGACAGCATGTCGTCACCTTAGAGTGCCCTCTCTCAGCACTAATGCCAATCCTTACCGCAAGCCACGCCTCCCCGATCCTCCTCGTGATCCCTTCTGGATCTTCGGTCAAGCTTCCAGAAAAGCAAGCAGCGCGCCACCCAGGGCGCAGGGCGCAGGGCCTCGGCAACGGCCACTCCCTCGCTGCGCACACGGCGGACCGCCACCACCCACGCCATTCTGTGCCTGGGAGACGTGCTATCGTCGCGATAGATTGTGGCGTGCTCGCCCAGAGCAAGGCCCCCGCGTTTTCCTGCTTGGCGCAATCTTTCCTGCCCAGTTACGGCCATTGCCGAAGAGGGTCCACCGGCGTCCGCCCGCAGCCCAGACCATGTCCGCCCAGGCGCCAGTTCCTCTCCGACAATCTCCTGCCTGAAGTCGCACAGCGGCCTCGTTCGCTCACGCCCGCCAAGCTCCCTCCTCCCTATCGCCAGACCACTGGGTTGCCGTATGCTGCGTCGTCTCCCGTGCCTGGATCGAGGGGCCCTGCCAGCTGCCTCCCTGGGCCTAGCGCCCCAAACACGAAATGTGCTCTCGGATTGCACTTACGAAGACCACTTTTACTATATAGCCTCCGCCATGGCCCTCGAGACTGGCTCGCCTTCCGTCTCACCAGCTTCCGCCCTCTCTTTACGCTTGCCAACATGAGGATCACTGCTCTTATCGCCGCCGCAGGCCTTGTTACCCCCGCCGTTTGCAACAACGGTGGCGGCAAGAAACTCGTCTCCTCCAAGGCCCTCGAGAAGCTCGTCAAGCTCGACGACCTGATTGCTGGCGCTCAGACGCTCCAGGACATCGCCGACGCCAATGGCGGCAACCGGGCCTTTGGTGGCGCCGGTCACAATGCCACCGTCGACTGGCTCTACAAGACCCTGAAGGCCACTGGCTACTACAACGTCGTCAAGCAGCCCTTCGTTGAGCTGTTCTCCGCCGCCACCGTCAGCCTCACCGCTGGCGAGCAGGACTTCACCGCTGCCTACATGACCTACGCCCCTGGAGGTGTTGCCACTGCTCCTCTGGTCGAGGTTGCCAACATTGGCTGCGATGCTGCCGACTACCCTGCTGAGCTGTCTGGCAACATTGCCCTCATCTCCCGAGGAACTTGCCCCTTTGGACAGAAGGCTGCCTCTGCCAAGGCTGCTGGTGCTGTTGGAACCATCATCTACAACAACATCGAGGGCAATCTCGCGGGAACCCTCGGTGGTGTTGGCGACTACGCCCCTACCGTCGGTGTCACCCTGGAAGTCGGCACTCAGCTCAAGGAGATCGCTGCCGCCGGCACTGAGGTGACTCTCGACGTTCTCTCCATCCAGGAGAACCGCACCAACTACAACGTCATCGCCGAGACCAAGGGCGGAGACCACAACAACGTCCTCGTCTTGGGCGGTCACTCCGACTCCGTCTTCGCCGGACCCGGCATCAACGACGATGGCTCTGGTACCGTTGGTGTCTGGGCTGTTGCCAAGTACCTGACCAAGTTCAAGGTCAAGAACGCCGTCCGCTTCGCCTTCTGGGGCGCCGAGGAGTTTGGCAAGTTGGGCTCGTTCCACTACCTCCGCACTCTCAACGGTACCATCTCTGGTGGCCCCGAGGAGGTCGCCAAGGTCCGCGCGTACCTCAACTTCGACATGATTGCCTCCCCCAACTACGTCCTCGGCATCTACGATGGCGACGGTGGTGCCTTCAACTTCTCGGGCCCTGCCGGTTCCGACACCATCGAGAAGGACTTTGAGGCCTTTTACGAGAACAAGGGTCTGCCCCACGTCCCCTCGCTCTTCTCCATGCGCTCCGACTACGCCGCCTTCCTCGAGAACGGCATTCCCTCTGGCGGTCTCTTCACGGGCGCCGAGGAGCTCAAGACCGAGGAGGAAGCCCAGCTCTTCGGTGGCGAGGCCGGCGTCGCTCTCGACGCAAACTACCACCAGGCCGGCGACACCATCGACAACCTCGCCCACGACGCCTTCCTGCTCAACACCCAGAGCATTGCCAACTCGGTCGGAAAGTACGCCGTCGCGTTCGATGGCATTCCCCGCCCCAACGCCACCCTCCGCAAGAGGGATGCCGAGAAGTCTCGCCTCTTTGCGCGCTTTGACGACGGACATGCTCACAGCCACGCGGCGCCTTGCAGCTCGGTCAAGAACACGCTTCTTGCGTAGAGAGCTTGTGGTGATGAAGTCATGAGATTATGTACAGTGTAGTAGAATAATGTAATGATGAAATTCAAAAAAAGTTTGAATGTTGTAAACCTGCCTCGAATCATGCTCGTGTAATCCGTGAAGTGCTGTCAGTGAGCCGGCCCACTGCGTGTAGTCCACGACCCGGGCGGTAGGTCCATGTCCCCACATGCCCTTATGCACCCACCCACGACACGCACAATCCTCTTGGCCTTGGTAAAACCTGCTCTAGTACATCCCCCCCTAGAGGCTCAGATCTTCTCCGATCTCGGGGTCTCCGCGCCTGGTTCCCCATTCGCGTGGGGGCACTGTCTGCCCATCACCTCCACCCCCGGGTTCTACCTTGTCCATAGCATCGAGCGTTTTATCCCCTTCCGCATTTTTTTCCATCCCACGCTCGCTCGGCCTCAGCGGCCTCCCCCCTCCCCGCCCGCTTCTACGCAGCTACTTTTAGAGCTCAGATACCACCCCCTTTTGAGAAACACCATCACGACTCTACCCCATCTCGCCCCAGATCTGGGCCCATCCCCCACACCACAGCACACCCTCCCGACCCACGGCCCCGGATCCGGATCCGGACCCGGATCCGGATCCTGCATGGCCATCTCACATCCCATCACCCGGTCCCCCTCACCCCCGCTCCCGCTGCGCCAATACCTGCCAGCAGGGATGCACTTCCCTGTGCGACCCAGCCAGCCAGCCAGCGGCTCGATGGCTGGTTGGCCGGTTGGCGGGCGGCCTGAAAGTTGGGGCGGAGCGGAGCGGAGGGGCGGGGCGGGTACCTTGATGGGCGCTTAGGGTGCGGCGAGGTGGGGATAAGCTTTTTGGGGTGCTTGGGGGGAGGGGGGGGAGGGAGAGGGACGGAGATGGGGGGGAGGAAGGATGGGTAAGCGTATCTGAGTAAGCGTGGGAGGGGGGGGATGATTGGTGTGGTGTTGGGGGCCGGAAGGGGAGGTGGGATGGGAGGCGTTTTTTTGGGTTCGGAGAGGTGACACTTTGCGATGGGGGGGGGGAGCGACCAGCGCGAAGGGAGGCTTCGGGGTTTTGATTTTTGATTTGGGAAATGAGCGTAGTTGTCTATCTCGCGCGGCAAGTGATGGGAAAAAAAAAGATGAGTGGTGACGATGGAAATGAATGGATAAAATGGCAGGCCTGGTATCTAATGGGTACATGATCTAATCTTTTGTTTCGCAAAAAAAAGGTCAAAGTGTAGCTGACAATCATTCTTGCAGCACATCTCCCCTCCTGTTCATCCCACCTGCCATAGCGCTGGCCTGCAGCCTAAAGGCCCTAAGGCTCCCCGTCGAGCTCTGAGAGCGCATGTGTGATGCATCCGCACCATTGTTGTTGATAGTTGGCAATCCGGTCTTCGGAACTCCAAAGCTTTGCATTGAACGCACACGGTCGTTCATCATGTGCGCACTTTGGGGCGGGGAAGGTAGGCCGGAGCTATTACCCTTGGCCCGCGAATTCATTTTGTTCATGAGTGCTGACATCGTCGCAGCAGGCGAGATGTGAGCAGACGTTGGGGGATTCGACGTGTCGGACTGTCCCGTGAGACGACGCTGGTGCATCGAGGTTTGACCAGGGGCGCCGTGTGAGCTGTTCACGGTGTTGCGGCGTGACAGTGGCTTCCTGGTCATTGAGGTTGCAGATGGCGATCGGCTTGATGAGCGGCTCATCGGTGGTGTGGGAAGATTGTTTCCTCCCTGTGGCAACGAACCGTACGTTTCCATCAATTTTTCGAGATTGATGGCCTGAGGCATCTTGCTAAGTCGACGAATGGCGCGTTTGTTGCTGTCCATGAAAGATGACATGGCCTTGAGGGCACTTTCCACCTGATGGTGCTCATAAGCTGGCGCACCACTTGGGGTATTCTCGGCTCGTGCGGCGTGCTGTTCGTTCAAGCCCATGTTACGAGGCGCCGAAAGGGTAGCGTTGTCAAGGTTCATCTGGATTTGGCTAATGACTTGGTCGAAATCGACGCCTTCTTGAGTACGTTGGCTACCGGCTGGAGCAACTACCATGGAAGCCTTCTGGGCGAGAATGAAGAACGAGCCGTCCCGAACCTTGCGCTTCAAGATGTTCCATCTTGCGCGAGCAGGGTTCTTCTCCATTTCCGGCTGGAAAACGGAGTATCGGGCTAGCTTGGCGTAGAAGCCTTCTAGGCGGTTGGCCATACGCTCGAGGATCTGCATCAGGAAGGTCGCCAGGGCAGCTGCTCGCTGAGTCTCCGACTGTGCGTCGAGCTCCATGATCGTGTCGAATGCGTCCATTCCGGCGCAAGCTTCTTCGCGTAAAGCCTCGAGGAACTCCATGTCGAACTGCACTGATCGCTGGGCATAGGCAATGATACCCCTCTCGTGATGTCTCGCAGCTTCACTATTGCAAGTGAATTGACCGATTTGAGAGATCTCGTTGGACGCTGTGACCGCATCGTTGGAACCCTTTGCGCGAGCAATGATGCCAAGCACATCTGGGAGCTTGGTGGGTCCGGTGGATGACGAGGCATTGGCCAACGTAAAGGAAATCTTCAAGTAAAGTTCTTGAAGTTTGGCACCGAAGAGTGTAGAGAAACCTCCGAGAAGCAATCGGGATTGGTAATGATAGAACCGGCGGACACCTCCCATGTTGAAGAGATCGCCTTGGAACCACACAGTCGACGATTCCATGATCATGCCTACTTCGAAATGCGAAGCTACGATCTGTTCTGTGGCAACGTTCAGGTAGCCCAGCCAAAGGTCGTACAACATGCTGAGTTCCTCGGAATGATGGAAGGTCGGCTTGGGTGTCATCTCGCCAATGTAGTACTTGGTCAAGAGAGAGGCAACCTCGGGATTATTGGTGTGGGCAAGGACATCAAAGGTCTGCGAGCAATCCACGCCACCGTTCGACTTGATGATGTTGGTTCCACCAGGATGCATGGGTGCGAAGTCGGTCACATCGTAAACTCGGCCATGCACTCCGATCCAGACACGAGAATTTGGCGTGTGGCCAGTGTGCATAGCGAGCTGCGATAGCGGAATAGTCGGCTGGTTGCACGGCAGGGGCTTGGGTGTCATGAAAACATCAAGCATGAAGCGACGCTCAGCGAAAGCGGTGTTCAGAATCACATCCGCCGACTCCATCGTGTTGGTGCGATGGTTGTAAATAGCCTTGCGAATTCCGGACATAACGGAATCGAAAACACCAACAGATCCGCAAACGTACAGATAGCTGGGAAATATTAGCATTGTTTCAATAGTCAAGGGCTGGCATAGAAAGTTGCCGAAGTGAACATAAAATGGACTTACCCTCCGATACCACCCTGCTTCTTTGACATGACCAGGTCACAGATGGCCTGGCCCTGTTCTACTATCAGCCCATCAATGTATCGGGGAGACATCTCCTTTTCCACCAAATCGCGAGAAACGGGATCATAGACGAGGCCGCGCGTGTCACGAGAAAAGGCAGTGTGAACTTCCATGAGACCTTCGTTGACATACTGACGAAGTTCAGCTTCGTAGCAAAACTTCTCACGAGACTGCACGCCGAGGTACAAAATCGTTTTGCCAAAGGCCACGCCGCATCGAGACTGCCAAAAGCTTCTGAATGGCGCGATTCCACTGCCACCAGCAAACATGGCGACTGGCGAGGTGTCATCGAATGGCAACTGGAACGCGCATGGACGCGAAACACCAATGAGCAAATCTTCGTCATCAAGAACATCCATCTCCTCAGAAACAGGCGGGTTGAGGAAACCACTGCTGACACCATGGCGAAGGATTTGTGAATTGCCGGCAAAAGTAGAGCATAGTTGGTAGTTGGAGCGCGAGATGCTCAAATCCACAGTGCTGGGCAAGAGCTCATCAGAGAAGTTGGAGATGCTGTATGTCCGAGGAACCTCCACAGGAATGAGATCAGCAAGCCAAGAGAGATTGCCAGACAGATCGAAAGCTTGGTCCCAGACTCGAGACGAGGTGTCATTGACAGCCGCTTGAAGCAAGTCTCCGAGGGTGGCGCGCACAGGCCATTCATCGGTCGCCAAAACTTGCAGGACTGTGTTTGAGGATGCTCTGAGCATAGTGTGCAGCTTAGTAGCTAGCTCCTTCGTAATAGGTGCAAGATGACCCTTGCGAAGGATGTCGATTACGGTCAACTGAGGGCGGCCGTTGCGCGTGATTGATCCCATGTGGTCGGCGTAACGAGTCCAGGTTCGATCGAGCGCGACAGGTCCCTCGAGCATGGCGTCAAGTCCTAAGGCCGCTGCGACCTTTGCGCATTCGGTCCACGAGTTCATCGGCATAACAGCTAGTCTGTAACGCATGAGTTAGCTTAGACAGGGATGGTTGACGTACGACCTCGGTCGTCTGGCCAAGCCCTTCGAGAAGGGCTAGAAAGAAAGAAGGGCCTAATTACCGGTCTCCAGGTTGGAAAGTTATGCCCGAGTCTTGAATGTCAAGTGTGACCATTGAGATGCCTCGTTTCAGATCGGAGTCGACGAAGTTTCGGCTGAGAATTCGCCCACGGTAGCGACATTCTTCAAAAGTGCCACGCATTTCGTGTGGTTGGATATCGGAGTTGCCACGGAATGGCTCCAAACGTTCCTTCATGGCCTCTGAGAATTCCTTATGGGTCTGCTCCCATGGACGCATGGCATCGCTGGCGCCGGACGCGCCGTTCGTTTCGGTCCGACCAGTCTTCGCGGCGCACTCTAGAAGCTAGTTTCTGTTAGAAATCCATATTGGCAACCAAGGGATTCAAGGCGCTTCAATAGTGTGACAGGTATGGAGGAAAGGAGCAGACTTACACCAAAGACCTTGTACCGATGTGCACCCATAAAGCCACGCTCTCCAGTATAGGCTTCGACCACACCATCGAGCACACCAATCAAGCGAGGATCTCCAGATGATTTGACGTATTCAGGAATCTGATAGTGATACTCGATGGAGGCAATGAAAGCCCGCAGGTTGGATGGAAGCCAAGCTCTGAGGTGAACGCCTTCAGCTCCTAGGAAAGAGTCGTATTTGGCACGACCAAGGAATGCGTCCATGACAAGATAGGGCGGGAATTGAAGACCTGATGTAGCTGGGCAGCGTTTGGAAAGAGGCGCGGAGAATTTGGCCCAGCGCACCCACTCGGCTGGGGACACATAATTCTCGCCAGCACGGTCGTTTGGAGAGATGGAATGGAAGGCGTTCGGCATTCTCTCAAGAATCTCCTTCAAACGAACAAGCTCTCGAAGAAGACCGTCGTTGTCGCGACGCATAACATACTCTTGACAAGCCGCGATGGCATCGGGCCCATGCTGGAAGCTGGCAGACGTGTCTGCGCAACCCTTCAGGAAGGCATTCTCTGCGCTGTCGCCGAACATGCCCCAGCGAAGTGTCTGGAGACTCGATTAGCGCGCTGACATATAAGGATGAATTCAAAGAAGGCTTACCGTGTTGTCAAATCGGCCTACGTAAGGGTGCTTGGAGAGCGGATCCTTGACATCCACGTTGTATGACGATTGGTCAAAGAACGTGAGATGGGGAATAGATCGGCCCATTCGTTGACAGATCTGTACGTATGGAAGACCAATGCTGCGGGGAATGCCTTTGACTTCATCCCCAAGGTCATCGCTCATTGGAACGTCCAACTTCATGGGTCGAGCGGCAGTGTTGATACCCTCAGTACCACTGTGTCTCTCTTCGTACCTGTAGATGGAACAAAGCATACCCAGAGCGACAAGCGCAGCCCATAAGGCCTTGTCTGGAATCACATCGGCAGTACCCTCAACAATAGGCAGCAAAGCAACGGACTCGCGCACTCGCCCACGGGCAACGCATCCAGGCATGCGCTCACAAAGATCGGACCAGACACGTCCTGGCGAATTCCGAAGAGCACCAGGAGCCTCGGATGTGTCTGGTGGCTGAAAGCCGTACTCGGTGCTCAGATATCCATCCCGCCACCCAGTCTCACGGCCGATCTCTTCTGCGCGGAGGATCACTTGGCGTGCGGGAGCTCCAAGGGCAACGGCCAGCAAGTCACGTTCGTCTATGTTGAGCTTGTCAAGACTCTTGACACCCTTGGCGTTTTGGATCTCTTTGATCTCGGCCATCGAAGGAACATTGGAGTATAGAAGCTCGTTGATGGCCTTGCGTTCTCTGTCGACGTGGTCAGTATGGACGATAGAGACATCATCGATCGTCACATACCTTTGACGGAGAAAATCTTCAGCGTCTACGTGATATGGTATGCCGAAGGCAGCATGGATATCGCCGGGCTGAGCAAAGCCCGAGAAAGTGCATCCTCGTGGGCCCATCTTGCTACCAGACCTACTCCTGCCTCCAGATACCGAGCCCGCTGGACAAGATCCACCAGCGTTGCCCGATACTGGGCACATCCGGTCAGACATTCTTGAAGACATAGTGATTAATGAATGAAAGCTCCCCTTTGGGATACCTGCCCGCAGAAGGAGTTATTGACAAGAAGGACCTCCGGGGTCAGTAGTAAGCAAAGAATCCGTCAAGGAACAAAAAAGAATGGAAGGAGAGCAAGAAACGTCAAACTGCAGGAATTAGGATACCAGGCACTGCATCGTGAGTCGCGAATGGATGGGCAGGTTCGCGGCCATATGAGGAAATTAGTACAACCACGGGATTGGGACACTATATTCCAAGACAAAGGGTCAGACATTGCCACGGCTAGAGCAGCCCGGTGGAGAAGGCCAGGGAGGTTCTTGGCTGGAACAGGCGACAGTTTTGATGGTGGAGTCTGAGTGGTGAGTGACAGGGCGCGGCACGTCCACGCGGCAGAACATCGCCAACGAGCACGACTTGCGGCAAGGTCCGCTAGTGCACGCTTTGGCACTCGATTTGGGCATATGGAAAAAGGTGCGGCGAGGTAGCCAGAGGCGCCCTCATCTTGGTGGAGGAGAGACGCAGCAGCCTACGCGTTCTGCAGGCATCATGGAGGGGGGCATGAATCGATGCTGGCCCGAGCGAAAACGCTTGCCCCTTTTCGGTCTCGCCTCAAACGCGCTCTTCACGATGCCATTGAAAACACGCCTAGCAGCCAAAACGCTGCTCCATTGAGGCATTACACCATCTTGGACAGTGCGCCTTTCCATTACGCCTTGCTCCGACCTGGTATGAAACGGGTGCCAGAATGGGGCAATACTCCGATGGCATTTCTTCGCTAACCAACCTCAAGAGCCTAAGGCATGAAACCAAACTACCATCATCCCAGCCACTCCAACGTCCCAGGGACTCTCTCCAAGCCAATGGGATCACTTCCATCGCTCGGGGCTTTCCTAGATCTTCGAAACTGCCTGGCCCCCATCCTGGCCACACTTGTTCGATCGTACAACATGCATGGTGCCTCAACCCCTCGCCAAGTCTTCCTTGTATCTCATCGAGAACTCTTGGTGCTTCTAGATCGTACGAAGCACGTGCGGGCATGAGCCCAGAAAAGTTCTGACATGTCTATGGACATGCTCCGTTCGAGACAGATAATTGGCCAGGATACCAGAGAGTGACTTTGACGCAACTGTCATCTCCACCATTCTTTTTCTGACGTGTTCCTTTCTTTTTTGCGGAAAAGTCTGTAACGGCGACGTAAACTCCTGTCCTCGGGGGTTTTCCGCTATTAGGCAGGATTCTGCCGACGACTAAGCACTCTCGTCGAGGCACTTGGGGCGTGCGGCTTAGGCTTAGTAGGGCATGGAGCATTCTTGTTGCCTGACGTCGCCTCCACTTTACGATGGTCGGAGATATCAATGACCTGAGGTTGGAATTGTTCCGAGCTAAACTCTGTTCATGCATGCTAGGCCGACACGTGGGTAGGCGAGACCAGCACAGTCGAAGATGGATGAAGATCAACTCCGTTTTCTGGGGTTATAGGAGCCTCTTTCATCACATCCCCCTCACATTGAGGCAGCGGAGTGAACGATAATCCGTCTGCATCCAGTCCCGGCGGCCCCTACTCCATTTTCCTACGCCATCGACGCGGGATGTGCCGATAGACCGAAGGGATTCATCAGCCGATGAGGCTGGAATGACCCAGTAGTCCTTAAGCCCGAACAGAAATTCCCCGGTACGACTCTTGCAATGCCATCATGTTGGCCTTGACGAATAGTTGACGTATCCTGGCGTCGCTATGGGCACGTCCCAAGGCGTGCAACTTTTCGGGAAACTCTGCTCGATACATGATGAGGATACCGAGTATGGTAATAGCAGCATCTTTCAATTTTCCTTCGGTCCAATAATCCAGGTCTTGTAGGAGTCCGTTGACGATCCAGGCGTGCTCATCCTTGAACATGATCACAGCACCCCTCTCCACCAAGTACTGCACGGTGTCTACGAGCCTAGCCTCTATTGCCATTTGTAGCGCAGTCTTTCCTTCCTCGTTGATGGATGCCTCTAGGTCTTTCGTCTGGCTAATCAAGGCCCGAGCTATAGGCGCGTTCTTGGCGGCGATTGCTGTTGCCAGAGGCGTTTGGCCATCGTGCCTAACTGTCGCATCAACCTTTGCAGCCAACAATATGGCTACTATGAGTAACCTTCCTTGTTGAACTGCATAATGAAGCGGAATCTTGTCGGCAAACCTATTGCTGTCGGGATTGACAGGATTATCCGCAAATGGTCTTGGTGAGCTGATGTCTGCTCCTAGCTTCACCAGACGGTTCGCCATTTGGACATCGTTGTCATAGATTGCCCAGAAGATTGCACTGCTTTTGCAGTGCCTAATGTTGTAGAGAAGGAACGGCGTTCTCAAAACCATGCTCATTCTACGATTGACTCGTATCAGACTGTTCATGTCGACATGGCTGGGCAAGTTCTCCGCCACCTGAATGAGGAGCTCATTTGGCAGCTTCAAGATTCCTGAAGAAATTGCAGAGGCCATCCTGAGAGATTACCGGTCGAGGAAATGCGGTATGTTGTACGTCGGTCGAAGGAGGGGTGCGATTGGGGCTTCAGCTAAGCGCGGGATTCGGAGGCTTTAAAGCATCAACAGATGTAGATGGTGATGATCTTCGACCCGTATTCTTCGATCGTTGATTGGTCTCACATAATCCTTCGTCACGCGTTCTAACCTGATCTGTGGTCACGCGAGCTGTCCTCATCCGACATCACGTGTGACTAGCACTGTCCAACATTGTCCTCACTGAGCCGTGCGATCGGCCGGCTTTAGGACAGATCTACTGGATTTGCAGTCGATCAAAATCAGTAACGGAGCCGTTTTCACGGCTAATTTCTGTCTTTCGTACTTTCGAAAAGAATAATGCTATTCCTTGGCCACCCGGTTACGTCTGCGCTTTTTGCGCAGGCGCGGAAATAGTTATCCATCCACCAACTGCTATAGCGCAATAGCGCGATTGCGCAATAGCGCAGTGGAAAAAGATGTCTGACGTGACCGGTACCTGAAATTAAAGATTCCAGGGATGCTTTTTTCTTTCCGTCACCACTTCAAAATTATAGTATACGTAGTATTCTAATTATGTCCCTTTCCTGAAGTTCATCATACCTCGCATTATTGGCGCAAAAAAGGTTCAATGCATGTTCAGGAGCGCCACAATTCTTTCGCAAAAATGGATTGATCATTAGGTTTCGAGCGATATGGATAAATGGATTGGGAAGGCAGTATAAATCATTCCGACTTGGACTCCAAAAATAGCTTGGGTTATGACCTCTTCACCATTCATGTCATCACATCCTCAAAAGCAATAAAATTGCTTTGATCAAAGCCGGAAGACACTTCATTGGCCATTATCAGGCCTTTGTCATCAATATTATTTCGCACAAAGAGTACTTCTTGCTGCAGCCATTCGCCAAGACGTTAATTGACATCGCATAGCACTATATCTAAGGAGTTAAGCAGCAGTCTTATGTTGAAATTTGACTCCAAATAATTCTATACGGTAAGTCTAGAAGTCCAAGTCCTCCAGCGATCATCCGCAGAGATGTATCTCAAAATTGACACATCATGGAGCAAACCTACGGCCATAACACGGAAGGATCTTGCCATTAAGATGTCCTCTTCGCAACGCCAATAAGTCTTCATGATCATCTCAGAATATTCTATGCTGCATCTAGATGACTAGTTCGTTGGATTGGGAAACATGCTCACAAAATGTGCTCATCCAGCCACCAACGAAAACCCGCTCATCGCTTGGCATTGCTCCTTACGAAACCCGCTCAGGTACTCCAAGTCTGACATTGCGACGTCTAGGTCGCAATCTAATAAACCTTTTCCCATTGACTGTATTCACTTGGTTTGCAATTACAACACATTACACAGTCGCTACCATTTTCAGGTTCTGATTCATCGCCACCACATCAAGATCGCGCAAATATGGACATGAACATGCCAATGAATTCGGCGGCTGCCGAGGCTGCTTCTACATCAGGGTCTGTAGCATCTATGGACTCAATGTCAGGAATGTCGTCGACATTTTCGTTCGATACTCACGTCACGCTCTTCTTCACCGAATGGACTACAACGACACCTGCTGCATACATCTTCACTGTCGTCTTTTTGTTTTTTCTTGGCATCTTCAATCGATTTCTCGGTGCTCTGAGAAGTCAACTAGAGCGAAGATGGAAAGAGAATCAAAGCAAAAGCCAGAATCAGATACAGCAAGGTATGGCAGAACTGAGAAAGAGACCCACCACTATTCAGGGTCACATTCGAAGTTGGAGCCGCCAGCTAAACCCAAGGACATCGAGATTGGATGGCGATGAAGAAGAGAGCGAACCACTCAGCCCGGCACCACCCGGTCTACCTGTACATACCGCAGATAAAGATGCATCCGTATCGCAAGCAAAGTTCTGGATACCATCTGGCGTTTGGAGTGTGAAGAAAGATGGCATTCGAGCTATATTGGAATTTTCTAGGGCTCTGATTGGTTATATACTGTAAGTCGTATGCAACATCTCATCATGGTTAATTTCAACTGACATCGTTAGAATGCTAGCTGTAATGACATACAACGTTGGCTTCTTTTTCGCAGTCACAGGAAGCGTTCTGCTCGGCGAATTCATTTTTGGACGATATACCCAGGGTGGAAGCAAATGGCAAGAAGGAGGATGCCATGAGTAGGAGCAGCCTGGATTATTTGATAGATCGTCATCATGATCCTCTTTCAGTGGACAACATATGCCTACACCGACGCTTTCGTATGCAAAGTTCTGGATAGCGCACGTCATCAAACCATAGCAAACCCCTTCACAAGAGCTCTCATCTACTATTCAAGACTTTACATGGCAATATTTTGTTCATTCTTCTTAATTCAATAGAGCAATGTGTAGAACCGTTGACGATGATCTGGACATTCCGAGTACAAGCTGTAAGAATCTCAACCCTTGGCGGCGTAAACTCTGCTACCCAAGAGCCAATTCTGTCGATAGATGGGATAACCGGTTTACAAACTCGACATCAAAAGTCATGAGATAAAAATAATCACCTACATGGCCTAGAATACTGTCGAAATGTCAAGCGCTCTGACACACTAGGAACCAGCCAGGATGGGTGGTGATGATGATTTTAACAGACGTCAACGAAACGAAAAGCCCATGCGACACGATAAAAATCAAACCCAGCCCGATATTATGGGTCTACACGGTGATTGATTCTCCTGATTCAAACCGATCCTCTATGAGCGCGTTTCAACGTATCGATTCGATGCTCTTCAGCCTCGCATTCCGACGATCGGAGAACCACGGCGAGAAAGCCGTCTGGCTTGCTTCACCATGCTCAATTCAACGGCAAAGCTTGACAGTGTACATGGCAGGTCGACACGACACTGACAGCAATGTCCACCTGATTTGAGACTCGTCTGAGCAATTTGCGGGCTTTTTCTGAGTCCATCGTGCGACGTAGCAGGCCCTCGCGGCGGGGGTGTCGGACACCAGCATTCGGCCCTATAATTTCGGGTGCGACCGTCCTCTCTCCTTTTGGCTTTCCTCGGCGCATGGATATTCCATCGGGGCTAGTTCGCAGTGGTTCACTCCGGAGGGCCTCGAATCCCAAGGCTGTGGTTTTTGACACCTCCGTTTGTTGGTGTGTAATAGCGATGACTACCCGCCGTTGCCTAGGGCCGGCAGTCCAGCGAAATGTAGCATCGCAGTTGGCGAAGTAGACCTGAACCGTTCAGGCGTGACTTTTGCGCCAAGACGCCACCTTATCTGCCATCGGCCACCTCCGTAGCTCCACGTTTATATCATCGTCCATCCCAGTGTTCATCTCGAAAAAAAGATCTTCTATTCGGCCTTTTGTGAATCATGGCGACCGGGGCTTACAACATGTGGGTGGATGGCAAAGAGAAGGAAGGCAGAGCGGAGCAGTCAGTCAGCGAACCCCCGCATCTTGCCTCGAACCCGAGACGCTGAGCATGCTGTAGAATACCAATCGAGGATCCAGCGACCGGTGAAATATTTGCGCACTGCCATGCAGCCTCATCCGAGGACGTCGACGAGGTCGTCAAGCATGCCCACTCCATCTTCAAATCTGGCGTCTGGTCCAAGGCACCCCGCCATGTCCGTGCGGACGTCCTCGATAAGATTGCCGAACTGCTGACGGCAAATCTGCCCCGCCTGATCGAGCTCGAGGTTAAGCAGACTGGCCGGGCCATTCGAGAAATGAAGGCCCAGGTGCCCACGCTGGTCAAGTGGTTCAAGTACTACTCGTCGCTCATCCGCACTGAAGAGCGGTCAGTCCTCCCCACAGTGGGGAAACTGCACAATTGGATCGACCGTAAACCGCTGGGCGTTGTTGCGCAAATCACTCCGTTCAATCATCCGATGCTCATCGCTGTGAAGAAAATTGCGCCCGCTCTGGCCGCTGGAAATTCGATTGTGCTGAAGCCGAGCGAGCTCACTCCCCTGACGAGCATCGAGCTTGGAAAACTGATGAAGGAGGCGGGACTTCCGGACGGTGTTTTCAACGTCCTACCTGGTGACGGGATAACCACCGGCAAGAGCCTAGTCGAGCATCCTCTGATTAAGAAGGTGGATGTCACCGGTGGTACTCCAGCGGGTCGAGCGATCGGTGCAATTGCTGGCCGGAACCTAGCGCATTTTACTGCTGAACTCGGCGGAAAGGCTCCCTTGGTGGTCTTTGAGAAGGCAAATGTCGACTTGGCTGTCAACGGGATTGTATTCGGTAGCTTCATCGCTAGCGGCCAGACTTGCGTGGCAGCTACACGAATTATTGTGCAAAACTCGGTTTTGGATGACGTAGTCAACAAGCTCAAATCCAAGGCAGTGAGTATCGAACGAAGGATGGGCAGCCCCAAGAACATTGACTCGATGATGGGCCCGCTCATTTCGGCTAAGCAGCTTGTTAACGTCCGGACACTTGTCGATGACGCAGTGAGCGCAGGTGTCAATGTGGTCACTGGAGGACAAAAGATGAATGGTAAATCGTCGCTGGATGGTACCGACTTCTCTCAAGGCTACTTCTACCCCCCGACAGTTCTTGCAAATGGACCCAACACCAAAATTGTGGACACAAGGATATGGAGGGAGGAGGCATTTGGCCCGGTTGTCGTGGTTGTTGGGTTTGATACAGAGGAGGAGGCATTGGAGCTCGCCAATGACTGTGAGTTTGGGCTTGGTGCTGCGATTTGGACGCAAGATTTGTCACAAGCATTCCGTGTCTCCGAGGGAATCGAGGCTGGAATATGCTGGGGTGAGTTGGATATTCCACGTTCTAGGTGATCAGACGCTGACCTCAAAAGTAAATACCCATCACCGAAATGACCCAAGCAGTCCGTGGGGAGGAATTAAAAGCTCCGGCGTTGGGAGCGAAAACGGAATTGGTACGTGATCATGCATGTTCATTAAACGGTTCTAACCAGCTCAAACAGACGCATACCATGCGTATACAACGACTAAGAGCACCATAATCAATTATGCGACAACAGAGGAAGGAATCGCGAGTGACGATTGGTTTAGGGAGGGTACAGGCGAAGTAAGATATGGCTAGCGCAATGAACCCCATTTCCTGAAAGCTCATCGTTTGAGTTGCATCGTTGGCATTTATCCAACTTTCTATATAAGACTCTGTTACATATTACCTTCTCATTGGGCAAGAAAAAATGGATTGGCCGGCTTAGGAGACACGTAAGGTTGCCCATTATTATGGTTTAGCATCCTTGGACTTCTACAATGACACGCTTGTTACCCCTTCGCTCGTAGTCGTCAAAAACCTCCTGGAAAGCCCAATCTAGCATACCTACAATGTAAACGTCATCCCCTGACCATGTCAGGGGCCAATTCTGGCTAACATATGCTTTAATTCCGTCTGTAAAAATCACCAGTCTCTCGAGTTTCCCGATATCAATGAAGTTACGTGCGAAATCTTCCAGAACCGGGCCGATAAAAGAGTAGGTACCCGGAAAGCTAGCATGGTCTCCTACAAAAGCCATGGCCATCTCAAAGTTAATGGCCAGGGCCTTTAGGTTGGTACAGGTCTTCAACATGGAGAAGAATTCATCAAAGAATGCACGTTTATCCATAACGCATGCTATCTCGGATGCTGCCCAATAATCAAGCTTTAATGACGTGATAAACTTGCGACCGCAAGCGCCTATCCCTTGAAGAAGCGTCATCTGGGTAGGTATGTATGGGACCTCGTCGCGGAGTATGGAATTGTTTCCATACAACCAAAAGTCGTTTTCTGCGGGCTCATATCGGGTAGCAGAACAACCTTCAGCTAGAATACCACGCGTTTGAAGCAGAATGGTGTTGTTGGCATAAAAATAGCTGGCCGCCTCCCAATAAATTTGAGTATTCAGTGAAGTGAGTTTCAGGAATGCCTGTTTGGCACTTTCCAAACTGAGTGGGCCGTCGCAGTCTCTGAAAAAAACCAGTCCCTTTGAAACATGACTGTGGCATACGCTGATCGGACCGTCAGCGACGAGTGTGAGGTCGTAGATGGTATTTCTGATCTCCCCGGGCAAGGACAGGAAGCCCAGGTTCCGCAGATGAGAGAACTCCACGGTGTGAATAGATTTCTGTTCGTGTGAGATGATGCTTTTCTGAATCCGAACTTCTCAACCTACATTGAGGAACGATGTTCTGGGGCGTTTGGCAGTTCTAGGATCCTCGAACGCCATGTCGTGTAGGTTGAGGGCCTCTCCCATGGTGTGTATCGAAGAACGCTTCATGGGAGAATTTTAACTGATCGTTATTTCTTAGACCATCTCGTGTGCAATCTATGAATTCGGTGGCCTCGTCAGTCGGCATATGAGGAGTGCAAATCGGTAGTGGCTAAGCACTGGAGGCAGGTTATATAGTGACTAAAACAGGTTTTAAACTCAACAGACAACATTCAACTACTCTATCGCTACTAGTAAATGATAGGTTCCAAGATTTATTGCTTAAGAACGACTATCAATGACGCCGTATGAACAGCCTGAAGGACGGCAAATCAAATACCACGGTGTATAGCCCCAACGTAAACATGTTGAGACATTTGCAACAAAAAAGCTTTGATATTGCAGAATAAATAAAACAGCCAAGGTTTGTAGGGTATGCTGTAATTACAAAAGAAATACCTTCTGGTTGCCAAGAATGACCTACCAGCTTCTGCACGCTGATCCGCTAGAGCGTGGTTGCTGCCGGGTTGATAATAGGCCGCCACTCAGTTGTCGTCTCCAGCAAAAAAAAAAAAGAACTCCCGAAACCCGAACAGATGTTCGGACGAATGATGATGAGAGTGGGACTCGAACCCACGCCACTTTCGTGACCAGGAATTAGATGTTAAGAAGACCTTAACCTGGCGCCATAACCAACTCGGCCATCTCACCTAGGGTGATTTGATGAAGAAATGTCGGCCTTCAAATTATATATACGCAACTTAAATGTCAAAAGCTCATCTGCAGCATGTAGTTCCATGGTTCTTTTCACAAGGATACATGTTTTTGAATGTGGGGTAGCAAGGCCGCAAAATTTTGCATAGCCGAATCTTGTGATTAGCCCCACCCGCTTGCTTACCAATGTCAGCGTCCTATTTCTCAACACCTTCTATTCGTTCCGCGCCTTCGCTCATTTCTTCAATCACAAGTAGTATATCAAAAACACCCCTTAATTACGATTGATTGTACAGGATAGGGTGGTTATTAGGCACACAGCTTTTGCGAAATATTTGTAGAACAGCGGAGTAGAGATGCCTGGTTAGAGCTGTCGTGTGACACGTCTTGCGCGTACATATCTGAAATCAGTCCTTTTTATAGTCACGATTTAATTTGGCAATTGACAAAAGAAAATACTAATATACTACTTTAAGCAAGAATGGGTTATTTTGTTGGGCGAAAAGTCCTGCGCATCAAGTCTTAAAATAAGTTACTAGACTTATGCCCTGCAGTAACTAGTTAATAGACTATTAGCAGACTTAGACTAGTAAGCAAAGATCCTTTATTCTGGTTAGGGTAGAGTAGACAGCTAAGAAATAATGCACCTTATCATTGTGTTCCACCATACATAGCACAGCTGCATTGGAATAAAAAATTTTATAACAGATAACCACCGGTTGGCATCCGTAGGCGACTTTAATGGCGCATCTAGGAGTAGGATGATGGTTTGCAAGGTATGAAATAGATGGATGCGTAGTCTACAAACGCGCCTTTACTATGCTACCCTCCGGTCTCCACATATCATTCAGTAATCTCTGTGCATTTACCATCTCTGGTCGTAATTGGTCCAGTGATGTCACCCCTAGAAGCCGCATACCAATGGCCAATTCCTCGGCAAGCACTGCATGAAGTTAGACGGTGCTCATTCGTTGGAGAGAGAATAACATACCTTCAATGCACCTTTCAACACCTTGAGCTCCATATGCGGCAAGCGCATATAGGAACGGGCGGCCCACACCCACAGCTGTGGCCCCCAAGCACAGTGCCTTCAACACGTCTGATCCATCCCTCAACCCACCGTCGAGGAAAATTTCCAACTTGCCAATGACTTCTGGGCAGTATGTTCGAATCTCCAATAATGTCATGAGGGCACTCGGAGCAGTATGCAGCTGTCTTCCGCCGTGGTTACTTAGCAAGATACCCTGGCACCCGTATTCGAGCGCTAGCTTCGCATCTTCCGCACACTGCACCCCCTTTAGCACAATCGGTCCATCCCACTCTTTCCTAATCCATTCCAAATCCTCCCAAGTAGTATGAGGACTCAATTGGCCCTGCACCGGCCTTCCTCCCATCGCAGGCGCAAACGCGTTCTCGCCCCCAGACTCCCACCCAGCCGTACTCTCCTCCACCAACCCAACCGCCAACGCCTCTTCCGCCTGCAAAACGCGATCCGAAGTCCGCTTCCCAAGAACTGGCGTATCCACCGTAATCCAAAGGCCCTTGTACCCGCACCTCTTCACAATACGCATCAGCTCAATCGCCTTTTTGCGATCAACAGGCATATAGTACTGAAAGAACAGCTGGCTGGGACTCTTTCCTCCAATCCTCTTCTGCTCCTCCTTAAAGCTCTGCATAATCTGCTCGGGAGTCTTCGTGCTCGCCGCGCTGACCAAAACATGCGCCCCCTTGCGCACCGCCCCCTTCACCATCTCTGGCTCCGCCCCCGGATGCAGCGCCCCCATAGTGCCCATGGGTGACACATAGAACGGGTACAGCGCCTCATGCCCGAAGATGGCGCGCCGCGCATCCGCATCGCCGACATTACGCAGGATGCGCGGGCGGAAGCTGATGCGGGTCCAGTCGTCCAGATTGCCCTTGAGGGCGTGGCCGGTGTTTGCGGAGGTGGAGGCATAGACGAAGGACTTGTGCGGGAGCACGACTTTGGCGGCCTTTTCAAAGTCGGGGGCTGAGACGCAGAGGGAGACGTGGGGGAGTTGCTTTGGGGCCTCGGTTTCGGATGGGGGTGCTGCTTTGGGGGGCTTTGGGATGCGGAGGTGGGCGAATGTGTTTGGGTCTATGGGGCCGAGGAGGGAGTTTGGGGGGAGGTCGTTGACGTAGTCCAGGGGGTGGTATTTTTTGAATTCGTCGGTTGCGTCCTTGGGTTTGTCAGAGCGGTTCAAGTTGCAATATGGATCATCTCTTGGGTTTTGGGCCATACACACCGAGCCAGCTTGCTTCAAGATTATAGCAGCGCCTCCGGGATGCTTCCCGAGGAATGATGTGACATCATAAACTTTGGAGTCGAGAACGATCCAACACGACTGCTTCGAATTATGCTTCGCAACCTCTGCGCCGTCTAATGCTGCCATTTTTCTAACCGCGAAAACAATGATTGAAACCACGACGCGATGCAAAAAGTGGAAACGCTGGATGGAATGGTATCAGCCAACTGCCGAACGGCTATTTGAGGGACGCATAAGTGGGCGAACGCGGGGGCTTGATAGGCGGGTGGTGGGGACGGCAGCCGAGGACCGAAGTCGGTGCGAAGTCCGCGAAGGCGTGCCATCTCATCAATTCGCGTCATCAACATTACCATCATCACCATCGGAGATCTCTGGAAAGTCTTTGCTAAGCGCAATTGCGCTTTTTTGCTTTCATTATTCGTATATGGTAAATGAGTGCTGGACTGTGGTCCGTGTGATATCTTTTGCGTCGTGACAACTCAAGCGCATCGCGCGAGTCCATATTCTAGGAAAAAAGCACAAAACCCCCACCCCAGCTCCAGCGCGTCGCGCGAGCTCTCTAAGGGGATCCAAAAAACGCCAAAATGGCCCCATATATATATATATACCAGGCACCGAAACAAACCGATTCGTGTGCCTGTTTCGTATTCACATGACGCCCTTCTCCGCGTCGCCGCTAACGCGGATGGTCTGGACAGGCGACTTGCCCCTGCCGACGTAGCTACCGCCGTCACTCGAGGCGGCATCTTTTTCTTCTTCCTGTTTCTTCTTCGGCCTGAGCTTCGCCGCGACGCGATCGGTCATCCGCGCAAGCGGACGGTACACGATGACGAATGGGCGGCCCACAAACTTTGCAATTACCTCGAACCAGCGATCTGGGAAGAGGCGTACGCACACTCCCCAGGGAATGCAGAGGAGCGCCGTGATGAGCGAGATGCCCCACTGGGGGCCGTTGATGGGGACGATGCTAAAAGCGGTGGAGCCGTAGAACGTGATGACGATCTGGCAGCCAACCATGACAATGTTGAGTCCAATGAAGTGGTAGTTCTTGTGGATGTTGATGAAGATGTTCAGCTTGTTGTCCAGCCTACGGTTGTTATATTGATTGAAGATCTGGAGCCAGACGAACATGTTGAAAATCAATGAGCGTCGCTCATCCTCGGGGTAGGGCAAGAATTCGGGGCCAGCGAAGTGCAAAACAAATACCGCGGTGACTTGAAAGATTGTCTGTCCGATGATCATCTTCCACATGGTCAGGCTGATGATAGATGCGGAGCGGGGAGTAGGAGGACGATCGAGGATCTCGTTGGTAGGTGCGTCAGTGGACAGCGACAGTGCAGCGAGGGAGTCCATGAAGAGATTTATCCAGAGCAATTGCACGGCAGTGAGGATGGAGCGCATCTCAGGGTCCTCCACAGCCGATATGAATGCCACCAACATGGCCGTAATGTTGACAGTGATCTGGAATTGGAGAAACTTCTGCACCGCGTCGTTCACCGCACGACCCCACATAAGCGCAGTAAGAATCGAAGCAAAGTTGTCGTCCATGAGAATGATCGCCGATGCTTCCTTGGCCACTTCGGTTCCCGCAATGCCCATGGAGAAGCCAATGTCCGCAGCTTTGAGTGCAGGCCCATCATTGGTACCGTCACCTGTTACCGCAACGATACCTCCGAGCTTGCGCAACCGGGTAACCAAGATACGCTTATCCTCCGGCGACGAGCGAGCAAGCACCTGGAGTCGAGGAAGGATCGCATCCATTTCCGGCTCGCTCAGCTTGCGGAATTCAGGCCCTTCCATGACGAGGCCGTCGGAATAAATACCACAGTCGGTAGCAATGGCCTTCGCCGTGATGACATTGTCGCCTGTCACCATGCGCACCACTACACCCGCATGCTGGCATTTAGCAACAGCCTCGGGAACACCAGGTCGAATGGGATCCTGAATTCCGACAACACCGATAAACGTCATGCTGTCAAGGAGTGCCCCAAGATCAGCAGCAACGGAAGGATCATCAGGGTCCTCGGTTCCGCGAGGG
This sequence comes from Corynespora cassiicola, assembly GCA_022059125.1. NCBI lineage: Eukaryota > Fungi > Ascomycota > Dothideomycetes > Pleosporales > Corynesporascaceae > Corynespora > Corynespora cassiicola. The sequence goes on along the minus strand of JAEUWY010000006.1, from coordinate 3,344,852 downwards.
GGCCACTGGGTGAAGTCCCTGTATATGAGGCCGATGGTGCGCAGAGATTGCTTCGCGTAGTTGTCAATGGTGGTAGCGATGCGCTTAGTCTGAGCTCCGGTTATGGGAACATTGCCGGTGGGAAGAGCTAGGTGAGAAGAATAGCTGAGGAGAATCTCGGAGGCACCCTTGACAAGTAGACGATAGTTTCCGTTGGGGAGCTTATGGACCGCACCCATGCACTTCCGGGCGGAATCAAAGGGCAACAGCTGAACGACTTCGGCAGCGGAGCGCTCTTGGGAGAGCGAGGTCATTCCAAGAACGTTCTTTGCGAAACCGAGGAGAGCAGTCTCTGTCTTGGAGCCGACAAACCCGAACTCGCCGCCCTCACCCTCGAACGCTGTGGAGTTGATGGCGATGGAGTCAATCATAATTCGCCTTTGCTGCGTGTCAAGGCGCTGTGCGAATTCGGTCGAGCGGTTATTGGCTGCTCCGGGATTCTTATCGTCAAAAGAGTCTTCTCCGAATGTTCCAGTCACTACAGTCATCTTGTTTTGGGTCAAGGTTCCAGTCTTGTCAGAGCAGATCGTAGTCGCATTCCCCATGGTCTCACACGACTTCATGATACGGACGAGATTGTTCATCTTGACCATCTTGCTAGTCGCAAAAGCAAGGGAGAGTGTAATGGCGAGGGGCAAACCCTCAGGAACAGCGACGACAATAATCGTAACAGAGACAATGAGGATATCCATGAATTTGGAGGCCTTCTCGGTAGGGGTCAAGGGACTGCCGGGAAAAGTTGCGACTAGACGGAAGAGGAGGACCAGCAACAGCAAGAATGATGCAGCTGTAGCAAGCTTAGCGATAGCCTTAGCCAGGCCATCAAGTTTGACCTGCAGTGGTGTCGGCTCCATCTCCTGTCGCATGGCCATGAGAATCTTGCCATAGCTGGAGTTGACTCCAACGGAGGTCACGAGATCTGTTATTCGGTTAGACATCGAAGAATATTAGGGTCGATAAAAGCGACTTACAAGTACCAACGCCTTCGAGTACCTTGCTGCCAGAAATGATGAAGGGATCAAGATCCTTTGGCTCATTGTGGCCGCGCTCGAGCAGCTTAATCACCTGCTCAGCATTGGTCTTCTTCATCTGGTCAGACTCTCCGGTAGCAGACGACTCGTCGCACTTGACATTGTGTCCCGAAATAAAGATACCGTCGGCTGGAATCAGATCTCCGGGTTCCATGTGCAGCACATCACCGACCAGAATGTCGTAGACGGAGAGGGTGAAGGATTTCCCCGATCGGACAACTTTGACGTCACGGGCGTCCTTCTTCGCATTGAGTTTGACGAAAGCGCGCTCCTTCTGGTAATCGTTGATAGCGCCAACCATCACCACCACCGCGATGGAGACGCAGATGGCACATCCCTCGATCCAATCAATGGATGGCGGAGCTCCAGGGCCATGATCGACACCGAACGTTTCATAAAGACCGAGTGCTAGTGAGATGACGGCAGCGACAGTCAAGAGGATGAGGACGTTCTCGCGGTAATAGGCTTGCCACATGAGCGTGAAGAAGGAGATGGGCTTCTTGGCTGGGAGCACATTGCTGCTGTACACCTTCTTTCGGTCGCCAAAGGCCTCGCCCCCATGAGATCCAGGTGGACTAGCGCCGGCTTGGCTGGGGCCAGACCCAAGGGGCTTATTGTAAAGTTTCGTGACCTCTTCAAAGGAAACCGAACCCGACAACTCACTCTCTTCTAAGCTCAGACCAGCATTGACATCTGTCCGAAGCCCCGTTTCAAGTCCAGGTAAACCGCCAAGGGCAAGAAAAGCTGGGAGAGACTTGGGGTTCAAGAGCTTGTTCAGCTGACCAGGAGAGAAGGCAAACTTGTTGTTTGGAACTTGGAAGTCTTTCTCTGATCCAGGGTCTGGCTTGAGTGCATCCTCTTGGCGCTGGGAGTCAAGGGTGTAGGCGGTGCCTTTGCTGACTCCGCTGTGAAAGGAAGCGCCTGCGGACGTGGGCTGAGGCGCAAGGGTGGCTTCGCTGGTGGCGCGACTACGGCCTGCGAAGGGGCCAGGTGCTGCACTGAGGCTCGATGGATCGCGCGTATGCGATGGCCTGGGATGGTCGGGCACCAGCGTTGCAGGAGAGGCATTGTCACCTAGTGTTGCAAGAGTCTCGTCGGTGTTGGAACGCATAGGCGTTTTCGGTATGTCGACGGTGATTTCTGGGAGGGGAGGGAGAGCGGTGTTCTCCTCGCGACCATGCGCATCGTTTGATGATGAGGATGCCATGATCAAATGGCAAAGGGGGAAACAATAAAACTAAGAATTACGGAAAAGCATGCATGTGGTGTTTTCAGGCACAAAGTAGAATATCCTGATGCTCGACGAGCGCGCTGAAATCGAAAATGATTGTCAGGCATCTTGGAATATATAACAAACATACACAAAGGTGTACTGACGTGCATCTCCATTGTACACCCATGGAATGGAAGGTGGAGACGATGCGAGAGCGGCGTGGTACCGCTCTCCGCTGCCCAGTATTCTTCGATGCATCGCATCCAGCTTGGCTTCCTGGGCGCTCGATGGCAATTGAGCAATCGACAAGGTCGCAGAGAGGGCAAACATGCCCAAGACTTATTGAGGCTGTGCTGGATGAGACGTGATCACTTGTCCCCGCAGCGGAGCTGTGCGCATACGTCCGCACTGCAGCTCCTGGTGGCGAATCACATCCATTTGAAACCAGGGCGGAGGGCAATGTGGGGGCATCGGAGGGAAAGAAGAAGAGAGTCAAGCTTGGTCAAAAAGCTTGGAAGAAGCCATCTTTTTGAAGTCCGCAGCCAACGAAGCAGTGGTGGCAGTGGTTCATGCGGGAGAGCACGCCCGTCAGGTTCGCGGAGATGGTGCCTCAGGCCGGCGTCCGCCAGGGAGTTTCAAACGCAGCGCGATGGCTGTAGTGAGACTGCTCGCTTAGATAATGCGCGGCTCTGTCAAACCATCGTGTGGGCGGCGGCTATTCATGGGCGACGGGTGGTGAGCGATGGGCCTTTGATGGGCCTTTGATGGGCCTTTGAGAAGGCGGCCATGGAGCTGGCGATTCCCAGTACGGGCAGGGCAGGCCCACTATTCCGGGGCAGCAGACCCAAAGACAACAGCTGTCGCATTTACAGCACCCAGGCGGTTGGAAGGCTGAATGGTGGGGAGGGAAGCGCAGGCGAGCCGATCTCCGCTCCGCCCTCCCAGCCCGAGCAAGATCAGACGAAACGCGGGCCGCGCTCCGCCTTTTAGCTTCGCGGACTCAGTCACAAGGCGGCATTCCAGAAAAGTCGGCCAGCACAGAGGCGGCTGTCGCAATGCGCATGATTGCCGGTTGAAACAAGTGAGCAATGGGAGAAAAAGCGCAGTCAAAAACGGTGCAAGAGGTCTCAGACGGGGGGGTGAGGGCGGGAGGGTTTGATATGCGTGTCGTGCCTGAAGCAGCGGCAAGCCCAAAGGCAAGAAAAACCGAAAAACCGTCGGTTAGTCACCACTCTGGGCAGCTAAGCAGCCGCACGCTAAGCCCGGTGTCTTTTATCTACTCGGAGGTTCAAACATTCAAATCTCATCTTCCGCTCTCTCCCCATTTCAACTTTCACATTCGCTGTATATCGTGCGTGCCCAGAAAAACAAGTCCTCGGATCCCTCTCTTTCCGGCGCGGAACTGCCGACAATCACCCACTACAATGTGCCCTTTCAGTAAGACGCCCCTCCGCTGCTGTCACGTCCCGCCACTACCTGCACACCGCTGACGACGGCGGCAGCTTCATTGCCTGCTGGCGATGGCCCCAATCGCTTCTCCCCCACCGCCGTCAAGGACTGGCAGCCTCGCCGCAAATCCGTCTCCAATGCCTGCGAACGGTGCAGAAGAAGAAAGATTAGATGCGATGGCGACACCCCGTGTGCAACATGCAAGCGCTTCTCATTACCATGTGTACGGACACAGAAACCGCGAGAAGTGGTGGCATCGTGAGTGCCCGCAAGCCGCGCAATCGCGTAGTCACGTGACGACCACCTTTGCTGATGTCCCCCGTGAAGAGAGCACCAGGCCGCACTAGAGAGTCGAATACACCAGTTGGAGGCGCAACTCGCAGCCCACGTGAATGCGCCAATGCACGGCATGGAGTCGATTGACCAGAACATCATGGCCGGAACGCCGCCAAACTTCGACTGGCAGAGCCCTCCACCGCAATTGTCGCTGGACACCAGCTTTCCGGCAGCCTTCAGCCCGGAGAACGAGATGGATCTGGGGAGCTTTTCGGCGGGGAGCATTCCCTCCATCGCCATCACCGAATGTGAGCTTATTCCCACCACCACCTCGCCGTCTTCACCAGTGCCTTCATTCTGGTCAGGTACCACAAGGGCCTCGTCTCCCGAGATGCCATCAACGTCGGCGCCGCGATTCGCACCAAACCTTGCCTATGCCCCCGGGAGCAAGCCATTCTCACCGCCGACAGCGCCCCACACCGCACCATCTTGGGAGTTCATGGCCCAAGGGTCCACCAGCCAGTTGAAGCCTGAGCCATCGCAAAGCCAAAACATCTCCCGCAAGACCTCCATGTCCTCCATGTCCCTCGAAAGCGACGAGCAAGGCATTTCCTCCATCCCCGAAGAAGACGAAGACATCGACGTGCTCCCGCTCGCGCCAGCCCCCCGCCTCCCGCGCCAGGGCATCTTCGCCGCGCGCACCGAGAGCCCCCCGTCAGCCGTCTCGCGATCGAGCTTTTCCGATCGAAGCAGAGCCATCACCACGACTCCTTTTCCGAGCCGATTCGAAGCCGAGACCCTGACCACGGAATTCGTCCAGTACGTGGAGTCGCAAGGACAAAAGGTCTACTCGGTTTCATCGCCACAATTCGGCCGCTTTTGTGAAGTGGTGTACCCTGATCCCAAGAACCGGGCGTCGACGACAGATGTCGCGGTTTCAACCCCTATGGCCCGATTCCACGTGTTCCTTGCCATGGCCATCGGCATGAAGCTACGCATCCGAAACAGCCCCGAGAACACCAACTCCCTGCTCAACACCTGTTACGAGCTGGCCATGCAGCAGGCTTCGGCACCTACGTTTTGGCAGGAGAACGGGGGCGTCGAGGCAGCCCAGCTCCTTTCCATCTTTGCCTCGATTCGACCCGAGCCTAGCTTCGATCCGAAGCCGCTGCAGCCCTCGTTCTCTTGGTGATGACCGTTATCGTTGCTGTTCTTGCTTTCTTAGGGAGTATGATGGTTTAGGCGCAATTCCCGCGGGCGTTCAAGCCAAAAAAGTTTTGCTTTGCCAGGACACCGTTTCATGCACCATGATGCTGCAATTGCCCCACCGCGTGGCCAGGGTAGGAACACGCAGGACAAAGCCAGAATGCGACTGTTTGACCGACGATGCCACGAATTTCATTTGGAATTTTCCTTTTTCCCTTTCGCAGAGAGTCCCCGGTTTTGTATAAAGACCCTGCGCAGCAACCTTCGCCTTTTCGATGTACATACCGATTACGTTGCAATAGACTACGATAGCACACAAACTCCTGATGTGATGATGTTGAGGGACCTCGAGACGGCGCCGTTTCAAGATTCTCGCGAATCTGCCTTTTCTTCTCCGTCTGTCATTGCACTAACCCAAGTGATTGACGCTGACGCGTAGTCTAGTTTGCTGGTACGATAAACGACGTAATTGAGATATGATGTCATGCTCACCCACTGGCGCGCTCCATCGGGGTAGCTTGGCTCCTAATTCGTCGCCTAGTCCCGCGCAGGAAGGCTTAGTGCAGTGTTGCCTGCTTGTAAAGGTCTTGGTCGCTTATGGCCTGATCAGACGAATGTCCTCCCAACGTCCTGTAAACTAGATCAACTGTCTTCGATATACCCAAAATCATAGACTCTTCACATCGGAGACACTTATCCTCTGGTCTACAACTCCAATTCACCATGTCCAAAGCTCCTCTGCCATTGATACCATGGGAAAAGATCTTCCCTAGCGGCGAGCCTAGATGTGTTCATGTTTCCCAGGCAGTACAGGAAGTCGCTTTGGACCTTTTTATCCTGGGGTTCCCATCTCAGGCGAACCGACTCATATCAACGCTCCACGAAACCATGAACGGCCTTACATTTCATCACAGGGAGACTGAGCTCGCCATATACAATGCGTGGGAGTGGAGTGGTTCCACCCCTGACTGGATCACAAATCCTAATCCTGAAAAGACTATCGTTGGCTTCTGGTGGAATGACGGCAAATGGTCCTGGAATAGCGAAGAGAAAGAGCAGACACTTGGGAACGACTGGCGGTATGCGCTGCCCGAAAAGGGGCAAAATCTGACGGAACTTGCGCAACAGGCTAGCGAATATTTGACCAAGCACAAGAGAGCGCAGGAGAATATCGGAAATGGTCAAATCAATACCCAAGGGGACGAAATCGACATCGATCGCATCTACATGACTCTTGATGTTGTTGTTCAGATATTCGTGGAACAAGGCGACGAAAAATCAGCCCGAGATGTGTTGCGAATTCGCATACCCCAGATCTATCAACGGATCCGACAGCGGATCATTGGAAAAATTCCTACCGAGAAGGATCAATTGCGACGGCATATCACTGCTCGAATTGGCGAGGGGAAAGCACCAGCTATGTGGAAGATCAATGACCATATTGAAGCCCTCCACAAAAGCCTCCATATCGATGCGGAAAGTATAGAAACCTACGTCGATGACGGAATCGACAGAGTTGAAAGACTCTTCTCCAAAGGAGAATCTTCACCCTACGTTGGCAAACCCATCGCGGAGCTCATTCGCATCCTAGACGAGTCTTACGTCACAGCCCGCAAAGTACCTACTTACGAGGGCCCTGGTATGCTCGTAGAGAAAAAGGACATCGAAAACCTAACCACATTCCTCCGATCCCCCGCGACAGACGACGAAATCGCCGAACTCGAGAAAAAACTTGCCCGTCCTGCAGACGACGAGGACGAAGCAGCAGGTGCTGTACATGCATTCCAATTCCCGGAGGACTACAAAGAGTTCTTGCGAATTACCAATGGATTTTACTCGGGCGATCAGCCTACAGGCCAGACAAGCATCTTTCACGGTCACGCCGGCGTCGATAGGTCTGCCGAGGACGTCATCGGCGGGTACGACTACACCCTCTTCCCCAATCTGATCGACATCGACGACAACGTTACCGACGTTCCACTAGACTTTCCACATTGTGTCACAATTGGTGCGGGCGGCGACGAAGGATACATTTGTCTCATCGAGCCCGAGTCCGTGCGCGAGACGCTCGCCGAGTTTGAGAGAGTGTATGCTGAGGCTGGCGTGCGCGAAAAGAGAATGTATGAATTCGCTGCGATGGACTTGTATGGAGGTGTTGAGAAGCTGAGGGAGACGGAGTGGATGGTTGTTGTGGTGTATCATTGGGATACCAACCAGTACATATATGGGGGGTTCAGGGAGTATTTGGAGCGGGAGGCCGTTCCTTTTGCGGTTCGGCAGGGGAAGGAGGCTTCGGAGGAGGCTGAGAAGCTGGCTAGGAAGAAGAAGAGAGGTTATGATGGAAATGCTCTTGAGGACAGTGCGCTGCAAGGAGATGACGATTGCGAGAGAAGTGAGCATGTTGGAGATGATATGCCTAGCCTCAAAAGCCGTCGCGTTGTGTAGTATTAAGTCTTGCGTACAATGCAATCGCGAAAGTAGCCAACTGAGGTATGTCACGCTGTCAGGTTGAGATGGTTTAAAACTTTAAGAAATTCGTTGAGGGAAGGGCGGAATCGAGCACGACAGTTCATAGCCTCCCAACGCAGATATCAAGGGATGTGCTAGTTTGGGCTAGGAAAAGTCTCGATGGAGCATCATTTTTGGAGATCGTCTTTAAACCCTAGTAGGGGGCTTGGTTGATTCGGCAATGCGAGCTATCCAGTCCAATTAAAACTAGTAACGGGCATCGTCCTTCAGCTTCCACCACTCTTTCATCCCATTTCATCAGTTGAATCAATTCAATCATTCGCATATGCCAACTTTATAGTGCGTTTAGTTGCCAATTCATTCTGCTGCCAGCTTGTCTCACTGCGAGTTCGAGTCGCCGTGGGAAAACAAGTTAGCCTTCGGCTCTCGGACCGGCTTATCGTATCTACGTATTCCACAAGCTCGACACACGCCCAAGCAGCCTTACAACATCAATTATGGTATCGCGTGCTCTGTCGCTGATCCCATGGGCGAAGCAAGGTATTCCTGGAATCGACCGACTTCAACTGCGTCCACACATCAGTCATTGACACGGCTCTTGACATTTACACTCTGGGTTACCCGGAACAAGCCCGTTCGCTGCTCTATGCTCTATATGAACATGGTGATGCTCTACAGGCAGAATCCATGGGTTAGGACAGGTAACAGAAGCTTTTTCACGTGTGGGACTACCTCGAGTCTTTCCCGACTGGGTGCTAAGCCCTTTGCCACACAAGCATATCGGCGGCTTCAAGGGAATAGAAGCGAACATGACCATAGATGAAAATAGAGCGTGTGCCAATATTGCGGAAATTCCTTATGAATCAACAAAGGTCAACCGTGGATATTTGGATGCCATCGTTAGGGGAATAAACACGGACTCCCCATCACGGACCGATATATTCTATCGGTCTTCTCCTGAGGGATCACGTGGTGAGGGCGAAAGCTCCAGGTATCATGGATCCTTAGGACTCGCTGTGTTTGTTGCAGTGAAGCTCAAAGACACCCGAAAAGCAGCTGCCCTGACACAAAAGCATACCACGGAGATATGTCGACACGTTCAACAAGTTTGGGACGACCCCCAGGGCTCAGCAGAGCTGACAAGAGGCTTTATAGATGATAGAATAGATGGCAAGTATCATGCAATAGTGTTTTTTCTTAGTAATAGCTACATTGGAAGAAAATTGGGCGTATCTGAGAAGGATATTGATGCATTTGTCAAAGAGAACGATTCACTGCTCGAAACGCGCCTAAAACACGCTCCACTTATCCCATGCGCCGGAAAATCAATCTCAGAGCCAGTTGGCATCATGAAAGAGAACTGTATCGCTTCCCAGGAATCGACTTCTGTAGCCGATCTAGGAGCCGAACGCTCGTCGGACTCCGAGCCTCCTGGAACATCGGCCAATTTCTTGCAGCCCGCCTGCTACCGAAGATGTGATCCGAGACTTGGAGAAGAAGCTTACTGATGAATTTTCCGAACAGCCAGTATAGCTCCCTGATGACTACAAAGAAATTTCTTCGCTTCACCAATGGATTTTATGCCGAAAAGACGGCAGAGCAGGATGGAGCAAGCTCGAAGATGAATTCGACAAAGAGCCCGTCTCGGACTGGGATGAAGATCAATGGGAATCCGGCGACTTACAGCCTGTTTCAATCAGATTGGGCGGCACCCGTAATTTCCTCATTGGTGAAGGTCCACATGAAAATGATCTCATGTTCTTAATCGAGCCGCAAAATGTCGCATCACTTCTCAGAATCTTCGAGGAGTACGCACAGGCCAGGGAACGCAAAAATACCTTGTACAGACTGGCAGCCCTAGATCTGTACGGCGATCTCGAGAAGCTGCGCGAGGTCAAATGGCTGGTGCTGGTGCTTCGAAAGTATTATGAGGACCAGCTGATCTTTGGAAGCTTCAAGGAATATCTGGAAAGATGCCTTGTACCCTCTTCAATTGAGAGAGGGAAATTGGCTGAAGCTGAGGCGAAGATTGCGGAAGAAAAGCATCAAAAGACAGCTACTAATGATGTACTTAGTGCATCCAAGGAAACAAAAAGGAAGAGATCTGATTCTGATGTGGATCAATATGCAGCAAAAATGAGGAAATCCTGATGGCAAACAGAAATTAGACGTCTATGACGGAAGCGCTCCGCGGAATTGAGCGCGACCCAATGCAGGGCGTTGTGATAGTAAATGTAATAGGAACCTGTACACTTTTTTTTTTTGACAAGGAATGTTACGTAGCCCGGACAACCTCTCCAGAAGATAGACCTGATTTACTTGGTGACCGAATTTTGTCTGAAATTATGCCATGATGCTAATGCACTATAATACAAGAATGGCTATTCCTCCCTTTTTAAGGACTAGATGTGTGGCCTGTAACTGTGGCATGCCTCCTCCCCCAAGAGGGTAGTACTAAATTCGATCATATGGCTACTCCTGAACGAGACTCGTTGCACGAACAATTATTTCTTTGAGTCATCCTTGGCCTTCTTAGCAAGCTCTTCAGCCTCGTTACCCTTCTTCTTCAGAATCTCAGAGATCTCTCCCACAGCATCCTTGAGAATCTTCTGTGCCTCATCGCCATGCTTCTGTGCTACATCTTGCAGCTGAGTCAACTTGGGGATGATCTGATCGCCTCCAGGGATCTTGTCCAGATACTGATCAAGACCTCCAAAGCCGGTGTCTTTGGCCTTGTCGACGGCCGAACGGATGTACTTCTCCAGATCGCCCGTGTCCCCCTTCTCGACAGCTTGCTTGATCTTCTGATACAGCTCCTGCACGTTGCCCTGCTTGAGCTGATCCGCGTTTTCCTCGACAATCTCCTTTACCTTTGGGTTCTTGTCGAGGTAGGGCTTGGCCTGCTCCATACCCTTCTTCCACGCCTCATCGCCCATCTTCTTGACCAGCTCAATCTTCTCCTGGACCACCTTCTTCACCTTCTCGATGTTCTCGGGGCTAGCACCCGTCTTGAAAATATCGGTGATCTGATTCCACGTCTTGTCGACCTCCTGCTTGGCCTCTGGGCCGTAGTTCTGTCCCATCTCCTTCAGCTTGTCCAAGTTGCCGCCGAATTTCTCCTTGAGCTGGGGGTGGTTGTCCATGATCTGCTGTGCAGCGTCGCCGGATAGGTCCCCGATGCGGCCGAGGTGCTTGACAATGACGCCCCACGCCTTCTGGGCCGTGAGCAGACTCAGTTCACCGCCGCCGATAATGTCTCTGAGCTCCCCATATGCCTCTCGCACGATGCTGTCGACCTCATCGCCATGCTTCTCGCGGATGGCATCCAGATCATTGAACGCAGTGTCAATGTATCCTCGAGCGCCAGGGATGAAAGTCGCATAGCTAGTTGCCGCACTGCGAAGCCATTGCAGGGCCTCATTGGGCTCAGGCGTCGTCTCCTTGAGCTTCTGTGTGCCGGTGGCGATGTACGATTTGGTCTGCTTGGTTGCGGCCAAGAGGTCCTGCGCACCTGATTGCCGGTACCAAAGATAGCCGAGGGTAAAGGTCGTGAGCGAACCGGTCACAGCTCCGATCAGTGCCGGCGAATTTGAACTCGAGGCATTTGATGAGCTGCTCGTGGACGTGGACTGGAAGCGGCGAGGGGGTTGGGAGCGCGGCACAGGGACTCGCGTGCAGCGAGCTGCGCGAGATGCGTTTGAGGCGACTCTTCTCGATAACATGTTGGGTAGAGGGTATATAGGTAGAGGAGAATGGAGAAAGTGGTTCGTGGAGTAGATGGAGGAGTTGATGGAAGGAAGAACTAGTGCAATTGAGGGGACCCAGGCAAGTTTAAACGTCGGGAAATCTCTCGCAAGCGTGGCGCATGGTTGTTTGCATCGTATACGCGTGACGTATGTATGCGGGCATCATGATAATCCAGTGAAGCGGGCACCAAAGCGATCAGGGCCCACTCGATGCAAGGCACTGGCGGTAGACGTTGCTGATTGGTCAGGAATCGTATGCTTGTTTTTAAGCTTAGCTGGTATCCCTACGTCATTATTATACAACGGTCCAGACCCATTTCGCATGTGCTGAGGCATTGTAGCGAGTATCTGCACAAGAGACATCTAATATCGTTGTCATTTTCAAGTGTCTCGGTATCAGACAGTGGTCGCTGTTAGCTGCAAATGACCGGGCTGATGAGAGGTGACGATACAATGATGGACTATGAGGATCGCGCAGGTGTGCCAAGAACCGAAAGAACCTTTCCCATCCGGTTGTGTCAAAACAAGTTGCTCAACAACCTCGGGCAAGTTCCGCATGTGGCTTTGAGGGGAACATGACCAAACGTGATCACGTAAGCTAGTTAACCATCGGAACCTCCCTGGGACTAGACGAGCCGTACTGAGGTACAAAAGCTCTCTGCGGAGCTTCAAGTAACCTAGTCAACGTTGGATGCTTTTAAGACTCTCCATGAATGTATACAGGGATTTCAAGCATGTTGGCTTTGTCCACAAAGAACTAAGCGGGCCCTTCTCAGAGATTGCGTATTATTCTTCGCGAATAGATTCAGAATACCACGACATCATTTGAATCAACACTAGCACCTTTCCAGATACAACATTACAAATCTATCCTCAATCGCATTAATCGTAGTGCAGAGATATGGGATCTGCCCGCGGGCTCTGCGCAGGCATTTAGGCGCTAGCCGAATCAAGTAACCGGTTTGCGAGTGCTAAAAATCCACTGCCAAGCTTTGGGGCTGATGCATCGAAGCCGGACACCTGCCTACAAGCTGCTTACTTTAGGAGCCGGCGTTAGATCAGGGTAGTGATTACATCCATTATTGAACCATCTATTTCTAAGGATAAGAGGCTTAGCATCTGTGCATCGCAAACGGCCTGCCTTCGAAGCTCCAAGGCCGGTGGCCAAGATGGCTTAGCTACTGTTCCTAGTCCGCGAAAACGAGGCTGAGCGAAACTTCTACGGAGCATTTTGGCCCCTTCAAATTCATATAGTCAAACATTCAAGGAGGCTTGGTCCCAAATTGCCTACTATTAACTGTGCACGAGTATTCCGAAAACGGATGACCTTTGCGAGGAACTTCTATATAGAAGACTTGAAGCGTTGAGATGGACAAAACCACCACCACAAAGAAGAAGCCTCGGGGTTCAAGATCTCATAAAATCGTCGATTCAACTATCAGACGGACGCTTGATTCTCGACCAACCCACCATTTTTTCGACCACAAACCCCTCTAACATGGCCCAGACTATGGCGCAATACGAATATTGCACCGAGCAGCCACTGCGTTGTCAATGCCTCCACAACAAGAAGCCTGGGATTTCAGATTCAGTATTTCGAGCAGGCAAGGTCGTCTCGCAAGGAATGCTAGCCATCGGCGCAGCGACGACACCGATAGCGATGGTCTCGGACCCAACTCAAGCAGCAAGTCTCTTCACGGCTTCCATTGCCGCCGTCGGAGCAGTCGGTCAGATTTCTACATTTGCCTGCGAAAAGGGATACAAGTCAGTGAAGAAGATGAAGAAGAAGATCGACAATCGCAACAAAATCTGTGCCGTGTGTCACAGGCCTCTGTGAAGGATCATCGAATTGCTTTACCATCATCGGTATGCTCAAACAAGGCATCATTTTTCAGCCCGTGTGCTAACCCATCTTTAGAAAAACTCTTACATTTTCAAATACGGATTAATTCATTTTGCATGCAGATCTTGCAGTGCAGGTTATCGCTGAGCAAGACCCCATGTACTCAGAGAATATATAAATCATCAAGGACATCTATCAGTTACCAAAAAAATCGCTTTGCATGACCAATGTGATCTAGGTATAGTTCTCAATTACTTATAATGCCCTTTTGTCTCGCCTTGAGCTTCAATGATGAAACCAAACTCTCTGAAATATTACTACAGCGAGGATCAGTCCATTCATAGCAAGGCCTCAGGTGTCCCGAATAAACAGATACCGGCAATAAGCTCTAAAGCCTCCAAAGTGACCACTCTATAACAATAACAAACACGCAAACTCTCATGCGTAGTCTATAACCAACGAGTGAGTAATAGACATAAGCATTGTCACCCTAAGTATAATAGTTCTCTTCTAGGAGTTGCTGCTACAATCACTTTTTCGTTCTTCTATGTGAATAAACCCTGCCCCCTTCTACCCTGCAGTTTCTCAAGTTATAAAGTATAGATGTTCAAGCGTACAAATCACACAATCCCAAGATTCAGGATTAGTTTACAACTAGCGTCTCATTCTAGTTGACTCTAAAAAAGAAAAGTGAAGGGTGTGCCACAAACCTCGAAATAGGCACTGCACAGTCGCAACACGCAGCCCATATCTTAGAGACTGGATGCTTAGAACAGATTACATCCCTGAATACTCCGAAGGCTCCCAGAATACCGCAACATCTGGGCAGGTTTGATCACGAAGACGCTGACTACAAAACATCTCCCACCCTTCTGTAAGCACTATAAACTTTTACGCATAACCCATCTCACCTGAGCGATGAAGTCATTGGGTCGAAAAACAGAAAAAACAATTAGTGTCTCAGCGAGTAGCGATCAAGGAAAAGACCTGCGCTCTGAATTACATTGCGGCGTGTGCTCAAAACTGTGCTTTAAATGGCTCAGTGGCTGGACGGACAGTCCTGCAGGCGGAGTCCCTCGGAAACAGCACACGCAGAGCCGCACCCGGCCCACAATACCGCACCACTCCAACCCCCGGACACCCGTCCTCCACCCGTCCTGCACCCGTCCCTCAAACATCCCGCACTACAAAACGGCAAAAGATATGCCTCCATTCATCTCTGTACTCCCAATCCCCCTCCCCAACCCTTCAGCTGAACGTCCCCTCCTCACAAACAAACATCCACCACCCCAAACCCAAACTCAAACCCCTCGCCCTCTTCCCATTCCTCATCTCCCAAAATCCTGACTAACACTTCCCCCTCCGCCTCCCTCCCAGTTGTCGATGCTCCGATTGGCCGCGCGCAACTCCACGCCGCGCTGACTGAGCACCGCGCATGCACGTCAGCACTAAGCCGAGAGCTGGGCACCGCACCGCAACGCTGGGCACCGGAGCATGACGTTCGGCGCGTGAAGGAGGTCAAGTCTCGCGCCATTCACCCTCTCTCTTTTTTTTGTTTCGCGGGCGGGCGCGGATATGTCCTCCGTCACGACTTAGTTCCTTTGGTACGAAACTCTTTTTTTCTTTGCTTGAGTTGGTAGTGTCGATTGCCCAACGTCCTAATTCGTTTCGCTGTTTGTCGTCCAGAGCGAGCTAGAGTGCATAGACGCTTTGACCTTCCGTTGCGAAATCTGGGTTTGCGGAAGAGGGTATCGCATTTGAGAGTATTGTGGAGGGTGGTTGGGCTTTTTGCACAAAAGATTGAGGATAGGGATTGGGATAAGGGTTCGTTCACGCACGGCGCAGAAAGAGCATGTCGGTGGGTGGTGCGCGGGACATATTCCGCACCACGCAGGCGGCGCCCATGGTCGAGGTGAAGGATGGTGATGGCTCAGACGGCAGCAAGACCATGCTCGCTGTCGAGATCCCGCTCATTGTGCTCGCGACGTGCACCGTGGTTTTGCGCGTGTACTCGCGGTTGGCTATTAAGCGGAAATTAGCAGTCGATGATGTACTCATTATTTGCGGTGTGGTAGGTCGAGAGTGCCTTTCCCTTTTATGTGCCAAAGGGGTAGTTGTCGCTGGAAACTCGGGAATGAGGGGGAAAAGGCGAGACGATGTGTGCTAACGCGATGATTAGATATGCGGATTCAGTCGCACTATCATATCGTGCATGAGTGCTGATGACAGCTGGGGGTTCGATAGAGACGGGTAGGTTGTTGGTCGTTGTCGGATACACGGATATCGAGGCGCTGACTAGACTCGATAGCCCCGATCAACATTCTGAAATCCCTTACTACCAAGTAAGTCCCCGCCGGGGAATATGTATACCATGCCAGAGACTAAATACGTGTATGCATCTAGCACATCTTCGAGCGCCGAATAGCCTATATTCTGGCCGTCACGTTCACACGCTTCTCGGTGCTGGCCTATTATCTGCGCATATTTCCACCAGGGCTATACACACTCCGCCGATTGTGCTACGTGTTGTTGTTTCTAGCACTGGCGCAGTTTACAGAAGTGCTGACGGTGCTGATTGTGTTTTGTAAGTCAATATACAAGCTGTGGACGGATGACTGGCTCGACTTTACCGGCTCGCGATGTTTCAGCGATGCGACATACAGCTACTCGGCAGCCATAGGGGACAGTGTCCTTGACAGCATGATTTTTGCGCTGCCGATCCCGTATGTTTGGAGCCTTTCGAAGCTTAAAGCACGCCAACGGTTCGGCTTGATCATCATCTTTGCACTCGGATTCATCGTTTGTGTGGTTGCTTTGCTCCAGATACCGTTCATCAGGCGCCGAGAAGATGCACCGACTTACTTTGGAGGCGCCATCAACATGCTCATCGCCATTCAAATATCACTGGCCATAGTTGCAGCCTCTCTTCCAGATCTCCGTGCTCTGATCGCAAGATCGTTTCCCAAATTTTCGCCATTGCATCACCGGAGCCTCGCAACACAAGCCGCAAATGGAAACCACAATCGTAATCGAGACGTTGAGCAAGCCGCTGCCGAGGTAGAAGAACCAAGAGCAGCATTCGAGGGAAGGCGAACATTCCGGAAGCCAGACTGGATGAGGTCAACAATACCAGGATCTTTGATGTCGACGCGGATGACGCAGACCGAGTTGTCACAGGCGAATACAATCGAATCCGTTCCTGGATTGACAAGGTCTGACACCATAGACACAATTACGTTTCCTGGTTCTGTGAGGCACCCCGGCTGAGCAAATATGGAGAGAGCGATCGAATTCCCATCATACTCCACGCCCGTCAACTCCAGTATGGAGCCAGCGAAGCCTTGGGCAATTCCAAATACAGCCCAAAAGCTCATGGCAGATGAGATTTGAAATTGCGAACCGCCATTTCGCCAAGGTTTTCTATTAGTATCAGGAGGCAGCAGTCATTGCTGACGCAAAAAGTCCACATTGGTGGGAAGAGTGGCACCGTCAGCATCAGCATGATGGTGAGCAGATGCCATGCTTCATGAAACAGAAGCACGCATGACCTGGAGAACAGGGAAGAAATAGCGTTGAACGTGGTCGGAAGTAGATAGCGCAGCAGGTGATTGTCCGTGCGAGGGGTTCGGAGACTAAGTAGCATACGGGGCTGTAGAATAATAGTGGAGGATAATGAGAAGCTGGTCGGCAATTGAAAAATCTGCATGACAAGACTTGCCAATGTACTGATAGAAGATACCTCCCAAGCGCGGTAATCCGTCTGCCAGGGACTGAAGCCCAAGGCGGCCAACTAGCCGGCTAGTTAGTCCACTCGCCTGCAGTGGTTCGGAACCGGAGCTCTTAAAGTCACCCCTTGTGCCCCACGACGACTGATTCCAAATGATCGCAGCCTGCACCAGGCCAAAAGATACCTTGCCAGGCCGTGGATTACGATAGGGTATGATCCTGACTAGTTGGCTCCAATAGGTCATTGATATAATGGCCCCCAAATACGGGAGGTAGGAAAGTGCAGACCCACAGGTACTCGCTCGGTCCGATGCCCAGTTCCCACTTTAACCCCGCACCGCCCTCTCGCTACTGCGGCCTAAAGGACAAAAGGTCTTCGCTTCTTGAGACCACATCCGTACAACTGTAGCTCGACTGTGGATCATTTCAATTCGAACTCTTTTGCGGATCCCTGTGCTTGGGTGATGTGTTTGGTTTCCAGAGACTGAAGGTGGAGCTAGTGGTGCCTAGTCTGTGGAGTGTGACCCAAACGGCTTACTGAGACAGCACAAATCCAGCATCAGATTGGATGGAGGCCACAGAGCCGGTCTAGAGCGACGCCATCGTGGAGTGGTGGGGTTGTCCGCGTCGTGATCGCAGGGAAGTTTCCGTGGATTCTGCATGTGATCTGCATCAGCAAGGAAATGGTGTATTGGCGTAGGACCTGCTATAAATATGACAGCTCAATGTGACATCGACCACAATTGACCCTGAGTTGAGTTGTTTTTTGTTTTGATTTCTCGGCTAGTTTGCATTCTGTATCATTATGGCGTCGACGTATGACTTTATCATTGTAGGAGGTATGCTTGCAACCGATCCGCCAGCGCAGCTCCGTGCGCATCGATTAGATGCATGCAATTGACCGACAAAAACTGTTGTAGGGGGCACTGCCGGATGCTTATTAGCGCATCGTCTTTCGCATTCGGCTGCTAAACCGTCTGTTCTCCTCGTTGAAGCTGGATCCTCACCCGAAGGACAATTCCTTCGTGCGCCGTTCTTCCGATATGCAGTGCCAGCGCTACGGCCAGAGCTTGACTATGGCTACGAATCTACCCCGCAAAACGAACTGAATGATCGCACAATTCCATATACACGCGGAAAAGGATTAGGAGGAAGCAGCACCGTAAACTTTGCGGTGTACTTGTATGGCTCGGCTGAGGACTACAACCGATGGGCCGAGATCGTGGGCGATGAGAGCTGGAAGTGGGAGCACACAAAAAAATCCTTCCAGAAGATTGAGAACTTTGATTTCGAAGGCTCCCATGATTATGAGCAATTCGCGAAGCCAGACCCCAAGGAGCATGGCAGGAATGGGCAGGTCAGGGTATGTTTGCCCCCAAAGCTGGAGAAGGGCATTGCGCCCTCAATTGAAGCATTGGTGAAGCAAGGAGAGACTGTGAATCTCGACTTCAACTCCGGCAACCCGATAGGAATCGGGATATTTCCCTCGTCTTATTCGAAGGAGGGGCGTACTACAAGTGCGATCGCGCATTTGATTGACCCCCCAGCAAATTTGACCGTCTGGACGGATGCGACAGTACACCGCCTTGCTTTCAAAGGCAATAAAGTCGTCGGCATTGAGACAGCTGACGGTAGAAAAGGTAAGAAGTCGCTTGTCGGAAAGAAAGTCGGCTAACGCAAGGGCAGCAACATCGAACAAGGATGTCATCATTAGCGGAGGATCTATCGACACGCCCAAGCTGTTGCTAGTCAATGGAATTGGACCTGAAGATGAGTTGAAAGCCCTGGGAATTAACGTGGTCAAGGACCTCCCAGGAGTGGGCAAGCAGTTGCACGACCATGTCATGACATTCCTCAGCTGCGAGGTGGATGGCGCGGTGAACGACCGATATGCGTTTGAAAGCAACGAGAAGATGATTGCCGATGCTCAGGTCCTCTGGGACAAGGATCAATCGGGAACCTTTGCACTTCACCATGGCGTGCTGTGGGGAGGCTTCTTGAAGCTGCCAGGCTTCCAGGAATTCGAAGAGTACAAGGCTCTTGACAGCAAGTTGCGGGAGTATCTCGCAAAGGATGCAGTGCCAACACACGAGTTCATCGGGTCGTGCCTGCTCTGGCCGCCCGGCACCACACTACCCGAGGGAAGCGGTTACATGACAGCAGTGGCCTTCCTGATGAACGCCATGTCGGAGGGATCGGTGACGTTGAAGTCCGCGGATCCAGAAGACAAGCCTGTAATCGACGTTGGATATCTCAAGCATCCGTACGACCGCCGTATACTCCGAGAAGCAATTCGCGACACGTGGAAGAAGGTATTCGAGCCGCCCGAGATCAAAAAGGACGTGAAGAGGCGCATCTATGGGCCGGAGAGCCTGTCGGACGAGCACATCGACGCCTTCATGAAGGAGGCAGCCGGCACAGTGTGGCATGCCAATGGGACGGCGATGATGGGCAAGCCAGAAAACCCTCTGGCATGCGTGGATACCAGCTTCCGCGTATATGGCGTGGAGGGCCTGCGTGTCGTGGACATGTCGGTGGCCCCACTTACGACAAAGTACGTTCGTTCCTTTCTCAAGCGGGCGAGCAGCACGAATGCTAACACGGAGCAGTAATCACACTCAGACGACGGCATATCTGATAGGCCAAAAGGCGGCCGACAAGATCATCGCAGAGTACCAGCTGGACAGGGTGGGAGAGCCCAAGCTGTAGTGGGGTCGATGGCCATGTGTACGTAGAAGAGCAGATGGCTGGTCAATGGCAGGCGACTGAAGGCAGTTGGCCAAGAAAGCCGAAATGTTTCAGACAGCGGACCGAATATTAATAGCAGCTGTCACCTGTTCCTTGACGGGCTGCAATGCTGGGATGTTTGGCCAGTCGGTGAATGTATGACGACACGTCAATGGGTGGAGTCGAACAAGTCACGGCAGAGGCAGCGAGCGCGATGCTTCGAGAAGCGATGGGCGAAAAAAAGAAACGGCGGATGCTCAGTGAACCATGATGAAGAAGCGTCCATGCGCGCAAGTGAAGTGACGCGATGCGATGCGATGCGATGTGATGTTGGGCGCTGCGACGCGCTGCCATGTGAGGGAAGGTTGGCCTGGTCGGGCGGCCGTGGTTGCTGGGCCAAACACGCCAGGACATCTCGCTTGGCCTGTTGGTGTACCTGGTGGGCGGCGCGCAGCACCCGCAGGACCTGCATCACCTCTTGCAACCCGGAATCTAACAGAAAGTACTCAACGGCAGCGGAACAGCATCTCGTTTGCGACAATTGATTGACAATAGCGCGGTACCAGCGTGTCTAGCGAAGCAGGCCCGCAGTAGCGCAAAAGCCGGTGGTTGGTACCAGCCTCCTCCCAGCCTCAACCCAAAGCCAGCAGTATTTCCTCGCGCGCCAGCAAAATCCCCCCCACAGCATTCCTCAACTCTCCTCCACCCTCTTTCGCGCGTTCAATTGCTGATTTCTTCTGCGCTGCCGCATTCTTCGGTCGCTACAGGATCACACAGCTCGACGCCATCCGATCGACGACGACCCGTCCTAAGCGAGACTGGGCCGTCTCTACCCCGCAACCTCTCCCTCCCCACTCTCCGCTCCGACGACGATACGCTCGCTGGATATCGTCCCGACCAACCGCTCCGGATTGCCATTGTTTGGCGATAGGCCAGAATGTGGGCTCTACAGCCACCTGCAGCTGCCGCCGGCCTGGCCGCACTCTCCCTTGCTTTTTTCCCCCAAGCCTCGGCGAAGCCCTACCCGGCCCACATTGAGGAGCTCCAGGAACTGCACAATGCCTCCCGCATTGAGCTGCGCCAGGAGTGCTCGGGAACCTGGTGCGGGTGGAGCGGCCAGCTGTGCTGCCCGACCGGCACGAGCTGCTACACCGACTCCAACAACCAGGCCCAGTGCGGTGAGGCCAACAGCGGCGGGGTGACGGGCGGCTGGGTCTACTACACGACCACGTACGTCGAGACCGACTACCAGACACACGTCTCCGTCTTCAGCAGCTTGGTGGGCGGCGCCCCGGCCACGCCTACGGCGGGATGCAGTGGCAGCCAGAACGTGTGCGGCGGCACATGCTGCGACAGCGGATACTACTGCTACGACCCACAGAACAACCAGTGCAGGATGATTGCCGGAGGATCCTCTGGAGGAATTGGTACCTTGACCCCGTCCGCACCCCTACGTCCCACGAGCTCGACCCTGATCATAGTCACAGCCACGGGCACGCCAACTGCCACCGTTCCGTTTGAGACGCCCATTGCGACCGGAGCCAATGGCAGCCTCGTGGAGTCGGACCAGGGCGGCAGTGGCCTCAGCGGAGGTGCCATTGCCGGCATCGTCATTGGTGTCATCCTCGGAGTGATCCTCCTGCTGCTGCTCTGCCTCTTCTGCTGCGCAAAGTCGCTGTTCGACACTCTCCTGGCCTGCCTTGGATTCGGGAGAAGACGGCGGCACACGCACGAGGAGTCGTACGTCGAGTCGCACCACCACAGCAGCGGTGTCGGCGGCGGCGGCGGCCGTCGCTGGTACGGCCAGGGCCCCTCACGTCCGCCTCGCTCTGAGAAGAAGAGCGGCGTCGGCGGCGCAGCGGGCGTCGCTGGCGTCCTGGGTGGACTGGCCCTCGCCCTGGGCCTCAAGCGCGCCCACGACCGCAAGCACGACGACAAGAGCACCACCATCTCGGGCTCCTCGGCCTACTACAGCGACTATACCACGAGTGCAAGTGAGTGCACCACCTCCTGGACGTAGATGATGACCATTGGCTAACTTCCAGCAGGCAGCGCAAGTTCCGACGACCGACACACGCGCCATACGCGCCAGTCGTCGCGGCGATGAGAGGCTTCCCCTTGCCTCTTGTACATATAATATAGTGTACCCTTTCCTTGCATCTTTTCGTTTCCCGGCGCGAGCTTAGCAGGCATCGGGAGTTTTCCGGTCACGTAGACCGCTCTACGGCGTTGTGGTGTATTTTTGCGATTTCATTTCTCTCGATGCAGCGATGTTCGAACGCGTAATGACGGTTGGGATTTGGGTTGACGGGCAAAACGACAGACGATGGACGACAGACGACAGACGACAGACATGGTAAATAGATGACGGTGACCGCAGCGGCTGTGAATATGACCAATCCGCCCTTTCTGGTGGCGCCACCTGGGTAGCTTTGCGTTTTTCTTGACTAATGCTCCTGATGTGTAATGGTGGTGAATATTGCCTCCTGCCCGATGGCTGTGGTGTGTGTGTGTGATGTGCCCCGCTATGCTGCAGCTAGGTACCGTTCGACGTGTCCTTGTGGAGGCGAAGAGATGCTGCGGTATGCCATCTGGGTAGTTAGTGTGCAAAAATCGAATATGATGGAAAACGGGAGCCTAGATCTTGGTCAGGGAGGCACAAAAAGAGCCATGGCAGAGAGACGGCTGGTGCCTCGCGGGCGGTCCACGGGTTGCATCAACGCCAAGACCAAGGTGGGATGGCCTAGTGCGTTTCGGGAGCTCCGTCCAGCACCTTTGCCTGCCCGCCCTGCTCTCTCAGCTTGCCCCGACTCCAGAACAACCCCAATACTCACCTGCCCGAGTCGCTGCTGCTGCAGACTGCACGCCTGGTGTTTGAATCCACCCTCCAATTCCCACCTTCCCCCAAACCCCGTCCGTTGTGCGCCTGCAGCGCCGCAAAGCCGTCCGCATCCTCCCCCGCTCCACCTGTCCAGGTCGCTGTTCGCCACACTTCACAGCTCCCACGATCCGCTACAGCCGGCAAGCTGGGGAAGAGAAGGTTTTCCGGTGAGGACCTTGGTAGTCCGCATAAAAAGGCCATGTCGGTACGTCTAGGCGCGGGTCCGCGAGCCCTACGTCCCCCCCAGACAGGCCCGGCGGCTGTGCATTTATAACCCATCTCGAGTCCCGCCACTACTAGTCTCTGCAACCGCCCAGCCATCCCTCCCCTCTCCACCCACTTCCCAGCAATATCATTCTTAACACAGCACAGGACAACATGCAAGTCGACAGCCCTGCTGCTGCCGCCGAGCAGCTAAAGGATGCCTCCGGCGAGATCGATGAGTCCCTGTACAGCAGGCAGCTGTATGTGTTGGGCCACGAGGCCATGAAGCGCATGGGCTCCTCCAATGTCCTCGTTGCCGGTCTGCGAGGCCTGGGTGTCGAGATCGCGAAGAACATCGCCCTGGCCGGCGTCAAGTCGCTGACCCTCTATGACCCCAAGCCCGCCGCCCTGGCCGACCTCTCCTCCCAGTTCTTCCTCCACCCCGAAGACGTCGGCAAGCCGCGTGCCAGCGTCACCGTCCCCCGCGTCTCCGAGCTCAACCCATACACTCCCGTGCAGGAGTACACCGGTGGCGACCTGACGTCAGACCTGTCCAAGTTGAAGCAGTTCCAGGCCATCGTGCTCACCGACACCCCGCTGAAGGACCAGATCAAGATCGCCGACTACTGCCACGAGAACGGCATCTATGTCGTCGTCACCGACACCTACGGCCTGTTCGGTTCCATCTTTACCGACTTCGGCAAGAACTTCACCATTGGCGACCCCACTGGTGAGCAGACCACCAGCGGAATCATCGCCAGCATCGACTCCGAGGGCTTAGTCTCGGCGCTTGACGAAACAAGACATGGTTTGGAGGATGGCGACTGGGTCACCTTCTCTGAGATCGAGGGCATGGAGGGTCTCAACGGAAGCGCGCCTCGCAAGATTGAGGTCAAGGGCCCCTACACCTTCTCCATCGGCGATGTCTCCGGCCTTGGACAGTACAAGCGTGGAGGCCAGTACCACCAGGTCAAGATGCCTAAGATCATCAACTTTGAGTCCTTCAGCCAGCAGCTCAAGAAGCCTGAGCTTCTGATCTCCGACTTCGCCAAGTTCGACAGGCCCCAGCAGCTCCACGTCGGCATCCAGGCACTCCACGCCTTCGCCGAGAACCACAGCGGAGAGTTCCCGCGCCCACACAACGAGGCTGACGCGGCCGAGGTTTTCAAGATCGCACAGGGTCTTGCTAGCGAGGGGGAGGACAAGGTTGAGCTTGACGAGAAGCTTATCAAGGAGCTGAGTTATCAGGCCCGCGGCGACCTCAGCCCGGTCGCGGCCTTCTTTGGTGGCATGGCTGCCCAGGAAGTCCTCAAATCCGTCTCTGGAAAGTTCCACCCCGTCGTCCAGTGGCTCTACTTTGACTCTCTCGAATCGCTCCCAACCTCAACTGCCCGTTCGGAGGAGCAGTGCGCTCCGATTGGCTCGCGCTACGACGGTCAGATTGCTGTTCTCGGAAAGGAATACCAGGAGAAGCTCGGAAATGTCAAGGAGTTCCTCGTCGGCGCAGGTGCTATTGGTTGCGAGATGTTGAAGAACTGGGCAATGATGGGATTGGGCGCCGGCCCCAACGGCAAGATCTGGGTTACCGACAACGACCAGATCGAGAAGAGCAACTTGAACCGTCAGTTCTTGTTCAGGCCTGCGGATGTGGGCAAGCTGAAGAGTGATGCCGCTGCAAAGGCCGTCCAAGCCATGAACCCCGATCTGTCCGGCAAGATTGTCACTCTGCAAGACAAGGTCGGCCCCGACACCGAGCACATCTTCAACGAGAAGTTCTGGGAGAATCTGGATGCCGTTACAAACGCCTTGGACAATGTGGAAGCCCGTACATATGTCGACCGTCGCTGCGTCTTCTTCCGCAAGCCTTTGCTCGACAGCGGTACTCTCGGTACCAAGGGCAACACCCAAGTCGTCCTCCCATTCATCACAGAGTCGTACTCCTCTTCGCAAGACCCCCCAGAGAAGTCGTTCCCCATGTGCACGCTCAGGAGTTTCCCCAACCGCATTGAGCACACCATCGCCTGGGCACGCGAGCTGTTTGACACGCTGTTTGTCAAGGGCCCTGAGATTGTCAACCTTTATCTGACCCAGCCCAACTACCTCGGTGCATCTTTGAAGCAGTCGGGCAACGAGAAGCAGACGCTGGAGACGTTGCGTGACTTTTTGGTGACTGAGAAGCCTCTGACCTTTGATGACTGCATCATTTGGGCACGCCAGCAGTTCGAGAAGAACTACAACCACACCATCCAGCAGCTCTTGTACAACTTCCCCAAGGACTCGACGACTGGCTCAGGGCAGCCCTTCTGGTCTGGCCCTAAGCGCGCACCCGATGCTGCCAAGTTTGACCCATCCAACCCGACCCACTTTGCATTTGTGGAGGCCGCTGCACACCTTCACGCATTTAATTACGGCATCAACTCTTCAGGCGTCGGCAAGAACCACTACCTCGAGGTTCTCAATGACATGATTGTCCCTGACTTTAGGCCCGACCCTACTGTCAAGATCCAGGCCAACGATTCTGACCCTGATCCAAATGCCAACCAAGACGCCCCGCTCGACGACAACGATATCCTGAACAAGATCATCGAGTCGCTGCCACCGCCTAAGTCGCTTGCTGGCTTCAAGCTCGAGCCTGTCGAGTTCGAAAAGGATGATGACAGCAACCACCACATTGACTTCATCACAGCTGCTAGCAACCTTCGTGCTGAGAACTACAAGATCGACACGGCAGACCGCCACAAGACCAAGTTCATTGCTGGCAAGATCATTCCGGCTATTGCCACCACCACGGCTTTGGTCACTGGTCTTGTCAACCTGGAGCTGTACAAGATCCTCGATGGCAAGGATGACATTGAGCAGTACAAGAACGGCTTCATCAACCTTGCGCTTCCATTTTTTGGATTCAGTGAGCCGATCGCCAGCCCCAAGGGCAAGTACACTGGTCACGGTGGCAAAGAGGTGCAGATTGACAAGCTGTGGGACCGCTTCGAGGTTGACGACATCACGCTGAACGAGTTCATCGACCACTTTGAGAAGAAGGGCCTCAACATCCAGATGGTCAGCTCTGGTGTCAGCTTGCTGTACGCCTCCTTCTATCCGCCCGCCAAGCTGAAGGACAGGATGGGCTTGACGTAAGTTCTCACCCGTGTGAATCTATTGAAACATCGCTAATATGGAACACATAGTATGAGCAAGCTTGTCGAGTTCATCAGCAAGAAGCCGATCCCCGAGCACCAGAAGAATGTCATCTTCGAGGTGACGGCCGAGGACCAGACAGAGGAGGATGTTGAGATTCCGTACGTCATGGTGAAGCTGCAGAAATAAAGTTTTGAATAGCCACGATTTTGGGCACGAGAAGGCATGCGGCGTGTGACGACTCAAAGTCATGTTCACGATTCATAGACCAGCATGGAAACAATGAATAGATATTAAGCCAATCAAGATGCTCACGTTGTGATGACCCCCGCGGACAATCGTTCCGAGCTCGGAACGCCCGTGGGGCAAATGCCAAGCCATTCCAGCCCTATGGCGACTTGATTATCAAGCTGCCTGCTACTACTTTTCTTCCACCACCACACTTGCCGCTCTTCTTTCTCAGTACAACTCTGCACAATGGCGCCCTCGCTGGAAGAACCCACCGAGGTCGATTTCGATGCGCCGGTCAAGGCCGCGCCGAAACTCGTAGCCCCAGAGCCAGGCACGCACCCCGCCACCCCCCCTCACGCGATAACGGCTCAACTAACAACACCCGCACAGAACACTGCCCCGGCCCCGAATCGCAGCAAGCCGGCACTGCAGACTCATGCGCCGGATGCCCCAACCAAAAAATCTGCGCCTCCGCGCCCAAAGGCCCCGACCCGGACATACCCCTCATAACCTCGCGCCTCTCCTCGGTGCGCCACAAAATCCTCGTCCTTTCCGGCAAAGGCGGCGTCGGAAAATCGACCTTCTCGACCATGCTGTCGCACGGCTTTGCCGCGAATCCGCAGTCTACGGTGGGGCTAATGGACACGGACATTTGCGGGCCCAGCATCCCCAAGATGATGGGCGTCGAGGACGAGACCATCCACGTCACGGCGTCTGGCTGGGAGCCCGTGTGGGTGAGCGACAACCTGGGCGTCATGAGCGTGCAGTTCATGCTGCCGAACCGCGACGATGCGGTGATTTGGCGGGGCCCCAAGAAGAATGGCCTCATTAAGAAGTTCCTCATGGATGTCATGTGGGGCGAGCTCGACTTTTTGGTCGTGGATACGCCGCCGGGGACGTCGGATGAGCATCTCAGCGTCAACTCGTTTTTGAAGGCTTCCGGGGTGGATGGCGCCGTGTTGGTGTCGACGCCGCAGGAGGTTTCGCTCCTAGATGTGCGCAAGGAGATTGATTTTTGTAGGAAGGCGAAGATTCCCATCCTCGGCATCGTGGAGAATATGTCCGGGTTTGTGTGTCCTGGGTGTAAGCATGAGAGTCAGATCTTTAGGCCGAGTACCGGCGGGGCGAGGAGGTTGGCGCAAGATGAGGGCATCCCGTTCTTGGGGGCCGTGCCGTTGGATCCGAGGATTGGCATGGCGTGCGATTATGGGGAGAGCTTTTTGGATGCGTACCCCGATTCGCCAGCTTGTGAGGCGATTAGGTCCGTAGTTAGGAGAGTAGGGGAGGAGTTGGGACTCAGCAAGGAGGATGTTTTGCCTGAGGATTGAGGGTTGTCAGAGGTGGAGGGTTATGAGTCCATGAAGGTTTTCTACGAGGTACTCTGATGGTTTTGGCGGCGTTGGGCATTTTTGCAGCATCGATTGGCGTTCTTTGGGAAGAGGCTGGGCTTAAATGGTGTTATATCCGACCTATCTTTTGCTGAAAATCTATGGATCTTTTGGGTTCTGAATTGAATGGAAAGACTTCTCTAGGTATGACGAGCTAGATTATTTACATCGTCACTGGCGTGCCTTTTGCATTATCTCTACCAGGCGACATCATCTTGTGGAATACTATATTTGTGTACCTTCTTCATGCAGTGCTTCTTCATTTACTAGACAACCTCTTTGTAATTATATTTGTTGTGTATCCATGGCATGAGACGCCCCTCTGTAAACTGAATATGTGTTATCTAGCTGTGGCGTGCTTCCTTCCTCAATGAGGCAGTACAAGAAAACCCCGATTTTAATTGCATTTGTATAGACTTGAGGGTGTTTAAACCAGTACTTTGCTTAGACAAAGGCTAGTTGCCTCATAGAAAGTCACGATTGTCTTTATGCTACAATCATTTTCTTTCTTTGGTATTCCGCTACACTTAGGAAGTTCATAAGTCAAGGATAAGATGATGTTAGAATATGTGAGCTTGAACTGTAGTCTAGAATGAATTCTAATAGCATTGCTAGCTATACTGTACATTATGATGTAAAGAGCCACCATTGCAAATGCTAGTGCGTACAATGACTCCCAACGCCTGCGCCATGGCTCTCCTGATTATTTTGGCAACTTGCTGAAATCGAACTCGATGAACATCAATCCACCGTATGGTTTCGATATAGCCACAATGTCCTTGGATACCGGGGATCTGCTTGCCATCACTCGTCTTCGGTACTCGGCCGGAATCTGTAGAGCCTTTTCACCTCTCAGAGTTATCCACCGGTCGGTAATTTCGACTATTTTGGTAATTGAAGCCTGAGAAGCCAGATTATTCCCTGAGAAATCTATTCGAAAAATCCCCAGATTGGTATACAAGGTGGTGTCATCTATGAATGACAAAGCATAGACACACTTGTCTACTCTTATTGTTCCTCACACCTTCTTGGACGGGAGATGATATATCCAAATGCCGGAGTAGCCAGGATCAAGAAATGTAGCGGCATATAATAGATTTCCTGGTGATTCAGCGCTCCTTAAACAAAATTTCCCAGTATATAATTCCCCTGTACTTTCTTTTGCCTTATCTGACGGCCGTAGTTGGGAAGAATGGCCAAAATACTTGCGAAAGGGAAATTCGACATCGATAGTAGCTTTGGAGCATTCCCCACGAGGTTTCACAAACTCTAAATGGCGTGAGAGGTGTATCAACTCTATATCTTCCTCAGAAACTTCGGTAGTTCGTCCGGTCGTGACGTCTACTAACAGAGGGCCTACTTTTTCCATAAAATTGCATGTGAGAGTGTGAGAGCCAACATCTTGCAATCTTTGACAAATGCCAGGCAGCTATATCCAGAGAAGGGATCTAGATACGTTTCGTATATACTCCTACCGTCCGTGACCCTGAATACCTCTAGAATCTTCCCTTCAGTTACTACTACGATTTCCCCATCTTTTGAGAAGTAAATATCCTCAAAGAGACGATCACGGGGCTGTAGATCTCGATCCAAAACAGGGGAGCCGTTTATGTCCCATATTTTGACCACATTTCTTCCAACGGTTGCTGCTAGCCTTTGGCCATTCGGAGAAAATTCCAGTATGTCGGGAAGTATTTTTGATGGGATGTTTCGGCATTTGTATGAGGGTGTTCCGCGAAGCCGGTTCCCAAAAACTCTTCTTAGAATGTCGCTAATTTGTCTGCGCTTATTATATTTCTGCTCTATTTTTTCCATATCTATCAGGGATACACAACCTAGGCCTCCAAATGCCATGTTCTTACTACACAAAGAGAAGCTGGGGCTACCATGTAGATTTACTATATTTTCAAGTCCCTTTTCGTTCTCTACCCTGAGTATAGTTTTATTTCCAGTCCTAACATGAACGACATAAGGAAGATCAAGCATCCGACTTTTTTTAATAAGACTGTTTCCATCTGGGGAAATAGTGAATACCTGGAATTGTTGCAGACAATCTTTACGTGGTTCGAGATACATGACATCTCTTGTTGTGACTTCAAACACAATACCAACTGAGTTAGATGTTATTGCTACTACTTTGCCGTCATCGGAGCAGGAAAACTTGAGGTTCCATTCGAAGGCATTGTATGGAGAGGAGAAGCAATTGTAATCCGTATCTATACTTGTCGAAATTGGCCAGTCAGATATTTGGAATTCTTTGGCATGATAAAAATCAACAAAACATATGACTGGTGCAGGGACTATTAGGACCGGACCAGTGGTTGTTTCCAAATCCCATTAATATATGCCGCGAGGATGATATAGAGCAAAAGATGGAGAAGATCACCTTCAGTCTCGAGAGGAAGAAGAAAAGCCAGAGGCTAGAGGTTGTCTTTGATCACGAAGTACTTTTTGTCATCTGCAAGAGCCCCGGTTGAATCTCTTGAAAATTCACTACGGCATGCAAGTCTCAGCTGGTGACGAGTCACTTGTGGCGGTGTCGGAGCTGAAATCGATAGTATGTTTTCCTATGGTCTAGATCCAAGAACAAAGTTCATAGCTGAGCTTTTCCCCGCACCCTTGGGTTGACCAACTTCATGATGAAAGACAAAAGAATACCTCTTCACAGTTCTACATCCATAAGAGAACGTCAAAGATGACTGTAGTCAAGATGTGCTTGGTTTAGTTTCATTGATTAATGTACTCTAAATTCTCTACACCCTGAAGCCAATAAAATTCCACGGTTTGCATGCGCCGCTCAGTATGCAAGCCTGAGTTTGACCTCTTAGTTTATCCAGGACCAACTTCGATCAAATCGGATCTTTTGACAGACCTTAGTCTTGATCTGGCTTTATTCTCCTTCAAAAAGTTATCGGCTGATTTGACATGCTAGTCCTGGCTTAAATTGGCTGTTGAAATTTGTTTGGAAACTCAGCTGCTACGTTCGTGTAGGAATTGTGATGCGGAGAAAGAAAGGCCAAAGATGGAAAGCGATTGAGCATTACATCTTTTAAATGGCCTTGGCATTTCAAGACCTACAGGCTATGAGGACCTGCTGTATCCAATCTGGCAGAAGAGAGGAACTGCAGCCACCGGGGATGGAGAGGCGCTTCGAAATGTGACAGAATGAAAACAATGTGATGATATGAGAAAGGGCCGTATGCCGATTCACTGAAGCTTCTGAAAGACACTTTTCTATGGCATCAGTGGGGCTCAATTGGAGCTTCAGCTTTATTGAATACTCACGGACGAGGAGTCGTGGGAGCGTCCACGTGCTTGCAAACTGCTCTAGATGTAGTCGGAGAATCGTCATGCCATGGTCGATTTTGGCGCTAACATCGGATTCATAGATGGTGACCGACTTTTTGTGTAGGTCAAGAAAGATAAGAGCAGTAAAGATAATGAAGGAGATAGCAGGGTCTATCCTCAAGGAAAATGAGCTATCCCACTGCTCTGAAATAGCCACAACATGTTGGCAAGACTCAAGAACCTGTTGCCAACTCTCCAACCATTCGGTTTCTTTTCTCCTACCACAGTCTACAACTGCCGACATGAGTTGTGCCATACGCAGATGGAGGACAGTGACCAATCTCAAATGATGATCGATATGAGACTCGTCTGAGAACACATTGCGCTTGGGATTGAGCCAGCCAGATGGAAGCGCTAGACAGAGTGCGGAAAGATGTCGCTCGGTATTGGCGAGCTGCTCGCTGAGGTCCTCTTGCGACCGCAATAAACGTGCTCGCATGATCCGTCCAACCTGACGCACGGCGGTGGTAGTGACGATATGGATGCTGGTAAGAAGTACCTCTGGAAATGAAGTGATGGTCGAGATGATCTTCCATAAAGCTACAGAATGAGATGATATATTTATCCCATCAGGAGCAAGGTAACCTAGCGAGAGGGCAGTGTTGATGAGCTTCTCCTCGATCAGATAAGGGGTTCCTGACGCAAGATTGGAGTACGAATCGAGGCGATAGATGCACCACCATACAGCCCGCCATTCTTCGATATCCTCGTTGGTAATGGCCTTCCAATCGCTATAAGACGTTCGAAGACTTTCTAGGCGGTCAAGTCCTATACGATAAGCCATGCGCGTTAATTTTCCTATGCGCATCCAGGATTGATTTCCTGGGTATTGGTGAAACTCATAAAAGGCTAGGAGGCAACCTTTGCGAAATTGATCTAGCGTTAGTGAGTCCCCAGAAATATCCTCATCCAGTGAGCTTGAGCTCAGAAGCGAGTCTATGCGCGCACTCCATACAAGGTCGGCGGTTGTTGAAGTAGATCCTATGAGCTTGGACGTGATCGCAATAATTGTTGCGATGACGTCGCGATTGCACTTTGAGCGCCGGTAATCCTGGATGAACCGTTCTTGCGAGAAGATAGGATTTATGTCTTGGACAACGTTGAAGAATTCTTTGAGACTCAACGAGAACGAGACTCGTGTTAGCCTGTTGGGCAAAGTAGTAGACCGCAGATCCTTACATATTTTCTTCTTCGTACTGGGAAACATCGAGTTGATTGGAAGCGTTAGGAGCGCTCTTGATGTCCTGAAGGGTCCCAGAGTGTATTACGGTCGATCTGTCGGGCAAAGAACTCTCTTGCCCACCGGGAACCAAAACGACAGGTGTCGAGCTCTCATTTGAATCTTGTAACGCATCGCGGCTTTCGCAGGGAGCTTGAGCGAAAACCAGCAATGGTTAGTACTGTCGGAGGCAACTGATGGAGCATGCTTACGTTGAGATTTCTCTGGTTCATTTGAGTGTTGACTGTGTCTTGGCCCAGAAGTTGGACCAGGTTTACGCCGTACCGACGTGTAGGTGCAAGTATCTTGTCGCCGGAGGCACCGGGTACATGTTGGCCGGCGCTGATCGCCTTCAGGAGAGATTTTAGTGGGATGAGCACAAGGACCTTCTAGGAAACAGAAGCGTACATTTCACCTTCTTACTGGACTGATTGTCAATAGGAATGTGTTGCAGAATGGGGTGGAGGATTACCGGATGCAGTTGTCACAAACCCTCGAAATGGGGCTGTGTAATCTCAATGAGACTGCGTCTCGATTCTCTCTAGAGCGCGGCATTGGGATTGGTGGGGACCAACAGGTGGCCGCGATTTGGCGTCGGAGAGAATACTTTCTCCCAGGAAATCGAAGAGTTGCCCCGAGTTTACATTGTGAAAACACTCCGGGACTAACGCTCGGCGCAGATTTGCCCTCCACATAAATTGCTCCGACACTAGTCCTATCCGAGATGGGTTAACTGCGACGTGCAGTGGGTTGCCCGCACGGTTCTTGCAAGCGATTGATACGCACATACGATTCTGCGCGACGACGTCATTGGAAATTAAGAGCAACTGAGTTTTGGCGCAGCAGAAAGCTCTCTATTGATATGTCACTTTGCCTTGAACGATTGTTCACCGTGACCTTGAGGCTTCAAGTTCCCTGCACGGGCGTTTTGCGTTCAAGCGTTCAACACGCGGACGTTACGCGTATCTGCTCACACCGATTAGGTTCAACTTACTGGGTAGGGGCACCTCTACTTTGAACGCCCAGACTTGGGTGGTTTTGACAAATTCACTAGGGATTTTGATTCCGCCCTAATCAAGAAACCTAAAATATATCAGCCACTATTCTATTCACAGCTAAAACAATCTCATTGCAGTCTGCTCGTTCATTACTAA
Organism: Corynespora cassiicola; assembly: GCA_022059125.1. Classification (NCBI taxonomy): domain Eukaryota; kingdom Fungi; phylum Ascomycota; class Dothideomycetes; order Pleosporales; family Corynesporascaceae; genus Corynespora; species Corynespora cassiicola. Next base: position 3,311,567 of record JAEUWY010000006.1, on the reverse strand, counting down.
GGCTCATGTGGGCATTTCGACCCGCACCACGAGTCGGCACACAAATAGAACCGAGGTCGAAGCCACGGCCAAACCATTCAGGAAGAATGCCCCTCCGCGGAAAGTCAAGAACAGAAGTCGGCGTAGGGGGTGCCGATCCAGGCGAGTAGCCACGCATATTGATGCAACACAAGGTTTTGGGCTCTCCAAGTCAAAGGGGGTGCTCGTTGTCACATAGATGGCACCGGGTTCTATCTCCACAATTCCCATCGGAGATTGCCCAAAGTCGAGTAGTGGCTGCGGCATCGAGGTATCATTAGCACAAAACGGCACAAAATCGGTCTGTCTTGCCAAGGGATTGTCGTTGCGGACGACGGTGTGTCCTGCAAAGACACCAAGCGAAAAGTGGGCTACTGTGGTTATGTTGGTCATACTTGCCGTTTGTAACCCAAATTAAAGATGTGCTTTCTAGAGTTCAGGATCCGTCTGCTGTTGCATCTTGATGATGGGCATTCGATAGGGTCATTTTTCATTCTTTTTCCGGAATTAGTCTCATTGCTCATGGCGTTATTTGGTTGGCTGAGCTTTGGCATCAACTATGCGCCGAGGCGAGAACTAGTGCTGCCGCTTGTGATCGTAGCCGGCTAGGGTTCGGTCAGGGGAATCGGCCGAGCCACTTGGAGTTTTGCAAAACAGCGTCGGTCGAGAGAGCATCCGCGAGCGAATAAGCCGAGTCTTTACATACTGTTGAGTCTCATCTCATGTGATCAGCCCAGAGACAGCCGCATGCTTACTGTGGTCGTACCAGACAGAACCACTCTCGTGATACACCAGTTGAACAGCACAAATCCCCTTTCTTTTCAGTGGCGAATATATTCACGCAAACAAAAATTTATTAATATCAGCCATGTACTTGCACTGGATAATGTTCCGCTAATTTTTCTGGCATTGTTCACACAAGCAGACGCCGACACCTTCTAGGCAGGCGTGAGTCCGACCTTTGTCCCATTGAAAGAACAACATGTCAACAACAGCCCTTCCTGCCATGGTCCTGGATCCCGGCTTTCAATCTCTGAAAATTCCTGCACTAACCTCAGTGTGATGTAGCTCGCCTCCGTTAAGGCGTATTGCTGGCCCAGGCAGATGCGGGGGCCGCCGTTGAAGGGCAAATATATCCAGCCCGGGCGAAGAGCTTGCCAACGCTCTGGCTTGTACTCGTCTGCATCCGGCCCATAGAAATCTCTACGGCGATGCATCGAATAGACTGAGTACATGACCATTGTACCCTTGGGCACAAATAGGGGTTGTTGGCCGTCTGAGCCCCCGCCGCGAGGAAGGCAGGTGTCGCGGATTGCACTGCGAGAATTTTCTGGGACGACGGGGTGAATGCGTAGAGCTAGAAACAGTTAGTGTACGTCTCGAAAGATCAAAACTCCAGGTTTTCTTACACTCATTCAAGCAGTATTTGAGGTATTTCATGCTTCGCAGTTCCTCATAAGTCGGCGTTCGTCCGTCAAGAGCCGTTACCTCCTCCCTTAATTTTCGATAAATGTCTGGTCTTTTCGCAATCTCAAAGAACATATTACTGAGAAGACTTGCTGTTGTATCACGACCAGCGAGCAAGATGTTCACGAGTTCGTCTCTGATTCTCTTTCTATCATTCGTCTGCTTCGCCACCTCTTGGATAAAAAAGTATCTTTCTTCCTTATTCAAGCCAGAATTTTCTTCGCCCAACTCATTTCTGAACCGCAGGGCATTGTCGACAAACTTTTCAATGTAGGCATGACAGATGCTAATGGCTTCCTTGCCCTTTTTGCTCGCCCGGAACCGATTCAGGGGGCCGAAGCGGAGGCCTGTCCGGATGTCTTCTTGGGCATAGTTGAAGGCTTTGCTGAAGATGGTATCTTCATTGTCTTTGCCTCCCTGATCCCACATGCGGAGGGAGTTTGTGGAGTGATTGAATAGAAATTCAGTGGCGGTATCAATCGTCAGGCAGAAGAATAGCTCCTGCAAGTCGACCGTTGTGCCATCGCGAGGAATGTTCTTAAGCATAAGCTTAAAGTGTCTTTCAAAAGCTTCTAGATCGGCAACCTGACTTCTTGCAAAATTCGGGCGCAGAAGATGCCGACTGTTGGCCCAACGTTTTCCATCCGCGTTAAAAATGCCATGGCCCAGAAGCGGAGTAAATGCACTCTTCCTATCTCCGAGGTTGAAATCTTTGAACTTTGTACTGAGAATAGTCTTGATGTTCTCTGGTTCACATGTGGCAATAACCGGTATGGTCATGATCCTGCTCCGGAAAGTATTCCCGAGCTTCTCGAATCGCTTCTTGTTTTGTCGAAGTACGATCTGGTTCTTGCTATCGTAGATTTGGGTCCTAAGAACGTCAAGGCCGAGGAGAGGTTCTTTGTTGAATACGCGGGAGCATGGCTGGCAGTTGTTCTGCTTGATGAAGCGCTGGCGCGCAAGGTATAGCGCAACTCGAGTGTACAAGATGTATGAGAACAAAACGGCCACCGTAATGGAGGTCAAAAGGTGGTAATCCATTTCTCAAGATCGCAGGAGATGGTTGTGTACAAGAGGTATCGCGAAGCTTTTGTTGGATGGTATGGAGTTAAAGAAAAGAGATAAGAAATTCCAGCATGAATGATGCTGCTAGATCAATGGCGTCCTTTCTGTCGTGGTTTTGGTTGTCCCGATCCCCTTCTTGGGTTCGAAAAGCACAGTAGATACGAATATTGTTTGCTAGCAGAATTTCGTATTTTAAAACAAACTAGGACTCGCTCTTTTATGCTTCCTGGGCATCCCATCCAAAGACAGGCCAAAATCTCCGGGACTTTGGCACAACACTTCGGGCTTCCGCAGCTCGGCCGAGCTGTTACTCAAAAGTCCAGCCGCGCTACGATACCAAGGCACGATCCCTGCATGTTTGCGACCGCGCCAAAACGCATTCATAAGCTCCTAGATCTGTGAGCTTGTTGTTGGCCAACTGTAGAGTGCGAGGAGATCCCAGGGCTGATTTTGGCTTCATTAAACCTCATACGTCCTTGGCGCCAACACTTGCAATGCATATCATTATGACTCGTCATTGACGTGTATGCAAATCGTACGCGTAGTTGCAGCTCCTTATCACATAAACCTGAGGAAAAGCAATCATGTCATGGCTTGCTAAAGATTCAGAAATTCAGAGGGGGAAATTCCAAGTTATCGTAGATTTAAAAGAGCAGCGGCCTTCTGCTTCCGTATGCTCCCTTCACATGACCTCCCAAGACGGCCATATTGCGGCTAATATGTCATCTTTAGTAGGAACTGGAAGCTTGGGGGCTTCATGACGGCGATAATCAGTGTTGAGTTACCCCGTAGAAAACCCCGGCACAATTGTTCACTAGATAATCACTAACTCAGTTGCAGTTATTGGTAGCAATAAATCATGCTCGGCGCCAAGGGTCAATCGCTACCATCTCCTATTGTAGATTGAACCTACTACGATATGCATGGACGAGATGGAGGCTGAGCTTCTCGACGGCCCTTTTGAGTGAAGATATATAATGAGCCTTTGACTCTGAGCTCCACATCACAATCGAACATCAACCTCTACAAACATCGTTACCATGAAGCATCGTATTGAAGCTTTCGCCGCTACTCTTCTCCCTTTCGCTTTCCTCGCAGCTACTGTTGGCCTGACATATGCGCCATGCTATTCCACCCTGTGCACGGAGGACTTCCTACCCCGAGAAACAAAAATCCACCTTGGAACTTTCTATGTTATGCTTGCATTGTTTGCCATTGGCCTCCTATTGCGCTCATCATTTGATTCTTGCAACGCACTATGCTCTCGCGGCACGCCATTCAAGATCCCGGTCATCCAAAAACGCATAACGTGTGGCGGTTTTCTAGCATCTGCCTGGATTGTTAGCGCCACTCTCGGTACAACTGGAATCTGGCTGCCTTCTTTGCTCGACTATTGGGGACGACGGACCGATCCTCTAGACTGGACTTCCGCGAAGATCCAACTCACGATCACCGGTGTCACTGGACATTATGCTGATTTTCTTATGGGCATCTTGGTCATACCCGTCTCAAGAAACAGCTTGGTAGGCCGGGCTTTTGGAGTTCATCAGAGCACGCTGTTGTTTGTACACAAAATCGTCTCGTACCTGTTTCTGGCTGCTGTTTTGGCACATGGCGTCGGTTATGCTGTGAGTTCTGTGATCTCCAAGCCATCACTGCATTCAACGCTAATTTTGGGACTAGCTGTATGCCACGTCCCCCTCCAGCGAAGGAGATGAAAGGAAGGATGAAGCCTTCAGCACTGGCAACCCGACTATGACCCGCGAAGAAGGCAAAGCGCGGAGTTCTTGGTATGGTACCACTACGTATAATGGTGCCGCTACACTTGTGATCATCATCATCATAGTCGTCACTTCTCTACCTTATATACGGCGACGACATTACAACTTCTTCTACTATTTTCATATTCTCTGTGGGGTCTCGATCATTGGCGGAGCCTCTGTGCATGCCAGCACTGATTTCTATCTCGTTTTACCAGGCTTATTTCTCTACGTCATCGATTTGATCCACCGCTTTTTTTTCGGAGAAGCCGGTGGATTGCGCAGAAAAACAGTGGCAACGGTTGAGAACGCTGGAGGAGACTGGTATAGGATATCTGTCCCCCCTTTGGAGCGTGCGACCGCAGGTGAGGAGAGTTGCAGCCTGTCGACGGAGAAGGCCATATCAACCGGTTATCCGCTCAAGTGCTTCTACCTCAATTTCCCTGCCATTAGCAAGATGCAGATCCATGCATTTACCGCCGCCAAGTCCAGCACCATCGACTCTGGCGCCGTTTTTCTCTTTCAACGCTCGCAGGGAAAGCCTCAAAAAGCGTTAGATAAGGAATGGACCTGGAAACTGGGGGCCCTCGTTCCCAAGAAAAATGACCGCAAAGAAATGGAGCTTCGTTTAGAAGGTCCTTATCTACCGCGCGATACGCGATTCGAAACGGCATCTCGTATCATCTGTATTGTGGGTGAAACAGGAATCACGGGCGCCCACAGTCTCGCCCTTTGGTGGCTGGAGATGAGAGCATCAAACGACCACAGCCATTTTACCCTCATCTGGACCATCCGTCATGGCGAAGCTACTGCCATTGACGAATGGGTGCAACTGAAGCAAATCGCCTCCTTTACACCAAGGCTGAAGCTTGTGGCTCAAGTGAGTTCGGAGACTGGGAGACTAGATCCAGAAGCGCATCTCCGTCAATCCCTTGGCTTCGACCAAGTCACAGAAACTACAACCATCACTTCCGGGCAGGAGACAGCTTGGGTCTACGGCTCAGGGCCAGACAGCTTACTGCACACCACAGATAGCGCTTGTGCGAAGATATGGCGCAACATCAGGAAGGGGAGTGACACATCCAATGTTAAGGAGCTAACTGGTATATGGCTAAATGGGAAGTCTAGCTTATCTAGTTGACCTTGTTCATTATGAGGCTCAATCATCAAAGCAAATTCGTCTAAGAAGCTAAATCAGTGGCCTTATTGCTCCTTGTACGCCAGAAATACATCATAGATAGCTAGAGTATCTTCCCAAGTACTTATTTCCACCACTATACAAGCAAGCATTTAATTAATAAATTGGCTGGAGTGTGAAACCGAACTCAGTGCCTTCCCTCACCCAAGAGCTTATTTCTGTTTGAAGCCAGCTCGGAGAAATCGAGCATGGCAGTTGCTTTATGTGAAAGCCCCCTTTCTTTATTGAACGAGCATGTTGGGCTTTCATGCAAGAAGCCACTGCCTCGAATCAGGATTGGCTTTCGGCAAGCTAGTTTGCTAACACGGATCTTGGTGAGCCCTAGTAGCATCAACTCGGCGCCGACGAGATCTCCGAATAACCGGATTCGCATCGCCGAAGAGCTGTGGCCATGTGAATTGTTCCAGATCTATGTCGCAACGGCCCCTTTTCTAGGATACTCCAGTATGCAGTCCCAAGTAATAGCGGTTGGCTGTTTCACAACGCGTTGTTTCAATCCAAATAGAGTTGGTTTTGGTTTTGGGTGTGTTAAATTGGTGGTAGAGCAGCATTGACGACTCCCCGGCTCATGCGTGTGAGATCGGCCGATCTTACACTGGCCTGATCTTTGTGCTTCGGCCGAGCAGTCAAGCCTACAGCCAGGTCTTCAATATCAGCTTTCCCGCCAAAGTGACAAGAAAACCAGCAAATTTCACCATTTCCCTCAGCATTCACTTTTACACGCAGAAATCATGAACACCATTCAAAAGTTAGCTACGTGACTCTTGATGGATAGGCAGGAGCTAATTTGGTTGTTATCAGGTTATCGTCATTGGAGGTGGTCCCGCTGGTTTGGCGGCTGCGCTCCGTTTGCAGCAGAACAATCATGTCTCTTGTGCGGTTTACGAAACCCGCCATGAACCTACCACTCTTGGTGGGGCGATTGGTATTCCATCCAATGGGCTTCGGCTTTTACATCGGCTAGGTCTTTACGACAATATCGCTGCAAGGGGCGCAAACACTTCAAATATTGTCATGCATTCCCTGAAAGGTAGCGTGATGGGATCCATGGACATTACGTCATGGAGTCAAAAACAGACTGGTTTTGGCTACCTGAGAGTAAGGAGAACCGACATCATGGATGTGCTGTTGGAGGCTGCCAGGTCTGCAGCCATTCCTATTCACTACAGCAAACAGGTTGCTGGAATCGGAGAAGACGACGACCACATCATAGTTTCATTCTCAGATGGCACTTCCGCAACGGCCGATTTTGTTCTTGGATGTGACGGTATTCACTCGGCTGTTCGGAAAATCTACGTCGATCCGGATTGCAAGCCGACCTATTCAGGCATCTCGAACATCTATTCTCTCATCTCGACGTCCAATCTCAAGCCCGCTGCTTCTTCGCTTAGCGACCTGAACGCCACCTTGACTTCGGATGGGCTGCTCGCAGTTTCTCCAGCAACGCCGGCTTCTGACCTCCTATACTGGTTCTTCTCTCGGGAAATTGCAATCCCCGCAACAGGCGATACCCGAGATGGCTGGGAAGAGCGAGGAAAGAAAGAGGTCGACAGCTTGAAAGCCATCTTATACGAGCTCTTGGGTGATTCAGAGAGCGAATGGACGGGAATGTTGCGCGACATGATACACCAGACGGATGTTATGAGATTCTACCCGATATATAAGGTGCCAACAGGACGACCGTGGTACAAGTGACGCTGTCTCATCATTGGAGATGCAGCTCATGCTATGCCGCCTCACGCCAGCCAGGGTGTTTCGATGGCTCTTGAGGACGTGTTCTTATTTTCGAAACTCCTAGACACTGGCCACTCTAGTATCCAAGAGGCACTTAAAGCGTATGAACAAAAGCGAAAAGCGCGAACGGAGCAAATGTTGAAGACTGCAGAGCAAAATGGTGGAGTGCGTAAGAAGGCAACGCCCTGGGGTCTTTGGGCGAAGGAAATAGCAATTATGGGTGGGCTATGGGCACTCAAGGCTACTGGATTAGAAAAACTTGGCATGGGCCAGAAGTCCTTGGTCTACAACATTGAAGAAGAAGAATTCAAATTCTAGAAGGTGGAAATATGTAGCAGGATAGTAAGTCGGTGCATTATAAGTTTATCAAGGCTGCTCTTCCGATAAGACACCCCGCAGGCCTACAGGACTGCATGCTCTGCATAATTCTGGCTCTTTTAACCCTCACTCGTATACATTCTGCTTTGGCCTGAAAATAAATCGTACAATGTTTGTTTGAGGCGAGATCAGACTCATACCCAACGGATGATAACACCTAGTCTACAGCAACGTAGCATCATGATGACCATTGAAGCAAAGATTCCTAAAAATTCATGAATTGTCCTATGTGCTACTGAAGTCTTACTAAAAGCTGGAGTCAAACCTCAAGACCTCCCTAAGCTCTCTAGATACGCCCCTTTATTACAGGAATTGCACGAGTGGTGATAGGAAAAAAAGGAAAAAAACCCAGTGATCAAAGGCGCACTATCCTCAAACAATGAAATTTGAAGAAGAAAGAAATATCAAACGCCGTAGCTTTCAGGCTCGATCTGCTTATTTGCAATGTAGGTGGGGTACCAGAGATAGTAGACAACCATGACACCGAACATCAAGACCGAATCGAAGATGTACATGGTCCATTCATGCTTGAGCAAGTATCCGTCATTTCCCATGGCGTACTCGACAACACGAAAGAGCGACCGTATCATGATAAGAGCGCTGACAATAAAGAGCATGCGCAAGCTTTTCTTCCAGGGGATAGACGGATTGTAAGCCTCGGGTGTGGGACTGCGCGTGATACGACTCTGAAAAATGACTGCTGTAGCTGCAAAGAGACCGAACATGATGATTTGAATCATCAGTCCCGCGATTACAATGCCTTCACCGAGCTTTGCGTTTTTACCGGTGACCATGAGCCCGGCTGCGCCACCTTGGACCACGAAAGAGAGAATGTCGCCAGTAACAAATGTAGCGGTAAGTTTCCGGGGCTTAATCAAGGAGAGGTTCTCGGCGCGAACACTGCGAATGATGCGACTCAGACACATATAAATCGAAGCTGCGAAGAGGGCAGGGCCGAGTAAGATGAACACGTTTTGAACAGCGAAAGGCATGATTCGTCCCGTCTTGTTATGCGCTGATGCTCGTGCGCAGTATCCGGCGAATTCGACTGGAAAGGCTTGTCAGCGCGGTCTCTAGTGGCTTTTGTAATACATAAAACTTACAGATGCCGCCTATTGCGAATGGGACGCAGAACCAGGTCTTGGTTTTGATCATGCGCCAGAAGATCAACGCGGTCATAACGAGGAATAGCAGGATGAAGATGACAGCCGCAGCTAGGGAAGGGAGATAATTCCAGAGATAATAACCTCCCTTAGTCGGTTCTAGTACAGCCATGTTGGAGTAGTTGTGTCTAGGCAAGATGTTCAGATGTGGCGGGTTCGCCGAGTTTGTGCAAGAGGCAAAAGGCACTCTGTGTATTTTCAACTTCGAGAGCAGAGTCAAAATCTTTCAGAATATCTCAAGCTGAAGTCGCGACAAGGCCAGGAGGTTCTTACATGCCAACTATATGGCAAATAAGACCAGGGGCTACTGCGTATCAGTGTGGGCCTAGGCGCCGGTATCACAGATACGACGTATTATGAGATGGCGGACTAGGGTAGCCTCGCTCGGCTCTGCGAGGACCCACAACTGGATACGGCCGCGCACGTATCCGTCAGTAACAAGCAACACGCCCGTATTCTTCTTTTAGGCAAACACGGCACAATGCGAAAATAGCTCGCCACAACTCCTGAGATGTCGAAGGCCAAGAGCAGCCTTTTGTTCCAGCCTTGTGCGACCAGCAGAGCTCACTCTATTCGGTTATACGTAAACGGATACGGGCGTACTCGTTCGCCACCACTGACTACTCAACCGCACAAGATGCCTTCATATCTAGAGGCCTTATCAATTGAGCAGTCTTCTCTCCAAATGATCATTGCACCTTCTTCCAAAATACATTTGGCGAGTATATCGACCCAGAACAGTTGGCTATCATGTATCAGTCAAATATTGCTCAGCTTTCTCGACTGCTTTGCGGGCCACAATCCCAGCAACAGCCCAGCCATGCAGCCGTGGTCTCTCCTGATAACACTTTGCGGCACCTTGCCCAAGAAAGAAAGGCTTCGGAAGCGAGCCCGCTCTGTACTGGGTTACTCGAGTTCTTTTTTACCCAAACAACATTCGATTTCGACCCTGAGTTGTCCCGAGAAATATCGCCTCAGACTATTCTGGATCTTGCCGATGGCGCCCCATTTCTTCTATTACAAATCCTCGCCATGTCTGCACGCCACCTCAGTATTTTGCGACCGTTCCAAAGGGACGTATACAGGGAGCAAGCACGCACTCTGCAGAAGTCAGCACTACTAGTCTACACGTCCACAGTGCGCGAAGTGACGCCTGAAAACTGCGCTGCTCTGTTGGTATTCTCCAGTGTCTTAGCTGTACAGAGGCTTGCAGATGCAGAATCAGCATACGAGAGCAAAACAGACGTCTTCCTGGATCGAATGCGCGTCTTTATAGACTCGATGCGGGGAGCCCGTCTGATTGCACGCTGTGCATGGCCCTCGCTCTGTCAGACGAAATTGGGGCCGATTCTTCAAACCGCTCAAGGCTACCCGAAGGCCCGTAAAGACTCGGGCAAGGAGTGCGAAATGCTTTTTTCGCTTATAGGGAACGAAGATATTGATGAGCGGTGCTCAAAAGCGTACCAAGAAGCCATTGATCTCTTACAGTGGTGTTTTGACGTTGCAGGAACCTCGAAGCGACAAATGGGGAATACCGGCATCATCTTCGCCTGGCCGGCGACGGTGCCAGAGAAATTCATACATTTGCTCGAAAGTCGTACGCCTGAGGCTTTGATTATTCTTGCCTTCTACGGCAGACTTCTCCATCAGTATCGGAATGTCTGGTTTGTTGGTAGGACTGGAGAACGGTTGATAGAGCATATCACGACATATCTAGGCCCTTCATGGTCGTCGTGGTTAGCTTGGCCTAGCCGGTATCTTGCATCTGATCCAATGTTGTGAAAGGATTAGAGAAAAAGATGCCTCTTTTTTGGGCATAATGTTTCTGAGATGACGCTGGAAAAGCCTAGTGCACCTGTAGATACTGATGATTGTCGAATGTTCAAGTTTTTACCCCTATTTTGATATATTCTAGCCCCGATGTTTAGCAGGGGCGAAGTTCTCCAATAAAAACTCATAGCTGGCCAATACAGCTGCATGTCTAGCTCCCGGCTAGTTAAGATTCTTGGTTCGATATTTAACCTTGTCGTGGCGGGCCAGTATAATGGCCTTACGGGCGATAGCGTGGTTTATCGTCCTGATGCTTCTGTATAGTCCTTGTCTTGGATATGCAACTATACAGAGAGCCGCTGCATCAATCACTAGTCAGCTGCCCAACTCTCAGCGATGTATTGGGACATTACAAGGGTAAGGTCTAAGAGTGCAGTTGATCCTTATGAACTTTCATTGTGAAGCTATGCGCCTATAGAACGATTAAAAAAAGAAATAGGTGCTAGAATTCGATTGTATGAGTGGAAATCGCAAGCTGAGGCAATTCATTGGAAATACTAGACAGCGATCAAGAGATTGGATTGAATACAGAGAAGATTCATCTGCCTTACAAAGAGATAAAATGAGCACTAAAGGTATTGGAGGATGAAATGAAGTTATGAGAGATAATCCTCCTCATCGACACCAGAAGACTTCATGCTCTAGCCTACCACAGATCGAACGCTACACGATTTCCATGCTCTACTGACACTCCCAAGCATCCTCGTCAGAGTAATTTCCCGGGCCAACATAAACATTTCTGCTCGGGTATTTGCAATGTTTCCGCTTGAATGCAGGCTCTGAGCCTGGCAAGCCGCTGGCGAAGCTGGTGCCACGAATATACTCCGGAGCCTCATCGCGCTCAACCCATGCTACAATTCGAGCCAAAACGTTGTCATCTGGATCTTGTTCCAAAGCGTTGTCGATGCCTCCAAAGGAATACATACCCAAGCCATATGCGCCGTTTCCCATTGCACAGTGACCCATGCCACTTACACGAAAGTAGCGATAGAAGGAATCCAGAGAGGAAGGAGCCAAGGACATAGTCTCAGCCAATCGATGGTAATAAAGGGTACTTATTTCGGAAGAGATGATATAGTCTTCCATTCCATGGAACGTGAGAAGTTTCCCACCGCTACGCTGGAAAGTGGACAGGTCAGCGTCGAAAGTGCTGACGTTGTACGGATCTTGCAATGCCGCGACGGCAAAGTCATTGCGATTCAGATTCTTTATGTCAAATTTGGGATTGTATACAACATATTTGAACCATTCTGACGCGAGAAATGATGGTTGGCCGGAGAAGTATGTGTCATAGGTTGTCACTTCAGTACCTGGTTGGAGGCGTGGATATAGAAGGGACCCATCTGCACCATAGAGAGGCTCGTATAGCGCGCGGACCGTAGCTGCTTGTGCACCATTGAGGCATTCCGTAGTGTTGGCCGTATCTTGAGTACAAATCAATCGCTCAAACTGAGGATGGCAGAGATCTGTATCTTCGATTATCCTAGACCCAAGGTAGTCAGTAAAGGCTACTAAATCTAAAGATGGTGGCGCGTTCCTACCCATCAATAGCACCATCTAAGCCATCGCACTGGCTCAAAACCTCCTTATGGACCGCCTGCCAAAGGGATTTCGTAATGAATGTCGATGAGTTTGTCTCAAAGCCGGCTATAGTACTGAGCCAACCTCCAAAGTTGATGAGATTGACAAAGTTGATAGCGGGGGCAGCAGCGATAATGCCGTCAAAGAGCTCAGGAAAGGACTGTGCCATTTTGAATCCCTGTCTGCCTCCACCAGAGCAGCCCATGAAGTAGGACTTGGAAGCGTTCTCTCCATAAAAAGCAGCAGTGACTTCTTTCCCAACGACCCCTCCTGTATGTATGGCACGATAAACATAGTCTTCCAGGATTTCGGGATGTTGATAGAATGGCTCTGCAGAAGAGCCATTGTGGCCGTTGTTACCGCTCACTGTTGCAAAGCCTGAAGCGGATCCATAAGACAAGTCGACATATTGCACACATCCGGTGAGGCCTCCGTTGCCTCCGCTCAAGAATCTCCCTGTCCATTTGGAAGGAAGCCAAGCTTCTAGGGTCATACTACTAGTATCAGACGTGTTGACTAGCATGGCGACGCGGCACACGTCGGCGCGGATGATTTGATTAGGAGAAGAGTCCTGGGCTTCGATACATGCTTGTGGCTAGAAAGGTCAACAAAGAAGATTGGATTTTGGCCTATGGACTCACAAAATCCGGAAAAGATGCATTATAGCCCTTCGGAAGATACTGGCTGAATTGTACTTTGACGCTGGGGATATCCAGCTCAGAGGCGAAGCCGGTGCACAAATCCTCGAAAGTACGTTCCAGTACATAGGCGTTCAGATATGAAAGGTGAGCTACAGCCATGGCCAGCGCAATTGAACGAAACTTGTTGAGAGAGTACATTTTGATATTTCGACAATCTGAAGAGCGCCAGGCGCGTCTCTTTCTTTTATATACTGTACGCCTTTCTAGCATGACATAAAAGCCACGCGTTTTTCTCGTATCAATGTACTGTGATATCCATAGCTTGCCCCCTTACTGTACGATGCCGTAGCGAATCTACGTTGCACGTCCATCTGGCGTATGCGGATTCGCATCACGACGTGGAGAATTCCAGGCATCTTGTGGGCGATGGTTCCTTGGCAGCAACCGCCACTAGGATCATGCGTGTGCACTTTCAAATTATGGGGCGCGGAGCGCTCAGTTCAACCTTGTATCGCAATGTCAGGCCCCCCCTGCTTCTACAAAGCACCAAGAAGCCTTGCTTAGTCAGCGTATCCGTATATCTTGCGGAGCTCCCCTTGCATCTCCCGCTCTTTTCCTCGCCTTTGGCATCTGAGACTTTTGCGTGCCTTTTTCCGGCTTAGATGGGCTTTTGGACTACCGTAAAGCCCGAGGTCGCCACGGCCACGCTCTGCCATGCCAGTCCGCAGGCCTCTTCAGAGGCCACACAAAAAGTCAAGGCTTGGATGCCAGGACTGTAAACGGCGTCACATTAAGGTATGCGGGTTGGTTCATAATCTCACTTTAGTATGCTCTTCTAATGACCACCTGCTAATGCACTGTTCTCTTAGTGTGATGAGGTCCGGCTAATATGCGGCAATTGCTTGGGTGATTATCAGACGTGCATCTATGCGTCTCCGCCCCCGCCCACGGTCTACTTGCTTTCTAAGTAGGCCCACACATCCTCGTATCTGGTAGAGACACCTGGATATACAGCATCTGTGACTCCAACACTTTTACCAGTCTTTGTGGGGCTGAGGTTACAGTAGAGAATTGCGCTTCCATGCTGATTTTTCCGAGCGTCCTCAGCCTGCATACGTAGAAATTTCTGAAATGAGTCATTCTCCCGGCTTAGTCTGAACTCAGCCTATTCTCCTATCAGGCGTTTTTACTGATCTGTTAATCAAACGCAGGCCAAAGTCGCTTATAATTCTTGTTATCATGCGGTACTCCTTTACCGCCAAAAGTACTTGTAGTTCGTCACAAAGGCAGGCCAAATGCTAATCAAGGAGATTACAGGATTCTTAGGTGCATTTTGGAAAGAGTGGCTCGAGTGGCCAGACAACGTGCTCGGACAATCCGTGGACGAAACGTAGCGAATCAAAGTTTTGCTTCCGCCTTGATGATCGAGCCTTTCTACTTTTCATTCTAGAAACGTAATTGATGACTAATTACCATCCCTGCGCAAGCTGCTAGTGAATTTCACAGGCTTCGTGCAAATCGTGTCTTCGTAATACGCAATACAGCCTCGTACTAATCTATTAAGTGTTCTTTTTCTTAGTATAACATTAACACCCTATTTAGTGCGTATTCTATACAATTGAGAATATGTAGTAAGCTGCTTATTACATGTTTCTTCTTAATAGTAGGAGATTCTGGAACTGTGACCTTCTCCATCACATGACTGGTGAGAAATGTAATATCACGTGATATACAGATGAAAACTTGAAGTTCAGCCAGATTATTGTCAAGGTCGTTGATACAGTTCAGATAAAACACTCGTGAATTTTAATACGAGTACTACTTCGGAGCTATATCATCATTTGAACTTTCGGGCGCATTCTCCTGATTTCCTTTCCATTCTATTGATACCCTCGACAGTGCGCACGATGCCCTGTTGTGAATCATTTGAACCGGCATAGTCGCCGGATTGGCTGTTCAAATGGCACAAATACGGAGCCCCTGATTGGTCTTGAAGAGGTTGAAGTTTGGTTGTTGAGGATCACGGGCAACTGGAGCCTGGAATGAGGAGGTTAAAAGGGGCCCCTATATCAACTTGCCCTATCCATTCTTAACCTCCAATATGGCTCTAGTGCCTTCTTAAGGACGTTTAGTAAGGATTAACATATTTAAAAGTTAAACATAGCTAACAGAGGTTAGGACACATTCTGCACTTTGTGCAGAGCTAAGGCTAAAACGTGGGCTGCAGGCTTTTAAACAGGCCCTCAGCGCACAGATTGGCTTTGTTTAGTTAACAATATAGCGCGTTGTTGCTGACTAGACGCTGAAATAGCCCATATTAGAGCAAACCTTCCTGCTAATCCTCAGACACTTACTAGCCAACAACGACTCTCTGATATGCAACTTATGATCGTTCTCTTTTAGGAGCACTTCAACGACGATCGCAGGACACTGGCACGATACTGGACAGGAGGAAGGAGCGACTCGGCCACCAATCAATTCGCTGGCACTCGGCTGGGGGCACCGTGGACGACCTAGTCAAAACCATAGTCAATACGGCAGGGGACTCGTCCCAAACAGTTCTTCTGTTCCAGATTTTCCCGTTTGTTATATACATGTTTTTGTCTTTATACAACAGACTTCTTTGATCCACAGAGAGACTAGATGCAACTTTGATTCGCTTTTGATTCGTTGATCTAAGAATGGGATTAGTGGCATGCCCCGTGAAAAACCTGATGGTGAAAGACGAAGATAACAAACCAACACATGGTCGATTTTTGCCTATTACAGGACACAATGGCACGCCAAGGGCTGTGCCTTACAGTCTTTGTATCCATTGTGTTCATTGTAATTGGCATACCAGTATCTACTCATCGTCATCGTCATTTCTGCTGTCAGACTTGTCGCCATAATGGGCGGATTTCTAAGTTTCTGCTACCGTCAGTTGAGATTTAAACCGAAACCCCTTGCCCCCTTCATTTCGCTGGAAGGGAAGACAGCCCTGATCACCGGCGCAAACAGCGGGCTAGGCTTTGAAGCCGCCCGCGAGCTAGTCGAGCACAATTTATCGCGTCTGATCGTTGCCGTCCGAGACGTGTCAAAAGGAAAAGCCGCGAAAGAGGCCATATTAGAGTCTGTCCCAAGCAGCTGTGAGATCGAGGTCTGGGAACTGGACTATGAGTCTTACTACAGCATGGTTGAGTTTAGCGAGCAGATTGCTTCCTTGCATAGACTCGACTATGCACTGCTCAGTGCTGGCGTCAAGAAGATGCAATATAGCACTTCGACGCTGGGCCACGAGTCGAACGTCCAGGTCAACCATATAGGGACTTCAGCCGTGTCCCTATCCGTACTGCCTGTGCTCCAGAAGACGGCTCAGATGATGAAATGTCAGACTTGTCTGACAATAGTTTCCTCTGAGAGCCATTTCTGGATCCCATTTAACGAGCGAATGTCGGACGACATCTTGGAGCGCATGGACGAAAAAGAAACCTTCGGGAGGCGGATGCAGAGATACAACACAACAAAGCTGTTGAATATGCTTTGGGTGAGAGAGCTGGCAAGCAAGATGTCCACAGCGAATGTGGTCATCAACGCGGTCAATCCTGGCTTTTGTCACAGCGGGCTTCACCGCCGCGGAAGCTCGACGAGGACCAAAATACTTTTGAGGCTTCTTGGTTGGACCAGTGTCCAGGGCGGACATTGTCTTACGGACGCCCTTGTCCAGCAAAAGGACAGTCATGGAGGATATCTCAGTCAGCAGAAACCCAAAAGGCAAGTTTCGGCCCCATCCAAAGCGGTTGCTTCACTAACGAGGTCACTAGACCTTCACCGTTCGTCTTGTCTGCCGAGGGAAGGACGATACAGAAAAAGATTTGGCACGAGACTATTAACCTATTGAAAGAGGAAGCACCAGGGGTTAATACAACTGTGGCAGTTTAACTCGTAATGAATCCGATGCTCAGTGGGAGAAATGAGAGCCTGTTAGAAATGGGGTTGTTCGTATCATCTCTGGAAGTATGATCACAACCAAGTTTAAAAATTGATGATCGTTTTTCGTGCAAGCTCGTTCCCTGTCCACATGGTGCAATGTTAAGCGTTGACCGTCGCATGGTGTCGGCTGATCGAGGAAACGGGCGCTTATTTCCTTTTCCTTGTAGCCTGCAAAAGCCTCTTCTTGGAATCCCTGGTACCACGGCAACAGAAAAAGGTAGTGGGTTGTCATGTTGCACAGATCAGGCAGTGCCATGGGACGGCTCACGCGGCCAAGATCACGTGGCAGACATGGCTCCGCTCCGGAGCTGCAGGAGCTGCCTAGGTACATAGTTCCGAGAACGCTAGAGCATACAAGCTCCCGAGGCTGGGTATGGTTCGGCTCCAACCTCCAGGATAAGTGGAAGATGCCGGCCGGAAGGTTTATGCACCACGTTCATCGTATCCATGGCGTGTCCGTATCGAAGCAGAACTTGGAATCAATTGCTCCGCAGAGCGGGGCAAGCCCATTTCTCAGGAACAAGCAACGAAAACGACCTCACGTCAGCCGGCTGCAATTGCTTCTGTCCCGGACATGTTGACTGGAAGAGCGGCCTGCTGGATCCGCACAGACTGACTTGGGCCTCTACAAGCACGCGAGCTTGCATTGGTTGGCGGTGGGGCGGCATGGTGGTGTTGAAGATGAAGGTCGTCATGGTGGAGCAGCTCCCGCCCGGCGGGCGGGCGGATTAAAGACGTGCCTCGTATCTGCAATGGCCACGATCCAATTGGATTAGGCCGCGTCGCTCAGCCACAGATCGGCACCCATGGCCCGGCAGAGATGTGGCGGACGAACGATGTGAAACTTGGAATCGTGCACAAGTGGAGCTTGCCGGGCTGATCGCGTTTGGGGGCTGGCATTTGCTCCAGGGGGATGCTGACGTCCAGGGCAAAGTTTTCCGACGGGGTGTCGCAACAGGGAGACTGCCTGCAGGTCGCTGAAGAGATTTATGAGGTTCTCGACGTGCCTTCAGGGAGAGTGATTGCGATTGTCGCAGTCGGGGACGTCGAGTCCCTATGTCATAGTTCGGCTAGCGGCAAGCTTAGGCGCTTGGCCCGTCCATCGCCCTGCCACCCTGCCACCCTGCTTTGGTGCCCTCAGCGCCTCTCCAGCAGTCAATCACATCATAACAAGCTGCGTCGGCTCTGCAGCGCTGCTCTCGCCCCTCCGCCCCATTGACACGCCATTCCTTCCAGCCCGTTCGCACATGCGCCGTTCTTAATCGCAGCCCTTCCCTTCCCACTGTCCTTCAATTGCTCGCCGCAGCCCTCACAACCCATTCCCGTACGCGCCCTACTGCGCCGCGCTGACATCGTCGCCGAATCACGCCTCGCGCTGGCTGAGGAGGCATTCCAAGGTGAGTCCTGCCCTCCGAGTCGCATGTGCCCAGCTCATCTTTTCCCCTACAGACTTGCGACGCGTACTGAACTCGCCGTGACCCTACATCGACCCGCCAGCTTCGCAATGGCCGACTTTGTCCAGCCCCAGACAGACGATAGTGGAGTCGTGGGAGTCGGAAATGGCCCGCAGGTCCTGAGCACTTCGGACGGCCTCGAGGTCATCGTGGGCCCGCTCCTGAACTACAGGCGCATGAGTGCCGAACGGTCGGGCGCGCCCATCTGGCATGGAAGCGTCTTGATTGTCACCAAGCCTGGCCAGGTCGATCCAACCCTCTCTCTGGGTCCCGCCGGTGCTGTCGACCCGAACCTGCAAGACGCGCAGTTCTCTGTTACCCAGAGCCGGTCATTTGGGGGAGAGAAGCTGTACGAGGATCCGGACAAGGCCTTTTGGCGCTTCATCATCGACGTGCCATTCCAGCACTTCGAGTCGCGCTGGGAGTACACCATCCATGGCCTGAGATATGTGGATGGGAACAAGGCCGAGAAGCCGCAGATTTTTGCCGTGCCTTCCATCTCCGAGTCGATGCGCATTCTCTTCCATTCCTGCAACGGCTTCAGTGTCGGCACTGACGTTGACGCTTGGTCTGGCCCTGCCCTGTGGAACGACGTCCTCCGGATGCACGTCCAGAAGCCCTTCCATGTGATGATTGGCGGTGGTGACCAAATCTACAACGACGGCGTGCGAGTTGACGGCCCACTCCGCCCATGGACTGACATTGGCAACCCCCATAAACGCCGCGAATACCCGTTTGACCAGAAGATGCGCGACGAATGTGATGAATATTACTACAACAACTACGTGAGGTGGTATGGCCAGAGGCCTTTCTCTACCGCAAACAGCCAGATTCCTCAGCTCAACATCTGGGACGACCACGACATCATTGATGGCTTCGGCTCCTACACTGACCACTTCATGCGATGTGCCGTTTTCAGGGGAATCGGAGGCGTGGCCCACAAATACTACCTACTTTTCCAGCACCACCAAGCCCCACCAAAGAGCACCTTCACCACCGATGCCCCTGGGACCACACACGTAGGCCCGGAGGGCACTCCCGCGGATCCCGCCCAGGTCAAGGATACTTTTGTCAAGATTAACGACGAAAGCGACCCCTCTTTCATCATTGGACACAAGCCTGGACCATATGTGGAAGAGCGTAGCCGAAACATTTACTGCCAGCTCGGCGCCCGCATTGCCTTCCTCGGCATCGATGCGCGAACTGAGCGTACTCGCCATCAGGTCAACTATCCGGAGACCTACCAACTCCTCTTTGATCGCCTGGACAAGGAAATGACTGCCAACAAGGAGTTGAAGCATTTGATCTTGCTTCTTGGTGTGCCAATTGCGTACCCTCGTCTTCAGTGGCTGGAGAACATCTTCACATCTCCATTGATTGCCCCTCTAAAGTTGCTGAACAGACGTTTCGGTTTCGGAGGTGCCCTCTTCAACCAGTTCGACGGAAACGTCGATCTTTTGGATGACCTGGACGATCATTATACCGCACGCCAGCACAAGCATGAGCGCCGCGACTTGATCCACAAGCTCCAGAACATTGCCAAGAAGCACTCCGTTCGTGTTACTATTCTTGGTGGAGATGTGCATTTGGCAGCCATTGGCCGTTTCTATTCGAAGCCCAAGCTTCAGATCCCAGCAGAGAACGATTTCCGCTACATGCCAAACGTCATCAGTTCCGCCATTACCAACAAGCCTCCCCCGCAGGCTGTGGCGAACCTGCTTGCCAAGCGAAACAAGATCCACCACTTGGACCACGACACAGACGAGACCCTGTTGGAGATCTTTGATCGTGACCCCGGACACAGCGAGCATACCAATGGCGTTGCCAATGGTGTTGCTAATGGTGCTGCTAACGGCAATGGCGACGGAAAGCCTGATAGCAAGACGAGCGACTCGAACCATGCCACCATGCCTTCGCGCAACTACGCCATCATCGCCGAATCCAATCCCCATCCGACGCCGACCTCGTCTGCTCCTCACCCTTCAGCTGGTGGAGCCCCAACGGCCAACGGAAATGGACACGCGCCTGAGCATACTTCTTCGCCACCTGCACCCAAGCAGAACGCCAGGAAGCCCATCCACGTCGGAGAGGAAGGTGCCGGCACAGGTCATCCCGCCGCGACTGGCCTGCAGGCTACTGGACTGTGCGGAACCTACGGATTGGACGTCACTCTTCGTGTTGAGATCAGCCCAAGCGACCGTGAAGGGCACACCGATGGTTATGGATTCAGCATTCCGGCCTTGGAGGTCAACAATGCTTATGCCGAACATGGCTCGAAGTGGTAGGCTTGGAATGTCGAGAATTGGAGTAATGTAATCTCAGGGATACTAATAATGTGGAGGGTTAAAAGTAGAGTGCCATGTGTGCGCAGATTCTTCTTTTTGAGGGCTGGGTTGCTGGAGCTGGAGCTGGAGCTGGAGCTGGAGCTATTTCTTTGTGTTTTTGGTATACCCTTTGTGTTCAACTACTGTCTATTGTCTCTTCTGTATCAAATAGTCCATGTGCTTGTACTGCATCAAGTTCCTGTTGCTTTGGTCACTTATATGCACGCTTGTCGTTGTGATGCTTGCAAGGCGGTTTTGGTGTAGCGTCAGGGCCGTGTGGCTTGCGGTGATACCCGACCAATCATGTATCTTCGGTCCTCGTTCTCCAACCCCGCGTATCTTCCGGTACCGAGGCAACACCACGGCCTCATCTCGTCTGACAAGGGCCGAAAGCTATCATCAACCTACATATACCGTCGCGATCATTTCTCTGGCCCAATTCAAAACAATTCGACATTGCCCCTGGAGCTAAAACGCCTGACCATGACTCCTATCCCGTATTTTGATGAACAACATAGGGTTCTTCCGTTTGACAAGTTGATGCAGCTTGAGACGATAGATGACCGAACTTTCAGATCAGTGTCCAAGGCATATTCCCCCACCGGAGGCGAAAATGGGACGTATGGAGGGCACGTGTTTGCGCAAGCTGCGTGGGCAGCTGCACAGACAGTCGATGAAGGATTCTTAATACATGTGAGTAATGTATCGAGGCAGTCCACTAAAAAATGTCGCTAACACCCAGTAGAACATCACCGGATGGTTCACACTCAGCGGCAACCCAGCGGAACACTTTGTCTTTACTGTACACAAGATCAGGGACGGCTTCAATTATGCAACTCGATCCGTGACTGTCACACAAGCTGCGGAGAAAGGTACCATGTTTACCTGCACATGTTCGTTCAAAAAGGATGAACCATCTCCTTTCGACTTCCAAGATCGCATAGATTTAAAAGAAAAGTACCGCAGCGTACTCGAAGGGAAAGAAGAAGAGCCCATGGAACACTCTCAATCACCCAGTCACGATTCAGTCTGGTTCCACGAAGAATATCTCCCAGCGCATCCCGAACACTTCAACCCCATCCCCGGCCTCCACCTCCACAAGGTCGACATGAAAAAGCACAACGAATCCAGGCCGACTATCGACCGCCGACAACTCATCTTTTACACGCTCCGTGGCGCGCTGCCACTCCCCACGGCGCCGTATCCACCACCCGATACTGGAAAGATGCAGCTGACCAGGGCCGCAAACCTCCACGCTTGCGCACATCTCTACGCCTCTGATCGTAACTCGCTATTCATGGTCGCAAATCTTCTAGAAAGAGGTCGAGACTTTACGCGCATGGCCTCCCTAGCGCACACGGTAATCTTCCACGTCGGGATCCGCGACTTGCTCATGATGCCAGAGCCCCGGATACGACACCCAAATACTCACCCGACGAATTTCGACGAGGGCGGTATTCCCATTTGTAATCTTGAAGGGGAGACCACGGGCGATAGGGACGGGAGGAAATGGTTTGTGCAAGAGGCGTGGGTTGCAAGGGCTGTGGAAGGGAGAGGGTTGCATACAAGTCGCATGTGGGATTATGAGCGGGGGACGCATATTGCTACTACGATTCAGGATGGTCTGGTGAGGTTTAGAGCCGGGACGAAGATGTGAGAACAGTCATTGGGATTGTGATTGAAAACTCTTGGCTACTCTCTAGCCAAGCTCTTACTCAGTTCAACGACCATGCATTCGATCAGAGTAGGCTCTTAGCACAAATCGTCTTAGCATGCTGTTGGTCACTTAAGCCTATCATTCCACTGCGGTAACATCAGCCCGACAAAGATAATTACCGTGAGGGGTCCTCGAGTACCGCTCAAACCTCATTGGTCCAGACTTATACAACTCTGCTTTTAATCAAACCCCAGTGTAGTCACTTATATATAAACCATCCAGGTGTGGCACGGCAGTTGGGGAAGCCGACCTCACACCCCCAACACCCTTCCCCAACCCCATCCAATATGAATAGCCCCCCTCTCTTCCCACCACCATTACCCCAACTCAACTCCCTTCCTTCCTAACCCATACTTCGCGCCGCCCTGCGCCCAACCCTCCAAAAATGCATCCCCTAACCACCCTCCTCCTCTTCGCCACCACCCCCACCACCGCCCAATTCATGAACGGCCTCAACCACCTCCGCTTCGGCTGCTCCCAAATCACCATCGAGCGCCTCGACCCGCTCGTAAACCCAGGCATGGCCCCCACGCCCCACACGCACCAAGTCGTCGGCGGCAACGCCTTCAACGCCTCCATCCCCGTGGCCGACGTGTCGGGCCTCGCCAGCTGCACCACGTGCGGGCCCCCCGAGGACTTGAGCAACTACTGGACCGCGAATCTGTACTTCAAGGCCAGGAATGGGACGTTCAAGAGGGTGCCGCAGGTCCCGAATCGGTTTTTGTTCGGGGATCGGTTTACGACGCAGACGAGTGGGGGGGTTACGGTGTACTATATTGCGCCGAAGAAGAATACTGTGACGGCGTTTAAGCCGGTGAGGTCTACTCTTGCTAATGGGGATGTCCGGAGGGGGGTTTCTTTTTTTTTTTGCGCTAGCGTTGGTTTTTGCATCTGGGGACTGGACTGTATAAAATACTGAGATGAGCATGGTGGATTGCTAATGCTGTGTGTCAGGGATTTCGCATGTTGGTCGGCGATCCGATGAACCGCGCAAAGAAGTACAAGTCGCAGAGCTGCTTTCGATGCTATTCGGGACCGAACTTTGGGGGCGATGATATGGCGCCGTGTTCGGATGCGAGGCTGGATTTTGAGGGGTTCCCGCCGCAGCCTTGTGCTGGGGGGATTAGGTCGAATATTCTGTATCCCACGTAGGTATTGCGAGCTCAAGGTTGGCTAGGCTGGGAAATTAACGTAGTGTAGGTGCTGGGATGGAAAAAATCTCGACACGCCGAATCACAAGGATCATGTGGCGTATCCCACTGGCGGGCCGTCGAATTTCTTGTCCACTGGAAACTGTCCTTCTACGCACCCAATTAAGATTCCGCAACTCATGCTCGAGGTATGCGTCCCTTCCCCTGCTTAGGTTGGTGCTTACCATGGCTGATGCAATGATTAGATTGTCTGGGATACTACACAGTTCAACAACAAGGCTGACTGGCCCGCCGATGGCTCTCAGCCATTTTACTTGAGCACAGGTGACAACACGGGATATGGCCAGCACGGTGATTATGTTTTTGGCTGGAAGGGTGACGCGTTGCAGAAAGCCATGGACGACAACGGATGCTTTAGTGCGAACTGTGGAGGACTCAAGGGCCAGGATATTGCGACGGCGAACAAATGTGTGATTAAGAAGACGGTCAAGGAGGATGTCGATGGCTGTAAGTAACCTGTAAGTCCTGGCTCTGGCAGGCAACATGCTGACTTGCGCAGGGCTTAAAGAACTGCCTGGAGTACCAATGGTATAGAGGAGTGTAATTTGCGGAAGGGGGGAAGAAAGGGGGTCGGCGAGACCGAGTCAATCAAATCCGGGGTTCGACCCATGTAACATGGCCTCGCACATGGCGCAATTCATCAATACGGACACCTCAGCCGCTTCAGTAGTGAATTTTCATCAAAGAACTTGACCTTGATCACAGCGGTTGTGCCAGTGAAAGATGAACACGAATTGCGCCTTTAACTTCCCAATGATGATACTTTGCTTGGAAACCATCGGATCTGTGTTTTTCTGTGATCAAGGAGGCACGGCTTGTTGAGGGTCGCATCCGATGCTAGAGTCTGTGCGCAGGTGGTACGCAAATCCCAGGATCCGAGCGTTGGGTTCGCATTGCGTCGCTCTGCGATTCGTGCCGACGACAGGGGCTGGGGGCGCAGTAGGGTATCTACTCTGGTGGGTGAGTGGCCTGCAGATGATGCCCTACATGTGAAGACCTTGGCGTGTGGCCTTGGGCCAGAACACGATGATCAGCCATTACGGCAGCCAGCGCGAGGCGAAACAGCCGTGGAGGCGACGGGAAGTCAACAAGTGCAGCCCTTCGGATGCTGAGGGGTCTCTAGCCGACCTTCGGATCAAACATCCAGCGACTTAAAATGGCCCCCGTGGTGGCTGAGAGGGGAAACGGGAGCTAAATCTGCTAGTAAAGATCTGAGCAACGCCGGGCGCCCAGGCGCACAATTGGGTATCAAGGGGCATTGATGCACATATCTTATTTCGTAAAGCACCTCGCATTGTCCTTCAGCCGCACTTCCAATATAGATGGAATCCTTCATGCAAATCTTCGACCCAAGAAGTCCTTCATCAGGGTGGCAATCTCTTCGGGCTTTTCCATTGGACTCCAGTGACCGCTTTCAATCACCTTCTCTTCCAGGTCCGGCAAAACTCCCTGTTTCTTGCCTACTTCAATTATATCTATCCTGCACACCGCATCCCCCGTCGCACCAATGAACAATACGGGGACGTCGATTTTGTAGTTCCCATCGGGGATTTTGGCGTCGTCCTCATCCTGGATGTTGTTTTTCATGGCCTTGTACCAGCAGAATGGAGCCTCGAAACCGTCTCGTTCGAAGCGGCCAAAGAAATCCTTCTTCCAACGCTCCTCATGAGCATAATTCTTCAACGGCACACGCTCCCTCTGACCAGTGATATATTCCTTCATCGCACCATAATTACAGAATAAGGTGCGCATCCAGTCCTTGGGGTCTCCATGCATGGCCTCGTACATGCGGTCCAGATTTTTATTGACCAAAGCTGGGCCATCTTCAGCAGTGAAGAGTTCCCAGTAGGGATACATGGGGTAGCCATATGCCTTCTCTGATATCTGGTTTACAGCATCAAGATTGAATTTTTGGCTAGGATTTGGAACCAGGTACGCCACGTTCAGGGAGACGACACCAACCACCATATTGCGCTTGTGGAGATAGAAACGCTGGGCCATGGCGGCGCCCCAGTCGTGCCCAATGACTATCACGGAGGAGATGTCCTCGGCCTGGAGGATCTCTTGCAAATCTTGGGCTATCAGCGAGTAGGCGTAGAGTGCCGGATCCGTGGGCTTCGATGTGCCGCCATAGCCCAGGAGGTCGGGTGCGACGATTCGGTAGGGAAGAGATTGTAGCTGAGCAATAATGTCGTTCCAGAGGTGGGCACTGTCGGGCCAACCATGGGTAAATAAGAGGGCAGGTTTACCGGCAGATGCCGCTGTCGGCTCGGTAGTGTAGTAGCTGTACTCCAGCGAGCGGGACGTAGTGATTGACTTGCGCGTTAGTTTGTCCATGACGTTTGAGACAAGCGGTAATGGCGT
This sequence comes from Corynespora cassiicola, assembly GCA_022059125.1. Classification (NCBI taxonomy): domain Eukaryota; kingdom Fungi; phylum Ascomycota; class Dothideomycetes; order Pleosporales; family Corynesporascaceae; genus Corynespora; species Corynespora cassiicola. The sequence goes on along the minus strand of JAEUWY010000006.1, from coordinate 3,285,690 downwards.
TCGTTAGGGTATATGTCAATGGGACGGGGGCTGGATGAGGGGTCACGGCCTTTATGAGATTATAGAGAATCACTAATCCTATCCGGTGCTAAAGAAGACCCTCGGATGGTACCCCACACTGGAAGGAAAGCCCAGCCGCGGATCAGATTACTGCCGGCCCCAATGTTGGAGCATTGCCCAATCATGGACGATGGCCCTATTTTCGGCCGTTCCATGGAGCAAATTCCTGACTCGACGCCCTGTGTTCAATTACCAAGCGTGGCCCACTTGTAAAAGATGTGCCGCCCTTTCCCAACAGCCTCGCATCGCCGCTTCCCTGATCCGAAGTCTTAACTCGATACGTTGAGCATTCGTAACTTCAAAGCTGGATAGGAGGAAATTGGTGGCAGTCAGCCGCACTATCTCTGATGTCTTGGCTACTTGACCAAAACCAGCAATTGTATTATCCAGATCGGCTCTAGCACATGATCCTTCGCGCGCCCTGATTCCGATGGAGGCGTCGTAAAGTGCAAAGATGCCTTGTGTTAGATGGTGCCCAAAGCGGGTTCTTAGCCCGACCGATGTCTTAGTACCCTAGTTGGGGCAGATTGTGCCGTCGATCTGCAGGACGTTCTTCGGCGGTATACTCCATGCTGTTTGACCACAAAGGGTGGCGCTCGGGAAGGTACCGAACAGCTTGGCTGTTCTGACTTTTATGGTTGCGGCTCTGCAACACGCTTGCTTTTCTCTAACCATCAATTCAAGCACATCCTTCATACTTACCGAATCCATCTTCTTGTCAACCAAACACGTGCCGCGGGCGGCTTCAGCAGCATGGTGATAGCTCCCAAATCAGACGCCGGCAAGGCACTCGTAGGCGTCACCATTTCCATGCTTGCTTTGTCGTGGATAGCTGTAGCTATTCGGATTTGGGTTCGAAAGTGGATCAAGGCTCTTGGAGCTGACGATTGGCTCATGTTCGCTGGCTTGGTACGTTCACGGTTCGATTGAAAACCACCTGAAAGCTAATTCTTTGTAGGTTTTATTCACCGTTGCATCACAGAACATCCTCAGCGCTGCCTACAGTGGGGTAGGGACAGCTGATGTATATTTGACTGAGCAGAACGTGCGTGACGGACGTATGGTATGTCTCGCGCTGCGTCGTAGCGTCTCGAGAGCCAAGCTAATGTTTTCAGTGGTTCTGGGTTTGCTCAGCCGTTTATCCATTTTCCACGTTGGCCATCAAATGCAGCATTTGCATGGCACTGCTTCGAATCGCAAAGCATCAGAACTACCGGTACCCATTATACGCCATCATGGTTTTGAGTGCCATCGCTTCTTTGACCACGACCCTCACGCTCTTGGTGTGGTGCCGACCCATTGAAGCCAATTGGGATGCTAGGGCAGGCACCTGCCCCAACCCAATCATCCTCACCAACGTCAGCTACTATCTCTCTGCCACTGCCATTGTTACGGACTGGGCATGCGCCATTCTTCCCGCTTTCATCTTGTGGGACGTTCAGCTCAAGACAAGGATGAAGGTGTCTATTGTGTTTTTGCTTGCATTGGGCGTAACGTATGCTTGGGTTCTTCCGATACAAATACGAGTTGAAGGCTTACATGACAACAGTGCCAGCGTCGCAACTATTGCTCGCCTCGCCTACTTCACAGCATACAGCAGCCCTGTAAACTATCTCGAAGGACTGGCCAAAATCGCCGTCTGGTCGATGCTGGAATGCGGTTTGGGCATAATTGCTGGCTCAATTGCTACTTTCCGACCTCTATTCCGGTTTATACCATTCCTCAGTCATTCATCCTATGCACCACCGTCGGGCCCATTCGAGGGCAACTCTCATCACTTGAGTGAGCTCAACCGGAGAAACACATACGCAAAAACGTCGGATCAAACTTGCCATGATGTGGAGAGATCTGATACTGAGAGCCAGAGACATATCTTGAATGAGGCGAAGGTTTAACCCTTTACTGAAACCGGTCTAGTATACCCACTGTCAAGAGGCTCGGCCTTCTAGTCTGCACACGTACCCGCTTTTATGGATCAGTCGCTAAAGGAGAAGGGGTGGAACATCGGAAGCACGCTCGAAAATTGCAGAAAGGGTTTTCCTATACTATTGTGTACTAATATATAGACCAAATGACGAACAACACTGAAGACAAAATTTGGAAATCATCACGCAGAGGATGTAGAATCATGTTACTCGATTTCAGAACCACGGCCTATGTGAAGCGAATGCCTTACGTACTGGTCTTTCATCAACCCTGCTCGGTCCGAATCGTCAATATCGAGCAAAGCACACGAACCAAAAGAGAAGCGAATATCATAGGTGATCACACAGTTCATGCCAAAGACTGCATGTCATCCGAAGAGTGGGGATGTTTGACGGGCCGATAAGCGGATCGCGGATGGCCCGAACCGGGGGTCCTGTGCGTGTCCGCCCCTGTCCATTTTGGTGTTGCCTAGAACAAACCTTCAACCTTCTCAATTTGATCGAAATCATATGCATTCCCATACTGTCTGTCCAAATAGTTCTTCTCCAGCTCTTCGTTCGAGACGAACTGCGCTGGTATGTGAAGACCAGTCTTTTCAGCAGTGAGTCTTTGTTTCAGATCGGCCGAGAATTCGACCTGCATCTGGTTGCGATACCAGGGCGCAAAGTGTACTAGGTTTCATTAATACTGTGGAGAAATCCAGGTATACGAGGCTTACTCATTGCGAGCATGACCCGAGGTTCATTGCTCAGATTGGGCTTTCCACCATGCCAAAGTCGGAGGTCCCTGACAATGATGCTGCCTTTCTTAACAACAGGCTGCGAAGGCGGTCTAATTGCACGCCTGGCATCAAGAAGATTCTGCTTGATCCTTCCACTGGCTCGGTCACCGTGGGCACCCTCTTGGTCGGCTATCGTCGTGCCGGCATGAGTTCCGAGCCAGATTTCGGTGGACCCATTTTCTGGCGTCATTTTCACCAAGGGAACATTGATGACGAGGGCAAATGGGATGCAGGGGTGGTCGAAGTCGGCATCATTGTGGGTAGGCTGAGATGCCGGGGGTGCGCTTTCGGAAGGCGGAAGTGCAGTGTTGCCCGAGATGAACCGAAGCGAAGGTTCCGGGCCGAGTGTTGTCGAAGTCACTTGGGTTACAATTTGGTCTAGCTACCGTCAGAGAGTCTCTTTTTTCGAAAGTTGTAGAGCTTCGCGCTGATTTTATGTGTTATAGCCCCAGCCAGAATGCGATGATGGGATTTGACTTGAATTTACGCTTTTTCGCCAAGTAAAAATGCTTACTGAGGAAGATTTCATCGCTGAACCACTCTTGGGTCAAGGGAGGATCCTGTTGGATGTTCCCCTTATTGTAGTTGTACGGACTGTCTTTGCGGCCTTGCAGTTCGTACGCATCTTGGATCATCTTCTGATTTAGTCGATCCAAGATCGCATGTGGGACCATATCTTCGAGCACCACGAGGCCGTCTCGGTGAAGAGCTCGAGTAGATATTTCTAAATTGCGTTTTGAGAGCTTTCCATTCTCGACCTCGGCTTTTGAAGGCTGTATTGTGATGGGATGGGAAGGTAAAGACATGACTGTTTCGGAGGGGTGATGATGTATGAGAGTGGAGTGGAATCTGCTCGCGCAGGACTACTTCTTGGAGACAATTCTCACGATCAAAATTTAGTCAATAATCATAATGCTATGCTTGTAGGCTTTGGCACATTTATGTATAGGGTGCTGTTTTGGATGCAACATGAGTTTGACTGGTATACGGGAGGAATGACAAAAGAGGCTAGCGTGGGGCTAGATCGAAAAGAGTAACGCGACCGCTCGAATTACCTCGGTTGCCGCGTGGATACTAATCGATTGGTAAGAGGGCCAAGGAAGGTAGTGAAAGAACTCAGAAAATCCATCGAACATCTCGGTGTAACCAATTTTAGAGTACGGAGAAGTACTGAACTAAGCTTTGCTGCTAATCAAAAATCTCTAGCACTGCTCTATTGTATGCACAAAAGAGGGTGATCTAGGGGTATTCCTATCCTTATATGTGATAGAAAAGTTGTCGTCAAATTCTTCCGGGCTAGCAGTAGTTGCAGAGTGTGCGCTCCCTGATCTAGAGCCTTGACTCGATGATACCCCACTTGTGTCAATATATAGCGGTAGACATGCCTTCTCCTTGCCTCGCATGTAATTATCTAGTATAGTTTGAAGCTCGTCCCGGATTCGTCCTGCTTGGTATCGCCGCGAAGCATTTTGAACCAGGATATTCCTGATTAGACGTACACATTGACGAATCCATCCGTGGTGGTGTTCATCGAGTCCACTTTTCCTTGGCAGATTAGACATCCATTCATCAAAAGACTTCTTCAGCCTTTTAGTCTCCGGGTCGAAAAACCGATCCTCGTTGTCTTCGTCGAATATCTTGCGTAGGTCCAAGACCAGCTCATTTTCTCCAACGGCATAGGCGAGTATCTCGGAGAAAAGAGCACCGAATGCCCAAACGTCACCCATCTTAGCATTCAGTTCGCTGTTGCCTTCTTCCTTGATCTCTGGGGGTGTATATCTGCCCGGCGGTCGTTTTGCTGGCGTCAGAGAGAGGCTAGCTAGCTTTGCGGTCATTTGGCGCTGAGTCAAATCCGGACTAAGTCTTTGGTCGCTGGGATGCAGATAACTGGATGATCTAGACTCATCTCTCGATTTACGAGCATCTTTGATCTTGGATAGTCCAAAATCAGCTATCTTCCATTGACCCACAGGATATCTGACGTTGTGATCAGCTCCTTCTGGGTAGAATACCAGTATGTTCCGCGGAGTCAGGTCATTGTGAGCTAGCGACACTTCGGCATCTGTGTATAATCGATGATGAAGGAAGTCAAGGGCATCAACCAGATGGCGGCTTTCGCTAATAAAGTGTGATGCTAGAACTTCGTGAGACCCATTTCTTCCAGGTGAGGCCGAACGATGTCGTGTTTTCCGATTGGTCATCCAGCTCCTCGTGAGCATCTCCTCCAGGTCGTAGGCTGCCAAGTCGTAGAAGATGTGATACACATTGCCTGTGATCGGCTGCTTACGGATTATAGTCGCTATGTTTACCATGATGTTTCTGTGCTTGGTCAAAGAACGGCTTATAGACCTATGGTTTTCCAGCTCAGAAGCCAGAAATCGAGTTTGAGTGATAACTTTCACAGCAACTTCTATGTTCTGCTTGTAAATTAGTAAAATGATAACAGACTTTTATTAATAGCAAATTCACCTTTGAGTTTTCCGTTACCTCCTCCGTAGAAACAAGATGGCGTGCCGCAATGACTTGACGATGAACTACTCCACAGGCTCCTTCTCCCACTCTTTTTCCAGGCTCAATAAAGGGAAATCGAAGGTTCCGATGTATTCCCTCAAGGACAAAAGGTTCTTGCTTCATTTTTATCACGATAGGACAAAACACCCATTGCGTCATGTAAAACAGTCGTCCATTGCACGGTCCTAGAAAACTCTCATGAGACAGCTTTTCCAGCAAAAACGGAAGATCCGCGTCGGTCCTTCCAGGGGTGATGAATAGTTCAGAAAAGCGGGCCCAGTCTCTGAAGTTGATTCGAATCAAGATAGAGAAGACTTTAAAGTATTTTCGCATGGTGTTTTCACTCTCATCATTGATAAGGTGATACCATGGCATATTGGTGAAGAAGCAAGACCGTCTAGGTTCACTCCAGAAAATCTCAAGATCTTGCCCCAGAACGATCTCAGTATGCTCATCTTCTGACCCCTTCCCTAAATGGATTAGTTGGCTGTGTATCTTGTCCTGCAGCGCTCGCATTTCGATAGATTTATAAGTTGGCTGGACTTGATCGCGGTTCAATCCATCGACATTTCGTTTTCCCGGAAAGTTATCTAGTTGTTTTCGAACAATGTTTGGTTGGATTCTTGACCTAGCCTGAATCTGAATCTGGCCGGTTTCCGGGAATGACATGGATCGATAGGTTGAGAAGGGAATGTTTTGATCAAATGTGACCATTTGTTCTGATGGAATCACCGGACTATCCCGGTAAGACAGTTGGCCGTATTCGGTGCCTTGCGAATTTCCGGAAGCAGGCAAGGCTAAATTTTCACTGCGAATTTGGGCATTTCTGCGGTTTGGATCAGGAATAATCAAGGGCTGCCGTTCATTCTCTCTTGCAGGGCTTTTGAAAGGTATGCATGTAGAAAAGAAGGCGCCCATGTTGTGCACCGTAGCCACACCTTGATTGACACGTCGCTACTGCACCAACGAGACAGATGATTGATCTGAAAAATAGCGCGAAAAAGAAAAACCTTGCTTTTCGTATGGGAGTACACAGTCACTTAAAAGACATCAAAAGACGTCACACTGACGGCCTGAACTTGCACAGCCTTCATCCTTACAGCGGGAAACAATATTTTCCCTGTACCGAGCTTGCGCCATGGACTAAAGGGGGAAAAGACTAAAACCGGTGTGCTGTCAGGCTTGCATTGCCTTGAAGAACATCCATGCAGTAGAGAGACAAATCCATGCGCTCTTGCCAAATCCGGCACCAGAAATAATCTGATGGTGGGTTACACAGCTCAATGATTTGTCGACGCATCCCACCATAACCACCCCCATCATCCACAAGCATGATAAGATTCAGCCTTTCAGTCTGCCCATGGAGAACTAGACTGTGATATTAGCTTGGCTCTTAATTTATTCACGAGGCAAAAGAGGCAAAGGCTGCATGCGCTGTACAGCTGGCCACTGGTAGCCTGGAAACAGAATGAATAATCAAGCGGGCGGTGCAGATTGCAGTCGACGATCCCTCGCCTCATCACGAGTCCAGTACTGATCTGTGTCTTGCAGGCAACCTTCATCCGTTTGACCGGTATACTTGTTGGAGATGCGGCTCTGCTGCATTCTTGGAATCATGATCATGATATAAGTTATGGATACGAGGCAGATTTGAAGCCTAAGGCATAACTACTCACCGGAAGTCAGCCTATCTTCGTGTCTCGTTGCCTCCCTGACATCATTCTGAGATCTTCCTCGTCCTTTGTCAAGCGAGCACTGATGTCGTCTTATCCCACTCGCCAGACAGTGTCGCCACGTCTGACAGGATATATTTTCAGATCCGATTTGGAGAATCTGCTCAACACTCGGTTCCCTATAGAATCGCACCCAGGAAAGGCAGACAATCGATTTGATATACAGGTATTGACTGTAAATGCATTACAACATCATAACTTACGTAACCCATGGTAGCATAAAAATGATTCTTGGACTTTTCATGTCCCCCAAAAAGTACCAGAGGTAAGATGGATACTAATGTTGGTTTGTAATTTACTAAATCGCCTCTTAGTCTGAATTGAAGTAAGTGTCCCGCTACTTGACAATCATTTCGAAGCCAAACTTAGCATTAGAAAACTAAAAAAGAAGTCATGAATTATACCGGGTATTGACGGGCATGAAGGATTTTGATTCACCGGTGCAGCAGTCACTATAGTGACATGATGGTTTCAAAACTGGGGGATGTTCTGCACTCAAAATTGTACAAGGGCATGTTTCGTGTTTCGTTTTATGGCTATGACAGGGATTGAGATTATCCTATCGGTCAAGGCAACTACGTCCCCCTTTTGATTGGAGTAAGCAGCCTGCATGTGCAGATAAATGCTCACGCTTCGCCCCAATTTCCTGTCCCTACTTATCGGTTCCTCGCTTATCCTAGTTTTTCACCTAGTTTGAATCCTATATGATCCGAATGGGAACCACGCTTTTCCTCTGATCTCTGATTGTAAACACTTACCATGGAGGAGCAAATCGGGTTCGAACAGGATGTAGACTGTCTAAACTTGACTAATCAGAAAGTCGCATTGACCTATCGGGTTCGGAAAAAATCACATCTCATCTTCCATGACTCATGTCAAGTCGATGCTCGGCTCGTTTGCACAGCCTGTAAGTTGAAACAAGAATAGATGAGGCAATGTTGTATGAATAAGAAACAACTAAAGCTAGGTAGTGTACGAAAAGCATGTCCTTTATATCACGAATCAGAATGATCTAGATGAGGCCTTGGTAAAAACTAGCGCGGATCCATTCTGCATTCTGTACGAAACTCCATCCCTTACAGTAAATTTCCAATACTTCGCAGACGAACAAGATGAGACAGCCAATATTCAACGATAATTATATTACTTGAGCTAATTTCAAGTCTAAAGGTCGTTTCATCAGAAATTTTCCCTTGATAATTTGCAATGCACCGAATCTGCCATGTTCCAGGTCATCAATACTTGGGTCGTGTCTGCCATATTCCTAAGCGTACTTCTCAAATCGGGAGATCAAATGGTGGTTTTTGAGGATTCTTCTGGCTTCAGAGAAGTTAATCGCTGCTCCAATGGGTCATTCCGTAAGTTTCATCAATTTTTGGTCAATTGTGTCTACAAACATCCCTCCTATAAATCAGAAAAACAACTCTATATAGAAATTGTTGGACTGATGTTGTTTATAAAAGTCACTATATACATTAGAAAACTCGTAGAAAACTGATGGCAGGTACATGTGATCGTATAGTTGACTATGTGACAGAAATTGCTTATCAGCTGATGTACGTCGAGCCAAGCGGAAGGGATGCGGAAAGAGATCCCTGGTCAATCCGGCAAACAGGGATCTATCATGATTATGAGGCAGACTCTAAAGCTTCAAGAATCATATTACTGCATCCCAAAAATGAATCTGCGGCCCAGGAAAGAATTGAGAAACTCGCTCAAAAGTCTTCAATTGGTCTGCTTACTGATCACCCTATCAACATTCATATCGTAATAATATCTGTGTATTTGACGCACTGGTCAGATCACATTGAGTCTCTTGCCACTGGGGCTGAAGAAATAGTAATTCGCGCCTCAAATATCTTTTATTCAATATCTAACATATACCAGAGACGAGATCTTACAACAATCGACATAAAGCATGATAAGATTGATCCAGGTGAGATGCAGACGCTTCGAAACCTGGAAGATAAAGTCGTTACCAAAGTTTGCAGGTGCCTGGTTAGCACTAGAAGAACCGTTGCGGCTCTAATTGAACTGAACCATGGCCTATCTGTGCGCAACGATGTGGATCAGCAAAAGATATATGCCGTGCATCAACAGCTGCTTCTCTTCGATGATCAATTGGAAAGCTTTCTCAATTCAGCCCAAATACTCGAAGAGAGGATAAAAGCAACTCTTGGCCTGGTCAGTGACCATTTACCTTTACTTTTTTTTGGCAAGACGAGGCTGACTGTACTTAGCTCAACAACATTTTGGAGCTTCAGAACCACAGCAACTCGGACAAGATCCAAAAGAACCTCCTCGAGTTGACCTCGAAAAATGTAGATGACAATGCAACAGTCCGGTTTATTACCGTGTGTACGATGATATACTTGCCTGCCTCCTTCATGGCGACCCTGCTTGGAATGAACCTGTTTGAATTCCGAGGGGAGAGCGAGGGCATTAAAATCAGCAGCGCATTTTGGCTGTACATTGCCCTTACTGTACCTCTGACAATTCTTACCGTGGGAGCATACCTGTACTTCAAACGCCGCCACGACAGATTGCGCGAGAAGAGATTGTGCCAGATTGAAGAGGAAACAGCCTAATGACACCTTGTCAAGCTCCGCATCTAGCACCTCGACTTTTCGTACTTGTTCTACCGATTTAAGATGCTTCACTAAACGGATTTTCTTTGTGCTGAAACAGAAGCACTTTCAGTCATCAAATTCAATGCGTAGGAATGTGAAGGTGGAATGTTTTGCAGAAGGCTGCCCTTGTAGTAGGGATTCGGCGAGACGTTCAAACATCCACTGAAGCAATGAGGTTCAATTTCCCGTATTTGACGATCATGGAAGTGTGTAGTGCTTAATTTTCTTTGCCTCTATGCCCTAGTTCCCTATCTGTATGCTTTATCAGCAACAATAGGCTGGTGCTATTCGACCTAGCCGATATATCTTCAACGACTTGAACGGCCGAATTCCGAACATGAAGAGGAAACGTTTCGTAGAGTATATCTAATGCCCATGTATATTATCGATGAAGATACAAAGTGTCATAGTTGCAAAGTGTGATCAGCGTGCTCAAAAAAGGAGTCTGCCATCAAAATCTTGTGAATATTAACTAGGTAGCCACCGAGTTTTTTATTTGGTCGCATGGTTATAGCCATAATGCCATACCTTCAACTCGGAGCCAAGCAAGGATCCAGCGTTCATGGGCGATATATGTACTCACGCTTGATCATGTTGAAATGAGCCGCTATCCCGTAAGACTCAGGAGGAGAGCAAAATTGCGACAGAGGCTGTATCTAGTCTTCTGCGGGACTCGACGCGTTGTTTGCTTGAGTGTATGTTGGCCCTTGTGGCATGCCGCAACCCAATATTGACGGCGCAATTATTGAAATGTCAGTAGCATGGCTCAAGCTAGCAATGCACCATGCTTGGACAATGAAGAGATTTCCCTTGAATCATGGCAGTTTTGGCAGAGATTCCATCGGAAGTCGGCTCCAGAGAGTTCAAAATGGCCAAGCAAAAGATGCTTAAAGAAATGAAATTTCCTAAAGGAGAGCAGCCATGTTTCCAGAAGAAATATTGCTGGCAGTCTGCTAAGAATTGATAAAAATTGTCCGGATGGATTTCGTTGGCTCTGCTTGATGTTCCATGCAGGCGGAACTGTGGATGGTTCTGGAATCTGAAAATGTCAAGGTGGACACATGGGTCCGTCATAGTTCCAACGCCCAATAAAGGCATGTATGCCATGACTCAGTGGCTCTTACTAGAATATACCTTGGCTCTCCATGGCGGAAAAGCATTTCCACATGGTCTACAATGGTTGCTTTGGCTACAAGTCGGAAACTAGATACGCTGCCAAACGTGTTATGATGGGGAAATTGGCTGTTGACAGTTAGCCAACAGGCTAGGGACATAGTCGATCCTTGATAAGATGGGCCGAAGTTGAGGGATGATGATGGGTCAAGGGCCGATACTCCTTACAAGGATGGGCAGCTCCTTCGAATCCCCAAATAGAGTGGTGTAGCGATCAGACCAAAGGCCAGACGCAAGACGACGAGCGGCAGCGGGTGCAGATCGGAATCACAAGTGGACAGAGTGTGGAGTAGCGAGGAAACCGAAGGAGCATAGCGGGCGTTGGCCGCCCCTGAATGGAAGTCGGAGGCGCCCTGATGCAGTTCGCGCGGTGGGAAACAAGGAAAAAGCAGCGCGGCAGACAGTGGAGGCCAATCTGCTGGCGGCGGCAGAAGAAGGCGAAAACAAAGCCAGGGTGGGGAGGTGAAGGGCGAAGCTTTTTGCGTAGAACAATAGTGGCCGTCGAGACGTGCAGCGCATCGCCGGCGGAGGCGCCTCCAATGACGTGCCAAGCCCCACGTCGATCACGGGCAGGCCACGACGACGCAGGCCAGGACGACGGGTGGAGAGCAGCGGGAGCAGACGCGCGATGGGCGATGAAACAGGCCGATGTTTGCGTTTCCTGGCCAGAGGATGGAGGTGTGACGCCTACTGCCAAGAGCCGTCGTCCCTTGTCGCGCATTCCACGGCGGCGCCCAAGCTCCACCGTCACTCCACGACACACGACACAAGCACCCGTGCTCCTACAAGACGGTCGAGGTCCCTCCCAGCGCCGCCGTGCTTCTCCCCTCCTCTGCCTCTCGCCTGCCTCTGCGCCACCGCCTTACTTTTCTCGCGCAATCCTACCCAACCCGTCGCCCCTCGGCTCTAGGCGCATCGCGACAAGCTGCTTGGTGCCACCAGAGCTCCGAATAGCCGCGTTCTGAGCCCCCAACCCTCGTGTATATCCGCCCCCTCGCCGCTGCGCTCCTCTTCTCCTGCACCATAGCCATCCGTGGCAGCTTCGGTCCCCGCCCGACCGTGCAGCCGTCGCAGCTTCAGTGCATCGCCTCCCCAGTATAATTATTACTGGGCCGCCGCACGCCCTCCGCAATACCGCCGCCGGCCGCGTCTACCCCCCCACATCCACAGTCCAGCAATCCCGCCCGCCCGCCATGCCCTCGCAGCGCCGCATGAGGGCCATCGGCGTGCTCGCCGTCGTCGCCTTTGTCGTCATCCTGTACATGAACAGCGCCGCCCAGCAGACCCGGAGCTCGGATTTCTACACAAAGACGCAGGAGGCCCTCCAAGCAAGGGAGTACGAGGCTGCCGCGAAGCAGCGCGACGCCGACGACGTGGGCTCGCGGCTCAAGGCAGCAGCAGATGCGGCCAAGAAGTCGGCCGACCAGAAGAGCCAGAAGTTCATGGAGGCGGTTGAGGGCGGCAGCGGCAACGAGAAGAGCGTTGCCGGCCGGGTCAAGATGAACACGCAGGATCCCGACAACAAGAAGCTGCAGGGGGTCGCTGCCGTGGGAGGCAGGCCACGCGACAAGGAGGGCAAGGATGCCGAGACCCCGGAAGAGCACGAGGTTGAGGTGGAACTGAATGCCATCTTGAAAAAGAGCCCAAGTACGTTTGCATTGTCGTGGTTGCTCTCGTTCTTCGCATGCTAACGGCGTCGCAGTGATCATCTTCTCCAAGACATACTGCCCGCACTCCAAGAAAGCGAAGAAGATCCTCCTCGAAAAGTACAAAATCGTCCCCGCCCCCTACGTTGTCGAACTCGACGAGCACCCGCTGGGCGACAAGCTGCAGGCTACCTTGGGCCACACGACGGGCAGGAAGACGGTCCCCAACGTGCTGCTCATGGGCAAGAGCATCGGTGGTGGCGATGACATTGAGGAATTGGACTTTAGCGGAAAGCTAGAGGACAAGGTCAAGAGCATGGGCGGCAGCCGCATCGTCGAGGCAGCCCGGAGAGACGCGTCGCAGTCGGAGATGCGCCGCCGGAACATGCGCGCCTAGGCGAAAGAGCATCGACGCTATGAAACATCTTCTCACATTCAGTTCGTTGTGCATATTTTACGACCCACAAAGGGCGGCGTTTGCGGGCACAGTAGGACCATGGCCCAGGTTGCATTTCACGAAAACTGGCAAGGAGGCTAGCTGGACTTTTTTTTTTTTGGCTAGGAGCTCTTCAGTCATGGCTTGTTTCTCTTAATTAGCTATACCCTGTATAATGCCATCCGTCATGTTTTGTTGACTCTGATCCGCCTTTCCAATCTGGATGTTGGCCAGGCTAGTTCTTTCACCATCCACTTTTCCATTGCGTTTGACACCTGGATATCTAGGTATTTCTGTACCTGGACTCAATATTTGAGCCCTCTGATACCATGCAACCGCAGTCAAGCCACCACCACCAACCGCAAAAGAGCCCTCAGTCCATGCGCATCAAACACAACCACCGCGCAACCACGCAATCACGTGCCTCTCCCCACGCCCCTTCCTCCCTCTCAACCTCCCTCCCATCCAGGCAGGCACCCCCTCCCCCCCCCCCCCCCCTTCTTACTTTCACCCAACATTCCACACCCGCTCTCCCTAGGCACCACCTTACCCGACCCCCAACCGCAACAAATCCCACCAGCCCCCCGGATCGAAAGCAACATGTGCACATCCACAATCCTGACCTACGCCTGCAAACACGTATCCACGATCCATCGCTGTCCGCGCTCCAGCGCGCCGCCCGCCATCGTCCTGTGCGCCGACGGCCCGGCGTGCAGGCCCAGGGGCATGGGCGCGTGTGTGTGGTGGCGGGTTGAGGTTAGCGATGGGAGGGGGGAGTGTGTGGTGTGTAGGGGGGTGGGGATGGGGAGGGTGGGGGAGGCGAGGGAGATGAAGGGGAGGGGGAGGGGGAGGGGGGGGACAGCTGTGGAGAAGGGGTTTGAGGTTAGTTTTCGGCCGAGGTTGGGTGGTGGTGGTGGTGGTGAGGAACGATAGAGGCAGCATGTTAACAAGGAGTATGGGGAGAGTGGGGAGGTGATGGATGGGGTGGATGATTGGGATTTATTTTTGATGGCGGGTGGGCATGCTGATGGGGGGCCGTGGGTACTGGATGGGTGAGATACGGGTCAGTGATGTGTGGATGGGGAGGCCCCTGGTAGAGGGGATCGGTGGGGTTTTGTAGAGTTCACGGAGGCTTGAGCAGCATTTCAGTGCGGCCGTGGGCGACTTTCATTCACTCAGCAAAGATTTCGGGCATGGTTATGGCTTTCGGAATCATATTCCTGATTATGAATTACACGATGTTTATGATACTTGAATACCTGTTCTGACGCAAAGTGGCATGGCAAAAATTTGTACAGGTATTTTCCCAAGCTACAATTTTTTTTTAACTTCTTTTGATTTACACGTAGGTGTCAGAAGGTACCTGTCAACCTTGGAAGGTTCTATAGTTGCCTACCTACCTTGGAGAAAATGGGTGTTCTTGAGATTGCCACTGTTAAAGGCTACCTAGGTACCTAGGTACCTAGCCACCTCAACAATTACCTAGGTAATTATTAATTAAACTTAGCTAACCTTAATTTTTCAATTGATTATGTATGAGTACAATAATAAGTAACCATCCATTCTGGGACCAGCGATTCTCCGTAAGGTAGATGCCCATCTGGGTGTTGACTTGTCCACTCCACGTGACCTGGCGTTTTGTGTGCGCCGGCCTGTACGCGTGCACTTGGATAGCTTAAGCTTGTATCACTGTGGAGGCTACTAGCTACTACCACAGTCGCGCTACAGTGGCTCACTGAACTGGCGAGGTGCAACGCGTGCAGTGAAGGCGATCGGGTAGACGCACTCACCGTATTTGTTTGCAGCCCACCACGTCCATCTCTTCTCCTCCAGTACTCACCAACACAAAATCCGCCACAGCTGGGTACGCTACCTCTTCCCATCCAACATATACCATCAACATACCCCGCAATCCTTACCCGACGAAGTATGTATGCCGTCCCCACAATGTTCCATGCCAGCTAACACGCGAAGCATACCCACAAGCCCTTCCTCAGCACCAACAACACATAGTACAGTCATTATCTGAGCAAATCTTCAGCATGTGTCACTACTGGAAGAAGATCCACCTTTGTGGATGCCTCAGCAGGCCATACCTGTTCACCTGCCGGCCCGCACTCGTTGCCCGCAACACCTGCGCTCCCCGCGGCGAGCTCCCCGAGCTCGAGACACCCACAGCGTCTCATTTCCAGTGCTTCAACTGCCTCGTCAAGGAGCAACGCGCCGAGACAGAAGCCACCAACCAAGCTGCTGCTGAAGCTGCTGAAGCCGAGAGGCTCGCCGCCGAGGAAGCCGCCAAGAAGCAGAAGGAGCAAGAGCGCAAGGAGAAGGAAGAGCGTGTTCGTCGCGAGGCCATTGAGAAGGCCAGGCTCGAGCGCGAAGAAGAGGCTCGCGTCGAAGCCGAGCGCAAGACGCAGATCGAGCGGGAGAAGCGCGAGGGCGGAGCTTGGAGCGATGTTCCGACTTTTAAGAAGGGTCGCGGCAAGGGCCGCAAGGTCAATGGCGGCACCCAGTCAGTTCCCATCTCGCCCATCTTGACTACTTCACCCGCCTCGATAGTTTCGCCTCCCAGTTCCGCTCCTCTTCAGGTTTCCACCCCTTCCAAAAGTGGTGGTCGGGCTGGCGTCTGGGGTCCCAGCCGGAAGTAAGTCGACCATGTCGCGTTCCCAGATTGCCTCTATGAGCAAGCTAAGCTCGTGAGACAGTGTCAAGAAATGGCAGGAAAAGAATCCGTGGATGACGCAGTCTTGGAGGAAATAAATATGGTCTGTTCAATGCATTGGGAATCAGCTTGGATGGGATATCGACTTTGAAGACAGAGAGTCAATACTTGAGTCTGTCAGGTCCTATCATATTGGTCTTTGGAAATGACACCCTCGAAATAAAAATTTAATATCAAACTTTCACAGTAGTGAACCTGAAGATTTTATAAATAGGAAGTAAGAATATATCATGCCTACTGGATAGACCAAATTACTATTGAGCATGGGACCATCTGAGCATCAGAGTACAGGTGACGGCCCCTCATTGCTTTTCTAGGCTCGACCACAAACATTCTTTACATATAACTTTCCATTTCTATCCAAAAACTTTCCAAAGGCTGCCATTCAAGCAAAGAATGGCACCCTTATTCAACAACTTCTACAAAGCAAGACCAAACCCCAAACCCTCATCCCCTTAAAGTACCACTGCTACACTAAGCCAGCAACAACCACCACACCAAATAAGCCCGTTACCATCCTGGCCGCCAAGCTATTTGCATTATTCACTCCATACAACGCCCCCGCACCCCCCTCAAACTGAATAGGACTCCCTGTCGGCTCACTCCCCGTCAAAGACACACTCCTCGTCGGCAAAAAACTCGGCTCCGGCACCCCCTCAGGACAATGCCAGTGATCATCATGAGGAACGCACTCCCCGCCCACCGTTACCGTAGGCCTCACGCCCAACGTAGCGGTAGGCGGGGCGCTAGGTTCCGCCACGCCCTCGGGGCAGTGCCAGTGATCCCCATGCGGGACGCACTCCGCACTCCCCGCATCCATGGCCGAGGCAGTCGACGAAGCCGCAGGAGGGGGGTTAGCGGGCTCTGAGATACCGGATGGGCAGTGCCAGTGGTCGCCATGGGGCTCGCATTGTGTGGGCTGCGCGGTGGGTGTGGCTCGGGGAGGGGAATCGGGCTCTGGGACGCCCTCGGGGCAGTGCCAGTGGTCGTCGTGGGGGGTGCAGGCATTTTCTGGATGTGCGGTTGGTTGGGGTTTCGTGGGCTCGGGGATGCCTTCGGGGCAGTGCCAGTGGTCGCCATGAGGCGAGCATTCTGTAGGCGAGGGAGGTTCTGGCGTTAGCGAGGGTGGTGTTGTGTTCGTGGGCTCTGGTATTCCTTCTGAACAGTGCCAATGATCCCCATGTGGCTCGCAGTTCTCAGAAGGTGACAGGGTAGGCATAAGCGTCAATGGAGGCGGTGTTGTTGGCTCGGGGATGCCTTCGGGGCAGTGCCAATGGTCACCATGAGGCTCGCAAGCTCCGGATGGTGGGGCAAGAGTCGGCACTGGAGAAGTTTCTGATTCTGAAACTCCAGAAGGGAAACTGGCGAGTGGGGGCGACGGAAGAGTGATAGGCGGAGTTACCCCTGGAGGGCAATGCCAATGATCATCGTGAGGCTCGCATTCACTAGGTATGCCTGAAGACTGGCTGGTGGTTGCTGTAGAGAGAGGCTGGCAGTGCCCTATGTATGTGAGAGGTTGCTTTCTTCATCTGCACTGGGTGAGAAACATACAATGATCACCATGTGGCTCGCAAAGGCTGCCTGTGGGAGACGGTGGTAATGTCGCAGTGGAGCAAGAACCAACAAGTGTAGTCACTCCTGAGATAATGCTGATGCCGGCAGACCGTAAAGCATCTGCATCATAGTAACCATAAGCCGTGATTACACCAATACCGGGAAAATCTGTCACGGTGGTGTGAACAGGAACTTCAGATCCGGTAAAAGTAGTGGTAGAATATATGGAGCTAAGAGACTCAATAAATTCATCATAGTCAGTGACCGTGGTTGCAATTCCGTAGTATTCAGAAGTTGTAGTGCATAAAGAAGCCTGGGTAGCTCCTTGAGGGAGTGCATCGGCAAGATAGAGGAAGATTGTCCAAAGGACGACCAAGATATTGCGTTCTGGCATCTCGAAAGCTTTTAATTCATAAGGAACAGCTATCCGGCATGGGATAATTGGACTCCTTATGTATTTAAATTTGCGAACAGCAATTTCTTCAAAACAGGTCGTCCAATGAATGCTCCCAAGTTGTACTCTGAGTACCCGAATAACGTGGCGTAGTATTCCATGCAGATAGTGCTCCTCGGTTGAGTTCGAGCCCAGATAAGCCAACATATCTAGCAGAATGATTGCACAAATACGAAAGCTTGGCTATTGATACGAAACTAAGCGGAGCCTCTTGACAATATGATAACATCATTCCTTGTTCAGCCCAGGAGTAGCTACTCGAACATGGCAATCATGCCAAGTTTGGTCAAACATCCAGCTTCCTAAACTGCATACTATTCCGGTTTTTCGTTTTGAAAAAGAGTCTAGATGGTCTTGTCGCTGACCATCAAGGTACTACGAAGGCTCACAGGTGAGCAATAATGACGGGATATAAGCGAAATGCCAAGGTAAGGAAGCCACAAAAGGATCCAGCTTGAAACAGGATGCCACCGATGATTGGTTACTTTAAGCTGTATTTACAATTAAACAATATCATCTAAAGCCCTGAAAGGCTGTACGTGACTTTTTCAGGAGGCTTGTCTCTGTCCTACAGGCTAATATCAACGGTAGTGGAATTCATGTGATCAAAAATGAGAAGATCTATCCAAGCTGTAGGACAATATTACTGGTCATCAACAGTTATATGCTAGTCACGAAAAGGGTACCGTATTTGGAATCCTGTGTTGGCAATCTTAGCTGCAGCACATCTTGTCAAGCGGACAAAGTCGCTTTTATCAGGTTATAAAAGAGCACAGCCCAGCAACCTTCAAAATTCCAACCTGATCCCCTCAAACTCGCGTAAAATCTAGTATAAATATATTCATCAGAGTTTATTCTATTCTTTAGAGGAATTATTTGGCAGAATGAAGTCATCTATTGCAATCCTCACTACAATCCTCACGGCAGCTGTTGCGCTCCCAGGAGTGCCTGCTCCTGCGGCTTTGGAAGCAAGACGTGTATGTGCGCCGCCTAATGGCTGTAGCGTTTGGAACACGGCAGAATGCGAATACTGTTGTCCAAGTAGCCCTGGGGGCTCTTGCCACATTCATTCTCCCGCAATAGTCTGCCCTAATGGGCGCGGGGTTGTTTTCCACTGTGATACTGATCACTGATCTCCGGCAAGTCAGACATATTTCGAGAAATGACTATGTTGAGTCACTAACCTTGGATTATTTCCTAGTTTGATAATTCAAAAACAAAATTTCAGATGCGCACTCGAATACGCTGATGAGGAATATGGTCTTAGATCCAATTCTGGTGGAAGGAATGTTGAGGTGTGCTTTGGATGATTTCTTGTATCAATTGTTTAGCTTCTTCCTGCATTCAACATGCAGTGAAAGCTGGTAGAAAGTCCTCAGAACCTCCGACTAATGAAAGATTTCCCCTGTTTATCTTGCTTGGCTGCCAAATGGTTATAACTTGTAGATAGCGACCTTTTCTTTCAAGAGGCGTACGGAATTTGAGCAACCTGCTATTATCCTCCTTGGTAGGATTTACTACAGCATTTGAGCGGCATATAATATGGCTGTGCTCTGGAACAGCCATTGCTGGCACAGGTGCGTATGAGGTCGTATGAAATTGGCATTGCGTAGTCTACTTGCCCAAATCAAAAGCACTCACTGCAGTGGAATTCTTCGAGCTTTCTCTCCATGGATCATATTGGCCGTCTAAATCGCGAACATAATGTAAACTTTATTTTCTAATGATTTTTCTATCCACAAAACGCCGGCCAAGGGCATTAAACATCTCTTGTGAATTCGCTCCTCTGTCTCCATTTTTCTCCATACCTTACGATCAGGACAGGAATTATTGCCAACGCTATGCTAGCGATCCCCAAGCAACTGAACGCCAAGCCCCATCCAAGTCTATCCTGTAACGGTCCCATGGCTAGAGGAAGGAAAGTCCCCATCAAACACCTCATGACAATGACGCCCGTCATCGCACTTGCAGAGTAATTACCAAAAGCGTCAACTACGTAAGCCGAAATAGGTATCATAACGAACATCAGCGTGAAGCCGAGGAGTGCGACAGTAAAAAGTAAAAACGCTACCGGAAGCTGATACTGTGTGATCCAGCCATATGCAGCAACGATGGCAGGAATGAAAAATCCACCTGCCATGGCTACCGGCAGGCGGTACTCGGGCTTTCCAGTCCCAGAGGCTGAGCCAGAGCGGAGGTAGATGTAGATTCTGTCAAGTGTGGAATTGCAGATGATGACAGATAGGAAGGAACCAACGCCTAAAAGATAGAAAATTAGCTTTGGGTAATGGATATCGCTGGTCAGTTAGGTGAAATACTTACTGAAAGACATGAATGCTGAACCAGTCTGTGCAGGTGTAAATCCGTAGATATCCTGCAGGATGTATGGCAACGATATCGACATGATGTAGAAATAAGTGAAACAGACGGACCCAAATAGCGAAAGTAGCATCAAGACACTCGACCCGAAAAGGACCGCAAAAGGCCTCGTAACGGCATGCCACAACTTCTTGATGTCTTCGTGCGTATTCTTCTTCTTTTTCACCAGCGCAAAATCATCTCGTTCCCGAGATAGTCGCATTGCGCGCTTTTTCAAAATGCGGATGCTGTACGTTTCGCGGAAGCAGACAAGGAAAACAATCTCGCAGCAGGTGGCGAGGCCGGCCGCCATAAGCAGCACCCATCGCCAACCAAGCGTCTGTGCGATTGCTCCACTGATTGCCGGGCCAATGGCACCACCAAGAAGCGGTGCTAGTGCGACCAAACTCATTGCACTTCCCCTCTCTTCATTTTCGAATAAGTCTCCTATGATGGCTGGATTCAAGACATTTGCTGCGACTGTGAGGCCCGTCAACATCCTAGCTACGATGAACAGTCCGGTACTGCTACTAGACGCTGCAAGGAGCGTGGAGAGGATGAAAAACAGGTTGCAAGTATTGACAACGGGATAGCGGCCAAGTAATTCAGATAGCGGGGCGATCAAAAGCGGCCCAGCGGCCTCTCCTAGTTCCCAGATCGTGACGAGTAGTGCACTGGTGGAGCTGGTAGATTCATTCGGTCCGGAAAGCTCATCAACTATGCGCGTTGCAACTGGGACAACACTGATGCACGTGAATGTTCTGCGGTTGCCGTCAGTATGAATCATGTGATGCAAGAAGATTTCATACACTGTAAACGCCATCAATGCAAGTAGCAAAACGATAAACCACCTGAACCTTTTTGTCCATTGTCTCGGGTCTTCTGGATCGCCGACTTCAAACTCGATATTTTCAGTGATGCCGTTGTGCTTGATCGAGATGGCATCCTCGGGATCCTCGAGCACAGGCCCAAGCAGTGGCTGCTGCTCGTCTGCGATGGGATTCATCGGATCAACCACACGATGCAAAGCCTCTCCGCGTAAAAACAAAGAAAGCCAAGAAGATGCCGTGGAAAAATCGTGCTCTCCCCATCTTATGGGTGGGGAGCGGTGTATATGTAAGCAACGCCGCCACTAAGCCGAGATGGCCGAGATGGCAAAATCCGTCCAATCACGCAATTGCCGCGGCCGATAAGGTAATTCGCCAGCCTCAACCTCCTCCAGTCACGGCCATCTTCTTCCATCACTTCCATCACGATGGCTTCGACAGAAACAACACCGCTCCTTCAGACGGAGGATGGCGCTACAGATGAAGTTCCCGTTGTTCAGGAGGAGCGAGAGCCTCAAGGCACGTTCGCCAAGCGCCTGGGCGCACTGGACGGCTTCGCTCTCCTCATCAGCATAGTCATTGGCTCGGGTATCTTCTCTTCACCGGGTCCGGTAGACGCCAATGTTCCGTCCCCAGGTGCTGCACTACTCATCTGGCTCCTGGGTGGGATTCTCGCATGGACTGGTGCTCTAACCATGGCTGAACTGGGCACTGCATTTCCTGGCGAAGGAGGTATCCAGCCCTACCTTAGCCACATATATGGGGAGGTCTTCGGGTACATGGCAGCTTGGTCGTGGATCGTAGCAACAATGCCTGCTACACTCGCAATCTTGAGTATCGTGTTCGTGGAAAGCATATACTCCAGCCTGGGTATCAATGAGCCGTCACCGCCAATCACGCATAAGCTCTTCTCCCTCCTGGTGCTTGTCACCGTCAGCACACTCAATTCGATAAGCACAAAAACGAGTACAAGACTGGGAAACTTCTTCGTCGTGATAAAGCTGTTTTCGATCCTCCTCCTCATCATTGCCGGTCTTACGGCCGTCTTTGTATTCGTTGGAGGACACAACGATCTAGGAGGTGGTGATTGGCACTCCCGAGGATGGTTTGAGCCTAGAGAGTCCATCTTGCCTGATGGTAGTCCGCTTGACTGGAAGAACGTTAGTGCATGGCAGTCGCTAGGATTCTATAGCACGGCCCTTTACGGTGCTCTTTGGGCGTACTCAGGATGGGACAAGGTAAGCTTTTCTCGGGTGCCAAAGTTTCCACGCTAATTCAGCCAGGCCAACTACGTCGCAGCTGAACTTCGTAATCCCAAGCGACAACTCCCATTATCTATTAATACGGCAATTCCTACCATTATAGTTTGCTACGTTGCTGCAAACGCCGTATACTATGTTCTACTGCCTTGGAAAGAAGTTTCCCTAACCGATGCTGCTGCTGTCGTACGTTTTCAACACACCTGATCTTGACTCCGCTTACGTGTCTCAATACAGACTGCCGTCACACACTTTCTTGGCAAAGGAGTAGCTTACTTTGCAACTGTTCTCATATGCCTCGTTATCGCTGGCTCCGCTTTGGGTAATTCTTTCGTTGCAGGTAGAATGACTGTAGCCGCAGCCAACAAGACCTGGATCCCCTCGGTACTAGGCACAGTAGGTCAAGTTGGTCCTTACAAGATTTCGAAGAGTGATGAGCCCGAAGAAAGCCCGGAAGAAGCATTGGATAAAGGGGAATCACCTATGTGAGTCATCAACCGCATCGTTCCATGTCTAGCTGCTGATCCTTTGGAAGTAATGCTCTCATCTTGAACACAGTTCTTTCCGCAATTTACATTCTGCTTGGCAACATGCGTATGCTCTTGACACTCAATGGCCTTGCTGAATACGCCTTTTTCTTTTTAACGGTACTCGGTGCCATCATACTTCGTTGGAAAGAACCTGAGCTTCAACGTCCCGTCAAACCGTTTATCCTCATCCCCATTCTATTCGCCGTGATCAGCGGGTTTGTCGTTATTCGAGGGGCAGTGTTTGCGCCTGTGCAGGCCGTCATTCTAGTTGCCATCTGGTTGTTGGGCCTTGTCCTATACTACACGAGACATTTGATATACCAGGAACTCTAGTCCCAGAGCGCTCGCCGCAAATGTAGACAACCTTTTCCCAGATGATTTACTTGGGTTATATCATCATCGATCGCCACATAAGTCTGTCTCTTATTTCAGCAACATCGGCCAAAACTATCGGGCCGATTGTCGAAATTAACAGATCAAGGTCATGCATGTACATCAATTATCTAAAATCCAGTATTTATAAATTAAAAGTCAACTCATTTTCATAACATTATTTCAAGCCCTCGGGAACTTTGAGTAGATAACACGTTCATAACAAGTGCAGGCGCCAGCTGAAGGATCGATGGCATGACTAATCCAGGCAACCACATCAGTCAAAACAAGTGGCTCTACTCTTTTGCAGTTTCTTGCTCTGCACCCTTCGGCTCTTTAATTATTTGCAGGTTCCACTGGCAGGATGCCTTCTATCAAGGGTACCAATTTTGCAAGTCTCGACGAGATTCCAGGATTATACATTTCCGAGTACCTCCTCCCAGTCACACCTCCAAATGATCACCTGTATTTAACATTGTTTAGTATAATTGTCCCCAGTTCCCCTTCGCAGCTTCAGCAACATGAGATAACTCACGTTCTCACCGCCATGAATCGACGCGCCTGGCCGTCAATTCCCCCAGAGTTCGAAATCGCCCACAAAACGCTTCCTCTGGAAGATGACGCACTTGATGATCTGCTAGAGTTGGTTGAAGAAGCCTGTGATTGGATCAAGAATGCTTTGGGAGGGGAGCAGAAAGACGAGTCTGCTGAGGAACATTGCGAACTTACAGGCACCCTGTGCGCCAAAACCCGGCAACCGCGCGTCTTAGTGCATTGCTTGCAGGGAATTTCCAGGAGCGGCTCCGTTGTCGTCGCTTACATAATGAGAAAGCTCCGTCTCGACTATCCCACTGCACTAGCATTGGTGAGAAGGCATCGCGACGTCATTACGCCAAACGATGGGTTTGCAGAGCAGCTGGTTATCTGGCATCAGATGGAATACGAATGTAAAGAACAAGATGGTAGTGACAAAAAGCTTTATTCAGACTGGAAAAAGAGTAGGGATGACTTATTGAAGAGTGGTCAAGAATAGTGTAATAGGGTCAGGGCGAGAAGCCTGGCTCATTTAGCGGCGAGAATTGGGGCTCGGCGAATGTAATTTCATGGTGGAAAATGATTCAGAAAAGGTCTTGATCTTGGAAGAGCCATATCAGTAGAAACAATAACTACTAGGGTTCTTGAGTAGAGGGAATTATCGGATGATAGTACAGTTATATTCCTACGCACCCTTCACCAAGGACCCAGTGACCCTATATTTTAAGAAAGACGAGAAAACGCACTGAAAAGGAACGAATAATACGCCTTGACAGTCACACCTGTGAGGCTGGCCCCGAGTATGACAGCGAGCGTTTCGAAAACTAGGCAATTCTGGCTCTGTCAACAACTTAGGTATGTGCACCACTCACGCTTTAATCACTAGTATTCTCAACAGAATAGTTTGTATCGCTGGACTGTTAAGCTTAATTCAAGGCTCGATATTCATGTCGTGAAGTAATCTGGAGGCTTCTGGCCATGCCAGTCCTGCAGATCCCGCTCGGATTCTCTTTGGGTTCCTAGTGTTTCGCTACTTTCGGCATCAGCGCCTCCCAATACTGCGACCGAGAAGACAATTGCTGTATATAACGCACATCTCTCGCTTTCTTTGAAAAAAAAAATATAAGCTTTGCTTCCTTTGGCATTTTCATTGCTCTCAACATGGCCACAAACGCGATGCAACCTGTGTTAATCGGCGAAATGGCCGGCCCAAAAGCGATACCGCATGGCTGAACGGAGTCTGAGATATCGCCACTTTGATCGTTGCTTTTTTTCACTTTATCGCCGGTGAAATTGAGGTTGGATTCCGGGGCTACCTCGCTGAGTCTGTGGAAGAGAATCGGTGGTTCTTCTAGCTCCCACCATTTCGAATCATGCTTGTTTATCGCATCTTTCGAGACAATCTCATAAAGCTGATTTGGTGGATAACGGGTTCTAACAATGCACTAGTTTGGATTGTCTCGGTAAATATTTTATGGTCTGTTGTTCTGTGGATTGCACATTTATTCTCTCTTTGTCGACCAAAAGTCCATAAGCTTCGCGAAGTGGGTTGAAAAGAAGTTCTGGGTTCAAAAATGATAACTCTTTGCTTGATTTCTCCAAAGATGTTAAAATCTGGAAGTTGATTATGTTAGTATAAGCCGAATGATAGGTTGTATTGACTGGTAGATTATTGAATGATGGCGTAGCTGGAGTTCCGCACCGAGCCAGCTGCAGATGGAAATTCTTCAGTGGTACTATCTTGTGTACTTGGAAGTCATTGATTAAGAGACGATTAGGATTATTATTACTAGAATCTTCTAATGAAAGGTCTCAACAGCCAAAAAAGGACTTGTAATAGTAGGGGAGTGGCTGTCAAATAGCCAGTGGAAGGAACGCAGCTATTTCCGTGCTATACCCTCTTCTATTTTTGCCCGTCATGAGAACCGGCTTTTCCCCCCTATTCATGATTAATATCATTGACGAAAATTGGAGTGTCGGAAAGACTTACTTGGCAGATATGATTTCCTTTGAACCAACAGTATAGACGTTGAACACCTTAATCCTCGTACTATTCTCGATCCCAAAGACTCGCTCAACGCAGATAGCGTGCGACTTGGAATTGCCGGCGGAGCATTCGAAATAACTGTCAAAGAAAGTGTACATCCCAGCCCCATGGATCACAATATCGCTGGACTCGGCAATGCGAAGTGCCCATGCTGACTCGCAATGAAACCGTCCTTTGCACTCGCTAAAATCGGGATCGCCAGGAAAACGACCCGGAGCAAAGACAGCAGAAGCCGGTATACCTGGCTGGTAGTAGGGTGTCTCTGTCTGCAGAAGTGCGACGTAAATATCCTTGGCTTTATGAAAGTTGTATTATACAGCGCGTTGTGCTCGGCTGCAGTGGCATACATCCACGTCGGGCCCTGGGACTCTACTAGAATACCGCGTGCCGAAAACACATTTGTCATCTGATCTTGGGTATTAATGTCTTTTTTAGGGTCAATTTTTGCATCAATGTCATGGTCTGCAGTCCAAGCCCAGATGTTTT
This sequence comes from Corynespora cassiicola, assembly GCA_022059125.1. Classification (NCBI taxonomy): domain Eukaryota; kingdom Fungi; phylum Ascomycota; class Dothideomycetes; order Pleosporales; family Corynesporascaceae; genus Corynespora; species Corynespora cassiicola. The sequence goes on along the minus strand of JAEUWY010000006.1, from coordinate 3,259,651 downwards.
CGAAGTAGCCTGAAGAACTTGGCGTAATGTGGAGCAGGAGTGAAGCTGCTTTGCATGTGTCTTCGATGCTGGTTTGGCTTTTTGGGCATTCTTCCAGTATCAGACCTGAGCCCTTGGCCCCTCCGACACGGAAATGGCAGTCCCAAATCCCCGCAGAACCTTGGAATGATTCATGAATATTCCATTCGACTAATACAGCACCGGCTGTATTTCCGCGGACAGTGAAGAGGAAATCTGACAACTCGACAATACCCCGATCCCCTGGGTTCGCTATTCTTTCGATACATGTCAGTTGTTTGTACCTTTCTGAATAGTCAAATACCTCAATAATAGACTTACTTGAGCATAGTTCTGGGGTTTTCTTCGTCCGAAAATTTTGATCCACTAGCCATCAGCTGCGTCCATCCCTCACCCACGAGTCTAGATCCGATGGGCACAAAAACGGTATCTTCGAGAATATACACGCCAGCTGGAAAGAAAATTACCTTGCCGACATGATTTTCGAGGATATCGTTAATCTTTCTACTTTGGTCTCCACTAGCAGCGTCATTCTTAACACCCTCATCAACCACGTTGACAATGAGATCGATCGATACAGAATCATACTGGGGCCTGGAACGCTCAAATATCTTTCCAGACTTATCGCGCAGGTTTGGAGAAGTAGTATCGTTGAGTTGTACTTCTTGTATGATGTTCTCGAATACTGTTCCCGTTGTGTCGTTGACAAGCCTGCCGACCACAATGCCATCAGTCAAAGATCCTTCCTCAGCAGCTACTATGATTCTCTCCCGTCCCAGGTGCTGCAAGAGCACAGGACTATTGGAGCTAGCGACATTTTCAAATACCAGGTTCGGGATTTCGGTATCCGGCTCAACGGTGATTCCGTAATGAGAGTTTTTGAATATGGAATCTACGGATCAGTAAGCTTCAATTCTTGAGGCGCACTTTCTTGTATAGTAGTCCAATTATATCGGATTTGCGCACGACTAACCTATCACGGACAAACAACCAATGCCCTGGTTACCATTCGGAGCATAGGTTTCTGCGTTGATTGCCTTGAAAGAACCAAATACGTTGATGTTCTTCCAAGCAGTGCCCCAGTCCCAAATTAACTTTATGGCCTCCATGTTATCGAAAATTTGGAGTGCGCCTTTGATGGGTAAGCATTGGCTCTGAATGACCTTTTTCTTCGGTACTCACGGCCAAGGAATTGCTGGTTTCCGATCACCCACCCGACGTTTCCAAAGCGCATGATAACATCGCTGATGAAACCTCCGCTTCCGTTTTCAGTAAACATGCCATTTTGAGATTTACTTCCCTTTTTCATCATGATTTCAATATTCTGCAGCGAGGTAGCTTGTGACACCTGCCAATGGACTCCGTACATCGGATTCACAGAATCCGGAACTTCGGTGAGGTCAAGTTTCAAATTGCGGATCTGGCGGAAGAACTAGTGTGTGTATTAGTTTGATCATTAAATGCGGCGGACGTCTTACGATATTCTAAAGGATGGTCAGCAGAGAATTGCGACAAGTCTTTTGAGTGATGTACCTGGTTGATGTACCATTGGACTCCAGGATCTATTCACCGTTCAGCTGGTGCAAGAAAAATAGGCTTTGATATGACTTACAGTTTGGCGGTGGGCCAGATTCACCAGGAACATATGGATTGACGTCAATCAAAGCATTCAGTGCTGGGCTTTTGAAGTTCGATGCCGCCTTGATTGTAGGTGGCGATAACGCATCTCCGACGAATTGCGTGTAATAGTACTGGATGATAGGTGCACTGACAAGATATTCTCCAGGCTATTAAGTTTAGCCCATTGCGACCATTCCGGGAAAGATTGTGAAGTACAGGAAAGTAGACTAGTGCGCCTAGGGTAGAAGAGGACCCACACTGTGTATTCCAGCCACACCTCGAATCCGTACTGTTGGTTCTGCTAGTAGAATAAATGGCCAGATTAATTGCGACAGTGTCATCGGTTTTACTGCAAGTTTTACAGTCAGCTATCAGCTATCTGTTTCTCAAGGAGAAGAATGTTTCCCCAGGGCTTCAGGTCTTACCCATCTCCTTTTGCGCCATAGTCTCTGACATTACGGAAGAATTCGTACCCAGGAGGGTCTGCCCAAGGCATCTGTCAAGGTCAATAAATATGGGGACATGCGAATTTGTGGAGAGTACTCACGAAACCGTGCCGGAGCTTGGGGTGGCCAAGCCAGTAGTTCCCCTCAGCATGAAATGGTGCTGAATGGAGATTGGCAGCCACTGTTCGATGTGAATTTTACAATCAAGTTTTCCTGTTATATCTGTGACCCACCCGTAACACAGAAAGCTAGTAATGCGGACAAATACTGCACGCAACCAAGGTTGGTCAAAGTCATGGTTCAAGACTTGATGTTCTTGTCCTAAGCAGGTTCATTCGGGCACGAGAAAGAAAACTTCTTGAGTGACTTGATACAACGCCAATTTTTGGCTCTCGAAAAATGCACATGTTTGTTAATAAATTTCGTTCTTGCTCACATGTTACAATTTCAGGGGTGATCGTATATGTGCCACAACTGAATGGTGGCATCAGAGAGGCTAGGTTCACGTATTTTCTTATCACATAATTCCAAGGTTTATCGATATTTCACGAGGTGCATACCCTGCGACAGGTACATGAAGCGAATGTCGAATCGCAGAGGACGCAAGGTGTGGAGATGACGAATCATGTGCATTTCGATGGTGCTCTTTTCTGACCTTCGAGCATGTGTTAGGATTGAGCATAGCCTCCAACCACGTGCTTTCCAAATGATGAACTAGCTTTTTCAATCATTGTCGCCGTGGGCGGAGTCACTTGGAGCGTGGCTGTGCTTCCTGAGATCAGAGAACTTGCACCGGCCAGGCCAAGCTGCTCGGCACCGGTCCGGATTCCGCAACCGACTGCGTCACTCCCACACAATACGGCTTCTTTTTCCGGTCTTACAAGTCATTGTACGCTTCAAGCTCGCTCGCATGCATATAGGTCATGATACAAATTGTTGTATTGTGGGCGCACTGGAACCTCCCCGTGTATTGAACGGGTATCTCTATGTCTTGGGACAAATTGTAAGCGGCGATTGCATCTTCTTGATCCAGAAAGCTTTCAAGGACTGGGTGACGATACAGTGTCCTTGTGTTGCATCTGTATATACCGAATGCCATATTTATAGTTGAAGGGAAAGTACCCGTCTTGCACTTGAATAAATGTATTCCCATATCATTCCAAAGCCAATGAATCGTGACGTGGCTCTTTTCGTTGTTACGTCAATTCAAATCCAGGAAAAGCGGTTTGTCTCTTGGTCCCCATGCAGGAAAACACGTTGGGGCCATGAGCCGTGAAGCCACCTCAACGCATTTGACGATTGTTTCCATCAAGTCTCGACGAGGCAGGAATAGACGTGGCAAGTTCTTCTCCTTCCGGTCAATGAGGAGGTAGCTAAGGCCTCGCCCTCCCCACGTGACTCCTTTCTCAGCCTGTCAAACGCATAGTAACAGAAGGGTTGGGTTGTCGCGTGGACATTCCTTCGTATGGCTGGGGAGCGTGCACTGCCACAATGTGCTTTCCGTCAGATCCTTGTGCGAGGCTTGGCGCTAGCCTCGGCCAATTGCCAACAGCAAAACCTCGAGACGATGTTGGCAGATCCACCGCCAAGGGTGCTATACGACCTCGCGCAAGAACGCCGGCCTCGCAAGATGTTTTCACCCGTTCAAAGGCTTGGTGGTAACAGCCCGCATGCAACATACAAAAGAGATGAGCCCTCGATGCATTTCGATTGCCATCGCATCTTTTGCAAAACTTGAGCAAGCACAAGCAGGGCGCATCATCCGATCATCACATACTTGATAGTTGCATTCTTTGGGGGTGCAACAATGACTGGCGCCATGATGCCTAATCTCCTGACTCTGCTGTTGGCAACCAGCACAGCCGCCCAACTCACAACAACAATCTGGCAGCCTCGAGCCTTCTGGCCTACGGGGAGGCCTATCCTCGCCGCCTCAGTCATCGATGTCAACAATGACAGGACAACGCTTCTCCTGAATTATCGCGAAGACCTTGATTTCGAGGCCATGCACCTTGCTTCTGACTTCAGCTTGACTGTCACCGTGGCATCGACACTGTGGGAAATGTCGACTTTGAATCAATTTTTTGAGAACCGAGTCGAAACCGCGACAGGCGCAGCTACTACAGAGGCTGGAAATGAACAAAAGTATCTCTGTCAGCGCTCGGATGCGGATGCGGATGTTGTATGCACATTGTCAGAGGGAGCAAACATCGCCAGCATCCAAGCATGTTACGATGGAGGGGATGGGTCTGGCACTACACTGTCAATTGGTTATCAATTCCCTTCGGAAGGTACTTCTCTGCCGGCCACTACGGAAATGGTCTATTACACGGTTTCCAGTTACCTGCCCAGTGCCGCTCCAGATTGGTGCACGATTGAGGGATCCGAAGTTCCCGAAAGTGCCAGGTACCAGGAATTCAATATGCAGGATGACTTGATTGCAACTTTCTCGGTCATCATCACTGCGGGAGAGGAGAAGCTGAGCGCAACTACTGGAGCAGCCGCCAGCACCACACAGGCCACTGCCACTTCTGGAGGAGCAGGCACAGGTGCATCGGACGCTACCGGTCCTACAGGGACTGAATCAGGGCCAGTGGAGCATACAGGAGCAGCTGCGCCAATGAAAACGGCGGTGCCAGCTCTCGCTGGTCTGGGTGCTGCAGTGGCAGCCTTCATCCTGTAGAACTTGGACAACGAGTAGGCTTTTAATCTTCGGAATGGGCATGATCGGATTGAGGAAAGGGTATTACACTTATACTATCCTTTTGCCTCTTTCTTCATGTTTTCTCGACTGCCCTCTGCCGGTCAGTTTTCTCTCATTTGGGAGTCTCTGTCTATAATCGCACGTGCATAGGACTCGCTCTATTATGCGGCTTAGAATTCACCCTGCATAGCACAAGAGGCACATGCCCTCCCAATGAAAGTGGAATCCTCCCCAGCTTGTTGGCGTCCCAGAATATGCCAGTCCCGTTTTCATGACAAAAAAGACCCGATTTCAAGATGTGCGATCAACGGCGTCCTGGACCTCGGCTGCTGTATCCCTCGACTCAGCTACTATACACTCTACACCGTTGCGATCCTGCAGTTTGGAACGCCATGGAGATGTTTTTCGCGAGAATCTCTGTATTCAGTGCCTTTTGCAGTGGATAATTGACAAATTGTGCTGTTTTCCAGCGGATAAAGCTCTCTTTGCACCAAGCGCCCTATCTGGGGCAGGACAATCAATCATATAATACCTTGGTATTGGAGTTTCTTCAAAGACGAGTCTTTGGCTGGATGAGAGGCCCGCTGCGTAGGCACCGTGGAAAGTCTTCAATCAGCATAAGGACCTACAGATGATTCTAGCAAGGCAAGACAGAGAGACTCCTTGAAGGATCCATACTCGTCTACTCAGCACCTTGATAAACTTCCGCTCTGCGCCAAGATTCCCAGACGAAGGAAGTCTTTGCCAAATACCCTCTTTATCGGAGCGGAAGAGCTATGCCCAGCTCTAAACAGTCCCATGGCTCCTCGAATACTTGTCTTCTTTGTTCAGCGTTCGGCATCTCCATCCCTCCAGTCGTACGAAATGGCCACGTATTTGTAGCATTGAGAAACTGTACATCGTAGCAAGACTCCAAGGGTGGGGATTGTCACGTTGCCCAAGCATAATATCAGGACGTGTATCGTGTCGTTCCGAGGTAGCCGCTAGTGAGGAGAGGTTTGTGGGCGCGTCATGGGGTGCTCCGCTTTGAGCTTGTATATAACAAGCCATCGTCTAGTGCTTCCCCAGAACACATGGGATGTTGTGGGGTGACCATGGCCCACCTGCGGCGCGTATGAACGATGCTGCGGTCGTGAGAGCTACGGCCGAGGTTCGGATACCTTCGGGCTTGGCAAAGTCCCGCGTCGATCAGGCCCTGTGGCGTAGGTGCACAACATAGTCATGTCAAGTATCATCAACGCTCTTCTCATCTGTCGCGGTACCGACTTTATTCCAGTGCCAAAGCCTACTCGTGACCATGTGATTGTTCACCTAGCTATATCTAGACACCCGTCGGCTCCAAATGCTTGACCCTGATTAAATTGAGGTTATATAACGATGGACAGCAACCAGAACCATCGTTGAGTTTATGGGAAAGCCATCTTATTCTCCATTTTACCTTTCTCTAAATTTGAGAAAAGCAAAGATATCAACCGAGATGCAAGAACTTGAGGCTAACCTTGCTACTCCAAGAAGATCGACATCTGTATCAGTAAGCCGTTATCCGTTCAACACCACAAGTACAGACAAACGGCCTATCAGTGGAAATTAAAAGAAATTATGGCAAAGATCCTGTGGGAGGTGTGAAGAATGATACTTTAAAGCCAACGGCAGTGTAAGAGATGGCAGAAGGGAGGCATCACGAGATCAAGAAGGGAGTGAATCAAGAGACATGCAACTTTTCGATTAGACATTAGCTGTTCCTCTCAGAACAGCATTCAGTTCGACTTTTTGTTTTCCAACGCCTTCCCAAACCCTCCTGGTATATAACTTCGCAGAACAAGAAAACACTTTTGATGGCCCATCCTCATGGCCCCACGTTCCTCAGGTCCCCGATCCTCAAGCTCGGGTCCTTGGACTACCGGCTCTCGACTCCGGCCCTCGACTCCATGATTTCCCCGTACTCCTCCACTCGAATTGCTGGCCGGCAGATCCGTTTGGCGTAGAATTTGGTGGTGTGGATGTCGGTGGTGGTTGCTGGGATGGCTTATTGGGTGCTGCGGAAGCCCTGGCCGTAGCAGATCTGGTAGGCGGCGTTGACGCTCCTGTGGTGCTCGGCCACGGCGTGCTTGACGTGCTTCCACATCTTGTGGACGGAGCCGGTGGAGTGCTTGCGGCTGCCCTCAACAGAGGGGCGGGGAGTGGGAGAAGCAGCGCGGGAAGACTGGGTAGACATGGTGTCGGTTTGTGGTGTGAAGCTTCGATTGGCTTTGATTGAAAGCGGAAGATGGTTTTAGGTGGAGAGATGGAATGCTTTGTAGCTTGAGAGGCTTTGAATTGCTTTGCTGAATGATGCTAGTATTCGGACGCCGAAGCTGCCCCTATATATACGCTCTGAAAAGTTGAGTTTTTTTTTTCCAACATTCTTCAAGATCCTTCCTTTGCATCGTGAGACCAACACTGACGCCACACCGATGGTGCAACGCATCGTGAGTCTGAGCAAACCCTGGACCTTGGCCTGCAGGAACCACACTGGTAGACGGGCAAGCCCGACGGAAAGCGCAGATCCTGTCCGACAATACCTGACGTCACGCAGACTAACGGCATCTCTCAGGTTTTCGCGTCTCGAAATCACCCGTTCGGGTCAGGTGCGCGGTAGTGGCAAGAAAATTACATGACTGAGCGACTTTGGAGGCATAGCGCGTATTGAGCAGATCAGGTTCCATCGGCGTCAATATTATGGACCCACCGGGCGAGAATTTTCAACGCAGAGCCGCATCACCAACAACGTGACAAAAGGACATCATTGACACATCGAAAAGCCGTTAACGGCAACGCCTTTGTCATAGTGGAATGGTGCGCTAATTTGCGAGCATGGTGTGCTCCATGTGAAGGAAAATTTCGTCTCATGGCCGCGCTAATCCTTCCCATTCGCTGGCCTCTTCGAAATGTGCCTCGCTTGGCAGGCAGTCTTTTGTTCCCCGGCGTCACACGTGTGGAGTTGAGGTTTTTTGCCCGGTCAACAGGATTCTATTCCGACGGAAAGCCAGAGTCTAGACGGCCAGAGTCTGGTTTCACGGGGAAGAATTTTTCAAAAGTCGACTTGTGTTTCAGGGGCCGCTGCGTAGACTTGGTAACGAGCTGCGCAACCAACAGCACAGTCGCTTCTAGTCTCCCGATCGCTTTGCCGTGCGCTCGTGTGCTATTTACAGTTTGCGGGTTTTGAGCTCCAGGCCGGCGCAGCTGACTTTGGCTTCTCTGGTCGCCAACACGGTGCTTGTGCTGTCCAAGGGTCACTGTTCCAGAATTATGGGCTTTTCGGTCACATTCACCTCAACAGTAGCATGCAACACTTGACCGCTGGAATGGCGGAGTATCTCCTGATTGGGATCTCGAGCGTGATCGATCACGCTTCATGTGTTGTGCGATTGCATAATGATTACACCACAGCGCTTAACTTGCGGACTCGTGATGCCGGTTTTCAGGAGCTGAGAGGTTCACGTTTGTTGAGCGCTTCTTCCAACAGGCTACGGGAATTGGCATCCCTCGTCCAGCAAGCACTACTTTGGGTCGTGGTAGCTCTCCCGAGTTCCCGCAAGCACCATGCCAGTCCATTGCCTCAGCTCGGGTCAATGGTTCACTCCAATCGCCTTCCGCAAGACGTTCACGCTCCAACGCCGCTCCTGAGGTGAGGTGAAGTCTCCTAACCCATGTGGGCACCGCCTTGGCGCGATGATCGCTGGCTTGATTGAGAGCCAGTCAATTTAAGTTTTCGAATTTTATGACTCTTAGCGCCGTGTTGCTGGCTCCAGCCATCGAGAAAGCCTCATCCAGACTGCGTGAATATCCCTCAAGTGGAACATCATTTCCCGAAGGGAAACATCGTCGGCCATCGTGACCGCCATCAGTCATTTCTGGGCCCCATTTCCCGTCGGGGTGACGATCCAGCATTCCCACTAATTACGTTGACTCAAGAATTTCGAATTTAGTGGATCGTTTGAGAGCCCTACCCAACCTCTCTTTGCGCTTTTCTGCATGAAAATGATTACTTTAATTAGTAATTTTCGCATTGCGCTTTAATACTTGACTTCCTTTGCACTGAGGACTCGCTGGGACACAAAGAGTCAAATTGTACATTTTCAGTATTTGCTGCAAGATCCTCGCCGTCAGTTTCCCACGCTCGCTTCTAGAGTTGTTGTTCGAATAGCAAATTCCAGCATAGCTCTGTCTGCTCTGTCTCGCCCCTAATCACTTCGATTCTTGTCACTAGCCTCAAACAGATTTCTTGAATACTAGGGCAGGATTTTGCTACTGCAACACTAGGATATCCCTCCCCCAACATCAGGCACATAGATCGGTTTCTGGTCAACACGATATCTCCTTGCACCTGACCATTTTCTACATGCAGAATCATCAATGAGATAGTTTCATCATACGAAAACCTTCAAGATTCAATAATGTATATTTTCCCATCATCTACTTACATACCCCTCTTCAACCAGGGCCAAAAGGCCCCGCAGCACGCATCAGTCCAGCCCAAGCAGTTCACAACGCACTATCCAGCTTACTCATAAATACTTCCTCTATAGCCTTCAAATGTGCCGGTTCTGATGTCATGCTAGCCATGAGGTAGATCACATTGCCCAGGATGCGGGAGTGTACCCTAGGTTCACCCTCCCTAGCATCCTTGAGCAAAGCATCGCGAAGACCAATAGAAACAGTCGACGTATAACCTGCCACATTGTTAGCGAATCCTTTCGCAGTCGCACAGCTACACTCATTCTTACCCGATCCCGCATTATCCCTCAGTGACACCGCAAGTACAGAGCCAATTGCAATGACCCCATCCACGCGGGCATGGTGCGAAATCTTCTCGACGAAGCCTTTGGACCACATGCTCCATGTCTTATCCTTGTTCGTCTTCGCGCCTTCTGGAGCTTCGACTCCGTTTTTCCAGGACTGCCTGTACCCTTCCCACTTCTCCGATGCCGACAATTTTTCCATATCCATCAAACTCTTCCTGGCGACATGGCACCCAATTGGATGTGCAGTGTAGCTGTGCCCATGCAAGAGAGCCTCAGCCTTCTCGTCGCCCCAGAACGCTTGGAAGATGCTGTCGCTGGCCAGCGTGACACTCAACGGAAGCAAGCCGCCAGTGAGAAGTTTCGCATGAACGGAAATGTCGGGGTCGACCTGAAGGAAGGAAGCCGCGCTGGGGCGTCCGAGACGATACAGGCCAGTGAAGACTTCGTCAAATATGACGGGTAGACCTGACCAAGCCTTTGCATCGCTTTGCTCAACGCTCTCTGATGCCCCAAAGTTGTATTCCCGCACAACTTTGACAAGAGTCTGTTGGAAAAGAGGGTCGCTGTCGAAAACGTTAGATAAGCTTGCTCGATAGAGGAGGGCATGCACTTACACAAGGATCATACCTCCCGCGCCGAGAATGACTGGCTCCATGAGCAAGGCGCCAAACCGTCTCTTCTCTTGCCCTACGAGCCTTTCCAAAACCGACTTGATGTAATTTGCATACTGAGGCGACTCGACTCGGGAACCAAAGTCGAGAACCTCACCCAGAGTCTCAAATGATCTAGTCGGACCAAAATCGGATTCCATGCCAGCAGGAGGTTCGACAACCCATTTGCCTTTGTGCATCTTCACGGTGGGGTAGTCGAACCAATAACCACGACCGCGGTACCAGTCAACCTTTTTGTTGTAGACGCAAGGCTCGGAAGCGTCCATGGCCCCGATTGTATCTCCATGGTAACTTCCTTTGAGTCCGAGGACGCCTATTTCATGCTTTGAACCATCCCAGTCGTATTTCTTGCATGCGGCCCTCAAACCCATCTTTATGGCGACTTCTACAGCGGTGCTCCCGTCGTCGGTGTAGAAGCATTTGGTAAGGCGGGGGTTATTGAGCTTTTCAAGCAATTCCTCGGCAAGGTATAGGGCAGGTTGGTGTGTAGCTCCAGCAAACATGACATGACCGTACCTCCCGGCTGCATATGCTGTCGCCAATGCAAGTTGAGAGTTGCCGTGTCCAAGTCCTTGGGTCCACCACGAAGCCGAGCCATCGAAAGCTGGGTACAGTCTGGAAAGCTCTTCCTTTGTCTCGACTTCGGTTTTCAGAACTTGGAAAAAGTCGCCGTGTGCCGAGTCAAAGACCAAGATGTCTTGTGGCTTTTCTACCGTCTTGTGTTGCGTGAAAGGGTGCCAGATGGATTTATGTGTTCGGGTGGCTAAGCTGCCCAGAATGGTGTTGCGGTCAGAGTTCCGGTCCACTAGGTGCGTACCAACGTCCTCAATCGGGCCATTTTTACTCTGATATTCATAGTAACTTTGCATCAAATTCTTCTCTTCCAATTCAGTGCAGCCTTTGAGATTGGGAATCCAGGGAAGTTCGAATGTCTTGATGTTGATTTTGTCGAAGTAGTCTTTTAGATAGGCCGCATTCTCATATTTTCCTTTGTCATCAAAGCATATTACGGCCTCGATGTCGTATCCGCGGACTGTAAGTGATTCTGCTGCTGAGATGGTTGATGAGATACCACCAAGTCGGTGGTCGCCAACGAGAACAACGGGTAGACGTAGTGGACGGTATGCATCGGCTTGAGGTACTCCGGAAGGACTGGGGCTCAGTACTCCACCGGCAGTTTCAAGAATACCCAGTCCTTTGCCCGAATTGCCGATGGAGAGTTTTTGCGCATAGTCATTCAGTATGGTTGCAATTTGACTGTTCAGATGGTCGTCGCCAGGCTAGGGGTTTGTTAATAAAAAGGATCTTCATAGAAAATGTGGGCAACACACATATACGCTCGATCTTGCGGCGACATGAGGGCTCACAGGGTCCTGATACTGGAAGATAGTCCTCACGGGGGCACGAGCGTACCTTCGCACATACCTTGGTGTGTATTAGCAACTCGACCGTATGGTTATTGCTTTTCCAGGAAAAACAAAACAAGACTCACTGTTCATCTGCCTCGTCCAATGGTCCGGTAGAGACTGGCTTGATGTATTGCACATCCCATTTTGGCCTGCGGGCAAAGTGGGCTCCTAGTAGGGTGGAGAAGACGGTTTTCCCGACACCAGTGTTAGCACCATACACCTGCACTGCGAGAAGATGCCTCCATAACCCGGAGGGATTCGTCGCCATTTGCGAAGGAGCGACAGGACCTCAATGGCAAATGGCGGCACCACGAAGATGAAATCGACCTCGGGATGACACTGTCAGGGCGTCGTTTAAATTAGCTTTCCGGGCAGCACTAGAGCCCTGGAGGGGAAGATAGACCAATCTATTTCGGGCTAGCGCGGTCTTGCGTGAGAGTTCCAAAGACGAGAGTCACAACGGGTACATGCTTTCTGAGCAAGTCCGATATCGGCAAAGTCCAGCTTTTGATTTGGATGCCTATTCATAGAGAAAAAGCAATGAACTTTGAGTGAGCAATCACGACAGATGCCTCTACGGCCTCAAAATTGGCCACCTCCGCACCATCCGGCGTCAAAAACGCCAACCTGGCCCTTTCGCAGATCCCCCATTGCTAGATCGGACGTGCGCTCGCAATTTAAACCGGTTTGGAGGATGAATTGACCCACCGGATAGAGAAAAACGGGGGCCTTCGCAAAGCTAGCTTGGTATCACTTCGATCTTGGCTTGGAATGGTGCAGCACAAAAGCATTGATATCACAGTTTACGCATTGGTTTCCCCTCACTGTCCGAGGCTTTGAGCACATTTTACAGAAGGCTTTATGTAACGCCAACACAGCCTCCGTTCCGCCGGCCACAAGCCCTCCGCAGTCCATTCAAAATTGGCACAATCGGTTGTTGAGAGCACTAACCGCTTTCATCGCACATCCCCTGTCACCTGCAGCCCAGCTACCCACCTTCCCATTACAATTACTGAATCTCCGCCGCCAGATCCCAGAGAGCTCTGGATATTCAATTGTACCATTTCCACCCCATCTCTTCCCAAAGTTTCCGCTATATCCTTTGCCAAAAAGGATACACATACAATGGCCCCTCCAAGCCCCCCCTCCCCCTCCCCCTCCCCCCTCGAATCAAAACTAAACACCCACCTCACCCGCCGCGCGGCCACCTCCACCCTCCGTACCCTCACCCTCCCCACCCAAACCACCGACTTCTCCTCCAACGACTTCCTCACCCTCTCCCGCTCCCCGCTGCTCAAGAGCGCCTTCCTCGGCGAACTCTCGGCCTCAGGGCTACCCCTCGGCAGCGGGGGCTCGCGGCTGCTGGACGGCAATTCGCGGTACGCCGAGGCGCTCGAGGAGGAGATTTCGAGCTTCCACGGCGCCGAGGCGGGCTTGCTGTTCAACTCGGGGTTCGATGCGAATGCGGGGTTTTTCGCTTGTGTGCCGCAGGGGGGCGATGTGGTGGTGTTTGACGAGCTGGTGCATGCGAGTGTGCATGATGGGATGAGGTTGAGTCGGGCGGCGGGGAGGGTGCCGTTCAGGCACAACGATGTGGGGGATTTGAGGGCGGTTTTGGGGAGGTTGGTAAGGGAGGTGGAGGGGTTGAGGGAGGGTAAGTGTCATGTTATTGTTGCGGTCGAGGCGGTTTATTCCATGGATGGGGATGTGGTGCCTTTGAAGGAGGTGGTGGAGGCGGTTGAAGAGCTTTTGCCCGATGGGAGGGGGTATGTGGTCATTGACGAGGCTCACTCGACGGGCGTGCTTGGTCCGCAGGGGAGAGGGTTGGTGTGCGAGTTGGGGCTGGAGAAGAGGGTATTTGCGAGGTTGCATACCTTTGGGAAAGCTCTTGCTTGCAATGGAGGTGAGATGTGCCTCCATTCATATACCCACGATCCGGTTATTGATAGCTGTAGCAATTATACTTGGGAGCCCACTCCTCCGACACTACCTGATCAACTATGCAAGGCCCCTGATCTACACCACTTTCATGTCATATCCTGCATTGGCAGCAATAAAGGCATCGTACTCATTGCTGAAGTCGGGAAAAACAGTGCCAGTAAGGCGAATGCTCCATCATCATCACAACCTTTGTTCTGACACCCTGTTTAGCTCGCAGCCCACCTTCACTCTCTCATCGAAACTCTATTCCTCGAGTTGCAATCGATCCAGTGTCCGGCATTCCGAAAGCTTCTGACAGTACCTGTTTCACGGCCTGAGTCGCCCATCTTCTCCATTCAACTCGAAGAGCCCAAAGTGCTGGCGAAATTCCTCCAGGACCGGGGCATGATGGTAAGGGCGGTAGTACCACCCACAGTCCCAGAAGGTACATCCAGGGTCAGAGTCTGCCTACATGCTGGTAATACAGAATCCGACATCAGGAAACTTGTGGAAGCCCTTGGAGACTGGTGTCTTGAGCGACTACCTGTATACGACACGGAAGAGAGCAGGGCAACACGTGAATCGAAAAGGAGAGCAGACTTCGTCGGGGCGCGGCTATAGGCTAGCGGCCGTAAATCCAATTCTATTTTTCGGGCTTTTCTAGATACCAGGCTGGTCATCAGAGGTTCACGTCTAACAATTCAAAAGTGGCTCAAGCGCTTGCGGTGGGTTGCGTGGTGGAAGCAGGAGATCCCGCCACAGCAGGCTCAATCTGTGCCTTCTCAGCAATGTCTTGCTTTCCTCCCATGGTCTCGTCGCTCTCCATGGGCCTCAGTCCCCACTTTTCAAACATGGCCTTGTCTTCCTCCCAGCCATTGCAGGCGGTGGTCAACATCTTCTCTCCGGTGAAAACGGCGTTAGCTCCAGCCATGAAGCACATCATCTGTTTCTCCTCACGCATCGTGTGTCGGCCTGCAGCGAGACGGATGATGGTCGTAGGTAGGACCAGACGCGCAGTCGCAATGGTTCGCAGGATGGCATCAAACGAGATGGCTTGGCTCTCACCAAGGGGAGTACCTTTGATGGGGACCAGGGCATTTACTGGGAAGGATTCCGGGTGTGCCGGGAGGGTAGCGACAGTGTGGATCAGACCCACATGGTCCTTTGCCTTCTCGCCGAGTCCCAGGATGCCACCAGTGCAGACATGGATGCCGGCTTGTTGTACATTGTTGATGGTAGCCAGGCGTTCATCGTAGGTGCGTGTGGTGATGACGCTCGGGTAGTGCTCTCGCGAAGTGTCCACGTTGTGGTTGTAAGCAGTAAGGCCAGCGTCCTTGAGCTCCTTAGCCTGTTCCGCATCAATCATGCCGAGGGTGACGCAGGCTTCCATGCCCAGGGCTCGCACGCCCTTGACCATTTCTTTTACATTCTTCAGGTTAGTCTTGCGACCACGCATGTCTCGCCAGGCAGCGCCCATGCAGAAGCGCGAGCTGCCGTTTTCTTTTGCAACGCGAGCGGCCTCGAGGACAGCGTCCACATTGACCATTTTGGTGGCCTTCAGACCAGTGTTGTAACGCGAAGACTGAGCGCAGTAGCTGCAGTCCTCGCTGCATCCGCCCGTCTTGATGTTCATGAGAGTGCACATCTGGATGGCGGCGGGGTTGTGGAAGCGACGGTGAACAGTGGCCTTTCATCCGTAAATACAAAATCCCCCGCGCACACAGTGGGAAAGACGGGACGAAAGAAAGCGGCATACCGAAGCATAGGTGAGCTCGATCAGCGAGGTGTTGTAGACCTCTGAAATCTCGTCGCGCGTCCAGTTGTTCCTGGGCGCGGTGGCCTGCACGGCATCCTGAAAGACTGAGCCGGTGGGAGCTGCAGGGGATGACTGTTGAGCCGAGGGGTGGACGGGAGTGTCCAGCACTGTGCTAAAGGGCCGTGTGGTGGAATGGGCGCGGGTGAATTGGCGGGAGGCCAGGCCAATTGGGCGCCACAAGCTGGAGGGAGCCATGATGCGGGAGAGGGCTGCTGGAGTGGTGAAGGATGCCAGGCACAGGTGTCGTCCACGGCCGTATATGATGGGTTAAATTGCGGGCACTCAACAGCTTCCATGGCGCCGTGTGAAGCCGTCGGCGTCAGGGTCTAATCGAGGGGCCGCCATTGGCCGTGGCAGCCCCGCACTATAGCAGCAGCTAGGCGATGTGATGTCGGGGGGTGGTGGGTGGTGGTGGGCGGAGCTGGTTGGTGGTGCCCAGGTGGTGGGGGGCCGGCCGAGATCAGCGGAAGGGCCCCAGGCACGGCGGCACCGCCTCGTCGCCTCGCTGGCCCGTGACCACGCGTTTCCAGTAAACCTCGCGAGCCCCAACACCATGAGTCCAGCGCGACGCGAGCCCCATGTGTCGTTTTGAGCTGCTGAGCGTCGTCATTGTCTTC
Source organism: Corynespora cassiicola (assembly GCA_022059125.1). NCBI lineage: Eukaryota > Fungi > Ascomycota > Dothideomycetes > Pleosporales > Corynesporascaceae > Corynespora > Corynespora cassiicola. Next base: position 3,243,646 of record JAEUWY010000006.1, on the reverse strand, counting down.
GCCCAAAAGCACCCGCTCCGCCGCCAACAGCCGCCACCCGACTGCCCGCCGCCCGTGTCCGCCTCCCCCCGCCCATGCTCCACGAAATCCTCCTCTCGCTCTCCGGGCACCCCTCGTCGCTCTTCGATGCCCGTCCGGGCTCGTCGCACGTGACCTCCAGCCCGGTAGCCCTGCTCTCGCCCCCCGAGGCCGAGCTGTTGTCGTCCCTGGGTCATCTGTCGCGTCTGCATCGCCGCACACGCGACCATGTGGCCAGGATAGCAGCCGCCCATCCCTCCACCATCTGCAGGGCCGTCGCCACCGCCATCACTTCTCACCATCTCGAAAACTTCCAGCAGAAAGTGCTAGATGTGGAGCGTCGCATTCTCAAGCAGGATGCTTCCACGGTGGGCGCCTACAACATTGTGCCGCTGGCCGGCATCGTCGGCGAGTTTTCCGAATGGACGAGACTGATGGACTGGCTGTGGGACACGAGCAACTTCATCCTGTCACCAGATGCACCCAAGAAGGCCGAAGGCAGCCATCCCAAAGGAGCCTCTGGCGCTGAGCTCATAGACCGGCTACGCACCGAAGCCCAGACTGGATATCCCGACATTGAGAGCGCCGCTCTTCACTTGGGAACCATCGCAGAAACCTCATGGCTGCGCCAGCTCTCTACCTGGCTTCTGTATGGCCGTCTCCCAGCCTTTGGTTCATCCGACTTTTTCGTCTCCATGGAAGACGAGGAAGACCTCTCCTTCGCCCTCAACCACAAGCTGCTGCCCAAGTTTGTGACCCGCCAGACAGCTTCATCCATCCTATTCATTGGCAAGTCTCTCAATCAGATACGCACACTACCATCTTCATCCAAGGCTTTGGCCAGCTCAACATCCGCTTTGTCTGAGCTCGAATTATTGCCTGTGCACGTGGAGCACCTAGCGGGAGTCACGGCTCCCATCTCTTCGGCCAAGCTGTCGGAGGCGGTGGCTAATATTCGATTGTCCTTGTCACGCAACCTCTTGCAAAATCTCCTGCCGCGCGAGAAGATCATAGAAATCCTTACTGTGCTCCACCAATTTTTCCTCTTAGGTCGGGGCGAGTTTGCCATGACTCTGATTGCAGAGGCCGACGACAGGCTACACTCTCGGCATCGTGCACCGCCTCAGAGTAAAGCCCACCAGGGCATTCAAGGAATACTCTTGAAGGAGGCGGAGATCAATCATACCCTGTCTCGGGCATTCTCCGTGCTGTCAACCCTGGGTGGCGAAGACGACCACACGGATGATATCCTTGACCTCGCTACTGATCTACTTCATCTCAGTGTTAACAGCTCATCAAGCCATCGGCCTGGAACCCCCGGTCGTGCAAAAGAATCGTCCTCGCTGTTGCCCCGTCTTGCCAAAGTTTCTTTCGATGATGTACTGCTGTCGGCACCCACACAGCTTACAATGGACATCCGCTCACCCCTCGACCTATTCATGAACAAGGCAGATCTCGAAGTGTACACCGCCATCAATTCCTACCTGATGGGTGTTCGTCGAGCACATTTACATCTCGCTCAACTGTGGAAACATAGCTCCATTCGGAGAGATCATCCACCGCCTCCAGGATACGCGTTCAGTAACTCAGCCGCCGGCAAGGATATCCTGCGCAGACGCCGACAACGTACGAATGTACGCACCCGGGAGATGCGCAAGGTCTGGGCTACATGTTCAGCCGCCATATTTTTCCTTTCAGAAAGCGAAGGCTACTTCCTGGGCGAAGTCGTGCAAGAATCATTCAAACATTTTCTGCGATGGATCACAGGTGTACAGGAGCAGCAGCCAACTGTGACCCGCCCCGGCACCCCCACACCCCCGAGCCCAGTCTCCCAATTCCGCAAATCGACCGCCCAAGAGAAGAAACAGCACGATCCCGAAGCCCTCTCGCTCGCCCATCGCCGCTTCCTCTCTTCAGTCGCCTACTCGCTACTCCTTACAGATCAGACCTTCACTCAGGCCGTGCGGTCACTATGCACTCATGTGGACGAACTGGTCGCCTACATCACGCGTCTCCAGGCCATCCGGCAAAACCTGGATTTGGAGGAGGATGACGGCGTCGAGGACTTTACGAGGAACTACAAAAAGGAAGAGAAGGATGTCAGCTTGGAGCTGGACCGTGCTCGGAGGCGTCTAGATAGCGACCTGAAGACGCTTGTCGAGAGGCTGCGAGAGCTCGATTCGGAGCGCGTGGGCTCTTCTGGGCCGAGTCTGATTGGTGCGGGGATCAGAGAAGAGGGCGAGTATGAGCCATTCAAGGCTGGAGGGGTGGACCGGTTGTTGATGAAGTTAGATTGGGGGGGTGAGGATGAGGAAGAGGAGATTGAGGATTTGCTGTGATTGGGTTGAGAGCAGATGCTTGGATGAGGTGTATGATTGGACGGCTCATGAATAGAATTTGGACAAGGGTTGTTAAAAACAAAGGTTGCTTTCTTCATGATTGATGGATTTCAAGGGTGCAATGATGTTCAGCGTGCTTGAAATACTGGATGACTGGGCCTACATCAACCTGTCGAACAGTCACGTTAAAGCATAATGATATAGCGGGCCTGAGCCTGTATCATTATACCCATTCTACAGTACTTTGGATCATATAATGATGTTGTTAGCACTATTTCCTGTTCAGCCTGCAATGGATATGCTTAATTCATTGTTCACCATATGTCTGGGTGGTAGTTCCAGCTGAATGAGTCAGACTTTCTGAAACAAAGCATATCTTGGCCAATCAAACCTCTGTCTAAATATCCTCCAACTGGCCACACACCTCATCATATTCTTGGGTGTTACATCACAAATCAATTAAATCCTAAAATTTTGCCATTATTGTCCATCCAAAAAGTGGGTGGGAGGCAACACGTGGTCATTTCATCGACTGTCAAAGTCCTATTCCGGTCCTTTATTCCCTCTTACGGATTTACATTGATCCAGTTGAACAGATTTGGCTCTCTAGCAGCAATGGCGGAAATCCACTCTGATGCCACATACTCATCTGACTTATTCGTTTCCTGGGCCCAGAATCGATTGAGCTTGTACAAGTATGATATTTTCTCCAAGATGTCTTTGTATCCCACCACGGTGACGTTCGGTGGGCTTACTTTGTTACATTTGATTCGTTCAAGTTGTACTTTGACCTTTTTTCGTGGAAATTTCCGATAGAATCCTTTGAAACAGTATTCAGTCCTCCTGTGATGTTACCTTCTTTCGCGACATCTTTTTCAAGCTGCTCCACGTTGTTCCCAACATCAGGGTATCCACGCGTCTCTGGATATAAACCACCTACAAGAAATATGGTATGTTTTAAGTTATCTTGTTTTGTTAATCGAAAGGATGCTGAGGAAGGATCGCATATACCACGTTTTTGAAAAAAGGATTGTCTGCCTTGGCACTGCATGTAATCCTTGAGAAGCGCCTCAAGCTTTGAACAGCGGCTTTTGTGAGAACCTGATTCAGGAGTCATAGAGTTGACCACTATATTGATTTTAGAGCCCGGATAATCTTGAACGGCTTGCACAATCATCAAAACAGTGTGCGGACTAGGTGTATGAATGATAGCAAATACATCTTGCTTCTCTTGTTGCTTGTTTCTCTTGTTGCTTGTTCTCCATCGTGAACGTTCCAGGCTTTTCGGTTGTGGAGATTTTGATAACGAAAACTTTGAAGAAATATTAGTGTTGATCAAGCGAATTTCATGAAATTTTGTGGTTTTATACTTTGTAGTGACCAAATTTTGCCACCTTTTATGACTCTTGGCGGCGAAATTGACAGCCATAACGATGCATGAGGCAAGTGATTGTTTGCGGCGTCATTCATGGATCTTTCTTGGTTTACCATAGGGATCACGAGGTGATAGATGAGGCGAAAAATCTCCAGCTGCACCATTCCTAAAACTAAAGAAAGGAAGCCAGACATCATAACGTTATACAATCGACTTGTTTCAGGGATCAGGCCTATTACAAGAATCGATAGAAAACAATTTAGCATCTTTTTGATGAGATTTAGTGAGGTCCGTCATATCGATTTGGTGGTTTCTTCGGTTATGGGGATATGCCTCGGGTGCTGTTTTGAAGCAGCTTTGCGGTTTTTAGGACAATAGCAAAAGCGTTCTTTTAGATCTTGCCGCTCTTGAAGAGAAATATAAATGTGATTCTTGGGTGAATAGATACGCCACATATGTTCAGCGAAGACATTCCAGCTCATGAATTGAGGAAGTGAGAAATTACGTATGTTCAATGATGAGGGATTGGCTAGTCGTGAATCCTTAGGAAGTGAACCAGGATTTTTCTTAAAGGGAGTCGTTTAATTAAATAATCTATGGGATTTATTTTAAAAAAAAATCAATGCCAGATACCAGCAGGGTAGAACCTGTATCGTTGGTGCGGCTTATGAACGCGCATGGTTAGGTTTACTCCTGACCTGATCCTCACTGACTACCACCCGCGTCTTTCCCCATCTAAAGTCGTTCAACTTGTATAGCGAGTACATTTGAACCGTAAATCCTATCATCGGCCCAAACATAACGCACATGAATGCGCCGATGATAAACTGAACCGCTTCGATGAAGCTTCGAGGGGAGATGAAAACAATGGAGAAATCCCAAAGTTGGCGAATCAAAACGAGCACGAAGAAAATATGCCGGGTTCTGCGATCGAAATCCTCCCCTAAAATTCTGAGATCAGCTACCGTTCTTTACCAAAAACTTGATGAGACTTACGGATAAATTTTGCGAAGAACATTGAGAGATTCAAACTCCAATTCATCACAGCCGATGCCGCAGCTATCCTTTCCAGCCAGATAGAAGTATTACGAATAGCCAACATGCTGTCGCTAGTCATTGGGCCCAGAGTCCATCGACGGCGTTGGCTGAGGAATACAGGATATGTTTGGGGCACAGAGGTATAAGCGCGAGCAGTCAGACACTGGCGCGTTTCCACGCTTGTATCTCCGTCGAGAACCAAACAAACATGATCTCTGTCCTCGCTCATCATAGATCGAATAGTTCGAAAGAGGCCGTCCGTTTCTCTTGGATAATAGCCGAATCGCTTGAGAACTTCGTCTCCGCAAGTGCTCTCGACAACGCGAAGAATCTGACAGCAACCAGGAAGGCAAGTCACCTTCCTGGTCGTGAGATTCTGCCGCAAACGACGGCGGTATTGACCAATGGCGTACTCTGCGTTCTGGTACAGATAAGGAAGGGAGAACCGGCTCGTAGATGAAAAGTCAGCAAGGATGTACCCACAAACTCCCACGACCTGCTCGCCCTCCCTCGCAGTTTGCATCAGATTGAAGACACACTCTTCGTCAAATCTGGTATCTGCATCCATACCAACGACGTATTCCACGGAGAGCATCGAGTTATCGATGAGGAATTTGCTCCATTTCTGGAACAGGTCCGATGAGATGATTCCGGGGGATTCTATCGTGTCGCGAAGGTTGAACTTGTGCAGAAACGATCGAGCGAGGATGATACCATCTCTTTTTCCTCGGTTTTCTTCTTTGATGATGCAAAACACTTTCAGACCCTTGAACTCTCCCGTAACAACCTCAGCATTCATCTGTGTGTCATCCCAAGCAGTGTAAGCCGATCGCATCTTGATGCTAGACGGAGATTCGATAATATCCTCAGTGAGATGTTCGGCTGTCGTTTTAGTCATGCCTTTCCCCTTGCATCGGCCATCGCAAACGATGACGACTGCCTTCCTATTGCCATCAAGATGTTTTTGGTCAGCCAGTGAATTCAAAGAGTTCATCAACTCTCCGTATGACTCGTTGTAGCAAGGAAGAAGGTAAACGAGGTTCTCCAGTTTCTCTGGAATTTTCGGGACTCGTGGGTTCGCCCGACGAATTATATAAAATACAACGACCAGGAAAATCTCAGTACAGTCGATGAGCGGTCGGAGTATAGTGATTGGTAAGAGTATCCAATAATATTTGGAGAACTTGGTAGACATATACGCCAAGGTGAGGCTATGAATTTCGAATCAGCTACTGCACACTTCAAGGCTACCAAGGGATGATTATACTAACTTTATCGTAAAGAAGAAAAAAAGGAACACATGTTTCTCCCACTTTAATCGCTGTGCATTCACTGTAGGAAGATGCTCGATCGTTGACCGCAGCTTTCGAGACGAGAAGGACAAGGTTCTCTTTCTGAGAGTTGCAGGAATATTCTTGTAGCCATTAGCAATGAGGCTGCCAGGTGTAGTTTCCATGGCCATTTCCATGATGTCGTTGAAATCAAAGTTTGCTGCGCAATTAGTTGCGCAAAAAACGGGATTATATCATTCTTTGTGACAGCCACCCCGCTAAGCAATAGCTGAGAACTATAGTCTAGACTAGGCTTTCATGTATCCGTAATTGTTTGCAATTCGTGCCTAAGTGGGTCTCTTTCTTCTGCTACCGAGAATAGGAGTCTGTGATCGTCGCTGGTTATACGATACGGCCGAAATCCGTTCCGGTCGCGAAATAAAGCCGTTGGAAATATGACCGAACATGCATACTAGTGCGACACCGTGACCGCCCTGATTCGAATGCTCAGCTTTTTCGAGGGAGTCCAGCCAAGAAAAGATCCGACTCACATTAATAGTCACACTTCTTCTTAATGTAACCTGACTTCATATTTGAAGAAACTCATTTGATCTATGCATCGCTTGCTCGTCGGTCTTCAAACATTTCATCCACCGATATGGCTCCTTCTATATCTATTCGCAAAGAACTACCAACACCAGTATCGACCCAAGGGTTGAAAGATACAGGAGATACTCCAACTATCGCTGTCATTGGAGTAGGTTATGTTGGCAAGCATCTGGTAGAGGTGTTTTCTTCGTCTTTCAAAATCATAGGCTATGATGTCTCGAGTCTCCGCGTAAAACAGCTGCGTTTGGAAAACAGACAACCAGGCCAGGTGGCATATTCGAATAACGCTGAAGATTTAAGGGCTGCGTCGCATTTTCTGATTTCTGTGCCAACAGTGTTAAATTCCGATGGCGAAATCGATCTCACTCATATAACGAGTGCGATGGCTCTCGTGGAGCGCTATTCGCGCCGAGGCTCCATTGTGGTGATAGAGAGTACGGTTGCTGTCGGGACCACGCGGAAGCTTCTCGAAAAGCTTGCCAAGTATCGGGGTCTTTTTGCAGGGATGTCGCCAGAGGTATGGATTCATAGCCACATACTTTGAAATCAGCACCCAGATGTATATCTGACTTTCCGGACAGAGAATTGATCCAGGAAGAATCTCACCTCCAGCTCGATCCATCCCCAAGGTCGTTTCCGGACTAGATGATATTGTTCCTGGATCGCTCAATGCAATCACCCGACTATACGAAAAGGTCTTCGATACGGTAGTCCCTGTCAGCAAGCCTGAGGTAGCAGAGATGGCAAAACTATATGAAAACTGCCAAAGAACTATAGCTATTGCATACGCGAACGAAATGGCCGACGCTTGCGCTCCATTTGGCATCGATCCTTTCGAAGTAGCAGGGACTTCTGCCAGCAAACCATTTGGCTACCTACCAATATTTCCATCCTTGGGTATTGGTGGCCATTGTATACCTCTAAATCCGGTTTATTTTATGTCGACATGTAATCTACCGCTTTTACAGCAAGCGCACGAAAAGATGGCTACACGGCCCTCACAAATAGCAGACCAGCTCCTCGCCTATTTACTGAAGGAAAGAAACGAGCTCGAAGGACCCACTCATCGTCGACCACGCCTACTCGTGGTTGGATTAGGATTCAAATCAGGCCAGTCAAATCTGACCCACTCGCCTGGTATTCAGTTACTTAATCGGATGCACCAATCTGGCAAAGTGGACCTGATGTACTGCGATCCTCTGGTGGAACAAGTTGCCGTTCCAGAAGTATCAAGACTCGAAGAGAGACACTGGACTCAAGAAATCTTAGAAACATTTGACGCAATTGTTGTAGCTGTCAAACAACCAGGGCTTGACTATGGAATTTTGGAAACTCTAGATGGTGTCAAGATCGACGTGTGGCAGCGCTAAGGACCAAACTAGCTGCATCGGACTCATCCATGAAGTTCAATGCCTGAGGAGAATTTTCACGCTGTCATCAACTCAATAGGTGTTCGTGACACAGTTTTGCATACACCGCTTTTGGTGTTCTAGAGGAATGATCTGACTATATCATGATAAGGTCTAACTGTCAATCATGAGATCGGGAACCCTTTTGCGTAGATATACATACATATCAATAGTAATAGTAATAGAAGAATTTCAAGCTCTAGACTGAGGGTGGCAAATTTAATACTGAATACCTTGCACAGTGCATGGTAGCTTTCGTAGCTTTGCACGCCGGGTCTTGGATGCTGGTAGAAGCGATCGCTAATACGTCTTCTGCCATCTGGATACGATATCTTGCGCGATATTTCTCCTGCGGTTTTTTTCGCTTCGCTTTGAGAATAGTAAATTCCCATCAGTGCCGCCGATAAAGCGGCTTGTGCTGACCAAGTGGTGCGGTGAGTGGTGGTCAATGCATAGATGTACGTGCACATGAGATCGACACTCGATTTCCATCTTTCCAGACTACGCCATCAATCTCGATATCCACTTTCGCTCAAAATTGTCGCGAGTCCCTTTCCGACACTAGTGTATTCGGACCGGGCTCATGGTGTGATTGGTATCTGTTTCAGGCACCGCGTCGAGTCATGGCTGCTTTAGGGTCGCGTCACCACCAAAACGTTGTTGCGTGGAAGTCCCGGTAAAATTCCGCAAACGGTCCGAGACTCAATTCTTAGCATGGACCCCTATTTCCATACACGATCAGTATCAAGGGTAAAATGGATATTATCGGCCCTGTTTTCTGCTGACCTGCTGGCACTTGTCGGTTATTAAGTTCACAGTTCCGTTACCATCGTGGACACGCGTCCCATTATAAACTTATGCGGACTGATGATCGACGGATCATCAGTCTGAGGGTCTCGCGGTCTCGACCACTTGTCAACTGTACAGCCTATGTTGCTTACTGATAAAACAGTAATTCTCTAGTAGGACGGATATCCTTTTTAACCTACCAAGAAACAAGCATTCCCAACTGTGGGGTACTATTGACAACAAGAAAATAATGGCAAACTCCCTGCAGACATTTCATCCCTTCTATTTCAATCCTGCTGCAGGTGTTTGTTCTGTATATCAACCGCCCCTTAACGTGGGGGGAAGGTCTACTGGTAGATGCGGACCACAAGGCGATGGCGCATCATGTGACAATTGTTGTTCCTCTTCCGTAGGTAGTGCCACAGTTATATATGGTCTCAGGAAATACTAATATAATCTTCCTCCTTAGGGTTATTGTACATCGGATCCCAAATTCTGCGCCGCTCCGATGTGTCTCTTTGAATATGGATTAGCGTGCGACGCCAACAAATGGCCGCCCGGAAAGAGCACATCCCATGTTCCCAGGCCAGTATTGGGTAAAGTTCCATACGGCAAATTCTTTAGGCACTGCTCTGTGAATGGAACTGTGGCCCTGACGTTTGATGATGGGCCTGGAGCATGGACAGCCGACCTTCTTGATATCTTGAAAAAGAACAATGTGAAGGCAACCTTCTTCATCGTTGCTCATAATCTCGCAAAGGGTATGATCAACGATCCTGCAACTGGATATCCAGCAATTATTCGTCGAATTTATGAAGAAGGCCACCAGATTGCGGCTCATACTTGGAGTCACATGGATATGAATGAACTCACCTCTCAACAACGGAGAGAAGAAACCATCAAGACGGAAATTGCGTTGAATGATATACTTGGCTTTTTCCCGACTTACTGGCGGCCACCCTACAACAGCTGCGGTCTTGAATGTCAAAACGACATGGGTGCCCTAGGCTACCATGTAGTAAGTTCCCTATATTTTAAGATGTAGCAACAACTAAAACGACTGCAATTAGACTTCCTATGATATCGACCCTCTAGATTGGAAAGAGAATATTACTTACTCAAAAGAGAACTTCCTTTCGCAGATCACCAGCCGCGACCCTGCCGCCTGGTCTTGGTTACCACTTGCTCATGATCTTCATCATCCTACGGTTTACGAATTGGCACAATATATGATTGACCGTTCTCTAGAACAGGGGTTTGATCTGGTTAGACTTGGAGAATGCTTGGATGACCCAGAAGAGAACTGGTATCGGGATCCCGTCACCGGCGGCCCGGCCCGCTTGTAGGAATACACTCGCATGATGAGGCCTAAATCAATAGATGACGAAGAAAGTAAACATGCTATTCTCAGTTGTTGGAGTTTCAGGAACATGGTATCCCGGTCTACCTACATCAACACTCGGACACTTAGGCGGTGCTTTCGGGCGCCCTGTTAATCTAAGCTAAGGAACTTGGCAAGGTAACTTGCGTCGCCCACGGCTTCCATACACATTAAGAATGTCATTGCTTGCTTTATAGCAGTCTTGTCGGCTCAACTATTTATGATTCTATATCTTTATCACAATTTTCGTTGGCATGGAATATTGCTCAAATTAATTGTGGCTGATCGCAATACCATACGAGCGGGCTCCCATCCACGAGCAAGCGGGAAAACAGACTGTGGCCTTCAATCCAATCCTATGCAAATTAAAACGTGATCAATATCACATAGATCCGGAATATATCATGTAATCTAACTGATAAACTTCAGATATAACTTATGTGACTCTTCTCAATGAGAAACAAAAATGGAACATGCGACTAGGGATCAAGATTCTAATGGTTATAACTTTATTTGATTATGCGGCAGCTTATCTGACTTGGTTGGCAGCCCTCGCTGGGCAAAGCAAAAGAAAAGATATTCTATCAAGATTGATACAATAGTATTAGGCTTGAGTTATCTGACGTTTACTAATCCCTAGACTACCAAGGTGAATAGCTAAAACCCCATAGTTTGAGACACCATATTTCTATTTAAATTGAATGACTGTTCTTTTCGGTTTCACAGTAGGAAAAAAAAGCCCAGAAGATGAGAGCCTTTAAGATCGATAGATGTGATGATGATTAGAGGTTATGATTACTACGCTAAGTAACTAATAAGCTTGTCGTAACAAGAGCGCATCTTGAATATTATCATTAAGAGAATATTTAGTAATCAAGCCGGCCGAGGTGAGCACCAGTAATCTCAGCGAAGAATATCGAGTTTGGATGTTGGCTGTTCAAGTCGCATGGCGCACTAAAGCTGGTAGGGGTCTGGAACTCTACGAGTTGTTGTGTCTTGGGGTCATACTGGGCAATACGGTTGCCCAAAAAGACCAAGTTGCCCATGGTGAAATAGACCTTGTCGTCATTTCCGACGCGGATGGGGCCTGGGAATGCAAGGGCGGCGGAACTTCCAAGGCTGAGAGGATAGCCCACGACGGACGAGTTGCCAGCGGCGCGGATATCGGCAACAAACAGCTCAGTCACCTCGCCAGTGGTCACATTGATGGTACCAAAGTTTCCACCAGCTGTGCCAGTCCACCAGATAAGTCCGTCTTTATCGGTTGTGATACCTTGAACCAGCGACAATGGAGTTGGGATCTCGTATTCTTTGATCTCCTTGGTGTGCACATCAATGGTTCCAACCCTGTTTCCTAGAATCTCGGAAAACACCATGGTAGATCCTGGTCCAGGCTGAATGATGAGGGGAGCCGAAAGCGGGTTTGGTAGCGTGTGAATCTCCCACTCGTGGGTGTCGATATCAAAGCGTCCGATGGCGTTGAGACCGACAGCCGTGAACCACGCTCCACGGTCTCGGTGGCCAGAAACATCGATTCCGACGCGCACTCCGACAGGTAGATTGTCGATGGCAGTAATGTTGGTCCATGGGAACGGATACTCGGTCATGCTGCCGTCCTTTGGATCCAACCGCACCATGTTGTTTCCGGCAATCTCGGTAAACCAAAGGTAGCCATCGGGCAAGAACTCCATACCACTGACGAGTCCGACAGGGTTCTTAAGGGGGAACTTCTTCTGTTCTCCGCTTGTGACATTTACACGTAGGACCGAGTTTGTCCCGACGAGCTCGACCCAGGCAATGTCGAGTTGATCCGGATGGAATTCGGTCTCACAGGGCGTATCGAGAAGAGTGACTTCGGCATATTCGGTGAGCTGCTCGTTCTGCCTAGTCTTCAGTGGAGACCTTGCAGCGACAAGAGGTAAAGAATGAAGGAGAAGCGTGGCTAGAGTTGAGATCATCATCTTTGCAGGTGATTATTAAATGAATGGATTGACGCGACAAGATAAAGTCATGCTGGACGAGCGGTGCTGCCTTTATATATCTCTACTTGACGCAGAGTAGCGGGTCTATACGGGCATTGGGCTCATTAGACTGCATGCTAGGTGGTACAAATGAGCCGAAATAGTTCTCTAATCGGGGTAGATCTTCGCTAACCTTGACGCTTAATCTGCCCTATAAATCACAACATCCAAAACGGTCAGACAGCAACCTACTGAGCGTGTATATGCGTCTAGCAATTATTATGAAGCGCAGTGACTGCTGAAAGCTGAATGGTGATAGGTAAACATCATTTCTCTCCCTGCTTACTGCACACGCACCTAGAATCATTCAACACCAGATACCCTCACGTCACATCACCTTGTTGATGCTCAGACGGCTAGTTGAATGTATATACACGTTGATCTTCTGTTCTAACAAGACACATATCTTAAATGGCCTTGGATACAGTGAGAGCCTGTGAAGCTCCGATGCGCAAAGCTGTAACCTGAAATTGAAACCCTACTGTGCGAACATAACAAACGACATACTTGCAAAATAAAAATTTGGAAGTTTTCTCTTAGACATAAAGTGTGTGGAGTAAGAATTTACGGACATCCTTTTGTCTCAACATAAGCAGTGTTCACCTACAGTCCATGTAAACCAAAGCGGGTGTGATCCGCTCTTCCGGAATACCTCCGGGCATTTGAAGCACAGTACACGATATAGTCTGTGCGAATCCTCACTCATTTCTACCAAACCATAAGATCAGCAGAATTTGACTGTATTGAGCGGCTTCTTGGTGGAGATCGACACTCACAACTGCTCCTCGTTTTTTTCTGTAGTCCAAGAATGATGAAAAGCTGTTGAAATGCCTTTTGTCTCACCCGTTAACATATGTAGCTCAGAATGACGGTTTTCTAGCTACACCTTACACTCTTTCTTCATGTGACTATCATCTCTGTCGAATGCACAGCATCACCATCATCTTGCCAAGGATCCTTGGACGTTTCAAAGAATTCGGCCCTTCAAGTTGGAAGGATGTTAATGCCTGACTGCAGCAGGATCGCTGTGATTGCGAATCGGAAGTTGCCGGTCAGAGCACGTGTTCAATATCCCATTCGTGAAGTGACGGAGGTGCAGAACAAACAGTGTAATGGCACGCTTCTTAGTTGGGACGCATACGGATCAATTCCATAGTTTTCACGTTGCGCATCATGACTAGGGCTTCTCTCCATCATAAGCGCGGCAAAAGCGCTCAACATGCCTAGGTGTCTGCAAGCGGGCCTTTCCTAACTTCAATAGGAGATTGAAGGCGGTCAGCTAAGGGGAAGACACCGTGCTATTGAGAAAAGTACCAATAAGCAACGACAACTGACCGCTGCTGATGTAGATGAAAATTTAGTTTGGGTTCTATGTTCAAATTTGATCTAAGGTACACATTTTTCGATTTGTAAAATGTTGCAATCCTACCAATTAGGACTGTGGTGATGCTATTTCGGACGAGCCACTGACGAGCAAGTGTCCAAAGCGATTTGTGTAATCAGAGATGACATGTTATCAGGTTGAATGACCAGGCAGATTTGTGGCATAAATATATTGGGGCAACCGGATTGTGAGACGGCCAACAAGAAGCTCTAGGCTACCTAGGTATGGAAGGAGTACCCCACGATTGCGGCCTTATCGATAAGAGCTCCAACAATTTTCGGAAATGCCCCACGACTCACGACTTCACATCCGCCATGGCATTTCGCAAGCGCAATATTGCGCTCTCCCGCTCCACCGAAGACCCTTCGAATACCTCTTCGCCCCCGTCTTCTCCTGCTGCCGTCACGCCCGTCCAGTCCGTTCCAGGCGTACGCCCTTCGCCTATTGACGGCCGCCCCACCACTTCTACAGGTACACCTTCGCTGGATGGAATTATTGCAGGCCATGCTGGTCTACCACTTGGGAACTCGATCTTTATCGAAGAGAGCGGCACAACAGACTATGCCGGTGCCTTGTTGCGATTTTATGCCGCTGAAGGCGTGGTTCAGGGTCACAAGGTGCACGTAGTGGGCATGGGCGAAGTGTGGGGTAGGGAATTACCGGGCCTTGCGGACAAGGATGAAGAGAGGAAAATTCGAGAGAAGGGAGGCGATAAAGAGAAGATGAAGATAGCCTGGAGATATGAAGGGTTGGGGCAATTCGACAATGTGAGAGGTGCGTTGGTTTCTGAAGTCTCGCTGCAAAAACCCCGTGTCGATGTGATGAACAATTGTCTGACCGAGGAATCTAGGCTCTCCAACTCCCAATCGGGGTGTCGCAAGAGTGGACGAAGCTTCTGGTGAACAATCGACTTTTTGTCATACTTTTGATCTTGCGAAACGCCTCACGCTACCCGTTGGCACTGCGATCAACTACATCCCCATTCCCCGGACCACTGGTTCACCTTTCCAGTCCATCCTCCGGAATATCCAACAGCAGCTTGCGTCAACACCACCGCATATAATACACCGAGTTGTGATACCTTCGCTGCTCTCTCCTGCCCTATATCCCCCAACATCCTCGCAGCCCAATTCAATCCTGCAGTTTCTCCACGCTCTGCGTGCGCTGCTGCGCCAGTATCCGAGCCGATTGACTGCCATGTCAACCCTGCCTTTGTCCCTCTTTCCTCGCTCCACAGGCCTCGTGCGGTGGATGGAGATTCTTTCCGATGGCGTACTAGAGCTGTCTCCTTTCCCTTATTCACATATGCAGACACTGGCAACATCTGCTGGAACGACCAAAGACGAGGAGAAGCCCCAGGGAATGTTTGCAGTGCACAAAGTACCAGTGTTCCACGAGAAAGGAGGCGGAGGTGGTGCAGACGACCTGGGCGAGGATCTGGCGTTTACATTGTCGAGACGGAAGTTTGTGATCGCAAAGTTTAGCCTACCGCCTCTGGAAGGCGATCGCGAGGCCCAGGAAGAGGCGATAAGAGAGCAGAGCGGAACGAAGATGCCGCCGAAGAAGGACTTGGAGTTCTGAAGTTGAACGAGGGAAGATCTTCCGGATAGATAAGATACCCATATGGCATGGCGAGCAGGAATGCAGCTCAATACCAAATTTCCTTCAATATTTCCTTGCAGAAGCTGTGAGCAGCGGCCAAGATCTCAATCCTCATCTGAATCCTCATCGGACCCAAGCATGTCTTCCATCTCAATTTGTTCCCATCCGCCCGTGGACCCAAGTCCTCGAGCGTAGCTCCGTCCAAAAGACGCATGTCGCGACTGAAAAGTCATGCCCGACACTCTGGCACGAAATCCATCCCCCATACACGACGACAACGCCAGAAACGCCACCCAAAGCGCCAGCGGAAAGAAGAACAACAACCCAAGAACCACAAAGATATTCATCGTCGGTCGTAAAGATGGGTGTGAAGCGAGCGGGCACAGCAGAACGCCAACGGAGCGAAAGCACGTGCTTCACCCCTTCTCCCGAAGATCACCCGCAAACCACCACGCCCCCCTAAGCTCCCGCGCCCACCCCCGGAACCCCTTCGTGTCCACCCGCCCGCAAAGATAAACCCAAAGGAACCATGAGCCGACTCCTCCAGATCCCGGTCACCGCGCTGCTGGTGCTATCCTGCGCGCTCAATGCCGCGGCCCACGGCGGCGGCGAGCACCAGCAGGTTGTCGTTGCGGAGGACGCGGACTGGGCGACGCGCCATATGGCCGGTGAGCGCCGCACCCTCCCTCCCAACGCCGCGAGCCCCGATTGGCAGGTATGGCATGCTAACACGGGCCTTCTTGTCTAGAGGAACACCACATCACGGGCTTCGACGCGCAGACCTTTTTCTCGCTGCACGACTACGATAGCATGGGCGTCTGGGCCGCAGCCGACATAAAGCGCACGTACGGCCTCTCCGACCCATCCACGGCCGACGTATCCGAGCTCAAGAAGAACATGGTGGTGCAGACGATTCTGGACATGTTCGATACGAATAAGGATGGGGCGGTGTCGTTGGAGGAGTTTGTGGCCAAGGATGCGGAGGGGGTTAAGTTGCCAGACTTTGGGTTTGGGCCGGGGCACCATGGTGATGATGAGTACGAGTATGAGATTCACCATTGGGAGAAGTATCACTCGGGGGATGATGTCAAGGAGGAGGATCTGAACCATCCGGAGGATATTGAGCATTTTAGGATGCATGAGGAGAAGGAAAGGAGGCAGGAGGAGTGGGAGTTGAGGGAGAGGATGGGGGTGGTGGAGGCGAATATTCCCAAAAAGTACAGAATTAATTGAACCCTACATTAGAAAAAAAAATTATGAATGTTCAGTACTGACGGGCTTTGTACCAAAACAGTGATTGTGGTGAATCTGCAATGGAAATGAAGACAGTAGTCTGAACGAGTGTTTAATATGCACTTGCAACAAGAGTGATAATATTTCGCTTCCTTTGTCTAGTGTAACTATGACCATCATTCACTGTAGACTATCTCTCTACACGTCAGGATTCTGTCTGAAGAACTCCTCTAGACTGGTCTGCTTAACATTTGAGAAGCGAGCAACGTCCACTGGCTCATAATCCCAAGTGCGCATCGGAATGTTGTACTGGTAGCAGTACCATATGTAGTTGTACCACTCTCTTTTCGAATTGATAGCTCTTCCGTGGTCCAATTGGGCTTTTGCATCCTCCAGGGTACCCAAACACTTCATGTTAGCTGTGACGCGGCCCTGCCTTGCTGCATTATATGCCTTGACAACATCTTCCGGCGAGGCTTCAAAGCTCTGAACGGATAAATATCCCCCATCTGCGGCGTTGGGCGCGGTGATGGCCTCAAGTACATAGTTTGCTATGTCATCCGCTGTGGTGTAGCGTGTCAGGGCTGTAGACGGTCCGTGAAAAAAGAATGTCTTCGTCTTTGGGTCCCAGTCCCGGAGACTTTTCTGGAAATACCACTCAGTAATAGCACCAGTGAACATGTACTTGAAGTGGGAACATTTATGTTAGCTTTGGTTTTTCATCAGCATTCCGAGTAGGGCTAGCGTACAATGGGCTTGATAGTTGAACTCAGTTCAACATGGTAAGCGAAATTTCTCCAGTCCTTATAGATTTCATGAGTATCAGCGCTGCATCTCCAATCATAGTTGAAGCTAGTGGCGTGGTAAATCTAGATACATTGTAAGCCAAGTATGCTATTATTGCTTTCGGAACTTACCTTCACGCCAGCGCGCTCTGCTGCACGAATAAGCAACAATTGCCCCTCCATAATCGATTCCGGGTTAGCAGCCATGGTGTTTATGATGGCATCAACGCCAGCAACGGCCCTGTCCAGCGCAGAAACGTCGTAGTAACTTGACATAGACTCAAACCCTTCAAGCTTGTCAAGGACATCTTTAGGAAGCCTGCTAGCATCGCGAGAAAGCCCGCGAACCTTGTGGCCACGTGAAATAGCAGCTCTGGCACAGGGAATACCGACGAAACCGGTAATACCAGCGATCAAAATGAGCATGGTGAATATGTTCCACGATTGATGGGATTGAATCTGATCAGCGGAGGCAGTAGAGACAGGCAGAATGGATAAACACTATATCATGGAGTAATTGTAAGTTTAAATACTTGAATATGAACCAATGACATCGAAACTGCTGGTGATTGCTAATCGAGGCTCGCGTTCGCTGTTCAATTTTGAATACGGTCCC
This sequence comes from Corynespora cassiicola, assembly GCA_022059125.1. Taxonomy (NCBI): domain Eukaryota; kingdom Fungi; phylum Ascomycota; class Dothideomycetes; order Pleosporales; family Corynesporascaceae; genus Corynespora; species Corynespora cassiicola. The sequence continues at coordinate 3,225,776 of JAEUWY010000006.1, read as the reverse complement.
GACATGTGACCGAAGGCCGACTAACGATAGCAATATTCACTATAAAAGATAAGATGGAAGGATACTACAAAGACATGTGTGGCAGACTTTGTCACTCAAGCCTTTTTTCGTTGTCTTGGTTTTGTGACCATGACTGTTGTATCTAGCTGGTGGTAACAGGACATGTATCGCAGCAAGAGCGTGACTACGGGTTGATGTATTACCAAGATTCTGTTCATTACTGTATGCTGAACTCTGGAAGTTTTTACGTTTGTCTCTTCGAGGCAATCATATAGCTTTTTTTAGCATCGCAAGGTTGCTTCTCACATCCTCTTCAGGCTAAGGGAATCAGGAAGCAGATCCAGCGACAAGGGTCTTTGTCAAAGGCAGAAGTGCCCGAGAACATCGCTTCAAATGACCTTGATAAACAGTTGAACAGGGAGATATGCGAGGGCGACGCTCACCTTAGTGGAAGCCGGCAAGCAAGTGCGCAATGCACGCTGTAGAGAACGATAGAACTACCCTTTTACGTCCAAAATTCAATATAATTACTCTAGATACTCTCTATTTCCTACTATTGTTGTGTTCTACTGCAGTGTTTAAGTAGCAGATAGTGCGCATCAGAGAAATCAAAGAGCTAATCTGCTCACTTATAGAATACGTTAGTAGTGCTGCTTCTATTGTACTGAAGTATTTCTGAATACTATACTTATAAAGAGTCTTATGTCAAACTGTGGTATACATAACTTACATATGAGATATAGCTGATTCAGCTACTTCTGCAAAAGCGACACGATATACCTCACAAGCTTACTTGCTCCTCTGCTCAGTTTCAAGAACTATAACACGTGACCTTATTTTCAACTAAGTGTGTGTTACAAACCAACCGTGTCTCGAAGCGCAGGGACAGGGGTTGAATGTTCTCTAAAGCCGAAGTCGCGTCTCGGCCTATTTTTCGCGCGAAGCGTGGACTTAGCCAGAAGAATGATTTTAGCGTGGTTGAGGCTGAGTCTATGGAACAGCACACGTACAAAAATGCAATCTCGGTCTCAAAAGCTCCTAAATCCGCTTTTAGCGGATTAAATGTTAGTAAGGAGGGAAACTCTGTGCGAGCCACCGTCTGTAATTGAAAATTCTGCGGCTGTCAAAGATTCAAAATTCTACATTCAGAGCAGGCTGTGCAAGGAGCAAAAACTAAAAAGCCATCAGGATCTCTAGATGTCCGCATTAGTGGTCAGTCTTTGCAATATACTGGCTTTATAAGTGCAATCGAATCCAGAACGTATGAGGATAAAACGGGGAGGTTTGCAATAAAATCACCGATGGTCTGGAAGAGTTCGGTGGTACATGAACTTTCCTTGCATTCCACATGAACTATTGATTATCATCTATAGATCTCGCGCAATGGCCGAAACCGAAGCCTCTGAGCCTCATGATAGGTTGGGTAGACTCTGTGATTGTTATGCTCTTCCAAGCCAGCGTAGCCGATATTCAACATGTCCTTGTTAATGGGATTTTCAAGAAGCGTAACGGTAAGCTCTTGGCCCCGAATCTGGAAACTATGCGTCAAAGATTTGTCGAAACTACGATACGTGTACGGGACACATATACATCTATAACATCAGTGGATGTGAAACCAGGAGATACGTTTTTCTCTGGCGCTGGACTAGAAGAGTTGCCCCTTCTAAAGGTGACACGAGAAAAGAAGACAAATAGGGATACTTGCTGTTCATGTCATATACCAAGTGTAACATCTTTTTAGTGGATAATAGCTTTTATGAAGACATAGTCAGCGTTGCAAGAATGCGTGCACATTGAGTATTTTTCTGATTCGTAACCGCACGAAACAATTCTAATATATTGCATGCCCCAGCAGGCATGCAAAAGGGAAACAAACACATCATTTTTCGGATTTGTCTTCAACATCCTTGGTCCCATCAATCGAAACGTCGAACACAACATGCATCACACCTGGTGCATACGTCTTCACCTTTTCTGTGTGTTCCCATCGGGCCACTCTACGACGGCTTTCCGTAGACCCCTTCTCAGCCTCCAGCTCATCCAAGTGTCGCTGCATCTCAGCAACAACCTCGTCTTTCTTCTTATCAATCCGATCCACTGCAGCATTCTCATGTGCATGTATCCATCCTCCCGCCTCGCCATCAATACACCTCACAGCCGCTTCCCACGACAAACTCGAAGACGGCAAGAACCCACAATTGACATGGCGAACAGGCGGAACTGATACCCGAGAGTCATATCCTGGATCGAGGCTAGCCAGTGCCCAGCACGCATACTCATTCGACTGCTGAAAGATGAGAAAGTCAGCAGCATCGCTGCCAGCCTTATCTTTAGCCTTCGCCCACACCTTATACCCGTCAGCATCTGTCGGCAACTCCTTGAAAATGCGCGTCGACCATCCATTCCGCTCCGCTCCCCGCCGTAATCCCTCGATACTCCATGGATTCAGCTCCCAGCACAGGACCTTGTTGATGCCGGCTTTCCTGTATGAGAAGGCAAAGTATCCGATCCCGGCGTAGAGATCCACGGCAGCGCAACCGTTCCGCCTCTTTCTTTTTTCGGCTGTCACAGAGCGTGATGTCCCTTGGGCTTTCCCATCGGCAATGGCTGCCGCGACCGAGGGGAGATTCAAGACGCGCATTTTCTCGCGGATATTGCCGCGGGAAAACATTGTATAGAGGGGCGCCCATATCTGATGGATTCCGTTTTGCGTGTGCGAGACCCAAAAAGCGGAGGCGTAGTCTTCCGGTGTTGGGGTTGAGAGTCTCTGCGGGGTTACCGGCGGGCCGAAGTCGCCGTATATGGGGGTGAGGTTCACGGGGCTTCGGAGAATGTTCTCATCAAGGGCCGAGTTTGTGGGTTCGACGTTGGGTGGAGGTTTTGTGAGGGGGATACCGGCGTTGGTGGCGATGTGGGTGACTCCCAGGCCATTTGCTAGCTTTTCCCATAGAGGAGTGAGGGTTACGGAGTTTGCTGGATGGTTTTCGAGGAGCTTGGTCCAGGGAGAAGAGGTGAAGGCGTTATGGGGGAGAAGAAGCATGGGTCTGTAAATCGAATAAGAGTCTGGGAACGAAGTGACCATGGCCTCGACCTTGAGATTTAGAAGGGGGAGAAGAGTATCGGGCAGAGCTTCAAGACCTGCTTTCAGAGCCCTAGCCAGTGGAGCTCGATAGGTCGGGGCAGATATTTCCGGCTGTGTCGATAGCGTCCTGGCTGAGATTACGCCTTTCAAGTCCTCCAGCCCTAGCTCAACAATCATCGCTTGCTCAATATCTCCTGAATCTTCAGTGAGCTTCTCGCCAGAGTCTCCAATATATGGTGCAGATCCAAGTGCTGTAGGGATTACCATTCTCAAAGCTTTTTTCTGGTTTGTATTCTTGTCGCTTTCCTCTATGGTAATCTTGCTCGAGCGGTCCAGCCATCCTTTGGCCTCTAGAGCTGTTTTCACTCTCTTAACATGCGCTCGTGGCACGAGTAAAGCCGTTCTTGGCTCAGAAATCCTCCCTCTAGCCATTCTTTCGCTTGCTCTTCCAACGTTCGTTCTGATTGTTTCATGTGCTTGTCGATGTAGGTTGAAAGAAGAGTGATAGCAGTGTGAAGAAATCTCTTAGGCATGGCGCTACCGGCCACAAGCAATTTTAAGCGTAGCAGTCATATCGACCTGGCTTCAGGACACGCATAAGCCACCTGCAACAGAAAATCTTGGAAATATCCGAAGGGTTCAAGCTAGTCAATGGCTGCATCCATGCAGGTGGACGAGGTCCCTGGAAATTCACAGCCCCGCCCCCACCTGCCTCAAGCGAAGGCTTGAATGACGCAGCTGTGCCTCTCTCACCGACCCACCCACTCCGTACCGACCTCACCCAACACTCAGGCACCATGTCGTTCACAAACCTAGACCTCGTTAACGAATGCGATGGGTGAGCGCCTCGTGCAGTTTCTCTATAGCTCGCTAACCCGTCTCAGCTTCCCTTACTATCAGGCTGATCCCGAGCTCTACGCCGCAAGCATCTCGACGTACTTTCAGCTTCGGGTCGCAAACCACGACTATGCGCTCGGATATATGCTACCCTCGGTCGCCGAGGTCTTCCGCGGTGTTCCCAATTGGCAGATCGACGATGACGAACGCACATTGACCATCATCGGGGGAAACAACGCGCAAGAGAGGTCAGCCATTGTCGAGACTACTCTGCTGGCCATGCGCACAACTGGACACTTCAAAGTCCTTGACAAGTGGAGGGATGAACTGTATCCTGTATACGGAAAGAACAAGGAGCTACTGTTCAACGTGGAGCGATCCGCAAGCCCTTTGTTTGGCGTAGTCACTTATGGCGTACATCTCACGGCATTCGTGCGCACCACTGAAGGAGAGGTCAAGATTTGGACACCGAGGCGCGCGCGGACGAAGCAGACTTATGGCGGAATGCTCGACAATGCGGTTGCCGGTGGAATCGCGGCGGGCGAGGGTCCATTCGAGAGCCTCGTGCGCGAGTGTGCAGAGGAAGCCTCCCTGGCGGAGGACCTGGTCAGGAGCAAGGTCAAGGCAGCGGGCACAATCACATACTACCATATTAGGTCAGAAAAGGCGGGCGGCGAGACGGGACTGATGCAGCCCGAGGTTCAATACATCTACGATCTGGAGCTTCCCGAAGATGTCATCCCCAAGCCCGGCGACGATGAGGTAGAAGAGTTCTATCTCTGGGGCGTCGCCCAAGTCAAGGAGGCCATGGCTCGCGGCGAGTTCAAGCCCAACTGCGCGCTCGTCGTGCTGGACTTCTTCGTGCGACACGGCATCCTGACGAGCGAGAATGAGAAGGACTTCATAGAGATTGTCTCACGGCTGCACCGGAGACTTGAATTTCCTACTCTATAGAAGAGGACTCCGTTTTGGGGTATCCGGAAATAGACTGAACAGAAATGATACCACCACATATGTCCACCGAACGCCGTCCATGCAAAATTCTTCTTTTTCTTTTCGTCGTTGGCTATCGTGCGCGCTGTGTGGGCGTGTCTATTTCTTGAGCAGGAGGTAGACGTGCTCAATCTTGAGCGAGGTCAGCTTCTTGTAGGGGCCCTCGATGTAGAGCAAAAGGCCGCCAAAGGAGGCATAGAACTTCCTGTCCCGGGTCAGCGCATATCCCCAGATCCAAGCCGGCACGCGATTCCTCTTACATGGTGTCGGCACCGTGGTCCTCGAAGCGGTAGTTCTTGCCATAGCACACATAGTCGTACATGTCGGCAAGGGTAGCCTCTCCACCCTTGCCAATCTCCCTCCAGCCCTTGGTCTCGTCCTTGGTGCCGTCCAGGTTCAGGGTGGTGGCAAGGACCATGTTGATGCTCTCGCCGGCGGCCACAGGGAACAGCTCGTGGTTGATGTCCAGGGTCATGGTGATGCTGTTGTCGGTTGAAGTGCCAAAGATACGGGAGACGCGATCATATTTCTCGTTGTTCACGCTGTTGATGTTGAAGGTCTCCTCGAAAAGCTGGGCGTCGGCCATTGTGGGCGAGGTTGGACGGTTTGCGCTCAAGTTGTGTGGAAATTTTTTGACGGATGACGGAGAGAAATTGCGGGGGCGGGGAGGTGGATCTGGCGTGCGGCGGTGCCGGTGGCAGACGCAGGTGAACGGCCGAACCAGAGAGGGTGCGCAAACTGTCGAGGATGGGGGGCTGCGGTGCGATCGAGCGGAGAGTGAAGCTGGTGGGATGGCTTCTGCAGGTGAAAGAAGGCAGCGAGGCCCAAAGCGGCGGCAGAGACGGAACTTGCCGGCCCTCGCCGGAGCTGCGACGACGGCCCAGGACGGGCCACGGACGCGCGACGCTCCCGCCGCCGCCGCCGCCGCCGCCGCGGGCATAAGACAGCTTCCCCATCGGAGCTCCAGCTCGCAGCAGCTCCAGCCGCATCCTCTGTACACACCCGCCCGCTTCGTCGTTGCTCGTCTCCGGCCCATGGAGTGCTAACCCCGTGTCTTTCCCAGTTCGTGCTGCAGCATGCACTGCCATCCTGCCGTCTCCTGAAACCCCATCTCACCCCCCGGCTCGGCTTCTGCTGAGCAACATACGCCGGCCTGCCTTCCCGACAGGACACACTTGCAACACTCGCACTCGCCCGCCCGCCCCAGCCTTGTACACCCTCTCGCTACCCTGTCTGCTCTCGCTGATTGCCGTCCCGTCTCTCGCCGCGGCACGTGGCAGCCTGTCCTGAGAGTTGCCGCCGGGGCCATATAGCTCGCTCCCCAGCCGCCCGACCTCGCCTCTCGACACCACCCGACCTGCCCACTCGCACGCACCGGGCATGATCAGATACCACATCCCGCCTGCCCTCGTCCCGTTGGCCGACATGGCTGCACTCTCGCCGTCTGTGTCGGCCTCCAGCGACAGCAGCCGCCCCGCCAGCCCCGCCCTCTCCGACCCCAGCAAACGCAAGCAGCAGGACTCAGCCTTCCTCAAGCTGCCCGTCGACATCTTCAAGTGCGTCCTCGACTACCTCGACCGCGACGAGGCCTGGGTCCTGAAGCGCCTGTGCCGCGGCATGTCTCGCTCCGAGTCCGTCACCGAGCTGCTCTATAAATACCCCATCCAGGTCAACGATGTGCGCGACATTAGGATATTCGATTGGGAGTTCCGGTCCATGGGCCGCCAGCGCTGGACCGACTTCCAGGACAGCATCAATGACTCCAACCGCCACTACGTCCAGAAGCTCGCTCTTTCGCACTGGGCTAGTATTGACGACTTCAAGTGGATCGAGGAGAACCTCCCGAGCCTGACCAGCTTGGATCTCTCAGCCATCAAGGACTTTGTTTGGACACCCATGGAGACATGGACTTGGAGGATGCTTGCTGACGCGTGCCCGGCATTGTTCGGTCGTCTCGAGGAGCTGGAAGTGTCCAACTGGGCCGACTACACGGCGCATTCGCGTATAGAATACAGCTATTCCTACGCCGACTACCGCTTCAAGCAAAAGTTCCGCTTGTCGCGCCGCCGAGATGGTGGTTCCATCGCCGCCATGATATTCCCCATCTGCAAGAAGCTCAAGACCCTCGCCATTCGCGAGCGATATTCTGGCTTTCATACGTGGAACGAATGGGAGGTGCACCAGCGCGTCTGCTGTCTCGTCGATGGCATCACCAAGCACTGCCCTCCGACCATGACGAGGCTGAAGGTCCATGATTATGCGCCATATCGGCAACTGTTCTCGACTGACGCTACGACTTGGTCCAACATCACCCACGTCGAAATCGGCTTGTACTCGTGGATGGAGGATCGCCGCGATCGGGACGTGATAGGACCGATCCCGTACCGAATCACCCAGGGCCACCATCACCGTGATGAAGAAGAAGCATTTGACGATAAGACGTTTGACTCTTGCTCGCGGGACCACATGGCCCTAGGCAACAGCGTGGTGCAGGGCGTGGGCGCCTCGTTTGAAGACCTTCTGCAGAACCTGCGCACCATCTCTCAAAAGTATCCACACATCAAGATCAAACCTCTCAAGAACTTGGAGGACATTGTTCTTCACCCCTTCCATCTCGTCAATGTCAATCAGCGGCGTTTGGCGCATCATCCGTCGAACCAACAATTACAAGCCCCTCCACAGGACCCAGTGTCTAGTGAAGCGACCCAGGATGCTCTTCGCTGGCTATCGACCGATTGCAACTGGAAGCCTGTCTTGTCTTGGGATTGCATGATGTGCGACGTTTTCCCGGCCAACCTTGAGCCCAACCGAACGTTTCTCCCAAAGCAAGACATTCTGTCCCGTATCAAGATCATGGTGGAGACGCTGCGGTCTTTGAACATCCCTATTCGACTTTCGATTGGCGACCGATCAAACTCGTGTCCGACCACGGGTCTTGACGGGTCGCTCTACTTTGGTGACTACAAGTGCTTCATTGGTGAGGATGATGATCGACGCGAGCATCTGGCGCAAACACATGCCCGCTTCAACCTCAGTGGTATCGCCCATCTTGTCGACGAACTGACTATCCAATACCCACAAGACGTGCCGGGAATTGGTGGGTGGTCCCGCTCCAAGCGTCCCACCGAGGCTGAGAAGGCCCTGCTCCAGCGCGAAAAGAAGGGATGGCGTCGTTTCTGGGCCCGTTACGCACTCCAGTTCAAGAACTTGAAGAAGCTCACGACAAACGTTCCAAACGACATTTACGATGATTGGAGTCACTGTGGAAGCCTCCGGGAATTACTCTCGGATAGTCGCTGGAAGATGCTCGAGGTCGAGGATAAGAATCACCTCGCTGGACTTTTCAACCACATCATTCCCGCTTTTGCCTTCCGCTACAGCTTCACGCGCAAGCGCCACCGCATGCGCTTCGTCCAACGCGTCTTCTTCCGTGAGGACAGGGACACGCTCCCGCTGGCCCTTCCCTACCCCGAGCTGTCAGACCATGAGCGCGACGAGAAGGAAATCCCGGAAGAAGCCATCGCCAACAATCCCAATCTCCCCGAGCACCGCTTCTGGATGCCGCGTCCAGACTGCCCTGACAGAGCTGGCAAGCGCAAGGCGATTGACGCCACGCCGGCCGAAGACGGGAACCCCGCTAAGAAGCAGAAGGTGGAGTGACTAGAGCACAGGGAGATATATCGAGCTCGTTCGGCTTGGATTCCCGGCATCAGGTCGGGGTACATGAGTTAGAGATGCGGCAGGGTCGTTTCGAGCCTCTACTCTCAAGGAGTCTGGCCCACGGCTCCCTGGCCGAAGCATCGCTGAGCCTTCACCTACAACTTTTTCATTTCTACTTTCTCCATGGGTCAGTTTTTTTTTAGTGTACGTGCGCGGGTATTGGGCGTTACATACATATATTCACAACATGTTTAAATTCACACATTTATAGGCGCTGATACGGAGACTGGGGACTACATGGCTTGCATGGGTATCGGGGCAGCGCGGGTCTGCTGGTCAATCTGGGAACATGGCGTCGATATGGTCTCGGTACATGGGGGGAGTTTTTTCTTGGGGGCGTATTCGAGTGTGGGTATCGCGGGGGGTCTTGATGGCGTCGCCGTTGAGCCCTCCTGCTTCCCACGTGTGCTTCTTTCTCTTTCATTTTTCGGGCATGGCGCGGGGGAGGATACCTCCAGGGTCCATGATAGGTCGAAATAGAGGGCATTTTCATACCTGCTTGGATGTTTGCACATACGTGTCGTCTTGTGTTGTGTTGTCGTCCTGTTCACACCGCGTGCGTCTACGAGGTGAGATCATGTGTGCATATATATCCACGTATCACGGGCATGCCATGGAGCGCCGTGTTCCACACATACTCACACAGGCGAAGGGTATCTATTACGACGTGATGCAAAAAAAGGGCTACAGAGCTAGCGTGAGAAGGGCAAAGAGAAGACCAGAAGAAGAGTACGTCAAGGAGCAAAAGAAAGAAGAAAAATAGCGAGAACTTGGTGCTCCAAGCATTATGCAGCAGGAAATAGCTGGGAAGTGGCAGGTGCAGAAGAGCGACATTGTGGGGGATGACGGGGAGGGGGCGGGTCAGAGGAGGGGAGGTGGCTGAGCATCTACGAAGTCCCCAATCCCACGAGCTCGAAGAGGATGGGGTTTAATGCCACGGCAAACCATCCGATTCCTGCGGAATGTTCGTTAGCCTCCAGGATTCTCAATTCATTCACCATGTAGCCAAAAGCCTAGAAACACATCAAGAGACATCAAACTGACCAGAATACACAATCAACTTTGTCACAACCTCGACGTCGTAGCGCACGCGCGGCTTCGTAAGTCTCATGAAGATTTCCCGTTTCTCATTTTCTTCGTCCTCGGGGGATTGGGGCGCGACTTCGCCAGCGAAGTCGGCATCGCTCTCGGGGGGCGTCACAGATGACTTCTCGAGGCTACCCGTGCCCATCATGTGCTCGTATGAGTGCACACGCGAGGCAATGGGCGTGGGGAGGAGACCTGCGCCCAGTGGTCCCTCTTGGCCGGGCTTTGGCGGCATCTTCAAGGCCGTGGATATGTTGTCCTTGGCCGGGGGCGCGGTCCAGGTCGAGTCCTCGGGCATGGCGCCGTCGAGCGAGTTGACGCTTTCTCTGCGGCGGCGATTGCGGTAGGCGAGGGTTTCGTAGGCGTCGGCGGCGGATTGGGGACCGACGGAGACGGAGCGCTTGCGCGGGTGGGCAAGGTTCTTGAGCATGTGTGGGAGTTCAGAGGCGGGAGGGATGACGTTGTCGTCGCCGCGCAATTGGGGGATGCTGGTGTACTTGGACGCACTCAGGAAGAAGGCACGGGGGAGGTTCAAGCGGACGCGCTCCAGCAGTCGAAACAGCGGAGGCAGGATTTTGAAGAGCGTCGGCTTTGCGGAGGCTCTCCAAACAAAGATGATGACAACACCGAGCAAGATGCGGAGGGATGCTTTTATCAGACCTATGCTCTCAAGGTCGAAGGGGACCGTAGACGGGATGGGATCCGAAATGGAAAATCGAGTCTGTGCAAAGTGCCATCCTCCAAAATTGACGCCAACCACGACGCCCATGAAACTGACGCTGTCATCGAAGCAGGGACAATCGTCTGCCGGTTCAGGGTGGACGCGCACAAGAACCAAAACGACCAGCGTGGCAATCATGACATTGGCGTAGGCATCGCTAAGGACCCAGGAATCAAACATGTCGCCGCACACGAGCTGGACGAGGGCAATGACGGCACCCAGTATGCTCCCAATCACGACATCCAAGAAGCCGTGCATGCCGCAGTACAATCGGCCAAAGACAATGGACACGGCATAGAAGTAGAACAGGGCCTGCATGGCCATGTGGACGTTGGGGTGGTGCTCCTCTGGAGAGGAGCGCACCATGTGAATGGCGTAGACGGCCACGGACAGGGCATTGGTCGAGTGCGACGAGGGGAAGCCGTACTCGAGGGCGGCGGAGCCCGACATGGTGATGCGCGACAGGGGCGGAGACAGCGGGCGCGGCAGACACAGCATATCCTTGAGAAAGCCGCTCCAGTAGACGCCGGCGGCTAGCATGTGGACCATGGCGCGGCCGATGTTGGTGTACCCGCACCAGAACAGGATGGGCAGGAAGATCATGAAGAAGGTGTGGGTGCCCAGGTTGGCGGTGAAGGCAAAGTACGAGTCCAGCGAGGGGGAGCGCAGCCTCTCCTGCATCAGGGCGAGCCACGGCGTCTCCCAGCGCACAATGGGAATGAGGCGCTGGCGCAGGGCATTGCGCCAGGCGGGGAGGGTCTGGGCGTCTGTGGGAGCAGGTCAGCGGCGCCGTTGGCGGGCGGGCGCGGGAGCGTGAGGCGGGAGATTTTGCACGCACAGTGATCGTGATGCTTCATGCCCGCATCCAGCCTCGGCGGCGGCGGGGGCGCTGCGGGCTCCATTGCGGACGGCGGCGCGTCGTCGAGGGGGCGTGAATCATGCTGGAGAGACATCTGGGCGGCGGCGGAGGGGGCTCGGCGGCGGGCTCGCAGTGACCATGGCCAGGGGCGGTGGTGAGGGTGGGCAGGGCGGCGGCGACGACGAGGGCGACGGCGACGGCGACGGGCTGGCGATGGATGATGTCGGCAGTGGGCGGGCGGTGCGGTCGCAAGGCCCCAGCCGCAGCCCCAGCCCCAGCCCAAGCGAGGGCAGCCAGCAAGGCAGGCGGCAGGCGGCAGGCGGCAGGGGTGCCCGTCCGATGGCGACGCCCTCACCCCAGCAACCGCCCGCCGCCGCTAAACAATCAACAGGCGCCCCCAGACGGGCCCAACTCGACTACCACTACGAACCCTCCACCTCTCCTCTCGCTCCCCACCAAACTCAGTCTGCCCGCACTACTCGCACCATTGATACCCTCCTCCCCCAGCTCCATCATGTCGGCCCAGACGCAGAACTACGACTACCTGCGCCGCAAGCAGAGCACCAAGGCCTCGCCCGCCGCCAACGTCCAGCCCGTCCGCCGGCACAACCGCACCCCCAGCGAGCGCAACAGCAACGGCACCGTCAGCTCCTACGGCACCACGGCCACCCGCGACACCACCGTCACCGAGCCGCCCGCCTACTCCAAGAAGCTGGTCGTCGTCGGCGATGGCGGCTGCGGCAAGACCTGTCTGCTGATTAGCTACAGCTCCGGCAACTTTCCAGAGGTGAGTCCGGCACAGGCGCCATGCACGGCAACACACGTCGACTTGCTCGAGAAGAAGAAGCCCCGGCTGTTCCGTGCGCTTTGCTGACGCTTCTCCAGAAATACGTCCCCACCGTCTTCGAGAACTACATCACCCACACGCCGCACCCGCCCACCGGCAAGATGGTCGAACTGGCCCTGTGGGACACGGCCGGCCAGGAGGAGTACGACCGCTTGCGCCCGCTCTCCTACCCCGAGACCGACATCATCTTCGTGTGCTTCGCCATCGACTGCCCCAACTCGCTCGAAAACGTCATGGACAAGGTTGGTCAAAACCGGGAACCGCGCTTTCATGCCTTGATTACTAACTTGCTCCACAGTGGTACCCCGAAGTCCTGCACTTCTGCCCCACAACCCCTCTGATGTTGCTTGGCCTCAAGTCGGACCTGCGCAACAAGAAGAACTGCATCGAGCTGCTCAAGACGCAGGGCCTGACGCCCGTCACCCCGGACCAGGGCCGCGCCGTCGCCAAGAAGATGGGCGCCATGTACATGGAGTGCAGCAGCAAGGAGCAGGACGGCGTCGAGGAGATCTTCGACATGGCCGTCACCATGGCCGTCGGCGACGACTACAAGCCCGCCGAGGAGACTCCACGACACACGACCACCTCTTCTTCAACATCACGGCCTGCGCCCGCCTTCCCCGCCCACGTCCAGAAAAAGAAGAAGCGCACCGGTTGTACGGTCCTCTAAGACAAAAGGGCAATCCTCCCGCTTGCCCAATTCCCCCCTTTTTCTTTAGAGCCCGTGGTTTTGTTGAGCACTGCATCATTCCCGCCCGTCCCTCCCAGCTGCTGCCGCTGGGAAGACGGGCCTCACGACGCTGGACGACAACGATCGAGATGCTTAATGACCATTTAATGGACGCTCTTGGCTTTCGAAGAGACTGATTCCCTCTTTTTTCGAGCTGGCCGGCCGTCGTAGATTTGGAGCGGTCTGGCTGGCACCCATGCATGTTGGTGTGTGTACCTGGGTATCATTGGCACTTGGCCACTCCATATATACCCGCACACGCCCGCAGGTATGCACGCAGGTAAACATGCTGTACATGGAATGACTTGACGGCGTTTTTTGGAGGGGCGCAATATCTCTTTTTCTTCTCTTTCCTTTTTAGTTACGGCTCTTCCCCCTCTCGATTGGCAGAGGCTCAGCAGAACTGCTGCTGCTGGCATATATCATGTTTGGTAGCCGGGCAATCCTCCGCCCATCTATTTTCCTTTTTTTCTAAACCCTTTTTTCCCATGCTCTCTGATAACAATTCCCTGCCTTTTTGCTTTTTTGATGCGTCTACTTGCTTGTATTCGGTATCTTGTATTTGCCATGGCGGGGCTGCCCTCTCCCCATCCATTTCTGCCTCACCCCTACCTCCTACACCACCACCTCAATATCCGCCCGCCTGTCACACTAGTTCGAATATAAATCCCGACCAACCTCCCCGGTTTCCTCACCAATATTGTGCCACGTGCTGAATCTTTTCATGTGAACGCCGATCAAAAACGTGAATACCTTTGCCATCTTGACTCGACGCCCCGTCTGGAAATTTGTCTGGCGCAGATCCACATTTCAAGAAAAAGAAAGCAAAACAAACACAGTCTTGAAACAAGGCGCGAACCACACGTCCCTGAGAAAAACCGCCTCGCCCCTATTCCCCGATCGCCAAAAAGCAAGTCGAAAAACGCCTGGGTATCACAATCATCCTGCCTGGCCGATGCCGACGCCGCCAGATCGCCCGTCCCGTCCCAGCGCAGATCGGTATTCATATCCCGGGGACGTCGCAACTTATCCCGGCATTGCATAGCCCAGCATAGCATAGCATAGCATCACTAAGCATCACCAAGCCGCTCCCGCCTCACCCCACCGTCTCCCCCTCCTCCTCCCCCCCTTGTTCCCCCCCTTGTTCCTCCTCCTCATCCTTGGCCATGACATTCTCAAAGTGACTCCACAAGCTCTCCACGGGCGCGAACTCGTTGCCGACCTGGATTACCTCTTCGAGGCTGCGGTTGAGGCGGTTGATGTTTTGTAGGACGTGTTCGAGGGACTGTTTCGTGGGCGGGCGTGTTAGTCACGGTCGCCGTGTGTGCGTGTGTGCGTGTGTGCGTCTACGGGCGGGGTGCAGAAGGGCGGCGTAGAGGCGGGGGAAGGGGAACGCACCTGTGCGATTTCGCTGATGAGTATGTCGCGTTGTTGTTCGTAGTAGGATTGCTGAGGCGCGGGGGTTTGGGCGGTGAATGTGGAGGCACGGGGAGGGTTTGGGTTGGACATTTTTTTTTGGCTGTGGCTGCTTTGGCGGGCGTGCGAGGGGCGGGTGTTCGTGGTGGTGATGTTTGTGGTGGTGGTGTTTGGTGTTTGGTGGGACGCGGTGGGCGCGCGGGCGTGGTGGGGGCTTAGTCAATGGGGGCGTGCGCTACTTGCCGGGTATATGGCAGCACGTGCGGAAATGGGCTTCACAGGGTTCGCCTAGTTAGATGGCGGGGGCTAGGAGGGCCGGGAAAGTCGGCATTTGGGGCTGCGTTAGGGTAGGGGGGTGCAGGAGTTTGGTAAGCTATTTTGCCGGTTGGTAGGTTTTGTAACGGTGGCTAAGCTGGGGATAGAGGGTTAGTCCAGAATTGTTGGATGCTCGGTTTGGCTAGGGAGATATGAATGGAGATGGAAGTTGCTGCCATTGTACTTTCACACTTGTCTGAATTGATTGTTATGCAAGCTTCGATTCGATGGCTTTCCAGGTAAATGCATAGATGGTCTACGATTTTTTTGGTATTACTGTGAGCGAAGACATTAGCAACATCTAGGCACCGTCTCTATCCTAATCAGAACTGAATAAAGCTGTGTTTAGTCTTCAAAACGATTCTATTTATCTGTTGTCATCGTTTCTTTTCCAGAGAGTAGATGAATCACACCGGGGCAAGAGAGTCCAAAAAGCTTGAATAAACCACACAAGGATCGGCTCCAAACATAATTTAAAAGACACAGGACGCGCATGCATCTCCCACGCAATAACACAAAAAACTTTGCTGTTTCTTTATCTCCCGAATAAAAGGCTCGAACTCAACCCGTATTTGAGCATTGCAGCAGGTCAGATGATGATCAATCCCCTAGTGCCCTTGTATGATGCCACAACTGTAGCCTCAGAAAGCCAGAAGTCGTAAAATAAAATTACCAACAGCATATAGCATACAGCATACAACAATGTCAAAAATTCCCACAGTTCGGTGTAGTAAATCATTCATGGACGCTAACAATTGCAGTGAATTCGGCTCCGGCCGATGGCTAAGGGATCAGACCCGTGTTTCAGGTGGATGGGATTGGGTCATCTCATAGGTAAGGACTCCTGTATCTCCAAATGTACAGGGGCCATTCAAATACTCCTACCACACCATAGTACGCTTTTCCGAATTTTCCGATATTCTAGCGTTCGACCTCGCTCATCCCTTACCCCAATAGCATGCTTGAACCCTTTCTCGTTCGCCAACTGCTGAAACCCAGTCCCCTCGGGTGAATTCCTCGTGATCTCATCAAATATCGTAGCCAATCTCTGGGTATTCGTCACCTGTGCCTCGACGAAACCATTGATAACCTGCTTATGCATCCGATTTTGATTCTGTGGCACCGTCTTGATCCTGTCCACTAGCAAATTCACCGTCTCTTCCAGCTGGTTCTCAAGAACAGTTTTAAGCACAAGCCCCATAGCCTCCGCTTCCTTCCTCGAGCTAAGGTCTCTGTCAAAAGTAGCCTCTTTGCCTTCTCAACCCCCACCGGCACCATCCACATAGCCGTCGTAGGACACCTCCAAACCCTCGCAGGCGGATACCCTATCCTAGCATCCTCTGCCATAACAACGAGATCACAGCACAAGGCAATATCACTCTCACCCGCTACCGCTGTGCCATGAACCTGCGCAACAGTCGGCTCTGCGCCGTGGAAAAGCTCGGCAAAGCACTCGGTGTTCTCTTCCATGAACAAGTAGTCGACGAGCGGATCGTAGCCGCGAGAAACATCCTGGCTTCCGCCCGTAGTCCCTCGATCGGCATCCTCGACGAAGATGCTGAGGTCGTAGCCACCGCAGAAGCCTTTGCCGGCGCCTTTGAAGACGATAACGTGAACGGCGGGGTCTTTACTGGTTTTCCGGACTGCGGCGCGGAGGGCGTGAGGGAGTTCCTCTGTTATGGCGCTTAGACGGTCGGGACGATTGAGTGTCAGGTACGTGGCTTTGCCATCTTGAGATCTTTCGTATAAAACAATGGGGGAGGCCGTTGCTGGGCGAGAATATGGTGGACCTGAGGTGGTTGGTAATGCAGACAGTTGGCCGAACTTGCGCCACAAAATGCTCCAAAGTAGATGACAAGCCGGCCTTTGGAAAAGTTAATTCTTACAAAACGTTTAGATATTCATATAACATCTGGAGTACTCCACTTGTAAACCAACCCCTTATGATGTCTGCGGGGGGAGGGGGGTAAATGACCACCCAATGAGAAACTGCCGGCGGCCGCTTGCCTCGGCCAAAGCCGATCGTATGGCTTGACGAAAGTCTCATCAAGGGGCCGGTTGCTCCAAATAGCAATGGTACACTGAGAATCTAATACCTATCTTTTTGAGCCAGAAGTGTGCATCTCATTCCACCTTTTTGACAGCCCATCGCGTGTTCTTCTCAAACGCCTCCCATTCCTCTCCACTCAAAGTCTGCAATCCCTGCTCTCTAAGCTGCAAGAACATCTCGAGTGCCTGGTCATGGTCTTCGTTTGAAGTGTACCCATCACGGCCCACAAACCCTTGGAGCGAATCCCAAAAGTCAGCATTCTCATTCCAGCCCTCGCCATCACGGAGATGCGCTTTGGTATCTTCGTCTGTGAAATTGATCGGACATGGAATTTCAGGATTGATCTCTCGCCAGTGCCTGCGTAGTATGCATATTAGCGATTTGTGTTTGTTTTATTGCTAGACATCATGTCAACATGCTGTGCTACACGTATAAGAACATTGCCTAAAGTGAATTATGTCCCCATTCCAGGTGTTGGCAGAAAAGTCTACTGTATCGCATCTTGTACGCCCGTGATTGACGTGGAAGATGTCATAGATAACCGGGTTCATATTTTTGGTCTCGTTTTTGTATGTCCACAGGATAATAGGCTTCTCAACCTGGGTACGGATACGCACCTTTTGCTCTTCATCTTCGAGGCTCTTGTAGTCGTCAGGCAGTGTCATCATCATCTCCCTGTTGTAATTCACAAGTTGCCCCATGGCGTGCCAGAAGAAAAAAAGGGGACCAGCCCATATATCTTGCCAGTCAATTAAACCTGTGATGTGGCCCTCGTGCACGAATATTTTAGGGGCATGCAAGTCCCAATGCTACAAGGTAGGTCTAGCCTGATCTCCCTTGGGTAATATACAGTCAACGACATTCAGAAACTTCCTATAAAGGGCAATGTGTGCATCCGGAGAACTTTGTGCTTCGGACGTCACTACTAAACCATTGGACGAGATTGGAGTGGCATAGCTGCCTATCCAAGAAATTTCTCGTTGACCAATGGCTCTCAGATTAATCCTCCAGGTGTTTCCCTATGCCATGACATTAGTACAAGCATAT
The DNA here is from genome assembly GCA_022059125.1 of Corynespora cassiicola. NCBI lineage: Eukaryota > Fungi > Ascomycota > Dothideomycetes > Pleosporales > Corynesporascaceae > Corynespora > Corynespora cassiicola. Next base: position 3,208,073 of record JAEUWY010000006.1, on the reverse strand, counting down.
CTGGTTACACATAAGAAATGCAACACACAGGGCCTAAGGTCAATATCCATGGATGCTCTTTCACGGTGCCAGAAACTTAGATCAACGACTGGACCTATGACGAATCTGTCCCCTACCTCTTTCTTGACAGATGGCGGTACTTCACCGATGACTTCAGCCCTCTCAAACCCCTGAAAAGCATCTTTCGCGAAGTAGAGATTCCCGTATCTGCTTTCGCTAGTAACCATGCCACCGAAAGCATGCAATCAAGCAAGTATACCTAGTAAAAGACACGGATAAAAGCTTTTTCTCAATGGCAACAATCTCGTCCACAATCTTGAGCTTGTCACGCAGCTCCATCTCTTCCCAAACCCCACCAACCGACTCCTAACAGCCTTCTCCATCAAAATATACTCCGCTTCCACGGGATTTCGAGCTTCTCCACTCCACTCCAAAACCCTGGGCACCGGAATACCAAGGACCGTCCTAGCCTAAACATCTAATCCCCATCAGCTCAAGCAACTACAGCAACCGCACACAAATCCACCTACAAACTCCATCGTCGCAACTTCCGACGCCGTAGTCCTCCTAGGCGCAGGCCCCGCGTTCGGTTTCGGAACCCACGCAATCACGACAGCGCCAGTATCCATGACGAGCCTAAACACCTTATTGAACCCGCCCTCCGCCAGCTTGCTAATCGCCGCACAGGCCTGCGCTCCAGACCGCTTCCGGAGCTGCGATTCCTCGTCCCAGAGCCAGCGCCCGTTCGTGTAGTGGTAGAAATCCCCGTGGTCGCGTGCCGGACGCGTGGAGGGCGTGCGGGCCGCTCCCCGGGATTGTGATGCTAGGGGGGAGATTTGTTTCCGGTCATTGCACTTGTGGAGAACGCCAAGACGGGGGAGGGAGATAAAGGGTGAGCGCATGGTGGATCGTGGATTCGTTCAAGTCAGTTGGTGTGCATTTGGGGCACACCCGATGAAGACGATCTGTGCATGGCCTTTGGCGGGCGCTCACAGCTGGAATGAGCATAGGGGAGGGGATGCTATCAGTAATTGTTCCCTTAGTTTGGCCATTTCCGCAGGATCGCTCGAGCATAACGTACACAAGTTTTTGAGATTCTTCATTCTTGACTTTACCTGATAACCCTTATCAAACTATCATCACAGCCTTTCCTTCTATCTATCCCCGTCCTGCCCAACCCACATTCCCACTTTTGCATCCAAAAGCCGGGGAGCAACAGAGAAATGATTATCCAACACGCCCCATCTTCCAACCCACGCTCAAACCTTGTTCAATAATACAAAAAGGAAAAGAAAAAAAACAAGAAACGAGCGGGTCATTCTCCCCCCCCCACCGCCAACTCATCAAAGAAAACCGATTAACCATGTTGGTAGACAGCACAAGTCCCACAAGAACAGACAGACAGGCAGTATTCGTATGGTGTAGTTAAGCTGTACATACTACCCATAAAAAAATTTGTATTAACTTGTTTGTTTCGATCGAAGAGAAAGAAAAAAGCCACCATCCGTTCCAGATTGGCATTTAAGCCAGCTTATTGCTGTTGAACTCCTGCCTACGCCGTGCAATGCCTCAATGTTTGCAAGAGAGGTGAACAAAAGGATAAGAAGAGAGAGACTGAAGGCAAGATTATGAGATTCTACAGAGCCAAGTGTAACGAAAGGCAATCGTCGTCTGCCTTTAATGACAGAGAATTAGATCGATGGGGTATCGGTTGATGATGCAAGGTTGAAAAGGAAAAGTTTCATGGCCTTAAGAGTCCGATGGCTTGGGTTTGTCGTCCAACTTGGGATCTCCCGCAAACGGCCCAACCACAAAGTTGGGCGTGGTATCTTGGTTCTGGCTAGGCGGGCCGCGATATTCGTTAGGATCGGGGGCAAGAATGGGGTCGCTAGACTTCGTGTCGGGATGAACCTCGATGCCGTCTTGTGCTTCCAGGTCTGACTTGCTGCGGGCGCGAGAAAATTTGAGAGAGTCGTTGTCACCGCCAGTCCTGTCAATAGGCGACCACCCCGCTACACTACCCGCCACAATACCTGCCATGACAGTAGCAGGGCCAAGGGCCGAGTTTGACCTCGACCTTCCACGGCGACGACTGTTTGGAGTAGGTGGTGCAGGGGAACCCTCTGCATCGGTAGCACCGTTGGTGGGAGTACTAGGCAGGGAGTAGCTAGATCGCGACCTAGTGAATAATTCCTTTGGATTTCGGACCTTGAACTTGAGGTTGCTGAGGCGCCCACCGCGAACGCGCTTGATGAAAGCAAGCTCCTCGCGGATATCAAGAAGATTCTGGTTCCATTGATATTCGTCAGAGACGACAAGCTCGGGTGTCGGTTTCCTCCTCATAAAGGAGGGGACACAACGCCGGATGAGCTCATCGGGAATGAGACGAATGATCACACCGACTACCAAAGAAAGAGCACCAAGGACAATGGAGTAGCCCCACTGTGCGCCATTGATAGGCTTGACCTTGAATGCCTCACCACCCACAAAAACAATCATAGTCTGGCCCGCAATCATGATCAAGAGTATTACGATGAAATAAATGTTCTTGTGAATGCCCTCGAAAACGTTGAAGCGGTTGTCCAGGCGGCGATTGTTGAGTGCGTTGAAAATCTGCATCCAGACAAAGGTGTTGAAAACCAGGGTAGGCATGCGGTCTTTCTCATACTGGCTTTCATATGAGAGAATCTTCTCGCCTCCAAAGTACAAGATGAACGTAACGACCAGCTGGTAAATCGACTGACCGATTATCATTTTCCACATTCGCAGAGTAATCAGAGGGGCAGACTTGGGATCAGGCTTTCGGTCCAGCAGACCGCGGGTTGGAGGATCGGTTGCGAGAGCAAGAGCAGCAAAGGTATCCATAATGAGGTTGACCCAGAGAAGCTGAACGGCAGTGAGTACGGACTCTTGCTCGTCGCTGCTAACGGCGGACACAAAAGTCAGCAAAACGGCGGTGATGTTGACGGTAATCTGGAACTGCAAGAACTTCTTGACAGCGTCGTTGACGGCTCGGCCCCAAAGCAATGCCTTGACAATCGAAGCAAAATTGTCGTCCATCAAAATGATAGCAGAAGCTTCCTTGGCGACTTCAGTACCAGCAATACCCATGGAAAAACCAACGTCGGCAGTCTTCAAAGCGGGAGCATCGTTGGTTCCGTCTCCAGTGACAGCAACCGTCTCTCCCAGTTCTTTCAGGCGTTTGACTAGCTTGCGTTTGTCCTCCGGACTGGAGCGCGCGAGGACACAGAGCTTGGGAATGATGGCATCCATGTCCCTCTTGGAAAGTTTCCTGAAGGTCGGTCCCTCCATGACAACGCCGCCAGGGACAAGTATACCGCAATCATCAGCAATGGCCTTGGCAGTCATGACATTGTCACCAGTAACCATTCGCACGTATACGCCGGCGTTCTGACAGTCCTGAACGGCTTCTCGGACCCCATCTCGGAGGGGATCCTGGATACCAACGACAGCGAGGAAGGTCATCTTCTTGAAGATGTCCTCGAAAACAGCGAGGCTGGGGTCGTCTTCGTTCTTGCGTGAATCCTTTGGCGGCCAACTCTCGAAATCGCGGTAAACGAGTCCAATCGTGCGGAGAGAGCGGGAGGCATAGGTGGTGATGATTTGCTCAAGAGTCTCACGGTTATCGGAGGTGAGGGAAGACACAATTATATCCTTGGTGGCATCGGACACGATCAACTCGCACTTGTCGAGAAGGATTTCCGAAGCTCCCTTCACGTACAAGCGGTACCGGCCGTCGTCCAGCTTGGCCACGACAGCAGAGCACTTGATAGCTGAGTCGAAGGGAATGACCTGGACGATTGTAGCATTGGAGCGTTCTGTAGCTAGGGGGCCCATGCCGAGGTATGTGCGGGCAAAACCAAGGAGAGCGGTCTCAGTCTTGGAGCCAATGAAGGGATCGTTGCCGTTGCTGTCGGATTCGAAGGCGGTGGAATTGAGGATAATTGAGTCCTTGAGCAGATCCTTGGCCTCGCTGTTGATGGTGGACACGAATTCAGAGGCTGATACATCATCAGTGTTGTCCACTGGCGACTCGACAATCTGCTTTCCCTTGGCCCCGTCGTCCAATGCTGAACCAGAGTTCTTGACTTTCTTATCGCCAAAACGGAGAGCGGTTCCGAGAGAGCCAGAGACCACTGTCATCTTGTTCTGTGTGAGGGTACCAGTCTTGTCGGAACAGATGGTGGTAGCGTTGCCCATGGTTTCACAAGATCGTAGCAGTCGCACCAGGTTGTTGTCCTTGAGCATGCGATTGGTAGCGAACGATAATGCAAGGGTGACGGCCAATGGAAGTCCTTCGGGTACGGCCACAACGACGACTGTGATGGCGACGATGAGAATGTTGAGGAAGTTCTGTCCCTTTTCGGCAGGGCTAGCATCGCTATTACGGAGACCGGCCAAAAACTCGATGAAGAGGACGACAAAAAGCAGGAGAGCAGATGCACCACCAAGCTTTGCAATGTACTCGGCCAGCACATTGAGCTTGGACTGCAACGGAGTGACTTCGCTCTCCTCTTGCAGAGCCATCAACGTCTTGCCGTAACTGGAGTGGATACCGGTAGCAGTAACCATGAAAGTGCCCACACCTTCGTTGACCTTGGCGCCGGAAAGAATGAAGGGATCCATCTTTTTGAGGGGTAGGTTGCTTTCCATGGCCTTGAAGACCTCGTCACCACCAGTCTTCTTGAGCAGATCCGATTCTCCAGTGGCCGAAGATTCGTCGCACTTGAGCCCATGGCCTTGGACTAGGATACCGTCTACAGGCACCATGTCACCAGGCTCCAGATTTACGATGTCGCCGACGAGAACATCATAAACCGAGATTTCCTGGACTTTGCCTGACCGGACGACCTTGATCATGCGGTCGTCCTTTTTCCGGTTGAGTTTGACGAATTGGCGTTCCTTTTTCCAGTCATTGAGAGCTCCGACGACGACGACAATGACAATGGCAACAATGATGGCCACGCCTTCAATCCATTCGACTTTGGGCTCTCCGGGTTCGTGTGCTACACCAAATGTCTGATACAATCCTAGGGCAAGTGAGATGACAGCAGCGCAAGTAAGAAGAATAAGGACTTTGTCGTTGTAGGCCATCCAGGCAAGCTGGAGGATGCTCTTGGCTTTTCGCTGAGGCAGTCGGTTATCGCTAAAGACTCGTTTTCGGTCGGCAAAGGCGTCTGAGCCGTTGGACGGCTGTGGGGGAGAGTCGCTGCGACCGAGGTGGGCATCAGGCGGCGACTTGGACGGGGCCTCGGTGGCATGGGGGATGGTAGCGTCCTCAAAGGTTACTTGATCGGTGTAATACTGTTCGTCTACGCTGAGGCCAGCCTTTCGGTCTGTTCGTAGGCCCTTTTCGAGACCATCTAAGCCACCCAATGCGTGAAAGGCACCTAAGCTTTTCGGGTTGTATAGCTTGCCCAGCTGACCGGGCGAGAAAGCAAACTTGTTGTCCTCCACCTCAAACTCGGCCTCTGTGCCAGGGTCAGGACGCAGGGCATCTTTATCATTTAGTATCTCATTAGGCTGGTGATCCCCTCGCAGGGTCTCACCGTTGGATGAAGCAATGTAGGTGCCAGTAGATGCCGAACCTCCATTCTCCGGAGTGGAATCTAACGAGTTGCCTCGTGACCTGGCTCCTGGAACCGAGAGGAAGTTTTGGGTGTTTGGGGCATTGGATGTTGGTGAAGAGACATTATGGGGGGATATGGGACGGCTGCCGCTGCTCTCAAAGGAATTGGTAGGGCGTAATTCGGCTGGAGGCTGTCTCGGCTGGGTGGGCGAGACGTCCGTGTTGTCGTCACGACTCTGTGATGTTTGCGTGTCTTGCATGTCTCCTATGGCAACGGAGTCTCCTGGGTTGGCACCGTTTGTGTTGACAGCCGACGTGTCGATGGTAATAGTAGGTGCGCGCTGCCGACGGCCCGGGCCCGCTGGAGGGGAGGAGCTGCGCATCTCAGCGTCAGCCATGCTGAGAGCCTTGTGGGGGTACGGGGCGCTTGATCGGGGGCGGCAGGAGGACAAACGGGCTGTGCAATGGGGCCAAGCGATGGATGAAGAATGCGCTCAGGCGTGTGAGCGGTAGTGCGGCATGCGGGAATGCAAGTGAATAATAAGGGTGGTGGTGGTGATGGTTCCTGAGGCAGACTGCGAGGCTGAGCACTCTAGCTCAGAGCAAGCGGCGCCGGTCGTGTTGGTGGGATTGATTGCGTAGAGTCCAAGCCGTAGTAGGCGGCACTGGGGCAAATTATCCGCTGGGGGAGGCTGGAGCAAACCACGGGTCAGTAGGGGCATCCACGGGCGACTGGCGCGTGGAGGACGACGTGGTGCGGTGAATTGAGAGCGAACGGGTCGGGGCTCGAAAAAAAAAACAGTCGCGCACAGCCACGAACGCGTATGGCGGGTGGGAGTCTGTCTGGTCGAGTGGTGGGTGGGAGAGCAGCACATGAAAGCGGCAAAGGCATAATGGGCAGAACAAAGCTCACCTGGTCGAATCGCGTAGTCGGGCGGGCCTCGGGAAGGCGAAGTGGGAAGCGGTCTAGGGCTCGCCGAAGCTGAAGGGTGTCGAGGGCGCAGTCTATGACGGTGAAGCGGTCTCAGTGTGGCAGTGTTGCACTCTGAGCATCATCGAGGGTGGAGGGTGGTTTGGATGCACGCCGGGGGAGGGGAAGGCGCCAGGCAGGCAAATATGAGAAGCAGCAAGAGTGTGAAGGCGCATGCAGGAGAGTTGAGGCGAGCTTCCAAGGGATAACAAGCTCAAAGCCGTCGACTGTTTGGGCCGGGGGAGGGCCGCGTTGAAAGCAGGCCTGGAGTGTAGAAGAGCGGGCGTACATACACAGCCCCGATGCTAGGCCGGATCGGGCCTGGCGCCTCGCTTGGCCGCATGGGTGTGCTGGGAGCAGCGGCGCCAGTCGCTTTGGCCCTAGCCTCCCCTAACCTCCCCTCGCCTCCCCTCGCCTCCCCTGCTCGAAACCATGCCGGCCTGCTGGCGTTTCATCTCCATCCACATCAGGCCGCGACCGGTTTAGCGACCACGGTTGTACTACTGCTGCTTCGTTTTTTCCTGTCTGCCCGTCCCTCGTTGCTTCTGCCGCGAGCCTCGCCAAGCGTACACGTAGGCGCCTTGCTGCCCGGCCGGCCGCTGCCCTCGCCGTGGCAGCCATGTGTTGCGCCCTCATTCCCCTCTTCCTGGCCATGAGGGAATAAAAGGAGGCCGGAGCCAGCCCACTGAAGAGGCCGCTGTCCCCGGAATGAGTCCTGTCCTGCCCGCCCACATACGCCCACACGCGCCCACGCGCCCGCGCGCCCTGAGATGAGGCCAAGCACTCGCCCCATCAAGGCCCTCGTCCTGGGAAGCATCGACGCCCTGCACGCCTGTTCCTTGGTTGTGCTGCCATGGCCGCCCATCGGGATGCCGATGCGCTTTGTCGACTACTTTTCCCTCCTCAGCTCCCGCCGTCCTGATTGCCAGCCTTCCCATAGCACAGACTACGCGGCCGCGTCGTGGCCATTCGTCGCCTCCCCGTCGCCTCCATATCCTTTGCCGCTGCACAGCCTCGCCGTGTCCTCAACGTGATTGTCCTCCTCCACTCGCCGTCGGCGGTTCCCAGTCCTCACCCTTTGGTCCTTTGCCGTCTCTCGCTTCGACCAGTCGAGACCTAGCCAGTTCCTGAAGATCATCCCCGTCCCCCTGCCGGGACAAGAGGAGGCAAGACGTCGATAGCGGCCGGGCCAAGCGCGCGACAAGCCTGCCAAACTGGCCACTGCGCGCTAGCCGTCGCCCTCGATTGCCATTGTCTTGCCTACCAAGTGCGAGCGCGAGCGAGCCCACTTTCCTCGACTTGTTCATCGCCTCGTCCCACGACAACAACTACCGCGCCCCGAGCCTGCAGCACAGCCCCGATTGGCCGTTGGAGCTGACTGTCGAGGGAGGCTGCATGCGATTCTAAGCAGCCGCTTCTAGGCGCCCAAACGTCCACACAGACAGCCGCTGCATCGAGCACCCGTCGGCTGTAAGATTCGCTGCCTAAACACACGGGATTATCCTCTCTCCCCATCATCGCCTCCGGGGCATGCCCATCTGGCGCACTCCAGGCATCATTCTTGTTTTTTCGTCATCATCCCGCAGTGCTTGCTGCGCTCAAGATCACGAAGACTTGTTAGGGAAATGCGGCGTACTTGGCATCGATCGTCTTGACGAACCATGGTGCCTTGGTGTGCACAAGACGCGCCTCGCTAGGAATTCCCCGTCCCTTGCACCGCATATGCCTTCCATTCAAGTTTTGAATGCTTTTTTTCCATTTCCGCAGCCGCTCCCACCTGAAATCACCACATATTTTCACTAGCGCATCGTCCGCCCCACTCATCCCATCTGTCCGCTTGACTCCAGGATCCCATTTGGGAGCCGCCGGCTTCCGTTTCATGTTGCACACACGTTTGCCCGCTAAACTTGTCTTTTTTGATGCACCGCAATTGTTTCCGCTGACACGCAGATCACTCACCACCCGTCCATCATCCGGTCGTGGTGGGGAAACATCTAACGGGCAGCTGGGTTATTAAGCAACAAATGGCAATCCCTATCCAATCAACGTGGACGCTAAATGACGTCTGCCTCCGAAGCTCCCAAGCAGCGGGGAAGGTCACAAACAGGACCGATGATTATTCCTGACGAAGACATGCTGATGATGGGGTCCGCTCCGACACATGGCTAGGCCACGCCCTGCGGCACCTGTCATTTGTCTCGAAATGGAAACCTGTACAGATTTTGCTGTTGCTATTATTCCATCGAAACGTTGGGTGACTGAGCTAGACCGCGCACTCGAGTCCAGACGGCCGTGACAAGCACGCCCTCTGTAGCAAAGACACCATCTAGTTCGTCAGCATCAATGATAGAGTCTTTACTTAAATATGTCGTCGCCGACCAAATACATCTGACATACCAGCATCCAGCACGCGTTGACACTGGTTACTACTCATAATTCTGCATCAACCGCCCGCCGTGGACCTACCCACCAGCATTGAGTTTGGACTACAGACGGGAACAGGGCGTGTGTTTCGCTCCTGACCCCCAAACATCTATTCCTGCATCTTGTCTCTGCTCTAAACCGTACCTGCATATACGCCCCCAGATCCACCGTCCGCGCCCCCAAAAACAGAACCCGACACCACGCTTCCACAGCCAGGAACACTGGCTGCGGCACGGGCTTAGCCCTCAGCGCATTGGATTTTCACACTTGAAGAATCGACTCAACAACGAGTTCAAAACAAGAATAGCATTTCTGGCCGCTGCTAAACATATTTGTTGTTCCTCGGATTCGGGAACACCCGTTCCTAATTTGGATTCACCAAGCCACCAACAGCAATTGGCGTATCACACCCCCTACATTTCTAAATAAAAAATGTCCGACGGCACCAGCAATCAGGAACTTGTAGCAAACGGGTGGACTGCAGTGCCCCGCAGCTTTGAGAAAAACCTCGCCCATGTTGACAAGAAGGTCCAAGCCAAGGCATCAGTTGGCGAGATTCAATTACCTGACTCGGACTTGGTGAAGAAGACTTATGAATATGCAAAGAAAGAACTACCTAAAAAGACTTTCAATCACAGTATGCGCGTCTACTATTATGGTATGCCGACTTTTCTACCTTTGTCTTGCCAAGCGCAAAGACACAAAGATGCCTGCCTCAAGCCTCCACTCCAAAGTGCGCACAATGACCACACAGAGAGCTAATCGATCCAGGGGCGGCAATCGTCAACACACATTTTCCACATATGAGCTCCATGCTTGAAACCTACTTTCTGACCTGCCTTCTCCACGATATTGGAACATCTGACACTAATCTCAGTGGCACGCGAATGTCGTTCGAATTCTACGGCGCGTACAAGGCCCTCAAGTTTCTCACCCAGAATGAAGCCCCAAAGGATCAGGCCGAGGCCATCGCTGAGGCCATCATTCGTCATGCAGACCTGGGCGACACGGGTACGATTACGAGCCTTGGACAGCTCATCCAACTGTCTACCGTGTTCGGTAAGTCTCCACTTTCATTGGCCCGAATCCTGCATTGCACAAGACTTGCATTGTGTACATTCAATTCCTTTCTTCCTCCATGAGCATGAAGTCGCCACCTCAAGCGTTGGCGGTGTGTCACTTCAGCTGCCATTGCGGCTGCGTGGCGAATTGGGCCAGCTACCATCGCATTGCCTATACGACTTGTATGGCCATCCACAACGTCACTCCGTCAGCCCCCAAAAACTGTACTCGAGATCGGCAGCCCCTGCCATGCAATCCAATATGCGCACGAGCGAAACGCACGACAAAATGGAGAAATACACCGACGTACTAGCGAAACCTTCGCCGCCGCCACGAAGAAGCGAACGAGTTGTTTCAAGCGCCCATCCATTAATGGTCACTCGAGGCGCTTCGCAACCCGCTACCATGCCACATTGAATCCTACGTCAGAGGGAAAGAAAAAAAAAAAACACCACTTCTCCGGCATTCCACCGAACACAATCTATCGTAATTCCCGAACCAGCCCAATCCCAGCGCAAATCACTGTCTACCATTACGGCTCGGTGGCTTGGCCTCGGTCGCCTGCTCAACTCTACCCCAGCGCCCAGCGAAGCTTGCATGCGGTTTTTCCCAAGACTTCACCAAGACTTCACTCCCGCGCGCACTTCGGGTCCCTGGCGCGCGCGGGAGCGGGTAGCACATGCAGGCAATAGCGCTTGGCAAAAGGAGGCTGTGCATTACCTCTTGGGCACCGCAAGACGAACACCCGAGCGAACCAGGAAGAAACAAATGTCTCAGATCTCGCTCGAGTCCGTAATGCTTTTTTCGACGATTGCCATGCTTGAGGGAAGTGCCGGATTGGGATGGCGGCTTGGCGTCCGAAAGGACATGTTGATTACAGGCCTGTGCGAGGTGGTGATGGCGACAGGACAAAAGGATGAAATGGGAGGCACGCATGAATGGACTCGGCCGGGTGCGTGCCTGAGGATCAAGGCACCTACCACACACCAGCCCAATCGATCAAAGAAGGACCACGCCCCATCATGCGTCCCTCCAGGCTCCCACTATTCCCCGTCCCTCCCACCGCCCCCCCTACTTTTTTTCTATTTGGCAAACACTCAGCCTCCTTCCCTCACCCCACACAATGCCATTCTTCTGCCCATGTGCCCCGCCGCTCAGCCCTTCACCGGTCACAATGCACGCATCTGCGAACCCCAATGCCCCCCAGCTGACACAATGCGCTAGACAATGTGGGCTTGAATGCGCACCTTGTGCACGCGGATACGATTGCGAGCGTCGTCGCGACGTTCCCGCGCAACAAATGGTCGCTGGCATTTGCCGCGTGCATGCGCGAGGAGATGGCGTTGAAGCCTTGGTGCCATACCACTGCGAATGAGGACAACGGGTTCTGTGCTGACGTGGAGAAGAACTGGGTCATGGAGCCTTACGAGTAGGGTTTGTCTTTGGGGGAGGTGGGGATGAGGGGCAGAGGGTTTTGCGGATTCTTTGTGTTGTTGGGCTGTGCCGCCTTTGATATGGCGCATCTATTGTGGAATTCGGGGATGAGATTTCTTGTTCAGTGTGCTGATTCATGTGCTACTTCGATTGAGTGAGGGTATGGGTCTTGAAAGGGCCACTAGCCGGGCTTTGGTGTAGTGTGTATGGGAATAGGGGGGTTTGTTCATCTGCTGCGTTGTCTTCTTGTGGGTTTTCTCCACTGTGACGTGGTAGGAAGCTCATGCTAGTCAGGTATTTGAGGTGCATCACCATCAACCTAACGTTGCAAGGGTAGTTTTCGTTCAATGGTGGGTTTTGAGTTCGTTTGGAGTACTTGGGTCAACATACAATCCTTTGTATTTCACGGCTAGGATAGTTCAAAAACAATACCCTCTCTGCGTTTCACATACTAGCTCCTATCTTGAGCAACGGGATTTTATTCCCACCAATGGCATCGTAGCCTTTTGCTGGACTTGCGAGTGATGTAGCAGCTTTGAGGGACCGCTCCATGTAGAAACCCATTCCTACGACTACCTCGCCCTTACGCCAAGGCGCGTACATAAATTTCCTCTTAAATTAAAGGGTTTGTTTCTGGGTGTTGATGCATGTAGAGGCAGGTATAAAGCTTCTCATGAATTCCTTCTTATTCGAATCATCCACATCCCATACCTTATACTCGACAACCATCTTTCAGACTTTTGTCATCCTATCTCGCCATATACTATCCGCCATTTGTATCGAGCAGACATCTTATTTCTTACTAAAAATGACTGAGTTCGTGAGAAATCTCATGCTTAAGCATTATGGATTTGACAGTAAGGCTAGCTTCAAAGAGCATTATCTTACAAACAACTACGAGACGATTAACATGCTATATCATCAACGGAGTCCGGTGGAAGAGTGGGTCAAGATTCCCTTCCCGTACTATGCGATTGATCCGTCTATGCCTCCAATTCCGACGCGAGAGGATGTTGATGCCGCAACTCCCTCGGATTTTGACCCCGACATGCCCACACACGTATTCCGTGTTCATGGAGTGTATGCCGTCAAATGGGGTCCACCTAAATCCATCGTACAGGAAGCTGAGAACCTCATATTCCTACAAGATCACGCTGTTAGAACGCCCAAGGTCTATGCATGCTTTTCTCATGATCGCTTCAATGCGGAAAAGTATATGGAGCGTCACAACGTCCCCCGCTCGGCTGTTCCACAGATTTACTTTCTAGTCACGGACTGGATTGACGGCATTGGCCTAGATACGGACAAAATGGAAGCCATGTCAGATGAGGCCAAGGTGAAGCTCTGCGACAAAATCGGCCAGCAGCTGGCGTTACTGCGCTCCATCCCACCCCCGCATCCAGAATATTATGGCCGGGTCAACGGCCAACCCTTCCCTCGTTGGAGCAGGGGAGTACCAGAATACAAAGATGAGTCACTGGGTCCCTACCACACATACGAAGACTATCTAGATGTGGCCAAGAAGCATTTTGAGATTATACTTGTCGACAAGATGTTTTGGAAAGGGGAGGAAAACTGGGAGGCCAGTATGTCCCCAGAAGCCGAGTGCATCTTGGGAAACTTCCATAATAACTTCCGGGGCCCCGGCGATTGCATACGCTCCACACTCACGCATAGAGACCTCAATCATACCAACGTCTTGCTCGTGCCCCCCAAGGGTTCTGGCGAGCCGGCTTCAGTCGACGAGCTTGCCGACTATGAGCTCTGGATCATCGACTGGGAGACGATGGTTTGGGCACCTGCCTGGTACGAAATGGGTGCCGCATTTAGGTGGTGGTGCTCTGATTTTAGTAAACCCTTTACCAGACACTTGTGGGCTATGTGCAAGCACATGAAGCCTGTCTATTGGACCCATTCGCATCTCCTCTGGATGTGCAGAGTAAAAATTGGAGGACTTCTATAAGGCAATAACTTTAGAGAATTGAAAAAGGGGGGGAGTTTATTCCATTCTCTACTGGATTTGGCTTGTTACCCAAGGCTGGCTCTAGGTACAACATTGCGAGTCTTTTCCCTCCCCTCATCATCTTCGAATTTGCTCAAATCCTTTCACTTCCGAGGCCAATCTGAAGACCCCATTTAAGTTTGACAGAGCTAACCCTTGATCTGGTATGCTTCATAGAATTCTTTTTCCGTGGCGTGTTTCAGCACCGTTTTCGTCCAGTCGTCAAATGTGGTGTCTGGGGAGCGGTATTCGACATTTGCAGGGCCTTTCACATGGGTACTGTCCTTGATTATGGTTTCAAGACAGTCCCTCTTGCCTACTGGAATTTTCCCGATCTTTTTCAGGTGTCTGACGGTTGGGTCGTAGTCCGGTTCGCACTCCACTCCACTTCCCCGTATGAAGAACGCTGTTCCTCTTTGCTTGCCATCCACGCGCAGGAAAAGAGCACGGCTCTTCTTCCTAGGATTGCCCTCGACATCTGAATAAGGTATTTCGAAAACGTATACATCCAACTTATCTGCTTCCGCCATCTTCTGTAGTAGTTCAACTGCGAGTAGTTTGGATCGGCTTGTGCGTAGAGCGATCTTCGTTGCACAATTGTTGTCTTGACAGATATACCTCAACTTAGGTCGAAGATAGCACTTATTTATAGTATTTACTCCTTGCTTTTACTTTGTTCTCTCATTTTCTTGTTCTGTTTGTGTGTGTGATGAGAAACACATTTATTTGTTTCTGTTTCTGTTTCTGTTTGTGTGTCAGTTTTTGTATTAAGAAAAACTTTTGTCTGTTTGTACCTTTCTACCTAGCACTGAATTTTCGAAGTTGAGTTTGGGAGCCATGGTGGAGAGTATGGCTCATGTAGGGTAATGGGAAAGGATTGTGCTGGGTATAATGCAACTTTTATCAAGTAGGTACTTTGCTGCAGGACCTTCCCAAGAGATGAAAACAAGAAGAGGACCAGAAGACTTACCTCCGCAATATTTTACCGAGGCGAAGGAATATTTTACTTTTTCTTTGATAATGCACTTCCACACCACACACCGTGTTGGGCTGTAGTTTGCTTAATCGAATCATCTAGAAGACCAAGAGCGGTTTATGCAATCCTTTACAGCAATCAGTTAATCGTCACATTTCTAGAGTCAAAATCTATCAGCTCCGCTAGATCTTTCCAATTAGATCGAGAAAGCTTTGGAGACCTTGCGCAAAGTCCCTCCATTTTACTCTTCAAGCCATCGGCCACGACATCCGATTTGCGTAACTTCTACCAAACCTCAGCATCCTAGCTCTTTCACTAAATTTATGACATCCTCAAAAACAGTACCAGACAAGTCAAAGACCCAGATTCTCTGGAACCGACCGCATACAGTGATCCAAACAAACTGCGCCCACCTCAGCATCAAACACCACCCATGTCTTACAATATCACCCACAACCCATTTCTGAATCAAAACAAAACCCCCGGAGAAGAAAAAAAACACCATCACGACGAACAACGGCACCCTACCAAGCTAGCAGTTTTCCCACCGCAGCGATGCAAAAGTGGCGAAGCCCGTCTTCGAAAACCAGACAAGGGAAAGGAGGGCAGTAAGCCAACAGAAAGTCCGCACAGCACAAACCCTCCCCCCCCATCAACAGAATGCCATGTTCTCCATCCAAAGCCAACAATTGGTGAAATTCAAATGCGCACATTATGCACCACACCCCCGCCTACACAGCACGATACGGCAAGGCAGACTCCAAGGCACGAGCACCCCCCCCCGGCGCAACCTCCCAATGCAGCGACACCCCTCTTCCCCTTTTTCAAAGCCATAAAATTGCTCAGAGTATGCCTCGTGAGATAAACCATCTGGATCGACAGTACGCGATAGATTTCTATTCGGTACATAACACCGGGGCGTGCAAAACGTCCGCACAGCCTCCTTCAACCACCCCTCCTCGAATGCTTACTCACCCCCTGCAAACCTTTTACCTCTCTCACACTCTATATTTCCCCACTGCAACAGACCCCCCCTTTTTTTGCGTTCGTCCTGTCGTGCGCGCTCCCTGCACTGCCCCTCCGAGAGGAGCCGTATCACGCTTACCCGCAGGCCCCCGTCAATCTGACGGACGCATAGGAAACGTCAGGACGCCCTCTCCCCCACTCTATCCGAACCGACTCTCTTCTAGCTCATTTAGTGGGGACCTGCGTCGTGATTGTCATCGTCGTCGTTGTCGGTGGTCGCGGACTGGGCCTTGCGCTTGAGATGTGGCAGTTTGATGGCGACGACGAGCACGTTTACTATGACGAAGACGGCAATGGCCGAGGCGAAGGTCACTTTTAGGGCGATGCTGTAAGCGTCGATGACTAGCCTGGGCATTAGTTTGGTGGGTTGTGGGGGGGACGGGTGGCTGTGTAGAGACTCCGGGTAGGTATTTGTGGGTGGGGAAGTGATAGCGGCTTCGTACGTACCCTGGCTTTGGTGCTTGGGGTCGAGGTCTAGTATCGCGCGGACCGATTTGCGGACCCGGACTATGACCTAAAGGGATATCGAATTTGGTCAGTTTTGACTTCTTTGGAGGGAAGGTGGGTGTGTGGGGAAAGATCCGTACCTCTGCTTTGTCGGGGCCGGTGACGAAGGCTTCAAGGTAGGCGGTCAGGGCGTTTTGGAGGATGACGCTGCTGAAGGATACGCCCATGACGGTTCCGAGGCTCCGCCATAGGGTCAGAGTACTCGTCATGACGGCTTGGTCCTCCTGTGTGCTTGTTGCGAGGACGGCTAGGGAGGTGGCTGGGAAGGCGAGGCCTTGACCTACGCTGCCTGGTACGAGGAAAATGGTTGCGAGCCATGTAGGGATGCCATCCCACATTACTGACAGGCAGATTCCTCCCAACAACATGCTGACTGATCCCGTTACTATCAACCACTTCATCCTTCCGGTGGCTGTCATGATAAAACCGGCCGATACACCACAGACTGTCAGGGCGACAGAAGGTCCTGCGAGTCGGAATCCAGACATGGATGGAGACTCGAGCTTAACTGCTTGAAAATACAATGGGGCGTTGAAGATGATTGTGTTTATACCCAGCTGCGCGAAGAAGTTGTTGAAGACCAAATTTCCGCGGGGTTTGCTGGACAGCATGGCTAACGGCATGACAGGCCTGGTAGCTTTTCGTTCGACCTGAACCAGTACTGTGCCAGCTATCGCTGCAATGACGAGCGAAGATATCACAAGTGGGTGCTTCCAAGGGTATACATTGCCTCCTAGGTTGAGACCCAGAATCAAAAATGCTACAGATCCTGTAAGCATGACAGAGCCAGCGGCATCGAAGCCTTTGAAAGCATCGCGAAGGCCCAATCCAGAGCGCTTCGCTAGATTGGGTCCGAGGGAAGAAGGCGTGGTCAAGACGCCGTTGATGAAGAGGATGACAAGGATAGGGATCTGGATGGCAAAAGTCATGCGCCAGCCTAGTCTATCGCAAAGGAAACCGCCGAAAGCAGCGCCTGCAGCAGAGCCGCCGCCATAGAACAAGTCTGTTGATATGGTCAATGCTGTTGAGAATGATGGTTTAGACGATCACTGACTGATGTAGGCTTGGTAAGTGCCTCGCACCTCAATGCTCACAAGATCGTTGGTCATGATGTTGCCCATGGCCAATACGCCACCAGCACCCAGGCCGCAGAAGGCTCTCGCGGCGATGAAGCTCCCTATGCTTTGGGCGAGTGCACACCATCCCGTGGTTGCCGCCAGGAAAACAAGACCTGCAAGATACAGTGGGCGGCGTCCGATGGTATCGGAGACACGTCCAAAGAGCGGCTGGAGGGAAGTCGACGTGAGCAAAAATGCCGTCGACAGCCACGAGGCGGAATTTGAGGCATTGAAATAGGATGTAATGACGGGATGGCTAGATGCCATTAGTGTAGAATCGAACATGGCTATCTGTAAAGGTATCATCTCATCAGCACGTGCCTGTCTAGCGCTATCAAGAAGCCAACTCACAAAATAACCTAGCACTATGCCACCGAATATGCATCGGAACTTTGTCCTGGAAATTCCGCTAAGCAGCCCGTTGTCCTGGAATTGCGCCGGCTCCTCGGGTTCTGGGAGGCCGGCTGCATCTTCGTCAGGGGCCAGCCAATGGCTGTGAGAATAGCTCCTCCTCTTTCCCAGGTCTGGAAACTGAGGCACCTGCAGGGCACCTTGGCCGACGGCATCTGTAGCGTGGACGTCGTCCTCCGCAACGGCGGACTCATTCTGCCGGCGTTCGGCCGAAGTCGGGCGGAGCAGCGGGGTGCGCTCAGTAGAGTGGCTACCGTTTGCGCGAGTCGAGGAAGCCATGGTGCTGGCAGCCCGCTGCTCTCGTGCAGGAAGATGCAGAGGTCGGCCTCGAAGGGTTGGGGAGTCAAAGCTCCTCGCATGGCGGCATTCTGACAAAGATGAGCTCAGACTCTGGTCGCGGACTGCCTCGGAATTCTTTCCGAATTTGCTAACGCCATGTAGTCTAGTACCCACCCCGATGTCGCCGCATGATAAGCCTTGCCAACCTTTATATCTTCTGGACTATCTGTCTGTTCCTGCATTTTTTTCCCCCTGGAAGAAGAGAAGAGAAGGAAGAGAAAGGGTAGAAAAATGAAGCCACCGCTACGGATAGCCATCCTCGAAGCCGACACGCCTCCGCCCCACGTGGTGGCCGAGCATGGCGCCTATGAGCGGATGTACACGACGCTGCTCCAAGCCGGTGCGGATGCATTAGGGCAGCCAGATTTGCTGTCTTCGACCCAGGGCCTGGAAATTAGCGCGTTCGACGTCGTCACCAAGCAGGAATACCCGGACCTCGACAAGATCGATGCCATACTGATTAGCGGCTCGAGTAGGTGTTGAACCGGATCTCTTTGTCCCCGCACAACTGACGAGGGCAGAGCACAACTCGTGGGAAGACATACCGTGGGTGCTCAAGCTCGTCGACTTCACCAAGAAGGTGCTCCAGCAGGACCGGGTGCGCATCATCGGAGTCTGCTTTGGACACCAGATCTTGGGCCGGGCCCTGGGTGCCAAGGTTGGTCGCAGCGACGACGGCTGGGAGGTATCAGTGCTTCCCGTCGAGTTGACGGCAAAGGGCAAGGAAATCTTCCAGCAAGACACGCTTGTATGTTGCCAGCCATGGTGTGTACATGGTAGACGGCGTACTGACCGCGACTGCAGTTCATCCACCAGATGCACAAGGATATTGTCTTTGACTACCCCGAGGGTGCCGAGAAGCTGGGTGCTTCCCCACGTTGTCTCGTACAGGGCATGTACAGGAAAGGAAGATATATTTCGGTGCAGGGACACCCAGAGTTCAACCACGGCATCATGACCAAGTTGGTGACATTCAGGAACGAACAGGGCATCTTCAACGACGAGCAAGCCAGGGACGCGCTGGAGCGGTCGCCAAAGGACCATGATGGAGTCGTAGTAGCAAAGGCATTCCTGAGGTTCCTACTCGAGGACTAGACGTGCGTTCGACCTGAGGAGGGGGAAAGCCCCAAGAGGCATGCGCAATGAATAAAGAAAGTTAGTTCACATTCCTCGTTCTGCTGTCGTTGTTGTTGCTGCTGCTGCCTTATTCGACCCCAAGGCCATTGTCGAGGCCCCCATCGACCCAGGTCATGCCACACCAATAGTGTCTCACGAGTGCCGTCTGCATGTATGCCAGTCGAGAGCACCCTGGCCGGCTTAGTCAGGCGGTGCCGCGAAAAAAAGTGATGCGGACTCCACAGGGTGACGAAAGCTGAGACGATGAGGTCATGGCATGCGCATCCTTGCCAGAAAACGTCCGAATGAAGGCGACGCGAAACGTCCAGCAGAGGGCCAGCTCTGGCATGCGGCATGCCTCCGTCTCACGACCCGGATCAAGTGTCCACGATGGGAATACGAGGAGACTCTCTGGTGGCTGCACTCGTATTGTGGGATGACCGACCGACGGATGATGGAGGGTGGCACCTATTTTTGAACCCTCGCCCACGGCTGCGTTGCTCTTCTCCTCGAGCAGCGGCAGGCGGTAGGCGGCAGGCGGCAGGCTGGAGGAAAGCAGCAGAGTTCCTCCGCAGGACGAGACGTGCCAGCTGCGAACCGTCCGCCGGTCCCATGCAATCGTATGGGTGTATGGCGACGGGTGCGGGGGGCGGAGCGGCGTGGGGTGTCATTGGTGAGGGCCGGCTAAACCTGAAACGGGCGCGGGCGTGCCCTTTGGCGTTGCCCGTTGCTGGATAGATCCTCGACCTGTCGCTATTTTGCCCTTCCCCTCCCCCCCAGGACACGCAACCACCGTTCCCTCGTCGCTCGTTACCTCTGTCACTCCTCCGACCCACTACAATCGCTTCCTCGCCCCCTATCCATCTCGCCCAGAGCCTCCGCCTCCTCCTCCACCCCTTTGTTGGCTGCATGCGCCTTTATCGGTAGTTTTCCGGCCCTCGCCATCTCCGATGGGAAAGTGTACGCAATCCCCTTTGCCCGCCTATCGCCGCCGCCCCGTGACCCCGAGACTGACGAGCCTTGCCGCACAGGGAGATATGCTGTCATACTGGACGCTGGGTCCTCTGTAAGTCTTCTGCCGCCTCGAGAGCGTGCCAGACAGCTAATCCGCGCATAGGGGACGCGGGTCCACGTCTATCGATGGCTGAACAGCGACAAAGCCCGCGCAAAGGCGAGCGACAAGCAGCTGCATAGCCTCCCCGAGATCGAGACGGACAAGAAGTGGACAAAGAAGATTCACCCAGGTGCGTTGCGACCTGCCTCCGAGCGGTGCGCGCGGTTTGCTGATGCGATAGGCGCATAGGCATCTCTACCTTTGGCGAAAACCCTCACGATGTCGGCCCCGACCACCTCGATAAGCTCCTCAGCCATGCCCTCAAGCATGTGCCCCTGGACGATGTCTCCGAAACGCCTCTGTTCCTCCTCGCCACCGCTGGCATGCGCATACTCCCTGAACAACAGCGAAACGACGTCCTCGCCGAAGTCTGCGACTATGCTCGCAAGAACACACAGTTTCAGCTTCCGGATTGTGATCTCCACGTCCAAGTGATTCCCGGCGAGACGGAGGGTCTGTACGGCTGGATTGCCGCAAACTACTTGCTGGGCGGATTTGATAATGCAGAAGATAATGATCACGGCAAGGGACATCACACCTACGGATTTCTAGACATGGGGGGAGCCTCTTCACAGATTGCGTTTGCCCCGAATGCGACCGAGGCCGAGAAGCATGCAGACGATCTGACTCTGCTGAGACTACGGTCCCTTGATGGAGCGCCTTTGGAATACCAGGTCTTTGTGACAACGTGGCTCGGATTTGGCGTGAATGAGGCTAGGAAGAAATATGTCAAGGCATTGCTGGATTCGAGTCCCGATTCGAATGAACTGCCCGATCCCTGTCTGCCCTCCGGAATCAAGGTCACCGCGGACGGGAAACCTGTCGAGTCAAAGGACCAGGAGGATGAGACTCATCTGGTTGGAACCGGCAAGTTCTCCGAGTGTCTGCACCAGACATATCCCTTGCTCGCGAAAGACAAGGCTTGCCTGGACCAGCCCTGTCTCATCAACGGCCAGCATGTCCCCGCCATCGATTTCGACGTCAACCACTTTGTCGGCGTCTCAGAGTACTGGCACACAACCCACGAGATCTTCAAAATGGCGCACAAGGACGACCAACCCTATGATTTCAAGCTTTACCAGCAACTGGTCGATGAATTCTGCAGCCAGGACTGGGAAGACATTGAAAAGGGAGTTGATGACAAGAAGTGGGGAAAGAAGGTCGATGAGGAGACTGCGCGGGAGGTCTGCTTCAAGGCATCGTGGCTCATAAACGTTCTGCATGACGGCATCGGTGTTCCGCGAGTTGGGATCGAAGGCTTGAAGGACAGCCAGAACACGACCAAGGCCGTGGCTGGTAAAGAGAAGGGGTTCCTGGACCCATTCCAAGCCGTCAACAAGATCAATGACAAGGAGGTGAGCTGGACGCTGGGAAAGGCCATTCTCTATGCCTCTAGTGAAGTCCCACCTCCTTCGGAGGAGGCCTTGGCCGTTGGTTTCGGCAGCAACGAGCCCGGCGTCATCCCCGCCGATTTCCAATACCCTGGAGGCAAATACCTCCCTTCGTCAGACTCCTGGCATAGCGACTTGTTTACCGAGAACCCCCGGCGTATACCTGGATTCCTAATATTTCTCCTCATCGTCTTCATTGTGGTCTTCATGACCTGCGGCCGCCATCGCAGGCAGACTGCCGGCCAGAAAGGTGGGCGTTTCTCCAACCGTGGCTCGGGCCGCAGTCCACTTCAACGAAGCCGCGGGTTTGCTGGCAAGCTCTTTGGCCTCCGAAACACGCCCTCGTACGACCGCGTTCTCGATGACCCCGAGGCCGCCAACGATTTCGAGCTTGGATCCTTTGCCTCCGATTCCGACAACGACCATTCCGACTCATCTGATGGCTCGCGCATCGGTCGCACATCCGGCTGGGCTACACCGCAGATCAAGGCAGGTCTGGCTGATCCTGGCACGCCGTCCTATTTCGATAGCGGCAAGGATATTATGGCGCAGGGTGTCGGCCTCGGCCTCGCCCCGCCTGGTGGCTTCACCAATGCCATTGACAGGGGCGGGCTCATGGCGCGGACAGACAGCAGGGAGCGCCTGTCCGGTGGAAAGAAGAGCAGGACTAGCAGTCCGTCGAGAATGCGCAGTCCCATGTCCAGTTTAAAGGAGAGCTTTGATTGAGCTTTGGCGTATCTTGGGTCGGTCAACCCAT
This sequence comes from Corynespora cassiicola, assembly GCA_022059125.1. NCBI lineage: Eukaryota > Fungi > Ascomycota > Dothideomycetes > Pleosporales > Corynesporascaceae > Corynespora > Corynespora cassiicola. The sequence continues at coordinate 3,185,836 of JAEUWY010000006.1, read as the reverse complement.
CATTATACTGAAATTTTTTTTAAATTTTTTTTGCTTGCTTGGGCGTTGGGGTGTGGGTATCATGATCAGGAGTCTGGGCCACTTAGATGGGAATTTGAGGGTTTGGAGGTATGCTAGAGGGCTGGAGCCATGTGAATACGGCCATTCTCTTCCGTCTCTGATTAAGATTAGGACTTTTAATACACCTAAAGCACCTTTTTTTTCGTAAATGCCATTGCTCTGAACGTCACATATGTGTTCTACTCTGCAACAAGATCTTCCATGACTGTGGTTGGTGACTTTGACGTTGCATTAGGCCTTTTCAAATCCTAGCCTATCCCATGATTCATAACCTGCTCAAGAGCACATGTAGCATGCTCGAGCCCAATGTATAGCTTCCTCTTCCCATCCATTACGCTACGTCCCCCCAAGCAGCGCACTTACTGCACCTTGATGACCAACTTACCAAAGTGCTTCTGATCCCACTGGTACTGATACGCATCCTTGAGCTGGGCCAACTCAAACACCTTCTCATCGACGACGGGATGAATGTCATTCTGCTCAATCGCCGCATTCATGTCCTCAAACTGCTGCCTCGAGCCGACCAGCAATCCGCGGACGGTACACATGTTGCTCAGCACATCGAGGAAGGTAGGCTGCTCCTTCTCAAAGCCGCCAATGAAGCCAATGATGGAGATGACGCCATCGATCTTGATGGCCTTGAGGCTCTGGGCCATGGTCTTGGGCCCGCCGACCTCGATGACGTGCTCGACGCCCGCCTTGCCGGGCGTGAGCTCCTTGGCCGTCTCGCCCCAGTTCGGGTTCTCCTTGTAGTTGATGACATGGTCGGCGCCGTACTTCTTCAGCAGCTCGGCCTTGCTCGCGCTCGACGTGGTCGCGATGACGCGGGCGCCCGCCGCCTTGGCAAACTGCAGCGCGAAGATGGACACGCCGCCGGTGCCCTGCGTCAGGACGGTCTGGCCGGGCTTCAGGGCGCGGGTCTCGAGGCCGTAGAGTGCGTTCCAGGCGGTCAGTGCGGCGCAGGAGAGGGTGCTGGCTTCGAGGTAGGAGAGGTTGCTGGGCATGGAGACGAGGCCTTGTTCGTTGAAGGTGGCGTACTCGCGGAGGGTGCCGTCGAGGGCGCCGCCGAGGCCGGTGGCGACGGTGTTGAGGTCGAGGGAGCCGGCGAGGTGGCCTTGGTTGAAGAGGGTGACGACTTTGTCTGTTGGGGGGGTGGGTGTTAGTGGGAGGTTGTGTGTGGGGGAGGATGACTTCATTGTCGGAATGGTCGGAATTGAGGGGGTGTGGGGAAGGGGGATGATCGCTGGGGCATTTTGATGGGGAAGGGAAGAGCCCAAAAAAATCGTGAGAAGGATCTTCAAAACGTTGGTTCCTGAAGATTCTTCTCTTCTCCATTTCTTTTTTGCGGAACTCGAGTGCGATGACGGAACGATGTGCTTGCTCTCTGTGCGGTGATCGGGGCAGAAGGGAATGGCTACCTACCTCCGGGCTTGAAGCGGGTGACGCGCGATCCGACCGCCTCGACGATGCCAGCACCGTCGGAGCCGGGCACCACGGGAGTCCTCATGGGGAAGGGGTATTGGCCCTGGAGCAAGTCAGGACTGTTGCAACTGCCGGGCGGGCTGCCGAGGTAAACCAACCTTGGGGATGATAAGATCACGGTAGTTCAGGGAGGCACCGTGGACTGCCATGGATCAGCATCAATTCACGCTCGCTATTGAGGAGACGGGCTCACTCTTGACCAGGACGTCATTCTCGGCCAATTGAGGGATGGGGGCCTTCTCGTTGAACTTGAGGTCGTCGAAGCCAGAGGTACCCTCGACGGTCCACTGCCTGGTGGTGGTGGGTGCCATTGTTGCGATTTAGTCAAATGTGCTTTGGAAGAAGATGTCAATGGAAGAGGGGGCGAGTATAGGAGGCTAGAATGAAGTATATTGCAATAGTCTACCCGTATTAGCGGCGGCTTCCACATTGTATATATACCTGAATGTGGGGTCCTGCGGTGACGCAAGTCGAACGTTAGCTTCAAAGTTGTTCGGTGGCATTTCTAAGCTGTTTTCCCCATTCGGCATTGCAGAATAGTGATCTCAAGGTCTTCCATGGCCAATGGAAAAGCCGGGCTAGCTCAGCAGACGCGTCTAGTTTTCTCAATTAGGTAGGTTGCCCAGAGAGTGAGGAGTAGGGCGCTGCATAGGCGCGTCGGACATGGCTCGGGAACACCTCGGTTTCTCGCAAAGGGCACATTTTGTAGTACCTTGCTTACTGCATCCTAAGGATATATGACAAAGCCCTTGCGATTTGCAGTCAATCTCTGCCTTGATGAATTATAAATGATGCTCACGGAAATGAAGACGAAAGACTCTGTGGTGTCCAGCAGGGAGACCAAGCCCGAGCAGTCCCACCCTGCCCACTCCCACCGGTTGGGAAATTTTCTCTAGCGCAGCTCTTGTCTTTGATTCTTCTACGGCCGTCTTTCTGTTTCGCCACTCTTCATCATTCGGTCGAATACTGCTTCGGACGGGTTGTGGGTTTACAACAGACTACTTGGCCAACGATGGGAGGGCTGCAGAAGGCTGAAGCCGCAGCGGCCGCTGTGCAGCCAGCGGCAGATGGTGTCCCGCATCTCGCATGGGTCCTAAGTATAGCAGCGTTTAGAAGTCCGTGAGCATCGTTTCTCCCCGGCAAGCTGGTCGCGGGAATCCTACACGTTTCGCGTAAACCTTTCGGGGCCGGAATAGGCCAGGCTGGGTCGCTCGGCAGCCCCGACAAACTCGCAGACGCTCCCTTCGCAGGCCAAACACTCGACCAGTCTGTCGTCCACAGTGCAGGTACATGATGCTGCGAACGTGTTCGGCAATGTTCAGGCCGCCCGTGATGCGCAGCCTCTTTGGTGGGGAGCTAGCGCTGACGGCGAGGGCATTGTGGCTGATGCTGAGCCTCGTCCCTGCCTCTCTATGCACGCATAGAACATCGCAACTGTTGTACTGACTGCGGAGTACAGTCTCATGTTCGCACTCAGGTACATTGCCTGTAGGCTGTAGCTGAGCCACGCAGCCGTCCGCAGCCCTCCGCAGCCCGGGTCGTACCAAGCCCTGGTGTGCTTTATTCACTGGCCGTTCCCCGGGCACTGTGCCCCCAGAGCCGTTCTGTCCATCTCAACTCTCTCCCGCGCGGTGCCCCAACCCCGAGGCCGCTTTTTCGGTGCCCCCAGGCGCTTGGCTCCCACGTTTCTGGCATAGTTGATGTCCGTACTACCATAATACAAATCTTCCGTCAAACATCGACCCATCTCAATCGTTCCGGCATTTGGCAGCGCACACCATGGCTTCACGATATGACCGCTCGCCCTACTCTTCGCGGTCTGTGTCTCCAGAAACCCGATATGACCCCTTCGAGCCGACAGCGCCCCTTGAAATGTCAAACATGGCACAATCACGTTCGTCGCGGGGCGAATACCAGCGTGTGGCTCCTTCGACAGAATCGACCCCCAGACCAGGCTCCTATCCATTTCCACACACGCAGGGGAACCAGTATGCATCACTGCATTCACGCGACCTCAGCAATGGAACCACAGCAAACAATTCGGCGGCAGCCTCCATGTTTTCTACATACTCACTCAACCACTACAAAACAATGGACGCCGCTACCCAGGCACTGGTTGACAAGAGAGCGGGCGAGCTTGCGCAATGGCACATCCACTGGACGACTCCCGCAATGATGGCCGGCCTGTACATTGCAGGCATCTTGGGGGCGCTGGGACATCATTTTTTCTACCAGCATCTGGACGGGCGGCCGGCTGAGGAGCAGCTGACCAAGATACGGTACGGCACAGCTTTGGCCTTTTTCGTAAAGTCAACCCTGGTCGGCACAGTCGTCTTGTGCTATCGACAGCGTATATGGCGCACCTTTAGGAGGAAGGCCATGACGATCAATGCCATCGATGGTCTCTTTGCTGCTACCGAAGACCTCACTGCGTTTTGGAATTGGGAAATGATTTGCAATGGCAAGCTGGCGACGTTCATGGCCCTGTGCAGTTGGTGGGTATTGACTGGCTTGCTATCCAATGTTTCGCTGACTTCCCCTCTCAGGCTAATCCCAATTGCTTCCGTCTTATCTCCTGCTTCCTTGACTTCTGAGATCAGCACGATTTACAACCACACCGAGTGCCCGGTAGCGACGCTGAACTTTACCCATGAAGCACTTTTCAACTTTAGGAAAGCCGAGCTCTACCCCGGATACCCAATGTCGTATTACAACACGACCGACATGGAAGGCAAAGAGGGTTATTTTGATTACTACGACCAGCCGTCCAAGAATGCCAGGCGTCTTGCCGTAACCAGCGCCTATCTCAAGAAACCCGTGACCCACCCCAATGCTTCCATCAACAGCTGCGAAGGAAGCTGGAACTGCACCTACTCGATCACCTTCACGGGCCCTGGATACAAATGCGAGGAGATGGCCAGCTCAAATCATCCTGACCCAAAAGAGCCCATGCCGATTACTCTCAATACTAGTAAGCGGTCTTCTGCTGAATACTTGATAGATGAATCTAACGTCTTCACCAGTGGCCCCAGAAGGTGACCATCTCTACTATGCCGAAGTCGACATGAATGACTATGTGCGGCCCCAAGCCGACGTCCTGCCCGGACAAGGCGTAGCAGCACCCGGCTACCCGGACTCAACAGGCGTCTTCGAATCCGAGCCCGACCTCTGGCTCGGCTACTCGATCAAAACGACCCAAGCCTACGACAACTCCTCCCGCTTCGCCTCGAAATGGGGCAACGTGCACGAATCCAAAATCGTAAAATGCGTCCTCCACCACACAAACTACACCTTCGCCATAAACTACACCGACACGGTCCAGTACGCCCACGTCTCCTCCCGCACCTTCCTAGACCCCCTGATCCAAACCACCCTCACCCGCAACGAAGCCAACACTTCCGCCTACACCGCCAGCCCCGCCTCGGCCTTTGTGCGCCCCAAGGAAGCGCCAGAGACGTACAAGCTGACGGCCAGCTACCACGCCCTGGGCGCCCTCCTCCGCAACTTCCTCCGCGGCCGCATAAGCTACACCAAGATCCCCAACGGCGAGGCCCCAATCTACATCACCGAGTCCGACATCTCGGAGACGAAGCTGATGGAGCAGTCCACCTCGTACGTGCTCCCGGACCTGCAGGCAGGCGTGCAGGCCCTGTTCGAGGACATGCTGCTGTCCCTCCTCTCCGAGGAGCACTTTGTGGTGACCACCTTTGCGCCCACGCCCTGCACAAAGTCGCGCGCGGTAAATGTGTTTGTGTACCACAAGGAGGGGCTCTGGGTCGGGTATGCGATTGCCGTGGCCGCCACGGCCGTCTTCCTCGTCGTGGGCTATTGGTCCATCCATCAGAATGGCGTGGCGTCCGACACGCAGTTTTCGCGCATCATGGTTACGACGCGGAATCCGACCTTGGATCGGTTGGCGGTGGGGGCGTGTCTGGGCGGAGACCCGTTTCCGAGGGAGTTGAGGGAGGCGAAGCTTAGGTTTGGGGTGTTGCTGGAGGAGGATCCGAGGGAGGGGCCGCTGGGGAGGGTGGAGCATTGTTGTTTTGGGGCGGCGGGGGAGACCAAGGACATTGTGAAGAAGGGGTTGTATGCGGGGTTGAGGAGGTATCTGCAGAGTGGGGAGGAGGAGGGGGCGGGGGACGAGAAGAGAGCATTGTTGGAGGGCATGGAGTAGGGCGCTACAGGAGGGCGCTGAAGCTAAGTTTCTCGCATGATAATTAGGCGTTGGGGTCCCAGGGAAGGAAAATGGGATATGGATAAATGGTCTACAGACCTTTGGGATATACCCGCAGAATATGTAACTTCTAGTAATGAAACGAATCAACAAAAAAATGGACCAAACCAGAGATATTCGTGACAACGACTGCTCAAACGATGAGAGCAAGGAACGATGGCTATAGAATGCTGCCTTTATTCATTGCAATGATTCAAGTCTAGTAGTTGGGTACTGCAGACGATTATTTATCATTGATGCCACCAGGTAGGACCAAGTACAGGATCCCTTTGTATAAGAATGAAGTCAAGTCACGCGTGCAATGCTTTCAGTTGGCGATTGAGGCCAAAACAAAGATATTGATTATCGGACATCATTCCTGCTGTGCTGCATGGACCATGTCCACAATAGCTAACCCCTCACAGTCCTGCCCACTCGATAGAAAAAGCTCTGACTGATTCTCCCTCGGTGACGGATTCGTCCTCACCACCAATAAGGTAGGCCTTCTTAACGCCCGTTCCCAATCTTCCGCCACCAACGATATCCAGCAGATCGAACTCTTGGTCCCAGCTGAGGCCGGTGGCCAGGAAGTGGCTGTGGAAGCGCAGAGGGTCGCCCGGGTATACGCTATAATGGCATCCAAATCGGAGGCCAGGCATGAAAAAATAGCCGCGTGAATGCAAAAACCTGAACAGCGGGTAGCTGGGAGGCACTTGGGGTAAAGGGAGGGCATCTTGGATGGACGGTGGAGAGACGGGCGGATACGATAAAGTCGGGGTGATGTATTGAGGCTCAATCTTCTTTTCCGGCACAGACGATGGCGCAGGCGAGGCAGGCGCAGAGTCAAACAAGGTTGCATCGTCGACAGCTGGCTCGGCATCCGAATTTTTCGGCGTCGGCGGCGCAGTACCAGAAGTGGATGGGGATCCAGCGCGCAAGCTCTTCTCATGCAACAAGTGGCCCAGGCCTTTCTCCTTGAGAGCCTTCTCAGACCTCTCTTCGGCTGCCTTCTTTGCGCCAAGCGCCAGTTCCATTCCTTTGCGGTCCATGTCCCGCAGGAACTTGACCCGGTCCTCCCTGTTCATCTCCAAGAAGCCCTTGCGATGCGTCTCCACATCGTCGATGATGTAGGCGTGGCCCTGTTCTACCAGGACACGTGCCTCTTCGGGCATGAGTTCTAGAGGTATGCCAAGGAAGACATTCTGCTGCGACAAGTTCGGGATGGTGCCGATGAGGACGCCGCAGATGTTATGCTCTCGTCGCGCGTGGCTGATGGCGTCCACGTCGAAGACGAGGTACCGCCCAGCAATGTTTGAAATCGGAAACGGTCCTGCGACCGGGGCCATGGTCACTTCTGTTGTTCGTTACGGTCAGCCGAAGTTGCTAGCAGATTGTGTGCAGAAACATGTGAGGAAGTCGTTGAATCATAGTGTGAATACAAATTTTTTGAGTCATCAGGCCCCCATAGGAGTCAGAAGATTGACAGATTGAAAATTTTAATAATCATAACATGGTGGTATAGAAAGAAAGACGTTAGACTTACCTCACTTGTATGGTGGCATGGTGGAGAGGAGAGGATGGCAGCGAAAGATTTTCGAGGGTTGAGGTTTTGTGCAGTGTTCTTGGCAAAAAAGCGCGCTAATGACAAATTGAACGTGCCGCGGTTAGTGCACAGCTTTAGGAGCTTCACATCCAACTTATGCACATGTTTGTTCAAACGATCAAGACTTCTTGCAATTGCTACTGTACAAAGGTCACTGGAAAGGGCCGACTCCATAATAAATCGGCAGGGTATCTCGTCGTAGAGCGCCATAAAGTGCGTCAAAGAACGCCATGTGCTAATGCAAACGTTAAAGTCCACCGCCATGCATCCGTATCGCGACCGTGAACGCCAAAAGGACAACAAAGTCCCGCGCATTGAGGAAGGGAAGTGAGAACAGCCGAAGACTCCAGCAGCTTGAAAAAAAATCATGAAAGAAGAAAGCAAATCCACCTTACAATAGACATGGGTGTACCTCGAAGTGAATAAAGGCTGCAACCAATCTCGAATGGGTGGGTAAGGCAGCTTGAAGGGGCTGCACTTTTGAAAGATGAATCATTCATGGGTAGATGTAAGCATCATTCCCCAGGGACTCTAGTGGAGTCTTTAGAAGAAGTGGCCAGGAAGGTCGATGGCCCTCTTTGAGACTAATAGCAGCATAAGGACATCAAGTAGTCATGATACTGTCGTGTGAGACGAGGCATGTGTAGAGATCGGCTACGATCTCGAATATGCGAATGACGATGTCAGGTGCTTTGAACAATCCATGTGTAAAACCTCTCGAGTCCTCACGATTTAGGCTCAGGTTGGTTGTTGAGGTGGCCTGGCCTCGATAATGGTGTAGGCTATCCGACGACGAGCGTCTTCCATACCGTTCGACACAGTGATCTTGGAAGGCTCCACTTTGCGGATAAAAGCAAGAGCGTTCAACACAGTGAAAACGCCGCAATCGCTGCCGTTGATCTGTGCGGCGCTGCGTTGCTTCGTTGTGACAGTCCATTCGCCGCGCACGAAAAGAGGTCCAAGTTCGTGTCGAAGGAACTCCAAAGCCAAGTTCACATATGAGGTTGAGTTCTTGCTGTCCCTGTCCATAGAGTCGAGGTAATCAATATGGCGCTCCTTTGGCTTGATGACTAGAAGTCGCCAGTGGTTCCCATGGCAGATAGGAAAGAGGACTAGCTCAGCATCCAGGAACCGCTTGCCATTAAGATTGAACCTACGGGCCCATCGCTCGACCTTGTGATAGCCTTGAGACATGTTGAGATACCATTGGGAGACGAAGGCGTGGACCGGCGGGGCCTTTCCAGATGCTTTGCCTTGCCAACCCAATCTAGCATTCTCACGCTCAACAATGATGCTTAGGTACTCGTTTACAACATCGTCGTCCAACCATGCCATGGGGTCGCCGCTGAATATGTGAGGAAGAAGCGTGCCAAAGCTCTTAGCATTGGTACTCTTGCTGACGAGGACTGACGGGTTTTGTCCATGTTCTGCCTTTGCTGCCGCTGTCAGCAGAATCTCTCGCTCGGAACTATTCAGATCAACGACGAGAGGCGCTGTGGGAGACAGCGGGGGAAATACGGCTGGCGGGACAACACTTTTCTTTTTTGCTTCGACTTGAGGTTTGGCAGGGGCATCGTCATCGCTGTCAATGAGGACGCAGACATCCTTATCAGCAGGTGCCTTGGGTTGTACATCGAGCTTCAACTTCTCCTGCGCAACTTCGTGTAGTTTTTCCTCGGCGACCTGGTGGTGAATTTCACACGCAAGTTCGGACGAGAATAGCATCTCGCTAACGTCGATTGTATCTTCCGATACATCCCAGGTATCGGCGGGTACACCCCGGAAAGCCACAGTCGTTTCCGGCACAACATCCTGGTCAGGTGTAGGCTTCGATTTGGGTGGTACTTTTGATAAGGTCGGTCGAACGGGAGTGCTCTTTGCAGAGTCCAATTGTGAATCAAGAACGAAGGATACCGGTCTGTCGCTGTAGAATGGCCGAATTTTGCGGGTGCTGTCGAAGGTGACGTGCTTTCGCGGGAGAGGCGTTGGAGCATCCGGGAGGAAAGAGAGATCATTGTCGTACTCTGATAGGACAGCCAGATCTTCGACAGCAACCTCTGCCTGCGGGTCCTCGGCCTGGCGATAACTTGCTCGAGACTTGAAATCCGCTAGCCATGCATCCAATTGGGCACCGGAAATCCCAGAAAATCCGTTTTCTGGGGCTGGTGGTGAGAGATCTGTAAATTTTTTGTATATTTGCGCATGTCTAGAAGGACTTTGAATGTCCAAGAGATTCTTGCTCACTGAATCTTCATTGTCTTGAAGCGCAGGTGCAGGCTTGGCGGTAGGCGAGACTTGTTCCTTGCCACGTCGAAGGGCGAGCAAAGATGGAGGCGACTGGCCCAGGGAGACTGTATTCTTTTCGGGGGTGGTTTCGGGGGATGGCAAGCCGTTTTGATTGTCCCTCTCCGGCGGCGGCGGTGGGATGAAGTTGGGATTGTACGAGAGCCTGCGGGGCTTCTCTTTGTTTGCCTTGACCAAGATTTTCTGGAGTTTCTTGGGAGGCTTCTCGAAACCGCTGTGCCTCAGGGCAGCTTTGTGGAGCGCGCCATTTCGGGGAATGTGCTTGGAGGCATAGGGATATACGCCTTTCCTCCCGGCTGTGGGTGATGGAGGAGAGGCAGGACTGGCAGGGTGCGACGCGGCAGTAGAGACGCCACGAGGTAAAGACGCGTCGTTTTCAGCGCCGGTACCATTCGCGCCAGACATGAAGAAGTCGTCGTCGTCGACTGGATGCGCAAATGTTTCCGAGTCGCGCTCCGGGCTGATGAAGCGCGGGCTGCCATCGGACCTGTTTGCGCGAATGCGGTCGGCGAAGGGCTTGCATCGCAACTCAGTCTTTTCGGGAGACACGAGACGTCGCTTCGAGGCGCCGTCGCTGCGGTAAATGGAGACGGCGCGGAGAATGTTTAGGATGGGAGCGGTCGCTGCGCCGATGACGATTTGGAAGAGAGAGCGCGACACGGAGAAGTCGGCAGGCTCGAGAGGCTCGACGCGCTCGAGGCGATCGAGGTAGCCAGGCCATTGGCCGGGAATCCTCAGGATGGGCGAGGCTGGAGACTGCGGCGGGTCAGCGAGCTCTGGAGCGGTCGCGACGACGGACTTACGTCGAAGGGCGGCGTAGCATGGAGCAGGCCGACGCCGTGCAGCATCCTGGACTGGTGGGGTTGGAAAGCAGCGGCGTGCTTGCGCTTCGGCATTGTATGCGAGCCCTGCAGGACGGGACCTCGGGAGCGCGCAGTGGAGCGGGTGCTGGCCGGGCGCAAGGGCGATGTCGGTGGTGAAGCTGCGAGCGAGGTCGAGGCTGCGGGTCGCGCTTCCTATCGGAGTGGGCGGGGCGAGGTGGTCTTGGCGACGCTTAGTCCCGGAGCCGCACTAGACAGCATCTGGCGGCGGCCGGAAAATCCAGGCTCCCGCGCCCGCCATCACGTGCCCGCCGCTCAGCCCGCCCCAATTCACAGCGAGCCTCAGTGTGCTTGCTTGCGTCAAAGCCCCTGCCCCGCCCCAGCTGTCGATTCCGCCTGCACCATATACCCCCTCGGACCTTTAATTTTGCCTCTCCCATTGCTCCCCGCCGGCGTGCTCTCTCCCTCCCCCGAGGACAGCATTTTTTTGCGCCCGTTGACGTCGCCCGCCAAGTTTGAAGCGGCAAGACCCCCTCGTTCACAGCTACGCACCACAACAAAGCCACCACCACAAGCGACACCACCCACCCGCAACCCACCCACCACTCGCGCCGACCCCCCATCCCGCCGCCGCCGCCATGGACACCAACATGGAGGATGTCAAGATGCCCGAGCCCATGCAGCTGTCGTCCATCCCCATTGCCGAGCCCGCCTCCATTCCGACGCTGGACGGCTGGATCGAGAGTTTGATGAGCTGCAAGCAGCTGGCCGAGAGCGATGTCCAGAGATTGTGCGACAAGGTAGGTGCTTGCTTCGCCGCGCTCGCGGCCGCTGTTGCGCGCGGGGCACGAGCTAATCGTGTCATCGACAGGCTCGCGAAGTCCTTCAGGAGGAGTCCAACGTACAGCCAGTGGTAAGTCCCCTTCACCCACGCGTCGCCCGACGAGCGCTGACCACGCCCCCAGAAATGCCCCGTGACCGTATGCGGAGACATACACGGCCAGTTCCACGATCTGATGGAGCTGTTCAAGATTGGCGGTCCCAACCCGGACACCAACTATCTCTTTATGGGTACGTGCCCTTATCGGCCGGACGTGGCACCCGGCTGACCTTTGCAGGCGACTACGTTGACCGTGGATACTTCTCCGTCGAGACTGTGACTCTGCTAGTTGCTCTGAAGATTCGATACCCCCAGCGCATCACCATCCTCCGAGGGAACCACGAGTCCCGCCAGATCACCCAGGTCTACGGCTTCTACGATGAATGCCTCCGGAAATACGGCAATGCCAATGTCTGGAAATACTTCACAGATCTCTTCGACTACCTCCCCCTCACCGCCCTGATCGACAATCAGATCTTCTGTCTCCACGGAGGTCTCTCTCCCAGCATCGACACGCTGGACAACATTCGTGCACTTGATCGCATACAGGAGGTGCCGCACGAGGGTCCCATGTGCGATCTTCTCTGGTCCGACCCTGACGATAGGTGCGGCTGGGGCATCTCCCCCCGTGGTGCTGGATACACGTTTGGGCAGGACATCTCCGAGGCGTTCAACCACAACAACGGCTTGACGCTCGTGGCAAGGGCCCATCAGCTTGTGATGGAGGGTTACAATTGGTCCCAGGACAGGAATGTTGTAACCATATTCTCTGGTAAGACGGACCGTCGAGTCCAATGTCTGTGTACACCGCTAACAGCACCCAGCGCCCAACTACTGCTACCGATGCGGTAACCAAGCTGCGATCATGGAGATTGACGAGCATCTCAAGTACACTTTGTAAGTGCCCACTGCCCGCTGCACGTCTGGCCCCCCTAGCTAACCAAGCCGCCAGCCTACAGTTTGATCCTTGCCCACGCGCTGGAGAGCCCATGGTTTCTCGCAGAACTCCGGACTATTTCCTGTAGAGGAACGACTGATACGGTCGATTTTCCTTTCTATAGCACGATAGACTGGAATCGCATCAAGCCCTTCAGAGACGCTCCGGGTCTCGTTATATCCGCTTTGAGGTCTTGGAGTGCCGCAATGTGACGGCTGGGACGACCAACGAACAAATAGATGCGTAACGAATCAGTGACACAGCATTCGATCACGTCTAGAGAACAGTGCTGGGGCCTTGTTATGCTAGCCATGATTTGTAGACTGCAAAGAAACGACCCATTGAATGGCGCTGGATGAAAATGGCCTCCCTAGTGCTTGTGCTCGTTCGCCGTGAAAATGGTCCATGTTTTGCCTCTTGGGTCGGTTGTGTCGGCCGTGTCGTATCCAAGGTGCAACTCGCCCGAGTGCACTCCAGTGGTTCGGGACCCAGGCCATGTTTCAAGGCGGCGGGTGTCCAAGTGTCCGCCAGCCTTCCCCATTCACCTTTCCCGATGTGGACAGTTAAGTGGTGGGTGGCGCGAGGAAAACGCGCTAGCGCAAGGCGCGTCCCCTGTGTAGGCCCCGCGTCAAAGCAAAACCTCCTAAATCTTCAGCAGCCTCCGCCCGCACTGCAGCAAACCCACCCACAGACCCGCCCGCCATGTCGTCCCTCCTCGATGCCGTCCTGCACTCGGATGCCGCTCCCACGCCGTCCAGCGACGCCGGCAACCCCCGCCGCTCGCAGCAAATTCGCTCCTCCTCGGTGCGCCCACGAGCGCCGCCCTCAGAGAGCGCCGCCGCCCACAGTGACGGCGAAGGTTTCCCAGATGATGAGGTCGTGGGCTCCAGGGCCCCGGGCCGGAGAGTGAATGGGCCCCGCACCGATATCCCCAAGGTGGTCGACGTGACGGGAGAGACGCTCGCAGATCGGTTCCAGGAGTTCCTCGAAAGGTGAGCCCACGCCCCAGGATTTATACTGATGGAATGCATTCTTACCCAAGAATAGCTATACCGAGGACCCCTCTTCATCAGCCTTGCCAGCATCAAGTGTCCCGACCACAGACAAATACTATATCGCCCAGATTAGGGGCCTCCGGTTATACAGCCTCTCGACGCTGTACGTCGACTATACACACCTTCTCAGGCATGAGGATGGCGTCCTGGCAGCTGCCATTGCCAGCGAGTATTATCGCTTCCTACCATACATGATCCGGGCCCTGCACAATCTCATCGCCAAGTACGAGCCCAAATACTTCCGCCAGCACCGCCAGCCAGCCTCGACCTCATCCGTCACCGCTACGTCCAATGCAGGCAATGCGACGAGCCAGAATGAGAGCATCAATGAAAAGACTGCCAATCAACAGACAGACAAGCTGTTCACGCTCGCCTTTTACAATCTGCCTCTAGTGTCCCGTATCCGCCAGCTTCGAACCTCCTCCGTTGGCCGTCTCCTGTCCATCTCAGGTACTGCAACTCGTACATCTGAAGTCAGACCAGAGCTTTCAATGGCCACTTTCATATGCGAGGCTTGTAACACTGTCGTTCCCAACATCGAGCAGACTTTCAAGTACACTGAGCCTACTCAGTGCCCAAACATGACATGTATGAACAGAGAGGGCTGGAGACTGGACATCCGGCAATCCACTTTTGTCGACTGGCAAAAGGTCCGCATACAAGAAAACAGCTCCGAGATTCCCACCGGTAGCATGCCTCGAACGATGGACGTTATTCTTCGAGGAGAAATGGTGGATCGTGCAAAGGCCGGAGAGAAGTGCATCTTCACGGGTACCGTCATCGTCATCCCAGACGTGAGCCAATTCCGAGTGCCTGGTGTAAGGCCGCAAGCGACGAGAGACAGCTCCAACACGGCTCGCGGTAACGACGCCGGTGGCTCGGGTGTTAGTGGTCTCAAGGCCTTGGGAGTTCGTGACTTGACCTACCGCATGTCTTTCCTTGCTTGCATGATCACCCCGGATACATCGACGCCTGGACAATCCACAAGTCAACACTTGACAGGACAAGCCAGCAATATACTCGCTTCACTGAACCAGGCTCAAGCCCTGGAGACAACAGCGACTGGAGAAGAAGCACAGGCCGAATACCTAGCAACCCTGAGTCCGGCGGAAATCCAGGACCTCAAGGACATGGTACACAAGCCCAACATCTTCATGCGACTCGTTGATTCAATCGCTCCCATGGTGTACGGTCATCAGGTCATCAAGAAGGGCCTGCTTCTCCAGCTCATGGGAGGTGTTTCCAAGCAAACCCCAGAGGGCATGGCTTTACGTGGTGACATCAACATCTGCATCGTCGGCGATCCCTCGACCTCCAAGTCTCAATTCCTAAAGTACATCTGCAGTTTTCTCCCACGAGCTGTGTATACCTCGGGTAAAGCCTCGTCTGCTGCTGGTTTGACCGCTGCTGTAGTAAAGGACGAGGAGACTGGCGAATTCACCATTGAAGCCGGAGCGCTCATGCTTGCGGATAATGGCATTTGTGCCATTGACGAGTTTGATAAGATGGACATTGCTGATCAGGTTGCTATCCACGAAGCCATGGAACAGCAGACCATTTCCATCGCCAAGGCAGGCATTCAGGCAACTCTGAATGCCCGTACCTCGATCCTAGCAGCTGCCAACCCTGTTGGCGGACGTTACAACCGGAAGACAACGCTCCGCGCCAACGTCAACATGTCTGCGCCCATCATGTCGCGTTTCGATCTCTTCTTTGTAGTCTTGGACGAGTGCGATGAGGGCGTTGATCGCCATCTCGCTGAGCACATTGTTGGCATTCACAAGGACAGAGACGATGCTGTAGAGCCTGAGTTTAGCACCGAGCAGCTTCAGCGTTATATTCGCTTCGCGCGTACATTCAAGCCTGAATTCACCGACGAGGCCAAGGAAACTTTGGTTGAGAAATACAAAGAGCTAAGGGCGGATGATGCTCAAGGCGGCATTGGTCGCAACAGCTACAGAATCACAGTCAGACAGCTCGAGAGTATGATCCGACTGTCGGAAGCCATTGCAAAGGCCAACTGCGTGAGCGAGATCACTCCCGAGTTCGTCAAGGAAGCCTATAACCTGCTCCGCCAATCCATTATCAGCGTCGAGAAGGATGACGTCGAGGTTGAAGACGAAGACGACGAGGCCCTTCTCGCTGCTGCCGCTGCTGCGGAAGCCGAAGCCGGAGATGCCGCCATGGCCGACGACGAGCAGGCAGCTTCGCGGGACCGCACCGCAAGCCGCACCCCTGCGCCAGCCCGGGAAAAGACCAAGATCACGCACGACAAGTACATCGCCATGCGCAACATGTTCCTCCGGCGCGTCAACCAGGATGAAGCCGACAGCGGCAACGGCGTCGAGGAGGAAGAGCTGCTCGTCTGGTATCTCGAGCAGAAGGAATCGGAGATGGAAACACAGGAAGATGTCATCAAGGAGCGAGACCTTGCCAAGAAGGTGCTCAGAAGGGTCGTCAAGGTAAGCATATACAACGCGCCGCACTTTGTGCACGACATGTGGCTAACCTTTTCTCACAGGATCAATACCTTATGCCCATCCGCGGAGAGGGTCTCGCAGACGAGCAGGGCCAAGCAGCCGCTTCAGAGAAGGTCACTTATGTCATCCATCCCAACTGCCCAGATGACATTGTGTAAAGCGTCCATTAAGGGAGACTACGCGAATATATGGGTAATGGTGTTTATGATGGCGTTTGCGGCAGCCGCTCGATGGCTTTGCATGATGGATTGCATAAGACGGCTTCTGGGCATTTTTTTAAGTAGCAAATGCAATACGAAGAGATTTTTGAGAATGTGAGGTTTTTGTCTAATGTACTGGAGTAAGATTGATGGTGATGTTCATCACCGTATTCTTTGGGTTGGGAGAGGGTGTCGCTCTCGGTCGAACATAGTGCATGAGGGTGAAATTTTTAATGGCTGGTGTGGGGCTGGCTCTTATCTAGCCCAGATGGTACGGTTTTAGACATTGAAGTTGGTTCAGGGTTTTTTAAAGGGTTGACAACTGAGGCCCCGCCTGTGCATCCTTTAGATGCGAAACATTGTGTTTCAGTCCTGTAGCGCAGGTTTCCCTCTGTGAAGAAGCATAACTGTGCCTGCCGATAGTTTTATTTTCAGTCATGTTTATCTCCTTCAATATTTTAGAGATGCGGATAAGTTTTTAGTTGTGGGGAGAGAAGGAAGGATGGCTCGAGAAGAGTTTATATATCCTGCCTCTGCTTCTCTTTGGGGTGTCACGCATGGGTTTGAGAAGGTATGATTTTAGAGATATGTTCCAGCATAAATTTACTGTGTAGTGCTGAAGACTGTATAATGGGCTTTTCCGATGTTGCTCCTCATCATCACTAAGATATGGATGGGTGTTTAGCGGGCCTCTATAGAGGAACATTTCAACGCAATGGTCACATCATTGAATTATTATTTTTTTTGAAGCTTTCGGCTCGTCATTTGTCACTCCATGTTTTGGGTCATAGGATGTCAAAGCATTCTTTCGAAGATTATTGGAGGACATTTAACGAGAGTAGTTCCAATGAATCCTTCATCTAGCAATCTATATTGGGTTTCAAAAAAGCGGTAACCGGATAGCGCATCCTAAATGTCCTTCAGGTAAAGGCGGTTCAATTGAGAAATGCTATTTTCCTTTGCAGAAACAAGTTAGTTATATGCTGGAAACGGTAGAAGTGTGGTTTACCAGCCTACCTGTAAAGAGAAATTTATGCAGATCGAGATCCATAGGCCCTGGCGTTGAAGCCCAAGTTGATGCAGTTGCCAACCTGGAAAGGGTCCTCACCGCCATCGGCCCACCACCCCTTGCCAGGGGATCCAGCGCATGATCCTCCGTTGTACATCTCTGCACGTTGGTGCCTGCCGCCGAGATTGAGAACACGAATGGATCGTGTGCCAGGGACATTCTGGTCGCGGCAAGTGTTGTCCCAGACATTGACGGTTGCCTCAGCACCTTGGCAGTTGTCCTCGGTGAAGGCGACGAACTTGAAGCCCAAGGCTCCGGTAGAGAGAGCAAGGAGAGCGAGAATGTTGCTGGGCTGCATGGTTTCGTTTGAAGGAAGTGTAATGTTTATGAGTGGAAAATTGCTGAATTTGTTGGAAAGTAAATAGAAGATGAGCTGTATTTGTTTGCTTGAAAGAGGCGAAGAGCCAGCCTATTTTTAATTGGATTCAGAAGTAGAATCTTCTGAATTTCTCGATTTCATCACCGAGAGAGAGCTGACCCCGAATACCGTGATCATCAGTTCCGCAAGCATCCCCATACGGACTCATGCCACGATGTTTTCCTTTCGCAGGGGGTTAGAAGGATTGCTTGAGAAAATACCGTATTTGAAAGGCCAAGCCGGGCAACATTGGTCAGAATGCGAATCTTAGATTCCAAAGAGTAAACTAACTGGTCACAGCGGACTTGATTTGACCAATCTGGTCGCACATAGCCATATTTCGTCTCGAATTGTAATGTAAGAGTCCGCAGCACTGGGCTAAGGGCCTCGTCCATGCACATCAGCGGGATTTCTGGAGTGGATCCTAAGGCTGGCATTCTTACAATATTCCAGTTCTTCGCTTTCTTTAGTAGTGACGAGATATGATAAATTTTCCATGATTATCTACAAATCACTTCATCTGGTTTCTCTACAGTTTGAAGAGGCCAACCTCGCAATAAACTTTATGCTATTGACTTTTCCCACGGAAACACGAATCTTTCCAGAACCGCTTTTAAACTGACGATTAGTTTTCAAAATTCCTGCAGGACGCTAACCTCGGGATTGGAGTAAGTATGAGGGTGGGCAATGGCTATTACGCCGGACTCCCATGAATAGCGGAGTGCAGATCACGGTGACACTGCGGGGTGTCGATCCTTCAAATCTGCCAGATTTTCTACTTTCCAAGCCCACGTTTCAAGTTTATTGGATGTACAGAAGTAGATAAAGGGTAGTAATGGCCTGTATTTGACGATCTGTAAGATTTCACCAGGGGCAGAAGCTGGCTGTCTATCACGCCAAGGGCTGACGTCTTCTCAGCCATTCTCCACAACGGTCGCCGCAATGCCTTAGATGAACAAGCTACTCAAACCATGTCTTTACTTATGGGGCTACTTGGTAGCATCCTCTAAAACCCGTTCCAGATAGCCTCCGTTGTTTGTGGCCAACGCTTTGACGCTGACTTTTACTCCCTTATTAAATGTGTTGTTTTGCATTTTGAGTGATCGAGGCAAGTAACTTCTAAGCTGAGGCATTTATAGTATCTCTAGTCAAAGAATAAATCATTTATTAACAGATAAAGAGGGGAAAGGTGAAATGAATCCAAATTGAGAGACATGCTATGGCCCTTTGCTGCATCTCTGAGTGACAATTTCAAATTCGAAAAGTCGGATTGCAAGACAGAAGATTCATTTGTTCCTCAAACGGTTTCCGGCAATAAGCCGATGAGATCGGGAATTTAGCTGCGTCGCCAATCTGTACCCCGTCTGGTAAGCCCCATGCTTCAGCCCTGCGCAGCAGCCTTACTCGCCCCGGTCGTCAGCATTGGACGTCAGATTGGGTGTTCCTATCCATGACTGTCGGCACTCACACCCGCCAATCATACGAACGACCATGTTGACTACTCATGATTCAGTATAAATATTGTGCATCAAATTGTGTAGTGTTCAGAGAAGACGAAAACAACATAGAGGACCTTTCTGGCACAGTTTCTTGGGTACGGATACCGTAAGCCTCTAGCATAGATACGATCCTTTCGCTTCGGACTTGTGAAGTGCGCATAGATATATCCAACTTGATATACGAGAAAGATGACTGGAAAATCTAATTAAAGTATTGTACAAGCTTCCTTTCACTGCTTGCATATCATTTTCTAAATTTGCCGAGTTTTAGCATGGCGGCAGAGTTCCACATCGTCAGAAATATGAGCATCGCCCATTATTTGTTCCATATCATTTTCGGCTTGAAACTTTTGGATGCAGTGAACAGATCACCAGGAGAGCCAATCGGTACAAAGTAATACGAAGTTCCCAGTTTTGGTAGTATTATCGACACAAATAAGCTACACTCTCCATACCAATATATCTAATTAAACAGTCTCCAATGCATCTTCCTAGAGAAAATTTGCATGATTCATCAGTTGCAAATTTCTCGAGTTATTGTCCTCATTCTTACTATAGGGGTCTCGGAAGGTAGCTCGACGGGGTTCACCGCAAGTTCTTGAGCATCTTTTTCACGTCCAAGCTCGTTGCAAATCTCACTGCCCATTTTCTCGGCTCGAGCCCCATCTTCTCCTAGTTCATGAGGAAGCTCTTCGGGTGATGCCGTTATAACATGGCCCACTGCTGTCGACTTGGCTCTGCGTCTTCTCAAAAACGCCATAAGATAGTATCCAGCCACACCAATAATCACACCACCGACTACTGAGCCAATTATTGCTCCAATAAGAGTGGAACTTTTTAGTGAAGACCCGGAATTTTGCCCAGCAGTTCCAACGCTGGAGTTTGTAGATGGTTGCCAGGGTACTGTCGCATACCTCTGAGGCACTCTATAAGCTTTCTCGAAGAGATACTTGTCGTATGTTATGTTTCCTTCAGGGGATGTAACATTTGCATTGCCTCGTTCCCTTTTAATCAGTTAGCGCTATCATACTCCAACAAAAAAGTTGATAATATCGTGCTTACGTCCCACCGACAACTTCGACTACTCGCGGAGGTACACGATACGGAGGATTGTTATGGTTAAACTTCTCCCACAGGACCCCGCTCTCCTCGATCATGCCCAGATCGACATTATGCTGTCCATATACATCCGGCACATCACAAACGGATGTGTTTGGGAAATAACCGCCTATGACCATCATCTGGGTGCCATTGATTATATTGCATGTCAGTGAGTGGTGAGGGTTTAATCCGGGGTCAGCTTGAGGCCACATCTTAATCCAGACAAATGCCGGCATCGTGAGGACGTAGACATCATCGAAGCCTGGCGTCTGAAAGTCTGGATCTATACCGCCATACATGTAGCTATGAGAGATTCAACAAAATACTCTTTAAAGGATGAAACATGGACTCACAGATTGTAGGATGTTTTATCATCTGCCCACGTAATACCACTGCAGAAGCGTGACCGGTTATCAGGTATATTGCCAGTTGCCTTTTGCATGTACCATTTTTTTAGATCGATATCGTAGATCCAAATTTCCTGTGAATTTTCAGAAAGATTCGCACGAGCAATATGAGAGCCAATGATACCTCCATAGATGCCTGGTAGAACGTTAATACTCATAAGATTATAAAAAGTTGGGGAGCCCATACGTGTTGCACTTGATTGTTTTGTAGATCTTGTGACACACCTCCAAAGTAAATCAACAACCCAGCAAAGGAGGCAGGTATGAATAGCATATTCCCCTCGCCCCTACCCAATGTGTCTGGCCCTGGTAGGCTTGAGTATTGTCTAGTGACCATGTCGAAGGTGACCATTTCAGAGACATATCGGCGGGGACCAGACCATTTAGAATCTGTTGTTTCATCTTGATATCCTCCAAGATGATATCCAATGCCAGCGTCTGGCGCTACAGCAGACATTCCATGAGCTATATAAGCTACTTCATCTCCTTGTGTTGTGATATTACTCCAAGTGTTCTGGACCCCATCAAAAACCCAAGTTTCGAAGGGTTTAGGTGTTTCAGAGGTAAAATAGCCACCAAATGCGTAAAACATGTTATTTATCTCATCTACCCAAAGATTTCCTCCTGCAAGAGAAGGTGGCTGCTTTGTATCTACGATGAATTGTTTCGGCATGCCAATATGGCGTAGTTCGGTCTCAAGGTCGCTGTAAATAAGCCATTCATCTGTTTAAATATCAGCATCTTGTCTTCGTTGTGCATTCGTCTACAGGTTACTGGTATAATTTTCCGGGTTATCCCTGAGCGGATTCCAGTTCACGTATCCGCCGTCAATATAAAGTTTGTTGTTCATGACAGCCGTGCGGTGGGAAAATCGTCGACAGAAGTCATTGAGAGGATCTTTTTGGCATCGAACAAAGTGACACAAGAGAACAGGGACCAGGGACCTCAGCGATTTAGCATGGTACCTCATCTCCACCTTACATTCATATATGGGTAGACGAATCTAAGATGGTTAAAATAGCGTATATGTATGCTGAGGCGCTGAGGACTACAAGGTAAGAAGCTAAGGGAGCGGGCGCGCGGAGCTCTTTTGTTAATGAACTATCTTTTATTACGGCTGTGCTGCGAAACCTAATTTCTTGAGCTACTGCAAGTGAGATCTTCTGAAAGCCATCCATGTTACCAAAATAGTTTATTGCCTAGTTAAAATCCAGTCTGCAACGGCTCAGCCCGTCTTGGCTTCAGCTCTCCCGGCGATCGCTTCCTCTCTATATGCGTAAGCGGGTTGAACGATTCGCCCACACGATACTCAATGCTTACATTATGACATCAATTAACGGAGGAATATTCAAAATGATTACTTACTAGCGCATACAAATATCTCGGTGGTTATGTGCGCTTTTTCCGTAACTACGTGATTGTTATGAGACGGTTGATTTGCTTTTTCTTATATCCTTAGTAATACAAGGAGGACCCTTATCACGGTTCTTGGTTACATTTCGAAGTCGAGTCACACTCAACAGCTTCATAGATAGTATCAGTAGGGTGATATGATAATGCTATATATGTTCAGTCTACTTTGAGAAAATGTATTACATACTGTGTTGATATGTCTAACAATCAACATCACCGGTTCCAGACCTCCACTCGAAGGCTATGGGCAAATCTGATATCCTAAAGAACCAGGCCATCACATGTTCTCGCCACAAGGATTAGAACGTACCTTGTCAAGCATCCGATCTTTGAATTCCCTGCTTTCAATAGGTTCGGAAACGACCTCATGAATGAACCTAAGTCAGCACGTTTCGATTCACACACACTTTGTCCATGATAGACCACGTCGGCACTTAGACTCAGCATCTAGAGACTGCTTCCTTGACTATCGAGGCACATTTCAACCCTCTGCAACTCCACATTCGTACCGCAATAACCTTCGTCACAATGTTACACTGCAGTACACTCTGCGGAGCCCATCTAGCCTGACAGGTCAGGTGCACTAGCAATCTAGGCAATAGCGCGAAAAAAAGCAACACCTTGGATGTTGCCCATCCCCTCAAGCCAAAGCCGAACTCCTAAAACACCCTTCCTCACAAATATCACCACTCTCAAATCATACACAAAACTCAAGCCAGCAAGCTCTCATTTCCCAAAATCCAAACTAGCCTACAAAAGCGACATCAGCCGCCAGATTTTTTTACCCCCCCCCCCCCACGCCCAACCCAACCCAATTCATTGACGTGACTGCACCTCCAAACCTCTTATCTGAACCCTTGAAATCGCATCCATCTCAATTCCTGACATTGACGTCCCAAATCCTGATAGTCTCTCCGCGACCTCCTCTCTTCTTGATGCCACCCCTCTTCGCCTCACCCGCATCATTGAGCGCCAACATCGCTTTGCTGACCTCGGCCAGCGTATCCACCAACTCGCGCATGCGGCCCGTCTCCACAAACACCTGCTGGAGCCAATCCTTACTCGGGTCCGCGATGACGGTGGCGAGGTCCATGGCCTTGGTGGCAGCGTCGCGGTGGATAAAGTAGCAGGCCGTCTGGAGGATGCTGAGGTATCCGATGAGGAGCTCCGGGATGTAGGCCTTGTAGATGAGCCAGAGTTCGGGGAGGTCACGGGCGTCGGCGAAGTCGAGCATGGGCTCGATGGTGGCGTTGATGTTGTCGAAGACGTCCTTGACGCGCTTGGAGGGCTTCTTGGCTGCGCGAAGCGAGCCTCTGTTTATTGTTAGATAACCTTCAGGATTTGGATCATAGGTAGATGGGGCAACGGACTGAATCTGCTCATCTTCTTCCATACGCCACTCGCGGAACAGGATGATTAGGCGGACAATCTGCTGTAGGTCTGAGTAGTTTGAGCTTTCCTTTCGCATCTGCATGACAAGCTGTGCGTGCTCTTCGGCGTCGGGAATGTCATTGGACTCGCTCGCATCATGAGACAGTGTTTGTCTAGCCAATTCGCCTTCGTCTTGCTCTTCTGCGCCAGGTTGGGTAAAGTCAAACGCGTATCCGCAGAGAGATTCCGTCCTCGACAAAGAAATCGTCTCCAGGCTCATCTCTGTGACAAGCTTCTCTGCAGCTCCAACACGGCCATTGACTAATTATTCGTTAGCTGCCTCTTTCACCTGCCGCAGGTAAGCACTTACGTAGGAAGATCATGATGGAGGCATCGAGATTTGCAAAGGTGCGCTCAATGTCCTTATCGAGGTGGTTGTACCACGTAAGACTTTCAATAATCGCCTCTTCCTTGGGCTCTATTCCAAGTCCCGAGAAATCCTTCTTGATGCGGTGTCCTGGCCAGAGAATCTCATTCTCACCCTTGGGAGAAGATTCGAGCATAATGTAGCGGTCAATATGGTCGAGTATAACATAATCGCCATCTTCATTCAGTCCAGTGTACCCGCTCTGTTTGCGGGCGAGATCAGCAGCCTCGGTGATAGCACCGATGCTGTCGATGAGGTAGAGATCCATGAGCTTGACGAAATCTCTCTGCTCTTCTGGGTTTTTCACGTCGGCCAAAATTCGCGCCAGACAGTGGTTCTGCCGATCAGAGGAAAGCTGTGCGGCATACAATGGTACAAGCTGGATTCGCTTGGACGTCCTGAGGAATTCGATGTAGGTCACAATCGTGTTCTCAATGGCGACCCAATGCGGCCATACATGCTCAGCATGCAAGAGACCTAGTCCTTGCTGCAGAACGATGAGTAAGTGAACCAGGATACGGAGGGCGTGGGGATCTGTGCCGAGTGCCTGGAAATACGTCTCTGCCGTGTATACTCGTTCCTTGTGGGGAGACCTCGAGCTCGGAGAAGCTTCGGAATCAGGGTCAATGATCATGTTGAAAGGTCGGTTGTCTTCTTGGAAAAGCATGGCCAGTGCTGTTCCGACTTTGACGGCGAGTTCATCCACACTCTGAGCAATCAAGCTTCCCTGCAAGAGCTTCATGGGTGATAATGATTGCGTGGCTACAGCCTTGTGCTGTTTCAAGAGCTGTATGACCATGCTGGCGGAATCCTCCCAAGGGCCGAGGTTTGCAACCGCATCCCGAAATGTGAACTTGCTGAAATCCGAAAGCAGCTTGGGCGAGAGCTTCTTGTCTTGCAGGTAGTTGTCAAACCTTGAGAGAAGGAGTGAGTTGTACTGGGCATAAAGAAGATCGTCCCAAGACCGGCAGACTGCCTCTACTGGCTTCAAGTCACCACTCAATAGTCCATAAACGGCTGCCTCGTAGGGGATTCTAGCCCCTTTGGCTGCGTAAAAAGACATTCGTCGAAACAAGAAGCCATAACTCGGTCCTGAGAGATTGGGGACACCAGCCGGGAGACCTTCACAAGCAGCGCCCATGCTAACGCCCCGCCAAGCCTCGTTCCTTTCTTTGCACCACTCATTAATTTTCTCCCAGGGCTCTCCCCGGCGTAGCATCTCGAAGCAGACCAACCAGGTAGCACGCTCATAGTACTCGTCGGCGTCTTCGAGGACGCGCTTCTGCCGCAGAGGTGCATCCGGATCCAGCTGGGTGACAAGAGACATATTCTTGTCGCTGTGCCTGATGTCGACAACATTCGGATCGAGGGGCTCGGAAATAACATTTATCCTCTTTCCATTTTTGATTTTGAATTTAGTGTCCAGCCAACCTGTTGTCCAAGAGTCCGTGAGCTTGTTGGATTGCGCCTTCAAGTCATCTGTCATGGTACTGATGTCGTTCTCGCAGTCTTTCGCCGTCTGTTCAAGCCACCTCAGGATGATCTGCTTCTCTTTTGCGTGGTTATCCTCGGCGAGGAATCTGTCCCAAACTTCCGTGTTGGAGCCAGTGGACGATGAGTCGATTTCTTGAAGGCGTGCGATTCGGTCCTTGATTGGGTCGGTTCCTGGTGGTGGATGGTAGTGGTCAATCACGACACGGAGAAGCTCCCAAGTAGCCAATTCTGCCTGCCATTGGCGCAATTCCTGGATACTAGGCGAATCGGGAGTCGAGGTGGGTTCGATTGAGGATACGGCGGGGTGGATCGACCTTCCAAAGAGGTTCTCGCCTGTGCCATGGGGCTGCTCGTCCATCCTGTCGGCCATATTTTGCATGCGCCTGCGTACGCTCTGGTTCAGCGCTCCTTGATTCTCAGCCTCGCATTGCTTCTTCAATTCCTTCACTGTCGTCGAGGCCAGGTCGCGGAAGCTGTCCACCATGTTCAGGGTACTCTCATAACTCGCAAGTTCATCCTCGGCACCCTGAGTGTACCACTGATCAACGCGCTCTGCAAACTTCTCCACCTCTTTGCCCACTCGGTCGGCCATGGCTCGCAATGGTTGGAGAGGGTCGCTCGGGGCCAGTCTGCCCGTGGTTCTTGAAGTTCCAAACGAAGTCGCAAAGCTAACATTTGACTAGCAGAGGCGTTTAGTCAGCTAAAAAGTACATGGTTTTGGGTCAGGGCGTAGCTCGAGGGGTTGATATACCTGGGCTGCAGCGGACTGCGACCGGCGTGCTAGCGACGCCATGGCTTGGGGGGATGTGCGGGAGAAGGGCGCCTCGGGTGCAGAGGACAGCAATTTGGAGGCGAGACGAAGCGCGTCTGGAGGTGGAGGGCGCGCTGGTGGCCGGGGCGGGTGCGGTGTGGTCGGCGTCGTGGACTTGGAGGACTCTGGTTCGCGACAAAACATCGCGACAGCTCTCGGGCGGGCTGGCCCGAGCGCCGGCGTTAGCGCGTCGGCCGCTTGGCAGACTACAAAAATTCGACGCCTCATGGCCGCTCCGCTTCTTCTTTTTCTCTTCAATGTCTTATAGGCAGTCATTAGAGTCTCGGTTCAGACGCCTCAGTGTTTGAACAGGTCTACAAGGCCTCTTGCGTGCTCACGACCGTCTTAGAGTAATATACCTCCTATCACCTGGCTGGACTTCTTCGCGGAGGTTGAAAGCGCAGATTCGAAAGGGGGTGTGACATGCCCAATTCACCGTCGCATGCCGGCTTGTTCGTTCGCATTGAGTTGGATTATTTACGATATCGGTACATACAGACGATGGCTTCCCGCCGCCTCGACGCTCGTTGGCAGATTGCACGCGTTCTGCAGTCTGCTGGATCCTGGGGACAGAGACTTCCAGCCGGTCGACAGAAACCCTTCAGTTGGCAAATTTGCGCTGAAGAATTTGTCAGATGCGCATCAGCACGGTTGACAAGGGATCAAAGCCGTACGCTCTTCGTTTGCCATGCTTGTGCCATACTACTCGAGTCTGGTGCAGCCTGGCCGCTTTGATCATTTCTTCTCACTCTCTTGAGCCCTTTGTCTCATTTTCAACCTGGGACTGTTACTGGTGCTCTTCACCTCGGAGCGAGGGAACGTGATACCTGAGGAGCGCGGCCTTTGGGCAGCTCACAGTGCTGGCGTCGTCGCCGTTCTTTTGGTAGAATGCGTTGCAGCAATCATACAGTGCATCAATCTGCACGGATTAGTCTGAGAAAGGCAGAGCCGGACGTGTTGGCGGCACCTCTTTTCTGCACTTTGCTTCTTGATAGCCAGACCTTTGCAGGCAGTCTGCCCCCAAAACGCATGAGCAACCGCAACTCGAGCTGGAAAATCCTTACATACTCTGTATTGCGCACGCACGGGGATGGCATGGCGGGTCTGTCTGGAGGTCCTCCTGCAGTCCCTAGAGCGATTGAGCATTTGGCGATGCGGTCATGCAGTGACATCAGGCCCGGGGCGACCTACCATTTTGCAATCACGTGGACGGGCGCGACTGGTCTTCCTTCAGATGCAAAAGCCAAAAAGCGAAATCTATGCTCTTCTAGGCAGACGCGTCTCAGAGATAAAGGACGGATGCTAAACGAATTACGCAAGACGATCTGGGGGTTGATGGTGAAGCAGAGGCGGGCTCGGCTGGCCTTTTCTTCGAGAAGCCAAACCCCACTAGGGACTCCCACCTCACGTCTTCTGTTGACGACACTCGCTCCCTCCTTCACTCACTCCGCCGCCGCCTGCGTTTGCCACCGCTGCTGCAACCCTTCCGACCGCCTACCCGCCCCCAGACGCTCCTCTCGCCCGCATCAATCTGCGACCACGCCTCGGCGATACCTTACCTCCGTCGCGTATACATCGACGTGCTGCACCCGCGCGCTCTCGTTCGTCTCACTCCTCTTCTACCGCCTTCCACGCCTACTGACTGCCACCAGCCGGCGCCCGACTGTCCACCAGCCCTCTGAGACCCAGCCCCCAGCCCTCCAGCCCTCATAGCACCACTTGCCACCATGTCCGACAACGGCTCTCCCCACAACATGCAGAAGCCTGAGGATGCGGGCGCTACTGAGCACCTGAACATCAAGGTCACGGACAACAACAACGAGGTCTTCTTTAAGATCAAGAGGACGACGCAGCTCAAGAAGCTCATGGACGCATTCTGCGATCGCCAAGGGAAGAACATTAGCAGCGTCCGGTTTCTGTTCGACGGACAGCGCGTGCAGCCCTCGGATACGCCAGACACGGTGCGCATCTAGCCCCACTCCGATTCTCAGGCCATTGCGACTGACAGATTACAGCTCGATATGCAGGACGGCGACACTCTTGAGGTCCACCAGGAGCAGATTGGCGGTTAGCGCGTCAACAGAGTACACACCGGCACGGGCGCTATGGAGAATGTCCTGATTCTCCCCTTCCTCTCCCCTTTGACACACAATCATGCGCACCTCAAGAGCATGGCAGCTATGGATTTAGCGGGTGGCGAATAAGAGGGATAACATTTCACATTTACGGGCGGCAATGGGCTTTTGGCGAACTTTTTTTTTTCTCTCGGGCGTAACAGGTGGAGCAGGGCCAGGCCGCTGGCTTCGGGGGTCGCGCCCCGCTCATGCTTTCATGTAGTTTATGACAATCCATTGCCGGAAAGATTGGAATTTCCCACAGCCCCATTTTCCGTCCCTTTTTTTTCTTGCGCATTTTTTCCTGCAATTTTTCAATCTTGTCTTGCGAGTCGGCCATGGCTACCGCGCTCTGCAACCATGGTTGTGGACTTGCGCTGCTTCCATCAGGCATGGCGGGCCATTTTGTTGCCTGGGAGGGGGGGTGAGGTAGGCTCAACAATCGCCCTAGGCTGCCCGATTGCAAGGACCGGTCGCGTGGCCCTGCATAGCCTCCGGCTGTAGACATGACTGGGAGTATCGATCCGTCTGGCACAGTCGCGAGGGCATGGGCATGGGCGAGGCTGCAAGGAATTGCAACAGGCGCTCGTATACCAGACAGATGGCGGAAAAAGCCATTACATTCTCCGTTCACCAAGACAAGGATATGCAAAAGAGATGCAGATAGGTATTTACAAAAGGCACCAAAGCCTCCTCGATTTCATTTTCAAATACCCATACCGTACGCATACAAATACATGATCCCCTCCTCCAGTCGAAAAAAAGGCACTCCTCAATCCTCCCAAATCGACCTCTTCCTCTCCTCAGCCGCCTCCTTCTCCCTCCTCTCCCTCTCCCTCTCCTCCTCCCTCCTCTTCCTCTCCTTCTCCCGCATAACCCTATCATACTCCCTCTCCTCCTCGGTCCTCCTCGGAGCCCTCACCCCCAAGGCCCCCGCAATAAGCCTTCCAGCAACCGCAGTCGTCTTCTCGGGCCTCCTCGCCGGACTCTCCCTCCCACTCCCCCCCACACTCCCCGCCCAGCTCCCCTCCCTCGACCTCCCTGCTACACCTCCTCCACCTCCATACGCCGCCGACGCCGCAGGCCCATTATCTGGGAAATCGAAGGGCGTGGGCGAAGCGGGGGTCGGCGGCGGCGCATTGGGGTGCTCAGCCGCGCGCCCGCCGCCGGCATTGCTCGCGCTCGCCGACGAGCCCCCCGTACTAATCGGCGACAGCGGCGACTTTGAGTTGGCCGAGTTGGCCGTAGAGCTGCGGGACAGGCTGTTGGCGGTGGTGTGGTCTGGGGTCTCGGTTTCGGTCGAGGAGCCGGATGATGCGTCGTCGTCGTCGTCTTCCCAGGAGTCGGCCACGGGGCGCGATTTTGGCTTCTGCGCGGGCTTTTGGGGCGATTTGGTGGAGAGTTTGAGGTGCGAGAGCGTGTTTACGAGCTCTGTGTTGGGAAGCGGGGGGTTAGTGGGCGGGTGCGAATTGGGAGGGGGGGGGGGGGAGGGGGCGTACCGGCTTCTGAGGGGGTTGCGTGGGTTGCCATGTTGGGCCGGAGTTTTGTGGGAAGGGCTGTAGAGGGTGGAGGGTTTGCGGGGTAAGTAAGAAATGTGGTGGTGGTGGGTTAAGTAGTAGCAGTAGCAGCAGCAGCAGCAGCAGCAGCGATCTTTCTCGAAAACTTGCTTCGAAGAACAAGACGAAGAAACAATATTAACAAGAGAAAGATGACAACAACGACAGTAGAAAAACGAATGGAGCTTTCTTAGCCTTCTTAGCGATCGATCTAGACGGGAGGGCGGAATCGCAGGGCAAAATGTGCGCTTTTTTCTCTGAGCTGTAGCCTCAGGAGAGAAATCTCACCGGTTGTGCCCTTTATACTGATGACGGCCAGGCCAGGCTAGGGGGGCCACGGTGGGCAAGCAAGCAAGCTTCTGCTATATATGGGACACGCGTGCAGGCCCGCAAGTGTGAACGAGCAATAGCCCTGGACGAGTGGCCATGGCTGTCGCTCCCCGCCGTCGGCAGCCAACGATAAGGCGTCCTGTGGGGAACGGGCCGAGCTTGTCGACATCGCGCGTCGTCCTTGCGAAACGCCGCCTCCAAGGTTTCGATGACTGCGGGTGGGCCGGACGATTTTCAGGGCCGTGGTGGCTTCTAGGCAAGCCTCATTCCCTCCCCTTTCCCACGGACCCCGGCAATTGGTGCTTAGTCAGGCCTGACACGTAGAGCGTGGTTGGCAGACGTAGGAGTCGACGGCCAGAAAGTTTATTGGGGCCGAGAAGCATGTGTGGCGTAGCCGGAGGAGCGGGTTTGGGGGTCGATCTTTGTGAAAGACGACATGACAGGGGAGAGTTGTGGAGAGTCATTACGCTACGAGGTTTTTCCATGAGTTTGGGCTCGATGCTGTGCCTCGACCCGGGCTTCATCGTATTGGCGAGAAGCGCCCGATGCCATGGCAAGAAGCCACAGAAGCAATTTGTGTCGCTATCATCACATCAACCAAGTGCGATGGATCAACCACTATAAGCTAGCGTACGGCTTCTTCTCTATCCCAATGAATCTGTCCAATCCCAGTGAGATGCTTCTTCGTTGCTTTCCTACCGCTTCAATCTAAGCCCTGGAAACTTTGCCTCGACCACCTCCCAGAGTGTCAAGTACGCTCTTCCTAATCTCCCAGGGTGCAACCATTAATGTATCCAGCAGAAACATTGCCATATGAGGCGAGAATGGCTTTCTGTCCGTGATGATATCCGCCATGTCACATTGAGAAGATGTCTCCAGCAGTCTGGCCTACCAGCTTTGCTTTGCCGACTAGGCATCAGACATAAAATTGGGAGGAGGGAAACCTCCTCGTGCGGCTGAAAGTTTGGCTTCTAGGTATGTCCGAAAGTCGTGTTGTGTTCGACTAGTTTGACTAGCTCATCGTTATAATCTTCCGCAGGAGTATTGATATCGTACTTCAAGGTTTTGAAATCGCATTCTTTCATAAAACGTGAGGGTAAAGGAAAGAGTACCATGCCCCACTGCTTATATCGGCGACTCTGAGCCCTTCTGCATTGGGGCGTATACTTGGATGCAAGGCGTACCCCAGATCATCTTTCCTGGAATAATGCTGTAGATTAACCCTGGAATAATTGGATTAGTGTTAGGACTAAAAGTCTAGCAAAGTAAAGACCTGGGGTTTGCTATGAAGGCTCGTAATAACATGTAGTTGCCTTGGACTAAATTTGCCAGGGATAGTTTACATGCAAAGCTGGGTAATCGAAAGGGACTCTAACGAGCAGAGTACTGATACGAGGGACTCGCTACCCTATCCTCGGCTATACTACATCAACAACGGCGCCAGTACGTTCTAGGTGCGGAAGAGTTCTCCGCAGAACACTCTTACACCAACTTGATATATCATTTCCAAGTCTGAGTTGACCACAGATCTTCCATCCATGTGATATCCCCTCCTAGGGAGTTCGGATGCGTCGTCGCTTATCCACCGTTGCTTACGAGAGATCACCAACATGTCTGCTTACCCCGTGTCGCACTACGCATCTGAACACCCCAAGAGGGTGTACACAAGCATCAGGCACAACGCCACTTACTTGCATCGCTGATTAGTTGATTTGGGTACCCAGATTCAATACTCAACTTTCCTGATATATAGAACGAGTCTCCTTCTCACATTCGAGGAATTCTCCAAGAATCGGAAGAAACCCCAATGTCCAAGCCAACCATTGTCTGTGTCCCTGGCGCATGGCACACCCCCGAAATCTACGCCAAGGTGCTCGGCCTCCTGGAAGGACACGGATACCCGACCGTGGGCTTGCCTTTGGCTTCTGTCGGTGCGGCACCAGCTCATACGAGCTTCGACGGTGACGTAAAGGGCATTCGCGATTGCCTGACCAAACTCGTTGACGACGAGGGGAAAGATGTCGTACTCGTCACGCACTCGTACAGCGGCATGCCTGGAGCTGAAGCGCCAGTCGGGCTAGGCAAAAAGGAACGTCAAGCAGGGGGATTAAAGGGCGGGGTGATCCGCTTAGTTTTCATCATGGCATTTGCCATGCCTGAAGGCTTCCAACCTACGGCTGGCGGGGCACAGTTCCCCGATTGGATGAAGGTGGACATGGAAGTAAGCAGGACATCCGATTCTCAGCAGGCTACCTGGGTACTATCTTGACACTTGTCAGAATGGGGTCGTGACGGTGCCGGCCGAGGACGCAAAGAAGCTATTCTACAATGATATATCTTCGGATGAGGGCGACGAATGGGCGTCAAAACTACGTCACCAGAGCCTTGGGATCTATACCAGCACGACGACATATGCGGCCTGGAGGCATATTCCATCAACGTTTGTGGTTGGCACACAAGACAAGACGACGTTCACATCGGAGGTTGTTGGTTTCATCATCAACACTGCCAGGAGCATTGAGCCGACTGCGTTCGATGTAGTGGAGAAATGTGACGGGGGCCATTGCCTCATGATCAGCCGGCCCGAGTGGTTGGCAGATGTGTTGAGGCGTGCAGCAGGTGAATCCTTCTAGTCCCATATGGAGGTGTTGATGCAGGTAGGTATCGATAATGAACTTTGGCATAGTCTCCATATAGTCCACATCGTGGAATGATCATCTTGATTATTACGACTGTAACCATGATCTGTTTTTAGCAACGGTTCCTCCGAGTGGGATTGCGAAGATTTGCCTTCACGTTACCCAATCATGGCGAATGCCCGTTACTTGTAGCCGAAGGTTGCTTGGAGCATCTCTGCATGCTTAGGAATTAGCAGGCTGCACGAGGGACAAGAAGGCATCTAATCACGAAATCGGTGTACCCCCTCATCACCTATGCGACTAAGAAACTACTGCGCCTCGGGTTTGGTACATGGTTCCCGCCGCTCTGCCATGTATTCTCCACAACACCAGCAGACAAGGGGGGGGGGGCGACACGCCAGCCCTCCAAACCCGCCTCACTCCCCTTATTTCCCCCCCACTCTCCAGGACTCCAACCCATCAAACCATACGCAACCATCCCCCGGCCCCCTTTCAAAACATGGCAAGTGGAGCGCCGATGATGCGTCTCCCCAGCATCTAGAAGCCGAGTATTTTTAGAGAGCGAAGGGAGTGGAAACGCAGGCAGGGCAGGGCAGGGCAGGTCTGGAAGGCGGACGGAGCGCCGATCAGGGAGTCGCAAGCTCGGCGATGGCGCGCGTGGGATCCAGGAGCGACGGGACCTTGCACGGATCCCCTTTGCGTCGGGGTGTTTGCGTGGGAGCGAGGGAGTGCGATGATGGTGTGGCGTTGGGCGCGCGACCCGACCTCGGGAGAGAGAGAGGCGGCGTCGGTTACTCGCGACCATGTAGGCGTCTTGCCTTCGGTTATTCCGCTGCCTCCCCCTCCACCATGGCGCTATTTGTGCTGCTGCTGGGCGGGTACAAGACTGCTTCCTCATCACTGTTGCGCGCTGTTGCAGACGGCCTCTTCTCGAAAAGAGGTTTTGTTCGGACGGTCGATTGGCTGCTTTGTAGACTTGTTCCGTGCTGCAGGGCCGTGTTCGGAGCCCAGCGTGCTTGTCCTCTTTCTCTGCGTCGCGCCGTGGACGAGTCGAGGTTCCCTTGCCTGCCATGCTTCCCCGGTCGCCGTGTTTGCGCACGAAGCCCCATGTGAGGCCCAGGAATCGGTGCTTGGCTTCTCGCACTTCCTACGCGCCCTTCTCGTCGTCGTCGAGCCGCAATGGATACGACAACACCATCCAGAACCTGAAGATCGGCTCCCACACGCGCGTCATCTTCCAGGGCTTCACCGGGAAGCAGGCCACCGCCAACGCGAAAGAGTCGCTGGAATGGGGGACCAACATTGTCGGCGGTGTGAAGCCCAATGGTTCGGGGGAGCATTTGGGATTGCCCGTCTTGCCCTCTGTGAGGGCCGCCATGGAGCAATTGAAGCCTGATGCGACCGGCATCTATGTTGCAGCCCACCAAGCCGCGGCTGCCATTGAGGAGGCCATCGAGGCCGAGGTGCCGCTGATCGTGGCGGTTGCCGAACACATTCCCCTGCACGACATTATGAGGGTGAGCATCACGTATGGAATAGGAATGAAGCCGCGTATCTGACTTGTCTAGATACACTCGATGCTGGCGGCGCAATCCAAGTCTCGCCTGGTGGGCGCAAATGCCCCCGGAATCATATCGGCCATTGGACGCTGCAGGATCGGCTTCCAGCCTCTGCCCACCTTCTCCCCGGGCCACATTGGCATCGTGGCAAAGTCGGGCACGCTTTCGTATGAGACGGTCGGTTCGCTGACAAGAGCTGGGCTTGGTCAAAGTTTGTGCATTGGCATGGGCGGAGACGTGATTGCCGGGACGAACTTTGTGGATGCTCTGAAGGTGTTTGAGAAAGACGATGATACGGAAGCCATCATTATCGTCGGAGAGCTGGGCGGTACCGCCGAAGAGGAGGCTGCAGATTGGATCACGGATTACATGAAGAGAGTCCAGGATCCCAAGTAAGTCTTCAAAGGAGAGATGTCACCGTCTTTGGAATTAACACCTGTAGACCCATTGCAGCAGTCATTGGCGGCTTCCAGGCCCCCCCAGGCCGGGTCATGGGCCACGCAGGAGCATGGACGGGCATTGGAGAGGGCACTGCCGAGTCCAAGTACAAAGCACTCGAAAAGGCCGGAGTCACCATGGTCGATCATCCCGCAAAGTTTGGCGGTGTTATGAAGGACATTCTTGCCCAGTCTGGGAGGAATGTGAGGAAGATTGTAAACCTACCCACTCCGAATCTGCACAAAGCACATCTGACACCCCTCTGGGAGAAATCCGCAGCTCAGGCTCAGCAGCGGCGTTCATACCATACCTCGCGTTTCCCCTCCCGGCCCAAACTCTCAACCTCAACTCCACCTGCCCCCCAATCCCAGGAACGCTCCCTCCACCTCAACGCCTCCCAATCCGCCACCCTCCTCAAAGAATACAACATCACCACCTCACCCACCCCCTCCCCTCTCCCAGAATCCACCTACTACCTCGCCATAACCGTATCCCGCACCACCCGCTCCCCCACCACCCTCGCCGCCCTCACCACCTCCCACCCTCAACTCCCCCACCGCACCCACCGCATCCCCTTCGACTACCGCACCGGTCCGACCCCGCAGACCCTCTCCTCCGCCCTCTCAGCCCTCCAACTCGACGCCACGCCCCCGACCGCAAAAGCCCACGTCCTGGCCTTGATCCAAAACCTCTGGACCCTCTACACCACCAACGAAGCCATAACCACCGCCGTGCACCTCGCCCTGTCGCCCTCGAGCGACGAGCTGCTCGTATACGCCCCGGAGCTGTTCCTCGACGATGCGGCGTTCAGGTCGAATGGGAGGGTGGCGGGCCTGCACGGCCAGCGCGACACATCCACGACCCCGGCCGTGGAACTCGAGGCTGAGAAGAGCGGCATCGTGTACATTGCGCTCCCCAGCCCTCCCGCCGCCACCGACGGCAAAGAGGCAGGAAAAGAGGGAGATGGAAGGTTGGTAGGGACGCTGGTCAATGGCGCCGGCCTCGCGCTCAACACGCTCGACTGCCTCAGCGCCCGCCTCCCCCTCTCCCCCGCCGCGAATTTCCTCGACACGGGCGGGAAGGCGACGGCGGAGACGATCGCCACGTCCTTTAAGCTGATACTGCGGGACCCGCGCGTGAGCGTCGTGTTTGTGAACATCTTTGGCGGGTTGACGCTGTGCGATATGATTGCGCGGGGCATCGTGATGGCGTTTGAGGAGGTCGGGGTGGACAGGCCGGTGGTGGTGAGGTTGAGGGGCACGAATGAGAGGGAGGGGCAGGAGGTGTTGAGGGGGGCGGGGTTGCCGATTGCGGTTTTTGATGGGTTTGAGGAGGCGGTCGAGGAGGTGGGGAGGTTGATTGAGGGGGGAGGAAGATGAAAAGTAGGCAGTTGCTTGGGAGACGTTGGGGGAGTTGGGTCTATGCTGTAGAGCAAATGCGAATAGAGACGAACCTTTTGTCAATTGATTAGTTGATTGATTGATACATGGCTCGGTTCGACTTCAACCTCATCCCGCCGTACAAAATGGGCCTCCATCCTGCCCGGAGGACTTTGCCTCATAACCACCTCTCCTCCCGACTGGCTGCTGAACAGTCGACGCGATGGCTCGCTTGCGCGCGTGTATATATACATAACTCTGAACGAAAGTGATGGAGTGGGGCCATGCAATTAAAATATCTACTCGATCGTCTTTGTCTCTCGGCCGTCTTGGGGATGAAGCGAGCGAGTGTAAGCGGCATATTCCCCCCTTCCATTGGAACATGCTTGCTCCCCCCTTGACGCAGGGGGAGGAAGCAAAACAAACACACATTTATCAAAACAGGTGAGCTACAGTCGATGCCACACTTGCCCCCCCCAGCGCCAAAAGATAATGAGGAAAGTAAATCGAGACAAGGGTTGGTGGTATCTGCAATAAAGTCCTCCCCCCGGCTCGGATGTCTAGCGCAAGATGACCTTGTTCAATCGGTCAAGTTGATCGCGGAGCCGGCAAAGCATTTAGACATCTGAGCTGGGGGAAAGACTGGGGAAAATCTGGAAAGGGGAAATTCAGGGTACCCAAAACACCGGCAAGGCTTGATTGATATGAGAGAGAGATTGGCGTACAGAAACAGGATAGCCCCGAATCATACGCCAAAGTACTGGAAAGCAGTGCTGAAATGAAGGTTAGTCGTCGATTCCTGGTAGGCTGAGAAGACACATACCCAATGGCTGCCATGACTGTGAGGCCCACAAGCGCCCTCCTCGTGACCTTCTCCTTGGTCAACTTCTGCTCGACGGTGTAGGCAGTCTTTGCCTGTTTTGCCGGGCGCTCGTCGGCGGCATCCTCTTCATCGTCCTCTCCCTTTGTGATTTCCTCGGCCTTGCGCTTCGACTTGGCGCGCCTGGGCGTAACTTCAACGCCAGCCTTGGTGGCATCCACCTCGGCCTCCTTGTTGGCTTGCTCGACCATGCGCCGGGCCTCTTCGATCATCTTGGTGGGGTCCTCGGGCTCGCGAAGCTCGGGGTGGTCTGCAGGGACGTCAATCTTGACGTTGGTGGTGGTGGTCTCCACATCGCCCTCCTGCTCGACTGTCTCTTGCACCTCGATGCGTACCGACTCTGGCTCCTTGACCTCTCCATTTACCGACTCCGAGGCGACGGAGTCGGTGGTGCCATTCTCAACCACGCTCTGCAGGGCGCTCGACGAGACGGTCGTCTTTGTCTCGACGGCTTCCTCCACCTCGGGCGTCTCGGTCCTCGCAGACTTGCGCGTGGTGCGCTTGCGCGGGGTGGCCATCTTGCGGCTTGGCGTGGCGACCTTGCTAGGCGAGGCAGAGCGCGTTGACCTCGCGCGCGTGGGGCGCAGAGTGGAGGTTGGCGGGAGAACAACGGGAGGGGTGCCTTTGTTGATGTCAAACTTGGGGGGCATCTGAATGTGGGTATTGTTCTTGTCCTTGGTGCCCTTTTCTATGTGAGAGGGATCAAGCAGAGCCTCGATCCACAATCGCATGCCGTATTGCTCGGAAAGTTGAAGTGCTTGAGGGAAAAGGTCAATGACGCGTTTGCGCAGCAGTCGGGGTAGCGCTCACCTTCTCCCGGTGCAACCCAGACGCTTCCAGCGACCTCGTCAGGACCCGCGGAAGGGAATGTCTTTTGGTACTTGCGCTCGGCCTCTTCCTCTGCCAGCGAGGCCCACGGGAAGGCGGCCTTGAACATTCCAGTGGCGCTGATGTAGCCATCGCTGCTGCGGCGCTGTCGATAACAGTCAGTCGGGCGATTCCCTCATGATGACAGCGTCGAATTTTTCATCGGCATACCATTAGGAAATACGACTCGGGATACGCGCTCGTCGCCTTGAGCGTGAAGATGCCGGACCCACTGAGGTCCTTGGGGAGGGGGACGCGTAGATGCGCGTAGTCGAAGGTGCCCAAATTTTCTCCCTTGGTCGCAATCGACACGCCGACGACGCCGGGCTTAACGGCGAGGTTCGTCTGGCCCAGACGACGCCTGTTGACGAGGTCCTGGACTGAGCGGTGGAATTAGCGATGGGGTCGCGACGCGGGAGGGATGCGCGATGCGCGATGCGCGATGCGCTATACGCTATGCGCGACGTGTACATACAGGGCGGCGAGCTGGAGGGCTCGATGAGCGGGTTGCGGCGCTCGGGCAGAGCGCGGTTGGCGACCATGTTGCAGTGGCGGCAGCGGTTATTATAATGGATAGGGTATCAAGTGGTGAGGGCGCGCAGCGCAAGCAGAAGGGTGTCGCGGGCGTGGTCGCGGGAGTGGGCGCGGACGTGGTTTGGGCGGTCGAGTGCCGGAGCGGGGGGCGATGGCGAGACACGGGACTAGGCCGCAGGCACAGTAAAGTGACGACGGGCTTTGCGCGACGCGGGCTCGGGGAGGTTGAGATTGGAGCGGGTCAGCGAGGACGAGGGAAGAGAGGGAGGGCGACGGTGGAGGAGAGCAATGTGGAAGCGTGGGCTCCAGGACTGGTCTGAGCGCAGAAATGGAAATGGAATCGGGCAACCCCTGCACCGCAGCACCGCAGCACCGCACGCAGCGCCGCACGCCAATCCAGAGGGCCGCCTGCGAACTGCCAATCGGCAGGCCGGCTTCCCCAGACGGACCCTTCACGCTGGCGAAAGAATTTGACTTCCGCTTTGGGCGCTGTGCTCGACGGCGACCTGGCTTGATTGGGCGCGACGGCGATGCCAACACAGCAGCCCGTGGTTGCTGGGTTGCCGGGGACTCCAGCACTTGGCGCGGTCGCGTTGGCGGGCCGGGCACGAGGACGCGCGACTCCGCCCGTGGATGGAGCTACGTGTGAGCAGTTTTTTTTTCCCCCGAGGCACTGGGCACGAGTGTCGAGAGCTGCGACGGCGACGGGGCCGGAGCCGGAGCGGCCACGGCGGTGCAGTGGGCAGTGGGCAGTGGGCAGTGGGCAGTGGGCAGTGGGCATTGGGGCCCGGTAGGGGCCGCTTGCGCGCAGGAGACGAGAGCTACCCACTCGAGCAGAGAGCTCATGCACGCCTGCCCGCCTGCCCGCCTGCCCGCCCGTCTGCAGCATCGCGGCTTATGCTGGGCATTGTGTCTGCCACGGTGCCACGATGCCGAACTGCACCATCGTGGCCCGCAGGGCGCCTGCAGCATCTGCCCAGCGAACTCGCACCCGCGGCTTGCTTCTGGCTGCCACGCATAGACTGCCTGCGAGCCTGCGAGCCTCGCCCGTTGACGGGCGCTGCGTCTAACCAGGACGGTTTCAGGTACTAGCCAATCAGCGCCCGTCTGGCCTTTTTGGCGGTGAATGGCCTGGCGGGGCCAGCAAGGAAGCAGCCTGAGCCTCGACGAGTGCCCCTCCACAACACCAACACCTCCACACAGCCCTCGCTCTTACTACACCTCACCTCACCTCACCGAGCCTCGCCTCACCCCCCCTCCCCCCTCCGCCCGCCGCCTCCAGAACCGAAGCCGCAATGGCCGACCAGCACCACAACGACGATGACCTGACCCCCGAGCAGACGGCCGGCTTCAAGGTCGGGGAGAAGAAGTCGATCAATGAGTACCACCAGCTCGGTAGGATCCTCGCCCCCAGCCTCACGCGTCGCTGCTCCCCCCCCCACTGACCTCTGCCGCAGACCAGAACGACGAGTCCCTCCGCAAGTGGAAAGAGTCCCTGGGCCTGGGTGGTGGCAAGGACCTCTCGGACCCCAGCGACCCTCGCAAGTGCATCATCCTCTCGCTCGGCCTCGAGGTCGAGGGCCGCCCCGACATAATCATCGACCTCAAGGAGCCCGGCGCCATCGATGCCCTCAAGGACAAGCCCTTCACCATCAAGGAAGGCGCTCAGTTCCGCATGAAGGCCCAGTTCAAGGTGCAGCACGAGATTCTGGCTGGTCTGAAATACGTACAGGTTGTGAAGCGCGCCATGATTTCCAACAAGATGCAGGAGATGATGGTAAGTTCCGCCCCACTGGCTCCGTGTGCGTCTGGCATTGACATGTTGCAGGGCTCATACGGCCCAAACACCGAGCAAAAGCCCGTCTACGAGAAGAAGTGTGAGTGCTGCTACTTCCACCATCCACCCTCCCCCAACTCGCTGACCCACCACGTCTAGTCGAGCCCGAGACCGCCCCCTCCGGCATGATGGCCCGCGGCCACTACAAGGCCGTCTCCCGCTTCGTCGACGACGACAACCACACTCACTTGCAGTTCGAGTGGTCCTTTGACATCAAGAAGGACTGGTAGGCTGCGACGTTCCTTTGCTGCGCGGTGGAGTTCCAGGTGAATTTGAAGGAATCTGATCCTACATGAGGAGCTGATCTTAGGGACATGGTGGGGAGAGAGGGCGGACTTACAAAATTTACGAGTTCGACGGCTAACGATATCAACGATACACCATCAGGGTGGAGCTTGTGGACATTTCCTAGCACGATCAACTAACAGACATTCCACGTCTTTTCATATGCCCCGCTTGCCCGTGCTGTTGCTATTTTGTGTTGTTTGTGGGAGGACCGAGGGGAGCTTCACCCGCCGCCTTGGGAGCTTTCTAGCTCGCGGAATCGAAACCACCTCCCGGCGATGCGCCGCACCTTGATCGTCCGCCCAGCCCAGGCTCGCTCGCCACCCCCAGCGCCAAATCGCCTTGCCGAGACGTTCAGGATGGACACCTCCTGCTCCCATGGCCGTTCTGCTGCTGTCTCGGCATAGTTCCCCCCGTCCTCGCTGTCCCCGCCTGCACCCGCAGCGTCTTCGCGCCCGAGTCCCTGGCACTCGACAAGGACCAGCTCGGCGTCTACTCTGAGGGCCGTCTCCGCGGCCAGGGCGAAGGTCCGAGATAACCCTTGGGCTGAGAAGGACGGGGTGGGCGCATGCAGAGCCAGTGGGTTGACCAAGAACAGCCTCTGCCTATGGCCTCGTTCGCTAGTCGTGGCCGGCCTAATAGCAGCCCTGTCATAAGCTGTAAGGTGAGCTAGTAGCGCCTGCACAGACGGGCAAAATGCAACCTGTACGTGCTTCGCCGTGAAGAGGTTGTGCAGCGTGGGCGTGATCAGGTGCCGCAAATCCTCGGCCTCAGATGCGCCGCCCTGCTGCCGCTGCTCCTGGAGGAGCCGAGCGAGGTCTAGCAGGAAGGCCTCTCTGCTCGAGCACACTACTAGCGTGGTAAACAGAGTGCTGGACTGGGTGTTGAGCACGTGGTTGAGCAGGCTAGGCAGCGTGAGCGGACACAGGACCGTGGGTGCAGCGGGCATTTTTTTCCCTTTCACCTGTGCCCCTCCAGTGGTGGAGCACCGCGGAGGCCGGAAGCGATCAGATACGGTTCTAGAGTCTGGAGGTGTCGTCGGCGGGCCGGGAGTGCTCTCAGGTTCCCCGAGATGGCGTCGAGGGTTTA
This sequence comes from Corynespora cassiicola, assembly GCA_022059125.1. Classification (NCBI taxonomy): domain Eukaryota; kingdom Fungi; phylum Ascomycota; class Dothideomycetes; order Pleosporales; family Corynesporascaceae; genus Corynespora; species Corynespora cassiicola. The sequence goes on along the minus strand of JAEUWY010000006.1, from coordinate 3,144,344 downwards.
AGCGTCAAGCGTCAAGCGTCAAGCGTCACGCTTCGCCCCACCACTCGCAGGCGCGAGCACTCGCTGCACGACCACCCACAACGGACCGCCAAAGCATGCAGCCAGCGGCCAGCAGCACAGTCGACTCCCCTCACCTCCAGGGCTCCCACCACCCCCGTTCCTGCTCCCCGCTGCGTAGTCGCCCCCGTTTTGGAGCTGTCAGTGCGCCAGTGACGGGCCATGGAGTCCATCTCGCGCATATCGAGCATGCTGGAAACAGGTAGCCCTCCCCCCCCGGTGCATGCACAAATAGCACAAGCGCCTCTTCTCGTTGCCTCTGCTGCTCTCCCGCCGCCGTCTCTGCTCTCTGCGTTCCCTCCCACCATACCCCTCCCATGCATCCGTCCACCTTCGCTCACTGGTCCTTCTCTACAGCCCGCGACCTCACCCTCGAAGCCGCACGCGACGCCAGCAATGCCCGCAAGACATCGACCCGAATATTGCCCTCGGGCCAGCTTAAGAAGCTTCTCGACAGCAGGTCCGAGCGAGACGTGCTCGAGGGCTTGCGCAGAGTCATTACGGTACGACGACATGCCCCGCCGTTTGGACATGGGAGACTGACCCGGGGCCGTAGATGTCCTACCGCCAGCCGCCCTCGCAGACCCTGCCCTTCTTCACCCACGTAATCAAGAACATCGCCTCCCCGTCGCTGCAAGTAAAGAAGCTCGTGTACATCTACCTACTCCAGCATGCCGAGCACGAACCCGACACCGCGCTCCTCTCCATCAACACGATTCAGAAATCCCTTACCGACACAAACCCCCAGCTGCGGGCCCTGGCCCTGCGAGTCATGTCTGGGATTCGGGTACCAGTCATCAGTCAGATTGTGAGCTTGGGCATCAAGCGGGGAGTGGGGGACATGTCTCCTTATGTGAGGAGGGCCGCCGCACTGGCCATTCCGAAGTGTTATGCGTTAGACCCGAACACGGAGCCGCAGCTATTGGACTACCTGTCGACGTTGCTGGGGGACAAGCAGTACTTTGTGACGGGCGCTGCTGTGGCTGCATTCTTGGAGATGTGCCCGGACAGGCTGGATCTGATACATCCGCACTACCGCTCCCTGGTCCGGAAGCTAGTCGACATGGATGAGTGGGGGCAGCTGGCTACTCTGCGCCTGATGATGACATATGCCCGGAAGTGCTTTCCGCGGCGGACAAAGAAGGTCAAGAAGGCGACGACCAATGCCAAGTCCACAAAAACCACAAAGGGCTTCTACGATTCGGAGAGCGAGTCTGAGCCAGATGAGCAGGATTTGGAAGAGGTGGTGGTGCTGGATCCGGACCTTGAGCTGCTCCTGAAGGCCTGCCAATCTCTTCTCCAATCGCGCAATTCCGCCGTGGTAATAGCGGTGGCGCGGACGTTTCTCTATCTCGGCACTCCTACTTATCTGTACCAAGCCATTGGCCCCTTGGTGTCTCTGTTGCGCTCCGACGGAGACATCCAGCATGTTGCGCTCTACAATGTCGTGCAGGTGTGCCTGACGCACCCTGAGCCATTCGTCAAGTACTACACTCACTTTCTGGTCCGGTCGACTGATGCGCCCCACATTTGGCGGCTGAAGCTCGAATTACTGACACTGATATTTCCACACGCCCCGCCGAGACTTCAGAGTCTCATACTAGCAGAGCTCAGCCACTTCTCGCACTCGGGAAGCCTCGACCCTGGACTCGTAAGAGAAGCCGTGAGAGCAATTGGACGATGCTCGCAAAGCCCTGCCACGAGCCCAAAGACGTCTGCGCGATGTTTACGACTGCTGCTGGCGCACATAGGATCCGCGGATGCACACCTGGTCGCCGAAAGTCTCGAAGTGATCCGGCATTTGATCCAGCGCGATCCTGATAGCCACCGTACAACGGTAGTCCGGCTGGCAAAGCACCTGGATGCTGCCACCAGCCCACAGGCACGCGCAAGCATCATTTGGCTCGTGGGCGAGTTTGCTGGCCTAGACCCGGAGAACAACATCGCCGCAGACGTTCTCCGCATCCTCGCAAAGGGTTTTGCAGACGAAGCCGAGCCCGCGAAACTTCAGATTATCCTCCTCGCCGCCAAAGTATATGTCCACCACCTCAATGCGAACCCCCCGCCTGAGCCCAAGCCTGCCTCGCCCGAACCAAGCCCTTCCCTCATGGACTCTTACCACGACGAAGAAGGCGGGTTCCGAGACCCGCACCTCGAATCATCGCCCGCTCCTGCCGACCCAACACCGCAGGAAAAACCCCACCCCATCGAAGCCCTGTACAACTACATCCTCCAGCTCACCCGCTACGACACCTCGTACGACCTCCGCGACCGCGCCCGCGTCTACCGCACCCTCCTCGCAACCCCCTCCTCCACCCAACTCGCCTCCCTCCTCCTCCTCGCCCCCAAGCCCGTCCCCCAGACCCCAAGCCCCAGCGAGACGCGCAAGGGCTACGTCCTCGGAAGCGCTAGCCTCGTCATTGGCGACGAGGGCGGGATAGCCGGTCTGCGCGGTTACGCGGATATCCCGGCTTGGGTCAAAGAGGGCCGCGAGCCCGATGCACGCCTCAGAGAAGAGGCCGTGCCGCAGAATGCGTACGAGCCCGCGGCTTCGCGCATAGTGTCGGCGGCGGAGATGTTGGATAAGGCGAGGGGGAGTGAGAGGACGGTGTCGCCGGTCAAGGGGTTGAATGGTGTGGGAGGTGGGATGGGGACGCCGCCGCCGGTCAAGGAGAAGGAGAAGGAGAAGACGTTGGATGAGTGGTTGGCGGAGGAGAGTGCGGAGGAAGAGGAGAGTAGTGAAGAAGAAGATACTGAGGAGGAAGAGGAGAGTTCAGAGTATGAGACTGATAGTGAGGAGGAGGGGGAGGCGGATCGGTTGGTCAAGTAGATGGGTGGTGGCGGATGGGTCGACGCGGCATGCATGTGCGCAAGAGTCTGAATTGATACCTTGCCTATTAGACTATTTATCTACAAACACATCTAGCGGATCACGGGTGTGCGAATCTATCATGAGCGCCGCCATCCGTTGTAGGGGTGCATCGTGGGTGTGAGCCTATACTCCGTAGAGGGCCATATCTAACATAGCAAAAGAAATTCAAAGTGCACAACATACCTTTTTCTGCCCTGTGAAGAGCTCGAAAGCATGGTCCTGGAAGCTGGAGAGTGTCATGTATGCAGACAGCAAGCATATACCAACGACGGTGGTTTAGTAGCAATATCAGCGACTCTGCAATCTCGTGACAGCAGCATGACAGTGGCGATTATAGCCATACTTTGCAGTAAAAGTCCCTTCGTGGGCCATCAGATAGTCGATCTGGGAGGAGACTCAGCCGGCAATACACCCACAACCTCCAAATCCAATCGCCCAGGGCCTCCCTTCCACCCCACCAGCACGCAAAACCGCAACTCCAGCATCGCCTTAGCCTTCGAAAAACACCCGCAGAAGCCGAGCCATGCCCAGACCCGCATCTACAACCCTACCTTTCAGAAATGCAATGTACAAAGGTTAGCGCTGGACGGAGGGTTAGTCCACAAAAGTAAGCTGAAGAAGCGCACATCCGCGCTCTTCCACTATAGTCATTCCATCATATAGGAGGGGCAGGCCCCGTAGTCCAAGCCTGTGGGCGCCATTAGGCCCGGACGTACGGCAGTTCGAGCGCCCCCGAGGAACGGCCAAAGTGCAGCGAGCTAGCGGAATAAGGCCGAGAGATATCGATCTGCAAACAGTGGGCCGTAGCGCGGTGTCGTGATCGGAAGGAAACTCAGACTCCTGGTTCGCGGGGAGAGACTAGTGTGTTTGTAGGGGTGCTAAAAGGGGGGAGGGGGATAGATGGGGAAGGTGGACAATAGATGTACAACAGGGATATCGACTTGCGGACGTGTATAGGTGCTGTGACAGTGGAAGACGGGGTGGGACGGTTATGACGAGAAGCAGCGCAGACTGGCGCTGGGAAAGGTAGGTAAGAGTAGAATTATTATAGTACTCATCGGAAAGACTCAGAAGTGACATGCAACAGGGGTGATGTGACGATGAAAATGGCGGAAAACGCAAAACATGAAGATTAGACAAATGTAGATGTAACAGGCGTAAGCTAAAGGTCATGGACAAGACGGCGGCAGATGGAAGAATACAAAGCAAGGCCGCCGGACATGAAGAAAAATGAGACTTTTTGGTGAGTGACAAACCGTTCATGGAAATGGGCGTTGTTTTTTTGGATGCACCAACAACAGTGTCTCATGCCCATTGACGCCATCTACTCCAACACCCTATGCTTAGAAAATGGACTGCAACCATGATTGACAGCAAGAAGAACATAAATTAGAAGAATTAATCCTCGAAGTGAGAAATGCGCGCCGAATCAGTCTTGGTAACCATGAAGATGATTGCCGACTTTGACGATAGAATAGAGTTACTGTAGGGCGAAAATTAAGTTTAGATATCCGAAAATCACTAGTCCGGAAACAAGACTAGGTAGCAGTCGAGGTTTACGGTAGGACATTAACGCCGACTGTCGTTGTTACTAGACGAACATATGTGACAGAGTTGGTATATCGTACCTGTAGGCAGGGGCGACCTGTGAGCGCCTCTTGCGTCTCATGTGGTCGTCCTGTTGTCGTGTCTTTTCATCGTCCTGATCGGTATCATCGTAGCTTCTTTTTCTTGTTAATGAACTATCACTCCGCTTCAAATGAGGCACATGGCCTGGCGCCTTCTCTGCACCAGAAGGCGGCCTTGTTTCTTCGGGATCCGAGCTAGCAAGCGTACGATTGCTACCTTCAGATATTGGGCTCTGTTGTGTACCGTCCGTAAAAAAACCACTTGACTGTTTTTCTGGTATTGTGGGGGCCCATAGATCGTAACGTGGTCGTTCTTGAGACTGAGAAGGTCGAGAGGAAGCGGACATCGAGCCGTACGGACGTTGAATCGGGGTGCTGTAGGGAGGATTGCGATGGCCACCGTAGGACTGTGCTCGCTGGGGAGGCTGTTCGGGGCGCGCCGGTATTTGATGCAGTTGAGGTGCTGGTGGCTTCTCTGGCAGAGACGGTGGAGGTTTTTCGCTACCTATAGGGAATGGTACTGCAACTGCCTCGTCCGACGGGGGCTTAGGTGACCCAGTCACTCCGAGCATTGCCAGAATATCCTCTTGAGTTTGCGGTTTCACCGAGCTTGTATCGTGGCCGGGCGTTGACCTCTTCGCTTCCTTATCCTGTCCCGACAAAGCCTGCTCAAGATTATCCATGACATTCCATGATGAGTCATGCATCTCTTCGTCCTCCAATTCTTTCTCCTCTTCCACGGGCTCGTCAGGCCGATCGCGCATAGCTATGCAATCCTCGATAGGAATGAGATCCTCCTTCATTTTTTCATCCGTGAAAACCACAAACACGGGATCGTCCTTGATTTTATCCCAGTCGTCTGTTTGTCTTACATCCAGATACGCTTCGTGTGAATTCTCCGTGGTGAAATAGATGGAGACAGACTCTGCGTTGCCTAATTTGTCTGCTGGTGGCTTGAGGGCCTGCTCCTCGGCGTCGTCATAAGTTGAGGGAAGAGCGCGAGTGACTTGCTTTGCTGGGCGCCAGATTATAACTCCGAGGCTAAGGTTAGGATCCACAGGCTCGTTCGCTTTAGGCCAGATTGCACCGTCAAAATCAAAATCCCAGTCGTCCCAGGCAAGAAATAGTTGTGGCTTTTCACCAGATACATTATCGCCGGCCGTGCTTTCTGCCTGGCTGGGCTGTTGAGGGCCTTGAGAAGTAACAATTTGAGCAGTGGCAGGAGTAGGTGTAGCATTGGGATCGGTTGTCGTTATAACGTTGGGTGGAGCTCCGTAAGATGAAGGTGGGTACGGTGGTTGACTGTTTGGCGGCTGCCAGTTTTGGCTTTGGCCATAAGCTTGATGGTTAGCATCTGCTGGAGCAGATTGTGGATAGCCTTGGTAACCATTGGTCGGGGCATGGCCTTGTGTTCCTGGATAGCCGGGAGCCTGCGAGTAGGGCTGAGTAGCAGGGTAATTTTGTTGGGGCCATTGGTAGTTTGCCCCTTGAGGATATCCAGGCTGAGGGAAGGCAGGCTGCTGGGGCTGACTTGGAGACGAGGAATACGGTTGGGGTGGGAAGCCTTGATTAGGATAATTGGGAGGCGCTGCAGGCCCCTGGGGATAACCAGTCTGAGACGGTGAGAATTGGTTAGTCCCGAATGGCGCCTGGGCCTGCGCGGGTCCACGGTAACCTGGAGGGGGGGGATACCGAGTGATTATAGGATTGCCTTTCTTCTTGGGGGGTCTACATGTAGAATCAGTATATGGTAGACGGTGGCCACACCATAGTTCGGCGTTTGCCGAGGGATCACGGAATCATGGCATGTGAAGTAGATGTGAGCTTACCTATTGTCAGGAGGTCTTTGTGGCGGGCCTGCTGGGGGAGGATAGGTAGGAGCACCCGGATACTGTCCATAGGATGCCTGTTGGCCATACTGGTAGTTCTGTGGTTGAGCGTATCCAGACTGTCCAGGAGTGTAAGTTGGCTGCTGGTACGGTGCGGTACCTGCCACAGGACCACTCCACGACATCCTACCGCCTTAGTTTTGAAATTCAGGATAAAATCACAACGTCGGAGTCGAACAAGTGACCGAATGTAGGACGGCGTTTGATGGACCGGTAGGGCAGAGGTGAAGGCAGCAGAAGGCGGAAGGGAAATGATGAAGTCTGAGAGCAGTTGCTCAAATTTGGCTCAGCGCACGTGCCAATGCGATAGGAAGGCCCAACGGCTTTTCACGCCGCCTGACAAGTCTCCGGACAGATAAATCTCTTTCATGAAATGGCATCGGACACGACCATACCCATTGGTACATCAAGGTGGAGCACAGCAAGAGGGTTGCGTCGGTGAGGCTGCTGATGTGAGGGGGAGAGCTTCAGTGGCCACTGCGGGAACAGAAAAGTGGAAAGCGAATTGGAATAACAGCTGAGGCAGGCGAACCATCCGACACCTGGAGATATGGCGAAGAGCGAGGGACATATGCAGACCGGGCGGGGCGAAACGTCTGGAGTTTGAATGTCGGTCGAGGTGTCCACGGGTGAGGGATGGTCAAGAAAATCGGCGGCCGGGGGAGCCAAGGCGCAGATCACGTGTGTCATTTCGCCGCTTGGGCCACGCGGGATGGGAATGCCACCGGCCGCTCTGCAGCGACGCGGGCAACGCTTGCCTGAGCCCTTCACTGACTGGCGCGCGCATCCATGCTTTTCCGAGGATGATTGTTCGGTACAGACATCTGTTAGCCACCAGTTTAGACTCGATTCCCTGAGCTTGTCGATGCTGCAGCCCGTCCACATTCGCTACACCCACTACCATGCCTGGCCTTCCGTGTAAGCCAGTCTCCGGCGCCGCGCATGCGCGGTCTCTGCGCCCGTGCTGACACCGACTAGCTACCGTCGACTTGGACGAATGCATATCGCGCCTGTACAAGAAGGAGTTGCTGGCCGAGTCGGTCATTGAGGCCATATGTGCAAAGACCAAGGAGCTCCTTATGAAGGAGAGCAATGTGGTGCACATCAGAGCCCCCGTCACCGTCGTCGGCGACATCCACGGCCAGTTCTTCGACATGATAGAGATATTCAAGATTGGGGGACCCTGCCCAGATACCAACTATCTGTTCTTGGGTGCGTTGGCTGCCTACTCTCAACAGCACACGACGTATCTTTGCTGACCATGTCTGTCCTTTGCAGGCGACTACGTTGACCGCGGCCTATTTTCTGTCGAAACCATATCCCTCCTCGTCTGCCTCAAGCTGCGCTATCCGCACCGGGTCCACCTGATACGTGGCAACCACGAATCTCGCGGCGTCACCCAGTCCTACGGCTTCTATACTGAATGCTCCCGCAAGTATGGAAACGCCAACGTGTGGCACTATTTCACCGACATGTTCGACTTTCTCACCCTCTCTGTTGTCATCAACGACCAGATATTCTGCGTACATGGCGGTCTCTCGCCTTCGATACATTCTATCGACCAGATCAAAATCATAGACCGATTTAGGGAAATACCCCACGAGGGCCCCATGGCGGACCTCGTATGGAGCGATCCAGATCCAGAAAGAGACGAGTTTTCTCTCAGCCCACGAGGTGCGGGGTACACGTTCGGAGCGCAGGTGGTCAAGAAATTTTTGGAGGTGAACGCCATGTCACACATACTCCGGGCGCATCAGCTGTGTCAAGAGGGGTTCCAGGTCTTGTATGACGACCGACTGAGCACAGTGTGGAGCGCACCCAATTATTGTTACCGTTGCGGAAACATGGCCAGTGTCTTGGAAGTCAGCGACACCGGCGAGAGATTTTTCAACGTCTTCGACGCTAGTCCAGACAACGACATACACAGGGCAGAGCAACAGCAACAGCAGGGGAGGGAGGTCACGACTGAATACTTCCTGTGATACCATTTGTATAGGACATGATGCATCTACGAATAAAGGCAAGCTTGGCTTATTGGCGTTGGTGAAGTTTGAGCTAGTGGGCAGGCGTTTGTGCATATAACCATCAAGAGTAATGCCTGGCAAGTTGTGACCTGTCTATGCTTACTGTATAAGTAATATATGCATCGAACAGGGCCGTTGGGTCATGCTCTACTTTAGCAGCCCAAATATCTCGTCTCCACCCATCTATTCTCCATGTCATCTCCCATCCTAGCCATGACTACTCGTATGTCTGGGAACACGCTAAGCACGCGATTGACGCCAACCCGACCGGCCATGTAAGTCACAAAGACTATACTGTCTTCTGGTACGCCATGATCTACCAAGACTCGCACAGCCATAAGCGCCGCACCGCCAGAGGACATTTGGGGGTCGAGAACTAGAACAAGACTGTGCTCCGCGATGTTGGGAGGAAGCGCTCTGTAGTGCAACTCGGGCTCGCCTGTTCTGTAGTTGGTCTGGATGAGTATCCTACCAGTCCTGCAATCGGGAATTGTTCTGCGCAGGCCTGTTTCAAAGGCACTGCCGCCGCGTAGGACTACTACTGCGCTCACGTCTCCCACCTTCTTCAGTCCCATGTACACGTTGTTCTGGGGGGTAATGACCTGACTGGGCTTGAACGGCAGAAAATCTACAGCTGTCTCAACCAGCAAAGCAACGATGCGATCGAAATAGAAGATGTAATCTTCTCTGTCAGTCGCTGGGTCCATGAGTAGGGTATGAATTCCCTTGACCTGGTTGGACTGCTTTAGAACAAGAGCATTTAGGGACAAGGGAGCATCTTCTGCGATCTTGCCTAGCCGTCTAAGCTCCGACTGATGCTCAGCCGACTTGTGGGCAAGCGTCTTTTGAATCTGACTGGACACCATAGAAATGGCCACCAGGTTCTCGATGCCGCGGGGAATAATGATGTCGGCAATCTCGCGCTGTGGAGCAACATATTTGTAAAAGTTTGGCTTGACAAATCCAAACCATTGCTTGATGCAGCCCTCAATATCTCGGCCGCGCTCTTTGACATCTCGAACCACTGATATCTCGTTAGTTGCGCTATGTCGAGTCGGAGGTAGTGAGTTTACATCTTCTAGAGAGACAGAGATCTGCATCTGCCTCGGCAAAGATCTTCAAATCAAGCAGGTCCAATACTCGCTGATCGTGCAACGCAAAGATTCCCTCCAGGATCAACACGTGGGGAGAATATATAGTAGTCGTCTGAGGGAGTCTGGCATGCTTCTCGAAAGAGTAAACAGGTACTTCAGCTACCTTGCTGTGGGTATTTGATCAGCCACTGGCCATCTTAATACGGTGGTCCTCTTACCCCTGCTTGATATCTCGCAGCCGATCTACCAGTATGTCGAAATCGATCGCCTCAGGCGAATCGAAGTCATATTCGTTCCGGAAAGCAGCTTTGGATTGCTCGGGCGTCAAGGGCTTGTAGAATGAGTCCTGGACAGGTCAGCGGGGAAGGGCACGTGACACCCTTTTTCGTCTCCAAGGCTCTAGATCGGACGTCAAAGGCAAATCCTGGAGGTTGCATACCATGGAGAGAATGACGACCCATGGCAGGTTCAAAGACGCAACGATTGCCAGAGCGAGGGAAGTTTTACCCGAGCCAGAGCTGCCTGCCACTCCGATAATACTGGCATTGCCCCACGGTGGGGAATAATGGCTTCGACGACCGGCAGAGGCCATATTTACGGGATATCGAGGAGCAAGGTAGCTTTTTTCGGTAAAAAAATCACCGCATAACTGGTATGGAACTGATTCTTCTACGACAAGAGGAAAGATATCAGATATTTAGTGCCTCAAGGTCAGCGCGAGGCGTCGGTCGGCTCCGCGAGCCATTGGCTATTAGGGCCGTGGCTTACATAATGCGCTTAGCGTGCACGGATCTCACTGGCACTTCGCGGCTCTTAAAACTCAGCTTCTTCACCTACACCTCCACCAACCTGCAAATTCTGCGCGGCCAGGCTCCGCGCATCCTCGACCGCGGTCGAGAAGCTTGCATTCCATACTGATGGACGTAGGCTGAGGGCGCCCAAGATCATCATGGTAGGTTCGCATATCGTCAGCCTACCTACCCGCTGCTGACTGCTTGGGCAGAGCTCCTCTACCGTGTCTGTGTCGGCGGCGACGCCCACTCAGCATCTCTTCCAACGGAAGATCGATGAGATCAAGCCATCGAAGACGTAAGTTGCCTTTCCATTCCTCACCGCCGCATCGCTCTGTGCGCCGTTCACATGATGCCTTCAAAATCAAGTTGGGAATCTCTCCGAAACAACATGTGGAGAATATTTAACTTGTATCTCTGATCCTGAAACCCTGTATTCGTCGCTGTCATTGACAATTCACCTGAATGTCTGCTAACAGCCTCATCAGTGATATCAACTTCGTCATCATGGACTATCTCATCAGCGAAGGCTATCCGAGGGCGGCCGAAAAGTTTGCCAAGGAAGCCAATATGCAACTTCCTGTTGAAGAAGAGTCTATCGAGTCTCGTGTGGAGATTCGGAGGGCCATTCACACCGGTGACATTGACTCTGCCATCAACAAGATCAATGACCTGAACCCTCAGGTAAGCTCAACTTCCTTTCAGTCACAAATTTTCTTTCTTGTATGATTATAATCTGTTTCATGCACCACGCATAACCTACGGGTTCTGATGATAAACAAACCTTCAGTCCTCAGTATGATTCACAAGCACTACACTACCTTTTCTGTCTACCAGTCTGGGCTAGAACCTTGCTGACAGACGAATAGATTCTTGACACAGACCCTGCCTTGCACTTTGCTCTCCTTCGTCTGCAACTCATCGAGCTCATCCGTACATGTACCTCATCTCCAAGTGCCGACATCACTCCTGCTTTGAACTTTGCCTCCTCACAACTTGCTCCACGCGCAGCCACCAACTCGGATTTCTTGAAAGATCTTGAACTCACCATGTCGCTCCTCATATTCCTTCCATCAGACAAACTCCAGCCTCAGCTTGCCGAACTTCTCAAGCCTTCGCTTCGTAGGGATGTTGCCAGCAAAGTGAACGAAGCTATAATGATCAGCATGGACGGACGGGGTGAAGCTCGTATGCGCAGCTTGGTTCGCCTGCGAGACTGGTCAGAACAAAAGGCGCGGGAGTCTGGAAAGGACATACCGCCTGTTCTTGCACTCGGCCTACAGGACTCTGATGACTTGCATTCAACTAATGGCCATGGAGAGGCAGCAGACGTCATGGTCCAGTAGTGTAGTTGACTGTCTGTCTCCGGATAACACCGGCGGATTCGAGTTTGCTTGATTGATGACTATCTATGAAGAGCTGGGCTCACGCTTGCCACAATTCAATGGCATTTGCTGTTCCGACAGGTTCTACATGTGCAGCATTGCACGTTAATGACACGGGGGTAAGGCGTATAGGGTAACGGCTCATGATACCACAACGAATATATGATTCTATCACTCTCTACCACAGCCTTCGATTTGCCCAGTCCAACGTGATGCATCTCTACATGCGACTGTGAGAAATGGCCAGACCCTGTAGGTGCAAGGTGCAAGGTCCAGGTCCGAGCTTTGGAATAGCGCCAAGACTCTGCGAGAAGTTTGAAGCCCTGGACTGTTTCCTGCGTCCCAGCTGCTCTGCCCTCTCATGACAACCAGTCCATCTTTGTCGTACCTCCAACATCCTCCCTTATATCTGTGCACTTTGGCGAATGTACTGCAATGTGTTCTTCGTTTGGAGTGTATTAATTGCTTATAGGATGCTTGCTAACATACCGCTAACGTTTCCTCGATGCACGCATTCGCACTATATACATACGCAGGGGGCAAACAACTTTTCCCATTCAAGGTTGAGCACCAGCTCATCGCATGTGCACCATCGAAAGCAATGCGGGTACGAGAAAACAGACAAACTAAGCCAAAGCAAGAGAAAAAGCCGCACTTGTCCTATCAACCAACCAGCCACCCAACCATCCAAAGCAGGCAAGTGATAAGCAGAAATCCTACAGAGGACCCAAAGCGAGGGTCCAGAATGCACTATCCTGGCCCCGTGTTTTCTCTATAAACGCCAAAGACATGATATATACGCAATGAAAAGAAAAGAAAAAGACGGAAAAACGGGGTAAGTCGAATGGGAAGGTGGTGATGGTCGTAACATCGTTGCCAAGGCCTGAGCCGCTTCTAGAGCGTGGCCGGGTCATGCTAATGCTGGAAGCTCTCTCTATGCGGAATGCAATGCAAGCTCGCTTCAACGCAACAGCAAAATAAAGGGTGTGTTTCAAGAATGGATGCCAAGTATGAACAAAAAGACGGGACTCGGGGTGGGTTCGAGGTCGAGCGCGGCGCAATCAACGCTGGAGATGAAACGGGCCGGTCGATGTAGCGGTTTGCTAGCCTGTTCAGAGGACACGAAGACAAAGGAGAAAAAAGATGAACACAAGAAGGGAGGGAAAAAAAAAAAGGTAAACGTGTGCGTCTGCGTAAGTCAGGTGTGGGACGCTCAGAAATCGACACTCCACCGCAATCTCGGGTCGCGCTCCGGTATGGCCAACTGGCTATCGAACGGCAGGCGTGCGGCGTGGGTGTCAAACTCGGTGTTCCATTCCCGACTTATCGCGAAACCATTGCCGATCCAGTCTCGGTCCGCGCTGAGGATCTTCTCCTCCTCCCTGTCCGAGGGCGGCAGCTTGATTCGGGCTTCCATCAGGGGCGCTGAGACAAATTGCGAATTCAGCAGCGCGTGCGGAGATACGAGTTCTTGCAGGACGTTGAGGGATGAAATGTCCGAAGATGCGAGCGGGGTGCGCGGTTTCCTCCCATACGGCGACGACTCGGTCGTCTGAGTCGAGTACCGCTTGTCTGCGGGCAACCTATTCTCCGTCTCTATCCCCGTTTGGGCCTCGGAATTGCTCGAAACGACAGTCGAAAGCTGCTGGCGGCTGGAGCGCACCTGCACCACATGGAGACTTGCGACGGTCGACTTGGGCGATGGTGACCTCCGTGTTCGGGCCTCACTAGAGCTCCCAGATGAATGGTCGACCAGTTCCGTTCGAGTCATGGCGGTGTCGCGACGCTTGCGCCTGCGAGAGCTTGCAGCGGAAGGAGGCCTGGCCACTGGCGCCCTGGGGCTGTCGTGCCGCTGCCCAGAGATCCTGTTGCCATAGGAACTTCCCCTCGAGACTGGAGGCACAGGTGTCTCTCCACGCTCCATCTTATATCGCAACTGCTTGGCGCTGACCTGGCGCTGCAAGCTCAACTCAACCCGACTGCTCGCGCCGCTTCCGCTCCGGCTCCTGTGCGTGGCTCTCACCTTGCCGCTCATGACGCTAGCTTTGGGCGGGGGCTGAACCATCCATCTGTTGTCGATCGGGTGCGGCGAGGGCAGACTGACGATGGGTGGGTGCAGATCGTTTACGGGCGGTACTCTAGCAGTGCAGTAGCTTTCGGATCGCATGGATCGCGAGGTGCCAGGGCGGGTAAGTCCAGTCACACCGACCGACGAGCCGGAGACGGTGGGTTGCACAGGAATGGCGGGATCACTGAGGCCCCACAGGTCCTCGTCCTCCCTCTGGTATCGCTTGCGGTTCCAGTTGTCGTCGTCTAGAGTATCGTCGCTCAATCGCATGTCGTCAGAGTTGGATACGTTGATGCTGCTGCCCTGGCTCACCACTGTGCTGTTTGTGCCCATCTTCGCGACGCCCTTCTGGCTGCCCGTATTCGTCCGCCGGGCCCGCCGCGGGGGAGGCCCAGGGCCCAAGTCTATCTCTTCCTGCCAGTATGGATTCGTCCCGGTGGGCTCGGGATGGTGGTACATGTCCGGTTGCTCCAATTGCAGCTTGGTCCTCTCCTTCCTCGCCTGCTTTGCCTGCTTCCGCCTCTGCTTCTTAAACACATAGCCGGTACATGGAGCGCACGACGCATAGTGGAATATGGCCGACTGGATGCCTTTCATGAGCCACGACATGTCGGCGGCAGGCGCGCGCGGTCAAGGCCAGGGTGCGACGTCGTGCCCAGAGTTGTGTCGTAATCGAGCTGGGCCGCGGGCGGGGCGTGTCGACGAAGACGGGGACGGGAGTGAAGACGAGGGTGAAGACGAGGGTGAAGGCGAGGGGGGGAGGGTGAACAGATGCCTCGCAGACGGTAGTTGTCGCGAGCACCGTCGACAGGGCATCTCCTTCCTCTGGTTCGCCTGGGGATGGCAAGGAAAGATCAATTGGGAGGGAGGGCGGAGAGTGAATTGTCAAGAAGCCGGGCCTGTCCGGTGTGCTCGGCTGCCGCTGTGTCGTGGTCCTCAGCAAAGATGGGTCCAGATGTAGGGCCGATCCCCTGGGCAGCTCTCAGAGGGCTCGGCTTGCTTCTCATTAGGAGTGTCGAGAAATGCCGTCGGGCCACTGGAATGGAGAGGCGGGCGGGCGATGAGTGAGCCCCGGCCACGTCGGTTCCTGCAGCGTGGTATGCCTGCCCGCCCGCACTATCTCCAGGGCTACCATTGTCTTACGAAACGCGTCCTGCCGCCTCTGCTGGCGTGCTAGTGCCGGTCCGCCAGTGCATGGCGCGCGCATTTGCTGCTGCTGCTGCTGCTGCTGCACACGACGATGCGACGATGCCGCGTTGGGCCTGCACATGTGCCTGCGCTGCGCTCCTCGTCGAGGCCGGGGCGTGGGATTGATTGCCACTTGGCGACGCTCCGCCATCCCCGCTTGCACGAGCCACTCGCATCGATTGCACCACGGATTTCATGCAGCAGCTGTGGGCCGCCCGGTCTGGGCAAATTCCCGCCGCCTTGCGCAATCAATCTTGCCCTTCACCACCACCCGGGTCGGCAGAACGAAGCATCCTGGCCGGCTGCGTTGCGGCTCCAGTGTCGCCCAATCTGCGTCGCCGCGCTGCCTGTACCCAGCCCCAACCACCAAGCCGCTGTGCATCATCTGAGCCTGTCGTCGATCGCTGCCGCCGTGACCCGTATCCCGCCGACGACTCCGCACTGCCAATTCCCTCGCCTGCCTGGGGTCCTTGGCGCCCGCGCTCGAAACAAGTCGCAAATCTCACCCTCAAACACCTCCGCCCTCGCCTTTGAGTGCGCTTGGGGGGGCAAGTCAAAACCGCTGATCGGCACTGCGTTCTGACATCCGCTGCTAAGCCACGCTTCGGCCCGCACGGCATTGAGAAAAAGATAATGTTCCGACGACTTTCGTTTCTGCGAGCCAGAAGATCAGTTAGAAGAAGGGCCGTGGGCTGAGGCGAGACCACTGGCCTTGCCCCCCCCGCGCCCGCGCATTTTGGACCATGTGAGGTAAATGTGGGTATACTGGCTAGCGCCGCCCGCAACTCACAGCTGCTCCAATGCCTCCCCCTGCGCCATCATCGTTTTGACGTAGCAAACAAGGTGGGACTGGCCATGTTCTATTTACAGTCCTCCCTCCCTCCCCCCTTCCCCGGCTTGCATGTCTAGCCGTCATAAAACGCTACATCGCCGAGCCCGGAGGGAGGACTGTAGAACATGTAATGCTGAGAAGCACATGTCATGGTAAGGCAAGACTTGTCGACATCTCTGGTAAGCTAACGAGCAGCACAGCCGTTCCCTGCTTGCGTTGAGGCACCGGCCCCAAATTACCATGCCATCTCTTTTGAGCTCATAGGTCATTAGCAAAGCGTAGGGAAATTTCTTCATCATGAATTTTGCCATTTTGATCGCCAACAAAAAGTCCGTTCGGAAATTAACAGTATTAATACTATGATCAAACGCCGCTCACCTCTTCGTTACCACCAGGATCATGAGCGACAACGGAGATTTTCGCGGACAAACGATTGCAGATCAGGTCACCAAAATGGACGCGTAGCTCGCGAGCATACGTGGACACAAAACCATCATCACCTACCCTGCGAGGTGAAGGATGACGACTCGCGTAACGTCTTCATCATCGAAGACGCTCGATACCCTACCAGAGGAGCTCCTGGACCAGATTGTATTCCTCCTTAGGCCTCCCTCCCGCCTGCCTGTGGTCCATAGGCTTTCCGCGCTGTACAATTTGTCTTTGGTCTCAAAAAGGTTCAATAGGATTGCGGTGCCCCATTTGTACCATGCCATCCCCTTGGTTCTGAACAGGTCGAAATCGTACCAGAGTGTCATCGTGGAATGCCCCCTTTTTCAACGGGAGACATGGTCTTTCCATATACCCACTACGGAGCGATGCAATGCCGACTCTCTGGTCAGGACGTTAACCGATCGCCCGTATCTTAGGAAACATGTCAAGGTGCTGCTTCCCCTGAGACTAGACTACGGTTTTCGCCGCCGCAGGTTACTGGGCATGTATGGCTACGAACCTGGCTCGCCATTCAGGGTTTCTCCGAAACACTTGCAACGTGCCATGCAATCCCCTACGCCAACAGTATACCTACGCGATATCCTGAGGAGCAGGCCCGTCATCATAGGAGCTGATCAGGATCCGGCTTATGCTCTGCTGTGGAGGGTTCTTCGCCTAACGGACAATTTACAGCACTTGTATCTGGACTACCGCGTTTACCACACCGACTCGCTGCATAACCCCTTGTTAGGTGGACTTCAACCAAGCTCAGTGCCATATTGTTTCGATTTTATCCGAGAAGTTGTGCTGTGCTGCCAGGCCATTCCACTTACCCATCTTTCTCCCTTATTCGTAATGCCAAGTCTGGAAAGTTTAGAAATAAGCCTGGGTATACTGGAGCCTCTAGTACCACTTATCCTAAATCATGTCGCGGCGTGGAACAAGATTGCTGGGCTGTCCAAGATCAAATCGCTGAGTATAACCCACCTTCATCTTTTTCCATTGCGGCCCGAATCATATACCGCCCTACCGCTGATATCCATGGCCTGTTTTAAACTGAGGGTGCTCCGCATCACCACTGGGTTTGAAGGGACCAGCATTACGAGTCCGACACGCAGGTTCCTCTCCGATTTCGAGCAGCACATTCCAACTTTGCGTGTTGTTGAAATCCACAGCTCTGCAGCGCGCCCACACTTATGTGGAGTCGCTGCTTTGCAGACCAGCGATGGGGCAATGGGAAGGCTTCGAGCGTCGACCAAGCTACAACATTTGGTGCTTGAAGCCCATGACCTCGTTGAAGAGAGCATTTCTGACCTCGAATATCCGCCACATCATGAGGACCTGGGTACGATGGTTTCATTGGAGAATCGTGTTGGTGAGCCCACCGTCTTGTACTGTCTGGACCTGACACTACCCGTTTCTCTCGAGACCCTTACTCTTAGGATTCCAAGCTGTCACATGCACCAGAAATCAGTGGATTTGATTTTGAGACGGGCGAAGAAAAATCTAAGCAGGAAATTTCCGCACCTGAGGGAGATTAAGATTTTTTGGTACGAAAAACCTCTATGGCCTTTTTTACACGTTGCTTCCCTCCAACCACTCTACGAAGAAGTGGGGGTAGAAGTAGTAGAAGAAATGCTCGGGTAGCTCTGAAGGTCTTGTTCGTCATGGTGATTTCTGTTGGCAATGACAACCACAGAACAGCATGGCAGCCATTCCCAACAACCAAAGAAAACACCAAAATAGATAACACCAAAATCGATAACACGAACTCCATCACACCTCATGTTCGTAGTGAGGGCTTTGACCAAGATTTGCAGTGCCACTCCCCTCATTTGGGATTTCTAGCACGAGGCAGCCCTTTTTAAGTGCGAAGATTGAAGGTTCAAATTTCCCAATCTTGTCAAGATATGCTAATAGACGGGTTTTAACAGAAGAAAAGTAATTCTTCAAAGTAGTTATGATACCCATAAATAGAAATACTCTTTTGCGTTACTAGAACTAATTACTTGGCGTTACCACTACATAACTTTTCCATGCTCCAAGTTGCTCAGCACTATCCAGAGCTTGATGAACGTCATCGAGCTTGTAACGCCTGACAGTTGTTCCGGAACGTTCCCCAATCTCCAGTAATCCCAAAGATACAAGATCGAACACCCTCTTTACTGTGGTCCGACTATACATGAACTTCCCTTCCATCCGAATGTCGTTCACTACCATGATGGCATGGGACAATCCCGACGTCGACATAGCCCCTCCACTAAGGACCACTCTGGCACCTCTTTTCAACAGCCCGCCGACATTCTTCAAGAAGATAGGGGCATCGCTTCCACCCGGGCTCCAGTCATTGTAGACATCCACACCATTCGGAATAGCCCTGCGCAAGGCCTCAGCATCCTTGTCGTCATCGCCAGACATGACCACACATCTCACATTCTTCCTCCCAACCCTCTCCACCAACTTCTTGAGCTTCCCCTCATTCCTCCCCAGCGCCACAACATCCGCCCCCATCGCCCCCGCCACCTCCACCGCCGCCCCCGAATACGCCCCCGTCGCGGGCCCAACCACCACCGTCTGCCCCGCCTTCACCTCAGCCACCTCAAACAACGGCCCCGCAGCCACAAAGTACGGAAACAGCGTCGCCAATTCCGCAGCATCGTGCCCCAATTCCCGCACCAGCCGCCCCTCATCCACCCTCACGCAGTTCTCCAGCGGCACGCGCGTGTACTCGCACAACGTGCCGTGCCGCCACGCGCCCTCCATCAGCGCCCGCCCGGCCGGGTGCAGGCCCTCGAAGTGGCCCTGCAGCAGCACGACTTGGGGGTCGGTGCGCGAGGTGACGGTCGGGTCGAAGAAGATGAGGTCGTTTGGGGAGAGGGATGTGGCATCGGGGCCGAGGGCGTGGATGCGGGCGATGGCTCCGAGGCCCGGGGAGAGGGGGAGAGGGAGGTTGAAGTTGAAGGTGCCGCTGTAGACGTTCTTTGCGTAGGGGGGGATGTAGGTTGCGAGGACTTTTATGATGGCTGAGCCGGGGGTGGGGGAGGGGATTGGGACGGATTCAAGGGTGAGGGGGGAGGTGAAGGAGGAGAGGATTGCGGCTTTGTTGGTGGAGGGGGTCATTGTGGAGGAATGAGTTGGCTTTGGTTGATGTGATCCTTTGGGAAGAGTCATTTGGTGGTTCGATATAGGGAATTAGATGACCTTATATATCTTGAGATTTTCTTCTATATTCCTCGTGAGCTATGGATCAATTCGTAAGCAAGCTTCGAATCGTATCGTATATCCATGAGCCGCCCTTTTCTCAGTTACAAGAGTGTTAACCTTCGGTTGACTACTTGGCGTTGTAAATACTGGCCAGAAGAAGGAAAGTGCGAATCTGATTTATAATGATGCATACGGCTATCCACGCAGAACTTTGTGAAAAGCTCTATCATTGGGTGTTTCGTCCATCTTTAGTCCGAAACTTGCATACCAAGCGTCCCATCTCCTCTCGCGATCCACCTCACCTGGCCAAAGCATAATATCTAGTCCAAAGTGATTCTCTTGACCCATGCTATTTACCCTTTTCTTCGTATCCAAACAATTCTGCTAAAATTATATCGGCGACTTTATGGTCGGCGAGTTGGAGTAGCGTTGGCCCTTGCGCCTAGGAACGTCATAGGATGAGCTCGAGCAACGAGCAATTTTGGCTGGGATGGGTTGGCCACACCAGGAATTTCTACACAGACTAGCAATGAATCAAGTAGATTCTGAAGACTTCAATATGTCACATCATTTTTAAGTGCCGGCATGGCCCGAGGCAGAACTGAAGGTTACTTTTTCCAAAGATAGTCGTTGAACTCCCTCTCCAAAGACTATCTTGCCGGCAGAACCTGGATTTCAGAAGACCAGAAGAATGTTAGTCCGGCTAAATATCCTAATGATATTCGTTGGATACTCTACCGGCGCTCATGGCTGCAGGCCTCATTTCAATCTATGAAGTGTACTGCCAAGAATCGCTACTACTTGAAACAGACCTGGCGCTGGCGCGAACTCCATGTGTACACAACCCTGCAATGGAGCATCAAAGAAGCAGCCAACTTCCCCCATGCTCACTTCGAATTCACATGTCGTTAGAGAGCATACACAGTCAATAGCCCTAGAAAGTAGTGTCATAGTTTCGCTCATGTCGTGGCATGATTGGAGGTTCAAAATTAGAGATATGAGGCCTGCCTCAAACGAAAATGTTATATCTTAATTTAATTACTGCAAGAGAACTCTTGCAAGATCAAGTCCGTTCAGGGCCCAGGATGCCCTTATAAATAAAACTTGTTAGGGAGCTTGATAGATATTGAAATCTCGGAGCTATGTGGCATTGGAAAACAGATGGAAAACAAAGCTACCATGACGACAACAGACTTTTTGTCCGTGGCTGATAAGGACCAGTGTCCCAGAGGCGCGGTGCCTTCAGCCAAATATGCAAGCTAACTGGACTTGTTTTAGCTGATCGCAAGACAAGAGGTTACTGGTGTTGTTATTTGTTGATCGTATGCCGACCCCTCTAAGTGCCGTGTCATCTTGTCTCCCAACCCCACTTTTTAGCCATTCTGTGTAGTACTACAGCAACAAGTGGCTTTCGGAATATGCCGAAGTCCAGGATCTGGCGACCCCAATCCCTCCATACATATCCATACCACGCTGATAAAGGAAAGCGAGCTTGCTAGTGCCCATCGATTTGAGTGTATGTTTCGGCCACCATATGAGCCCGGTGCGATGGCGTCGCAGATCAGCCTCCACCAGTCCCATGACGATGGTCGGGCGCCTCTGACATGCATTTGCGGCTTGAGGATCGATCATAAAAGAAGCTGAAATTCCGGAGGCATCGCCTACCCCAAAATCTGTTCGAGTTCCAGAAATATAAAATCCACAAATATAAAATCCACAAATATAAAATCCACAAATATAAAATCCACAAACGGGGATCCCTCACTGATCCCTTCAGCGCGCAAAAAACCGCAATGTCTGCCGAAATCAACATTGCTGCTGCTTCATTGATATTTGCAACCATCGCTTTTATAGTTGCTCTTGCTCAACTGTTTCAATCGGTGCTTGGTCCCCTCGAAGGGTACCGGAGATGTGGGAAGTCTTCCATCGGTGTATGGCACCAATTTCGAAGTCGACGGCCTGTGATTTCCGAGTTTCGCCTCGAGGTGAAATTCATGACGCCCCATTTCTCGCTCCTCACATCTGATTGGTCTGATTGGGACGACGCTGAGAAAAGCTTTGGGCCAACGTACGACCTGGCGACTCTGTCCCGACCGGCCCCTCGCGGGAAAGAACGGAAAGGTTTCAGGGAAATACTACGAGGTTTACCATCACTCGGAAACAAAACACCCGAAAACTTGAAAACGAAGTCGCCATCTCCCAATGACCCGGAGAAAATTCGAGAAGAAATAACAAAACCAGGGTTGGTCGAACGGGTCGCCCGGCTACTATTCTCATCACACACACTGGAAAATTTTTCCAACGACAGCGATGAAAAACAAGACAGCCGCCGACGTGATTTAGCACAAAGTGCTTCTTGGCTAGGCTTGTTGGAAGCGGTACAACACACATACTCGGATCATTACCAAAAGTCTATCGTACCTAAAGTCCCTGAAAGCACGAAGAACAATACAGAAAATCAGCTAGAAATCACAAAGGACGACAGGTCTACCACATCTCTATTAACCGTAGCAGCTGTATCATTCAGAAGATGGTCCTGGGACTGTACGTACACCAACCCCTTCCCCCCCAAACACCCGACTAACCTCCCCCCTCACCGCAGTCATGCCCTCGGACCTCACCACCCCCCTCGCCACCTCCACCCTAAGCGACATGCTCCTCCTAGGCATGCGCCTCAACATGACCTGGCGCGTCCTCGACTACCCTTCCAAAACCTTCATCGCCGACGGCAACGCCTCCACCCTAACCACAACCCCCACCCCCCTCGGCTCCAGCCTAATCTTCACCTTCACGCGCCCCTCCTCCCTCCCCCGCATACCCCTGCCGCTCCTCGCCCCCACCCCTCACCTCGACAAAACCCTCTTCGGCATCCTGCCCGGCTGCCCCAAACTCGTGCATCGCGACTTCCCCCTCGTCGACGACGAGCGGCGCGTCTCCCATGCCCGGCTGTTCGAGGAGATGGGTCTGAATAGGCGGCTTGGGGCGAGGATTGGGGAGGGGTATAGGGATGAGCCGCGCAACGAGGCGATCATCTTGCTGGGCGCGTTTTTGCCGCAACGAAGGTGTGGGGTGGTGTTTAATTATCTGCCGGGGTTTAGGGACAGGGCGCCATGGACGCCATTGCATGATGGGGCGGGGAGGGCGGGTTTTTTGGGGATGTTGGGGGAGAGAGTGGAGGGGCTTAGAGGGAGTGTGGAAGATGGGGGAGGAGAGGAGGAGGGAAGGGGGAGGGGGAGGGGGAGGGGGAGGAGGGTGGAGAGAGAGAAGGAAGCGTTGGGGTTTCTTGAGCAGGCGTTGGAGAAGTTGCAGGAGCTGTGTGATGGATGGCAGGCGGATTTTATGTGCGTTTGGCATGCTTCTGTCATCCAGGGGCCGGGGAATGAGGATGAGAAGCAACGCAAGGTCGAGCTGGTTGAAGCGTGTAGGGAGGTGTTTGATTGGGCTACGGATACGCTCGCTGAGAATTGGTTCGCTGACGATAAATGCCAGTACGTGGAGCTGGTTGCAGCGCACTGTGTCATGTCGCTCGATGCGCTCAAAGATGCCGCCGAGATGCAGGACAACAAAAAGGGCTGGAGAGAGGAGTACGAAAACGGCTCGCTAAAAGGGCTGAAAGAAATCCACGAGAAGAGATTTGGGAGGGCAGTGTATCTTGACTGGTCCTACCGCGCTGCAGAATTCTACGTCAAGAATTTGGACAAGGTAATTGGGTATTTGAAGGATAAACGCTACCATATCCCGAGATTGCAGATCGAGGCTGCTTGGTGGATTATGATTGTCAAAGGTATAGCGTGGGATATGTCGACCACGGGAGGGCCCTGGGCCCGGAATAAGCGGTACAAAGATAAGTATCGCTTGAATTTGGACTATGTACCAAGTAAATTCTACGACATGCGGACACCGGTTTGGATCAGTTAGATTGGAGTAGCACTATAGTAAGGGGCATTCTCAACAACGCCTTCCATTATACATCTTATTAAACAGAGTCTCTAGCTATGATGGATTGTTTGATGTAATTTGAGGTACTTTGAATTGGCGCCATGATCACAAAAAGCATATTTTTAATGGTATCGTTGCTGTCGTTTGGTAATGTTTCTTGTCCGCCTTTTTTTATCATGGCAGGCACATATCAAAATCTATACCGGCAGGTTTTGATTTTAGAGAAGATGACGGCACAGGGTAAACATACTACCAATTCAAAGTCGTTGCAGATACCTATATACCCACCACAACTAGCTGTCAAATTAAAAAAAACCATATGTCAGAAGAGAAACCTGCACATCAAGTCATTAAAAGTCTACTTAGGTACTCAAATATCAAAAGATACATCATCCCATCACAACCTCGCCAACCCACTAAACCCCGTCCTCCTCCTCCTCGCCCTCGCCCTCTCCTTAGCCGCAACCACCCTCTCCTTTTCCACCCTCCCCTCCTCAATCGCATCCTCCCACAGCCCCGCCCCAACCAAATCCGCCAACCCCAGCACTCTACTCACCACCGTAGCCCCATCCCTCCTATTCTTCCCCTCGCGCCTACTCAAACTGATCCTCTCGGCAAACGCCCAGAGCGGCCCCTCCGCCACAATCGCCGACCTCTGCGGCGACCTCCTCGGCATCCACTCATCTGCAATGCGAATCGAGGCCGGCGCCGCCTTTGCATCTTTGCCCTGCCCCGCCTTGGTGACGAGTATCATGCCTTCCTCTTCGAAGCGCTGGTACGTGTTCTTGAGCGTCTCCTTGTTGACGGCCTCGAAGTAGGAGAGGTCGCCTTGGTGGTACAGCGTCTTGCCGAAGAGCTGCGCGCGCTCCTGCACCTTTTTGAGGTCGAGCCAGTGCTCCTTGCCGCGCGACGTAGCAGGCGGGGTCAGCATCATGAGGCTGATTGCGCCGAGCCATGCCGCCTCGATGAAGGGCCATATCAAGAAGCAGTAAAAGTCGTAGTTCTCGCGGCCCGACTCGCGCTCCGCGTCGCTGAGCTCTATGCACTCGATGATCGAGGGATCGGCCGCGGAGCGCGTGATTTTGATAATGTTGTCGGATTCGAGCGTCGAGAGGGTTTGGCCGAGGTTCGTAGTTAGACCCTCGGTTGGGAAGATGAATTCACCGCGGAAGAGTTGGGAGAGGAATTGGACTTGGTCGTAGAGGTCGGTGTAGGTGATGCGTTGGAATTCGGGGCCGCCGCCCAGTTTTACCTTGGTGTACATTGCGGCCGAGACGAGGGCTTGGAGGACGAAGAGGTGGATGGTCATGTTGCGATAGAAGGAGAGTTGAAACCTAGAGGGCGTTAGTCAATCTGTTAAGGGGATCATGTGAGGGGATGTACCTGTCAACGGCGTAAAAGGTTTCCTCAGGCAGCCCAGGCACAGAGCCAACAAGTTGGGGCCCGAGCACATCGAGTGCCCTCTCTACCACCAGGCTTGTAGGAAGATTTGCAAAATGTGCTACGCGACCACCCTGCGCCCTGACACGCTCGCTCAGCCACTCGACTCTCCTGATCAACTCGCTCTTACCAACACCTCTACCTCTCAAAGTCAATAGAACGGTGCCAACCAACGCCGTGGGCATAACCACAGACACGTCATTAATCTCGGAGAGGACCTTGTAACCCATAGTCCTCAATATCCTCAGCCGTTCTTCCTTGAGGTCAAGTTTCTGCGGCAGCTTGCTGAACCGATCATGCTGCTGGTCAATGAACTTGCGCAACGACCACGGCTCATGGAAGCGCACATCCACCCTGCCGAGTTTCAAAGACAAGACCGAAGAGGCGGAGAGGAAATCCATCAGGTTCTCCTTCGGCTTGGGCTGGCCCAGCAGCTCGCTGATATACGAATCCACCTCGATGACCTTGTCATACTGCGTTGAGACGGGACAGATGATGGCGTCCTCTACCCTCCCGCTTGCCACGCTGTCTAGTATGTAGCTCAGAATTCCGAACTTTGGCGGTAGCAGCTTCCCCGTTCGGCTTCGACCACCCTCGACAAAGCACTCGACGTTGTATCCGTTGGCCAGGAGCGTATCCATGTATGACTGCACCAGCGTCGTGTACAGTTGGTCGTCTCCGAAGCTCCTTCGTATCCACATGGCTCCGCACGACTGGAGGAAGGGTCCCACGACAGGGAAATTGAGGTTATCGCCTGCAACGACGGTGGGTAGGGCGAGGCCGAGCCGGTAGCATATTATCTGCAGCGAGACATAGTCCACATGCGACCTGTGGCAAGGCAAGAAGATGATGGAGTGTCTATCGCGGGCCGCGCGCTCAGCGACAGACCTCAGGCGAAGCACCTCTTCGCTCGAGACATGAACACCTAGGCACCGTTAGCAAGCTTCCGCTCCCCATTGCCTCCCACGAGAGCCCCAGGAACAGATAAGGGGAAGAAGGAAAGCCCACCCTGATGATACGCCCTCGTAAGCAGCTGCGTCGCCAAATAATACGCCCCGCGGATGTAATTCTTACTCTCCATCTTACAAATCATCCCATCCGTCAACCCCTCGGCCACCTCCATCAAACTCTCCTCGATCTGCGCTCGCCTCCTTTCTCTCCTATCGCCCACCCCCTCCCCCAACAGCCCCTCCCTAGCCTCCACCTCGACCCTCCCCTCGGCCAACTCCCTCACCTTCCTCACCAACATGGCATTCCCCAGCACCCTCGCCTTCATCTCCTCGGAGAATCCGGCGTAAAAGATGGGCTGTCCGACAATGTGGTCGTAGGACCGCCACCCCGTGCCGGACACGTGCAGCGAGACTTCGCGGATGAAGTCGAGCGGCGAGCTGCGGAACCGCGCCATGCTGTGCACGAGGCCGCGCTCCGGGGACTCGTTGTAGCCCGCGGCGTGGAGGTGCACCTGGTCGTCCGCGGTGATGCTGAGGTCGGGGGCTTGTTCGGCGGGGGAGGGGGGTGGAGGGGGGGAGGGTTTGCGCTTTTTGGAGGGGTGCGGCATTGTGTCGAGGTGGTGCTTGGTGTTTTGGAGGGGGGGAGGTTCGGATGTCGAGGGTGGTTCGAGATGGTGGAAGGGCTCGGTGCTATGCAATGCTCATGGAGGCGCTCGGGGGCGAAGGTGCGCACTGGACGGAGGCTAGGCGGTTGTAGCTGCGAGAGGAGGGATTGCGCGCTAGGCACGTTGTTTCGTGCCTTTCATGACAGGGCCGTGGGATGCGGTCGAGGTTCCCCCATCCAAGCTTCGGAGATGGTCGGGACGTCATTGGGCAGCACATGCCGATGCCGAGGTCGCTGTGGGGAAACGCGTTCCATTGGCCGACGCGACGCGACTTGCACGACCTGGTTGCGGTGGCTATAGTATACCGAGCCTATAGCTGGCGGCATGGTTGATGTCCATGGTCGTGCCGGGGCCGTTGCGATGAGGCTGCAGTCAATATAAAACACGTGGGACTTGTGTGTGTCGGTGCCATGTCATCAATTCGACACAACACGCCTTGTGAGGTGTGCATCTATCTACCCCACGCCGTCTCCGCCGCTGCTATCGTTCGTGCGTCTCTAGCTGCATGTCCCTCTATCCCCTACACAAAGTTTAGCTCCAACCGTCTCCAAGACGTGCCTGGTGGGCCGAAAACCTACCGAGATCTTGTGGGGTTAGGTTTGCTTTGTATGCACGCCTGAGGCAGAGTCATGTTTCGAGCTGGATGAACGGAGCCAAGGGCGAACACGTTTTGTGACACTGCCACGGGCGTCCGACGTGCACATGGCAGATCCATTCAAAACACCTCCCAGAGGCTGATCTTTCCGTCCTTGGCGCCTGCGGCGACCCAGTGTTTGAGCTGCATTCGTTCTTCTCGCTGTCGCTGCAGTCGGCCCAGTCCGTGCTCCCGCGGTGCAACTCGACCATCTCCCGCTTCTGGCGGTAGATCTGCGCTCTTCTGGCGAGAGTGTTCGCCCACCGAGGCAGGGTCCAGGATGCAGCCAAAATCAACGGCATAGACTCCCTCCTTGTGCCACTTTAGGACGGCAACTTCCTTGAGCGTCTTGGAGCTGTAGATTCTGACGCGGCTGTCCCAGCCACCGGTTACGAGAAGACGACCGTCAGAGCGAATTCGCAATGATTGCTGGCCTGCGTGCCTGGTCTGCGCCATCTTATACGGGGGCTGGACTTGGACGCTGGAAGATGCCGGAGTGGCTGGCTTTACTTTGGATGGAGGCGCAGCAGAAGAGAGGAGGGCTGAGAGCCCTGCAGGCTTCGTGAAGCTGCTGTTCGAGTTGGATGAACCTTGCGCGACGGGCTGCTTGGAAAATGAAAGAAGTGGCGGTTCCGCAGCTGTGTCGCCAAGGCCAACCGGAGAAGTTGAGGGTGAAGTTGAGGGTGGCACAGCACCAGCTGGCTCATCGGGTTGGTTGGACTTCTTTCCACGTGCTGCTGACCCGGCATCAACTGTCTGTGACGGCTCATCGCGTGTAATAGGACCGCCGGAGGATTCCAATTCTTTGGGGCCGCCTGCAGGTGCTAGTAGTCTATCTGCCCCCATCGGGGTAGTGGACTCTGTTTGGATATTAAGGGGCAATTCTGGAATCCGATGAGCAGAAATGAGGGCGTCGGCAGCAGAAGTAAAGTACGTCTTGGCATCTGGCGAGGCATCAAGGGACAGGATGGGCTGGGCGTGGGGTTGGCTGAGGTAAATGAGTTGGGCAAAGTCCGGTATTGATTTTGCTGTTCGCTGAGGGCGTATTAGGTAGACTGCAGTGAAACCGCCCTCGTATCCGGCGATTACCATGGCCGCATTCGACGGGTTATGATGCGCGAGCTTGACGGCCATGACCATACCTGGGGGCTGTCAGCGGTCGTTCATCCCCGCTAATCTATGGCCATGCGCCACGGCTGATAGGCGAATTAGTGATGGATAGGCTGGACATGGCGTAGTAATGGGTTGCGTGAGCGGCCAATGAGCTGGCGGCATTTGGGGACTACCAAGTGAGGAACCAAACGGCCAATAGTCTTACCTGTATCTTTTGATTCGACTCGAGGCACTACCGAGACCAGCTTTTCGTCCGGAAATTGGTAGACCTCGATCTTCTTGTCGTCTCGCGCAGGCACGGCCACAATGATGGAGTCGCTTACGCGGGCCAATGCGGCATCCTGGTCCGGGGTGGGGCCAGGACGTCGACGTTGATCGAATGCGTGCTGCTCGGGACACATTGAAAAGGCGCAAAAGTTCAGGGTGTTCACTGGCAAGGTGTGCAGGAGCCAGGGCTTGGGTCTGTGCAGGCTTGCACCATCTGCAGGCAGCACGGTAGAGAAGGCGTCTTCATCGGTGGCGCGAAGCTGCCATATCCTAAGGGTATTGTCACGGCCATGGCTATAATTGGCAGCAGACTGTCAGTTGTTTGCTAGGGCAGGCCAGGGGTGCTATCGAGCGCAGCAGAAATGGGTGAAAGGCACGACGACGGGCGATGCAGGCCTGGAGTCCAGGTAGATGGGTGGTTTGGCAGGAGGAGCGGTAGACGAAACAGGGAAACGGGAGACTCACGTTATGAGTCTATCAGACGGCCACTCGGCGGTGCCCAGGATGGTGGCATCGTGGGCTCTCCACACAGCCAGCGGCCTCTTGGACTCGAGTCTCCAGTACACGACCCAGCCGTCTGCATCGCCGGTGAGCAGGCGGCGGTTCTGGCGCACAAGCTGCACGCTGTGGATCTGGGAGGTGTGGCCGCGCAGGATGTAGGCGGGCTGGGCCGGGGCGAGGGCGGAGGCCTGGCGCTCGTTGGCCATGGGCGTGGGAGAGGCAGAGCAGAGCTGGAGACGAGGTGCAAGGCAGGCTGAGGTTGCTGTGA
The DNA here is from genome assembly GCA_022059125.1 of Corynespora cassiicola. Lineage (NCBI taxonomy): Eukaryota > Fungi > Ascomycota > Dothideomycetes > Pleosporales > Corynesporascaceae > Corynespora > Corynespora cassiicola. The sequence goes on along the minus strand of JAEUWY010000006.1, from coordinate 3,115,106 downwards.
TGGGCAAGCCGGAACGAGGGTGATCGACAGCATGGGAACTTGGGGGCCGGGCTAGGCGGCAGACGTGCAAGTGACGGCTCACGGCGCAGGCACTGCCCACTGCCCACTGCCCGCTGCCCGCTGCCCGCTGCCCTGGGCGAAAATTGACGATGGCCGTTGGCGCCATGAGCCCCGGCCCCGAGCCCTGGAGCCCTGGAGCCGTGGGCTTCTATGTTTAGAGCCAGCTGGCGGCCGCTGCTCGTACCGGAGCTGGCCCACGGCTGGCTCTTTGCACCTCGCGCCCTGGCAGCAGACCGTCTGCCGCTCGAGTCGCAGCCATCATGGCAGGCCAGCGTCTCTTGCGGCAGACGGCCTGCTGCCAACAGGCCAGGCCAGCCAGGCGTTCGCCGCGTTTCGTGCCGGGGCAGCTAATTTTAGGGGCTGAGCAGGAGCAAGAATTGGCGGGCCTTGTGCCCCGGGGCGGCTGTCATTGGGCTGGCCGACTGCGCGTCATCATTCGCGAACGCGATGGCAACGCAGGGGCTGCGTCGCTGCGTCGCTGCGTCGCTGCTGGGCCTGCCGACCGAGACTTTTGCACCGTCAGTCATGCCGTGAACGGTGGGCGGCGGATGGGGGACGGGGGATGGGGGAACGGGGAACGGGGAACAGGGCACGGGGGGCGGCATGCGGCATACGGCATATCCACTGTAGTCGACTCTTGCACACGCACATACATACGGGCCTGCGTCCCCTTGCAGCCCGTCCTGTGTTTCTGCTCTCCTGCCCACCAAGGCCAAGCTCAAGCTCAAGCTCAAGCTCCTGCCCACCGACAGGCTGAGCGAGGGTGCCAGCGGAAAATAAAGGACCCCCTCCGACACACTACCTGGGTAGATACACCACCCACCCGGCCAGAAGCCAGCCATCCAGCACGCCATCCAGCACGCCAACCAGCACGCCAACGCACAAGCAGGCCATCTCGCAGCCACCAGCCCGCGCCCGGCGTCCATGACCACTTTTGTTCGCCGTCACCGCCCATCTCAGATCGGCTGCCTTGGCGTGGCCCGAAAGCCTGCCGCTCGACTCTCACACACCTCTCCTTACCTCGTCCGTTCCAGCCTTCGACGGGGCCCTTCGCCCTGAATCCAACCTGCTGCCCGTCCCTGAGGCCCCCTCGCCCCGCGCAGACGCTGGCTCGCAATTGACGTCGCAGAGTCGCAGCCTCGAGCCTTATCCTGACCTGCTTGGCCCCGGCCTCGTCCAGCCCTCACTTCCAGCCGATCACCCTCGCCTGCACTTGCCCCAGCCTGCCCCTGTGCCCCTCTGCAGACGATCCCAGGAATTCCAGCATCCACCGTCGTCACCACCGCCAGCGCCCTGCCCTGCCCTGCCCTGCCCTGCCCTGCCCTGCCCTGCCCTGCCCTACACGACTACACGACTACGCGACAGCAAAAAAGAATCCGCTCACCTGCGCAGGCCCACTTGCTTTTTCGCCTGCCCGCCAGCGCTGCCACCCCTGATATATTTTATCCACCCCGCCCGCGGACCGCTGCGTAAACACTCCGACATCCCGCGTATCCTCTGCACCGCTGAGCTCGCCGACCAGACGCAGCAGCACCCACGCACCCACCGGCACAGCAGTCTGCCCTCCGTCGCCCACACTAGCCCACGCCCCGCCGGCGAGACGTCAGCTTGCTCATCGCTCTGGCACCGCAACCACAGCTGCTGACTGCTCCACCCATCAGCCGCCTTTTCTTCCTGCTCGACATCTCACCTACGCCTACGCCTACACCCACACGCACACGCGCGCCCAACACCCGCTACAACCGGCACCGTGGCGGCCATAACGGACCAGCGCGGGTTTCTTCCGCCCTCTCTCGATCCAGATTATCTCTATGACCACAGCGCTACCATTTCCCCTTCGACCATCTCCGACCTGAACGACGACCGCGGCATCAGACGTACCCCAGAGAAGCGCCCCAACGACGACCCCCTCCCCAGCCCCCGACCGACGAAGCGATCGAGCAAGGCTTTCCAGGAGAGCCATTACGCCAGCGCCGCTGCCGCTGCCCACCGACAGCACGCAGCCATGGCGGGCGGAAACGAAGACACGCCTGTGCGCGAGCCTTCCGACACCCCGGAGAAGTCTGGAGAGGGCCCAAAGCCCAAGCGAGTGCGCACCGGTTGCCTGACGTGCAGGCAGAGACACCTCAAGTGCGACGAGAAGAAACCCGACTGCTGGAACTGCATAAAGTCCAGCCGAAAATGCGAAAAAGGTCTTCGCCTCAATTGGACGGACATGAAGGTCGCTCAGCCCCCGACCATGGCTGGAGGAGATTCGTCCAACTGGCCAATTGCTTTTCAAGACGAGTCGAGAGAGATTGCGAGTGAGTACAAGGGCGGAATGGAGAAGTATCCACTCCCTACTCAGGATTCGGGAGTCGTCCCCAATCCGTACTACGCCAATGCCGCCAACAGCATGCCGCCACCGCCAGCCAATTCCCATGCGCCACTGCCGCCAATCCAAGGCGTGCTGCCCGACTCATACCCACAAGAGTCTCACCCCTACCATGCTGCTATGGAGCAAGCTCCCGTTCACCGTCCGGTGCATTCTCGAAGCGGGTCCGAGTATTCGGCCTCGCACATCGCCAGCGATGGACAAGCCTATGCCATGGAGCAACCGGCAAACTCAAATGCCCCATTGCACATGTATTTGAGGACCCAGGAGGAGGTGCTGTTCATGCAGGTCTTTGTTGAAGAAGTGGGGCTGTGGATGGACAGCATGGATTCGATGAAACACGTATGCTTCTTCAGCCCTGCGCCTGTCACGAGAGAACGCTGCTGACCATTTTCTAGTTTTCGCGACTGCTCCCGTTTCACGCCCTAGAACAGCCCATGCTGCTCAACGCCTTCTTGGCATGCGGTGCTCGGCATCTCGCCTTGGTGAACCCAAAGTACAGTGAAGAAAAGGCCCTGGGGTACTACGATACAGCCACTCGCCATCTCCTTGAAGCTCTGCAGGACCCCTCCCGCGATACTGTTCTCTGCGCCACCACGGCCGTCATCCTGAATGTCTATGAGATCATGTGCGAAAAAGCTCTCCAGCGAATGAACCATATCGCTGGTGCCCGTGCCCTAATCAAAGAATGCAACTGGAACGCGCGGTCGACTGGCATCGGGTCCGCCTGCTTCTGGTTGAATGTAGGCATGGAGCTTCTCAGCTGCCTCCACTTCAACTGGCAAGTAGCTTGGGACCCTGATGAGTGGGGCCTTGACATGAAGATGGTGCCCGAGACCGAGTTCGGAAGAGAGGAGATTTGGACCCATCGCATCGTCTACATCGTCGCAAAGGTGTGCAACTTCCGTGCCTCGATTCCCAGGACGCAGGAAGCTGCCGCCCAGAGCCTGCAGTCTCGCCATGACCAGTGGCAGCACCTCAAGAACCTGGCAGATGTTTGGAACGAGCGGATTCCACGCACCATGCATCCCATGGCCTACCTTTCCCCCGGTACTACCATCTCCGGTTCGGCATTTCCCGAGGTCTGGTTGATCAAGAGGACGTCCATCACGGCTAGATTGTTCTACCACACTTGCTTGTGCCTGTTGGCGCAAATTAACCCGCTGCACGGGCCAGATGACCTTGAGATGCAGAACTTACTTCACACTCATTCACAGATGATTTGCGGCATTAGCGCCCACGTCAAGGACCGGTATGTCGTCTCCCTCGAATATCCAATGCGGTCGCTAAACATCAAAACAGTGGCGTCGCCAGTGTAGCGCTCAGGTCACTTGCGATTGCCGCCGAATGTCTGACCGAGCGACGCGAGCAAGAAGAAGTCCTGTCAATCTTCGACAAGATCCGCCAAGAGACTGGCTGGCGCGTCGGGTTCGTGAATGCTGAGTTGAAGCAGAAGTGGGGCTGGGATGCGCAGCCCCAGCAACAGGACCAAAACCCGGCTGCTCATGTGGTCAATGGGAACAATGCCTACCAGCCACAAGCCCAGCAGCCGCAGGTGACCTTTCAGCCCGCCATGCCTCCCGTGTCAGTCCCAGCCGCCGCACCTGTGCCTACCCGTCCGCGACCACCGATGGGTGTCCCGAACCCTCTCCTTGCTACAGCTGACTTTACCCTGCCTCAACATCCGTATCAATCCTACTACGTGGCTCCCAATCCAATGCACCAGACGGCCCATCAACCGCCGCCGAGTGGAGCATACTATTAAGCTCGTCATAGTCGCTTCTGCCATCTAATCTTTTCTTCGTGCTCTGGTCACAGCCATTTATGATTGCTTTCTAATGGACCACCACCGCCGCCATCACGCAAATCATGGGCCACCCAGCTTTAGAAGGTAGTAGACGTGGAACAACCGCACTGGGTGCCAGGTTTAATCTTCTCAAATGTATTATCACACGGTCGACTATACGATGCATAATGGCGGCTGGTATTCCTTTCCGCTTCTCACTCTATTTCTATCCTCCATTTCTTTATCTTCTTCCTAGTCCCATTTCTATTCTCTTCTATCCTCCTACTGTCCTTCAATTTTTCTGTCGTAGTGCGGAGCGAGTTTCCTTGGAACAGTATGCCTTGGAGAGTGGGATGAGGCATTGTGTCAGCCTGTGCGCCCTGCTCTCCGGCTCTAGTGTTGTAAATGATGAATAATGACGTCTTTTCTTCTTCTTCTTTTCGGTTGGCAAGGGTGCTGGGAGATGGGGAGGGAGAACCGAGTTTGGAGGGGAAAAAAAGACAGTAATACAGATACCCCTGGGATGGAAAATGAATCTTGTTTGTTCCAGTTTTGATTCTATGCTTGGGTGATGATGGGTGAGTGTTGGTGGTGTTTAGGTCTGCCTGCTCATCGGTGGTGCGTCACGGTTTGCCCGGTGGTCTGGTATAATGGATGTCTTGTATTGCGGAACTGTCCAGGACGAGTACGTCTAGCATTTTACCCCCCCCAATTCCCATCCTCTACACCTCATCCGCCCCCTCAAACACCGCCACACCAAACGGCCTCTCCCAAACACTCCCCTCCTTATCCTCAATCCCAACCCTAAGCCTCTCCACCCCCGCCTCCTTGGCCGTATAAACCGCCTTCGCGCCACTCACCTCCACAGCCCCAACACTTGCGCCCTCGACTGTAAAAACCGGGTCCACGAACCCCCTCGCCAAGGCCGCGAGATCAATCTCGACGCTACCCCCCGGCACGACGAAGACGTGCGGCTCAGCCATGAAGTTCAAGTACCCCTCAATCGGCGTCCAACCCTCGCCGCCCGTCTCGCCATCGTACCAGTCCGCAATACCATCTCCATCGGCATCCCAACTCGCGCCACGAGTCACGCTGGGGAAGTCCTCGAGGCCGCCGACGTCGGCGGGATTGTCGATGATGCCCTTCTTGCCGCCGACGCTGCCGGTGTATGTGGCGGTGCCGTTGAGCGTCTCGCGCACGATGCGGGCATCGTGGCCGTCGGGGTGGGGCTGGGAGGCGCCAGCGTCGCTGAGGACACGCTTGTAGGCCTCTGCGGCGTCCTGGGTGTCGACGTGGGGCTCGAAGAAGGGCTCTGCGACGAATTTCTGGTAGGACACGGCGTCGATGCTTACGTCGGCCCAGCAGGCGACGTTGTCCTCCTTGCCGGTGCCGTCGTCGACGAACTGCTCGCTGTCGGCGGTGAAGACACCGGGCATCGCGTTGCCGGCGCAGTAGTATTGCTGGGTGCCTGGCATGTCGTCCTCGTACTGGGCGCGCAGGGCGTAGGTGAGGGTCGAGGCGGGGCCTTGCTTGTACGTGTTGCCTACGAACTGGCCCTGGTGGGCGCCGCCATCCGTGACGCGGCCGCCAAAGTTGTACACGACGTTATTCCTGATGTCTAGTTTTCCTGCGAAGGCGGCGAAGGCGTCGACACCGCCGGCCATGCTCCAGGAGCGGCCTTCGGCATGGGCGATGAGGTTGTGGTGGAAGGAGCCGACGTCGCCACCGATGGAGGCGGCGTAGCCGTGGGCGGTGCCGGCGGGGTAGTTCTTGTGGCCTGCGATATTGAGGGGCTCGCTGATCATGCTGCGCTGGAAGGTGATGTTGTTTGCGGAGCGGGAGGAGAAGGCCTCGTCGATGGTCCAGCCCATGCTGCAGCGGTCGAAGATGGCGTGGTTGGAGCCCTGCATGCCCATGCCATCAATAGTGTCGTTGGATACGGTGCCCGGGCGCACGCGTATGTGGCGGAATATGACGTCCGTTGCGCCAGTGAGGCCGAGGGGACGGCCCTGAATCACGATACCTTTTCCCGGAGCGGTTTGGCCGGCCAGCGTGATGGCGTTGCTGTTCACCGACATACGGGAGGTGGTGGTGATGACACCACCGACGTCGAAGACGACGATGCGAGGCCCAGTAGCAATGGTCAACGCATATCTAAGGGTACCTACTTCTTCAGTGTCCTCGAGCGAAGTGACATGGACCACCTTTCCGCCACGTCCTCCTCGCGCAAAGCGTCCGTAGCCCTCGGCACCGGGGAATGCAAGCTGGGCTCCACGGAACGTAAAGACACGTCCCGTATATGTCTCGTTTCCTGAGGCGACGTCTACGCGCCAGTAGTAAGTATCCAATGTGTTGAGACCCGTGAAAGCGGTGCTTGTCTCGGCAAGGTCGAGCGCCGCGCTCTTGAGTTCCTCGGGTGTGGTTCCAATGTAGACATTGTAAGTGGCGCCTTCGACAGTGGCAGCCCTCCAGGAGACCGGGACAGCAGTGCCATTGCCTTGGACCTCGACTCGTTCATTCCTGTGTGCTGGACTGGGGAAGCTGATACGGTGCTCAGCCGCATATCCATCAACCTCAAATCCGTTGAAAAAGGCGCGGCCATCACCTCCGCTGTCCGGGGTAAACGTAATCTCCACGGCCTTGCCCTCCGTCGCCGTGAACTTGACATACGAAGTGCCCGACTCCCAGATGTTGTCTAGACGAACCGTCTGCTCGACCCCAGTAGCCAGTTCTTTACCGTCCGCAGCTACGCTCAGCTTCGCCGTCGCATCGAGCGCATCCCACGCATTGTGCCATGTCAAAAGCGAGTGCTCACCCGCAGCCAACCCCTCGATAGACAACGTGATCGCAACACCTCCGGCATTGTCCCCATCTTCGTTGATTGTGGAAATTCCCTGACCGATTACGCGCTCGCCCAGCGAACTGATGATGCGGCTATACACGGCCTTGTTCCAATTTCCGTTGAGCTTGCCGGTGGCCGCGGAGATGGAGAACGAGAGTCCGGTCTCGCCTGTCTCGTTGCTCGCGAGTTGAGCGGAAGCCGCCTCCGGGATCGTCCACTTTACGTAGTCGTCGTCACCCGTGTCGCGCACCTTGGCCGGATGCAGACGCACACGCACATTGGAGCTTGGCGGGAGGGCCGCAGTTTCATTCCTGGCGACGAGATTCTTTGTAGCTTCTTCCCTAGTGAAGATGCGCGCGGGCGCGGCACTCGCAGTAGCGAGGAGAAACGTCCAGAGGAAAGACTTCATCTTGTCGGTCTGGGCCTATACGGGACGGGATGGAGGGAACGGCTCAGCGGCCTAGGAATGTATAGTATGTACAAGAAAGGTCAGATATTCAAAAGAGGGAAATCGCGCAGCAGCGCAAACGAAAGTAACGGCTTCTTAATAGCCAAAGCAAAGGAAAAGATATGTACGCGAGAAGCGTTCGAAAGGAAAGGATGGGCAGCGAGCAGCTCGCGGTTGGAGGATCTATCGCATGGCATTGTCCCGGGTCATGGTATATACTATGGATAAATTAGCGCCCGAGGACTTTCCATCGCATGCAAAGGCCCGAAGGGATCGTTTGATCGACGGCGAGTCGCAATTTGGCAGGCCGTATCGTGATGGGCACGGCGCCTTTCTCTCGGGGGCATGGTGGAGGTGGGCGTGTGGGTGTTTTTAGGAAGGCGCGTTTAATGTGTTTGAAACATCTGGAGCCCCGCTTTTTCCATCCCGTTGCATTTATGAGGTCGCTGGCTTCCCTTGTCAGTGCACGTGCGGTTGAGGAGCCGAGATCAGTAGGCCGTTTTATACTGAGAAGACGGCTGTTGAGGATGAGGGCGGCGTTGTGTTCTTTTGAGCCTGAATGTGTTTTGGTTGATTGCTTGCTACATTCAAGGGTCCGTAGGGCTGAATCGGGTGTAGGTTCGGGTATACTATGCCTACATGACATCACGGGTACGCGGTCTAGTACGCGGTGAATGTCGATAGATGGTTCACAAGAAGATTTAATAGAGACACAGGCGCATCTCCCTTGGCTGATATACTACAGTTCTGGGGTGATATATCATGCTATTAGTCTTGAGCTTAACAGCCACTCATTGAAGCCAAGATACCATCAAGAATTATATCCAAAATCCTTGCAGCGAATGCTAGTGTAACCCACCTAGAAAGGTGCCTTAGACGGCATTGCCTACGAACCGAGGCCTGAAATTTAAAACCCCCACTGGCCAATCCATTTCTCGATCCACTCTTTCTTCACAGGCTCCAAAGCCTTCAACGACGAACTATCATCCTGAGAAGCCAACGTCGAAAAGCGAGTGTTCTTAGCACCAGCACACGTCGAATTCACCATCTCGCGGAAGAAATCCAAAATCTTGACAGCAGGTAGCCTCGCCACAGCCTCCTTGTCCTTCAAATCTACCTTCTCCAGCTCTTCAACCCACTTTTCCAATCTCATGGTTTGATCGACACCAAGCTTACCCTGTACAGCCGGTAGAAGTTCATCCCAAGGCCTCACAGTGGGGTTCACAATGTGTCGTACCTGCAAGGCGGGCGCGGAGGAGGAGGAGGAGGAGGAGGAGGAGGAGATAATCAGTTCCAGGATTATAGTTGCAAGAACATCCATAGGAACCCAGTCGATGCTGTCAAATGTCTCTCCGGCGGGGAGCTCACCAAGCGCTTTCGAGGTCTTGAGAAGGAGGGGGAACCACTCGTGTTCGTTCCAACAGCCTCCGTTTTTTGCAGAGACGGGGCCTGCAATCTGTCCAATTCGGAATATGGATACCGGGATTCTGCTGTTGAGATTTGCTTTTGCGAGGATTTGCTCTGCGACTGCTTTGGATTCCGCGTAGCCGATGGGTTGCGCGACGGCAGGGGTCGGGGGGATGGCTTCGGGGATAATGGCTTTTGAATTCGCCGGGTCGTCTTTTGGGATGATATTGGCCCAGTTGCCAACAGAAGAGATGGAGGATATGAAGACGACGCGGGGAATCATAGACGATGAGCCCGCAAAATCAATGAAGTTTCGGACCCCGCGGATGTGGACTGCTTCAAAAGAGTCCAGAGAGTGGTTGAAATCAACCTTCCATGCATTGTGGATGATCACACTGACGCTTTCCTTGAGTTTAAGACAGACTTGGGATTCGAGTCCAAAGTCTTTTTTGCCATAGTCAACTTGGTGAAATGAGACACGATTGAGATCCAGGATTGGTGGGGAGGACCAGGATGAAAGAGATTTGGTGACACGTTCTCCTGCATCCGAAGAGCGATCGAAGCAGGAAATTCGAGAAATATTGGGGTCTGCAAGTAGCTTGGCGAGGATCTGAGTCCCAAGAGATCCGGTGGTACCTGTAAGAATCACGTGGGATACGGCGGATGGTGCTTTATCCTGTGGTTCTGGCAAGTTCTGGGTGTACTTTTCGACGAGCTGTTCCATCTTTTGCGATCGATGAGAAGGCCCTTTGTCGGCAACGGTGCCCACATCTTTCGAATCCAGATGTTGGAAGATGGCCGATGAGAGTGAAGAAATTGTCGGATGTTCATACACGAACTTTGCCGTAACCCAAGAGAAGTTGTCGCCACTGTTAAATTGAATACCTGCTTTCAAAAGAGAAATAATTTCAGTCGTTTGAAGCGAGTCCAAGCCCATCACGAAAAGATCGTCCTCTGGTGTAAACATATGTCCAGGAAAAGCCACGTGGATGACGTCAGCCACAAACTTGCTAGTCATGGCGAGATCCGAAGAGGGAGCGAGCGAGATGTGCTGCAAGTTCTTTGAGATCTCCCTTGTGTATAATTCGGAGACGTCCCTCTCATACTTTTTGCTACTAGACTTTCGAACGACAGTGCCTTTTGCGGCTCGATCGAAAAGCCTATCTTTAGTGCCGACAATGATCATGTCTCTGGTCAACCTCGCATGTGCAGGTGCCTCCGAGTTTGCCTTTTCAATGGTTGGCCATGCTTGATCAATCAGTTCGACCGGATCCAACTGGTGGTCTTTTGGCTCTAGCACGAGCGAAGCCTGAGGATATCCCTGGCCGATGATCAATGCGCCAGACAGGAGTGGATGTGAGGAAATATGAACCTCACTTGGAACAGGATTGAACTTCTCGCCATTGGAAAGGACAATGATGTCGTCAGATCGGCCATGAAACTTCCAAAGTCCTTCTTTGGTCGGGTGGGGCTTGAAAAGATCCTTTGTGCGCCAGATCTCAACATCGGGGAAATTGCAGGATATACTTCGCACCCCTTCCAGGCTAGGATTGCGTTTCAAAATCATCTCGTACATGCCTTCGATCGAAGGATCCATGGTGACTTCCTGTCTGGGGTGCCACTCCAGACTTGCCCAGTCTTCACGTCGCGGCACAAGAGCTTGGACAGGACCGGTTTCTGTAGATCCATAAAACTGACAAACATCGGTGACCTTGCTCAGGGTTTCACCGGCAGCCTGGGACAGGGGACCTCCGGCATACAGGAGAAATTTCAGCGACCTGCATTTCTCGAGGCCCGAAGGCTCTTGAACCAGCTGCTCAGCAATGATTGGAGGACAAAAGATGGACTTTAATTTGAAGTGATCCATGATCTCACTGACCAAGTGTCCAGAAGGAGGCCTAGTAGAAGGAGGCAAGATCAGGGTTGCATTCGAATAATATATCGGGAGCATCACCATGGACGAGAAGCCTGCAAGATGGAATGCTGGAAATGGAGAGAAGAAGGATTCTTTCTCGGGAAAGTCCCAGAGCGACCAATTTTGATTGACTCGGCCTGGAACGGTGGGAAGGTTTCGATCATTGTCTCCAACTGCAAATGTATTGTGGTTCATGACAATGGGTCGGGGTGGTCCAGTAGAACCAGAGGAATGCAGGATAAGGATTGGGTCCCACCTCGCCAAATCATATTGTTTGTCGTAAATATAATGCGGGGTATCTGGTCTGATCAGGGTTTCCAGTGGCTCAATTGGATGAATGCTGAGGTGTGGCATTTCTCCCAATAGAGGCTTGACGAAGGACTCGACCTCGGGGGCAAACAGCAAATGTGTGCATTTAGTCTGCTCAAGCAAGCTGGTATTCATCCACGTAGAGTTCCTCAAGCTCGGGAGTAAGACCTGGAAAGGCGGTGTCAACAATAGATAGGGGGATTACGCAAAGGCTGTGCCTGGAATGCATTCACCTTGTAGCCGCATTTGACTGCTGCTAAGAAAACGACAACATAACGCAAATCACCTAAGCCCATGTACGCAATGGTTTCGAATTCCGAGCTGCGCCCCATGGTCTTCTCAATCCAGGCTGCCACATGATTGGTAGCCGAAGCGATGTCGGAGAAGGTGATGTTTTTGAAGCCATCGCCGATATTGGTGCTAAGGGGAACAGACGCATAGACGAGGTCTGGCTTCTCCCGTGCTATTTCGTCAACGACGGCGGGCATGAGCCGCTTCCCGTAGACTGGTTTCATTTTGGGTAGATGGAGGCAGATAAGGGACAATTGTAAGATGGGCTCGACAAAGAAAAGGCCGAGGAATGAGGTGAGCTCCACTGAGCACGGCTATGTGAAGGGCTTGGGATTTGGGAGGGAGTGGTCAAGAAAGACGGGTGGGGGGGTCAGTGTGTTTGATGCTCGGCTGGAAAGAGCGGAGAAGAAGTCTGTGCCACAAAATGCGAAAGGCCTGATCGCTGGGGTGAGACGTCTCCCTTTGGCCGGGTTCTTAAAGAAGGCTCGAAGGATTTGGAAACTGTGCATTCCGATATGAAAGGGATCAGCACTACATATGGAATATTTCCGTGTGCGGCGCTGCTTCGCCGATTCGTGAAGTACTGTGACATGCCAGGTACTGACACGAAACCTGGTAATAGACTAAGATTGTAAGATGGAAGTCAGCGCTATCAGCGCTATCAGCGCTACCAGCGCTATCAGTGCTAGCGAGTGATGTACTATGGCGTAGCTTTAGCAAGAACAAGGCAGTGCTGGGAATCCAACTCGGGTACCCAGGTATGATGGATAGGATAGGACTCGAGACAAGGCATTCCTTTGATAAGAGGTGTTGGGGAGGGCGAGAATCGATTGTGTATATGTACAGACGAAGGCCCGCGTCAGAAGATGGCCATGGTGTGTACTCGAGAGGCTGCCGTACCCACAAGTCACAAAGTCTCGGTCAGATATGAATCGTTCAGTGTGTCTCCCAGGCCCCCAGGGCCATTGGCTTGGTGCCCAACAAGAGGCTAACGTCCAGAAGATGCAGAGTGCCGGCAGATTTGCTGCGAGAGCTCGAGAAGACGTGTGTTATCATGCCTACACCATCTGGCTGTTCACGCGGAGCGACCTCAAAACCATAGTGATCCCAAAGTCGATATTCGGGATCATGGGTGCGCTGCCGGGCTCGCCTCTGACAGGCCAGGTGATGCAGGGCGGCCGTGTCACCACGGCGTGGTCGGTCGTGTCACGGATCCCGCTCGTCGTCTTCTGGGTGTGGATTGTACTGCTGCCGTTCAACATTGACAACCAGCGGCGGCCTGCAGCCGTAGAAGAGGACGCGGCCAACCGGCCATGGCGGCCGCTCCCCGCTCAACGCATGTCGCCCAAGCAGGCGGCGCGGCTCGAGATGGTGCTGCACAGCATTGCCATCGCGTACAGCTGGAGGGTGGGCGGGCTGCGTCAGAGTCTGACGGGCATCGTGCTCGGGTGGGTGTATAACGGGCTGGGGGGGGCGGATCGGTCCTGTGTTGCGAAGAACGCGGTGAACGCGCTGGGGTACGTGACGTTCAGCATGGGGGCCATTTCGGTGGCGGCGCGCGCTGAGCCTTCCGAATGCGGGGTGCGCTGGTTCTGGCTGGTGGGCGCGGTGGTGTTTTCGACGGTGCAGATGCAGGACCTCCCGGATATGGAAGGCGACGCCCTGCGACGCCGCCGTACCGTCCCGCTGGTGATTGGCCCCGACGCGTGCCGCTGGAGCGTCGGCCTGCTGGTCCCCTTCTGGACGGCAGCCGCAACCCTGTTCTGGGGCGTCTGGGGCGGGTGGCCGCTGCCGGGCCTGGCCTGCGCCTTCCTCGCCGTCGCCGTCAGCTGGCGGGTGCTGACCAAGAGGCACCGGGCCGGCGACCAGGCCACCTTCCGCCTCTGGAACCTGTGGATGGTGAGCCTCTACCTGCTCCCGCTAGTCGCCCCCCGGCCGGGCGAGCCGTCGCTATCGGCGCCTCCCGCCCTGGGCGCCCTGGGCGCCTGCTTAGCCGATGCTTGTTGATATGGCCATGCCGGGCCTGATCCCATCTCACTGCCCACCCCATGGTTCCGCCTGCGAATGTCTGACCTCCTCGCCCTGGGAGGCCGGCCGTTGCGTCTGACATGCACCAACATCTCACCCACCAGCGGCTAAACACAGTCGGTCCTTCGCCTTGATTCAGTCGGGGGAGATGGGAGGAGGAGGAGGAGGGTGTGAGGGCCTCTCTGTTTCCTTTCGTTTGCTCTTTCCTTCTCTCCCTCCGCCCCCCTTTGCCCCTTTCCCGATTCTACCACCATGGCCGGCGAGGCGCTCCCTCATCCGCTCCCGGAGGATGTGGACCTTCGACGCGCCTACATGTCGGCCATTATTGTATTTACCGTCATATCCGTCTTGATCGCATGGCTTCGCTTGTACACGAGACTGTATTTGAGCCGCAACGTATGGTGGGATGACTGGATCATGTTTGCAGCCACCGTAGGCCCCCCCGAGCTCACTGCGTCACCACCCGTACATGGCTCACGCGCACAGTTTTTGACCATTCTCACAAATGGCATCTTGATAAAGGCATTTGAGCTGGGCTTAGGCAGACACATCTATTATGTCCCCAAGAATCAGATACCTGAATGCTTCAAATGGCTGTGGGCCGCTGAACCGACCAACCTCTTCGCCCTGTACGCCGTGCGCGTTTCCATCGCCGTCTTCTTCCTGCGCCTCATCCCACCTACGAAGACGCTTTATCGCCGCATCATCTGGGCATCTGTGTGGGCGCTGACCATATCGGACATCTATGTCTCCATCAACTATTTCATCCAGTGCAGACCAATCCAAAAGGTCTGGCTGCCAGACACCCCAGGAACCTGCCTGAGCGGCCCGCTGTATGCAGCTGCTCCTTGGCTGTATCAAGGTACGAACGCGGGTACACACCGAAATCTCCCTGAACCATCAGCACTAACAGCAATCAACAGCTATTTCCATCATCACCGATCTCGCGCTCATGACCATTCCAGTCTTGATGTTCCGCAGTCTACGGTTGCCTACCAAGACCAAGATTGGCGTCATTGCCCTGTGTTGTTTGGGTATTTTGTAGGTTGTTCCGAGTTCAGCGTGCCGTAGGACCTCATCTAATCCAATCCAGTACATGCGCTATTGCCGTCGTCAAAACGGCCCTTCTTCCCGCCCTTTTCGATCACGAAGAAGAGGATAAGACATGGACTCTGGCACAATTGTGCTTCTGGGCTCCGTATGTGGATCATCCCTATGCCAGTCTCCAATTTTGATCATGACCCAAGCTGACACCGTCATGCAGCATGGAAATTTGCGTCGGTATGATATGCGGCTCCCTCCCCTGCCTTAAGCCTCTCTATATCCGTATCAAATACCGAGGCTCTCCCCCGACCACCACCAACTCTTCTGCATCGCACTCAAGTTCGTTGTGGCCTGGGCGTAAGAACCGCAACAGCAAGTACGGCTCGCAGAAACCGGTCAAGCTCGATGACTTTTCCAAGTCTGAAGAAGCAATATTGCCAAAAGCTCGCCTCGAACGCGATGTGGAAGCTGAGCCGGGAGCCATTGGTAATGTTGGTGGTGGGGGTTTCGGGGTCGGCATCGTCCGAACAACCGAGCTGGAGTTCAGAACAGAGACGGTCGACGGCCTGTCCGGTCCAGAGACACGTTCGGACAATATGCAAGTGCATGAGACCGGACGCAGTAGGGCATGGTAGGCCAGCCTTTCAACAATCTCCCTAGACAACAAAGAACATGGGCACTGTATTGATTGTAAATCATATTTGGAGATCAGAATGCCAACTCTAGACTAAATGGTACATCTTTGATCCAACTATATGAGTGATTGCCTTCGTCGCCATTGAAGCATCATTGACATATCCGAGACCTTGGTCTAGAATGTTTCATCCTGGTTTTGAAAGAGCACTGTCGCTCCTGCTGAACTCAGCCCTTGATGCGGATACAAAAAGCCCGAGAGACTGTACCGTTTTACTAGTACACAAAACGCTCATTTTTGTGGCCACCCCCAAATCTCGTTCCACCGCTCATGACTCAACTCCACAGGCCCATCAAACTTCCCAAACCTCGGTTGACCCAGTCCGGGCTCCGGAAGACAAACCCACTCTCGGATACATCCCGGAACCTCCTGCCTACTGTGACTAACGCATAAGAGAGCCTGGTGATGCTGCAGTCCCGGAACGACAACCTTTCCCCTTGCAGCGATCTCACTCTGCTGCGGATTCGGCCCCGCATCTGTGTAGTACATCTCCATACTCTCCCCCCGACTCAAGAAAAGCAGGCATTTGTCTCGCACCAGGTCATCCATGCCACTAAACGCCTCGTCCAAGATGACAATGTCCGAGTTGCGGATCGTGGCACGGAGAAATAAGAGTACGCGCTGAGCAGAGAAGGAGAGCTCACCAAACATGTAGTGGGACGCCCAATCCAGCTTCCCACTCGCCGGCGCGCCATCCTTGAGCAGGGGGTTGAGCTCAGCTTCGAACCAGCGGAGACACGCTTCCACCCTCTTGGCGTCATGGCCATCCATTTTAGGATTCGTGATGGGCGTGTCGCTCCACGCACTCTCCAACGAACGGCGCACGGTGAGGTTCTTGGGGAACAAGGCGTGGACCTCGGGCGACGCATGGCCCATGCGCGACTGGATGTCAAAGATGGTGATGCCCGGCACACCGGGCGAGGGAAGCCGCGACCGCTGAAACAGCTTGACAGGCGCAGAGTACGTTTGCGGGTGGTCGGACGTGACCAGGCTGAGCAGCGTCGTCTTTCCCGAGCCGTTTGCGCCGAAGACGCCCCAGCGCTGGCCGCGGCGGACGGTCCACCAGAGGCCATCTCTCTTGTCGCCGCCTACGTCTTGCTGCCAGTCGCCGAGGACGGAGCTGCTGCCGTATTTTATGCGGACGCCTTCCATTTCGACCATGGGGGCTCCGATGTTGGGCCTTGACGTGTCGACCTTTTCGTATGCCTCTCGGCTCTTGGGGGCTGGGGCGTCCGGCAGTGACATGCCGGGTTCGGTGCTGGAGGCCTCGAAGTCGCCCCTTTCTGAGAGGTGTCGGCCAACTTCTCCGAGTTCGACGAGCTTTGCGCTGAGTTCTTGGCCTGCGCCACCGCCCGTCGCTATTGAACTTTCGATCTGATCGTATTGCTGCTTCAGGTATCGGAAGACTTCCTCCTTGGGTCCCAATGCATCGACTTTGCCATCCTCGCCCGCATATACGATGTGAGTGATCCACTCCGGAATCGTATCTTGCGGTCGCAGAGAGAGAACGATTCTAGGTGCATTGGCCTCTGCAAGGCGATGTAGAACCTTGGAGATGTGACTAGAGACAAAAGGGTCCAAGCCAACTACACACAATCAGTTTTGGTGGTCAAACTCGGCATTCCACGTGATGTCACCTACTAAAAGGAGCGTCCAGACACACCATCTCCGGCTTGGTCAACAACGCCTTTCCGATCCTCGCCCGTCTACTCTGTCCGTTGCTCAGGGTGCTGACTGGCTTCTCAAAGAACCTTTCCAACTCGAGATCCTGGACCACTTTTCGCATGACTGCCGCATCTGGAGTCTTTGCCTTGATGACATCTTCGCCGGGGTTCATCCCAACAATGCCAGTCAGATAATGGGCCAGGGTGAAATCCGTCTCTTCCACGCGACTCTCGTACCGCGCGCTGAGGTAAGCACCCCCAAAATCCCTACGCTCAACATCAAACCCAACATACTCAATCGCGCGCTCTGGGTACCGGAGACTCGGATTCTTCGCTTCAATCTCGTCTGTGAGCAGATAGGGAAATGATCGTGCCGCCGGCGGAAAGCACAGCAACTGTCCGCGAAGTATCTGCAAGAACGCAGTCCTGACATCAGACGAAGGGCTCAAAATCGCCCAATGCTGGCTGGGCGACGAGCTAGACGGCAGAGATAGATTCAGATTGGGGAACAAGGGCGGATTCGGAGGCGCATCCTGGCCAGCCAGAGGCTTCGTCTCGGGATGCTGTCGATAAAACGTCCCATCCCTAATCCTCACAATGGGCTCAGAATAGAGCCTCCGAGCAGCATTGAACCGCGCACACCTCGCCGCGGCGAAAAAGAGCGCTGGTGTCCTGCGCATGATGACCACACTTCACGAACCAACCGGCCAAGACGTGAGGTCGATATCTTTCTGCACCAATGCGTCATCCCGCCCGCCGTACCCGGAGACACGTCCGAGGCCCCCGACGCTCCTGCCTCAATGTGACGTCCGCGCCCCGCCTTTAGCCGAGGTGGTGGACGGACGCCCTGATAGTGGACGGCTTGCAACGCCCAATTGTCCGCCGCTTGGGGCGGAGCTTGAATGGACCTCATCCGCGTCGCGAGCAATGTTTCCCGCACTGCAGCCCTCGCGCCCAAAGGTACGTATCCCCCTGGCATGAATCGTTGGAGCGCAACTGACACGTCCCAGGTCCAACAGCCTAGCTCGCGCCCACCTCACGCGCAGCAATCCCGCACCACGCACCACGAGCCGCAAAAGCCACACACCAGCGCCCTGGAAGCGGTTCGGCCGCGCTCACAGATCGAGGCCATGCCCCCGTCGCCGTTTGGCGCGGCGCAGAAGCAGCCGCTGTTCCAGCCACCCCGCGGCTTCTACGATGCGGCCGTCAGGCATCCCGTCTTCTTCACCGAGCAGCTGAGGAAGCCGCCGTTTCCGATCCCCGAGGTCGCGAGCCAGGGCTGGAGTCCGGTTGCGAGCGGGTATATTGCGGAGCGGGGGAGGGGGGTGGGGGGTGGGGTGGGGAGGACGAAGTTGTGATGGGGATGGGGGTTGTGGTTGTAGCGGAAGATCTGCGTGGGTGTGCGATTTAGCGTGGCGGGCATTATGGATGTTTGGTTGTGGGGAAGACGATGCCCAAGTCGGGCGCGTCGCTTGTTGGTTGTGTTCAAGGTGTGTTTATGAAATTGCCGCTGTACTGCATTGGGCCCAAAGGCAGGCCGGGTTCATGTGCCATCTGTGCATCTACATATTCTACAGGAGGCAGTGTCGGTTCGCTCCTTAGTGTGTTCTGCACACATTCGTAGCAATACCAAGGATTCCCTTGAGACATATAGTACCTTCTCTCAAGCTACCAGCGTGCTGTTGTAGCCCCAGGAGAACACGGTGCACCTCCTCAACCGAATCCCCATGGATTTAAACCCTACAAGTGCTCGAGAGAACCTACAATTTAATCTGTTAATCTCGTCAAGGTTATTAGGAAAGTACGTCGGCGGGGGAGGGTGCAGAATTGTTGTGCACTCCAGGTGTTGTCAATAAGCTACCACGCATGGATATACTGTCCGAAACGTACTCTACAAAGAAGGCTTGCAACTGAGTCATGGACTGATGTAAAGCTGTGAGCTGGGCAACAAAGGTATTCATCTGCTCTCCCAGTCTCCGCACGTCGGCACGCAGCGCTTCCACATCATTACCCAGTCCGTTTACGTCGCTGCGCAGTGTATTCGTATCAGTACGTAGTACATCTACGTCTTTTTGCAATCCACCCATTTGTATGGAAATCTCGGAACTCTCAGGCATTTTCTTGCTTGCTAGACTGAGCTCGTATTGTAGGAGCTTGAACGGGCAAGGACAACAAATTCAGATAAAGAGGCATTTTATGTTGCCAGAACCTACGAGTTTGCCTTTTCCCTCTCCACCCAGGTGAGTTCAAAGCAAAAGAGTAAATGTGAATAGTTTTGATGGAAGTCGATAGTATAGCATGTATCAATCATTCTGCAATTCAGTTTGTTGTAGTCTGGGGTTCTCTAGTCATAGATACCAATAGAGCACAGGTATCTTTAATAGTAAATTTCGTGATAGCAATTTGCAGCATTGAACCGTAGATACATGTGTAGTTGACTCTGGGACTATTTCCAAAGACTTCTTGTTCAAGCTTTATCAACAAGCCAACCAGGTCCTCTGTATTTCGAGGATTGCCGTTTGGGTGGACTACGCGCCGATCTCGCCAACCAATTGAAGCGGGGCTTGGCGCCCCGCTACTGGACCCCCACATTGTTGGTCGCAAAAGTTCAGCACACATTCACGGTAAGTCGAAGGCGAACACAACGGCCACCATGGCGTCGCACGAGCTTTTGGAGCAGCTTCCAGCGGGCTAGTATTTCCAAGTCCTCCGACAGTGAGTCCGCTAACGGGTACGTAGAGCTTCTTGTCATATGGCATACCTATCGCGTGCCTATAATAGTGTCCCTCTCCGCCCTCGTAGCAGTTGTGCGCCTTTCCGTATACCTTCGCAGCCGACGGGCCAAGGTTTCCGGGTCGCCTACCCCTTCTTCGCCCGTTGAGAAGAAGACTATCGAGCTGAAGCCCGAATGGCTTCCCGAGAATACAACCATCAATCCATCCGTGCTGAACCTCGACAATCATGCCGAGGACATCGTCGCCCCCGCGATACCGGTCGCTAAGGTGAAAAGGGGACCGAAAACTGTAAAGGGGAGAAAAATCTCAAAGAAATCTCTGGAAACAGGAGCGTTATTCGACCACAAAGTAGATAAGATCCAGCCCCTGGTCTTTTTCCAGTCGCTCTCCGGTACTACCGAGCGCTACGCTTCACAATTTACCAAGACGCTGATTGACTGGACGACGGGTTGTGACCAATCTTCGACCTTTCTCGAGCCCCAGGTGCACGACATCTCGTACATTGAGTACGATGATTTCTTCATCAGTCCCCCGAAGACGGAGGCGAATATCAAACACTTTTATGTTATTTTGCTGCCGTCGTATAATATCGATACCGTTCTCAGCAATTTCCTTGAGAATCTCCAGGAGACACACAATGATTTCAGGATAGACACCGCGCCCCTGAGTGGGCTACTTGGATACTCTGTGTTTGGATTTGGGGATAAAGAGGGATGGCCGACTGAAGAAGAGGGCTTTTGCAGCCAAGCGCGAGAGGTTGATAAATGGATGGCGCGGCTGACTGGCCGAAAAAGGGCGTACCCTCTTGGAATGGGAGATGTAAAGACCGATGCTGAATCAAGACTTGAAGAGTGGAGATTGGGTGTACAAGAAGCCCTGGTAGAAATTGCAGAGGGCCGCGGATTAGGAGAAGGTGTTCCCGGAAGCGGAGACCCCGCAGAAAGTGATGAAGAGGATCTAGACGATGCGGACGATACCGACAGTGAGAGCTCATCTCGAAAGATCATCAAAAAGAAGGGCACCAGAGTGGATGACGTTGAAGACCTGGGATCGATGGTCAAGGCCGATGACTCTTCCGGCGCTCCTATCCCCATCGACTTCACAAATTACAAATCCAAGCCGGCTTCGAAGCCAGTTTCCAAGCCAGTACAGGCTCCGAAAGAAATGGTTCCCACGACATCACCTACTTACGCATCTCTCACCAAGCAAGGCTATACAATCATTGGCTCGCATTCGGGTGTCAAAATCTGCCGCTGGACTAAGTCTGCTCTTCGAGGCCGTGGCTCATGCTACAAGTACTCATTCTACGGCATCCAGTCTCACCTGTGTATGGAAGCCACGCCCTCGCTCTCGTGCTCGAACAAGTGCGTCTTCTGCTGGCGCCATGGCACCAACCCCGTAGGGACAACCTGGCGCTGGGTTACCGACGCGCCCGACGTAATCTTCGATGGCATTACCACTGCCCACTACAAGAAGATCAAAATGATGAAGGGTGTCCCTGGCGTCCGCGCTGAGCGCTTCGCCGAAGCCATGCGTATCCGGCACTGCGCCCTCTCTCTCGTCGGCGAGCCAATCTTCTACCCCCACATTAACGAGCTCCTTAACATCATGCACTCACAGCGCATTTCCACCTTCCTCGTCTGCAACGCGCAGCACCCCGCCCAGCTCGCCTCCCTCGTCCCAGTCACTCAGCTCTACGTCTCCATCGACGCCTCGAACAAGGAATCCCTCCGCAAGATCGATCGCCCTCTCCACCGCGATTTCTGGGAGCGCTTCTGCGCCTGCCTCGACATTCTGCGGGCCCGCCGCTTCGAGCAGCGCACCGTCTTCCGCCTCACCCTCGTCAAGGGATTCAACATGGCCGAAGAAGTCCGCGGCTACGCCGACCTCGTCGAGCGCGCGCTCCCCGGCTTCGTCGAAGTAAAAGGCGTCACCTACTGTGGCACCAGCGCCGCCGGCTCCGCAGGCCTCACCATGCAAAACGTCCCCTTCTACGAGGAAGTCGCCGCCTTTGTCACCGAACTCGAAAAAGAGCTCCTCTCCCGCGGCCTCGACTATGGCATCGGCGCCGAGCATGCGCATTCTTGCTGCGTTCTGCTTGCGGATCGGAACCGCTTCATGCGCGATGGGAAATGGGCCACGCGCATCGATTTTGAGCGTTTCTTCGACTTGTGCGAGAGGAAGGTGGAAGGATCGCGGATGGAGCGCCAGGAGGATGGGTCGGATAAGGTGGTGGGGTGGCGGCCCGAGGATTATCTAGGGGATGATACGCCCGAGTGGGCGCTTTGGGGAAATGGCGGGTTTGATCCGCGGGATCAGCGGGTGTGGAGGAAGGGAAAGGGGCCTAAGAATGAGGGGGAGAAGGAGGGGAGCGTGAAGCTTGTTGAGATTTGAGAAGCAGAAAAGTGTTTAACACTGCATTGTTGTAGGCATTGCCAAATCATTCACGTTGAATAAACACCATACAGCATATCCAGACCGCACATGAAGTTTGAATTGAATGGTATGTTCATTTGATATCAAGCATGATACAGAAGAATCTTCATTACGCATAACAGATTGAAAGTGAAAGCTGGAAAAAGAAAACAATGGAAATGCATTTCGCCCCGAAATTTTAGACGCCGGCAAATGACCATCCACCCCCGAAAACGAATCGTCGAAGTGTCGTCAATGATATATGCAAACGGGGACTCGGCACTGTTGTCCGTCCCTCATGTCGTCCTAGACTCATGCTGTACAAGTTTACTCCTCCTCTTCTTCTTCTTCGCCAGTCTGCGCGAATGTTAGCTTCAAGGCCATCAATGCGCGATACTTGTGTGACTTACGTTGTCGTGGAAGTTGGTGCCGTGTGTCGTCTCGTGGATGTAGCCTGTGCGAATGACAAAGTCACCGAAGCGCTCACCCTCGTTCCTGTCCTTGGCGTAGTGCTTGATCATAGGCCTCAAGATCTCGAGGATCTCGTCTTCTTTGATGGAGCTGCGGTACAACTTGTTCAAGCGGTTGCCGTGGTAGCCTCCGCCGAGGTACATGTTGTAGGCGCCGTAGGCCTTTCCGACGAAAGCGATTTCGGCCAACCAAGGACGGGCACAGCCATTGGGGCAACCGGTCATACGCATGACGATAGAGTCTTGACGCAGACCGGCCTCTTCGATGGTGGACTCGAGCTTGCTGATCAGGACGGGGAGGTAACGCTCGGACTCGGCCATGGCAAGACCACAGGTGGGGAAAGCAACGCAGGCACTGCTGGACAGCCTGAGGGCAGAGAAGTTTGTGTTGTCGAGCTTGTACTTCTTGAGCAGCTCCTTCATGGCAGGGAGATCCTCATCGGCAACGTTGGACAGGATCAAGTGCTGGTTACCAGTCAACCTGAACTCGCCCTTGTGCACCTTGGCAACCTCAACGAGACCAGTCTTCATGGGGAATTCGGCAGTGTCCTCGATACGACCGTTCTCAATGAAGAACGTGAAGTGGTTGAGGCCGTGCTCATCCTTTTGCCAACCGAAGGTGTCGACGTTGCTCTCAAACTTGAAAGGCTTGGGCTCGTCGAACTTCTGACCCCACAGCTCCTCGACCTTGCCGCGGAACACGTCAACGCCCATATCATCAATGGTGTACTTCAGACGGGCGTGCTTCCTGTTCTTGCGGTCACCGTGATCGCGTTGAACAAGCATGATCTTCTCGCACACAATGTGAACATCCTTGGTAGCGACGTAGCCGAACATGCTACCTGTGCGGGGGTAGGTCTTCTTGTTGTTGTGAGTCACACCCATACCACCACCAGCAAGGACGTTGAAACCCTCAAGGTGGCCGTCGGCACCCTTGATAGCAATGAGACCAATATCGTGGGCGTAGACGTCGGTGTCGTTGTGCGGAGGAATGGCGATGGTGATCTTGAACTTTCGGGGGAGGTAAGTAGGGCCGTACAAAGGTTCGTGGTCAACGATGGCCTCTCCCGCAATCTTGCGCTTCTGCTTGGTCTCATCATCCTCAAGCCAGATCTCGTGATAGGCAGTGGTGGAGGGGAGGAGATGGTCGCTGATTTTCTGGGAGACACGGTGGACCTCGGCATGGTACTCAGAGTGCTGAGGGAGAGAGCTGCACATGACGTTACGGTTGACATCACCGCAAGCAGCGATGGTAGTCATCAGTGACTTGTTGATGGCTTGCATCGCAGGCTTAAGCTTGCCCTTGACAATACCGTGAAACTGGAAAGTCTGGCGCGTGGTGAGCTTCATCGTCTCGTTTCCGAGCTTGGTGCTGATCTCGTCCATCTGAAGCCACTGCTTGGCAGTTGCAACACCACTGGGAAGTCGGCATCGGATCATGAAAGAGTAAGCCGGCTCAAGACCCTGGGCCTTGCGCTCGTCACGGAGATCACGGTCATCCTGCATGTAGGTACCGTGGAACTTCGTCAGCTGCTGGTCGCTGGCCGAGATGGCACCTGTGGAGGGATCCTGGAGACCCTCTTCGATGGTACCACGAAGGAAGTTGGAGGCAGCCTTGATATCCTCGTTGGTAATCGGCGGGGGCTCGTCGGGAAGACCCTCGACGTTGTCAACGCCAAGAGCTTGCCACAGCTTGGGTTCCCACTCGGCATAAGCGGTTTGATACGCATCAGGGTCCTGGTCGTCACCTAGGCCGCAGTCGGTCATTGGCTTACCACCAAGGGTAAGGAGGCGAGCGTGAAGATCCTTGGCAGGCTTGTTGTAGTAGATCTTGTCTTCCTTGCGGGGCCAGTAATGGCTATCTCCAAGACCAAACACGGCAAAGTTGACAGTGGCGAGATCAAGGTCGGTAGAGTCCCTGACAGCGTCCCAGAATGCCCTGCCGTTCTGAGGGAATTCACCCTGACCAGCAACACTGCTCATAAGGACGACGTTTTGCTCGTTGGCGAAATCTTCCAGAGGGTAATCGTCCATGGCCATGTACATGGTCTTGAGACCACGAGCCTTACCACGGTTCGCCAGACGCTTCGCAAGGTTCTCGGCATTACCATTGTCAGAGGCAAACAAGATGGTAAGAGGGTCGCCAGCAAGACCCTCGAGGAGCTTGCTGTAGGCATCTTTGGCCTTCCTCTTCTGCAACTGCCTAACCTCAGTTCCGTAAGAAGAAGAAAGGTTGGCCGAAAACTCAGGGTGTCTCTTCATAACCTGAGACATGTAGTTGTCACGTTGCAAGAACTCCTCCAACTCCTTCTTGATCCTCTCGGAGTCCAACTGGAAGTTGGGCTCGCCCTTCTCGTCGCCACGAGGGTCCCAGCGGTACAGAGGCCAGTAGCCGAGGTCCACCGCCTTCTTGGTCTCTTGCAAAACGGCCAGAGGCGAGTCGGACTCTTTCTCGTACGGGAGGTAGGCAAGAACGACAGAGGGGCCATCGAATTTGTCGGCTTCAATCATAGCCTCCAAGACCTGGGTGTAGGAGCTGTACACGGCGACCGAGGCAACATAGGCGTTGCCAAAGTTCATGGCGTACAAACCGATATCTTTCTTTCGCCTGGCAGCATCGGCAGCTGCACGCTCGGAGTAGGGTTGCGAGTCGACAATGAGCATGTTGACGTTCTCACCAGAAGCGAGTACGTGGTGGACACCGGAGTTTCCGAGATCGTAGGCCCAGGCGTCTGATCCAATCAACCAGGGCGACTCTCGGAAGAAGAGCTTCTTAGACTCCAACAAGCGGGATGCGACGGGCGACCCATCGTTACTGAGGCGAGAGATGACTTCGGGGGCGAGCTCGTTGGCCTTGTCACCGTTCTCGGCATCAAGAGCCCACTTGGCAAGCCACGAAAGGGGAGCCTGGGTGATGAATTCGTTGCTCTTGGAAGCTGTGCGAGCCTCTTCGATGAAGCGCTGGCGGTGCTCCTTGCGAGCAATCAGAGATCCGAATCCATACTCGGGGCTGGACGAGATCTCGTTGGTAATGCCGGCATGCTTAGCGCCCAGCTGGTTGGCGACATGAAGCCTCTCACCGAATACCTGATCCAGTATTTTGGTGTAGGCATTCTCGAGACCCGGCTGCTCAAGCTTCGTCGCCTCCGCTTTTGGGCCCTCAAGGTTGCCAATCTGGAGATTCTGGACGGGGGTATCGCTAAGAAGGTTCTGGAATACACCACGCAGCGCCTGTCGTACGGTCTTGTCGTTGATGTAGCCAAGTTGGTAGCCGACGATTTGGGGAGAGTTTCCGCCGCTGGATTTGAGAGACATCAACAAGTCCAGGAGGAGAGGACCCCACTTGGTCGTCTTCCGGCGAACCTGCTCCAAGACTGCGACCTTCTTGATGGAGGGAGGTAGGAGCGGAGCGAGCGAGGCGCCGAGCCATGGGCGGTACATGCGGGCCGTGATGATACCTGCGTTAGCATAAGACTCAGATTGGTCGACGGAGTCGATCTCGTCGGCAAAAATGGCGGTATCGGCACCAAAGAGGAAGATGGCAGCTTCAGCTTTGGCGGGCCCAGTGTACTCGAAAGCATCGTAGGATCGGCCCGTCGCCTCCTTGATGGTGGTCCAAATCTGGGTGGCGAAACGATAGATGTCATCCGAAGAAACGGGCTTAGAGGCCAATGACTCTACGGTTGTAGCGGAGGAAAGGGATGCACCGCTGGTGCTGGACTCGCGCTGCGACGATCCTGAGGACGACTCGGCACGGGTGCTGTTCCTTTCGGAAACTGGCAGTGACTGTCCATTGTCAAGAGAAGACAATGTTCTGCCGGAGTTGGCGTTGTTGGCGTTGTTGGCCTGGCTTCGAGCAATAGTCAATGTCGCCGCCCTTCCGTCATCGGCATACAATGTGCCCTCCTCAGACTTGGTACCCTGGAAAGCCGCAGCGGCATCCAAATCAATGACGCTGCGGACAAGGTCCTGGTTTTCTTGTGGGATCTCCTTGTCGAAGGAAATGGCGCTGGAATCGAAGAAATGGATGACACCCTTACCGGACTGAATAGCCAGGGCATGGGCGGTCAGAGCAATGTCTTGCGACTGCTGCAGGGTCTCAGACTGAAAGAATGTGAAGCCCGACTGCCTAATGGATGTGATGTCGGAGAAGTCGGGGAAGCCAGCGGGCTGAACCGATACGTGCAGGACGACCGGGTACTGGGCGAGCTTGTACAGGTGCGGTATCGACTTTACGAGGATGGAGGAGTTGGTGGTAACGGAGGTGAGCTTCCCCGCGCGAATGGGCTGGAACACAGAGAGGAGCGGGTCCGCATTCTGGCGCACAGTGACCACCTGGGTGCAACGCCGTCAGGATGAAATCAAAAATGGGGGCCAATGACTGTTTCTCACCTCTGGGAGCTCCTTTGCGACAATGCTAGGCGCCTTGGTCTGCTGCTGAGAGCGCAGGAACGGCGAGAATTCGGAGTCTTCCGCAAGAGTGGGCTGGACGGACACAACCACGTCGCTCGCGAGGTATGCAATCCGTGCAACTGTGGAGTGTCAGCGCATCGTGGTGTGAGGCGGGATTGTGGGTTTGCGGTCGAGTTGGGACAGGAGCAAGAGGTGGCGGAGGGGCACACGAGCAGGGCGGGGACATACCAGCCTCTCCAGCAGTCGAAATGGAGCCCATGGCTGCAGACAAATCCGTCGCAGGACGGTTCGAGGATGTCGGATTGTCAATGGGCAGAGACAGATGGTCAAGTAGTTGCGCGCGTCGGCATGTAAAATAAAACCATCGGCAGCGGCAACTGACAATTTCTTTCAGGGTGTGATCATGGCAGCCAAAGGGCTGTCCAATAGACGAGGGGTGAAATGACGTGCTGGCTCGGCCAGAAGTCCGCTCCCCAATGCGAGCCCGCCGTTTAGTCATTGCCCTCTGGCGCACTGTGGGGGCGCACGCTCAACGTTGACCATGGGATTCGCCATGGCGAGAGAACCGAGAGATCCCCGGTGCCGCTGTATCTATCCACTTGCCGCTCGCCATGCCTACTCGGTGATGCCTCTGATGTATTCGAGGGCGCGGTGATGCCATTGTACACAGTCCTTACAGGCCGGCCCCGTCTCCCCCCAAATGTCGCGCCTGAAAATCGGCACCGCCCAGAATCACGACATCCGGGCTGTCGGGCCCGACGCCCCGAGCGATATTCGGCGCGATAGGCCTGGCCGGATGCGGTTTGGCGCTGCATGCGGGCGGGCGGTAGTGGAGGTCTTGGGGACGACGAGGAACGGGGTCAGGGTCGAAAGCCACCTGGCCGGCAGTACCCAGCGCCTCGAGCTGCCTGTCCACTTGGAAGAGGAAGAAGAAGAGGAGGGAGGAGGAGGGGTAAAGGCCAAAAAGCAAGACAGTCCCTCCCGCCGTCCAGCTGCACGCCGTATCGTATCTGTTCTCCGCCGCCGGCTCTGCAGGTGGTGTCGGATGGGGCAAGTCACATGGCGACGGCCTCGGCTATGGTGCCTTATCGATAAAGCACCGCCCGCGGCAGCCCTGCGTCTGCGTGGCCTCGTCTCGATCAGTCATGACAGGTAGTCTCGACTCGAATACACCGCCGCAGTAGCCACCAGCCGCCGACACCGCAATCCCTTCCTGCACGGCATCTTATTGCTTCTCATGTCGACGCGGCTGCTCGTCCGCAATGACCCAAGGAGCCTTGCCCGCGCGCGATACTGAGCCCCTCAACCGCCCCGCCTCGCCCCTCGTTTCCGACATTCCGCTGCCCTTTCCGGACCTATGCGCAAAGATCCACGCCCGCGTCACCGCCTTCTTGGAAGAGCCCGATGTGTCTGATCGGGCAAAGGGCGTCCAGCAGCAGACGCGCATCTCGCTGGACATCATCAAGAAGGCTTTGGACCAGTACAGGTACTGCCACCGATGTGTTTGTGCCCCTGGATGCTGACGCTGTCATCTCAAGTTTGCCCGAACTCTCCCTGGCCTACAATGGCGGCAAAGACTGTCTTGTGCTCTTGATCCTCTACCTTTGCGCCCTTCACGAGAAAGGCCTTGCCAGCCCCGAGCCCGGCGCTCACATCGAAACCGCCATCCAGTGCGTCTATATCCAGGATGAGCACCCGTTCCCGGAGGTCGAGGCTTTCGTAGAGTCGAGCGTCAAGATATACTCGCTTTCTTTGCTGGAATATGCGAAGCCCATGAAACTGGCCTTCACCCGCTACCTTCGCGACACCCCCTCGGTAAAGGCCATATTGGTGGGGACGCGCCGAACGGATCCGCACGGCGAGCACCTCGCCCATTTCGATCCCACAGATTCTGGCTGGCCCAAGTTCATGCGCATACATCCCGTGATAGACTGGCATTATGTAGACATTTGGACGGTGTGTACAGCCTGACAATCTTGAGTACCGCGTGCTGACTTTTGCAGTTCATTCGTCATCTTAAGATACCCTATTGCAATCTGTACGACCAGGGATATACCTCCCTAGGCGGCACCACCGATACCCATCCTAATCCCGTCCTGGCACGCCAGTCCTCCACCGGTCAAGCCGACGCCTCGCCAAACGGTACCTCCAACGGCTCTGGCACACCCAAGTTTAGGCCTGCGTACGAGTTAGTCGATGATTACAAGGAACGACTAGGCAGAGACAGATAGAAAACTTCTTTCATACTGTATAACGCGTAAACGAACGCACATGTGTGAGGTCATTCACCTTGCGTACTTGGCGAACGAGGAGTTTGGCTTGGCTGCTCTAGTGAAAATAGAGGACATAGATATATCACTCGAATGCTGCATTGTTCGCAGTCATTTATCCAATCGCTTAGCCATGACGCATACCATCATTTCATACTGACAGGGCTGGGCTCACATTGACCGGTCTGACGTTGACCGGTCTGGAAGGGCGACGGATCCAGCCTCTTGGGGTGGGCAGTTGGATCTTCAGCTTACACCATCCCCGCTTTCTCAATTACTACTGCAACAACTCTCGCTCGAACGCGGACCTTTCGCTTCGAACCCCAAAGTCACAATGAAGCCGCTACCAAAGTTAGTCAGTGATACGAAATTGGAAACCCATTTTGAAGGCGAAGGTATCACGTCGCACCTGTATCGCAATCCAGACCCCACTTCTCGTCACCAGGTCATACACACGCAAGTAAAATGGAAGCGACAAGAATTCATTGGCCAAGGTGGCTTTGCCACTGTCTGGAGAGAGACGCGGGTGGGCGAAGACTCTGTACGCGCGGTAAAGCAGTTCCATGTCGAGGCTCGGGAATGCATTCGTGAACTGCTAGCGATGGCTGTATTCTCGAAACCCAAGGTATGATGTAATTGCCTCCTTACTGTTTATTGCTCACATGTACACAGTATAATCGGTACTTTGTTCAATCGCTGGGGTGGTATGAAGACACAAGCCGCCATCTTCACATCGCAATGGAGTATCTCCCTCGTGGAGACATGCGTCAGTACCTATCTAAGTCACCATCTCTACCAGAAACAGAGGTGCAACAGGTTATTTGTCAGGTTCTTGAAGGTCTGTCGCTCATGCACGACCACAAATTCGCTCATCGAGACCTCAAGTCCGGCGTATGTTTATTGGCACGTCTTAAACATCTCCGCTTCTTAATATTAATGGCAATAGAACATCTTAATCTGTTCTTCCCCACCAGAGCCCTGGTGGGTAAAGATAGCAGATTTTGGCTTAACGAAACGAGCTGAAGAAACTACCGCAGGTCCTTCAGCGCCAATGGGGACATCTGGATACATGGCGCCCGAATTACTCGATTTTTTGCCAGGTGCTGATAAGAGTTCAAACAAGGTCGCGTTCCCCGCAGACATGTGGGCGTTGGGGGAGATCACATTTCGGATGCTTGCGGGAAAACCCGTTTTTGACGGGCTATTCCCCTTAATGAGATATTCCGAAGGAGCTATGCCATTTCCAGACCAGCCCTTGAATGAAGTGAATGCAAGTCCAGCATCCATTACATTCATCAAGTCATTGATGGATGCAGTCCCTGGCGAGCGAGCTACGGCTAAACAGGCATCGCTCAGCGAATGGAGCCTCTCGCTGTCAGCGCAAGACATGGATCTGCGGTCGCTTATTGCTACAAAAGGCATGTTGCCAACAGAAAACTTTCTCAGACCGAGCTTTCACGATCACAGCATTGGAGAGCAAGTCGACTTGTCTAGACTTAATCCTCCTCTCCCGAGAACAAGTCGGCGACCCCCCCTATCAAGAACAGGTCAGCGGCCATCTCCTCCTACAACAGACAGGCAACAATCGGAAGCAGCTCCATATCAAAAACCTAGTGGAACATTAGGACATTCAAAAAGTCGGCCAATACAAACTGAGGAAAGAGTGGCAGCGCAAGGCGATACAAGTGCTCTTCCCTTTGTGAAGCAGCCCGAAGCCCTCTCGAAAGACCCGAAGGTCTCAGACGGAACACTGTCTCTGGGAAAAGGTAATGCTTTTGTCCTATAGAGATCATATGACATCTAACAGAAATTAGAGAACATACCTCCGCCCAAAGTCCATACCACCAGGAAAGAGGGTTCCAAAAGTCCTCCCGTTGACAGATTTATCGACCCTGGATCAAAGACCCAAGAACTAGGCCAGGGAATTATTCATCATCTTAAAATTGGTGAATGCTTTCATATTGATTCTAAAGCCCCCTTTGGGTATCTGTACGCGGTGTCAGCCGATGGTCGCTCAATCGCAACGGCAAATCCTGACGCGGGCTACTTCACCATCACGACGCAAAACCAAGAGAAGAAAAAGATTCGTGTACATTCAGATAACAGAAACGCGCCGAAAATCTACGCAATACGATGGTCCCCGTGTCGTGATATAGTTGCCGTGAATGTGAGAGAAGGTGGTGGCACCTTGACGCGACCGAAGAAACATGTTCGATTTTACAACATCAGTGGCAAGTTCCTCTGGAGCACTCAAGCCATTAAGGATGGAGACTACCAGATTGTATCTCTTTCCCATCATGGTGGTTACGTCCTCACCTATGATGAAACATCCAAGAGCGTTCGCTGTTATCGCATTTCTGGCGGTCAATGCAGGTTCAGCTTCCCTCTCCGCTCCAAAGTTGGCAAAATCTCCTTCGATGGGAAAAATTTGACACTTTTCTTGAAGGAATCGTTTGTTATGAAGACGTTCCCTGTTCGCGGGTGGAAGGTGCTTACCCGTCCATCTTGCGTAACACAACTCAAGCACAGTAAACCGTCGTTGAAATGGGCCCCTTATCTACGTAAATGGGCCCCTAGCCTGGGAATCGTCGTTGAATTCGACAACATAACATCAGCCATCGTGCGAGACACGGAAAATAACGGGTTTTTGCTGCAAGTACCAACATCCGGATGTATGCATGCATTCTCACGGGATGAGAAGCTCCTAGCTGTCGTATATAACTCGCAAGAATGGGGTCACCATCCTCTGGTCAAAGTTTGGGATATCAGAGAAGGAGTACCAATCCCGAGATCGCCTGGGCAAGACTTAACAAATGATCACCAGTGGCGATTGCTGGGGAGCGGCAATATAAAACGTTTACAATTTCTAGATGACGGAACGCTCGTGGTATTCGGAAACGTATCCGAAAATGGGCAGACATTACTTCAGGCTGAATCTTTAGGGCGGTATAACGTGTAACCTAAGTTGCTAGTTTCTTTCTTAAGATGGCTGATTTTGTAGCTGGGTAGTTTGATCTCCATTAATTAATCCAGAGCATGAGAAAGTTCAGCCCTCTACACAATCTTCATTTCTGCGCTAATTGTCTGTAGAAATCTGACGATTCTTCCTTCTCACAACTGGGTTCGCTGCCCCCCTCTTTGCCGCAGATCCGCCTTATACTTCAGGTCCGCCGCACAGCCTTGCAAGCTTGGAAATTAGTGACGTGTCTCGAATTTTGATCGAATCAGCGGGCGTGTTTGCATCGCCACTTTGGGGGCTGAATGATGCCAAGAGTCAGCTTCGTTTTGTGCCCCGCTTCGATGAGCTGGAGTCGGCCACTTCACTTCGCAACTTCTTTGCTAACACCTGTAATCTTTCGATGAAAATGTTTACTTAAATTGCTCCGAGAATTTCTTGAAGAGCGATATCGTGAAGTGCGCAACATGTCTAGCGTGCGCGTTGCACACTTCCCTCTAAAAGAGAGAAAAAGTCAGCCCAAAGAGACGTCGCTTGCTAGGCTAAATAAACACCAATATGAAGATGTCGAGCAAACTAGAGATATTTTCGAAGATTACAGAGCCCCTGAAGGAGATTGGGACCGTCTCCGTAGTTCTTCCCCTATATTGCGGAAGCGCGGAAGGAACGTAGCGCCCCAACCCGGGACCCAAGGCTACAGCAACAACTTCGATGGACCTGTCTCTGGGGTTCTTCCGGACCACGCCGCAGAGTTTGATACCAATTCATTTACAACGGCTACTCCTGTGGAGGATGAAGAAAAGCAAAAAGAGCACAGTGTGGGTTTCATGCGAGACCCTGTCACGGTAGTCTCAAGGCCTCTCAATACCAATGAAGCCTGGGCAATGCACGACTTTGAGATGCATGCAAGAAAATGTGTATATTGTAACGATCCATATGAGGTTTTCAAATCTCAGAGCAGACTTTGTGATACAGGTCATGGATTCGCGAAGGATGCTGCAAAATTGCTCTATAATAAGAGTGATGGAAACACTTACAGCACACTTTTGGAGCGTTCTAAAACAGTTCACGTTGAGATACCTGCAGGATATGCACAGATCCGCGGACTTTTCAAGGCAATTGAGAAAAGTACCCGGTCACGGAGGGTTCCGTTTGTCTCATGGGAAGAAATATCCTATGTTGCTGCTCAGCCGTCATCTCAGCCTTCTGGAAAGGACCGAACAGGATCGTCAACAAAGCCAATAAAGACCCAAGAACAACCACTACAAAATGAGTATCTAGAACATATGCACCATATGTTTCCTGAGAACAGGAAAGAGTATGAGAGGGGAGATGGAAGCTTGCAGCATAAAATGAGTGGTACCGTACCTACTGCTGTTCACGAGAACATCGTACAATCTTCAAGCGTGAACTCATTTATAGAGGTGGGAGACGAAACAAGGACTACCGCTGGATATAAAGACGCTGAAACCGACAACTCCATAGACCCTGTTAACACAGGGATTCCGACAGACGACTTACTAGAGTTCTTACCACATATTGATTGGTCATCTGAACCTTCCATTTCAGATCCAGCAGTTCCTACTGAACCAATAATCAACGATGTCATTACCCAGGATGATAAATCGGATTCGTCAAGACCTCACTCCATTGCAATATCTGATAGCTTATCTATATTTTCAGTGGCGTCATTAGCATCGTCTGCATCAGATCTTTCGAAAGCTAGTGGGTACTCCGCGCTAGAGATAGCGAGTGCAACGCGGGAACTATTGGTTTTAATCCAAGGAGACGAAATTCTAGGGCCGCTCTGTGCTACTGCGATTCAGGAGAAAATCGGCCCCCAAAGATTTTCCAGGAACTTCCGTCGCCTGCTCAAACTATACGCCAAAAACCTACAGGAGGAAGCTCATGACCGGTTGGAATATTTGGCTGCTAGACTAGTGGCAATAAAAGCACAATACCTTGCTACAGCCATTATCGAAAAGCACCTTAATGGTATGCTTGCGCCAGATCTGGAACCGTTTGAGAACAGAGATACATGCAATGAAAGCGAAACATCCGAAGATAAGGAGCAAGACGAAGTAGATGGAGATGGCGAAAATTTTCAGAATTTCATAGTCCCTCGCAAATTTCTGATTGAAAGCAACGCTCTCGAGTTACTTCGGTCTCAACTCAAACATTTCATCAGTTCTTCCAAGAAAACAGATGAACAAGAACCAGAACAAGATGAGCAAGTATTTGATTTCCAACAGGAAGATTCTCCACAAAAAGGAGATTTGCAGGAAATCTATACCAACAAGAATACGGAAGTCTATTTGCAAAACGCCTGTTCTCAACCTGAGAGTGAAGGCTTTGCAAATATTGGAGAACGGAGTGAGGAATTGCTTTCCTCTGTCAGCAAATTGCAGATGCTTGCAAAATCAGTAATAAGAAGGTACAGCGAGGCTGCTGCGGTTGCAAGCTTCTCACGAAAGCTGTTTGAGCTTGAACCAGTGTCGAAGATCCATCAAACTACCCTGATGAATCTTGGAGAATCAGCTTTTGTTTCGAGCTACAACAGTATTCTTGGGTCGTTCTACAGAAACTTACTCAATCAATGTGAAGTTTCAAGCATTTGTCGGGTACTCCTAAAAAGCTCAAACAGAACAAGCATCGCCCATGGAATCATTCGCTCCGTTGAAGACGCAGAATCGGCTTGCCATAGAGTTCAACTCGGGAAAATGCCTGTGATTGAAGAGAGTGGAAACAATACATTTCTCAGCAATTGGCTGAAGGACCAGCAAGAGCATGATCAGGTCAGTATTAAATCTTCCGGTGATAAGTAGACCAATCATATAAACTCTCTGACTCCTATACAGGAAAACACAATCTACCATACCCCCAGAAGCGATATTCTGGATGCTGCGGCAGAGAAAGTTCTTTCTCAGAGTACAGAATCAACCCAAATCCTAATTCGAGAGCTCAAACTTCTTACGTTGAGTGAGCAAATTCGAAACGTTGTTAGGATAGCTCCAAAAGAGTCCATCAAAGTATCTTCAGGGGATGTCACGTCGTTTTCGAATAGCCTGAAATGCTTTATAGAGGAATCCACTCAACAAGAATGGGATTGGTGGCCTTTAGCTCCACCTGTGCACATCACTCGCCAGAATCAATATAGAATTGAATGGAAAGTAAGTGGAAACTGATTAAATTTCTGACTACATCGTTGAAAATCATAGTTTTGTGGCAGGGTTATGCACAGTAATATTGCCAAACCTCAGGCATTGATGATCCAGGAACTTTTAGCCTCGCTACCGGATCACTCTCTCCAGTGTGGCTGTTGTTTACCAAGGCAATGTATCAGTTGGAAAGCGCGAATTGAATTGGTGGCTAGCTCATTATGCCATATGTTCGCCAAAAGCATGACCGGTCCATCCACACCAATACAGCAATCAAAGGCCGGGATGAGATATACTCCTCATGGGCCACCTTCATCAATGAGCTCTTCATCACTTAATTCTCAGAGTTCTGGTCAGAGCACATCCAATACACCAGGGCCTGGAAGTAGCGATACATCAATGCAAGTCCATGTACAGGGTGATAGTGCAACCCAAGTTGCTTCGACAAATGATGCGGACCGAATAATTTTTGGCGTTCAGGGCCATCGCTGGTCTGTCGAAATTGAACAAATCAAAGTTCCAGACCTTTCGGGTGACCCTGCGTTCTTCCGAGAGTTGAAGCTTCGCTACAAAAAACACCGAAACTGGTTCAAACGTCTTTTTTCACCATTCCGCTTCCGCCACTGTCGATTTTTCAAAGTACGTTACAACATCCAATAATTGGAGACAGTTGAACTAATAATCTAGTTCGAGAAATTTGACGCAAACCGCATTGTCTCGCAGGGTGATGGACTCCCTGATGACCATGGGTTCGATTGTGACTACGAATACGATCCACGCCCTGGAAAGAACCCACTCATTGACCCAAAAACTTTCGCCATATGCTTAAGCGCATGCAACGCTGATTGCAAATGGCCAATGTTCAATCCCTGGCATGACTGTATCAGCCTTCCCTGTCGATTTAACAAACTCAAGTGCATTCCTAAAAAGAAGGGCGGTTTTGATGTTGTTTCAGATGACATCGGGGCCACTGTGTGGGGATTGGAGGCAGACTACGCTATGTCATTCGCCTTTTTAGCGGTTTATCATCTCATACCCATCATAGCGGCTACTGCATTTTGGATTTATTGGCTGCGTACACGTACTGATGATTGGCAGAATGCTGCCGTTCCTATCTTGACAGTACTAGCACTGTTTGCAGCGTTCTGGATGCCATTTGGGAAAAGGCTTGGTGTGAGTTGAGATATCTAGTGATGTTCTCCGTGATAGCACTTTGGGTAAGAAGTGATTTAATATACAAGAAAGTAGGAAAAACGAATAATTATGCTTTTTGTGTAGATAAATCATTACAAACTGTCAGTGAATAGTCATTAAATGGTATCGAAGATGATGAATTACGAAAATTGAATCGAATGATAGTCATTTTAGAACGGACAAGAAGATTACGTAGTGATTGTTCCGCAGTGTAGGGTTTCACAGTTTCACAGGCATGACTCTAAGGGAAAGAAAATCCGAGCGTTACCTTGAACAAACTCCTGCCTGACCCGAAAAGACCTTCCAATGTTTCCAAGGTGAAAGAGCCCCGGTCTAATTTCATTAGCCTCACCTCATACGCAGATGCTAGTACCAGGTTTCGACTGCAGCACAACATTCAACTACCACAATACACAAGGTATTGAGGCCTAGCATGCATTTAGCTAGCACAGTTCTCTGTCTGGCGTCCTTTTGGATGCTAAGCTCATCTGAGCGCAACTTTGATGCACTGGAAGTAGACATGGGGTTGCACAGCAAAGCTCATGTCAAGAAACAGGCAGGGGGGCAGCCGGCTTTGGCAGAAGACGAGTGGCGCGATACAGTCAATGCAGGTTGCAATCTGCTTGGAGCTTCAGAGTCAAAAGATGAGCTAGCTGTAACCTTTTTTTCCGGCAAGGTTGGCACGATTCAAAGCCCGTACGTAAATCATCCAGGTAAGCTCATACACATACCCGATCAAGAGGAGATCATAACCGCAGACAGCGGATCTTAAAGGCTGGGGCTATAGCTACGATCCAACCATCTTGGAAGACCTTGAGGCAGGTGCTGGCCCGGACCTTTATGCGATGTACCTTGCGTACCATATAGATAATCGCCGGGCACGAGATCAAGGAGGCCCTGTTGTTGCTTCAGGATGGCGGCACAATACCCGCACCTGGCATGGCGATGAAGAATACAGGGTACCATAGAAATCAATCACAGCTTACATGAAAATTCTGACCAAAAATTACTAGCCAACACACGCATTCTTCGGCAGCATCTTCAACGTCGACGATGGCCTAATCGTTGGTTGGCAGAAGTTTGGCCCCAAATATATGGGCGCGCGCCAGAACCCACCTATCACTAAGCTCCCCAAACTCCGCAGCTGGTCTGATGTAGTATTTCTAGACTGGATTAACATTGCCACGAAGCGCAATAAGGACATATCAAACCTTCGCTACATCGTCTCGGCCGACATCACCAACACAGAGACCTGGCGAATTCTACAGCGCGTCCTCGGCGTTGACAACGTAAAAGCGAATTGTCCCAACTACAAGTGGATCGCACGCAAAGAGTACGGTATGGACACAGATTTTGGCAAGGCTCTGCTCGCATCGCCTAATGGGCGCGGCGCAGCGCTCCTGCTCATTCAGCACAAGAATTACTTTGGGAAGAGGACGACTATCGAAAAGGTCACGTTCTGGTGTGGTTTCGTGGATAGCTGGGAGATATATCTCATGTTTCACACAAAGAAGCAGCCGGATGAGGATGTGGAGATGAAGGACCCAGACGATCACAATATGAAGCGAGATGGACATCACGTGATGCATTGGCGGACTTTGGGTCAGGACCAAGGTGTCGCTTTTGCCACTGGACCAAGGTCTTAATTCCATACCTGTCTTAGCAACTCTTTCCTATCAGAGTTTTAAATACATTCATGCGGATAGACTAGCTACACACAAATCCTTCTGGCTCGTTAACGTTACTGCACCTCACCCTGCTTGTCGGTGTACCTCCAGTGTCATCCGCAACGTTCAAAAAGTCAATCCCTTCCATCTTTAGCCCATCACATCCACCATGGCTTCTGCTACACTGAAGACGCGCGACATATTGCGTCTTCGCAGTACCTCGGATATTCTTCCAGGATATGTTTGAGATATCGAATGTAGAGGTACTGCAATTCGCCAAGCCAACATTGCTGTAGCATTGGTTTATAACGATCGGAGACTCATCGCTGGCATCGTAGATAGTAATATTCTCATAGGAGACGTTTCGAGCATCTAAAAGCACCAACAGTCAGTAAGTGGAGAATGGAGCTGGGGACATGTGCCTCACATCCTCGCCCGCCACCACCACCGTTCGGTGGCCACTGGTTTTGCTCGCCCGTCCAGGTCTTGATACGCGTCGCAAACTTGCTGCCGTACATCGTGATGTTGCGCGCGACGATGTTTTCAGCAATTTCGAATCGATCGTAATACTGGCCAATGCTGCCTATAGCGACACCATGCCCACGGTAAAATATAGCATCTTCGATGAGGATGTTGGTCGAGTTCGCCTTCATGGCGATGCAGTCATCTCCGTTATCAACCTCCCAGCGACGAAAGACGATAGAGTCCGAGAACAAGGTATTCGCACCGTCGGTGTTGCGTGCTGGCTGCGATGAATGCGAGGTCGAGTTGATGTAGATATCCTCGAGAAGTACGCGCTTGGAAGATACTATAGTCACGGTCCACATCTGAGGTTGCACCCAGCGTAACCCGTGAATGTAGGAGTCCTGAGCCGTGATTACGATAGCGTGAGGTCGTCGGGGGTAGTTGCTCTGGCCTTTGACGAAATCATACCACACCTGGCCATTGCCATCGAATGTCCCGTGGCCAAACCCCTCTACATAGAGTCGCTTGCCGCCGAGAATGAACGCTGTTGTTTGGTTCTGGAAAGCTGCAGGTGGATAGCTCTCCTGGTCTTTACCAGGTCCAATGGGCAGTGAGTTCGCCAGCCAGTATTGAATGTCGGTGCTCCAGAGCAATGTGCCATGGATCTCAATATTCACATTTTCCAAGTCAGTGACTTTCATCACCGTGCCGATGTGGTAGGTTGTGTTTTGGAAAACGATCAATGCGTTTGTGCGACATTTCTCAAAGGCAGCAAGTATGGCTGGGGAGTCGTCTTCGCCATTGTTACTGGCTGGAACGATGCAACGGCGAGCGGGGGTTTGCTTCCTGAGAGATACCGCAAGCGAACTGTCGTCAAACTCGGCGGAAGCGATACCGAAGCATGAAAGGATCACGAAAAAGATTAGACCCGTTATTTTGAACAACATGATGAGCATGAGTTGAGTGAAAATAGAAACGAATTCGAATTTTATTGAATTCATTATGGATTTGGCTGAGTTGATTTATAGTCACCATTTTGATCTCTGAAGCTATGGGAAACACGTGCTCGGAAACATGGATGGCGGGCGAACGCACGTCGGCGACTGCTCCATAAACACCAAGTTGCGCCCAGACCAAGGAGATGTACGCCCAAACTTTAATTCTCTCTCTTTCGGGTCTAGTCCGATTGTACACATGGAATGCAGTATGTGAAACGATGAGCCTCTCTCCGCTACCCCGTAGACCTCGCGAGATCAGTAAGCGACCCACCAATGACATTAAGCCCGCTCTACTACATTCCGCCACTGAGAAAAAGGAGTATCAATACGAAAAGCTCCTTCGTAGTCCCCTCGGGGTATTCCCCGCAAGGCCAAGAGTGTAACTATATGGGAGGTGCAAACCCCACGGCGATCGGGCCACTAGAGAGGTAAGTCTCAAAGACCGCCAAAGGCCGACGATGACTTCCAAGATGTGAAAACGAGCCCCCTAGAGATTTAGACTACCTAGAATATTAGTATGGCTAAGAGATTGTTCATGTGATACCAAATGACGTTGGGCAAATTTTGCTTCGGGTTAATTCATCGCGCAGAGCGCCATTTCAGTGAAGCTAGCCCCGATTCAGCAAATCCTGGGGAAGGATGACTACACGATGTGAAGTTGTGAACTTTGCTCAATGGTCCAACTTTTATGGTATAAAGCTTGCTCAAATATTGAATAGAAATCATCTCCAATTGCCTGCAGTGGTTTGATCTCGCTTTTCATCATGCAGTACACTCTATCCACACTTTGTCTTTTTACCGTACTCGCTCGAGCCGCCTACATCGTTCCAGGTGCCCATTGGAAGGATACAAATGGTAACTTGGTCAATGCACATGCCGGTGGAATCAACTATGATGAAGAAACGAAAACATTTTGGTTGTTTGGGGAGTACAAAGTTGAGGGTCACACCGAGGGGGGTGGCATACGAGTGTACAGCTCCAAAAACCTTGCGAAGTGGGAAGACCACGGTCTTGCTCTAGGTTTGTCGATGTGGTAATTTTATTGCTGGAGCTAATTTTCTCCGTCGGGAAGCACCGATCGAGGGCCATCCCCGTATCGATCCCTCAATGGTGATTCAGCGACCGAAGGTCGCCTATGCTGAGAGTACTGGGAAGTACAATGTGAGAAACCCCAACAGCATGACTTCAATTCCCTAATAATTAATAAAAAAAATCATGGTAGATGTGGTGGCATGCTGATGCACCCAATCGTGCATACAACTGGCTGCTACAAGGGCATGCCGTGGCCGACAACTATTCCGGCCCTTACACCTATGTTGATGCCTACTTGCCTTTGGGAAACTGGTCCCAAGACTTTGGCATGTTCACTGACCCTGACACGAAGCGCTCATATGCGATGTACTCCAATGGCGACAGTCGCGAGGGCCGAGATGTTTATTTGACCTCTTACAACGAGGATGTTACACACCTGGATCAAGTGGTATACCGCTGGCATAAGTCGGATCTCGAAGCTCCTAGTATCGTGAAGACAGATGTTGGGTACTTTGCAATCATGAGTCACAAAACAGGCTATCGCCCCAACAGTACGCATTTATCCACCCCAAGGTAGTACGGAACTGACTTGAGACAGACGTTGTGGCTTATCATGCCGACAAACTTGGAGGCCCATGGTCCCAGCCCTGGATCATCAACCCGCTCAACACGCGAGGGTTGAATTCGCAATCCGGAAACACACTGACGATCCGGGGGTCAAAACAGACCACCCATTTGTACCTGGGCGATCGAGTAAGTCTTCGATGAGCAGTCTGTATCCACGGGCTGAACTAAAACCTGTCTAGTGGGACCTGAACGCAAATTGGGAGGCAACGTATGTCTGGCTTCCCCTCATCGTCGATTGTAAAAAGAAATCACTGAATATTGAATGGATCGATGTTTATGATCTCAATGTGTAAGTTTCTGCTGATTGGATGTCGGATCTATCGCTGACTACATTTCAGAGAAACCGGCGAGTGGACTGAGGTCGAAGGTCAAACCTACTACAGTGCTGATGCGACACTTCGGGGCAACGCTTTTCACCAAGAAGCGGTACGTGCGACACATGGCTCTTTTTCATCTGACTGACTCATTACGCAGCCATTTGCCAGTAGAGGTACGATTGCCACAGGCATCGATGGGAACGACAGCACCATCACATTCGCGGTAGACGGGCAAGGTGGTGAGCAATGGGTATCGTTCTATTACCAGAGCAAGTCTCCCGAAAATCTTGCATGATCTATTAGCAAATTCTAACATACCCCAGATACTGATGATATGGGTTTCGGGGATGCCCCATACGGGCAGCCAGATCGGATCGGCGGCATTTGGATCCTCCGTCGCTATGGCTGGGTCGAGGTCAACAATGACCCCGCGACCCGACAGAAGCTTTCTATGAAAGACACCCACAAGGGTATAATCATGGCTTCACCGCTGGCATTGAATCTCACTCTTGGTCGGAACAACATCACACTCGGAGGACTGTCGAACGGCAATGGAACCAAGGCAGCTGATGTTGACAAGATCATCGTGTATCCGCTAGAAAATCCCCTATAGACAGTTTGGAATTCAATTCGAGAGGAGTTTTGAGGTCGATTTTATCATGAATGACAACATCTGTTTCATTTCCCTTCTGCTTTAAAGTGTTTGGCGCAAAGAATCGGGCCCCCCATTCATGGAACGTCGGGATATGTGTGGCCAAGAGACATCGGCCTCAAGGCGCTAATAACTCACTTGGTCGAGCAGCCTAGAATAAACTTTTGCACTACAGGGCTACCATAACACTACAATCAGAGTTAGAGATTGAGGACCGAGATATTTTCACCGCTATCGCGGATCAAACCATGAGGGGGAAATACCTATCTACGCCCCTCGTTAAAATTGAATACTTTCGCTTCCCGGTATACACCGAGGCGAGGCGCAGAATATTCTCCCTTCGCAAATCATGAAATCCACCTTCCTGAAATCCCAAGAGAAGTGCCATTGCATGAGATTTGAACGCACGCATGATCTGCGGCTACACTCACAGCCTGCGAATACACAGGGCAATGGGCAGATTCCTAATCGCTTGCACTGCCCTTGTGCACCCAGAAGTTGGTCATCTCCTTCTCGAGCTTGTCCAGACCCAAGCGCGTAATATCCCATGAGCAGGATCCATTCTCGACATGGAGTGCTAGCGAGCTGAGATGGCCGAACATTTTACCACAGTCCTTAGCGCGGCAAATAAATGGCGGGATCACACCATCCTTCATCCACTCAGTCACCTTCTTAGGGTCGACGCGACCGCTACGCAATTGTACATGGATATCGATGTCCATGTATAATGGTGAGTACCACCACTGGCCGAGAACGCGGGTCAAGAGCGAGGGCTCGAGCATCTTGGCGCAGCGGCCAGACTCGAGGTGGTTGATGAGGCTGCTCGCAGTGTGCATGGGCATCTTGCAGCCCCAGCATGGAATCATCGTGGGGGCGTGATGGGTCATGTGCTTTGCGGCAACGTTAGCAACTCTACCCCAAGAAACGAAGTTTATTCATTTCGTACATTTTCAATGTCGGTCTTGTAATTGGTCCGGAAGTCGCATTCGCGGCAATGGAAGCATGTCTCGAGGTGTGCGAGAAGCTTGACGCGACCGGCAAAGGACTCGTCACAGTTGCGGCACTTCATATCAAAGGTGCATTTTAGGTAGTGTGCATTGAGCTTGTTCTGAGACGGGAAGATTTTCTTGCAGCCATCGCAATGAAAGTGATCGTAACGAATGTGGCGCTCCAAGGCCTGCTCGTCAGGGCCGTCAAATTCGCAGCCGGGTTGGAGGCAGTGCTTGTGCTCTGTTTTCTGAATTAGATGCGTTACTTAGCATCGTGGATTGGACGGGACTTACTCATGGTATTCTTCCAGTGCGTGTCTCGCTCTTCTTGGTTCCTAAAGCT
Source organism: Corynespora cassiicola (assembly GCA_022059125.1). NCBI lineage: Eukaryota > Fungi > Ascomycota > Dothideomycetes > Pleosporales > Corynesporascaceae > Corynespora > Corynespora cassiicola. The sequence goes on along the minus strand of JAEUWY010000006.1, from coordinate 3,071,543 downwards.
CCGGAAGCAGGTGCGACATACGACGTGCTTCTCACCGGTATTGATGTGTAGTTTGAGCTCATCTTCAGTGTGGAAGCAGAGCAAGCACGTCATGCACACGAATTCGTGGCCGACTCCAGAGTTGTTCTCGAAGTGGTTCTTGAGACCCCACTCGTCGAGGAAAGCACTGAGACAAAGATTGCAGAAGGTGTCATGACCGGCAGAGTTGTCAACATGGTTCTTGATACCATTCCTATCCTTGAAAACTCGCTTGCAGAGGTTGCAGTAGTGACGATGGTTAGGCGTATTCTTGACATGCGTCTGCAACGCTGCCTTACTGGGGAACTTGAGGCGGCATACGCCGCACCAGTTCTCATGATCAATAGAACTGTGGCGTTCGGATGAGCTGTCAGATATCTTTCGCTGCCCAAAAGCGGCGACATTGCCATTGAGAGGCTTGCTAGGCGCATGAGGACGTAGAGCGCCCGCCAGGTTGTTGTTCTGGATCGCCGGGGTTTTTGATTTGACATGAGCTCCACGAGGCTTGACGTCTTCCCATAGATAGTCGTTTTTGGCAACTTGGTTCGAAAACGGATTGTAACTGCTGGTGTTTGTTACAGCTGCCACTGGAGAGTCGTTCTCCAGATTGTCGTCCAGAGCTGCATATCGGTTAGTGCCATGAGGAGCCATGATGCTGACGACTTGGCGTCGATTTGGTGTTTTGTGAGATACTGGCGAAAGGAGGTACAGAAGCAGATAGGCAAGGCACATGGCAAGTCGGACTAAGGTTGAGGTTGCGTGCTGCTCTGGACAGAAACACGCTAGTGCACGCAGCCACGTGACCAAACAGTGGTAACAAACGGACGCGAAATCACATTATTATCTACTATATCGAAAGAGCTATAGAAGTCCTTTTCTCTCAGCTGTGCTGGGCTAGAACTAAACAGTAAATACAAGAGAGAAAAACAGTAATAATACTGGTCAGGCATCTAATAAAATAGTAACTATCTACTATAGTAGAGTGATATTTAAAAAGAGTAATCGAAAAAATAGCACTTTTTTTACTTATAAAACTTTTTACAGAGAGAAAATATTAAAAAAAAAATTAAAAAAATAGTACTTTTTAAACTTATATAATTTTTTAACTAAACTGTAACAAATATTATAAAACTTCTACTATTTTATATTTATATTAGCGTATAAAGTAAATAAGCTATATAAAACCTACGTTTAACGTACGCTTTAAATATAATAAATATTATTTTTAAAACTACTATTAATATATTATTTAAGCTATTTTTCTGTTATTAATTTTAGTATAAAGTAAATACTATTACTTAAAGCTAGATTTTTTATATAAACTAGTAACGTAAAAAATAAGTAAGTTATAAAAATAAATAAGTTATTTATTTAATAATAATTATTTATATAAAACTTTAAAGCTAATAACTTTTTATTAATAATAGCTATTAAAATAAAATCTATAGCTTTTTATTTAAAAAGCTGTAAAAGTTTTTTTTTTTATAAAAAATTTAGCTTTAAATAATAGTATTTGCTTTATACTAAAATTAATAACAGAAAAATAGCTTAAATAATATATTAATAGTATGTTAAAGCTGTACTACAGGCTATAAGCGAGGCTAAAAAGTAAGTAGCTGCTTAAATTAATTTTTAGAAATAAATACTAGTAGAGTTACGTAAATAAAATAATATATAATATACTATATAAGTTTCTATATTAATAATAGAGTATAATAAGTTAATAGTTAATTCTAAATAATAGATTTGCTAATAAAGTAAATATAATTATAAAATATAATTATATAAACTATATATATATTAAATTTTATAAAATTTTATAGTTTTATAAAATTATTTTTATAAAATTTATAACGAATATTGCGGGATTCCCGCTATTTTATATTTGTATTAGCGTGTAAAGCGAGCGAGCTGCGTAAAACCTGCGCTTAACGCACACTTAAAACGCGATAAGTATTATTTTTAAAACTACTATTAATATATTATTTAAGCTATTTTTCTATTATTAATTCTAGTGTAAAGCAAATACTATTACCTGAAGCTAGATCTTTTACAAAATTATAAAATTTATAAAACGTTAAATTATATTATAAGCTATAAACGTAGGCTAATAACGGGGCCGATAGAGTTATACCGCTATAGCTAGTTACGTAATATACTTAGTTAATTAGTCTGTTTAGTAGTACTAAGTAACTAAGCAGTACTAAGTAGAAAGCTTTAGACACATATATATAGTTCGCATAATTATACTTTATAATTATATTTACTTTATTAGTAAATTTATTATTTAGAATTAATTATTAATTTATTATACTTTATCGCTAATACAGAGATCTGTATAGTATATTATATATTTTTTTATTTACATAACTTTACTAGTATTTATTTCTAAAAATTAATTTAAGCAGCTATTTATTTTTTAGTTTTATTTATAGCCTGTAGTATAGTTTTAATATTATAAATACTTTTTAAAATAAGTACTATTTTAGAATTACGCGTACTTTTAACTTTAACTAATAGTACTATTAGTACTAAAGCTACTACTAGTATAATTATATAACCTAATACAGCAAATAACAATTCTATTAAAATAATAATACTTAATTTTTATTATAAAAAATAAAATAAGCTTAAAAACTAGCTTTTACAGCTTAATTTATTTTTTAACTTTTAAAGTAAAAATATTAAAAAAAAATATATATATATTATATTTATAGCTACGTACATAAAAAACAAAATACTTTAATAAATTAAACTAGCTTTTATTAAGTATAAAAACAGTAAAGCTAACAACGACGTTAATAAATAAATAAAAAACTTTAATAAATTTAAAAAAAAAATTAAATAAGTTTTTAAAGTTTTTAATAAAAATATAATTACTAAATAAGCTATTTAATATTTTAAATAATAGGCTTCAGCTGCTAACTACGCTAATAAATTTTAGTAACTATTAATTTTTACTAAATAAAATAATAAAGTATTTATAATAATATACTATTAAAAACTTAAATTTAATATTAAAAAAAAATTTATGCGTTCTGGAGCTTAGCTTAACACACTTAAATAACTTATAAATAAATTTATTAATATTAATTAAAAACTGTATAAATTATAAATAGAATTATACTAAAACTAGAACTTAAAATATAAATAATATACTAAACTAAGCTATAGTAAAAAGTATTATAACGCTAATACTAGTAAACGAGTTAAATATAAAGTAACGTATTTTACTTATAACACCTATAGTAATAAATTAATAGTTTTTAGTAATATTTAGAAAGCAGAAAAAAAAATAAAAAAAGAAATAATAAGTTTAAAAATAAAATTATAATTTACTACACGTATAGAAAAACAGGCTATATTATAAAAACCTGTTAATTAAAAAATATAATTATTTAATAGCTAAATATATTATAAACTATTTTAAATAATAAATCCGACGCAGATAATAAATAGAAAATTATTATAAAAAAATTTTATAAAACAGAATTTATTTGTAATAGTAAACTACTGCAAAACAGAAAAATAAATTTTTTTTTTAATTATATTTAGTATTAAAATAAAAATACTTAAATAGAGCTTAAAAGTATTTTTAAAAAAGTTAAATTTAAAAAATTTAGTTTTTAAAAAAAAAAGCTTTTCGCAAAACACACGATTATAAAAACTATTTAAATAATACTAGTTATAAGTTTAAAAAAAATAGTAATAGTAGTATACTACTTAAACTTATATAATTTAGAATAAATAAAAATTTTAAAAAAATATAAAAATTAGCTAAAGCTTTTAAAAAACACAGAAAAAATTTAATAAAAACGCCTGTATAGTAGAAAAAATTATTTATAATATATAAATAGTTAAAAAAATACTATAATTTAAATAAAAAAAACTAAAACTTAGAGAAACACTAACAACGTCGTAATTCTAAAATATAAAAATAAGTTAATTAACTAAATTTAAAAATTAGATTAAAAGTTTTACTAAATTTTAACAGTAAACTAAATATAGTTCTAAGCTTTTTATAAAGCTAAAATATATAAAAACTGTAATACTATTTAAACTTAAAAAATTTAAAGTACGTAATTTACTTATAAACTTTTTATTAAAAAAACTAATATTAAATTTACTATTTAGATAAAATAGCTGTAAACTAGTTTCTATTTAAACTACGTAAATATAAATATTAATAGTTTAACTGTAAAATATATATATACAACACTTACTTATAAAATAAATAATAATTATAATATTTTTTTAAAATAAATAAAGCTAAAAAACTTATAATAAATATACTAGTTAATAAAAAATATACGTAAAATTTTTAGTAAATATACTTATATAATAATTATAAATATTACTAAAATAAAAAATATTTATATAAATTTAGTAATAAGTTTTTTTTAGAACAGCACTTAGCGCTTAAAATTAACTTAAAATATTATATACTACTAATTTAAAAAACTTAGTTAAGCTATTTATTAAACTTAATAAATACTAAATAAAAGTATTATTAGATATAAAAGTTTAGTGTAACTACTTTTTACAGCAGGCTATAAAACGTAGTAAAGTAAAAATATATATTTATAAATAACTTTATTTTTTTTACATAGTAACTAAAAAAAAATACTAAAAAAAATATTAATAAATTAAAAAGCTATAACTATTATAGATATTTAAAAATATTAAAAAAAGATTTTTTTTAATATTATAGACACGGCTATCTACAACATTATTCTAAAACTTCTATAGTTTAAAAAATATAATTTATATATTAATTAAGTAAAAAAAAAGCTTTTATTTACAGAATATAATTACGCTATTATATTAAAATTTACGTATTAGTAGCGTTTAATAGTAAATAAAATTACGCTAAATAATATAAATAGTAAAAAATTAACTAAAACGCTTTTAAAAAAAAAAGTTAATTTTACTAAATTTAATAAAAAGCTACTAAATAAAAAAATAAAAGTTTTAGAAATAACTAGCGTAACTTTTATAATTTCTAAAAAATATAGTAAATAAAAACTACTTTTTTAAAAAAAAGTAAATAATAAAATATTATTTAAGTATTAACTTTAGAACTGCAAAATAGCTTTTTAAAAAAAAAAATATCTAATTTTTAAATTTATTTATAGTTTATTAAAAAAAAAACTTATAGCGTTATAAATATATTTTAATAAAAATTTTAAAAAAAAATTTATACGCGAATGAACGTTAAAAGTAGAATACTTAATTATTTTTATTTTTAAAAAAAATAAATTTCTATAGTTATATATAAATTTTAAAAAATTTAATAATATTATAATTAAAAATAGATATTTACTACTAAATATTTAAAAGCTTAAAAATAAACTATTTAAAGTATAAATATTTATAGTTTTAAATCTTTAAGACGCGTATAATCTAATATATATAAAAAAAATAAAAAATAAAAAACAGTATTTTAAACGCAGTATAAATACTATAAATATTTTAAAATACTATTTAGTTTTACTAACACACCTGCGACATATTAAACACTTATTAATAATATATTAAAAGTATATTTAAATATATTTATTATTATATATTTAAATAATATTTTAGTTTTTTTTAAAAATTTTAAGAAACACATTTAGCACGTATAAATAGTACTAAAATATTTAGAAAAAGTAGAGCTATAACTTAAACTAGAAAAATATAAATTCTATAAAGAAAAAGTTAAATTTTTAAAATATATTATAGAAAGATATAGAGTTAAAATTAGTTTAAAAAAAATTAAAGTAGTTAAGAACTGGCTAACGCTAAAAAATATTAAAAATATATAATTTTTTTTAAAATTCTATAATTTTAATAAACAGTTTATTAATTACTACTTAGAAAAAGTACTACTATTTATAAAATTAATAAAGAAAAATATACTATTTAAGTAGAATACAGACTAATAATAAGCTTTTAAAATACTTAAAAAAGTAAGTATATTACTACTAGTTTTTATATTTTTTATTAGTAGAAAACTTTTACGTATAGAAACAGACGTATTAAACTTAATAATAAAAATATATATTAATTAGAAAAAAAAAAGTAAATAGTATTTAATTATTTATTACTTAAAAAAGTTTAGCAGAGCTAAAAAAAATTATAATATTTATAATAAAAAGTTACTTACTATTATAGACTTTTTTAAATATTAGAAAATTTATATAAAAAGCTGTTTAAAATTTATAGTATATTTAAATTATAAAAATTTAATAATATTTATAATAACTAAACTATTAGACTGACAATATACTAGATAGAGTAAAAAATTAAAATAATATAAATTTAAAATTATTTATATACTAAGTAAAAAAAACAGAAAAGCTAATATTTTAAGCTAAAAAATAGATATTACAGAAACTAAATTAATAAATAAAACTGCTATTTTTAAATAAGCGTTAAATAGTATTTTAAAACTAGTACGCAGTATTAACTTTATTATAACAGTATACTAATAAATACTAAAAAAATTTTATTAAATTATTATTTAGCAGTATTATAAAAATCTGTTATACAGACACCCAGATATTAAATAAATAATTAAACTAATATAATAAATATATAATATTTTTAGATTAAAGAATAAAGTAGCAAAATATATTAAAAAATATATAATATATTAGAAAAATAAGTATAATATACACGCTTAATACAGAAAACTACAAACTATAAAAATACTAAATAAACTTTAAATAAATATTACTATAAATTTTATTACTAAACTACTAATGTTTTAGAATTTAGTTTTTAAAATATTTTATAATACTATTTTAGTAGTTATAAATAAATTTATAAAATATATAAAAATAATTTTATTTAAAAATAACTATATTATACTAAAACTAGTACAGATTATTTTAAATCACGTAGTTAAGTATTATAAACTATTTTAATTAATTATTAGCGATAGAGATAAACTTTTTATATTAAACTACTAAATAACACTAATATTAGCTATTAAAATTAAAAAAAAATTATTAATAGTATATTATTTACAGACAGACAGTTAAATAGAAAAAATAAATTAAACTATAAAAATATATCTACAAATATATAGTAACTAAAAATAAAATAATTAAGTATTACTACTATTTATAGTATAACTTGTACTTAATAATAGAAAATTAGTAATAATAAAATAATTTTTTTATTACATATTATATAGAATATATCTAAATCTTCTATTACTAAAAATTAAAAAAAAAAAAATTAAGCTAGTTATAAGTTAAATAATAGATAAATTAAAAAAATTATAAAAACTTTATAAATAATTATAAAAAAATATTAAAACAGTATAACGTAAAACTATTTTTTATATTAATTAAAAACAAAAAATAGCATCTCAGCTAAAAAAAATATATATATATATATATATATATTTTTATAAAAAATTTTTAAATAATATAACTAAATAAGAAATTAGATTATATTAAAGTCGGACTATTTTTAATTTTAGAACAAAAAAGACTAGTTAACTATAAACTCTAACTCTCTGCTAATACTAGAATATATTTAGTATTTTATATATTACTATTAAAACTTACTAATGCTAAAATATTAGTTTAAAAATATTTTTATTACAGAATAGAAAAAAAAGTTAAATTTAAAGTAGAAGCGCTAGTAGGCTACTATAAAATAAAATAAAATAAATTCTGTAATATCTACTTTACACAGAAATAGTTAGTTAAATAGAAAAAATATTTAAAGTTAAAAAATATTTAAAAATTAGAACAAAATCTAAAGAACTGTTAGTAACTATTTAAAAAAAATTAAAAATAAAATTATTTCTACTACTATATAAAAGTAATTAAAAAAAATATATTTAAAGAAAAGTAATATATTATATATAACTAAATACTTAAAAACTAGTAAATAACACAGATACTTTTTAAAAATTATTAAAAAACTTTTAATAGCATTTTAAATATTTAAAAAAAAGTTAAAAATAAAACTTTTAAAAAGACTATTAAAAATAAAAACTTTAGATAACGCTTTATATTTCTGCTGCTTTTACTTCTCTAAATCTTATTTTTTTACTAATATAGCTTTTTTTGTATAATAATTAAGTAAGTCTATCTATTAATAAAGCTGCTTTTTTTTAGCTTTTACTATTTATAAGTTTTTTAAAACTTTTTTATATACTTTTACAGCTGTATTCTACGTTTTATATAACTTTTTTATTTATTATTATAATTTTTTTTTAAGTAAAACGCTAAAACTTAGACTAAATAACATAAATATTATACTACTATTTATAATATAGATACTTACTATACTTTTTAAAGTAAATATATATTTTATATATTTATTTATACTTTACGTAAGTTAAATACTTTTAAACTATAATTTTTTTTACAGTTTTAATAAAATTAACTAAATAATAACAGCAGACAGTACTAAAAACTATTAGTATTTTAGATATTATTATAAAAATAGGCAGTAATAAAAAAAACCCGCGCGTTATATATTAGCTTAAAAAACTAAGCTAGACTAAAAAAAGAATAGTATTATAAGCTATAAATATAGGCTAATAATAAAGCTAATAGAGTTATACCGCTATAGCTAGTTACGTAATATACTTAGTTAATTAGTCTACTTAGTAGTACTAAGTAACTAAACAGTACTAAGTAGAAAGTTTTAGGTATATATATATAGTTCGCATAATTATACTTTATAATTATATTTACTTTATTAGTAAATTTATTATTTAGAATTAACTATTAATTTATTGTGCTCTATCGCTAATACAGAAATCTGTATAATATATTATATATTATTTTATTTATATAACTTTACTAGTATTTATTTCTAAAAATTAACTTAAGCAGCTATTTGCTTTCTAGCCTCGCTTATAGCCTATAGCACAGCTTTAATAAGTTATAAATTCTAAAAATTCTATACTAAACTTTTTTTAGTATTAATATTTTTATAAAACTGTTATATAATTTATTTTAGTTTAGTAAAATAATAAGTATTTACTATTAGTATTTATTATTAGCTATTTTTTAAAAGCGTCGTCTGCGCTGCCTACTTTTTTAAATTTATAATGTTATTTTTTTTTTAATTTAATATTTTTATAAGCTAATTTAATATTATTACGCAGTACTGCTTATTATTATATTAATAAAAATTATATTAATATTTAAAGTATTATTATAATAGTTACTTGCAAACGTTACGCAAAAAATAATTTAACTTATAAGCTATTATTACTAAATAAAAAATATAGAAATTATAAGCACGCAGGCTGTTAGTTATATATACTAGTTAATATTTTACTTTTTAACTTTTTTAAAATTAACTTTAAAATAAATAAGCTAAAAAAGTAACTAAAGCTATTTTAAAAAAAAAAAATTTAGCTAAAACTATTTTAGTATAGATATATAATACGCGTTTTAAGCTAAAATATTTATAAAAATAAAAAAAAATTTTTTAAAAAAAGTAAAAGTTATTTAATATAAATTTAAAAATTAAAAAAAGTTAAAATAGCTAAAAACGCTAAAAGCGCTAAACTAAAAAATAGTTTTAATAAATTTTAAAGCTTTTACTAGCGCTGCAACTGTAAACTAATTTATTTTTTAAATTTTTAAATTTTTTAATAATTATTTTATATTATTAAAATTCTAATTATTTCTAAAAAATAAACTTCTTTTTTATAGGTAAGTTCTTTTATTCTAACTCTATATAGTAGTAAATAATATATTTTTTTTAATATTTTTTTAGCAGTTACTAATAATTTTATAAAAATTTTTTTAGTTTCTAAATATTTTCTAAATTAAAGTATTCTTTTTATTTAACTAAAAATTTGTAAATAAACTATTTATTTTAGAATTTTTTTTGCTTAATTTCGCAGTAGTCTAATAGTACTTTAACTTTAAATTTAACTTTTTTTTCTATTTTATAATAAAAGTATTTTTAAACTAGTATTTTAGTATTAGTAGATTTTAGTAGTAATACATAAAATACTAAATATATTTTAATATTAGCAGAAAGTTAAAGTTTATAGTTAACTAGTTTTTTTTATTTTAGAATTAAAAATAATCTAACATTAACGTGATTAAATTTTTTACTTAGTTATATTATTTAAAAATTTTTTTTTTTTAGCTAAAGTGCTATTTTTTGTTTTTAGTTAATATAAAAAATAGTTTTATATTATACTGTTTTAATATTTTTTTTATAATTATTTATAAAGTTTTTATAATTTTTTTAATTTATTTATTACTTAACTTATAACTAGCTTAATTTTTTTTTTTTTAATTTTTAGTAATAGAAAATTTAAATATATTCTGTATAATACTGTAAAGCTGTGTTTTATTATAATTTATTATAGCTTATTATAGAGTGTTTTAAGTTAGCTTAGTTATAAGCGCGATAGTATATATCTTTAAGTTATTATAAGCTGTTTTAGCAGTAATTTATCTTTTTTTTATATAATAATATATAATTTAGTCTTTTTTATCTGTTTATCCGTATTATTATAACTTTTATATTTTATTTTAAGTTTATATTTAATATTTAAATTACTTATTGTACAGTATAAAATAAATAGCGTTAAACTATTATAGCTAATAACTATACAGATTTATAAACTTTATTTAGTACTTTTAAAAATACTAAAAAAATAAAAATTAGTATTTTTTACTACGGCGGTAGCAGAAAAAGCAGTTAAAAATAAAAAAATAACTATAAATAATAATAAAATAATACTAAATTAGTAAAACTTAGTAAAAATCACGAGATTTTATTATTACTAAAATTAAAAAAAATACTTTATTTTAATTTAAAATACTAAAAATATTAAAAAAATTATACTAATAGTTTAAAAATAAATAATAATAAAAAAAATTATAATAACTATTTAAATTATGCTATAGATATAAGCAGGGCGATATAACAGCTTTTAATAAAGCTATAAATAATATAAAAATTATTATAATAGCTTATTCTGTATTAAAACAGATAAATTTACTATATTTTAAACTATTTTATTATTATAAAAAAAAAATAGAGTAAATTATAACTAATAGCTCCGCGATAATAAAAACTATTATATAAAAAATTTATAATATTTTAAAGCAGATAAATAAAAAGTATTATTTAGTTTATAATATATAAGTAAAAATGTAAAAACTTTTTAGAAGACGTATATAATATACAGAGGGGTGACATTAAAAAAGAGTAATCGAAAAAATAGCACTTTTTAAACTTCTATAACTTTTTAACTAAACTAGCTATTTTTAAAAAAAAAAAAAAGTTATATAGAGATTTTTCTAGTCTTTTATTATAGCAAAAAAAAGAAATTGCTAATATAATAATAATAAGCTTAAAAGTTAGAAAAAAATTAGACTAAAAAAAAGAGTAAAGTTAAAAGCTGATTTATTTTTTTTCTAGCGTAAGATTTTTATTTTTTTTAAAAATTATGAATCTGTATATAATATATATATATACATAAATTTTAAGTATAACTTTTTTATTTAAAAAAAAAGAAAAATAATAATAGAAATTTTTTTTTTAAAAAATTAAATTATATAAATCTATTAATAATTAATGAAATTATTAATATTTTGTATAATACCCGTTAGCTTTAATAACTGCTTCCCAACGCCTAGGTAAAGATAATATATAATTATCTATTATTTTTTGTGGAATTAAATTCTATTCTTTATTTATAGCGTTTATAAATAAAGTATTATCTTTTTTATTATTTTTTTTGCCTAATAAATTAGGATTTAATTTTTTTAAATTATTTTTTAGTATAGCTTAGATATTTTCTATAGGTGCTAAATCTGGGCTATAAGCTGGATGTTTAAATAATTTAATTTTATTTCTTTTAAACTATTTTAAAACTAGTTTAGCTGTATAAATTTTTGAATTATCTTGTTGAAATTTCCAGTCTATAAACTAATTAGTATTTATATTAATTTTAAAATTTAAAATATTTATAAATATATTAATTAAATATATTTATAAAAATTTTAAAAATAAAAAAAAGGTATATAAACTAACTGGGTTTTATTTGTTTTTTAATAATAGATTTTAATACTTTTTGTATATAATCCGTATTATTAAAGTTATTTTTAGAATTAGGTGTTTTAATAAATACTAATTCTAATCTTCCTCCTATCCAAATAGCTCCCTATACTAATATAACAATATCTCGAGCTATAATTTAATTAGTATTAATTTTTTTAAAAAAGTAATTAAATTAAAAAATTATAATTAATTTTTAATTAATTTTAATTTTTTTAATTTTTTTTTTTTTACTTACAATTTGATTTTATAAAAGCTAATTTAACTCCTATTCGTTTATTTCTCTTTTTTCTTATATATTTCTGTCTAGAACCTAAGCCTTTTTCTATTACTAACTTGTCAGAAAATATAATTTTATTTAAATTTATATTTTCTATATTTTTTAATTGTTTTTTTGCGTATTTTAATTTTATTTTAGCTTTTTTTTTATTTAAATACGGTTTTTTAGTACTAATATTTATACTATAATTTTCTTTTTTTAAATATCTTTGTAAGCTTCTTTTAGATATTTTTATATTATTTTCTAATAATATTCTTTTATTTGTTTTTTTAGGGCTTTTAATTAAATCCCTATTTATAATTCTTTTATCTCTTTTTAATAGCTTTATTTTATTCTAATTTCTATCTCTTATTATGCTATTAAATAATTTTTTTTTTCTTTTAATACGTTGTATAGTATTATAAATACTTTTTTTACTTTTATTTAATATATTAGAAATAGTTATAATAGATGTATTAGCTTTATATAAAAGATTAACTTTTTCTTCATATGTTGAAAATTGAGGTTCTATCTTATCTGTGTTCAGAGGAAATAGAGATTTAAGTTTAAATTTTTGAAATATTTATTTTTATACTAATTTAACTAGTTTATTATTATGTAATTAGTGCTTATATAAGCAAAACTTTATTTTTTAAACTTTATTTTTTTAATATTAAAATAAATATCTAGCTCCAGTTTTTTGCTTACGTAATATAGACTTAGCTAAATATAGTTAGCGTAAAATAAAAAGTTTAAAAAATTTTATTAATAAAAAATAAATTAGATTTTAATTTTACTCTTTTTTTTAGTTTAATTTTTTTCTAACTTTTAAGCTTATTATTATTATATTAGCAATTTCTTTTTTTAGCTATAATAAAAGACTAGAAAAATCTCTATATAACTTTTTTTTTTTTTTAAAAATAGCTAGTTTAGTTAAAAAGTTATAGAAGTTTAAAAAGTGCTATTTTTTCGATTACTCTTTTTTAATGTCACCCCTCTGTATATATACTGGAATAATTTATATTAAGCTTTTATATAGTAAAATTTAAAAAAAAAAAAACTAAAAGTATTAAATATAGTAAAAAAACGTAAGTAATCTGTTTATAACTTTATTAAAACTTATAAATAAAATTTTTTATAGTTTTTAATAAATTTTTTTAATTACTTTTAGCTTTTATAAATTAAAATAAAAAAATTAAACTTTTATAAAATAGTAGTTAAATTTACTAAAATATTTTTAGAAAAAGTCTAATATAAATTATAATAGTTTTTTTAATAAAATTATTTAGATTTTTTATAAGTAAAGTAGAAAGCGAATAGAATTTATAGAGATTTGTTATAGAAAAATAAAATAAAAAAAAAATTAAAAAAAATAAGTAAAAATTTAGTATACTAATAAGTTCTAATTCTACAAAGTTAAGCTAAAAAAAAAAAAAAATTAATTTATAATAGGCTAAAATATTTTAAAAGTATAAAAAAAAGTCTAAAATAGATATAGTGTGCTATACTTATAAAAAATAAAATTATATTATATTTTATTACCTAAATAAAGCAAAAAAAAAGTTTATTTTTTTAATAAAAAAAGAAAAGCTAAAAGCTAGAGAGATTAGATTTCTACCTTTTAGCTTATATTAATTTAATATAAGTAAAAAAGTTAAAAAATTTTAAAAAAATACTAAATATTAAAAAACTTACGCTACTTTTTTTTAAAGTAAAAATAAAAAATTTTATAAAGCTAAATACTATAGTAGATAGTAAAGTATAATTTAATATTATTTTAGTAATAGTAGCGAAAAAACAGAATTTAGTTATTTATTTTATACTAAAAATTATTTTATTATTTTTAAATAAATTAAATTATACTATTTATAGATTTATAGTTACAGAAATATATATTAAAAATTTAAAAAATAAAATACAGATTTATAAAATTTTATTTATAGTTACTAATTTTAAAAAACTGCTAATATATTTAAAACTATTTTAAATTAATTAGTTTAACTTAAAGTTAAATTTTTAAAGCTAAAAAATACTTTTTAAAAATATTAAAAGCTATAGTAGTTTAAAATATATTAAAATAGCTATAGAGAACGTAAATTAGTTTAAAAATTTATTTTTAAGTTTTAATATAGATATTTATATTTATTTAATTAGTTAATTTTAAAATATATTAGCGTTTAAGTTAAAAACGTTTATTTTAAAACTAAAGTATTAAAAATTTAAAAATATAGCTAAGCCTAATAAAATATTAGTACTATTTATATACAGTAACTAAGATTTTATAATAGAGCTGTAATTTAGTATAAATCTATTTTACTAACTGCTTTATAATATATTAATAGTTAAACTAAAATATTTTTGTAAATATATAAAAAAGTATTTTTAGAAAAAATAAATATAACAGTTAAAATTTTTAGCTAGAGTATTTATTTTTTTTATAAAAAAAAATAGAATTTTATAACTATATATTAATTATAAAAATTTAAATAAAATAACAATTAAAAACTAGCACTTATTACTACTTATAGCTAAATTTTAAAAAAAATTATTAAAAGTAAAATAGTTTATAAAGCTAAATATTTAAAAAATATATTATAAAATATATATTTAAAAAAGCAATAAATAAAAAACAGCTTTTAGAATAAAATATAGTTATTTTAAATATTTTATAATGTTTTTTAGTCTAACTAATATTTCTGCTATTTTTTAATTTTATATTAACTAAACTCTAGCAGAGCTAGTTAATATAATATATATTATATATCTAGATAATATTCTAGTTTATTCTAATATAAAAAAGGCTTATATAGGTTACGTTAGAGAAGTCTTAAAAAAACTAAAATAAGCTAAATTATATATAAAACTTAGTAAATGTAAATTCTATATATAATAGGTAAAATATCTAAAATATATAATATATTTAAAAAAAATTAAAATTAATTTAAAAAAAGTTAAAATAATTTAAGACTAATTAATACTAAAAATAGTAAAAAATATTAGAGTATTTATTAGTTTTATAAATTACTATAGAAAGTTTATTACTAATTTTTTTTTATATTACTTTACTATTAACTAAAATAATTTAAAAAAAACTAAACGCGGCTAAAAGCAGCTATATTTTAAAAAAAAAAATAAACGTAAAAGTTAATTTTAATTAAAAAGTAGAATAAGCTTTTATATAAATAAAAAATGCTTTTTTTTTAATTTTAATTTTAGCTTATTTTAATTTTTAAAAACTAATAAAAGTTAAAATAAACGCTTTAAAAAGCGTAATTTATAGTATTATAAGCTAAAAAAACCTAGACTAGAATAGATAAAACTAATAAAAATCTATTAGATTCTTTTTAAGAAAAATAGACTAAGCTAAATATAATTATAATATTTATAATAAAAAATTACTTATAATAGATAAAAGTCTGTTTTATTAGTAATACTATTTTTAAAAAATATTATTTAAGCTTTTTATAGACTATAATAACTTTAAATAGTTTATAAAAATAAAAATATTTAACTACTGCTAAATTAAAGTATATAAAAAATTTATAAAGTATAATTTTATTATAATTTATTATTTAGAGAAGCTAAACTCTGCGGACGGCTTATTAAAAAAACTAAATTATATAAAAAAAATTTAATAACTATTATAAAAAAGTAATAAAGCCTATATAGAGCTATTATAAGCTATAATAACCCAGAAATTTTTATAAAACTCTGTAATACTAGTAATAATTATAAAATTATCTAAAAAATATATAGATAGTACTAAAATATTTTAGATAAAATATCAAAGGCTTTTAGAACTTTATATTAAAAAAAAACTATCTAAAAAAAAAATAGAAAAAGAAAGTTTAAAAAAATATTTTAATTTTAGATTTTTACAGTAAAAACAGTAAAAAAAATAAATAAAAAACTTTTTTAAAAAAAGAAAGTAATTTTTTATTTTTACTTTAAAATAATATTAAATAACTAACTAGTTAAAATTATAACTAAGTATAGATTAGAAAAAAACTAAAGTATTTTAGAAATACTATAATAGTTTAATAGTAAGTTATTTTAGAGTGAAAAAAACGTTAGAGAAAATTAGATATAAATACTATTAAAAAAAGATTAGAAAGAATGTAGAAGTGTACTGTAATAACTATTTAAAATATAAAAAATTAATTATAGCTAAATACTGCTTTTATAGTTTATTAAAAAAATTTTTAATTTTTAATAAGCTGTAATTAAACGTTATAATAAACTTTATTACTAAACTTTTTTTATTAAAGTACTTTAGCTAAATATATAACTTAATATTAGTAGTAGTAAACTAATTAATAAAAATAATTTACTATATTTTAGTTTAAGTAAATTAAACTGCTTAAAATTTAGCTTAAATCTAAATAAAAAAAATAATCTAATTTTATAAAACTCTAAAAAATATTATTTTAGATTAAAAATTTTTAATAAATTTTAAGTATTAAAATAGTTTTTATTATTACTTAAGTACTTTCAAAATTTTATTTTTTATTTATTATTTTAAAACAGATAAATAAATAGAGAAATAGAATTAGACTTTAAAACAGTATTTTAGATACTATTATTACTTAAAATAAAATAACTAAGTAATTTAATTATTAATTATAAAATTTATATATAATAACAGCGTACACGTAACTACTATAATTATATTATTTTAAATATACTATAAAATAGATTTAAAAACGCTAAACTAGCCCGGAATATTTTTAAATAGTAAAAAATTATACTTAAAAAATAATTTAGTAGTAAAAGTATTTATTTTATAAGTAGAATATTACTAAAAAATTAAAATAGTAAATAAGTATTAAAAAAAGTATTTTAACAGAAAAAGAAAGTATTTTTTTTAGTAATAAAAAATAAAGTGTATATATTAAATAAGTATATACGCTTAACAAAGCTAAAAAAAAAGCTAAATTAGAAATATATAAAACTAAAAACTATTATAGCCTAAATTAGACTAAATATATATAAAGTAAATTTATTTAAAGTATAAAGTATCTATTTAGTTTTCTATATATTATTACTAAAAAAATATACTAAAAAAAAGATAATATAATTTTAAAATAAACTACTAGTAGACATATTACGTATAATAAATAATAATATTTATTTTATTAAAAAAATACTAAATTAAAAAAATGTTTTAGTTAGTATTTAAGAATATTTAGTAAAATAAAAAAGTTACTTTAAAAATTTTTTTTTTAAAAATTTAAACTAAATATAAATACTAGCGCGATTAATAATTTTTAAAAATAAAAAAGTATTTAAAACTAATAAATAAAAAAAAAATAAGCTATTTTACGCTATAATGCCCTATTATAACTTATAATAAATTAATATATTTAGAAAAAAGCTAGACAACTTTTAAGTACGCTAGTATCCGGAAATTTAGCTAAAAAATAAAAAATAAAAACTATAGCTATTTTTACCTTATAATTTTTTCTAAAAACAATATTAGGTTTTTTATATAAAAAAGTGTTTAATAGCGTTATAATTCTAAAAAAATACAGAATTAAAAACTATATAAAAAAGTTAAAAAAACTTATAAAAATATTACTAGTCTATTATAGTTTAAAATAACTTATAAAAAACTAAAAAATATTATAAAAAAATATAAAAAAAAATATTAGAGTAAAAAAATTTATATTATAAAAAACTACTTAAAAACTAGATAAAAGGCTACTAAAAACTCTGGGTATTACCTATATACTTTAAAAAAAACTATAAAATTAAAAAAAAAACTAAAAAAAACTAAAAAAAACTTTTTTACGCTATAATACTTTATAAAAACTTATACTAATTTATACTACTATATATTAACTAGGTATAGGCTGTAGTAAAAAACTTAATTTATTTTTAAAACTTTTTAATTTTTTTTATAAAAATATTTTTTTTATTTTTTAAAGCACGCGCACGTTTAGCTTTAAAATTAATAATTTAAATTTTTTTTATTTTTTTTTTAGCCGGCCGCAGCAGCTAAACTAAAAATAGTTTTACTACTATAATTTTAAAAAAAATATTAGTATAAGCTATTATAGCGTATAATAAGTTATTTTACTTTTTTTTAAGCGTATTATTATTTTTTTAGTTAGTTTTAACTTAAATGGATATAAAAACTTTAAAAATATATTTTTTAACTTTTATTTTAGCAGTAATACTTTTAAAATTTTATTTATATTTACTAAAGCGTATTTTAAACTGCAGAGTGTTATTAGCAGAAACTATACTATTATATAATATTAAATAAATATTATAAAAAATAAATTTTTTATAAGATATTAGAATAGCCTAAAATACTTTAAAATAAAATTTTTTAAAAAAATTACTATAAAAAATATTTAAAAAACGTTTTATAAATATAAATTAACTTAAATTACTAAATTTCTATTTTATTATTCTAAAAGTAAATTTTTTTATAATAAGCTTTTTTAGTAACTACTTTAGTTTTATTAAAAACTATAGTAATTTAAATTATATAGTAACTACAGCGGATTTTAAGCAGAAAATTATAAATTATATTATATTTATTATAAAAAATTTTAAAAATTTAAAAATAAATTAAAAAGCTTTATAATAGCTAAGAACAGCTTAAAATAGTTATAAAAAAAATAGAAATTTACTGTATAATATTTTTAGTTGCTAATAAAGCACTTAAAACACTATTTAAATAGTAATACTTTATTTTTATCTATTTTAACTAACTATTTTATATAAAGATTTTTAGTAAACTTATTAAAAACAGAATATAAATAACTAATCTGTCTAAAAAATTAATACTTTTTTTACTAAAAAAAAAATATAATAAGTATAAATATAATAAGTAAATCTGCTATTATTTAAAATATTATTTTTAAATTTAGTAAAGTTTATAATAAATAATAATAAAGTAAAATAAGTTATTAAAAAGTAAAAAAATTTAAAATAGTTTAATTATTACGTATACGGTTTCTAAACTAATTAGTTAGAACTATAATATAATAAAATAAAATATTATAGAATATTATAGAGTATTATAAACTGTAATACTTTATAATATTTTATAATAAAAAATATAATAAAGTACAGTATTTTATAATACTTTAAAATAAAAAGCGTAAAAATTTTTTAAAAAACTTACTAAATTAAAAATAAAAAGTAGAAAAAAAAAACTAAAAACTAGAAAATGTTAAAAAAACTTTTTATATATTTTTAAAAAGTATTTTTACTTTTTTTCTATTAAAACTTTTTTACTATAACTTTTTTTAATATTCTATTTTTTTACTTTTATTTTTTTTACTATAATAAAATAACTTTAATTTAATTTTAAAAAAGTAAAACTAGTTATAATTATATCTACTATAATTTATAGTAGTCTACTAAAAAATAAAGTATTAAATTTTAACTTTTATAGTAAATAGAAAAAACTGCTATAAACTATAGTAAACTTTAATAAATTAAATTAATAAGTTTTAACTACTAAATTAAATAACTAAAATTATTATATTTTATTATAGATAGTAATAAAATAGAATATCTAAACTAAATATAATTTTTTAACTATAAAGTTATTATATTCTACTATAAACTACTAAAAATTTAAAAATATAAACTGTATTTTTTAAATAGAGACTAAAATATAAAATAAATATTTATAATTACTATTATTTTTATCTACGGGTATAACAGTATATAAAGTTATATACTGTTAAAAAAAAAATATAAAACTGTGTTTTATTATAATCTATTATAGCTTATTATAAAGTATTTTAAATTAGTTTAGTTATAAATATAATAGTATATATTTTTAAGTCGCTGCAAGCTGTCTTAGCAGTAATTTATTTATTTTTTTTATATAATAATATATAATTTAGTCTTTTTTATCTGTCTATCTGCATTATTATAACTTTTATACTCTACTTTAGGTTCGTGTCTGATAAATACGTAATAAAAAAATTACTTTATTATTACTAATTTTTTATTATTAAATATAAGTTATACTATAGATAGTAGTAATATTTAATTATTCTATTTTTAGTTACTATATATTTGTAAATATATTTTTATAGTTTAATTTATTTTTTTTATTTAGCTGTTTATCTGTAAATAATATACTATTAATAATTTTTTTTTAATTTTAATAGCTAATATTAGTATTATTTAGTAGTTTAATGTAAAAAGTTTATCTTTATTACTAATAATTAATTAAAGTAATTTATACTACTTAACTACGTAATTTAAAATAATTTATACTAATTTTAATATAGTATAGTTATTTTTAAATAAAATTATTTTTACGTATTTTATAAATTTATTTATAACTACTAAAATAATATTATAAAATACTTTAAAAACTAAATTTTAAAATATAAGTAATTTAGTAATAAAATTTATAGTAATATCTGTTTAAAGTTTATTTAGTATTTTTATAGTTTATAGTTTTTTATACTAAGCGTATATACTATATTTATTTTTTAAATATATTATATATTTTTTAATAAACTTTATTACTTTATTTTTTAATTTAGAGATATTATACGTCTGTTATATTAGTTTAATTATTTATTTAATATTTAAATATTTATATAATAAATTTTTATAATACTGCTAAATAATAGTTTAATAAAAAATTTTTAGTATTTATTAGTATACTATTATAATAAAGTTAATACTACGTGCTAGTTTTAAAATACTATTTAGTATTTATTTAAAAATAGCAGCTTTATTTGTTAACTTAGTTTTTATAATATCTATTTTTTAACTTAAAATATCTGCTTTTCTATTTTTTTTACTTAGTATATAAATAGTTTTAAATTTATACTATTTTAGTTTTTTACTCTATTTAGTATATTATTAGTTTAATAGTTTAGTTATTATAAACGTTATTAAGTTTTTATAATTTAAATATACTGTAAATTTTAAACAGCTTTTTACATAAATTTTTTAATACTTAAAAAAATTTATAATAGTAAGTAATTTTTTATTATAAATATTATAGTTTTTTTTAGCTTCGCTAAATTTTTTTAAATAGTAAGTAATTAAGTACTATTTATTTATTTATTTTTTAACTAATATATATTTTTATCGCTAAATCTGATACGTCTATTTCTATACGTAAAAGTTTTCTACTAATAAAAAATATAAAAATTAGTAGTAATATATTTACTTTTTTAAGTATTTTAAAAGCTTATTATTAGTTTATATTCTACTTAAATAGTATATTTTTTTTTATTAACTTTATAAGTAATAGTACTTTTTTTAAATAGTAATTAATAAACTGCCTATTAAAATTACAGAATTCTAAAAAAAAATTATATATTTTTAATATTTTTTAGCGTAAACTAGTTTTTAACTATTTTAATTTTTTTTAAACTAATTTTAACTTTATATTTTTTTATAATATATTTTAAAAATTTAACTTTTTTTTATAAAATTTATATTTCTCTAGTTTAAGTTATAGCTCTGTTTTTTTTAAATATTTTAGTACTATTTATATATACTAGATATGTTTTTTAAAGTTTTTATAAAAAACTAAAATATTATCTAAATATATAATAATAAATATATTTAAATATATTTTTAATATATTATTAATAAATATTTAATATATTGCAGATGCGTTAGTAAAACTAAATAATATTATAAAATATTTATAGTATTTATACCGCGTTTAGAATACTATTTTTTATTTTTTATTTTTTTTATACGTATTAGATTATACGCGTTTTAGAAATCTAAAACTATAAATATTTATATTTTAAATAGCTTATTTTTAAATTTTTAAATATTTAGTAGTAAATATTTATTTTTAGTTATAATATTATTAAATTTTTTAAAATCTATATATAACTGTAAAAATCTATTTTTTTAAAAAATAAAAATAATTAAATATTCTGTTTCTAACGTTAATTCGCGTATAAAATTTTTTTTAAAATTTTTTATTAAAATATATTTATAATAATATAAGTTTTTTTTTGTTAATCTGTAAATAGACTTAAAAGTTAAATTCTTTTTTTAAAAAGCTATTTTATAGTTTTAGAGCTAATACTTAAATAATATTTTATTATCTACTTTTTCTTAAAAAAGTAGTTTTTATTTACTGTACTTTTTAAAAATTATAGAAATTATATAAATTATTTCTAAAACTTTTACTTTTTTATTTAGTAGCTTTTTATTAAATTTAGTAAAATTAATTTTTTTTTTAAAAAACGTTTTAGTTAATTTTTTACTACTTATATTATTTAGTATAATTTTATCTACTATTAAACGCTATTAATATATAAGTCTTAATATAATAGCGTAATTATATTCTATAAATAAAAGCTTTTTTTTTATTTAGTTAATATATAAATTATATTTTTTAAATTATAAAAGTTTTAAAGTAATATTATAGATAGCTGTATCTATAATATTAAAAAAAATCTCTTTTTAGTATTTTTAGATATCTATAATAGTTATAGCTTTTTAATCTATTAATACTTTTTTAGTATTTTTTTTTAGTTACTATATAGAGAAAATAAAGTCGCTCGTAAGTATACGTTTTTACTTTACTATATTTTATAATTTACTATAAAAAATAGTTACGCTAAACTTTTATATTTAATAATATTTTTATTTAGTATTTATTAAGCTTAATAAGTAGTTTAATTAAGTTTTTTAAGTTAGTAGCGTATAATACTTTAAATTAATTCTAAACGCTAAATATTATTCTAAAAAAAACTTATTACTAAATCTATATAAGTATTTTTTATTTTAGTAACGTTTATAATTTTTATATAAGCACGTTTACTAAAAAATTTTTATATATTTTTTATTAACTAGTATATTTATTATAAATTTTTTATTTTTATTTATTTTAAAAAAGTATTATATTTATTATTTATTTTATAAATAAATATTATATATATATATTTCGCAGTTAAACTACTATTATATATATTTACGTAGTTTTTTCAGAAACTATTCTACTACTATTTTATTTAAGTAGTAAATCTAGTATTAATTTTTTCTACAGAATATCTATAAGTAGTTTATATACTTTAAATTTTTTAAGTTTAAATAGTATTACAGTTTTTATATATTTTAGCTTTATAACGTAAAAGATAAGCGAGCCGATCGGACAAGCGAGCTAATCAGCCCTCTAACTGCTCTAACGCGAGCTACCTACACCTATAATACTTTTACTAAATAATTTTTAATTAACTTATAATAAAGCCTGTATAACTTTAGCTTTTATAGTAATTTAAAATAATTTAATTTTAAGTGTAAAACACGCTGCGAAAACCTATAAAGTTCTGTTTACTACGCTATATAATTAACGCGCTAAATAATCTGTAAAATATAATTACTAGTCTAACTTAAAGCAGCTAACTAAATTTAAAAAAAAAGTAATTATTATTTATATTTTTAAGCTAAATTTATAAGAATTCGCGCCTACGCTAACTGCTATATATAATATAGCTAATTAGTTACTTACTACGCGAGAGGTAAGCTCTGTTAGTATTAAATAGCCTAATAACTTTATTAAGCGTTAACTAAATTTTTAAGTTTAATTAATTTATTAACAGAATTACTAGCGTGTTTTATATAAAAATTTTAAAATTATTAGCTTTTAGTTTAAGCTGCTATATTATATAAAAATAAAATATAGTATTATTAATAAAAACACGTACAACTTTAATAAAATAAGCTTTATAGTAAATATAATATTAGTTTAGTTAGTAGTTACAGTATTAGAAAAATAAAATTAATTTAAAAGTACTTAGCTAAATAATTATAAATAAATTATAGTAATTTAAAAAATTAACGCGTGCAGCTAAGTAATTTTTTTTTTATTATTTTTACAGATAAGTACTACTTTTATATATAATTTAAAAATAATAATATTTTATTTAGCTAGTATATATTACTTAGTAAGACAGGCTAGACGATAAATAAGCTAGAAGTATATTAGTTAGAGTATTTTAACGCTTATACGCAGAGCTATACAGTAAGTACGTATTAACTACTACTTATTAATAGCTATAAAAACTATAACTTTTTTATTTTTTAGAATCTCTATATAAAAAGTAAAATTATTACTTTTTATATACTTTTATATTTATTATATTTTTTTTAACTTTTTAATATAAAGTATTTTTTACTTTTAAAGCGCGCGTACAGTAATAAAATTTCTAACTTAGCATATAATTATATTAACTATATTAATAAAATTATTTTTCTACTAGTTTTTAAAAAAATTTTTAAATAATTTTTTATAAAAAGTAATATACGCGCAAACTTCTAAAAAATAAAAATAATTTTTTATAATTTAAAAATAGTACTGTTAAAATTTAATATAAAGCTACGTACGTTTACACTAGCTTTTTCTAAAACTATTTAGTAAAAAACTAAAATACTAAGTAACACGTATAAGCTAAAAGTTTAATTAATATTAATTTGCGACAGAATTAGAAAAAAAAAACTTATTACTTATTTCTGTTTTTATAGCTATTAATTAGCTTAAAAAAAATTACAGTAATGTTTTATACAGCTGTATTACTTAAAAGCCGAAATAAAAATTTTAAAAAAGCTAATAAAGCCGCTACGCAGCGTATAAAGCAAAAAAATAAATAAATTTAGTATAAAAAAACTTTAATAAAAGCTAAAAAAGCTAAAATTATAGCTTAAAAAAACGTTAAAAAGTAATTAAATAAAAAAAAAATATAAAAAAATAGCTTATTTTAGTAGCAGCTAGCAGTTAAAAGCGCGCTATATACACTATAAAAAGTAAAAATATAATTTTTATATATATAAAATAACAGTATAACTACTGTAGTTACTTTTTATATTAAGTTATTACAGTATTTTTTTAAAGTAGTTAAGTAGGTGGTTGCGTAGGTGCTGGGGCAGTTAGAAGCTAATCGGCTTGCTTATCCGATCGGCTTGCTTATTCTTTACATTAAAAAACTTAAAACTGTGTTTAGTTTATTATTAAAATTTAGTAAAATTTTTAGTCTAATTTCTAAATTTAATTAATTAATCTATTTTTATATTTTAAAACTGCGTTACTGTCGGCGTTTCTCTAAATTTTAATTTTTTTTATTTAAATTATTATATTTTTTTAATTATTTATATGTTATAAATAATTTTTTCTATTATGAAGGCGTTTTTATTAAATTTTTTCTGTTTTTTTTACAAGCTTTTACTAATTTTTATATTTATTTAAAATTTTTATTAGTTTTAAATTAAGTAAGTTTAGATAGTATACTACTATTACTATTTCTTTTAAACTTATAACTAACGTTATTTAAATAGTTTTTATAATTATATATTTTATAAAAAACTTTTTTTTTAAAACTAAGTTTTTTAAACTTAACTTTTTTAAAAATATTTCTAGACTTTATCTAAATATTTTTATTTTAATACTAAATATAATTAAAAAAAATTTTATTTTTTTATTTTACAGTAGTTTACTATTACAGATAGATTCTGTTTTATAAATTTTATTTATAATAACTTTTTATTTATTATTTGTGTCGGATTTGTTATTTAAAATAATTTATAATATATTTAGCTATTAAATAACTTTATTTTTTAATTAATAGTTTTTTATAATATAGTCTGTTTTTCTACATACGTAGTAAATTATAACTTTATTTTTAAACTTATTATTTTTTTATTACTTTTTTATTTTACTTTTTAAATATTACTAAAAATTATTAGTTTATTACTATAGATATCGCAAGTAAAATACGTTACTTTATATTTAACTTATTTACTAATATTAGCGTTATAGTACTTTCTACTATAATTTAGTTTAGTATATTATTAATATTATAAATTTTAGTTTTAGCGTAATTCTATACGCAGTTTATACAGTTTCTAATTAATATTAATAAACTTATTTATAAGTTATTTAAGTATTTTAAGTTAAGCTTTAAAACGTATAAGTTTTTTTTAATATTAAATTTAAGTCTCTAATAGTATATTATTATAAATATTTTATTATTTTATTTTATAAAAATTAATAGTTACTAAAATTTATTAGTATAGTTAGCAGCTAAAGCCTGTTGTTTAAAATATTAAATATTTTATTTAGTAATTATATTTTTATTAGTAATTTTAAAAACTTATTTAAATTTTTTTTTAAATTTATTAAAATTTTCTATTTATTTGTTAACGTTATTGTTAGCTTCACCGTTTTTATACTTAATAAAAACTAGTTTAATTTATTAAAATATTTTATTTTTTATATACGTGGCTGTAAATATAACGCGTTTTTTTTTTAATATTTCTACTTTAAAAGTTAAAAAATAAATTAAGCTGTAAAAGCCAGTTTTTAAACTTACTTTACTTTTTATAATAAAAATTAAATATTACTACTTTAATAGAATTATTATTTACTATATTAGATTATATAATTATATTAGTAGTAGTTTTAGCGCTAATAGTACTATTAGTT
Organism: Corynespora cassiicola; assembly: GCA_022059125.1. Classification (NCBI taxonomy): domain Eukaryota; kingdom Fungi; phylum Ascomycota; class Dothideomycetes; order Pleosporales; family Corynesporascaceae; genus Corynespora; species Corynespora cassiicola. The sequence goes on along the minus strand of JAEUWY010000006.1, from coordinate 3,044,778 downwards.
AAAATTAAAAGTACGCGTAATTTTAAAATAGTATTTATTTTAAAAAGTATTTATAATTTTAAAACTGTACTACAGACTATAAGTAAAACTAAAAAATAAATAGCTGCTTAGATTAATTTTTAAAAATAAATACTAGTAAAATTATATAAATAAAATAATATATAATATATTATATAAGTTTCTGTGTTAGCGATAGAGCATAATAAGTTAATAGTTAATTCTAAATAATAGATTTACTAATAAAATAAATATAATTATTATAAAATATAATTATATAAATTTTATATATATTAAATTCTATAAAATTATAAAACTTATAAAACGCTAAGTTACGAGTCCTAAAAATTCTATACTAAACTATTTTTAGTATTAATATTTTTATAAAACTGTTATATAACTTATTTTAGCTTAGCGGGGTAATAAGCACTTACTATTAGTACTTATTATTAGCTATTTTTTAAAAGCGTTGCCTGCGCTGCTTACTTTCTTAGATTTATAATATAGTAGTTTTAAAAATAATATTTATTATATTTTAAATATATGTTAAGCGTAGGTTTTACGCAGCTTACTTACTTTATATACTAATATAAATACAGAATAGCAGAAATTCTGTAATATTTATTATACTTTTAACTTTACTAAGCTAGAACTAAATAATAAATACAGATAATAAGTATAAATAGTAATAATACTAGTTAAGCGTTTAATAAAACAGTAACTAAAAATAATAATTTTTTTTTAAATTATTAATAAGTATATAAATAATTTTTATTTTATAAGTATATAAGTTATAAAAGTTATAGCAGCTTAAAATAAAATATTATTTTAAAATTTTAAGGCTTTAAAGCTTTAAAACAGTAATATAAAAGCTTATTTAAAATTATTATAATATTAAAATAAATAATTATAATTTATAAACTAGTAAAACTTTTTTTTTTTAATAAGTTATCGAGCTGTAGATTTTAATTCTAATATATATATATAGAGATACTATCTGCTGTACTAGTGTAACAATCTAAATCTAAACACTGTTTTACTATAGTACTTTTCTCTTTTTACTCTACTTTACTTTTACTTATTTTATTTTTAACTAGTTAATATAAAAAACTAAGTACTTTCTGTACTTTTTAGCTTTTTATTTTAGTATAACTAAAATATACAAAGTATAACTTAAAATTTATTATTTTATATTTATTTTTTAGTTAATACTTATATTATACTAAAGTTACTAATATACAGCCGGTAATAGTAATATAATATTTTTAATTTAAGCTATTATTTTTATAACTTAAAAAATTTGTAAGCTTTAAATAATTAAAAAATATATAAAATTCTATAAAACGCGCTAATTAAAGTATATAAATTAGTACTTAAACTAATAAATAAATATTATTTTACTATAGTTATTTAATATACAGACTATTTAAAAACACGAATAGTACTCTGCTTATAACTAATAATAAAATATACTACTTATACTACTAATATACTAGCTTATAAAATATATAGATATTCTGTTTTTTTTCTACTAAAACAGCTTAGTATACTGTTTTAGTTTTTATACTAAAAAAATATTAAATACGTTAGTAACTCGGGTAAAAAAAAAAACACTCCGTCTAAAATAGCTAATATACTAATTTAATTAAAATATAAAATATACTGCTTAAAATACTAACTACTACTAATACTTTTAAAACGTAATTTTAGATACTCTGTTTTAGTATCTAAAAATATAAAATATACTATTTAAAAAAACTAAAGTTACTAAATATACTATCTAAAATTTATTTTAAAAATATATAGTTAAACGTTATACTAAATTATTTTTTAAAATATATAAAATACGCTGCTTTAAACTAACTAAAAACTTTATAATAAAATTATTTTAATAATAATTTAGCGTAAAGCTCTGCGGTATAGTGAAAAGTTAAACTAGCTAAAAATAAAATATATAAAAAAAAAATTTAATATTTTTTAAAAAAATAAAATAAATAAAGTAAAAACGTATACTAATACAGTTACTTAGTACTAATAAATATATTAAATATATAAACTGTAACTGCTGCTTAAAAGTAACTAGTTTATACTTAAATACTTTTATAAAAAAATCTGCTTAATTAAAAACTTTATCTAACTAACTTACTTATTTTAACTAACTATTTAACTTAATTTTATACTTTTTAGACTTAAGTCTAAAGTATATCTATAAAATATTTTTATTTAATTTACTAATATACTAAACTTTATTAATAATTTTAATAATAAATTTATTATAAATTTTTATAATAAAGCAGAAGCGGCCGAACTTTACGTGTCTAACATTCTATATTAATATTAGAATTTTATTTTTAAAAATATTGCTATATATATATATATATATTTTACTACTATAAAAATAAAAATAAAAAATTTTATCAGTTAAAAATAATTTACTTATAATTTAGAAGTTTTTAAAATAAAATATTTTACAATTAAATTAGTAACTATATTTAAAGTAATTTTAGTACTTTATTAAATATTTATACTGCTTAAGCTAAATAGTGTTACTAAAACAGTTTAGTAAATTTATCATTTACTTCTAATACTAAAAAAATAACTATTACTATAAAATTTTTTAAAAAAATTATTAGTAAATAACGTAGACGCGTATTAGTCTATATAGCTATTATAATAAACGCTATATAATAAGCGCTGTAAACTTTTTAAATTAACTTTAATAAAAAATTTTAAGCTTAAAATAAAATTTTAGAAAAAGCTAGAGACTATAAATAAAAGTATTAAATTTTTTTAGTATATATTAGTAAATAATTAGTAAATAAATTTTTTATTTTTTAAATTTATATTTATAAAAGTACAGGCTCTAGCTATAAATTTAAAAACTTTTATTAAAATAGTACTTTAGCTACTAATACTTTTAGTATTTCTAACTTTAAACGCTATAAAATACTAAATTTACTAGTTTTTAATAATTTTAGTAAGTTTATAATTATAAATTAAATTATAAAAATATAAAATAAATTTACTAATAATATATGTATATTTAACGCTAGCAAACAGAGCGCTATTAATAAGCTCTAAAAAAACTATATATATTTTTATACTTTTAGTATATTGTAAAAATACTTTTATATATAACTTTTTAACTAATAAAAAATAAATAAACTATATAATAATTAAAAAGTTTTAGTAAAAGTCTGTCGCAAATATAAAAATAAAAATATTTAATATAAAGTTAAAGCTAAATTTTAAAGTTTATATTTAGAAATTTTTAGTAACTAAATAATTTTTACTTTAAATTTAAATAACTAGTTTTTAAGTTTAAATACTAATAAAAAAACTAAAAAAAAACATTTACTGTAAAGTTTATTTCTAATTAGCTATTTATATAAAAGTATATTTTAAATATAATACGTATTTTTTTAAAAACTATTATAAAAAAATTTACTTTTAGTATAAAGCTCTGCAGAAAAAATAAGCTAAATATATGAAATAAAAAACAGCTATAAAATCTACTATTTATTTTACTATTTTAAAATTAATTTAAACTACTACTACTACAGTTACTGTTTTTAAAGTTTAAAAAAATAGTTTTAATATAAAGTATTACACGTACAAAATTAAAAAATATATATATTATTATTATTTATTAAAAAGTAGTAATATTTAAACAGTTATTAAACTAGAAAATTTTAATAACTTTATTAATAATTTTTATAATAAAAAACTTTACAGTTTTTATAAAAGTGCTAAGCTACTTAATAAAAAATTAAAAAATAAGTTATACTAGAAGCAGTCTCTGCTTTAGTACTTTTTTAAAAAATACTAAAAGTATTAATAAAAATACTATTTAATAAAAAAATTATTTTAAAAATAATAGTTTTTACCGGACAGCTATAAAACTTTTAAATTTAAATACTTTTTAACTTAAATATCTTGTATATAGCTCTGCTTTACTTATAACTAAAAAAAAAAAAGTTAAATAGATATTATAAACTTTAATACGTTTATTATAAACAGAGATACTGCTTAAAATAATTAAAAAAAAATTTATTTCTAGCGCTAAAAAAAATATTTTTATTATCTTAGTAGTAAACAAATAAATTATTTTTATTTAGTTTATTTACTTTAATATTAAAAAACACAACGTATTACTAAAATAGACATAGTTTATATAATACTACGCCTTTATAAATTACAGAAATAATATAATTATATAGTTTTTTACTTTCTAACTTTAATTTATAAAAATACTATTAGTACTAAAAAATTTTTAAATTATAAAAAGTTTTATTTTTTAGTAAAACGCAGAAAAACGCAGTATAAACTTAAATTATTAAATTAAACTAAAAAAAGCTAAATAGGTAATTTTTTAGTTAAAAAATAATATTAATATATTTTAAAAAGTAGCTGTGTTTAAAAAAAATTACTTTTTAACTATAAAAATAAATATTTTTTTTAAATATTTAAATAAGTCTAAATATCTATAAAAAAATAAATTTTTTTTTTACTAAAATATAACTAGTATAAATAGCTTAAAAACTATATTACGTAAACTTTTTAAAAAACTTCTAAATTATATAAAAAAAATATTTATATAAAATAGAGCGCGCGTTAAAACTTAAAATAAAATAAAAATTATTAGTAAAAAAATTACAGCTTTATATATTAAAACTACTTTAATATAGAATTAAATATAAAAATAGTTAATACTAAGTTTTAGATTAAGAACTTTAAAACTAACTTAGTTATTAAAACTATCAGTCTATACTAAATTAAATAAATAATTATAAAAAAACTAGTAAAAAAAAAAATCTAATATTACTAAAAAATTAGAAAAAAAGTTATTTTATTTAAGCTGGGCAGATCTCCGCGTTAGCTAGTTTTTTAAAATTAACTTAAATATTTTTATATTTTATTACTTTAATATTAATTATAAAATTAAATTTATTTAAAGCGTAGACACGCTAGTAACTAGCCTATTATATAATATATTAGTTAAATATTTATAACTACTAAAAGTTTGGCTAAATACTTATATTAAATAAAATTTTATTATTACTAGCGATATATTTTATATTTCGCCTATACTTTTTACTAAAAAATCTAGTAAAAAATAAAAATTCTGTATTAACTATTAAAAATTAAATATTTTTACTAAAAAAAACGTAATAATAGTACTACTAATTTAAAAATTTTTTATACTTTTAGAAAAATCTAAAATTTTTACTAAACTTAATATTTACTAAACTTTTTACTGTATTTATATAAATAAATTTTTAAAAAATTTAACTACTTTTTATTTTTAGTATAGTAATTATAAATATTATATAATATTTTTTAGTTTTTATAACAGACCTGCTACGTTTTAGTAATTATATTAATAAGTTCTGTACTATCTATATAGACAATATTCTAATATACTTATTTAATTTTTTAAAATATAAAAAATACGTATAAAAAGTTGTAAAATAGTTAAAAAAATTCTATTAATAAGTTAATATAAAAAAAAGTAATTTTACTGTAAAGTAAACTAAAATTTTAAACTTTATTATTTTTACTAATAAAATATAATTTTTTTTAAAAAAAACAGAAGCTATTTTAAAATAAAAAAAGCTAACTATTTTTAAAAAGCTGTAAAGCTTTTTTTAGTTTTTATAACTTCTACTATAACTAAATTAAAAACTATAGCAGAATTATTTATTTTTTAACTTAAGCTCAGCTATAAGCATCCCGGCTAACCTCTATTCCGGCTACAGCTAAAAAAATAAGCTACTTCGTAAAAACACGTATATTGCTACTAAGCTCGCTATTTAAAATATATAAACTAGAGGGTTTCTGCAGTAACTACCGTAGTATTTTTAAAAGCTTTTTTTTTTCTGTATAATTATTTTAGTGAGCCGGCTAAGCCGGCTAAGCTACTAATTAGCCTATTACAGCTTTTATATTCTTAATATCTATAAATTATTAATTAGAGTTTATATAAATTTAATAATAAGAGCTTTAAGGCCTAAGCGTAGCTAGCTAGTTTTTTAGCTTTTAATTTTTAGCTTTAAAATCTGCAGCTTTTATATTAGCTTTTAAAAAACTTTTTTTAACTTTATAAAGTAACAGCTAGGTTCTACGGCTAACTTTTTTAGTTATTTAAACTTTTTACTAAGTTTAATAAAAGTTTTAAAACTTCTAAAAAGTAGTTATAAAATTTTCTATTAATAATACAGCTTTTTTTTAAACTAGCAGAATAGCTAGCTAAGTTATTATTTAGAAAAATTTTAGCACGTAATTAATATTAAATAGTAATAAGCTAGCTGCTTTTTAGCTAGTTTAAATTACATATTTAGTAAAGCTTTACTTTCTAGCTTAGCTATAGTAAGTAATAAAACGTTTTTTTTAATAGGAGCTGTATTATTAATTATAGCCAGAGCTAGAATAGCTTAATAATATTTTAATTTAATAACAGAGAATTTAGTAAAATTAAAAAGCTGGAGAAGATATATAGTATATAAAAATAAAAAAAAAAAAATCTAATTCTGCTTACACAGCTAAAAAAAATTTAGACTAATATAGCTGCTATAGCTATTTAGTATAAGTATCTAAAGCTAAAACTAGCTATAAACTGTTTTTAGTATAAATATACGCTATAGCTACTCGCAGCCGATTTTATTTAATATTTAGCTATTTTTTAAAATTATATAAAACTAATAAAAAATTAATTCGGCCGGGAACTATATTATTTAAAATATTTAGTTTTTAAAAATTACTACTAAACTTAGCTTAGCTTTTATAACTAAAATACACTTAAGTATAGTAATTTACTTATAATTTTTTAGGCTTTTAACGTAAGTTTTTTTTTTTTATAAGCTAGTAAAAACTTAGCTGTTTGTATATATCTCTAAACCTAATCTACTTTTATCTATATTATATAAGTTTTTAAACTAGATATTTAGTTTTAGTTTTATATGTTTAAATAGCTCTAAAAAAACCTGTACCTAAGCTAGAGTAGCAGTATTAGCTTTTAAAGCTTTAAACTTTTTATTTATAATTAAAACTATCTATAAATTATAATTAATAAAGTTAATAATTTAGCGCTTACTAAAAAAAGTTTAATTACTATTTATATAGAGAATTTAGATAGGTATTTTACAGGCCTAAGCATATAAAAAAAATTATTTTAAAGCTTTTTTTTTAAAAATTTATTTAATAAAAAACTTTTTTTACTTAAAGCTTAGCTGTTATTAGTATTAACCGCTTACAGTTTTACGTATCTAGTTTTTTATACAGCTTTATAGTATAAATTAAAAAAAGCTGTACGTTTTAGCAGCTGCTCGCTAGCTGTTAAAAAAGCCTATATTAAAATCAGCGATAGCGCTTTGTATAGCTAGTTCTCTAGCGTCTATTATAGATAGCTGGTGTTAAAAGTAGTTGAAATTGATTGTGGTGGCCAAGTTGCTCCGGAGTGGCCGGAATAAGATGTAGCCGGGATGCTTGTAGCCGAGCTTAGCTAATAAAAACAGGCGCTTTTTATATTTTTAGAAAAAAAAAGCGCTGTATTTAAACGTTTTAAAAAAGCTTTTATTTTAAATAATATTATTATATAATATTTTCTAATTTAGATAATTTAATTAAAAATTAATACTAGTAATAAAGTTTTAGCTGGCGTTTTTACGTAAAAGTAGAATAATAAAAAATAGTATTTAGTTATTAATTTTTTTAAAACTATAACTACTGCAGAAATAAACTATAATATTTATAATAAAAAAATATTAGCAGTTATTAGAGTTATTAAATACTAAAATAACTAGCTAATTAGCCTGTACTATTTTTTTAAAATTCTAACTAATTATTATATATTAAAATACTTTAGTATAAAACAGCTACTATTATAAAAGAAAGTTTAGTAAGCTAATAAACTTATAAAAGTATACTGTAAAATTACTTACTAATCTAACTTTATAAATATAGTAGCTAATATTTTATTATAAAAGTAAGAAAAGTTTTATATTTAAAAAAATAAAAATATTATTATTTATACTAAAGTTTTTCTGTGTATTAACTAACTTATTTATAAAAATAATAACTTTATAATTACTGTTTTTAAATTTTTTTCTAATTTTTTATTTTTTATTTTTTTATTTTAATCTTTAGATATTACTAAAAACTATTAGTTTGTTATTATAAGTGTTATAAGTAAAATATATTACTTTATATTCAACTTATTTACTAATATTAGTATTACAGAATTTTTGACTGTAGCTTAGTTTAGTACGTTATTTATATTATAGATTCTAGTTTTAGTATAATTTTATACGTAATTTATATAGTTTTTAATTAATATTAATAAATTTATTTATAAATTATTTAAGCGTATTAAATTAAGCTTTAAAATATATAAGTTTTTTTTTAATATTAAATTTAAGTTTTTAATAATATATTATTATAAATACTTATTATTTTATTTAGTAAAAATTAATAATTACTAAAATTTATTAACGTAGTTAGCAGCTAAAACTTATTACTTAAAATATTAAATAGCTTATTTAGTAATTATATTTTTGTTAAAAAATTTAAAAACTTATTTAATGTTTTTTTTAAATTTATTAAAAAAAATTTATCTATTAATTAATATTATTATTAGCTTTAGTGTTTTTATACTTAATAAAAGCTAGTTTAATTTATTAAAGTATTTAACTTTTTATATACGTAGCTGTAAATATAATACGTTTTTTTTTAAAATTAAAAAAAAGTTAAACTATAAAAGCTAGTTTTTAAATTTATTTTATTTTTTATAGTAAAAATTAAATATTACTACTTTAATAAAAATATTATCTGCTATATTAAATTATATAAGTATACTAGTAGTAGCTTTAGTACTAATATTACTATTAGTTAAAGTTAAAAATACGCATAATTTTAAAATAGTACTTATTTTAAAAAATATTTATAATATTAAAGCTATACTATAAACTATAAGTAAAATTAAAAAGTAAATAGCTGCTTAAGTTAATATTTAGAAATAAACACTAGTAAAATTACGTAAGTAAAATAAAGTGTAATATACTATATAAATCTCTATATTAGCAATAGAGTATAATAAATTATTAGTTAATTCTAAATAATAAATTTACTAATAAAGTAAATATAATTATAAAATATAATTATGTAAACTATATATATATACCTAAAGCTGTTACTTAGCTCGGTTTAGTTACTTAGTACTACTAAATAGATTAATTAATTAAGTATATTACGTAACTAGCTATAGTAGTACAACTCTGTTAGCTCTGCTATTAGCCTACGTTTATAGCTTATAATACTTTTATAGATTATAACTACGTCTAAAATTTTGTATTATTTTTTTATTACTATTTCTGCTTTTAAAAGTAATTATATTAAATAACTAAATTAAAAAAAAGTAAAAGTAAGTAAGAAAAAAACTGCTTTTACTTTTTACTTTCTTTTTATATATTATAATAGTTTATTATATATGTTTTTTTAAAAAAAATAGCTTTTTATAAGCTATTTATATACGTTTTTTAGAAATAAAAAAAAATTTAAGTAAAAAGTAAAGTAAAATAGTAGTAAAGTTTACTGTCTGTAAATACTTTAAATTTTTACTAATTAAAAAATATAAAAAAAACTTTTTTAACTTTTTTTAATTTAATTTTTTTTTCTATTTTTTTAAATATCTAACTTTTAAAATTTATTTTTAGCTTTTTATTCTAAAAAATAAATTATTAAAAAGTATTATAAAGTAATATACTTTATAATATTTTACTTTTGCTTTTTTTATATAGTTTTTAACTAACTAAGTTTTCTAAAATGTAATTTAGACTTATTATTTTATTTTTTTTATTTTAATTTATTATAGTTTATAACAAGTTATTATAAACTCTACTGTAGTTAGAAATAATATTTTAAATAATAGTTAACATATCTATTATATTTATACTTTATATATTACTTTTTTTTACTAAAAGTAAATATTATTTTCTTTAATAAATTAGATATTTTATATTTATAGTTAATAAAAGTAATAAATATCCTTATAGGAAATAAACGTACTAAACTAATAATAATATAGTTTTACTTTATAAAAAGTATTTTTAATACTTTATAGATAACTAGAAGTACTATACTATAAGTGTTTAGCTTTTTTTAAAAAATTTTAAGTTATAATAATATATTATAACTTCTTTTAAATTTCTAAAGCTATTACTAATAATTTTAATAAAATTAATTTTATTTTAGTTTATCTCCGTAATAAAAAGTATAAAAAAACTATTAATATATCTGCTTTTAGAAAAATAGTTATATATATTTCTAATTAGCTTTAAATAAAAAAATTTGAATTAGTTAAAATTTATAAGTTTATTTTTAAGTAACTTAACTAGTAAATAGTTTATTTTACTTTTTAGTAGGTAAAAGTAAATTATTCTAACTTATTATAAAAAGATTATTTTTTACTTTATTTACTTAAAACTTTATAACAGTATTATCAGTTCTGTAGATTTTTCTATATTTAAAATAGTTTTTAGCAGTTATAAACGTAATAAAAAAATTATAACTACTAAAATGAAAGCTAATATATATTTTTTTAATAAGTTTATAAATAATAAAATTAAAAATAATACTGTTAACTCTAATACTTTCTAGAAAAAAATAAACTGTATTATTATAAGCTATTATAAACTAGTTTACTTTATTTATTTTTTTAGATTTAGATAAGCTAAACTGCTTTTAATACTAAATTAAAAATTAAATAAAAAAATTCAAACTTTTTTAGCAGATTATAAAGCTTAAAAATTAGCGTTTTTAGATATTTTTTAATAAAAAAAATAAATTTACTAAAAAATTTAAACAATTAATTTCTAACTTTTCTAATTTTTTTTTAAAAAAAATAGTGGTGTTAAACATCTAAGTATAAAAATTTAAAATAGATTTTTTTTTTTTAGAAAAATCTTTATAGATAAAAATAGCTTTTTTTTAATACTAGGTATTTCTATCTAATCGTTATTCTTTTTTTAGTTTATTATAGTTTAAAATAATTTAAAGTAGTTTAAAACGGGTTAGAAGTGGCGAAAATTCTATTTTTTTTTTAATAATTTTCTAGTCTATTATGGGCTAAAATAATTCTTTTTATCTTTAAAAAGCTAAAAATAATTTTTATACTTTTTTTTTAGTATAAACGGTATTTTGTAAACTATTATACTCTTTTTTAAACTTTTTTTTTAATATTTTCTTTAAAATAGTTTTTTTTATTTTACTAGATATTTTTATATTTCTATAAAAAAAAATTTTATTAATTACTTTTTTCATAAAATATACATTCTTTTAAATAATAGTAATAGTATAAATGCTATTTAAGTATTTAATTCTACTTTTTAGTCTGTTTATTTATTTCTAAATAGTATATAAATAATAAAATTTTAAATAAGTTTAAGTAGTAGCAGAAAGTATTTTAAATTTTTAAATTTATTTAATTAGTTTTTAATCTAATATAATATTTTTTAAAGTACTATAAGCAGATTATTTTTTTAATTATATTTATACTAAATTAAAAGCAGTCTAATTAGCTTTTACTAAAATATAGTAAGCTATTTTAATTAAATAGTTTACTACTATAAATATTATATTATAAATTTAGCTAATATATTCGAATCAAAGTAATTCTGTAATAAAGTTTATTATAATAATTAACTATAGTTTACTAAAAATTTTAGAAAAAAATTAATAAACTGTAAAGGCAGTATCTAGCTATAATTAATTTTTTATATTTTAAATAATTATTATAATACATTTTTATATCTTTTCTAAATTTTTTTAGTAGTATTTTTATTTTATTTTTTTAAAGTTTTTTTTACTTTAAAATATTCTGTTTATAAACTATTATAATTTTTTTATAATTTTTTTTTATTTTATAATTATTTTATAAATATATTTTATATAGCTAAATTTTTTAGTTTATTTTTTTAAAAGTTTAAAGTTTTTTCTAAAGTTATTTTTTTAAATTTATTTTAAACTTACTAGAATTTTTTTCTGTTTCTTTTTTTAGAAAATTTTTTTTCTAAAAATATTATTATAAAGCTTTTTACTTTTTAATGTTTTACTTAAAATATTTTTATAAAATTAAAAAATGTTTTAAATACTTTTATAATTATATTAATTTTTATAGATATTAAGTAGCTTTTCTAGGTTATTATCAGGCACGAACCTAAAGTAGAGTATAAAAATTACAACAATACGGATAGACAGGTAAAAAGAACTAAATTATATATTATTATATAGAAAAAAAAAATAAATTGCTGCTAAAACAGTTTACAGTAATTTAAAAATATATACTATTACACTTATAACTAAGCTAATCTAAAACACTTTATAATAAACTATAATAAGTTATAATAAAATACAGCTTTATATTACTTTTTTTTAATAGTATATAATTTTATACACTGTTATACCCGTAGATAAAAAAAATAATAATTATAAATATCTATTCTATATTTTAGTTTTTATTTAAAAAGTATAGTTTATACTTTTAAGTTTCTAGCAGTTTATAATAAAATATAGTAACTTTATAGTTTAAAAATTATATTTAGTTTAAATATTCTGTTTTATTACTGTCTATAATAAAATATAATAACTTTAGTTATTTAATTTAGTAGTTAAAATTTATTAATTTAATTTATTAGAGTTTACTATAGTTTACAGCAGTTTTTTCTATTTACTATAAAAATTAAAATTTAATATTTTATTTTTTAGTAGGCTACTATAGACTATAGTAGATATAATTATAACTAGTTTTACTTTTTTAAAATTAAATTAAAATTATTTTATTTTAGTAAAAAAAATAAAAATAAAAAAAATAAAATATTAAAAAAAGTTACGGTAAAGAAGTTCTAACAGAAAAAAAATAAAAATACTTTTTAAAAATATATAAAAAGTTTTTTTAATACTTTTTAGCTTTTAGTTTTTTTTTTTTTTTTAATTTAGTAAGTTTTTTTAAATTTTTTTACATTTTTTATTTTAAAGTATTATAAAATACTATACTTTATTATATTTTTTATTATAAAATATTATAAAGTATTACAGTTTATAATACTCTATAATATTTTATAATATTCTATTTTATTATATTATAGTTCTAACTAATTAGTTTAGAAACTCTATTTATAATAATTAGACTATTTTAAACTTTTTTACTTTTTAGTAATTTATTTTACTTTATTATTATTTATTATAAACTTTATTAAAGTTAAAAATAATATTTTAAATAATAGCAGATTTACCTATTATATTTATATTTATTATATATTTTTTTTTAGTAAAAAAAAATATTAATTTTTTAAGTAGATTAGTTATTTATATTCTGTTTCTAATAAATTTACTAAAAATTTTTATAAAAAATAGTTAGTTAAAATAAAAAAAAAATATTACTATTTAAATAGTGTTTTAGGTGCTTTATTAGTAACTAAAAATATTATACAGTAAATTTCTATTTTTTTTATAGCTATTTTAAACTGTTTTTAGCTATTATAAAGCTTTTTAACTTATTTTTAGATACTTAAAAATTTTTATAATAAATATAATATAATTTATAATTTTCTGCTTAAAATCCGCCGCAGTTACTATATAATTTAGTTTATTAAAATTTTTAATAAAACTAAAATAGTTACTTAAAAAGCTTATTATAAAAAAGTCTACTTTAATAATACAGAAAAAAAAATTTATAGTTTAAGTTAATTTATATCTATAAAGCGTTTTTTAAATATTTTTTATAGTAATTTTTCTAAAAAATTTTATTTTAAAGTATTTTAATCTATTCTGACACTTTATAAAAAGTTTATTTTTTATAATATATATTTAATATTTTATAATAGTATAGTTTCTACTAATAATACTCCGCAGTTTAAAATACGCTTTAATAAATATAAATAAAATTTTAAAAATATTACTACTAAAATAAAAACTAAAAAACGTATTTTTAAAGCTTTTATATCTGTCTAAATTAAAGTTAACTAGAAAAATAGTAATACGCCTAAAAAAAAGTAAAATAGCCTATTATACGCTATAATAATTTACACTAATATTTTTTTTAAAGTTATAGTAGTAAAATTATTTTTAATTTAACTGCTATAGCTATTTAGAAAAAAAAATTTAAAAATTTAAATTATTAATTTTAAAACTAAACGTGCGCGTATTCTAAAAAATAAAAAAAATACTTTTATAAAAAAAATTAAAAAGTTTTAAAAATAAATTAAGCCTCTTACTGCGGCTTATACCTAATTAATATATAGTAGTATAAATTATTATAAACTTTTATAAAGTATTATAGCGTAAAAAAAATCTAAGTTAGTTTTTTTTAACTTTTTTTTTAGTGTTAAAATTTTTTTTAAAGTATATAGATAATATCCGGAGTTTTTAGTAGCCCTCTATCTAGTTTTTAAATAATTTTTTATAATATAAGTTTTTTTACTTTAATATTTTCTTTTATATTTTTTTATAATATTTTTTTAGTCTTTTATAAATTATTTTAGGCTATAATAGGCTAGTAATATTTCTATAAGTTTTTTTAACCTTTTCGTATAGTTTTTAATTCTGTGTTTTTTTAAAATTATAGTGCTATTAAATAGTTTTTTATATAGAAAACTTAATATTTTTTTAGCTAAATTTCCGGATACTAGCTTATTTAAAAGTTATCTGGCTTTTTTCTAAGTATATTAGTTTATTATAGGCTATAATAGAGCTTTATAGCGTAAAGTAGTTTATTTACTCTTTTTTATTTATTAGCTTTTAATACTTTTTTATTTTTAAAAATTATTATTTACGCTAGTATTTATATTTAATTTAAATTTTTAAAAAAATTAAATTTTAAAGTAATTTTTTTATTTCACTAAATATTTTTAAGTGCTAACTAGAAATTCTCTTTAATCTAGCACTTTTTTAATAAAATAAATATTATTATTTATTATATATAATATGTCTACTAGTAGTTCGCTTTAAAGTTATATTATTATTTTTTTAGTATATTTTTTTAGTAATAATATTTAAAAAAACTAAGTAAATGCTTTATAGTTTAAATAAGTTTACTTTATATATATCTAGTTTAATTTAGGCTATAATAGTTTCTAGTCTTATATATTTTTAATTTAGTTTTTTTTTAGCTTTATTAAGCGTATATACCTATTTAATATAAACACTTTATTTTTTATTACAGAGGGGTGACATTAAAAAAAAACCAAAAAAAAGTTATACTTTTTAAACTAGTATAACTCTGTTACTAGACTAGCTATTAATATAAAAAAAACATAATTTTAAAGAGATTTAAAGGCTTGTTCTCTGTATTAAAAATGATATATAGCTTATATAATGTTTATTACTTAAAAATTTAAAGTAAAAGTATAGTAAAAAAAAGTATAAATTTAAAAGCTGATTTATTTTTTATTTAAAAAATTATTAAAACTTTTTATTTTACGCTAACTTAATTAAGCTTAGTCTATATTACGTAAGCAAAAAACTGGAGCTAGAAATTTAATTTAATATTTAAAAAATAAAGTTTAAAAAATAAAGTTTTGCTTATATAAGCACTAATTATATAATAATAAACTAGTTAAATTAGTATATAAATAAGTATTTCAGAAAAAAATTCTGAATCTCTATTTCCTCTGAACAAAGATAAGATGGAACCTCAATTTTCAGACTATGAAGAAAAAGTTAATCTTTTATTAAAAGCCAATACACCTATTATAACTATTTCTAATATATTAAATAAAAACAAAATAAGTATTAAAAATACTATACAAAGAATAAATAAAAAAAATAAATTATTTAATAGCTTAAAAAAAGAAAGAAATCAAGATAAAATTAAGCTATTTAAAAAAGATAAAAGAATTATTAACAGGGATTTAATTAAAAGCCCTAAAAAAACAAATAAAAGAATATTACTAGAAAATAATATAAAAATATCTAAAAGAAGCTTACAAAGATATTTAAAAGAAGAAAATTATAGTATAAATATTAGTACTAAAAAGCCGTATTTAAATAAAAAAAAAGCTAAAATAAGATTAAAATACGCAAAAAAACAATTAAAAAATTTAGAAAATATAAATTTAAAAAAAATTATATTTTCTGATGAGTCAGCAATAGAAAGAGGCCTAGGTTCTAGACAAGAATATATAAGAAAGAAGAGAAATAAAAGAGTAGGAGCTGAATTAGCTTTTATAAAATCAAACTGTAAGTAAAAAAAAAAATTAAAAAAATTAAAATTAATTAAAAATTAATTATAATTTTTTAATTTAATTACTTTTTAAAAAAATTAGTACTAATTAAATTATAGCTCGAGATATTGTTATATCAGTATGGGGAGCTATTTGGATAGGAGGAAGATCAGAATTAGTGTTTATTAAAACACCTAATTCTAAAAATAATTTTAATAATACAGATTATATACAAAAAGTATTAAAACCTATTATTAAAAAACATATAAAACCCGGTTAGTTTATATACCTTTTTTTTATTAAATTTATTATTTAATTAAATTAACTTTTATTAATTATTAAATTATAAAATTAATATAAATACTAATTAGTTCATAAACTCGAAATTTTAATAAAATAATTAAAAAACTTATACAGCTAAACTAGTTTTAAAATAGTTTAAAAGAAATAAAATTAAATTATTTAAATATTTAGTTTATAGCCTAAATTTAGCACCTATAGAAAACATCTAAACTATATTAAAAAATAATTTAAAAAAATTAAATCCTAATTTATTAGGCAAAAAAAATAATAAAAAAGATAATACTTTATTTATAAACGCTATAAATAAAGAATAGAATTTAATTCCACAAAAAATAATAGATAATTGTATATTATCTTTACCTAGACGTTGGGAGGCAGTTAATAAAGCTAACGGGTATTATACAAAATATTAATAATTTAATTAATTATTAATTTATTTATATAATTTAATTTTTTTTAAAAAAAAATTCTACTATTAATTTTTTTTTAAAAAAATAAAAAAAATATTTTTTAAAAAAAATTACAAGTATATACTATATACAACTTTAAAATAATAAAATAAAAAGTAAAAATTTTACGCTAGAAAAAAAATAAATCAGCTTTTAAGTTTGCATTTTTTTTTACTATACTTTTACTTTAAATTTTTAAGTAATAAATATTATATAAGCTATATATTTCTTTTGATACAAATTTAAAGCCTCTAAATCTCTTTAAAATTAATTTTCTTTTATTTTAATAGCTGATCTAGTTACAGAGTTATAATAGTTTAAAAAGTATAACTTTTTTTTTGGTTTTTTTTTAATGTCACCCCTCTGTACTAAAAAGATATTTTTTTTTTAAGAGTACTTTTTTTAGTATTTATTTACTACTTTAATTTTCTAGTAATATTCTGTTTGTAAAATAAGTACTTTTACTACTAAATTATTTTTTAAATATAATTTTCTGCTATTTAAAAGTATTTTAAGCTAGTTTAGCGCTTTTAAATCTGCTTTATAGTATATTTAAAATAATATAATTATAGTAGTTACGTGTACGCTGTTATTATACATAAATTTTATAATTAATAACTAAATTATTTAGTTATTTTATTTTAGGTAATAATAGTATTTAAAATACTGTTTTAAAATTTAATTCTATTTTTCTGTTTATTTATCTGTTTTAAAATAATAAATAAAAAATAAATTTTTTAAAGTATTTAAATAGTAATAAAAAATATTTTAATACTTAGAATTTATTAAAAGTTTTTAATCTAAAATAATATTTTTTAGAGTTTTATAAAGTTAAATTATTTTTTTTATTTAAATTTAAGCTAAGTTTTAAGCAGTCTAATTCGCTTAAACTAGTATATAATAAATTATTTTTATTAATTAGTTTACTACTATTAGTATTAAGTTATATACTTAGCTAAAGTACTTTAATAAAAAAAGTTTAGTAATAAAGTTTATTATAACGTTTAACTACAGTTTATTAAAAACTAAAAAAAAATTTAATAAGCTATAAAAGCAGTATTTAGTTATAATTAATTTTTTATATTTTAAATAGTTATTACAGTACGTTTTTATATTTTTTTTAATTTTTTTCTAATAGTACTTACGTCTAATTGTCTCTAGCGTTTTTTTTACTTTAAAGTAATTTACTATTAAGCTATTATAGTATTTTTAAAATACTTTAGCTTTTTTTTAATCTATACTTAGTTGTAATTTTAACTAATCAGTTATTTAATATTATTTTAAAGTAAAAGTAAAAAGTTATTTTTTTTTTAAAAAAAAGTTTTTTATTTATTTTTTTTACTATTTTTACTGTAAAAGTCTAAAATTAAAATATTTTTATTTTTTTTAAAAACTTTTTTTTCTATTTTTTTTATTTTTTTTTATTTTTTTAAGTAGTTTTTTTTTAATACAGAGTTCTAAAAACCTCTAATATTTTATTTAAAATATTCTAGTACTATCTATATACTTTTTAGATAATTTTATAATTATTACTAGTATTATAAAGTTTTATAGAAATTTCCGGGTTATTATAGCTTATAGTAGCTCTATATAGGCTTTTTTATTTTTCTGTAATTATTATTAAGCTTTTTTTATATAATTTAGTTTTTTTAATAAGCTGTCCGTAGAGTTTAGCTTCTCTAAATAATAAATTATAATAAAATTATACTTTATAAATTTTTTATATACTCTAATTTAGTAGTAGTTAAGTATTTTTATTTTTATAAATTATTTAAAGTTATTATAGTCTGTAAAAAGCTTAAATAGTATTTTTTAAAAATAATATTATTAATAAAATAAACTTTTATTTATTATAAGTAATTTTTTGTTATAAGTATTATAATTATATTTAGCTTAGTCTATTTTTCTTAAAAAGAACTTAATGAGTTTCTATTAGCTTTTTCTATTCTAGTTTAAGTTTTTTTAACTTATAATACTATAAATTGCGTTTTCTAAAGCGTTTACTTTAATTTTTATTAATTTTTAAAAATTAAAATAAGCTAAAATTAAAATTAAAAAAAAGCATTTTTTATTTATATAAAAGCCTATTTTACTTTTTAATTAAAATTAATTTTTATACTTTTTTTTTAGGTGTGGCTGCTTTTAGCCGCGTTTAGCTTTTTTTAAATTATTTTAGTTAATAGTAAAATAATTTAAAAAAAGTTAGTAATAAAATTTTTATAGTAATTTATAAAACTAATAAATACTTTAATATTTTTTACTGTTTTTAGTATTAGCCAGTTTTAAATTATTTTAACTCTTTCTAAATTAACTTTAATTTTTTTTAAATATATTATATATTTTAGATATTTTATCTGTTATGTGTGGAATTTACACTTATTAAATTTTATATATAATTTAGTTTATTTTAGTTTTTTCAAAACTTCTCTAATATAACTTATATAAGCTTTTTCTATATTAGAATAAACTAGAATATTATCTAAATATATAATATATATTATATTAACTAGCTCTGCTAAAATTTAGTTAATATAAAATTAAAAAATAGCAGAAACGTTAGTTAGGCTAAAAAGTATTATAAAGTATTTAAAATAACTATATTTTATTTTAAAAGCTGTTTTTTATTTATTATTTTTTTTAAATATGTATTCTGTAGTACGCTTTCTAGATATTTAGCTTTATAAACTATTTTACTTTTAATAATTTTTTTAAAAATTTAGCTATAAGTTGTTAGATATAAACCTAAAGTAGAGTGTAAAAGTTATAATAATGCAGATAGACAGGTAAAAAAAACTAAATTATATATTATTATATAAAAAAAAAAATTACTGCTAAAACAGCTTACAGTAATTTAAAAATATATACTATCGCACTTATAACTAAGCTAACTTAAAATACTTTATAATAAGCTATAATAAATTATAATAAAATATAGTTTTATATTATCTTTTTTTTTAACAGTATATAATTTTATATACTATTATATCTGTAAATAAAAGTAATAGTAATTATAGATATTTATTTTATATTTTAGTTTTTATTTAAAAAATACAGTTTATATTTTTAGATTTTTAGTAGTTTATAGCAGAATATAGCAACTTTATAGTTAAAAAATTATATTTAGTTTAGATATTTTATTTTATTACTGTTTATAATAAAGTACAGTAACTTCAGTTATTTAATTTAGTAGTTAAAATTTATTAATCTAATTTATTAGAGTTTGCTATAGTTTATAGCAGTTTTTTTTATTTACTATAAAAATTAAAATTTAATATTTTATCTTTTAGTAGGCTACTATAAACTATAGTAAATATAATTATAATTAGTTTTACTTTTTTAAAATTAAATTAAAGTTATTTTACTTTAGTAAAAAAAATAAAAGTAAAAAAGTAAAATATTAAAAAAAGTTGCGGTAAAAAAGTTCTAATAAAAAAAAATAAAAACACTTTTTAAAAATATATAAAAAGTTTTTCTAACACTTTCTAGCTTTTAGTTTTTTTTTTTTTTTATTCTTAATTTAGTAAGTTTTTTAAGATTTTCTTACACTTTTTATTTTAAAGTATTATAAAATACTGCACTTTATTATACTTTTTATTATATTATAGTTTTAACTAACTAGTTTAAAAACCGTATACGTAATAATTAGACTATTTTAAATTTTTCTGCTTTCTAATAACTTATTTTATTTTATTATTATCTATTATAAACTTTACTAAAATTAGAAATAATATTTTAAATAATAGCAGATTTACCTATTACGTTTATATCTATTATATTTTTTTTTTTAGTAAAAAAGAGTATTAATTTTTTAGACAGGTTAGTTATTTATATTTTGTTTTTAATAAGTTTACTAAAAATTTTTATATAAAATAGTTAGTTAAAATAGATAAAAGTAAAGCATTACTGTTTAAGCGGTATTTTAAGTACTTTATTAGTAACTAGAAGTGTTATACAGTAAGTTTCTATTCTTTTTATAGCTATTTTAAACTATTTTTAGCTATTATAAAGCTTTCTAACTTATTTTTAAATTTTTAAAATTTTTTATAATAAATATAATATAATTTATAATTTTCTGCTTAAAATCTGCTGCGGTTACTAGATAGTTTAAATTACTATAGTTTTTAATAAAGCTAAAATAGTTACTAAAAAAGCTTATTATAAAAAAGTCTACTTTTAAAATAATAAAATAAAAATTTAGTAGTTTAAATTAATTTATATCTGTAAAGCGCTTTCTAAATATTTTTTATAATAATTTTTTTAAAAATTTTTATTTTAAAGTATTTTAGGCCACTTTAATACTTTATAAAAAGTTTATTTTTTATAATACTTATTTAATACTATATAATAATATAGTTTTTATTAAAAGAGCTACAGAAGTTTCTTTTTCTCAGCTGTGCTAGGCTAAAACTAAACAGTAAATATAAATTAATAAAAAAAAAACAGAAATAATACTAGTTAGGCATTTAATAAAACAGTAACTAAAAGTAATAAAAAATAATTAAGTTATTAATAAGTAAATAAGTAATTTTTATTTTATAAACTTACTAGTTTACTAGCCTGTAAATTTATAACTACGCAAGTTATAAATTACAGATTATAAATTATAAAAGTAATAGCTAAAAACAAAAATACTATTTTAAAACTTTAAAGTTTTAAGCTTTAAAGCTCTAAAGCTCTAAAGCTTTAAAGCTCTAAAAATTTATTTAAAAATAACGTAATTTATAAAAATTATAATTTATAGTTATTAAAGTATTAAACGTAAAGCGTAGTTGCGTAAAGTAAAATATTTTTAATAAATTACTATAAGCTCTAGATAAAAGCTTTAAGTAAAAGCTTTAACATCGCAAAAATTTAACTTTTATAAATATCTGTCTAAGTAAGTATTATAAAAAAAAGCTATTACTATTTTTTAAATTTTATTATATTTTATATCTGTACGCGTAAGTTTTAAAACTTATATTAAAATTATAGCTAATTACTGTAGTTAGTTTATAGACTATAAACTATAAGCTAGCTTATAGTTAACTATAAGTTTTTAAAATTAGTAGCTATAGTAAACTAATTAGTATAGTAATATAAATTTTACTTTTACAGTCTTCTAAACTGTAAATATTACTAGTATTACTAATATTATTATAGTAATTTTTATTGCCGCGTGTATTTTTTTTATTATAATAATTTTATAAAACTTTATATATAGAATTTTAAAAAAAAAATTTAGTAGACGTAAAATTACGCACGCTAACTATTTCTATATATTTATTACTATATTTAAATATACGTTTTATATAGCGGGTAATATTTTTTTATTTTTTAGCTAAATATTTTTTTAAAATAAAAAAAAATATTTAAGTACGCGACGGTATCTGTAGAAAATAATATTTATAAAGAATAATATTTATAAAAAGTAATATTTATAAAAAACAGCTTTTAACGTTAATAGTTTTTTTATTTAATTAATTAATCTACTTTTTTTTAAAGCTTTTACTATAACTGCTGTAAGCTATATTATACGTAACTATACTATATATAACTCTGCTATAATATTTATATAACTATAATAGTAAAAAACGTACGCGAAATAATTAAAATAGTAAAAAATAATAGTATTAGAAAATAAAGCAGAAACAGAAATATACGTATATAAATAGTAGTAATTATATAAACTACGCAACACAGATATAAAAAATTAAAAATTAAAAATATATTTAAAAATTATACAGTTATAGTTATAGTTATTATAAATTAGAAATAAAAAAAATTATTAAAATAAGTATTTATTATTATTTAAAGTAAAAGTGTAAGTTACGTATTAACGTTACGTTACGTAATAAAATAATATTATAAAATATATAAAATTATGTAATAAGTAGTACGTGCTAACTAAAATAGAATAGAAATAAAATAATATACTTACTGCTCGTTAATAACAAAATAGAAATAATAAAAAAAAATAGAAAATAGTTTTTATTAATAATACTCTGTAGTTTAAAATACGCTTTAGTAAACGTAAATAAAACTTTAAAAATATTACTACTAAAGTAAAAACTAAAAAGTATATTTTTAAAACTTTTATATTTGTTTAAATTAAAACTAACTAAAAAAATAGTAATACGCCTAGAAAAAAAGTAAAATAATCTATTATACGCTATAATAGCTTATACTAACGTTTTTTTAAAAGTTATAGTAGTAAAGCTATTTTTAGTTTAGCTACTATAGCTAGCTAAAAAAAAAAAAAAATTTAAATTATTAATTTTAAAGCTAAACGTGCGCGTGCTCTAAAAAATAAAAAAAATACTTTTATAAAAAAAATTAAAAAGTTTTAAAAATAGATTAAGCCTTTTACTGCAGTCTATATTTAGTTAATATATAATAGTATAAATTAGTATAGATTTTTATAAAGTATTATAGCGTAGAAAAATCTAAATTAGTTTTTTTTTAGCTTTTTTTTTAATTTTATAGTTTTTTTTAGAGTATATAGATAATACCCGGAGTTTTTAGTAGCTCTTTACCTAGTTTTTAAATAGTTTTTTATAATATAAATTTTTTTACTTTAATTTTTTTTTTATATCTTTTTATAATATTTTTTAGTTTTTTATAAATTATTTTAGGCTATAATAGGCTAGTAACATTTCTATAAGTTTTTTCAACTTTTTTATATAGTTTTTAATTCTGTATTTTCTTAAAATTATAGCGCTATTAAACACTTTTTTATATAAAAAATCTAATATTTTTTTTAGAAAAAAATATAAAGTAAAAGTAGCTATATTTTTTTTTTTTTTAGCTAAATCTCCGGATACTAGCTTACTTAAAAGTTATCTAGCTTTTTTTTAAATATATCAGTCTATTATAGGCTATAATAGAGCTTTATAGTATAAAGTAGCTTATTTACTTTTTTTTATTTATCTACTTTAAATATTTTTTTATTTTTAAAAATTATTAATCGCGCTAGCGTTTATATTTAGTTTACATTTCTAAAAAAAAAAATGTTTAAAGTAACTTTTTTATTTTACTAAATATTTATAAATATTAACTAAAGATTCTCTCTAATTTAGTACTATTTTAATAAAATAGATATTATTATTTATTATGCGTAATATATTTACTAATAGTTCGCTTTAAAGTTATATTATTATTTTTTTAGTATATTTTTTTAGTACAGAGAGGTGACATTAAAATAGTTTAATCGAAAAAATAGCAGTTTTTAAACTAATATAACTTTTTAACTAAACTAGCTATAAAAATAAAAAAAATTAATTTAATAGAAATTTATTAAAACTTTTTATTAATAAAGAAAAAATTAGAGTTTATATTAAAGTTATAAGGTTATAAATAAGCTTAAAGTAGAGGTAAAAGAAAATACAAAATTAAGTGCTAATTTATTTTTTATCTAGCGTACAATTTAATTTTTTTATTTAATTATTATAAATTTATATACTATTTATATCTGTAAAACAAATTTTTTTATAAGTTTTTTATTTAAAAAAAAATAATAATAATAGTAGAAAAAAAGATTTTAAAAAATCCAACTATATAAATAAATTAATAATTAATTAAATTATTAATATTTTGTATAATATCTATTAGCTTTATTAACAGCTTCCCAACGCCTAGGTAAAAATAATATATAATTATCTATTATTTTTTATAGAATTAAATTCTATTTTTTATTTATAGCGTTTATAAATAAAGTATTATCTTTTTTATTATCTTTTTCGCCTAATAAATTAGAATTTAATTTTTTTAAATTATTTTTTAATATAGCCTAGACGTTTTCTATAGGTGCTAAGTCTAGGCTATAAGCTAAATGTTTAAATAATTTAATTTTATTTCTTTTAAACTATTTTAAAACTGGTTTAGCTGTATAAATTTTTAAATTATTTTATTAAAATTTCTAGTCTATAAACTAATTAGTATTTATATTAATTTTATAATTTAATATTTAATTAAATAAATTTAATTAAATAATAAATTTAATAAAAAAATAAAAAAAAGGTATATAAACTAACCGGGTTTTATTTGTTTTTTAATAATAAGTTTTAATACTTTTTATATATAATCCGTATTATTAAAATTATTTTTAGAATTAAGTGTTTTAATAAATACTAATTCTGATCTTTCTTCTATCTAAATAGCTTTTTATACTAATATAACAATATCTCGAGCTATAATTTAATTAGTACTAAATTTTTTAAAAAAGTAATTAAATTAAAAAATTATAATTAATTTTTAATTAATTTTAATTTTTTAAATTTTTTTTTTAACTTATAATTTAGTTTTATAAAAGCTAATTCAGCTCCTACTCTTTTATTTCTTTTTTTTTATATATTTCTGCCTAGAACCTAAGTCTCTTTCTATTACTAACTTATCAGAAAATATAATTTTTTTTAAATTTATATTTTTTATATTTTTTAATATTTTTTTAGTATATTCTAATTTTTTTTTAGCTTTTTTTTTATTTAAATACGGCTTTTTAGTACTAATACTTATACTATAATTTTCTTCTTTTAAATATCTTTATAAACTTCTTTTAGATATTTTTATATTATTTTCTAATAATATTCTTTTATTTGTTTTTTTAGGGCTTTTAATTAAATCCCTATTAATAATTCTTTTATCTCTTTCTAATAGCTTAATTTATCTTTATTTTGTTATTTATTTAAGCTATTAAATAATTTTTTTTTTATTAATTTGTTGTATAGTAGCATAAATACTACTTTTATTTTTATTTAATATATTAAAAATAGTTATAATAGGTATATTGGCTTTTAATAAAAGATTAACTTTTTCTTTATAGTTTGAAAAGTGAGGTTTTATCTTATTTTTGTTAAAAGGAAATAGAGATTCAGAATTTTTTTTCTGAAATATTTCTTTATATACTAATTTAACTAGTTTATTATTATATAATAAATGCTTATATAAGCAAAACTTTATTTTTTTAAACTTTATTTTTTTAATATTTAATTAATTTTTTAGCTCTAGTTTTTTGCTTACGTAATATATACTAAGTTTAGTTAAGTTAGCGTAAAATAAAAAGTTTAAAAAAATTTTTAAATAAAAAATAAATCAGCTTTTAAATTTATGCTTTTTTTTACCTCTACTTTAAGCTTATTTATAACCTTATAACTTTAATATAAACTCTAATTTTTTCTTTATTAATAAAAAGTTTCAATAAACTTCTATTAAATTAATTTTTTTTTATTTTTATAGCTAGTTTAGTTAAAAAGTTATATTAGTTTAAAAACTGCTATTTTTTCGATTAAACTGTTTTAATATTACCTCTCTGTAATAATATATAGAAAACCGGGTAAATACTTTATAGTTTAAATAAATTTACTTTATATACATCTAGTCTAATCTAAGCTATAATAGTCTCTAGTTCTATATATTTCTAATTTAGCTTTTTTTTTAGCTTTATTAAGTGTATATATCTGTTTAATATAAACACTTTATTTTTTATTACTAAAAAATATACTTTTTTTTTTATTAAAGTATTTTTTTTAGTATTTTTTTACTCTCTTAAACAATCCGACGGCAAGCTGGCGGCCGAATTTGGCGGGTGGTGAAGCCGTTTTCGGGCGCTGGCTTGCCGCAAAAACTCCCTAAACCCTCCGAACACCCCTCCCGCGCACGTGCCCTTCGGGATTCCCAGTACAGTTAGCGTCGAGCCCTGCGTCCATGCAAGGGGTAAGGTTCGAGTTAGCCCTGAGAGTCTCGTTGCATGTCAGCCGTGCCATGTCGAGTCCAGGACTCCTCAGCAGCAGCAGCAGCAGCAGCAGCACTCGTCACGCCCGCTTACGCTCGATGTAGTCGTCAGCGTAGCAGTCATGATGGCGACACAGACGGCATCGATGTATTTAACTCGTCTTCGCCCTCCTTCTTCTCCCTTCCTCTGCATAAGGCACACATAGAGGAGACCGAGACCGAGGCCGCGCCTTCTTCCTTCCCCCGCATCGCTGCGCGCAAAAGTGTGCCGTCGATTGTTCTCGCAACCAACCTGCACTGGCACACCATGCCACGACGTTCATCGCACAAGGACTCCGGAAGCGAATACGCCGAGTCTAACGTGGACAACAGTTCAGATATGGACCTAACGGATGTGCAAACCTTCGACGATAGTGAAAACGATGAGCTAGGTAGAGATTTCAGAGAGGAAGCACGGCTCTCTGACGATGACGGCCATCCGCCCGAGTATTACATCCAGCAACTGGAAACATTCGACGAACGGGAATACACCAAGGAGGACTACAAGGACAGCACGACCCGCCTTCTCGACCGCATCGAGAACGAATGGCACCGGTAGGTCACACTCCAGACCGAGAGACATCCCACGGTGGAGCAATCCGCCGCTGATACAGGCTCAGGTGCTGGACGTATCTGCGCCAAGACGGGCTCCGGAACTACGAGACCGTCTCACTCGGTACTCTGTTCACGTTCTTCGACTGGCTCCTCGGCCAGCGCTGGGGGGAGTCAGAGAGGAGACGCCGAAGAACTAAGGTCGAGAGTTCCCTCGGGACGTACTGGAAGGTTTTCCGTCTCGTATACGAAAGGTCGACCGGGGTCAAGCTCGATCCGAAGATGAACCGGAGCATGCACAAGGTATGACTAGCCAGCCCCAGAGTCTCCCGTCGGAGGGCAACGCGCGCGCCATGTCTGACCTCGAGCACAGGTGCTGAGGAAGCTGGCAAAGAAACACGGCCTGGTGGCGATCGGTCGCGACAAAGCCTGCATGTATGTCGAGGACCTGACCCTAGTGCTGCGAACGAATCTGGTCACGACGGAGAAGCGGTATTGCCACGGGCGCTATCGGATGCAAGCTCAGCTCTATCTACAACTCGGCGGCTGGACTGCGAACCGGCCAAAGGCTCTCCTCGGCCTCCACTACCGGCATATCCAAGCCACACTACGCCGAGACCCAGAGGGCGGCCCTCACCTGATCTTTCTAGAATTCACCTTCGAATTCACGAAACAGTTTCTCGGAGTCAAAGACATGTAGAGTGTACCCCATCTAACACCTTGTACCCTGACGAGCACTGATAGGCTGTGCAGGAACACGTTTCCTCTCCCTGAAATCATGTACGATGATTCCCTCATCTTCAGTCCACATGTCATCCTCCTGGGGATGCTCTTTCACGACCAAGCATTTGCAGCCTACAACTTGACCTCGGAAGAGGAGCTGACTAGGCTCCACATCCCGCCCTGCCGCAACGAGCTTCCCCTGCGTCTCAACAAGAGTCTGGACGATATCCCGGTGTTCCGCAAAGCAGTGAAGACTTCGAACGGCTGGACCATCTCTCCCGACGAACCACTTCCCTATTCCACTTTGCTGCCCTGGATCCGAGATCTAGGGCAGATCACGGGGTTTGCTCAGGTCGCTCGCCCTTATTCGCTGAGATATGCGGGAGGGAAAGCCTTCAATGAAGATGGTAAGCTTAGCGAGTTGCTGCAGGGACCACACAGTCCTGACACATTGCATAGGCAACGTCAAGGACCAGATGCAGAACTTGATGATGGGGCACGCCAGTATCAAGACGTTTTTGAAGCACTACCTGTCACGACGCATCACGGTCGACGTGCAGGCAGTGGTGCGAGGCATGCAGCCCCGAGACGCGCTCATGCGGGCGGCTTGTACCATGAGCCGATCTGTCGATCGGCGTCGGCCACGCCGGCTCACGGCAGAACAATCTGCATCCGTGAACGAACATCCCGCCGTCCATTCTTTGATCGCACAGCGAGAGCGACTCAGACGTGCCCGCAAGGACGCCGTAAAGCACTCGCAGTACAAAGTGCTCGGCCGCAAGATCAACCGGGAAAGGCAGCGGCAGCGGCACGCCCTTCTCCAGGACGTCAAGGAGCGTTGGGAGTACGAACAGTCCGTGCGTGATGTGGAGCAGCAGCTGGCCGGCATAGAACCGAAAGACAAGTTCGAAGAGGTGCACGATGTCTTGCCCTCTGCCCAGCAGGAGCTGGTCGACGCCATGCTGGCAAAGCCCGGGCTCAGTCTGGAGGAGGAACTTCGCCGACGGAACAAGGCAATCCGTGCCGTTACGCGATACTGTGGCATTGAAGAGGGTGTCATGAACCCCATTCGAAGGAAGCGACAGAGTGGAAAGGATGCTCCGCCAGGTAAAAGTCAGCCAGAGCGCGACCGAGAGGTGTTAGAAGCGGCAAAGGTATCTGTGTACAAAGAGAAGAGGCCAAAGAGGTGTTTCAAGTGCGTGGGCAACCCTAACCTGCCCATCAAAGAACGCGTCTACGAATTCGGCCGCGGAGGCGATGTCAGCAGACATTTCAAGCGGAAGCACTTGCAGTACATCAGGGGAGGGGTCCGTCCTAGCTGTGAGCTCTGCAAGATATCTCTCCAGGACAAGATGCACTTCCAGCGTCATGCCTTGGATGTACACGGTATAGTGACATAGGTATAGGGCTTCAGAAGGACGTGACCTTTACCACAGGGATCTTTGTACCGGGAACTCCACCGCGCAGGATGGAGACAAAGGGTACTGTCTTGTAGGCGGTGGCTGATGAAACTTTTGTGGTCTGGGTTTCAAAGCTGAAGAAGCAATTGATGGTTAGACAAGTTCATTCCGTATACCCATGCTAGATCCTTGAATCAGTTTGATATGCATTGTTTCTGGGAGAGGGATAGCCATTGCAGCCAGACAGAGCAGGACGCTGTTGAGATAAGAACGGCTTGACAAAGGGTCGCGCGCAAAAGCACTAGTCAGGCGGGCAAAGCTCTCTAGGCTGACTGTTCAGATGGGGTTGGAGGCGGTGTATCTTGGCGCTCACTAACCGGATGCTAGTTGAGAGAAGCAGGCAGAATTCAGCAAGAGCATACCACTAGAGGACAAACGTTGGTGTATGTGCAGCAAACGTGCGTCGGCGCGCAAGACCTACTGTTTCATTCCATGCTGCTCTTCTTGAGCCTTCACCGAGGGTTTGCTCTACCGCTCTCATAGCACCTGGCCTATTGAGACGCCTACTGGCTGCTATGACTGTAGCTTTCACATTCGATAACATGAGGGACTATAGTACGTTCCCGCTACTGGGACCCTGAAAGCCAGATACTGGGTCCCTATCAACTTGCAGCACAATACGTAAGAGCTGTATTGTCTGCCCAATAATAGGCCCGTATAGCTTAGGGCCTGTTTTCAGTACCTCCATTCTTTATTCGAATCACGCTAAACTCAGTTCATGACGAACGCACATCTGATGGACATCGATTTTCAAGCCGCATACGCAGCCTTTTTCCCTTACATGCTTCTCATTTTCGCGTAACTCAAGCGCCATGAATAGTTCACAGCGGTACGCGATACCACTGGGCAGTCTCGTAATAGCTTTCGTCATGATTCCACTACTCTTCTTTGCTTGCAGCCTCTTACAAACGTACAGGGGATGCTACTTTCTCAAATATGTATTTTATCCGCATTTTCCTCGTTCTTCCAGCAGCTCTTGGAACACATCGTTGTTGATGATTCTTACCCTTGTTACCTCTGTAAACCGGCAACCTTCGTCATATTGAAGTCGATGATAGTGACCCGCTCTTCTTGCCATTTCTTGATATTGTGACTTTGTAGACTCTTCGGCGAGTCCCGACACTTTTTTGCTCTTGGCTCCTGCCGTCGGAGCAGGGGTCTTTGTGCTGGTCGTGGTGGTTTCTTTGGAGACGTTGATAAGTGAAGGTCCACCAAGGATCTCGTGATTGGGGCTGATATGTTCTATTCCGTTGACTTATATGCTGCTTGTTCATCTAGTAGAGTAGCTTGGGTCACATGTAAATCGATTCCATTTCTTCCGTCTTGGTGTTTCGGATAGATTAGTCACAGGAGTGTCGAGTTGGGGCATCTGTGATATCGAGACACTTTTCGCTTTCTTTCTTTTCTTTTTCTTTGAGTGAGGGGCGTTGATCCGGTTTGCCCCCTTTTTTACAATTTCAATCTCTATTATACTGAGTTTCCGCACTGTGAATGTCGGCTTATTTGTCGCCATTTTCATAACTTCCTGCGAAAGCTGAATTGTGAGTATAGAGTCTCAGATCCCGTCATGTCCAAATTTTGACTCACGATCTGTTGAAGCAAGTGATTCTTATTGATTGCTTGTGTCTAACAGGCAGGATGGTACATATATATGCGTGTCAAATATCACGGTGGCTGAAACATAGATGAAACTGGTGCTGGATATGCAAATATATATGTATATATAAGGCGTTCCACCTACCTACATTATAATTAACAAGAATCACTTGCTTCAACAATGCATGCGCATCTAGCATCTGTTGCACGTGATATCTGATCCACAGGCAAGGACCGGCTCTGTTGATTGGGTTGTTGTTTTTTGCATTTTTTATTCCTTGAGAGACCTTGGAAGAGCCGATATATATATACAATGCCAAGAGACTAGTACTTCTAGCCCAAAGAGATCTAGGCTAGATACGTCACTAAGTTGAGTCAAGGGGACGGAGGGACTGCACACAGACGATTCTGATGAAGAAGATCGGAAAGGTGGAGATTATTCTGCGTCAGAAGCAGTATCTTGCTCGCAGTGGGTTTCGTATGCCTCAGAGAAGCGGGGAAAACGTGAACGATCAACCCGACACGGCGACCTACTCTTCCTGAAATTGTTAGGTCTGTTTGGTCGCAGGTTGTAATGCCTAGTAGTGCTATTGTCGGCTGAGGTTGCCCAATTGTTTTCAATGCTTGGTGTAGCTTGGGCGACTAGTTGCACTTCATTTATAGTCCGAACGGAGCTGGATGTAGCTGAAGTTGAGTGACTTGGTCCCCGTTTAGATGAGGAGGTGGATATAGAGATTTTTTGACCGGTGGCACTCCTCAGATTAGCAATAGCTGCAGGGCTGACAATCGTAGATGATGCTGCTGATGCGCGGTGCATGCGTTTTTCGGTC
This sequence comes from Corynespora cassiicola, assembly GCA_022059125.1. NCBI lineage: Eukaryota > Fungi > Ascomycota > Dothideomycetes > Pleosporales > Corynesporascaceae > Corynespora > Corynespora cassiicola. The sequence goes on along the minus strand of JAEUWY010000006.1, from coordinate 3,012,910 downwards.
GGTGTGTGGGTATAGATGAGTCTTACTGCACCAGCCGTTGCCGACGAGAAAAACGTTCTTTGAATCTGGCTTCAGCCCCAGCCGCGATGCAGCCGAAGATAACAAATGAGATTTAGTTCTTCATTCGTCCAGCGGTGAGGTTTTCGTTGCTGTTTTCTTCGTGGCCGTGGTGGTTTCTTTTGGGTTATAGTTGATAGTTGGAGGAGGTCCATCAAGGATCCAGTAATTGAGGCCGACATTTTTATCCCATTGCTTGCTACATCACGTTCTGATGAAGTATTTTAGGGCTTACGCGGCTAGTTCATAGTTCGTGTCTTCTTTCTTTTGGTATCGTTCCTTGGCCGTGGCATTGTCGCAGCCGTGGCGTTCCAATTGGTTTTTCGGCTGCCCCGGATTTGTGAAGGGCCGACCTCAGGAGAGTGACATGGCCACTGACGTAAATGAATGAGATAGAAATTAGAGTATCAGCTTTCCGTTGACAGAAATTCATCATCATCACTACTTTTTCTGGCTCTTTTTAAGTTCGGCATTTCTAGCGAGTTAGTTGGAAATCGCTAAAGAGAGGTATTGTCCAGCTGCGGAAGCTTAGCTGTAGATTTCTGTAGTTCCGATCTCACTTGCGTGCAGAGCCCGGGCTCGTAACCTGTTGGTTGGGTTGTTATGTTGCATTGATTTTTGACAGACTGTAGAAGAGCTGATATATATATATACAGTGCCAAGAGACTAGTACTGTGGAGTCGCAGTGCCCCCATATACGTCACATCTCAGAATCGTGATTGTTGAATATCACGATTCTGAGATGTGACGTATATGGGGGCACTGCGACTCCACAGTACTAGTCTCTTGGCACTGTATATATATATCAGCTCTTCTACAGTCTCTCAAAAAAAAAAATGCAACATAACAACCAAATCAACAGTGATATTCAACAGGTCCGCAGACAAAGGCTGGTCCGCAGACAAAGGCTGGTCCGCAGACAACGCCCGGTCCACAGACAACGCCCGGTCCACAGACAACGCCCGGTCCACAGACAACGCCCGGTCCACAGACAACGCCCGGTCCACAGACAACGCCCGGTCCACAGACAACGCCCGGTCCACAGACAACGCCCGGTCCACAGACAACGGCTGGTCCGCAGACAACGGCTGGTCCGCAGACAACGGCTGGTCCGCAGACAACGGCTGGTCCGCAGACAACGGCTGGTCCGCAGACAACGGCTGGTCCGCAGACAACGGCTGGTCCGCAGACAACGGCTGGTCCGCAGACAACGGCTGGTCCGCAGACAACGCCCGATCTTCAGAAAATGGTCTGAAGTAAGTGATTGAATTCACTGTCATATCTAAAAGGCAGGATATCACATACATATGTCACATGTCACGTTAGTGCTGTTGGTTGGGTTGTTATGTTGCATTGATTTTTGAGAGACTGCAGAAGAGCTGATGTATATACAAGTGCCAAGAGACTAGTACTGTTGAGTCGCAGTGCCCCCATATACGTCACATCTCAGAATCGTGATATTCAACAAGTGCCCAACCCTTTTCGATAGAAAATACTCGTAATGATCAATGCAGCAGCCTTTTTTTCCGTTCCTGTGATTTCGTGTTTAAAGGGGTTCGTCTGGCCACATATACAGCGTTTGACTTGTCTTTAATGACATCCTCCAAAAACGTTTCGATATTCAACGTCCTCTTGTTTTGATCCAAAATCTCCATCCCCTTATTTATGTATTTGATTGCCACTCTCCTGAACTCCCATTCGTTTCTGGGGTCATCAAGCACAGCATGGTCGACTTTCCATTCTCCCTCTTTCCAGATCATGAAATTAATGCAAACTTTTGAGACAGTGTTATTTGTGTGCTGTATGCTGATGAGTAAGTCGAAAATAAAGGTCGTAGTCTGGGTCTTACATGTGGCTCACTGACGGAAATTTGAGCATGATGTGGCTCTTTCCAACTCGTCTGCTCCACAACTGCGGCAGTTGACGGCGTTGAGATAGTTTGCAACTCAGATTGCTTTACCTCGGCTCTTTCTCGCACTTCAAGCTCAGCCTGCTCACGCTGCTCACGCTGAGTCTGCTTTCTTTTATCACACTCCGATATGCTTCCACCTATGTCTTCATGAAAGGCCATCGAAATATTACCATTAGTAGCATAGAACGGTCCGAAAAAGGCTAGGTAAACGGATCTGCGGACAAAGAATGGCGTTATTCCAGATTCTTTTCTTTTTCCATCGTGAATTCTATCCAAGAAAAGTACAAAACGATCATCCTGATAGTCTCGGTCTCTAGGAAGTCCACAACGCTGCCGCGGGTCATGCAGATAGCGAACTTTAGATACCATGTTGGCTTCTTCTTCTACTGGTATTTCCGTGGCGAGGTTGAAGAATTTTACTATGCTCTGCACGGACTCTTCAAAAATTGAAGAGTCGTATAAGAACTGTTTTTGGTTTCGAGCTTTTAGCAGGGCATTGCGAGCAATCTCTCTGTCACCAGATCGCTGGGCTAACTTTCGGATTTGGTTAGTTTCAAAGCCTAGTCGATAAGAAAGATTTGCAAATCTGGATGAGGCCAACTCGTTTTCGTTGAGAGTTGGCTTGGCTACTAGGTCTCTTGCTACCTTTTTCGGTCGTGGTGGAATGCATTTGTATTCTCGCATCGCGCTTAACCATATCTGCCTGTACCCAAGGTCAAGCCGATCTGTAGCACTTCCTGGTCTGGTCACAAACTTTGATTCTGAAATTTGGACTATACAGGTGTTGTTTTGTTGGTTCTTGTCGGAGAAATAATGTTTCAGTGTGGTATGCATTAGATCCTGGGGTGAGTCGTAGAGTTGCTTGATGCATTCTGCCGGACCTTGTAGGTAATTGAGGTCCGCAAAAAAACTGTGTAGTGAGGGTATCAAGCGATCCACTGATACGGCTAATACTTCCCTCCAGATTCTTTCACGCTCCGGCGTGCTGAAAGCCTGGAAAATGTGACCTTTCTCTAGCATACCATGCAATTTCTCTTTATCCCGTGGACAAGCTCCTGGAGCTGTAAGCTGGACTACTTCAACCGTAAATCTGTCCAGTTTCTTCATCGTTTCAGTGTCTCTGAGTAGTATCCTAGACCATGTATCGTTGATGTAATTGAGATAGCGAAGAATTTCCTGCTAGTGTTACTAACCGAAAATATTTGCGCAAGATTCTTCCCGAGCCCATACCTCGTCACATCGCATGGCAAGCATTGTATGCAATGTACTAAGCTTCATACCTCCTCCAAGCCCGGGCATAGCTAGCTGGCCATCGAACGCAGACACATATGCGTTATTGCTCAAGATTCTTGTCAAGTTCTTCCTTTTTCGAGGGGCTATACGTTCTAATCGAGCCATCCAACGCTTCTCAAAGAAATCGTTGCCAGATTGCTGATAGCGACGGATTTTGCTGTAAAATTCCCCATCATTTGGCTGCCTTTCGCGTGAATATTTTTCAATAAGGTGCATCTTCAAGTCTTCACTAATGTCTTAGGATATAGTCAGTGGCCTAGTATCTTTTAGTATGAGGCGGGAGTGTCCAACCTTTGAGTAATAACTCAACAATCCATCGTTTTTCCATGCCAGGAAGGTGGATTGCAGCTGCCTGAGTTCTATGGAGGCCTTGAAGGCATTCTAGTCGGATACCGGGAGGAAACTCTAGTTTCAGGAAATTCTCTCTTTTTTCAGACATCAGCGAACTATTCTGTAGACCTGAATACTGGATAGCAGCGTCAAGAGACTGCTGATCGATGAGAGCGGGTATGTGGTTCTGGAAATCGAGCCGATCACAATCTTTTTCCATAAAGAAATGGTCAATCCTTTTTTCATCTTTGATATCTTTTTCATGCTGAAAATCAAGTACTTCAAACTTGACACTCGCCGTTCCTCTATATTTAGCCTTTCTCTCCTCTGTTAGTCTTCTTTCCCAATGGAGAAAGTCATTTGAACTCGTTTTCGAGCAGCGTGGCATTGTTAAGTTTGCGGAGTCTTGTATGGAAGAAGGTATATTGACTTATTTGCATGAAATAGAGTCAATAGATTGCGAATGGAAAAGAAGATAGAAACATACGTTATTTCTAGACTGTGTTGCAGGTGTTTTACACGCATAAAGGAGTAAGGATATACTGGTGAATATAAACCGACTTGTTCTGCATAAATAAAAGATGATGCTGTTCTTTGTGGATGTCATCATAGTTATATTCACTTCAAGTGATTTATAAGTTAACCTCACTTTTGATCAGTAGCGCTTTGATAGCCTAGGCTGTGAGTCATGTCTACTCTAAGTGGAGATAATTTTAGGCTCCTCGCGCATTTTAAAGCATGTACTAGTTCACTGGGCTTATTTTTGGGTTTATCTCATGTGATGTTAAAATTAGCGAAAGATCACTAAGGAAGAAAGGTCCTGGGGTAAGAAAATTAGACTAGGGTGGAGAAACCACTTGGGGTCAAACCAGAATAGAGTTTTTTGGCCAATAACATTTATCCCCGAGAATAAAAATAGATCCCATCATGACATGATTAAACGGGGTAAAACCACTCGGCATGCGACCATTTAGTACATAACTCCTTGGCATGGGAGTATTCTGGAGACAATCGCTTGATGAGAGATCTCTTTATTTATAGTAAAGTCATCTACCACAACGGGAGTTAAATTCCTGTATTTTGCCACCCTCTATTCAAGTCTGCTTGGGTTCACCTTCTTCTTCACAGTTTCGTCGAATATGGACAAGCGCCACACCCAGATCAACGTCGAATCGTTGCGCCATCTGCATGAAGATTTCAAGGAGCGAGAAAAAACTTGTGATAGTATCGAACAGTCAGAAGCAGTCACCTTCCCTCCACTAATTGCAAAAAGTGCTCGGCCTCGTCGTGAAACGACATTTCCCGGAGGACGACAACCACAGCTCGCTCGACTCCCTGTCAATGCGTGTAGGGCTGTAAGAAAAGTATCTCCATGGTCAAGCTACGAAGAGATTCACTCTCTAAGACTCGGTGTTGACTTCTGGGTCACTTATGCAGAAAGAAGGGCTTTCCCTTACGAGGAATATTCCATTCGACACTTTCTAGGTACCCTGGATGAGGATAAACTTCAAATGATACAGAAAATTTGGCACCCCAACTTCGTTACTGTAGTTGATATCTTCCAATTCGAGGAAGCGACTCATGTCGTGTTCGAGCATATGCCCATCTCCCTTCACGATTTGAGTAAAATATCCAATCGCATCGATACAATCCGTCTAGCGGCGATATTGGGACAAGTACGTCTTTTGGATAGTAGTAATGGCTATTTCGATAGATAGCTAACTCCAAAAGGTGGTTAACGGTCTTGTCTATCTATCCGATAATGGTCTGGAGCATGGCTCGTTAACATGCTCTAATATATTAGTCAGTAGAAAGGGGGAGGTCAAGATAGGTCAGTCACGTATATATCTGTGCAACGGTTTACTGATCTAGTCTATTAGCGGGCTTTGAATGCTGCCACTCTCGCGTATCGGAGAAGAATGAAAATCCAGATATCAGAGCACTGAAGCACATCACCGCTGTTTTAATGGGCGAAAGTGTCAACAGAAGGGAAACAGTCAGTATTGCTGATCCATATCGTTGGGATTTTGCTGCTGTCGACTTCGTTGCAGTCACCACTTCTGCAATATCTGTAGAAGAATTGAAGAAGGTGATTTTTCTGCATGTTTTTACTATAGAAGCTAACGTCGATCAGCACCCATTGCTTAAGCTTCCCTGGAAACAAGAACATATTAAGAGATTAGTATGGATGACTTTATTATCCACTCACTTCCGTACCTAATTCTGGACCGAATCTGGGCTTTCTTTCATGATCCGTGCAAATTGTACTTAAGACGTCTATTTTTAAACAGAAGCCCATATGTTGGTCCATTTGTCGAACAATATCCCGTATTGGTAAGAAGGTCAGCATTTAGGAACACAATTCTGTTTACAAAGGTTGTTCGCTTCCACTAGAGCAGCATTTAAAGAGTCGGTGTTCTTCTGACAGTTTTTCCATAAGTTTTTGTTTAGCTGCTATCGAAATGACCATTAATAATATTCATGCGTATGCTATGTTTATGGCCAGCTATTTCATACTTCTTTTACTTTTAAATGCTCGTTCCCACATAATGAAATGCATTGCTTACGTCCAACACTTAGTGCTCCGGTATCTCGTCTACCCTCAACTAATCCAAAGGAATCGCTACACAGGAACACTAAATCGATCAGAAATCCTCGTGCCAGTATTACTTTTCGCGGCGAACACCTTCTGTCTCTGGTTCCAATCTCCGTCGATCCATGTAGCTGGGGCACGTGCTGCCAATCTTTCGTTGGTTAATCTGATCCCAGCTTTTGCTGGTCCACACCTCAGCTTTCTTGCAGATGTTTTCGGTATTTCGTTATTTACATTCCGACGCATTCATCGCTTGGCCGGCATATTATCATTCCCTCTTCTAGCTTTTCATGTTGCGATCATGATGACCACTCAAACGCCATTCCCTTTAGAGATAGCACACAACATGTGGGGCCTTGTGGTAAGTCTCATTGTTAGTTCCCTATCTCCTGAAACCACTGACAGCGTGTAGGGTGCAGCGTCGCTGAGTCTTCTTCTATTGTTCTCTTGTCCAATTTTCCGCCGATACTCATACGAAGTTTTTCTTCGGATACACCAGGCACTAGCAGCTCTTATTGCCTTTTCTGTCTGGCGCCACCTGGAGCTCCAGCCATTTCTCACCCGTTTGAATCTTTACATTCTAGCGGCTTCTTTCTTGTCGATGCTATTTCTACAGTCCATGCACCTTTTGTATAGAAATAAGGCCATGGGAACCGGTCTTTCACAGGCTTACATCATTCGTGATGGTGATGCGGTAAAGATTCGACTGCACTTGTCCCGCCGTGTCAGGGTTAAAGCAGGACAGTACGTAGGGCTATGGATTCCAGCAGTCAGCTTGATGTCTTTTCTGCAAAGCCATCCCTTCGTTGTGACGTCTTGGTCGGAGGGAGAACAGCAATATCTCCACCTCCTCATAGAGCCCTGCCATGGGTTGACACACAAGCTGCTAAAAGTAGGCAAAGAGAACGAAAAAATACTCAAAACACGGAGGGTTGATCAAAAGCTTCTCAATGAAGAGAGAGAAGACGGATTTTTGCAAAGTGACATACTTGTCAATGGATTACAGTCCTACCTTGCTTTCTTTAGCGGACCGCATGGGCTCAGCGTTCCAGCCAGCAACTATGAAACTGTTCTCATGATTGCTAGCGGCTTCGGTATAGCATCACAGCTACCTTATCTCAGGAAACTCATATACGACTACAATGCTTGTAAATCTCGCAATCGTCGAATCCGATTGATATGGCAACTAGAGACAGATGGTTATTGCCCCGCTTGGTCAATATTACATACCTCATACTGATTCAAAGCAGATGAGATTGCCATATTGGAGCCTTTGCTCAATGCTTCTTTGAAGAGCGATACCTTAGATGAAGGTTATGTATGTATAGTTTGCCGGAAGCGAAACTCCCAAATACTGACCTAGAGCAGATACTGACTATCTCTATATACATCACATCAGGTAAAAAGTATAAGATCCCAGTGGGCCGGCGGGTTGACGTCTACTACGGCCTAGCGCCGGACTTAAAGGTGATTTTCGAAGAAGAGCGGGCTGGAAAATATATCAAGCGGGTGCAGGTGGAAACGAAAGAACAAGAAAATATGGCGGTACTGGGTGAGATACCAGATGCTATCAAGGCAAGAAAAGGCCATGCTGCTGACCGTCATTAGTTTCTGCGACTTTTTCTATCCGAGACCGAGCGAGAGATCTCATGCGTAGTTACGTGGAGGAAAAAATTGTCTTATTCGAGCTTGAATACCAGCCAACTTGAGAGAGTATATCTCAAGATATAGGTGAATGTTCATCTTAGTGGTTGTTATAGCACCATTATCCTCTTAGTCATACATGTGTAACTAAAGAAGAAGAATATTGACTGGATTGTTTCTGTAGCTAGATAGCGTTAACGTCCATCCATCCGTGACAAAAGTCCCTGTGTGCTAGAACCGTCCAATCAGACCGCAAATTTTGTGCAGAAATCTGTGACTTGAACGACCTGATTGGCTGGTCCGGCACACAGATATTTCCGCCACGGAGGGATGGACGTTAGTTGACATTTAGTTCATTAAGTCATGGCTTTGCATTTACAGCCCATCTTTGACCGTTGTGTTTGCCTTCGTACGTCTTTCAGGGAACGATGCGGTTTTATTTGATTGCCTCTAACTCATCAACTTATTGAGAATGAATTAACGTTTGTCTGTGGATTTGGGACACCCCCCACCTCACGTGACTGTGATGTTTTAGACTGACACAGTCACTGATTGTGATAGCGTCAGTCCCAAACATTGTCACTACATGTGAAGTAGTATATAGTACTGCTTGTACATATTAGATAGAAAACATCACTTCTTCTTTCCATTCTCTAACACTGTCCCTGCGCGGAGCGACACCTGCCGTGCCGCGGCAGCTTCGCACTCTGGACCTGTTGAAGCAAGTGATTGAGTTGATTGCTATGTAGATAGATGGGATGCCTTATATGTGTATATATATATGTATATGCGTATGCAACACCTGTTACATATATGCTTCAGCCACCGTGATATTTTGACAGGACGCTCGGAGTCTTTTGTTCTGATACCAACAAATTTGCAATTTGCTCTGAAATATTCTACAGTCGCATCTCTCTCAGAATATCGCCCTTCTGTAAGGGTCATCGCCATCCCAACTGTGTCATCGACTGTTTTGTATATGTCGTAAATCAGCTTATCAGCGGGAATCCCCCTGTCCACTTGTGACCTCATCAATTTCCTTGATGCTCGGAGGGCTAAATAAGGAGTTCGATGAAAGAAAACCGTGTCTCTAAGCCTCGCAGGGCGCTTCAATCTAAATTTGAATTCGAAGAAGACCGCCGTTCCGATACATGTTGAGGTTCAACAAGCGTATTTTGGGCAGCGACTTGTGCAAATCTCTCAGTATAAAAAGCATCCATATCTCCAAAATGATAGTTCCAAGCCAGAGTGGGAGTGCAGTTCTTAAAAAGCCCCTGGATAGCGAGAGCCATATTCCGCGCTTCTACCAGCTCGGTAGGGTCCTCCTCCTGGCCTGTCTCTGCCCGGAAGATGGTTGCTGAAATTATGTCGTTGCAATTGTCAAGATGGGCGATGAAGGCAGTGGTCATGTGACCGATGCACATGACTAGCTAGCGTCACTACTTAGTCTTAGATACCGCCTTGACAATACGATAACTCTCACACCCCCAATTGGTGACAGCAATGATATAGGACGCGCTGGCCCCGTCGACTCTCGACGTCGGCTAAGAATTCCTCCAACGTTGGAGGTTGCCAGGCAAGAGGCGGAGCCGTAGTCACTGACACGGCAACAGCGACGGGCGGAGATGAAGGAATGAGAGCGGGAGGAGGTAAAGGTGCAGGTGCAGGAATTGACAAAGATATGCAGGTGGTCACAGGACCTGAACCTGGACCAGATGTGGGAATCGAAACAGTCACGGAGGTACTGACTTGCTGCAGGGCTTCAGCCAGTGTTTGACCCTGGGATTGATGGTAAGTCTGAAATTGAGGAACGGAAGGCGGTACGCTTCGCTCAAAAGTTGACGGATTTCGGTGAGTTGATGCTTCGTTCCTCCTAGGTGCCCCTCTCGTTTGAGCGGGGAGTGGCTCAAGGACGGTCTGATACGGTCTAGAGGTCGAGCGTATCGATGGTCCATGCTCACGTTGATAGCGCCAATCATCATCATAAAGATGATCTAGTCAAAGTGTTGATCTAGCAGCCATTACCTCTTGCAACGTACGACGGCACGGGAGGCCGTTTGTTTTCTCAAAAAGACCCGAACAAGGATGCCCTCCGCGACGCTGTCTTTGCTCTTTCTGGCGCAGTAGATCGGGTTGCCTGATGCGTTCAATGGCCAGCGGAGTCAGGACTTCGTGGATGCCAGGTGAGAACAACGGCATTGACTCTATCTTGTGCTGAAATTTGGTTCTATGTTTAGAAGATGCAATTTCCTTCACGTACTTACTGTACTGACTCTTGACCATCTGCTCGATCCTCCCAACAACACGAAGTAGGTCACCTGTCGAGGTCATGAGGTATTCCTTCAAGATTTTGTGCATTCCTTCAACGGGCGAGCTCGTGATTGTGCTGTAGTGTCGGTGATGAGATGTCCAAGCTGCTGTCCACTCAGTGCGTGTAAGGTATTGATTTTCTTGCAGGTACCTGCAAAGCTCCAGCTGGTAGCTGTAGTCTTTCAGTAGGTCGTTCCACTTGAACTGAAACTCCAAGGGTCTTTTGGCATAGACTAGCTACTCTGATTAGCTAAAGATTGTTTAATTCTAAGGCATAGCTCCTCTTGGAGCGATCCCCTTGGCCAGAACCAGCATACCTGAGTCCAGCGTTTCATGAACAAAGCTCTTTGATCAGCGATCTTCTGCTTTTCCTCTTTCGTCACACCATCAGCATCTCGCCAGGTCTGTTGTGCTTTCGCCTGCACGTTCTTGTTGATGTGCCACACGCACAAAAGTTGAGGAACCCCAGGAAGTAGCGCGCGAGCTGATGCTTTCAATGCTTCTTCTTGATCACTGATGAACACACGTGGGCGTTGCACACCTGTCTTGAGGAGGAAGCTGGCGATCACCCAATGGTAATCTGCATATGTCTCATTGCTGAGGAAGCAGAATCCAGCAGAGAAGAACGTCTGCAGGTTAGTGCAGCCCAGTATGTGGAGCAGCGGAAGTCTGTATCTGTTGGTCCGATAAGTGCAGTCCATTAGAAGGACGTCAGGATTTGCCAGTAGCAGCTCGACCTGCTTCTGGTGGGCGGAGAAGAGATTTTGAATGCGATTGTTGCTATCCTTCTTCAGAGCAAAAACCCGGTCTGCTGTAGATAGATTGTCGAGCAATGCTTCCATTGGACTCCGCCCACCTAAGTGTCTCTCCTTGATTGCCTTCCTCTCGCTCCGGATGCCGGTGGCGGAAATCAGTGTGCCTTGGTCTTCGCTTTGAATTGTGGCGAGAATCTGCATCGGTCGCGCCCCCGCCTAGGTCATCAGCTCTATCACCTCCTTCTGTGCTGTTGTGCGCCTGCGATACACATTGTGCGCGCTGGTATCAATTGATGAAGGGCGTTTGTGATGCTTGTCTAGGATGTCTAGCTTCCATTGCTCGCTATGCTTCATCTTGAAGATGACCAGCTTGAAGGGGCATTCTCTTGAGCGTGTGCTTGTGTTCAGTTTTTTGGAATTCGACTGGTAGTTTCGAAATTGATCACAATGATAGTAATATCGCGTTTTAACATCTGAATTGTGAGGTTTGCTCCGCTTAAGAACAAAGCCGTAGCCATGTTGCATGCCATGTGTCTTGAGAGCATCATATACTTCTTTATAGGAGTCACAGATAGATTCAGGAGGGGCTGGAATGGCATCCATGGCCATGTACACAAGACTAGAGATAACCAACTATGATACTGAGGAGGATGCGAAGAAGTCCAGACCGCGTAGATGTCGCGCTGTGGTCGCGTTGATAGATTACGCACTAAACCTGATTAAGTAGTTCATTTCCACCATCACTAGCGCGGGGGACAAATCTCAAAGGGGGGACAAATCTCAAAAACGGGGGACAAATCACGCTAGCCTTATATATATCCGTTGCCAGCCAAGCTTATGCAGCAACGCAATCATTTCTTTCGTCACTATCGCTTCCAACAGCTAACACGTCAGCTTCGAACAATCGTTTACAATGTCTTTAATACTACAATCATGTCGTGCTCACCTTCAGGTGATCGGTGTTCTTATGGTCTGTCTGCTTTTAGCATGCGAAACATACTATCCCGTGCCCCTGAAAAGAAATCCTCGTCTATGGATAAAATAATAAATACAGAGCCTTGACTATTTGTAAGAATTTACCCAGTCTTCATTCTTCTTCCCCGCAACCATGCTTTAGACAGCATACTTGCCATCCATACTTTCCCTTTCCGTTTGCGATAGAAAAAGCATGGAATGAATGCGGGTACTGCAAAAAGTCAATAGTTTTCTTTGGATTAACCATTTTAACACTATATTGGTATACATAACTACTCAAGGTGTTCTAAATATACATCTTCATGTTTTATTATATGTGAGCTCGGAATAAATCTTGGCTTAATCTGTAAGGTGGTTTCTCTTTGCTGGCTCCTTAAGCGTACCTGGCTTTCCTATTCTTTCTTCTTCAAGGGCTTTCAACCTGTCTTCGAGCTGCCTGGTTTTCTCTAGCATGCTTTCCAGAGAATTTACGACAATATCAGCCCTCAGTAATCCCACATTTATCAAGATATAAATATCTGGCTTTTTCTTTGTAATCAGCTGTTTATTCCGCTCCTGGCCTTGATGGTTGACTGGCCTGGGATAACCTTCCCTCGTGCATAGAGTCCCGTCCTCTAAATCTGATTCGATCATTGAACGGGGCTTTTTTTCCCACATTTTTTCTTCATTATTACTCTATGACTCAGAAGGCGATTTGAATATACCATTGCTATCGTGACTTGGTGAATTTGAGCCAGGCTACGTCCATAAGAGATTAGATTCGAAATGAAAGAATCAGTACATCGGTAGAATAATTCTACGTCCATTGTATCTTTCTTTTGTAAGTCTCTCACCAGGTACAGGCCATTAGCAGAGTCTGTAAATTTTGAAAGGGTGTCATATCATATAAGCATACAAACTATCGTATGGGATCGTTGTGGTTGAATCACCCGAGGATGAAAGCTGGGAGTTGGACACTGCCCATCAATCAGTAATTGAAAATGCAGGAGACAACGTGAGCCAGGGAGTCAAGCTAGAAGTTGGAGCAAAAGGGGTTGATTTCCTCAGGCGTTTTTATATTCTCATTTACTTGGCATCTATTACTTAAGAATGCAGTAAGTATTTTAGTACCCTTCGAACACCCGGCACTCCAATATATTGGTTAGTCATATATCTATGCATACCCCTATTCCACTCGGAAGTAATACTGAAATGCGGGACACGCGTGACCAACCCTGCTATTACTAGGTTCTAACGGCCAATCTGTTTCTCGGTGCCATTTCATCAGCTCATTCCATGGCGTATCGGTTTAGTCATATAAGACCTGGATGTCTATAATCATAAAGATTCTAAACATATGCACCATGTTCGGAAAAATTAGCTAGTGCACCAGGATGGTATTGGAGAGCAGTCCCTCATGCTATTTAGACAAGCGAAAAAAAACTCAACTATTAAGCAGCAGGATACCATATACGAGGAATATCACAGAAACTTAATTGTCAGATATCACAGGGTTGAGCCTAAGCTAACAGCGATAATAACGAACACTCGCGATACTCTCAGGCAACCCATCAAAGTCTACAAATTGTATAGCGACCTGAAGCGAGGCTTCTATCCGTGCGTAAAGTCTATTTTGTTTCGAAATCATGTCATGGAAGTGACCTCAGCCTGTACAAGCATGCGTGTTCTGTCGGGTGGCATGTCATGAAGACACGTCAGCCGGTCCAAGCAAAGTCCAATCATGCCAGGGTAGTATCATGGCACAGTGATGTAAACGCCCCAGCATGTCCCCACATCCTATCCAAGTATACACTCTTGATGACAGTGTAACAGATCATCATAACGCTCATTGATGCATCCTGGTGGCAAATTTCAAACAGCAGGATAATGACCGGCCTATTTAGACACTGGACTGTCCACGGTTATCTGATGTCCTCTGTCTTTTCCATAGCACTCGACATGACGGGAATTCTTATCATTTTCATCCCTTGTTTGCTAGCCATCATCTGCGCTTCCCTCTTGTTCATTTATCGTCTTCTAATCTCACAGGAATCCACTAATGGAATATCAGAGTACGACTATGTTTGGGAAAGAGTTCTAGAAGCTTTTTTCAACATCATCCAAGTCGGCTTTTCCATAGCTAGTGTGACGGCAATCCTGATTTCGCTTGCTACCCACCATACTGTCCATTGGATGAAGCTGGTAATACTGTATAGTCTGCAGTTGCAAGGAGGCACAAATGCAAGAAACCTAAAACCCGAAATAAGATCTGGACAGCTAAATTCTATAGCTTCCCTGTATCCTACGCTATTTTTTGTATTCCAATTGGTTAATCCGTTTAACCTACGTCATGTTTACGTTGGCAATGTCTGCGACATCTGTCGTCTTCTATCTTGTCAGGTGGGGCTGATATCAATATTCACATAACTTTGGTTTTCTGCTAAAAAAAACACTTAGAGATTCGACTGTAGACGTTATTTTTGTGTCTGTTCTGCTTTTTCATCTAGCAGTCGCATCTTACCTATCTTCAGCAGCTCCACACCAGTGGATGAAAGCACGTATTCAGACAGGGCTTCAAGAATCTGACCCAGAGACTGTAAGATTCCTTACCAGATTGAGATTCGCAAATTTCACTGCGGCATGTTTCCAAATTGCTGGAGCAATTTCTCTCAGCATATCTACCATCTGGGAAAAAGGCCACATCGAACTGCCATTTTTGATTGTATTACTTGTAAGTTTCAAGCATACTTCAACGAAAGGTCTGACACAAATAGGTTTGTATGATTGCAAATTTATTGAGCCCTTTGGTACTTTGCTCGGCAAGTATCAAACGTAACACTCTCAGGTTCTCAGGAAACAGGCATTATGTGTCTTCATCGAATGAGAATGGTGCTACGCAGGCGTTTCGTTTGGAAAGCCTGACCTCTGATACTGCCCGGCGCTAGGCTTATTGATGAATAGTCTTCAACGATTTCACCTAGTGACTGGACTTGTATATTGCGTGGTACCAGACAGGTGGCTGTCTCACTATACATCACATCCAGCCACTATCGGTATGATCGGCGCAGGCGCAGCACCCTTTCCCTAAGTCAGGCCTGGCTCCGATGCCCCGAATCAATAGCTCATTATGCAGTATCTTACATTTGCATGAAAAAGGCACGGAGATTGTCTTAATTGGGCGTCAGCGGCAGTGTTCAGTGTATGTAGATCCTAGCTCCATTTCCCCGCTTCGAAGTCCCCTGGATAGCGTAGCCTTCAGCTTTGTATCGTATATGATTCGCCCTTGTCAATGTGTTCACTATGATCTTGAATACTTCAACGCATGGATGAGATGTTGTCCGGTACAGACGGCGTTACTTCCCTTACGCGGAAGGACACCAGGAATGATAATCAGATGCGCGACGACCGTTCAAGTCTGCCATAGAGTACAGACTAAATTTACAGGGATGACGATGCATGGAATGCTCCTTATGCCTCGGAAGCTATACCTTGAGATTTGTTGCATCACCCTGCGAGATTGGGCGCAACTACCGATTGTATCGCTATCAGGCCAACCATGTCAACAAATCTTACTCCTTTCTATGCAATATTAGGTTAGATATCCGAGTCTAGGTCTCAAATGTCGGGATTCTTGGAGTCAGAAGCCTTGGAAACGTCTGTTTGTTACCTTTATCTCAAAACCGAGCCCCCTTCCCCGGCTGTATTGGCATGATGTACCACCCTGTATCTCTAGCTGATACCATACTTCTTTTGGTTCGCGGTCAGTCCCGGGAAAAAAGTCTTCCTTGCCAGTTCAAAGCTCCTAACCCCATGTAGATGGAAAAGAAGCCTCTGATTAGTAGTATGTTGCACGCCCTGTACTTGATGCGGGGAGTGCATAAAGTCATGGTTCATGATACCTCCCATGTCATCCGACTGTGGCGGAGCTGCTAGGCTACTGGAGTTAATCGCTCAAAAACCATGAAGAGTTCATTTAGGAGAAAATGCGAGGGCCTTGTGCGAGTCTCAATCGGGAAATACTGACCGCCATGGCAAGAAGATAGCATATAAGAAACACACGTCCGAAGGCTCAGAGAATCGGTTCTGACAGCTAACAGCCACGAGATGACTTTTTAGCCTAAATATATACCGCCGTAGATTACTAGGGCTTCAATTTCATGGATGAACAGAAACCGGTGTGTAATTTTCTAACTCTTTCATGTTCAGTTGCTAACTCCTCCAGTACGGCATCTATTTTTCTACTTATCCAACGCATAACGACGAAGCAAATTGTGTTATGTCTACGGATATTAGCACAACCATGAACACCCAGCAGGATATGATACCGAGCTATGGGGGGAAATCTATCGGTTTCAACCTAGAACCCTGCGCGATGCGAGGTTCCCAGAGCTTTACCCTCTCTCATACCAACGATGTGAGAGGCTGGGCCATGAACAAAACACTAGACGGTTTTGCCCCCACGTCTTCTTGCCAGCCAGTCATTTTTTCTATGCCGGAATTTGCCGACTTTGAAGTCGACCTGTCTCTAAATACTCAAGACACCATTAAGTACAGGCCTAAAAACCAGGAGCAAGGGCTGGATTTTACGTTTGATGTACCACCACATCAACAACTGGAGAAAAAAACCTCACATTTGCAGCCTTCGCAATTACAGCACCATTTGATATCGGACCTATTGGTTCGACGCGGTTTCTCTCTCGCCTTCGATCCCTACAGTGAAGAGCCCATGGAGAACGTTACGAACCAACCCCAGAAGAGCAATAAATTCGCCTCTCGGGGTGACTTCTCTCATGAGCCATCTGTTCTATCCACTACTACAGATAGAAGGATCGATAGGAATATGGAAGAGAAAGAAAATCTACTCGCTAGTGAAGATGACAGAAGGTTGAGTAGTGTGGAGCGTCGCAAGCTACGCAACAGGGCTGCAGCCCGGAAAAGTCGTCAAAAGAAAAATAGTGGGTTGACTTCCAATTCCAAATTCACTACAAAGCTACTGATCGGTTTTTCAGAAAACCTTTTAGAACTCGAAAGAAATCTTTCACTCAAAGTCGAAGAGAACAAACAGCTCTATATGCAGAATGTAAATTTAGTTGAGGAAAATGCACGCTTGATAGGCTTCATCAACAGACTCACACAATACTATGGCCTGGCTATCCCTTTTCAAGATGTTTTGAAGAGCGAGACGACTTGTCAATATGGCTACGAGTCAGTGTAGCTATGCAGATAGGAAAATCAGTCTTCCTTAGTATTGGACCAAAAGATCTAGTGTGTCAACAGGAAAATTTATTTTGTGAACAAGAAAATAGCCAATACAGTTGTTTTTAGGTATTAGTTGATTAAAATGACCTAAAAGAGACGAAGTGAGTTTATTATGGTGCATAAGCATAGCTAGTAGCGTAGTGACTAGCAAGTTTTATGAGGAAACAGTCATAAATGACTTTCATTTTGTCTATTTCATTTCCAAATCAAAACATAAAATATTTCCGAGAAAAATGGTGTGTGTAGTTCAGAACCATGGGAATTTCGCTACGTGGAAGGGTGAGGATAGGATTTGAAAGAATCTAAAAGTTGCTGATAATCTCCTTGATTCTCGAGCCATGATATCAGAAATGTAACATTTTAAAGATAGAAAAACAACGCGTTTTCAAACGCTCAGCGTATAATAGTATTACGGGACGAGTAGATGGTCAGCCTGAAGGTTTATATAGGACTATTCCTACCCTGTTAGCACCTTAGATTAGGCACCTCATTATGAGGGCTTTCACGTCTAGTTTCATATCAAATACAATACTGGGATAAAGATCCATTATATATAGAGTTAGGATGAGGGATCGATAATGCTACACATAGCCATAGCCGTCCGTGGACTACACTTGATGAATGAAGTAGTCTCAGCCCAACAATTCATCTCTCCATAGCACATTGATTGTAATATGTTGGCCTTCACGTGACTAAGCATAGTTGTGGTATGTTTGCTTTTGGTATATGAAACCTACCATCCCACGCACATCAGACAGACCCTAGTCCATGGAGGATATAAGTACAGAACGGTAGTTATCTATAGCAATCAACTCAGTCTTCATTCTTCTTCCCCACACCCATACTTTAGAGTTATGAGCCCGGAACACGCTTTCTAGCAAGTTGCCAATTACTGCGTTCACCTAGCTACTGAGCACTTCGTTGTCGCTCAGCACACACATGCTGATTGCCGAGCCTGAGCCTCGCAATCAAAGGTCAGTCACAGCGTCTGACTGCTGTCTTCTGTGCAGCGTGCATTAGCCACAGCGATCGTACAGCGACCCATCTGCGTCCATACACGAGTCCTGTGCACTAGCAGCCACAGCGATAGACACGCATCACCTGTGCACACTACCAGCGTTCAGAGTGCCCGATTGCCTCTGTTCGGCTACATCTGCAGCGACCTATACGGCTCGAATTGCCTATTCGCGCCGCACATCCACCATCGGTCACAACCATGTCGACCATAACCGACTCCTCAGGGCTTATCACCAAGACGACGGTGATCCTCGACAAGCCATCTGACTGGGCCGATTGGCTCATGCTCCGCCGCGATAGGGCCGAGCAAAACGACGTCTGGGAACATTGCGATCCCAGCAAACCGCCACAAGACCTTGGGCCACAGCCTACGCGCCCGCGTCTTACCGACTTCAAGGAAAATGCGACTAGACACTCTCAGCTCGGGAAACAGGAGCAGGAAGACTATCACGATGCCCTTGATACGTTCAACTACGAATCTCCACAGTGGGAGAAGAAGAATCGCGCTCTCAAGGCGCTTGCCTCGGAGATCTTAGCTACGGTTGCGCAGCGCCACCTCTATCTCCTCAAGGACAGGACTACTGCTTACGACCGACTGACGACCTTGAAGCAACATCTCTGCCCCAGTGACAGGACCCGAGAGCGGGAACTGCAAACGAAATACAGAGATCTGTTGAAGAGTCCACGGGGTCGCGGTATCGAGAAGTGGCTGGAAGAATGGATCACCATCACAGACCAATGCTCCGACCTCAGCATGGCGGAAGTTGCCAGTCTACGCGCACAGGAAGAGTTCCTCATTGCGGTGAAGCCGATCCAGGACTCCTGGGCCACCAACCAACTCGACAAACTTTACGATGCTCATGAGGACGGTAGAAGACTTCCGACAGTCCGAGACCTCATTGCGAGCTTCAGGAACTTCCATCGTCGAGTCAATCCAGTTGCATCTTCGCTTGGCACATTTGGCGCTTCTCTTCAGGCTGCACAGCCCGCGAGCGAGCAGCGAGAACGCGCACCTCAAGCCGCGAATCGAAGGAAACCAAAATGTCTGTGCGGAGACTACCACTTCTACAGCGAATGCAAGATCATCCTAGCTATCCTAGCTCCAGAGCGAGTACCCATGGGGTCCAGGGTGGACCAAGCCAAGGAAGAAAAGGTCAAAGCAGCCCTCAAGAACAAGGACAAGAAACAAAGGATCCAAAGACTCGTAGAGGAAAGGATAGGATCTAAGGTAGGTTCAAGTGCGGTGCAAACAGACACTGTCGCTCGTTCGGTATCGACTCCATTCGCCATGGATGATGGTCGAGCGATAGAAGGTGTCCCCCACACGTACGCCCTTCAAGCTGTCGTGCTCTCAGCAGCAGTGAAGAAGGATCCACCCATTCCACACCTGATGAATCGATGGATTCTAGATCCCGGATCCAACATCCATGTGTGCAACACCAAAGAGTTTGGCTGGAAGACACTCAGAGAAGCCGCAGATGGGGAGATTGTCTTCGCTGGAGGACAGGCCATGCGGATACAGGAATGGGGTGAAGTCATCCTAGAGGCTAAAGGCACTTCCGGATCGTTGCCTGTACGCCTTACCATGGTTGCCTACGTGGAAGGATTCTTTGCCAACATCCTAGGGCTGTCGCGCTGTCGTTCCCAGGGCATACATTTCGACTCAGGACGGGACTTGCTGTACCTGAAAACACCTCAGAATGTCTTTTGCCATCTGGACTTTGACAATGGCCACTGGTTAATCGACGCCAACCCATCATCTCGACCTGAGCTCAGCTCACTCGCCGTCATGGCAGCACGCTTTCGACCCTCGGTCGACCCACGTCCGGTGTTGAAGCTGACTGCACCCGAGGCCCACCAGCTGCTGGGTCATCCAGGAGCAGAAGCAATCAAACATCTTGCTGACAATGTGGTTGGCGTGGAACTCGTGGGCCATGAACCGGTACCGACCTGGACGAAGTGCAGAATCTGCATCGAGACGAAGATGCACCAGCTGATCTCTCGTCGCTCATCGTCCGACCCGGCGACACGACCTTTCTATCGCATAGGCATAGACCTCGTCCAGCTCTGCCCAAGAGGGACAGACAGCTACAACGGCGACAAATACGGCCTGCACGCAGTGTGTGAGTACACCGAATGGCACGAAGCCACTACGCTAGCCACGAGGGCTCAGCATGTACTGGTACCCACACTCAAGGCACTCGTCGTTCGCATACAGCGCCAATACAACTACTGCGTTATCGTTCTTCGCATCGACAACGACACCGGGTACGGCAACGACCTCTATGACGCCTGTCGCGCTGCAGGAATCAAGGTAGAGCCTCGCTCAGCCGATACACCCCAACAGAACGGCCACACGGAGAAGGCTGGAGACACGCTCGTGAAGCGGATGAGAGCTCTCCACCTTGACTCTGGCCTTCCACAGAAGTTCGCCAACGAGCTCTTCGTCACTGGCGCACATCTACAGAACGTGACTCCCATCGACAAGCTTGGGTTCAGATCCAGCTTTGAGGCAGTCCACGGCCGACCACCGTCGATTGCTCACTTTGCACCCATCGGTTGCAGAGCATATGTCCACCGCAAAGACCTCAAAAGAGCAGATCGATTGCGCTCCAGGGTACGACTTGGTTATCTTCTTGGGTACAATTCCACCAACATATTTCGGATTTGGGTCCCTGAGCTTGACCGCGTCGTGCGCACGCGAGATGTTGTGTTCGATCGATCGATTCTGTACAAGAACGATCATTCGGAGAAGGAGGACAAGCAAGACCTGCGCGAGGTAGTCAGTCTTCTGGATGTCGAGCAGGACCTCATCGACGCCACCACCGAGGATCTCATGATGCCTCTACCATCCGGCGATGCTGATGTCGACGAGCACATCCAAGAAGAAGTCGATGCGCAGATTGAGCAGGACATGAACGAACCGATCACGTATCCTACGCCAGACCCTTCACTCGCTGGTCTGAGAGGCTACCGAAGCACAGCAAGCGGTACTTTGACACCAGGAGGGGCTGGACCCGTGAACAGGAACGATACGGCTACAGCTACAGAGCCAACTTCTTCCTACCAAGGTATGCGTTCAGCGACTGACTTACCAGGCTATGTACCGGATCGACATTCGAACAATGCTCCTCAAGCCTATCATCCAGGCATCGGTGATGTCCGCAACATCATTCAGGGCAGAAGAGAAAGGCGCCCAGCTCCACAAGCCGAGGGCATAACCATCTTTCCGCCACGAAGAAACCATAGGCGAGGCCACACGCCGCCTCCGCCATCAACCGCAGCAGCCCACTATGCGACCTTCGCTGCTGCACTCACCCTCTCTCCACAGGTCCTGCGAGATCGCCTCGAGGAAGGCAAGACGCTCCACAGAGACCAGCTCCCGCCTCCACCTAAGCGCTACAAGGACCTGGCGACCCACACGTTCGGGCCTGAGTTCGTCGAAGCGTCTAAGGTCGAGTTCGATGGCTGTTGGAAAAAGGAGTGCTTCGCTCGCACAGATCACGAGCCGGAGACCGCAGATGGTGAGATCCTGCCACTCATGTGGGTGTTCACCTACAAATTCGACGAAGATGGATACCTGGCCAAGTTCAAGGCTCGGCTGGTTGTGAGAGGAGACCTCGACGCAGCGTTCGCGGATCCGTATGCCGCCACGCTCGCTACCAAGCACTTCCGCGCGCTTGTGGCCTTGGCAGCCGCATTCGGACTGTTGATGTTTCAGTATGACGTCAGCAACGCTTTCCTCAACGCCAAAGTACTTCGCCGTCTCTTCGTCTGGACGCCAGAGGGGTTCAAGGGCGAGCACGGGAAGATACTGCTGCTTTGCCGCGCTTTGTATGGGCTGCGCGAAGCACCTCTTCTCTGGTACCAAGAGCTTCGCAACACGCTACGCAATCTCGGTCTTCAACCGGTAGACAACGCGCCATGCGTCTGGACTAACAAGCACCTCATCGTCTTCTTCTACGTAGATGACATTGTAATTCTCGTGCACCCGAGCAACCTACACGTGCACCAACAGTTTGAAGATAAGCTTCTAAGGATCTACGATATTAGAAAGCTCGGCCAACTCAAGTGGTTTCTTGGCATGCGCGTTGTCCGAGATTGGGACACGCATCGCATCTGGCTCATCCAAGATTCATTCATCGACAAGGTTGCCGCCAGGTTCAAGCTGAGGTCCAGCACGAACACCTACTACCCCGACGTTCCGTTGAAAGAGAATTGGTTACCAAAATCCACGGAACCGCAGAGCGAGTCCCGCACCAAGCTGTACCAGCAGCTAGTCGGCTCGCTCGCTTACCTCGCGTCATTTACGCGCCCGGATGTCGCGCGCGCTCACTCGGTGCTGGCACGACACCTTCAGAATCCAGGACAAAAACACGTCGCTGCTGCCATCCACGTCTGGAGATACATCATCGGCACGCAGACACTGGCAATCCAGGCAGACGGACGTGAGATTGACACCAAAACATTTTATGGCGCATCCGATGCTTCCTTTGCAGACGAGCCGGACACGCTTCGCAGCTCCGAGGGCTATGTGTTCATGCTCAGCGGCATGCCCATAGACTGGCGGGCAACTATACAACGTGCAGTCGTCAAGTCCACGACCGAGGCAGAAGTGGTATCCCTTGGCCACGCCGCTACCGAGCTAAGAGCCTGGGAGTTCTTCCTTCACGGCATACGCTTCGATTCCGGTCTTCTGCCTACCCTATATTGTGACAATCAGCAAACAGTCGGGATCGTCAACAAACCTTCAGACAGATATCAGACCCGTATGAAGCACGTTAATGTTGAAGGTTTTTGGGCTCGACAGGAAGTTGAGCGTGGTCGCCTTGCTGTACAATGGGTGCCCACTACCAAGATGCTAGCAGACGGCTTCACCAAGATTCTTCCTCGACAGAAACATCGCGATTTCGTACATCAGGTTGGACTCGTCGATATTTCGCTCGAACTGGAAAAGGACTCTCTCATTGTCTCCCAGGGGCTTCCGGCAGACCTCACGAAATGGCAGTGAGTACATGGAACGCCACGGATTGCATATCCAACATTCATTACTGTTTAAACTGCTTCTCTGCATTGGTTTTAGCTTTCACACAGCTTTCCACATTCGCTTCAAGCTGGGGGGGTGTGTTGACCTTCACGTGACTAGCATCGTTGTGGTATGTTTGCTTTTGGTATATGAAACCTACCATCCCACGCACTTCAGACAGACCCTAGTCCATGGAGGATATAAGTACAGAGCGGTAGTTATCTATAGCAATCAACTCAGTCTTCATTCTTCTTCCCCACACCTATACTTTAGATAGGTCTATGGACATTTCTAGCATATTATCAA
This sequence comes from Corynespora cassiicola, assembly GCA_022059125.1. Taxonomy (NCBI): domain Eukaryota; kingdom Fungi; phylum Ascomycota; class Dothideomycetes; order Pleosporales; family Corynesporascaceae; genus Corynespora; species Corynespora cassiicola. Next base: position 2,989,454 of record JAEUWY010000006.1, on the reverse strand, counting down.
GGCCAAAGCGGTCAAATGACTTCAGTCTTGTTTCGACTTCCAAAACGAGAACAGGTCATGAGATTGGTTCATAGATGATTTTAATCTGAAGAGCAATACCAAAAGATGTCTCAATAAGCCCAAAGAGCTAGAAGAGCTTCAGGACTACACGAATCTTTGAATTACATTGAATGATGATGGCAGGAGAGGAATATCCACCCGGCTACATTGACAAGAACAGCGGGCTGCGCATTTGTTTCCGATTCCGACAATCCCGATTCCGTAACATGCTTTTAACAATCACATATTCGAGGCTCGCAAGATACGATAACATAGCACTAGATTGCTTCTTGCTCGCTAGTTATCGAAAGCCACTATGTTTCCATTTTTGATGATGAAAATGAGAATGGAGACTATGATGATGATGCTAAGAAGGACGACCGGATTGGTGAAGGTGATTCTCTGGCCGAACGGACTGAAATCTGGTCAATACAGTCGTACATAGATTAGAAATAGATTCTTACTAAAATCCATTCATAGCTGCTTGTTGATGTACTGCGGGCAAACTCATACTCTTCCTTCAAGCAGGGTAAGGGTCGACACTGATCAAAGCAGGATATGACTAGGTTTATTAATGTCTATAAAATTAGAAAGAGCCCTGATATTTGCTTTTTGGAGGCAACTTGTAAAATCTTATTTCTCTGCGGCTTCGCAAGGTTTGAATGATGTACTTTGCAAGGTTTATATCTCGAACAGGATACATTCATGTGTAAACTACGAAGAGATCAAAGACAGGGGTTGATACGGGTAATACTTTTGGTTTCAATGGCGCAATTTCTTTGGTACACTGTCCAGCTTTTCGGGTTTTCCGTATCGAATATCGATATAAGATAGACAAAACCAAGCGCTGTGTGACTGTAGACGGATTTTAGTGCGAATAGAAAGGAGGGGGTGGAGCGGATTGGAGCAGTGGCCCAGTGAACAATTCTACCCAATAGAACCACGCGCAGTTGTATACATAGAATTATTATCCTCTGAATAGTAATCACTGATGACCGATAGTTGGCCCTCACCTTCATTACCGTCTCATCTTCTCTACAGCCCATCCCTAGCCACTGCCAGGTTAATCCTGCATTAGACTGGTGCATATCAACACATTTATTTTTGTTGATTGAGAGTCTGAGATGAACAGAAAACGCATTGACCCTCTAGGAAATTCGATCCGGCTTGTAGATTGACAGGCAGCGGCCCATTTTCCTCACTAGATGTTGTGCATTTTCTGGCTATCATGTGAGCATTAACATCGATCCTTCCTGCTTCCAATAGAATAACCAAATTTATGAGGTAAAAATTTTCGCAATCGGTGACCGAGGCCATGTTTAGTTGAGTAAGAAGCATATGGTTGCAAAATTTTCTGTTGGTAGTCCTGATTCAGGCACGATGGCCAGAAACCACAAAATTGGTTCGCATTTCATCTTTTTGCACAGGCTAAAGATGCTGACAAGGATTTTTCTAATGTTTTGCTCTCAAAAAGCGATAATCTCCAATCATGTCTAGTTCCGACTACATTCTGATCATTTGTTGATAGTTAGGGATCGCGAAGAAAAGCTTAAAAACGAGTCGTCGCTATATACGTCTTATCGCCATTTGTCCCGCCGTTCCTCTCTTGCAGAGTCATATGTGAATTGCAATAATTAAAAAAATCATTTCTGCAAGAGACGGTCTCACTAGCGTATCACGGGCGTTCTTAGTGCAGTTTAACATTATTAAGTGTAATGTACTTCGAAGGACAAGAGTTGTACGGGTTTATGACCACTCATGTTGAGGATTGCGTGATACAAATGCGACCAAGCAGCCAATTTTCCCTTCCGGTAGAGCATAATAGGCCTCACCGACTGGAAGCTTGTGATCGGCCAATCTACTGACTGCTATCGTAGGAATGGATATGTAATGAATCGATAAATCTGAATTATACTTATGAAAAGGCTATATAGCAAGAGAAAGAGGGGCAGCGAGAAACTATGGTCGTGTTGTGCTCGTCGATCCACAGTTCGAAGAATTGAAGTACCGCAGGACATAGTTCATTGATCCAGAAGTCCTGCTACCTCCCAGCTGCATACAATCCAAGTCTCTTGCCCGTTGTGAATGATCAATTTGTAACCACTGACACCATCGTTAAAACAACCGTACAGATGCCCGCTTTTTTCTCCTTGCAGCAGAACTTTTCGCCCAAGATAACTCAGTATCTTGAAAAAATGCCTCAACACACCTGGAGAAATTGCAGGAAAAAATGATGCCGCCCATGGTGCAATGCCGTGATAGAGGATATTCCTGGACTCATTCTTCAGCGACTCGTCTAAAGTCCAGCCGGAGAAGCACGCAAACATGGTCAAGACATGAGTAAAAGCCGGCAGACTGCTTTCTTTTACTTGAGTCGATATAGGAGTCGGAAGGCATATCCGAAACATCAGAGCCATATTGATTCCGACTTGTTGTATGTCCACGTAAACATCTCTGGTGGCGTATTCACCTTGGAATGTGAAGGCTCCGCATATGGCACCCTGATTTTGGTTACAGAGTAGAGGTTCTGAGAGTTCTACTTTTGGTTCGATCTCAGCCTTCTGCTCCTTTCTCTCTACACATGTTGACGATGTTGAATAAATAGGCTTGGCCGATGATGAGCTCCCCTCTAAGCATTCCAGTATCTTTTTGAAGAGATCCTCGTGGGGAATTAGTATCTTCTCGATAGTCCCCAGCTGATTTTCGATGGTGCATAGCTTTTGATAACTATTTGATATCAATCAAACGTACTTACGTCAAAAAATTATGCCTTACCCCGGATTATTCTGCAATTTTGTGGAGTTGTTGTGTTTCTGCTGATCGCTTGCAGACATTTTAGCGCAGCAAAGAAAATAAAGAATCGCGAGACTCTCAAGGGAGTCTATTCAATCGTGAACTCAACTACGAGATTATTGTAAGGTGTCAGCGAGATTTAGGCTTGTCACGAATTATTATCAGTGAAGCAGCTTTCAGGGGCTGACTAGGTCTATCATGCAGGAACGGGGATACAGCTCTGAAAACTTGCTAGCGTTAGGCGGGGTCATGGTGTTTACTCCAGTACATAGCTAATTTGCGGCTAAAAAGGAACGTTGTCCGTTTGTAAGGTCAAGCCAGCTTCAATACCGTGACGACAAGATATCGAACGCGATACGAATGCAGATCTACCAGTAAGATTGGGAGACCACAGATCAAATACCATTTCCTTGAGACCACACAGACCGTCCCAAATCATCAATCCAAGTCACTGCTTCATCCAGTCTTGGAACTCCGTAGCCCTCTAGCATAATTGCTCATTAGATCCGATATGGCAATCTTTGTGACGAACTCTTCTTTCTCTCTGACTTCTTTTTCGACCACGATTGTGGTTTTAGCAACTATGTATTTCTAGGGGAGGTCAGATAGATTCTTGTATGCGACAAAAACTGACTTTCCAATTAACTGCTTTTAAGATTTGCTCTTTCATTGTCACGCGCGTATGTAGGCGACTAACCAGTGAATAGCCGAGAAGTTTGATAAAACGGTAAAATAGAAACGCCTCAACCTCGATAAAAAGTGCGCATGATGCGTCCTTGCTCTTATCATTTGTCATGATCGAAACGTCCAACCCCCTGCTGCGATGTAACAGCCTTGGTCTTTTTCTTTTTCGCGTGGCACCCCTCAAGTTGGGGCCTTATGGCAAGCCATTCGCTTCAACGGACCGTGTAAAGAGTAGCTCTGTTCAAGTATTCGTGTTCATGCATGATTGCATGAAAAGCAATTCCTCGCACCATTGCGATTTTTGTTCTGTTGGTTATGCAAGTTAAACTAGACGAATACAGAAATGGGCCGTCTCAGCGATCGGCAACCCTGGGCACCTTCTAAACCTACCTGGGTAGAAGAGAGCCGCTCTGACTCTGTGGTCAATGCGTATAGATACAGACCGAATCGGTCTTTCCATCTCACCTGGGCCTTGACAGGCAGGAGGTTCAGCAGCTCGACCATTTGGCACTCGCAGAAATAGATTGGTCTCCAACTCTAGAAAAACTTGGCGCTCAATTGATCTTGAAGTAATTCTTCAAGACTTCGATATGAGATCTTTCTAGCCCTTCCAGGTAAACTATCTTGGTGTACTCTTCTTCTATAGGAAGACGTACACAGTCACTCGAAGGCATCAAGATCAATCCTCCAACCACATAGCCTTCCTTTTTGACCAAGCATATTGGTGTGCCTGACGATTTGAGCTCCTCAATGGGGGGACTAACAATCTGTACACAAACTTTGTTGCTGAGCCATCCTACAATATGGACCCTGATCAGTTTCTTCACTTTGTACACCGCACCTGCATCAATAGCCCGCTTCTGGCCCTCTATAAACCCTTCATGTGAAAGACCTTGTAGCGCATGGATCCGATAGTCTTTATATGCAGCAATCTCCGAATATGGGTCCATGCCGTTGTCCTGAGTTTTTGTTTTCACAGTTCTTTCGTACGGTGTGCTCTCTTCCGAAACACCCTTCCGTTTCCCAAGCCTAGAAGTATGGTTGTCGGCGACGGCATCTTGGTTCGGGTAAGAAGCAAGGTCAATTGCGGACGTTGATGGCTCAGTATGCGCAAGCCCTTCTGGATTCTAAGAGCAGACAGATGATCAGTTTCTAACCACATTGAACGATAGATGATAACACACCAACATCGAGAAGGGATTCCATCCATGTTCTTTCCTCATGTGTCGATCGCGATGGGAGGTCTTGGGAAATCCTGGCAATTTGGACTTTTTGCATTCTTTATACAAGCAAAGCCATTTATTTTTGGGTGGGTGGCTTTCTTGGACGTGCTTTTCAAGCTCGCCTATTGACTGGAAGGACACGCGACCATGGCAGGGAACTTTTCTACAAGAAAACCGTGTTTCTTGCGAGTCGGTGGATTCATTGGTGTTAATATGAGTAGTTTGTGTCGATTTGTTGTGCGGATCAAACGCATGAAAGTTTGATAATGGAGGAGCAATCGCGCTAGGAGGTTGTTGTCGCAAAAACGAAAAGAGAGAGCTGCTGCATCGAGAATTAGGTTGCGAGCATTGACTGCGTGGTAACTCACCAGTACTTATCGGATCCACCTGAACTGGTGGCGATTACAGATACAATGGTAGCTAGATGTTGAGGCCGGATATTTTGCATCCAAATAGGCGCTTCTTGATGATTTTCATCATCTTTCCGCCTTGTAGGAAGGTTTTGTGATGGGACAGATGCAAGGAAGGTTACAGGAGGCGGACAGGTAGTCGTAAAAGGAGCAGGACTATACGCAGCGTTTTCCTCAGCGCTTCTACCCTCACGTCCAGCTGTCTCGCGGCTAACTTGCCCAGCCTGTGAAGTATCGACCGTGCGGCAGTATGAAAGAAGGAGGTTTTGCCGCTGTACAGCCATTGGAAGTCGATGTCGTAAAAGACGACCGGTGAAGGACTGAAGGACGCGGCAAGGCAGCGGTGATGGATTCCATCGCCTTATTGGAGGCATCTGCATGATATATATCAAAGCATGGCTCTTTCTCCAGTGTGATAGTCTTAATTTCGGGGTTTTGCTAAGCTCAAAATGGTCCTGGACGGGACGAAGCTGAAAGAGCACACTAGGCTTGATCAGTGCGAATCTAGGTGGCATCCTAAACTCGTACCAATCTAGTTTAGCGTGAGGGGAAGGTCCTTGGCAGTCAGTCATGCTCGCACTGCACTGCACCTCGCACGCTATCCGCTGCACGACATGTCTTGCCTATGTAGCAAACTCAAAGCCGGCAAGTTTAACCAACTTGAGACAGCAGAGGTGGGTGTGTTGTGGCTTGCCAAAGCAGTGTATGCTAATCTTCAAGATCGAACTTCTCCGTCAGGCCAAATCCCAAGCTCCGTGGATTTTCAGCGCTCCGGCCCCGGGCATCATAGAAAAACTAAAGAATTCGTATCCGAACAAAGATTCTAAGAATCTTTTGAAAAACGATCAGCTGCTGGGACAATCTCTTCTTCCCGACTTCAACGAGTCGAACACCAATGATGTTGCCGCCAGGCTCTTCCTCATTCATCATCGCCTCAGTCATGGTGAATTTCTCGCTCGAGTGGCGAAGCGAATCGTCTGCGTCGCACTGTCGGAATTGCATCCTGAAGGTCGGGCTGTGGACGACTTGGTGTCTAGGGTTGCTGGCGTTGTGATTGACCTTGACGCTGACAAAATCCGAAAAAAGCTGTATGACATCCTCAAAATCGGGAAAAGGTGGAGGAACATAGCACATCTATGCGCGAAGAGGTATCTTGGCGAAAAGTATACGGTTGATTCCGATCTTGATTTCTCGGGTGTAATTTGCTTGCTTGGAAGAGGCAACGAGTGAGTGAATCGAAAAAAGATTATGCGCCAGAACTCATCATTTTCAGTTGGGAACATGTTTCCCAGGAAGTCTGCGAGGAAGCATTCAAGAGCCTGAACGCAGACTTGTTTGAGGATAGCAAGCGCTTTGGCCCTTGGGTGAAAGAGAAGGTGCTTTGCCTAAAGCAAGGCAAGTAACAAGATGCCAGGTACAGTAAGGTTACTAAACGTATCAAGAAGTCAGCTTTAGCTCGCACCAGTGGCCTGGTCCGCCCAAGAGGAAGAGCAATGAAGCACCCAACGTGGAGAAGCGACATTGTTGCTCGGAAACTGCTTCAGGGCAACAAATGCGGCGCTCGCTTTCTCATCCCGTTGTATCGCAAGGTTCTATCACCGGTATGCAGAACGCACGATCATCACCTTTGCCCTTTGACAGACCTGCACAGGCTTCAGGGCTGGATGCGGATGTAACAAGTTCGTTGGGAGGGATGCAGGAGGTTCAACGACTAACGTTTAATCGACTCAATAATACAGATGCAGACGCGTTTGACGTGGCCTCGACAGCTCCCTCGCACTCTTCCGTCGATCCTCAAAGAAACATGTTGCTCCCAGCTTCTAGAAAACAAACATCGACTCCAGCGACAGCTCCAAATAACGAATCCCCTCGGGCTTGCCAGAACGATATGATCAGAACCTTTTTTGATGACCCCCTCTTCAGTACGGATCAAGCAGAGAACGTCCCATCTGCAGACTGTTTTCTCCCATTCATTAATGATAGCGACCTAGAAGACACCGTTTTCAATTTATAGGATAGCTATGTCGCCGGAAGTTCCAGCTCCTCTGCTTCGCATCTCTTTGGGTGGAGAATTAGTGTAAAAGGTACACGGCCTGGTATGTGGAAACTGATAGCGTCGGAAAACACAACGGTTGTATTTGGCGACATGTCAAGTATTTTTTTGTATCTGCTAGTTGTGATCCCGATTTTGATTTCGCTGGATGTATCGCCCTTGTGCAGGATGGGTATGATGGAGCCTACATGATTCAGAGGTATCGCCATCCGGCCTTTTTCGTTAATAAGAGTAGCCGGAATTCTCGTAAATCGATCGAATTCTGCTTTTGTTTCATCCTGAATACGGCTTTGCTACTGGAAGTGTGAGCAATCTGTTCGCAAAGGGGGGGCGGGTGGCGCATACTAGGCTTTGAATGTACTCTTCAGCCAGAGCCGCAGTCTCAGCATTCGCATACTGACGAAAGCAAGACCCACTTTTTTCGACAAGTACGCCCTCTTTTTTGTCCAGTGACACAGCCACCTTATCGATGAGTTCCTCGAAAGGCGGGGGAGATGGCAGAATCCAAAAATCGGGCATGATGAAGCAGATAGAGATAGTAGTGCGAGAATGTATGGCAGCAGTTAAGAGAAGCGGAGGTTATTTATAGTGCAATGTGTCAGGAAGCGGCAAGAGACCTATCATGTGAAGCGGGGCTGGTCTATATAACAGCACGTCGTAACGGAAAAACTGTGTTTTAAGGACTGCAAACGTTGCAAACACTGCAAACGCCGCAAACACTGCAGAGAATGTTTCCATTGAATATCAACGCTTCACTCTAGAGCATTTGTGTATCTTGTCAAAAGCCTAGTTGTCGTAGCTATTCCGAGTAATCAAGGGCAGAAAATGATCTGCAGTGGGAATAGAGGTCTGTGAGGTGCCACTGCCAGAGGTCGCCTCGGTACTGCCGTTGCTTTGACTACCCGTCCCATTCACCATTGGCTTAGATAAATCTTGTTCTGCTTGATCGGAATCGGCAAGGCGATCAGAGGTAGAGATGGTTTTGTCATTGTTGTTATTAGCGTCGTTTGTATTGATATTGTTGTTCATGGCTGGTGATTGGACGTGCGGTTCTTGTTGAAAGTCAGTCTAGGGCCCGAGAAAATGGTTGCACTTACCTCAGTAGCTCTGATGATTAGTTCAAGACTCAATGAAGACAACGAGCTGGCTCGATACAGGTTGGGATTGTTGTTGGGGAGCTCGATGATAGAAAAAGAGTGAATAACGGAGGTCAATAGCAGCAATGAACACTCGGATGCACCGTGATGAGCAAACTAACCGTACGTCTGAAAAGCTGAGATGACTGAGAGTGGTTCAACTGCTCAGAAAGAGAGTTGACCGGTAAATGGCTTCTCAATATATATAGGATGGTCAAATGAAGCAAATTGACCGGCACCGGGGCTTCTCGATTCTACCTTGCTGCTGCCGCCCATGCTCAAGCCTCTTTTTCCTCCCTCGTTTTCAAATTTGCTCTCGCAGAAATCTATGCGACCCCTTATTGAAAATCAAAGTCGTCTGCCAATAATAACACGGCTTAAATTTCGTGCTTGAATATATCCAAACAGTTAAACGACCAACTTGACGGGTTTTGGAAGTGTGTATCGTTCGAGATACGAATTAACGTCACCACTTAGGTATACTAAATAAATAAAAATGACACCAGCTATATAGAATACGTTCGTAAGATATTGAGGCAAGCGGTTTTGAGTTTTGAGTTGTATGTCGATGCATCCAAAAGGATTTACTGAGGCTATGGTTCGAAGATTCCTGTAAGCTACATACGGGTTGGCTTTCAGCGTTGAATTTTCCATTTATTTTACTTTTATGACTTTATATCAGTTATTGTCACAGTGTGGATAGATGGCCGCGTTGGTGATGTAGCAATGTTCTCATCTTATCTGGATCGGTAGATCAGGCAACTCCTTATAGTGGCGCTCACGTTGAATTTCGTATTATCAACTAAGCTATACATATCTACAACTAATTCAGCCCCTAGACAGTGGGCATGTGTTCCACCTAAAGACATCAGCTTAGAAGATTGTTTAATATACACATCACTAATATTAAGCATTATCGTGCAATCTCAGCCGTCATCATCATTTCATAATATGTGACTCGATTTCAAATGCTAGAGTGATATCTAAAGCTTTCATATATTAGTTCAAAATTCGACAATAGTTTCATCAATCTGGGTTTACCGCCATGTAGTTGTCTAACATGTCAAGCCGTCTGATATACCGAGATTGGGTTAAATTCCAATATAGCATGATAAGTCTAGGGAATGAGTATACGCAAGCTAAGATATTCGAAAAAAAAAATCCAGAAGTAATATTGACTTGGGAATGCCGAAAATAAGATGTGTGATGTTACGGTATTGATGAATGAGGTCCAACCGTCATCCCGTGCCCAAAGATGTTTACTTGCCCAGCATATCCCCGCCATATTTCAAATGTTAAACCCATCAACTTTCATCTAAGAAAACTTTAAAGGCGTACCTTATCATACCAATACTCTAGGGAATTTTTTATAGAAATGCAACAGATTGCAAGCATCCTAAATTGGCTTTCTGCCAACTTTGTCTCTTGAGGGAGGAAAGTTGAAGAAGAATGACTTGAGTTTCCTACTTAACAACCGCCTTTTTGGATTGAAACCTTCGTACAAGTCTTAATTCAGCTTCAACATCTCATCGTCACAACAATGCATGTTATGCGCACAGAGGCACTTTTTAGCAATCATGACATTTTTTTATTTCATCTTCTCTTCAAAGACATCTCTTTCGTATTGTTTGCTGTATTGCTTGGATAAAGTGTAAGAGAGGAGAGATATGTCATCACATTCACTGCGTATTCATATATTGTTCTACATGCCCCATCTGGGTCGTATGCTCGCTGCCATTCTGTTTGGAGAACCTAGAGATGTTGGCTCCATGTGACCGATTCTCATGGAGCCGGATTGCATACTAAGTATTGATAAATCTTAACCGACTTTCAGCGTCATTCATGTGTTGAACACTGTCTCAGCACGGATGTGACCGCAAATTGATTCCAATATAGATAAGCTCAATTACAATCTCCCTTCGTTTTTTTCAAGGCGTATGCAAACCAAGCCTTAGCAACGATGATCTTTCCTCTTCTTGTATTGATACACACCGTAGATCCGAATGCCATTGAAAATTGTATTACGTCTGAGTCGTCGCCACAAGAACACAAAATGGACAAATCAGCATAAAAGCATACTATGTTCGCTGAGACCACGATTGTGGTGAGATAGGAAGAAATTAGTAGATAACCGATGAAACTCTCTACCTGCAATAACACTTGACCTCGCTTTACGAACACTGTAATAGGCCATCGTGGTCGGGACTCCAACCGGTACTTACCTTAGATACCTTTTATCGCTATAGGCAACTTCGATATTACGGGGTGAACATTTTGCTGAAATGATACAAAAAAGCCGGAGTCATTTAACAAACGATTTCGTACGGCACATTCCAGCTGAGGAACCTAGTGTGCGGTTGAGGATGGAAATGGCGGTTATAGTAAATTTATTGGTTGGCGTCGTACATGGCAGCGCGCTTACGTTTATTGTCCAGGCGCTGTCCCAAGAGCGCATCACTTTGATAATTCCATGACGACCCTAAGAACAGTATAACTGGAGAGCGATGTAGAATTTAGAGAGCATACAGATAAGCAGCCATAGGCAGCTACGGGACATGTCACTCTAGAAAGGAGCATGTTTTCAAGGATATATCGGTTTCCGTTCCGTCTTAGAATATTCAACTGTCCAGAGGGACACTTGCCGCTGCGCTTATCAATCTTCCAGGCTAGAGTTCGGTTAAATATACGCTAACGGAACGTATCTCCCGAAATGTGATTGTACGTTTCGGAATTTTTTTCGGGCTTAGTCTATTCGATGACTAAGAGAATGTGTCTTTCAGCTTCGCCACCTCTCTCCTCCAACTCTATTGAACGCACCACTATGAATATTACATTAGGAGATTTTATGCGCCTTTTAGAGCACCATGAGCCTGACGAATCTCTCAAGGATGTTCTTCAACGAGTTCTTGAGCAGCCCGTGAGTGTTTTTGAGTGAAATAAATATTAGCATCTGATTTTGAAAGGAAATTCGGGAGGTTGTCGCTGCTGTCATCAAGAAAAATGGTGAGGGCAGAATCGGAAGAGCTAACAAAACTTTGCAAAATCTGAACGTACAGCCTAACGATGCGCTGAAGTGTAAGATTTGTGAGTGGGCGCATGACCCTGCGGCGTTTTTCAAATCGTGGAATTTGGAGTCATCGCTAGCTGTGCGTACCTTTCCAATCAACAACCCCCCCACAGCAATCATGCGCCTGAAATCGATGATTCTCCAGAAAGCGGACGAGATGAAAACGATAGAATCTCGCAGGCAAGAGGACAACATACGATGGATTTTTAACAGTCTTTTCTTTCGAGATCTTGTCCTGAAGTTTGGCGATCGCCCATCTGAAAACTCGAACTTACCGAAAGGAGATACAATCCGCCGATATGTCAAAAAGACTATAGAGCATGTATGCGGAGACGCCGAATTTGCCGAAGAGATGATTGAGTGGACGAAGCTTGGAAATCTATATCATCTCATTGGAGACATCTTAGGAGAAGGGATTTGGGTTCTGATTCCAGATTATCTTGCCAGCAATAGGTAAGTAAATATTTGCCTATTCCAAGCAGTAGATCTAAGATACTGAAGTGCAACTCAAAACATTCCAAGAACATTGGACAAATTAACAAAATTTCTCTTACCGATCAAAACAGAACTCAACAAGCTTGACGTGAACCTTGTAAGTCAAGCTGAAAAGGCTGCAAGGACCATTCGTGAACTCCAAATTGGGCCTTGGCAAGTCGTCATCGAACAGATTGCAGTACCAGTCCTATCAAAGCGCGGTAAAACAACATCAAAAAAAAGACGCCTAGAAACAACTGGTAATTTGGATCACTTTTGTAACAATCCAATTGACTACTTCTCACATATGATCAGAGACTCAAAACCAACCTGCGTATGATCGGCTTAGCCCCATGCATCCCATGCATGATCATGACAACATTGGTCATATCCAACAAGAAAACACCACAATCCATGAGAGGCAGGAACGTCGCAAATCGCCACTTGGAGATTTTCCTCAGGCATCGGACCTTCCTCTCAGCCTCGCCTCTTCTCCTAACGATCCACTCAGAGCGGCAGTAACTGCCTTTGAATTTCCCGAAATATTATTTCAACGTGTACGCTTACCTCAGAAGAGATGGGACGAAAACGGCGAGGTTTACGAAGTTATCGTTCGCAATTCTGGTATTGACCAACGGCTCGTTGATATTGTCTTAGATATTAACGAAAGTGGGTCGGTGAGCGAAGGACTTATAGAAGGCAATCCTGACCTTACCCACACTCTCGACAATGAGAACTCATTGCAGATCTTCCAGTTGATTTGCTATGTTTTCCCAAGAGAGGATGCGTGGGAGACATCTCCAACATATTCGGCATTGGTGACTGTTCTCTTCCCTCTATTTCTACAAGCCTTGGATACGTGCCAGTCCAGAGTTTTTGAGTTACCATGTGTTAGAGGGGAAGCATCCGAAGTGCTGTTGGCAGCATCCAAGTTGCCTCTATTTCGATCTCAGGCATTGGATACTGTGGAGAAATTCGCAGAGATAGGTCTTGACTTGCACCAGAAGGTTAGGATAGCTTATGAGCGCAGTGTTTTTCTTCGGCTCAACTCAGAATTCGACGGCTCTGAGCGTATTGTACATGACTTTTGTTGCGATTGTGGGATGCCTCGGCCCTCTTGTATCTCCTGTTATTACCGCCAACCATTTGAGAGCTTTGACAAAAGGTCATATGCGTTGCTTGGACAACTTCATAGATCGCACTTGGAAAATTTGCTACAGCAAGGGAAATACACAGATGCGCTGGAAGAGGTGGACGACTGGAAACCCGAACCACAGTTTTCGTCACTGGGTTTGGCCGGCATTTTTGCTAGACAACTCACAGTCTGCAAAATTTACAGAGCAAACCATTCTTTTACCCTCGTCGTGGAAATGTTGAATTTCTGCTTGCAACAAATTTCACCTCAGGATACGATGTTTCCGCGGCTTCTCAACAACCTTGCCGATTCATACTGCGATCTCGGAGAGCCTCTAGAGGTCTACAAAACCCTGGGCGATCATATAGAATACGAAAGGGCAAAAGGACAAACTACAAAAGCACTCAGGCGATACCTAGTCTCAACTCTCACCGCAAAAGTCCTGGAGGGACACTACGACGAGGCAGAGATCGTTATTTCCGAGCTTCAAGCTTCATTCGATCACATCCCAGCGCCGGACATTACTGATCAGCTGTTGCATATTCGAACTCTCATTTCCGCGGCCCAGATCCACCATCATAAGTTTAATTTCGATGAAGCTATCCGTACATGGGACGCAGCTTTGAGTATACTTGTTAATTATAAGAGTTTCAAGAGGGACGGGTTCACTTCTGCAGTCATATCCATCTCCAAGTCGCTCGCACTCTTTCATATTGGCCAGCACATGGAAGCTAACAGGCTGTTCCAGTATAGTCAAACAATATTGAAGGAACAGCCATGGGATAACTGGATTCCTAGGCTTTCAGAATGGGTTCAGGTTGTTCAACAGGAAGCTGGATCATTCAGGCCGATTGATGAAGTCTAACGAGCTCTGAATGCGCCGAAATGCGCCGAAACATGTACGTCTTCTGTTTGATACGCAAACCACGTGATATTTTTGGGATATGCACCTAGTAGAGATCAAATGAGATAGAGTACGATGCAAAATAGTTGTGAAATTAACCAAAACGTGCCTCTCTTGCGTGACCTCGATAATACGGACTTGGGAGATCCTGATCCTAAGGGAGATCCCGAGATAGCACAAAAAGATTCCAAATGTAAAACCTGCTACGAAGGCTGAACTGACGGTATCAAGGTTCGCACACAATATCCATTCAGCGTCATGAATCAACAAATGGCCCAAACGATGACAGATGTAGGAGTCAAGATCGTATAAAGAGAGAAAAGCCTTCTCTCGGTCTCGATTCTTTGTTCCTAAGACTAAGGACCAAGTACAGCCAATCAGAAACTAGTCATATAGATATTATGTGGTCTAGTTACATACAGAGCAAAAGCAATGCGCGAGTTGCGGGATTGTCTAAAGTATCCTAGCTCGAGGGCTTAGCGCGCCCTTCCCAATCACGAACATGCGCATTCGATTGGTCAGCCAAGCGGTTCGGTCCTCGGAGAGAGAACACCCATCCATTTGCTGACAGGTTTCCATTCGGAAGATGAGGGGTAAACCTACAACAGACATGCTGCTCTTCCGACGTCTTCCCCGTTGTTCTTCTTTGTTTTCACGTCAACTCTCAGCAATGCAGACTCCCCGTTCCGACCTCTCTACGATCAACATTTCTAAGGGGAACGACAAGGCCCAGGTCATAGAGGGCATACAGAAGTTGATAGGAGAAAACTGGGAATTCAACCATACGTTAAATAGACTTGAGAAGGATTTTTTTTTTAGGAGCCCTGAAATCGCCAAGGTACAATACCCACCGCCGCTGACGAATGGAACTTGAAATCTGAGAAATCTAGAAATTCTTGGATGCTGTTTATTTGATCACCGAGAACCTGAACCATCATCCTACTCTGACATGGGTAAGTAGCTATATCCCCTTTCGACTATCTTCTTTCCGTTGACACCATTGCAGAACTATACTATGATCACTTTGCAATGGACAACACACCGACCCAAGGGCATGTCTTTGACAGATATCATAGCAGCACAAAATAGCGACAAGGTTGCCAGCGAGATTGGAACAGTTGAGGAGGACAAAAGCAAAAAGTGTGGAGCTTTGTAGCAAGGAGCATGCCTAAGTTACTATCGCAGTTAAGAAATGAAAAATATAAGGAACTGCTCTTTTAGAATTCCCCATTCATTTGACGGCGATTCCGTTTCGGACCTTATTAGGGCCTGCCCGATGTCGTTGGCTGTAGCGTTGGCTGTAGCATTGGCTTCACTTTGTGCTACTTACAAAGCATCACATAGACTGCTGAGGTCGGGTGCATGTCGTATTTATAGGATGTAGCTCACGACACGGTAAACCATGGCATTGATAAGGTTTGCCGACATGGACTGTTTATCTATGCAATTGATGCAGCTCAGCATGTCTTAGAGGCAGGCATCGAGATAGATAATGCGATTGAGTATTGAAATATGTTAGATTGAATCAAAACCATTACGTCATCAAAGGACGTCAATCGAACTGCGGTTGATGGGCCGGCGCGCCCGCCGTCCTCACCTCGCCTTCCCCTCCCCATCACCTCGTCGTCGGTGTCGCCACGTCCATGCTGGACTTCTTGATAAGAAAACTCGCCAGCCATGCGCTCGCCGACATCGCCGTCAGCGCCGTGAACACGGCATGGAAGGCTGCGGCGTAGGATTGCAGCACCGCCGCCTTCGCGGGATCGGACTCGGCCATCGCCCAGAGCACAGAGACGTAGCGTTCCGAATCGTGTGCGATGCCAGTCGGGAGGCTAGACTCGGACAGCGCATGCGACATGGCCGTCTGGAAGATGGCTCCTGACACCTGGAGGCAGGTCAGCAACGTGCAAGAGGCACGGCGGCGCGAACCATCAACCCACCGCAACGCCGATCGGCATCCCCAGGCTGCGCATGAACCCGTACATGCACGCAGCCATGGCACGATCCTCTACCCGAGAGATGGCCTGGGTCGCGACATTGACGCCGGTCAAGACCATGCCGTTCCCGACGCCAAACAAGGCCAGGGCCACGGCGAAGACGGGCTTTTTGGTGTCCAGCCCGAACAAGAGGAACAGGCCGCACGCAGCGGTGGTGATGCCCCAGCCTGCCCACAGCGCCCATCGAAATCGTCCGAGGCGCGAGGTGAGCACGGCCACCAAGACCGAGCCTGGAACAAACAGGCAGACGGCGGGAAAGAGATCGACGGCCGCCTGGACGGGCGACGCGCCGCGCACGGACATGCAGTAGAACGGAACGTAGTACAGAGCCGTGAACAGCTAACCGACCATCAGCACATTCCGGAAGCAGCTTCATGCACTTACGACGAGCCCGTTGATGAGCGCACAGTAGAAGGCCACAATGGAGCTCCGGCTGGCGAAGAGTGAGGTAGGCAGCAGACTGTGCGGGCTTGCATAGGCCTGCCATCCCGCGAAGATGGCGGTCCCGACGACGCCCAGGATGGTAGGCGCTAGCGTGGCTGGCGACAGCCAAGCATGCCGCGCGCCGCCGCAGGAAATGCCGACGAGAAAGCTCGTCACAGCACTCACAAACAAGAAGCCGCCGATCCAATCCATCTGCGTCGATGCGGCAGAGAGCGGGAGGCCTGCAGCATCGCCCGGGCGAACGAAGAGATAGGCCGCGGCCAGGCCCGTGCCGCAGAAGGGGAAGTTGATGTGGAAGCACCAGCGCCAGGACGCCTTCTCGACGAGACAGCCGCCGACGACGGGTCCAGCGATGGTGCCGACGGACCACGAGGCGAGCACGATGGCGAAGTACTTGGGCCGCTGCCTCAGAGGGACCATGTCGCAGAAGATGAGCTGGGTCATGGTGATGATCCCACCTCCGCCGACGCCCTGCGCGCAGCGTCCGACGAGCATGACCGTGACGTCGTGAGCGACGGCGCAGAATGCGGTGCCGAGAGCAAAGAGAACAATGGACACGATGAGCAGCTGCGGGCAGCCGAAGCCATTGGAGGCTGCCGCGACCACGGGCTGGACGACGGCCGAGGTGAGGAGGTAGGAGGTGCCGATCCAGAAGGTCTCAGCGGTCGAGCTGCCAAGGAAGCGTGCTAGTTCCTGTGCAGATGGTTGGTGACAGGATGGCATCGGTCGTGGAGGTGACTCACTGGCAGAACCGTCACCAGGATGGTGGCATCGAGCGAGACGATGAAGGATATGAAGCCCAGGCTGATCATGACCAGCCACTGCTTCCGTTCCGGCTTCCCTGCATCCAGGCACATGTCAGCGGGTTTTGGATGATCTGGACCCGACTCACAGGGTAGGAGGGCATCCGGCGTGCTTCCCGATGCTGGGCGGGCTTCGGTATCGAGTGCGAATAACGGAATGGTGGATGTTGGGCTCTCGGTGTACTCGGAGGGAGCATGAGCAACTCCCGCGATCTCTGCTCTGGTCATTGCGCTGGAAAAGACTATGGAGGTGCGACGGAGGGGAGGTATACCTTTGTCGCTCATGGGTGGACTCTCCGATATGCTTGGAAGGGTTCTGGTGGTGTCGAGGGGATGACGGGGAGGACGAGCAGAGTAGCGTTCGTGCCGCTCTGAGAAGAGTCGGGCCATCCTCTCGGCTCGGAGTAGGGAGCGAGACCGAACGGGACTTGGTTGAGGCATTCTTGATGGTGATGATGCAGGGCGACTCGATTGTGTGCTGATGAAGAGTCGGCGTTCACGGGGGACGACATCTGAGGGGGGCATGAGGGCGTAGAGACGATTAAACATGCATGTGGGCGCTCTTCCCAAGCTGGACCGTTTGGCATTCCTAGGTGGTCTGGCGCTCTCGAGTGGTTGCTCTCGAGTGTTTGCTCCCAGGTGGTTGCTCTCGAGTGGTTGCTCCCAGGTGGTTGCTCTCGAGTGGTTGCTCCCAGGTGGTTGCTCCCAGGTGGTTGCTCCCAGGTGGTTCAGCGGCTCCCAGGTGGTAGTGTTCCTGGTGGTTTATGCCCCTCGGATACTCTAGAGTGTACATGTAAGAAAAACACTCGAGTCCTTTTATGACAAGCCGAGAGCCAGTCTGTCCAACGCCAGCGACATAGCCGATACATTCTGCGCTGTCCTTGACTGAC
The DNA here is from genome assembly GCA_022059125.1 of Corynespora cassiicola. Taxonomy (NCBI): domain Eukaryota; kingdom Fungi; phylum Ascomycota; class Dothideomycetes; order Pleosporales; family Corynesporascaceae; genus Corynespora; species Corynespora cassiicola. The sequence goes on along the minus strand of JAEUWY010000006.1, from coordinate 2,971,402 downwards.
TGCTAGCGGTAAGACTCTTATTACTGTGAGTGCGCCCATATATCACACCTGTCCATCCGAATCACTGTCTCCCCTCTCAAAATACCCGGCTGGCTGCTCATTCTCGGAAACCATGAAACTGGCACCCATCCCCGGCCCTCCTAGCCGTCCCTTGTTCGGCAACCTATCGGACATTGACTCCAACAACCCGATGCAGTCGATGTGCAGCTTGACAGAGACATACGGTTTGTATTCTTCCTCTAATTCATCATTGCACGTTTCTCTGTAAACCGGCTCAGCGGCTGACAGAAGCAGGGCCGATATGGAGCTTCCGCTTGGGTGGCGAAGAGAGGGTCGTCGTGGGCTCGCAGGCGCTCATGGACGAGGTATGCGACGAAGACCGCTTCTCCAAGGTCGTCACGGCCGGCCTCGAACAGACGCGCAACGGCGTGTACGACGGCCTGGGCACGGCCTACGGCCCGCACGAGAGGAACTGGGGCATCGCGCACCGCATTCTGCTCCCGCACTTTGGGCCGCTGGCCATCCATAGCATGTTCGGCGAGATGCACGATATCGCCTCGCAGCTCGTCATGAAGTGGGCACGACACGGGCCCGACTACAGGATCCAGGCGGCGGAGGAGTTCACGCGCCTGACGCTGGACACCATCGCGCTGTGTGCCATGGGCTACCGCTTCAACTCGTACTACAGCCAGACGCTGCATCCCTTCGTGGAGGCGATGAAGAGCTTCCTCAGGGTCAGTGGATACCGCGCGAGGCGAGGCTGCCTCACCCAGCTTCTCTGCGTGTCCGAGAACCAGGAGTACTGGGAGAACATCGAGCTGCTGCGGGAGACGAGCATGGCCATCATCCAGGCGAGAAAAGAGCATCCGAGCGACAAGAAGGACTTTCTCCATGGCATGCTGCATGGCGTCGACCCTGAGACTGGAGAGAAGATGACGGTGAGCGTGGCCGATGGCCGTCGTAATGTGCATGCCTGCTGACTTCGACAGGACGATAATATTGTCAACAACATGATCACCTTCCTTGTCGCCGGCCACGAGACGACCTCGGGTCTCCTCTGTTTCACATTCTACTACCTTTTAAACAACGCTACTGCGTTTGCGAAGGCGCGGCAGGAGGTGGATGAGGCTGTCGGGAGGAGCCCGGTCACGATCGACCACCTCGGCAGGCTTCCGTACCTGAGTGCTGTACTGCGCGAGTCCCTGCGTCTTTCGCCGACGGTCCCTTCGGTCGCGCTTGCCGCCAAGCAGGATACCGTTCTCGGCAGGCAGTACCACGTCAAAGCGGGTACGCCGGTGATCGCGCTGTTTCCGATGATCCATCGGGATCCATCTGTGTACGGGAGCGATGCAAGCGAGTTTCGGCCGGAGCGTATGCTGGACGAGGCCTTTGAACGCCGCAACAGACAGTTCCCCAACTGCTGGAAGCCGTTTGGCAACGGAGTACGAGCCTGCATCGGACGCTCGTTCGCATGGCAGCAGGCGCTCCTCATCCTGGCAATGCTGTTGCAGAACTTCGATTTCACGGCAGACGATGCATCCTATCGACTCCGCATCAAACAGACGCTTACGGTGAAGCCGGAAGGGTTCTGCATGCGCGCCCAGTTGCGCGGTCCTGTGTCCGTCGCTACGCTCGCGCAGGCCCTAGATTCGGCGACGATCCATGACCCCCCTCCCGTACAGGCATCTACGCAGATGACGGCAAAACTAGATACTGCCAGAGCAGTGGACGTCTACTACGGCTCCAACACCGGTACCTGCGAGGGCCTTGCCAGGCAGCTGGCCGGCCATGCATCGGCCCACGGATTCCAAGCTGGCACGGTAGGCCCATTGAACTCTGCCAAAGGTCTGTCGACAGGCCACCCAGTCGTGATTGTGGCAGCTTCTTACAACGGCCAGCCGGCGGACAATGCAGCCCAGTTCGTCAGCTGGACTCGCACGCTCTAGCATCGGCGGAGCTGTTCAGTCTCCGCTTTTTTGCTGGTTCGTAGACGACAGATTGCGCGCTGGTAACAGAACTAGATCCAAGAGAAGATGGTGTTATCGGAAACGCGAATTGAAAGTCTGATAGAGAAGGGACCGAGGACGTTGAAGCTGTGCGATCAACTTCCGTTATTGCCGGCACACTGCCTTGTGCCCATTGTGTCGCAAAAGATGGTATAGCTTTCTTGATCTCAGTCAATCGCTCGTCAAGACTGTATTCCACAATATTGCGAAGGACGTTACGGGTGCCTTCAACCTCGGAAAGTTGGCGCAGCGAGGACTTGTTGATCAACTCCATATGATGCTGTTTATTTTCGTGCCAATGAATCCATATTTCAGCCATCTCCAGGTCGCAGGTCAAGGAAAAGTGACATGTCCGGATTATCGATGGCTCGATGTCGGAGTTCTTGTAGAATTCCCGGAGATAATTCACCACGACCGCCCCGTCTCTGGCTGCCTGGTAGCGCGCGTGGAGCATGTTGTCATTCGCAATCTGAGCCTTCCACTGTGACGTCAGGAAGGGGAAATGAAGGAATTGAGTAAGTGGGAAGCCCTGTAATGTCTGCTCCTCATCAACAGAGAAGGGCGCTTGACTTGCGGCTGCTTGAGCGTCTCTTCGAGTAACATATCCGATGCATGAATCGGGTCGTGGTTGAGAGAGCTCCCCAAATGTTGACTTCACGCCGTCGTTCGGTGGTCGAGGGCGAAAGAACTTATGCAGGAAGACCTCGTCTTTGGATGCGATGTACGGTACAGGCTCCACGCGTTCATCCAAGTCCGCCACGCCACGAAAGAGCATATATGGCTCAATGTGTTTAATGCCTGTACGCTCATTCTGCTGAGCAGCCAACCTTCGTCTTTGTGTAATCTTTTTGGCATTGGGTGACGCCTCGACATCGGCATCGCGGGGTTTCTGTATTATATCTTTTATATGTGTCTCCAGCTCGCTAGGAAGTTGGTGGCCAGTATCGCCGTGCACTTCAAATGCAGCAAGCTTCTCCCACGTATCCAGGTTGTTCCTCGTTCGAGACGGTGAGGGTGTTCGTGAGCCCCCCATGTTGTCAACAATCGCGTTTTGGAGGCGTTGGAGGTTTTCACAAGTGAGAGGCAATGGATACGTTATCGATGCAGGTGCCGGGACGGTGGCAGGTGTAGTCGTAGCTAGTTCAGTCGGTTGCGGGAGTGCAGAGCTCCCGTGGGTGCAGTGACGCTTACGCGCCCGAAGATTGTGTGCGCAGCTGTTCGAGCGCGACCGCTTTCGCGATACCATTAGACGACGGTAGATCCGGGCTTGGTGCTTCAAGGTTGTGAGCGTGGCTATGAGAAAAGCAGTGGTTTGTGCGTTCCAGATGATGTTGTTGCCGTGTTGAGCAACCGTTGTTGTCATGTTCCAGCGAGATGGATTGCCAAGCCACTAATCGGTGAGGTCAATACACTAGACCAATCAGGAAAGGCGCGTTCTGGTGCACCCACCCGTTCCCCAGTCGTTCTCGGGTGCCATTCCTTCAAAGTGGCGGGGCTTGCATGGGAAACAGATACTAGGCATTTTGCAGATACTCACAGCCAGCCAAGGACTTTGGCAAATTTTATCTTCAGCTGCCCAGATCGTATGTATCAGGCCGTGTGCCCTTACTCGAGCGCGCCAAACTACCTTTCAATTACGTGTCGTCATCACTATATTGATAAGGCATGAATATCCTGCACTTTCGTGGAATTTGTGTGTGGAACTCAGATTCCGCGTCGATTTTTAATATTTTCCTGACTGGACTGCTTACCATCATCGACCTTGGGGCATTTGTTTCACTCAAAACGTTTCCTTTTCCAAGTTCTAGGTAGACAGGTATTCGTAATAACGTAACAGACTAAGTTTATAGACATCTTCAGAATCTGGCAACAATCATGTTCCCCCACACAGTGAACCAAGGTTAGAAGTGCCACAGAGGAGGATAGAGTTATCTGAACAAGCCAGGCTGTATCACTGAGAGATAGCTCGAAGATGTGGTCAAAGCCAATGGGGCGAAATATGTGACATTCGTGTATTGATGCATCTCCAGACAAATGAAATGATTGGACGTTACAGTGATATTTCGTTGAGAGTTTATTTTGACAAGGTTGCCCGTATGGTCATTGTTCCATAGAATGCGTCCGTGCCAACTTGTGTTAGAAAAGCGCGTAGACGATCTCTCTAGAGTCCATGGTGGCATAGCTAAGTCCTGAGAGAGTTAGCTCAGATGCTTCAACGTATATAAAGTCACATTGAATGCTCACGCAGAATGAATTGTTGGGCATCTTCCATCGACACCATATCCACACCATGGCTTATCTCCAATCTTTGCAGGACAAGCTTGGCTACCGCTTTATCAACTCGAACTTGCTTGATGAGGCTTTCATCGCTGCAGGAGCTTCAGTGTCTCGAACTGACATCGAGGGACCGGTCCAAGGCAATAAGCGCCTAGCTCTCGTTGGTGATGCAGTGCTGCGGCTCTGTGTGCTCGATGAGTGGTATCCTGAGGGAGCTGACACGGGTAAGATCAAAATAGCAATGCTGAATGCTGCTGATAAAGATACAGAAACCGGAGATAATCTCGTGGAGGATGTGGGAACAAATGAAAAATTGAAGCAAATTGCAAATGAATGGAAGTTGGCTGATATTCTCAAAGAAAATCCATGCCAACAGGGTGAAAAAACAAAGACCACTCTCGCCTCAACTGTAGAGGCAGTTATTGGGGCGGTATGGTACGACTCCCAGAAGGATATTGCTGCCGTTCAGGAGCTTATAAAGAAGCTCAAAAACTAAGATGGCGCGTGGTGCGAATGGGAACCTCGCATTCATTAGGTTTTCCAACATTATTCCATTTGTAACTAGTCGATCAATAAAAAGCATCTTCTGACGAATGTCAGACATTAGCACCAGAGAATATTGTCCTCTGAAAGTGAATCGTTCCACACGAGTAGAATGTTCACGAGTCAGACTATGCACTTTGCTCAAATCTAAATAATCTCATTGGTATCGGAGAATTTAAGAGTGGCCATCTCACCTCACTACCCCGCATCACATGTGGATCAATGCAAAATTTGGTAGTTGGCGTTTTTGATACGCAAAGCTCCTCGCTCGAACGTCATTTCTGTGCTCACGAAGGCGTGACCTAAAAATGGGAGCGCAGCCAGCCTGAAGTTCCTTACTACTCCCATCGAGTGCCTTCTTCGCTCTCATCCTCATGTTCCAATTGTTTGAGACCTAATAGCGCAGCCATAATGAGGACTTTGTTGCTTTAAATCAGAAACCCTGGATTTAAACCGAACGGTTGTGGTAGAATACCCCCGTGCACCGATCGAGCCTACGGCTTCGTGGCTGCTAGCTGGGCAGACATGGCTGCTGAACGTAAGCCCTAAAAGGTAGCTTGCCCTCTCAAGAAGTTCGGTAGCGTTGAATACAACTTCTGCAGAACTTAACTTGCCGCCCAGAAGAACCATGAATCTTATCATTTTAGCTCATGTTGGCCCTGTAATGAGTGGCCTCAATTCGTGTCCTCTCCACACCACCACTCGACACGTCTGAAGCCGATACCATGGTATTTCATCTTCGAGAAAAGAAAGCGACTGATTATTCAATGGCTCTTGAAGTCGCAGCCAATGAATCAAGTACACATACTCAAGGTTAGCTACGAACAGGAATCGGACACAGTGCAGCATCTCGCCACAACACCAGTTTTCAGGAACAAATTGTCTGCCCATGGATTTCCACATCTCTTCGTTGTGGCTGATCGAGAGAATGACATTGCGGAATGCTGGCATCTAGTATTAGCTGTGACGGACTGAAAGGCGACAGGTATAACAACATTACCGTGATTCGTTTTGCAAGTCTACGCTGCACCACATGTAGCTCTGTCAATGAAATATATATAAGTCTAAGCTAAGGCACAAAGACAGTGGCGTGATGGACAGGTCCATTTTGGACCTCCGCTTTGCGAGGGGGTTGGTGGGGCCATTACAGGGATAACCCCATGACGTAGCTTCCCAAATTAGCAACGAAATCTGCAAAACGACTTCAACGACGCCGATCAGTAATAGCTTGCTTGCCCGCGCTCCAAGGTGGAGAAAAGGAAACGGCTTTTTTATGTTCACGACGAGATTTCACCACGTTCACTAGAAGAACATTCGTTATGCAAATTCTAAAAGCGCCAATGGAAGCAATCCTGTAGGCATCCCAAATCACTATTCCTTCCTCTCATATCAGTGGCGGCAGCCGTAGGCGTGTATAACAGCCTATACAGACAGTGTAACTCTCTTAATCTGCCTAATTTATCAATTCGGAACATTAGGGTTGCCTTTGCCTCCTAAGTTCCAAGAGCTACAATGGCTGTCAAAGCCTCTGCGTGCCAGTTCGTGTACATCCTAATAACTTGCACTCTTTTGAATGAACCTTGAAAGTGGACCCCTTTTCGACCTGCAGTATCATCTCCAAGACAGATTCCGGAGACAAAACTTCATGGTCACTTATCCTATTTAAGATCATTATTCTCTAGGCTGTTATCTCCCAAGAGTGGCTTGGTGTTTTAGGTTGCCAGGTGGTAGGTCCTGGTAGTGATGGTGTTGGCGTACGAGGCTTCACTTAGAGCCTTGATAGCACTGTCTCTAGTTTATGTGGGGCTAATACTTTCGCTTTAATGCTAGGTATAATGTTTTTCTCTGAAAACACGCGATCAAAAACCTGTGTAAAAGCAGCTAAGAATGCTGTTTCGTTAATATGGCTGATGTGGCTGTTTGCCAAGGCTCCAACTTCCTTTTTACATGCCTGCTTTAATAGCGCAAGGCAGCCCACATCAATTGGTTGTAGGGTGTGACATAGGTGTTGAGGCATGCATAGAGCAACAATCTTGCTATCTTTATATAGATCTTGGGGATATACACACGTTGTAGTCACTTACAGCCAATCTATTTGGATGTCCATCTATTCTCTGAGCTCGTATAGAACTACTGTGGGATCGATTCGGCCGGGAACTATATTATTTGGAGAGCCTGACCTTTGAAGACCACCACTAGGCTCAGCTTAGCTCCCACGGCTGATATACACTTAATTACAGTAACCCACTCACGATTCTCTGGGCTTTTAATGTAAGCCTTTTCCCTCTGTGAGTCAGCCAGGACCTGGGTGTTTGTACATACTCCTAAGCTAAGCCCACTATCATTTATATCGTGTATGTCCTTGTGCCGGATATTGAGACTCAGCCTTGTACGCTCAAACAGCTCTAGGAAGGCACGCACCTGGGCTGACGTAGCGACCTCAACCCTCAGAACTTCAAGCTTCCTGCCTACTATCAAGGCTATCCTCGGGTTGCGTTTAAGGAAGTGGCCGACCCAGAGCTTGCCAAGAGGTGCCCGGTCGCCGTTCATACGGAGGATTCGGATGGCCATTTCACGGGCCCGAGCGTGTGAGGGAGGTCTACCTAGGGCCCTTTCTTCAAGGATTCACTCAAAAAGGCACTCCTCTTGTTGAGGGCTCAGCCGTTGTTAGTGTTGACTGCTGACGGCCTTGCGTACCTGGTCCTTCATACAGCCCTGCAGCGTGGATCGAGGAAGGCCGTACGCCCGAGAAGACGCTCGCTGGCTGCTATGAAGGTATGCATTGAAATAACATATATCGCTTTGTACAGCCAGTTTCTTTGGCGTTCATTGAGGATGGCTGGTGTTGAAAGTGGTTGAGGTTGACAAAGGTGGCTTATTTTTTGGAAGGGTGGGCGGAACCCCCGTAGCCGAGCTTAGATAAGTGGAGGCATTAATTTGCGGCGAATCTTTAATATAGATGCAAGATGTAAAAAAATATTAATTTTTAAATCCATTGCACTTTTGATACATCTACAAGCAGTCTCCGTCCTTTTGGTGCGACGTTGAATCGATCTTCCATGTCCATATCACTCTCCTTCATGCTGCTACTGACAGTAGTGTTCAGCCTTGAGATTATTTCTGGAACCGCGATTAACAGCTCGGCCTTGGCTAAATTCTGTCCAATGCAGTTCCTTGGGCCGACTGAAAATGGCGTCAATGCAGTAAGCATGGCTTTGAGCTGCCGTGTGTCTTTCGTGAGCCAGCGTTCAGGAGCGAATGAATCTGGGGACGGGAACAAGACTGGATCGCGGTGATGGCAGTAGTTTTGCATGCCAATGTATGTGCCCTTAGGTAAGCTTATGGTGCGCATTGAGTCGCCTGTTCCCACCTCCAACATCAAGGGCTGGTCCAGTGTCCGTGGTAGTGTAGAGATGATGGTCGGGTAAACTCGAAACGTCTCATTGATGACGGCGTTGAGTAATGGTAAAGAGGCAGATTCGCTTAATGTGAGCTTGCTTCCTTTTTTTTTGTTGGCCAAAGCTGTCTTTATCTCCTGGCGAAGGTTATCTTGAACTCCGCGGCCTGATGGTAGGGAAATCGCATATATGAGATAGGCGAGGGTTGTTGACGTAGTTCCGCTTCCCGCAAACATCAGGCCCATACATTCCTCTACAACCTCTTCAGGCGTCAACTGACGCCTCAGGTGATCGTCGAATCCTTGCACTATTGGTGTAGCCATAAACCGTTGTGAAGTATCTTTTTCTGAAAAGTTTTGTAACATTTCGCGTGTCATCTGCGTCCACTGATGCAGTCCACGATAGGCCCGACCAACAAATCCTGGTAGATGACGTCCAATCTTAAACAAGACGGCATCAGGGACCGGAGACACAGCTCGAATGGGTATCGTGCCTGCTGAGAGATCCATAGCGTGTAAAAGTTGCCAAGACTTACTCTTGATTTCATCTTCGCCTACATTGAAGCCGGTTGCCATGATCACCTCGAGACTGAATATTTGCATGAGCTCAAAAATATCAATGGATGCTCCTCGTGCTTCAAGAGACTTCTGAAAGACCCTGTCTGCAAGAGCCGATGCTCGCGCGTGAATCAGTTGCTCATTTTGAGCAATGGAAGCTTGAGCAAATGATCGAGACATCATCTTTCGACGTGCAGAATGTGCGGTCTTATCCCTTCACGACAAGAAAATTAGCTACCGGATGAGCATGATCTTCGACGGAGGGTTACCTGAGGGTGAAGATGTTTTCATGTCCGATACATGTTGCCTTCTGATAGAAACCTGCCTGTTTGGAGCTTGCTTTAGCGCCATATATTAGCCGGTATGCTCGCCAATCTGATACCGAGACTTCATTTGGTCCGATGCGAACAACGGGACCGTATATAGCATGTAGCTTTGCAAGAACCTGGATGATATCGTAAACTCGATTCTGTCGCGAAAGGAGATGCCAGGACGGACCTGAGCGCGTTCCCCCTTGATGACCGCGCCACCCATGTATGATGATGATATACGTGAAAGGAAGGGCCCGGGCACATAACGAAGTGAGTGAAAAGCAACGCTCTTTGGTGTATAGTAGTCGTTAGAATTGCTGAAACACAGCCCCTTTAGTAAGGTTACCATAGAATTACCGTGGAACCGATTAAGGCAGCCCGTACAACAGCAATGACGGCAACTGCAAATAAAACTTGCGTGGCAGGAGTGAATGTACTCACGAACTCCCTGAGCTGTAGTACATCTCGCGGCGAGGAAGAATCTTTAATGCCAAGAAGCATTGTCACGACTGGCGCTTGTTCTTTAGGATGAGAAAATATTTTATATGAGAGATGGACATGCAGCTCAACGGAACAAAACGAAGACTTAAACATCCTTAAGGAGCCCAGTAGAGCGTCTCTTGCATCAAAGCTTCAATCAAGCCCAATGGTGGGGTCTTCGCACACCCGGGGTTTCCGCGGCCCCGGATACGTGGAGACCCCATAAGCGAGCTTACGATGCTGTACATAGTACGAGGCTTTGCCGTAACAGGTTTAATGTGGGGTTGTGCGGAGTTGTACGGAGTTGGGTCTAGGGCGTGGCAGATAACAAAGTCTGATTCTGAATTGCCGATATACCTCCCGTTTTACTCGGAACTGGGTAGCGTGTGACTTTTACTTGATAATATATGGGCATTTGTCGGCACATCCAATAGTATGCCAATTTTTTCGGAATGTGGAGTGCATAAACACTCCTCTTTCTCGGTCATCTACTTCAGTCGGAGCATTCCAACGTCCAGCTTTCCAACCACATCTCGAACCCGGTGCCCAGCACGCTTGGTATTGTCTCATTCGTGTTTACACAGATCGGGTTGGTAAACCCCACAAACTTCAATTTCAGAAATACCACATAATTGCTATGGACCTCAAAAACAAGATAATCCTTATCACGGGCGCCGCACGCGGTATTGGACTCGGCCTCGCGGACGAGTATGCCAAACATGGTGCAGTTGTTGTCCTTGTAGACATCAATCACGAAGAGCTCGAGCAGGCCACCTCATCCCTCAAAGCTGCTGGCTATTCAGCGTATGCTTACTCCCACGACGTATCTTCTGATGCGAGCGTGAAGGCACTGGTCGGAAATGTTGTCAAGGATGTGGGCATACCGGACATTGTGCATAACAACGCCGTCCTCATCCGAACAGGCAGTATTCTAGACCTCTCTCTGGACGACGCAAGACGAATGCTCGACGTCAATGTCCTTGGATACTTGCGCATAATTCAACACTTTGCACCCGCCATGATCGCTCGCGGAGAAGGGGGCTGGTTCGCGAATACAGTCTCCCCTAACGGACTGATTCCTCAAAACGCCGCCCTCTCGGAATTGGCATCCTACAATTTTTGCAAAGCTGCTGATATATCTCTTAGTCAAAGCGCTGCTTTGACATTGAAGTCCTACAGTATAGGAGTGTCCATTCTTTTTCCTGACGTTGTGTACACAAAGTCCGTTCAGGAACTCAGCGGTGCTGCATCGAATGAGTTCAGCCGTGTATTTGCCAGCTTCATTACACAGGCAGCTGTACCATCGGCAGTGGTTGCGGAAAAACTAGTACAGGGGGTGAAAGAAAGACGCTTTTTTGTGAACGCATGTACAGGACTTGAAGAAAAGCTGAAGATATATGCGGAACAATTATTCGATCCTCTTGTAGACTACAATGCTCCGAATGTTCCTAAATTATAATAGGGCTCATATAACAGAATAAATTAGCTTCGTACAGAACATTCTTTCCACAAATTACTTCTTCGGTGACAGTCAATCTAAAAAGAGACCGTTCATTGTGATTTGAATTTGTATCTCTCCCAATTTTAGACCTCAATGATCGTTCCTCCTATTTTTAGCAGAAATTTCACCTTTTAGCTTCATCGGTTAAAGTGGAAGGAGTCGGATCAGTTAAGGTCCGAATCCAAGATTCGAAAGCGTTCCACAATTTATTGGCAATGGATTTGAAATTTTTCTACAGACGATTTACATGGCCGATTGGGAAGCCAGGGATCGGCTCCTCTCGCGGCTCCTCTCGCGGCTCCGCACTAGTCCTTTGGCGAGTCTAGTGTGGATTGTTTTGTGTGAGCTCCACCACCCATTTCTGCAGCAATGCAGTCTATTCCAAACGATGACACAAAGAACATTGTAGTACATATAAAAAATACGAGTAGATACCTCCTCATTTGCAATCTTAACATCATTTCCTGTCAACAATCATCATCCCCTTCTATCATTAGTCTCCATGGATTTCTCAACTTTGGGCAAGTCAACTCATGACCCCAACGAAGTTTGGGATGTGGTTTGCGTTGGGTCTGGATCTAACGGTTTGATTGCTGCTGCGTATCTTGCTACTGCTGGGAGGAGGGTCCTTGTGGTTGAACGGCAATCATGGCCTGGAGGAGGTGTTGCGACATTAGAAATGTCAGACAAAGGCTTCAAGAGCGAGCGACACAGCGCTGTGCACCAAATGATCCTCGCCAATCCGCTGATTCGGAACGATGAGCTCAAGCTATTCTCCCGTTATGGATTCGAGTACATTCCTCTGGATGTATTGTACGCCATTGTCTTCGAGGACGGCGTCTTCCCAATCTATCAGGATCGCAACCGTACGAAGGCTTCCATTGCTAAAATCTCATCAAATGACGTTCAGGCCTACGACCGCTTCATGGACCTTGCTGTAGAGCTCACAGATCTGCTAATGCCTGGAATGTTCGAGCCGCCAGTCGAACCAGGGCCAGAACTGCTCAGCACTCCAATTGGCGCTGTGATCACGAAAGCTTCAAGTCAGTCCTCGTACGACATCATTTGCGAGTATTTTACTTCCGAGACTATTCAGGTTGCGCTTCTTCGTTTTGTGACGGAAATTCAATTAGCTCATCCCAAGAACACCGAGTCGGGGCTGATGACATATTTTGTACTTGGCTTAGCTGAGCGCTACGGACTTTCTCTACCACGTGGTGGTGGCACGGAATTTACTAACGCACTGATCAAGTGCATTCGTCATCATGGAGGAGATGTTCGCCTCAACACAGAGGTTACCAAAGTCCTTACCCGGGATGGCCGTGCAGTCGGCGTGAGGACCAGAAGGGGCGTCATCCATGCCAAAGACGCAGTCATCGGCATGATCCATCCGCATCTGCTCTCCAATCTGGTCGACAATCTTGACCCCTGGATTGTGGCAGAGGCCAAGAAGACAAGGTCATCGGATTACACATTGTTTGCGATCCACGCCGCGCTCAGCGAGCCGCTCAGATTCAAGGCCGGAAGCATTGCAGACCGTGCGGTTATGAACACTATTTGTCCCAGCACTATGGCGGACCTACTGGAGAGCTACGATGACATCGAGGCAGGAAGAATTCCGTCAAAAAATATTATGATAGGTGCATCATGTACCAGCCAGGCAGATCCAACGAGAGCGCCACCAGGGAAATCAACTCTTCACGTGGTCGCAATGGTTAGATACGATTATGTCGACGGAGGGCCTGAAGCGTGGGCTTCCATTAAGGATGATGTTGTCCAGCAGATTTTCGCATACATGAGTCGCTTCACGTTAAATCTTTCGCCTGAAAAAGTCTTGTCCTACGAAGTCGTTACACCAGCCGACCACATACATGACAGTCCTAGCTTTCAGCGTGGAGATATCTGTGGTTTGTCTATGGCTCCTAGTCAGAGTGGGATCAACCGGCCTACTCGCGCACTTTCAAGTTATCGCGTTCCGGGTGTGAAGGGACTCTACCTAGCCGGTCCTTTCATGCATCCAGGTGGCGGTGTGTGGGGAGGTGGACGTGCAACTGCTAAGGTCATTTTCCAGGACCTTGGTCTTGATTTTTCAAAATTCGAGAAAAAGCAAGCGAGGCTTTAGAGTTTGAGAAAAAAGGAGGAGAAAACAGTCAGAGGCATATCAGATATCTATTATGTAAAATGTTTTTTTAAGTTCCTTTCCGTGACCCCCACTCCTACACTAACCTTACTTGAAGCTACCCAGTGGGAGACTAGAACACCTAGCAACGCGCGCTAACTAGAAGTCCGATCTACCCTAATTCGCGATAGAGTGCAGAGAGACAAGATTCTATCACCTGCCTCGATTAACGTAACCCACGAGCGAGTCGCCCACTTCTAAGTGCTTCAGCACGCACGCAACCACCTACTTAACCACTTTAAAAAAAATACTGTAATAACTTAATATAAAAAGAATTTAGAGTAGTTATGCTGCCTTTTTGCACGTACGAGAGTTATGTTCTTGCTCTCTACATCGCGTGCAGCGCGCTTTTGCCTGCCGGCTGCTACTAAGGCGAGCCTCGCCCTCCCGCGTCTCCTCGTTCAATTGCTCCTTAACGTCCTTTTGAGCAATAATCTCAGCCCCCTCAGCCTTTGTCAAGGTCCCTTCACGCTGGATCCGCTTCCTTTTTCGCTTCGTACGCTGCGTGGCGGCCTCATTAGCCCTCTCAAGGTCCTTGTTCCGGCCTTTAAGCAATGCAGCTGTATGAAGCATTACTGCAGCCCCTTTTTCAAGCTAATTAATAGCTGCAAGAACAGAAGCAGGTGATGAGCTTTTATGCCTTCTAATCCTGTTACGGATTAACGTTGACTGAGCCTCTAGCTCGTACGCGTTGCTCGGCGTTCTGGCCTCCCACTAGGTAGCTTCAGGGAGGGCTGGCAATCGCGTCGCGCAGGTTGTCCAGCGCATCGATCACGAAGTGTTGTACGGGGAGTGCTATACGTGGAAGCAGCGCGTCGTACGCTTTGGACTGTATTATTTTTAATAGCTAATAAGGCAAGAATTATTAATGCTTCTTTATAAGTAGATTGAATATCTTTTAGTTGTGGCATTGTAGGTGTAGGTTGCGCGCGTGCTGAAGCACTTAGAAGTGGGCGACTCGCTTGTGGGTTACGTTATCGTTCTTATAAATTGTTGACTTTCACGTGACTGGCATAGTTGTGGTATGTTTGCTTTTGGTATATGAAACCTACCATCCCACATACTTGAGACAGACCCTAGTACATGGAGGATATATAAGTACAGAGCCGTAGTTATCTACAGCAAGCAACTCAGTCCTCATTCTTCTTCCCCACATCCATACTTTAGACAAATCAATCTAATAAGGGTGCCGCAAAGCTAGCCTATAGAGTTGCATTACTTCGCAGCGAAGTCAAGAGCCTTAAAGAGGCCCAACCAAGTAGCAGCTCAGCAGGAAGCGGCTTCAGCGGGAAGGGACCCTGAAAAAGGTTGAGGGGGCTGAAACAATTGCACAAATAACGGTTGACAAGCAATTGAATGCAGAGACGCACGAGGGTAAAGCTTGTCTTAGAAAAAGCCAGCAGGCAAAAGCGCACTGCACGTGCTATAGGGAGCAAGGTCATAACTCTCGTAAATGTGAAAAAATATGCATTACTCCTATAAATCCTCTCGATATTCAATTATGACAGTATTCATATTGTTGTGGTTGAGTCGGAGGTGGTGCGTGTTGATTTACTAAGGAGGCGTGTCGCTCGCTTGTGGATCACGTGGTAGTTTAGGACTATTATTTTAGAGACATAGAAGCTTTCTACGCTGAAACATCTGCGCAAGCTAATACTTAGAATAGACTTACTAATCCTCTAGATATCTTTGTACTGCGGCCCAAGCGTGCAGCAGCAGTAGCGGCCTGGAAATCCCTAGGCCCGCGTAAGGGACAATGATAATAGAAGATATCTTTAGTTATATCAATGATTTACGATCAGCGTTCTCTTAGACGTCTCAATATCGGTCGGATTTAACTAAGGTAATGTATTTTAAAACTAATAGAGATATAGCTAGCGTTGGGGACAAATCTCACCAGCCGGTGCTATGTTTTCTATACTAAGATACCTACATCTTTTACCATGCAGACTCAACAACAAGAATAGCTTAAATTTAGAAGATTGTTACAAGGTCTTCACTGGATCTGAAAAGTATGTAAGTTTAAGCAGCTCTGTCCAGGCAACGAAGTAAGTTATTGTCGCGGTAGTGTATTGACTATGGGTGTGCAGCTGAGTTGATAGTATGAAGGTAGGCGTGAGAGCCCTTATAAGGAGGTGCTTGAAATACAGTCCTAAACAAAGTATGAATAGTAATACATCATCAAGATGACCACCTATCCATACCGTGATGGTTGTAGTGATCGAAAGCGTCTGTGCAAACACATCAGCTGTGCCACATTAAGCCATCCTCCCCAACATCCATAGATTTCCTAGGTACCGTATGGCTTCGCAACGACACTAACCATCTGCTCTGGCCTAGCCTCTCTGATCTCTTTACTCGCATTTAGCTGGGTCTGCCAAGATTCCAAGTCCCTCAAGAAGGCGTCAAGTTCCTGTTCCCGACTCAAATCGATTGGTTCATGATCCTGCCCAATCTGCCGAATTTGCACAGTCGCTGCTGCCATTGTAAGTGCAAACTGATCGTCTTGTAGCAGGATTTTTCTGGAGCCGTTGCTTTGGCCTGACAGGATATTTTGGGGAAGCCTTGGCTCCTGTGTTACTGGGCGACCTAGTCCAATTCCGTCAACGACTTCGAGTGCTTTCAGCATTGCAGGCACACTTCTCAGGCCACCGGTGAGGTAGCACTTTGTCTTGATCAAGGCAGGAGCAATTATCTCTGCGAATTCAAAGAAGAAGGCCACTCTTTTCTTCGTGGAGTCTGACTTGTGTGTGAAAGCAAGGTCTTCATAGGTCCCACCAGAAAGCTCGACAAAGTCAAGACCCGTTGTTTCAAGAATCTCACAGAGCTGCCGTGCTTCTTCCGCCGTAAATCCCTGGCCCTGAAATTCAACAGAATTCAGCTTGATTCCGATTATGAAATCTGGCCTGACTCTCTTCTTGATCTCTTGGACAACTTCGACAATTAACCGAGACCTATTCTCAATCGATCCTCCATAATTATCGATTCTTCTGTTCGTCCTGGAAGATAGGAATTGTGCTAATAAATAGCCATGAGCAGCGTGTAGCTCAATGCCATCCCAACCCCCCTTCTCCAGGTACTCTGCTGCATGCACAAAGCCCTCAATAACTTCCGCAATGTCTTTCTCTGTTGCAGCTCTTGGTTTCGCATATTTTCCACGGTCGCTCGCGGTTAAATTTATGTCGCTTGCAGATATAGGGCTGGGTTGCCACCGCTCATCCACCTGCCTTCCAGCATGATTGATCTGGGCTAACATCAGCGACCCATTTTTTTGCCTTCCTTTGCTACTTGTGCAAATCTTTCGAATCGCTCATCGGAACATGTGGCGTCTCTCGGAATGATCATGTTCCCCGGAGCTTCAAGGTCCTGATAGGTGATCATGACATTGCCAGTGAGGATGACACCATAGCCGCCCTCGCCCCATCTGCGGTAGAGATTGACAAGCTCTTGCGAAGGAATTCCGCAGGCCTTTATGTTGTCTGGATCCCAGGATGCAAGCCGCTCACTCATTGCGGCCTTCATGAACCGGTTTGCAGCCGTCTTCCCGGAAAAGGCATACTGGAGGGAACGATTTAGAAGCATGATTCAATCTTGTTTTCCGGAGCAAAAATGAGCTAAAAAAATGATAGAAATAACGCGAATGAAACGGACGACGCAGATCTAGCATGCTTCGCGGAAAGAATATTTATAGCGCCGCGTCACATGTCTCAAGGCGCCGGACGAAATGCGGATCAATTCAGATCGACCACGGCTTTCATCGACATGGATGGGGCCGGTGTGGACCGCATGAATCGTATTTCAGTGGAAAGTAGCCAAGCGAGTAGGGAAACACCCGAGATAGACACCCGACGTTTCCACAATCCACAACGTCTTTACCCCACCACCACCAGTCAAGTCACAGGTAAGCCTTCGGCCAAGTCTACTAGTCTAATTCACCTGTCCGACTAGCTTATGAGCCACGTCATGTATCAACCATAGTGCATGAAAACCTTACAAGCGAGGTGATAGCTAGCCGGATACTCCGTTTCCGGTTCCGCGCTCTTTGAGCACAGACTCTGCCGGATCACACTTTCTTAAATAGTGTATATGACTTGCCGGCTGTAAGCCTACTTAATTCGAATGACCATCACATTACCCTCCCTTGATTCTAGCTCTCCAGCGGTACTACCTTCCACAAGATTCTCTACATATGCTCAAAGTCTAATTACTAGGACTATAACGTGTTCGACTCGACAATGGGGTGGATGAAAGAACTATTGTTGAAACAGGATCCGTTGTGTGTGTTGTTTTCGTTGACTTTATTATTCCTTGCCACTGGAATCATAAAAGTGAGAAGGGTCCCATCTCACACGAGAGATGCTAAGCAATATTAGATATTGACCAGAGCTTATCTGTCACCCCTCCGTATCCTTCTAGGACCTTGGTACTCTAATTATACCAATCTTGTATTGAAAAAACATGTCATTACCGGCCAACGGCTTCACTATATTCACAATCTACACGCGAGATTTGGTGAAGTTGTTCGAGTTTCACCAAAAGAAGTTCATGTATCATCCCTGGAGGGCTACAGGACGATTCATAAGATTGGAAATGGCTATGTCAAAGACGATTGGTACCCAAGATTCCGGACCGGGGGTCTCATTCAAGACGTCTTCTCCGAGACCGACCCAAAGAAACATGCGTACCAACGGAAGTTACTTTCCCGGCCATTTTCCAATACCAGTCTACATGAACACTGGGAGCTTTTGGTCAAAGACAAGGCAAAGCTTGCCGTGTCAAAAATCAAAAGCGAGGCGACGCATGGTACATGCGACATCTTACAGTGGTGGACATTCTTCGCAACAGACGTTATCGGCCAGATCGCTTTTGGAAGCTCATTCTCCATGCTTGAAACAGGCCGAGTACGTACTGAACATTGGCCTACACGGTTACTTGCAACTAAAAAGGACGCAGAAGGGTGACTTCATAGATGCTTTTGAGAAGTCAAATATCGTCGGAGGAATACGCGCCGAATTCCACTTTATCTATCGGTTTCTCAGACTGATTCCATCCCAAATCTTTGACATCGACGCTCTTGAGAAGCAAATCATGGAGTACAGCGGCAAGGTTCTAGCAAGTACAAACATTCGGAGCATGGAAAAGAAAAATATTTTCACTGAAAACTTGGCCGAGGCCGAGAAATGCAAAGAAAGCGGTAAATCTAACGAACAAAATGTTGTTACGGCGACAGGCCTCATTGCAGCCGGCTCTGGAACCACGGCCATAACTTTGACGTACCTTGTCTGGGCTGTGCTTTCGAACAAAGGAATCCAAGAAGCTTTAGAGATTGAGGTCGGCGCTCTAAGACAAGATTTCACCGATACAGACCTCGAAAAGTTGCCATATCTCAATGCAGTAATTCAAGAAACACTTAGACTTTTTGGTGCTGCTCCTGGTGCCTTACCACGAGTGGTACCCCAAGGAGGACTTAGCGTGGCTGGATTTTTTATACCTCCTGGAACAATTGTGAGCACTCAGGCATACACTATGCATCGTCAAGATAAGCTGTTCCGAGACCCAGGGATGTTGGTGTTCCCCCCCGTTAAGCGTACTGACCCTGCCGCTGATTTTCTTTACACAGTTTCCAGCCAGAACGCTTCCTCCGCAATAATTGCGACATTGTTGAGCAAAAATCTGCTTTTGCTGCCTTTGGTGCAGGTTCTCGTACATGCCTTGGTGTTCATCTCGCGATGATGGAGCTGCGTTATGCAACTGCACTGTTTTTCCAGGAATGTGCGGGCGCGCAGATAGGCTCCGAGACGTCGGAAGATGTGATGACCATTGAAAACTTCTTCTTGATTTCTCCAAAGGGGAAGTTTTGCAAGATTCAATTACTTAAAAAACATTGAAAAAAGCTGTTAGTACTTCTGATGGATTTTCTTGACTTGAACACCCGATTGACTCGCGTGCAAGCTTACTTTGGTAACATGGGATCAGTGAGTCGACCAGCCCCACGAGTGCCCCAACGCGCACCGACACCCGTCAAAAGTGGGTGGAGATCTAAGAGTTGTTCGACTAGGGCGGAGGATCGCTAGAATAAATACAAGCTCCGAGGTCATGTGATTACTACCTCCATCGCTCAACCTTGGACAAATGTGGTGGGAAGCACCACGTATCCGGCGAGTGTAAGCCATGCGAAACACCCGGCGTAAACATCGTATCGTATATGTGATTGGCTTGCTTGAACTAGTATTGCTATATACAGAGTATGCGTGGTGACTAATTGAACGACAGGCGCGGTGGACCATCCATGCTGTAGTGATCTAGAGTATGGGAGTGGGGAAGAAGAATGAGGACTGAGTTGATTGCTATAGATAACTACCGCTCTGTACTTATATCCTCCATGGACTAGGATCTGTCTGAAGTGCGTGGGATGGTAGGTTTCATATACAAAAAGTAAATATACCACAACTATGCTAGTCACGTGAAGGCCAACAAGAGAGAACTGGAGTTTTGCGGGAGAAGCAGGAGCGAGGTCGGCTTGAGGTTGTACAGCGTACCCGGAAAACATCGCACGCGTGGTGCTGAGCATGTAAATGCATTATTTGCCGCTTTCTACAATAAATTACATCAGCTGAGCTCATTATTCTTGCAGACTCGATTAATCAAGTAGATGGAATTCGGGACTTGGAAATGCCGGGCTGGCGGTGAGGCCATTGCTTCGTAATAGGTAATGAAAAATTTGTCCCGCCCCCGCAAAAATTCATCGACAAGCTTGCATGGATACACACCGTACATACCAGTTTAAGAGTGCGCCACGGGCAAACCTTCGGTCTCTTCGACGTTCAAGATTCGTATAGCTCACGATATCGCTTCGTCAAATCGCTTACGCACAGACTTCTCGTACGTCGGGATGTGGAGGGGAGAGCGACCAAAAACGAAAGCGGCGCCCACATTACCCAAGGCGCTAACACAAAATTGCCCCCCTAACTCTACTTCCGTTCATTTCTTCTCTCGTACTCTCTAGTTTCAAGCCTATTTCCAGCTCGAAGGCTCGATTTCTTGGCTACGGACGAGACCCGGGGAACCTAAGTATGGCCGAACAGCCTAACAAGCCCTAGGTCGTTAGAACCCATTAGCAATTGATAATATAAGAGAGTAGCTCGCATCTGACAAGGGTACAAACTGGTTTCTTAATGTATTTCAGTCCATACCGCATCATGCCAACAGTTCTGTTAGCTTTGTTGTTATGCAGCCAGACACTGGCTGCTGTACAGAGCAATTCAACCTCTGCCTGGCCCAATCCATTCCCCAAACAGCTCGCTGCTGTTCGTCGCCGCCAGGGCCTCACTACTTCCGAATTCCTGTACCACCACACTTTTGTCCACGGCCAAAAGTCTTGGAACGCTCCAGATACCATCGATCAGCCCGTCGCATATGTTCAAGGCCATGTTTTCGATTCGGCATACGGCATCAACACCACGAAGAACGAGCCACATGTCTCGTATTTTGGTCATAGTGACATGACGGAGTTGTATAGTCGCTCTCAAGACGCTTTTGCGACTCCACCACCAAACAACTATACGGCGACAGTTATTGGCCCGGATGGAAATGCGTTCAGCGATTTTTCTGCGTCCATCAACATGTACGGCCATGAAGCTTTCCAGGAAGTAAACACTACCTGCCTGCTTTCCGAATCGTTCGAGACCTACAATGCTTTCTACTGGGTCTTTTCCAATGCTCCAAATGCAAATACCTCCTCTTTCGACAATATGACCTTTGCAGAGCCTATCATGAAGAGCATGCTCGAAGCATTTTCTCCTGGTGTCATCCACAATGCTAGCATTCACACTCCAGTTCCCGGTCTAGACTCTCGGCCTTACTATGGTGGTTACGGCAATCCAACATTGAACACGATTCTCAAGTTTTGGCTTTGTGATGACAACCAGGCTGTTACGGCTTTCAGAAATGCTCAGCTGGGTCTCGGTAGTCTGAATGAAGAATTTGGAATCGATCTAGATAAGAGCTTTGTCATTTTTACACGAGCAGTCCTCATGTACGATCGCTCTACAGATACCCCTTTCGATACTGGAAGGGCAACTCGTGCGGTTTTTGCGGATCGCTTCCGTGGCAACGTTGCTGGTCCTCCTTTCGCCGAGAATACGATCTAGAGATGATTTTAGCATGTAACAAAGGCCTTGAAAACCACCTGATTTTTTTTGTTTTTGTCGATTGTTATAAAGTAGATTCGTGGCAAACTAAGTAGATGTTAGACAGGTGCATACACATGCGACGTATTTGGTTGTTGATATTCCATGAAGACTGCTTGCTTCGCATAGAATTTTCGTCGCACATTTTTCATTGGCCATGCTGTTCTAGTTCGCATGTCATCAATTGGTGGGGCTGCGACAGGCATGTCTTTTCAGCAGTCTCGTCTCCGCTTGCATCTACTCTTTGAATCGGAATAACGCCACGTAAAGCGTATTCTCTATGAAAATGCTAGAGATCCCTTCTGTGATGGATTTATAGCGGTGATGCAACTCGTTCAAAATGGTCAAAATGCTCGAGACTTTCGTTGCCAAAGCAAACAGCATTATGGGTCAGTTGGCGAGCGCCGACAAAGCAATGGCCATATGGATTCCCTAGAATCAGGAGTAGAACAGATGAAAAATAGGTTTATCCAAACTTTTTGCGGAATAAGATTCTTCCAAAACGAGGTGTTATAGAAACAAAGTAGACAGGCGTTTTTTTGACCGAACTAAACAAGGCCTATCATATTCTACTCAGTGTAGCCTTTCCTTTGCTCTGCACCTTCTATGCATCGTAACCAATTTAGCCTATGCTTGGTATTCAATTCGATTCTGGGTAAGAGCTCCAAAGGACCAATATCGTCTAGGGTGCCCACTTGTACCATGTACGCTTTAGGGCTGGCTTCACCCATCTCAGCCTCAGCGTGGATCGCACTACCACACTCCCCACAGAAGAAAAGTGTCATATAAAACCCATCGTCAAAATGTTTCATCCTGATTGTCTTCAAAACTCCTTTATTGAGCTTGAACGAAGGACAAGCCACGACAAGATTTAGAGAGGTTGTGGCACTAGTGATCTTGCGACAAACTCTGCAATGGCAGAGTGACGTCTGAAATGTTTAGCGAAGATGACTGAGCAAAAAGGATCAAGTATGATGCGAAAATCTCCCAGCGTACGTGGGCAAGATGAAATGATGGGACTGCTGCTTACCGTAAGAGAAGTCTCGTTGCTCATATCCACCTCGTACTCGATACCACCACAAAGACAGCTTCCGTGTAATATCTCCTTCATTTTCTGGTTTTCAATGTGATGAGTATGTCGCAAAAATTGGGCGCGATTCAGAGACAATGTGGAGATCAACCGAACTCAAGCCTCCAAGAACGGAAAATGAGGCGTTGATAGATGGATTGGATGCTTTTGGTCAATTCATCGGTTGCGACAAAAGAAGCCCGTTGTCCTGTAGAAAAGGGAGTATTGTCGGCAAGAGCCACAAAAACCTTTTCTAAAATATTGAAATGGATCTCGACGTGCTTGGCGCCAGACCGGCTGATTAGGATAAAAGTCAGCGACCCCGAAAGAGGCAAGAGAAGCGAATCTCTCGGCGTGATTTAAAAGCAACTGTCTAAAGTCCAACCGCCGCTAAGCAAAGAAGCTCTCAAGGAAAACCAATTGGTTGTATTATTCTCAGACATGCTCAAATTGAACTCTTCGGACGAATGAATTTGGAGAATCGGAGGTTCGGAATTTTCTTGCCCCCGAAGTTTTGTCAGCCAATCTGTACTGCTGATGGCTACCATGTACAGCACTGCTTGGCATGATGATTTCCGTCCACGTTTTTCAATACCGTACCACACATGTGACCTCGGCCCGAGAAGAGACCTTAGTGCTATGGTAAATGCCTTTGAGGATAATTTCTTAATTTGCGACTCTAAAGTATATGTGTGGGGAAGAAGAATGAAGACTGAGTTGATTGCTAAAGATAACTA
Source organism: Corynespora cassiicola (assembly GCA_022059125.1). NCBI lineage: Eukaryota > Fungi > Ascomycota > Dothideomycetes > Pleosporales > Corynesporascaceae > Corynespora > Corynespora cassiicola. The sequence continues at coordinate 2,948,155 of JAEUWY010000006.1, read as the reverse complement.
CGGCTCTGTACTTATATCCTCCATGGACTAGGGTCTATCTGAAGTGCGTGGGATGGTAGGTTTCATATACCAAAAGCAAACATACCACAACTATGCTAGTCACGTGAAGGCCAACACCTTTCGCTTACCAGAGGATTCTAGATGGAGGAGAAGAGAAGTTGCGGGCTGTTTTGAGGCCAGGTGGAATACAAAACCGTAAAGCAAAAATGTTGATGAACATTCTGACCGATGTCAAACAACGCTATGGAAAATGGGACTTGAATCATCTCTTCCAGTTCAGTGACGAAGATGCAGTGAAGGAGCTCGTCAGTTATAAGGGTGTGGGACCCAAGTCGGCATTCTGTGTCCTCAGTATCTGTCTTCAGAGAAACAGCTTTGCAGTCGACACGCACATCTACCGGATCGCAGGCTTGTGGGGGTGGCGGCCATCTTCTGCAAACCGGGAAAAAACTCAGGCTCATCTTGACGCTCGTATCCCTGACGATAATAAATTCTCTCTCCACTACTTGCTCATAGTCCATGGCCGGGAATGTCTAGTTTGCCGGGGCAACGGAGATCCAAGGAAGGACTGTAGATTCCAAGAGCTGTGTGAGAGAAAATGTACAGAGGATAAGGAAGAATAATACCCGGTATTTTTAAACCCTGGTGTCGAGTTAGGGTCTTTTTCCTCATGTTTTGCTTCAGGGACTCAGTGTGCTGGCCCTTGCGCAAGTTTTCTAAGACTGACAAGCTTTGCTGTTCGTTGTTACTGCTGTTCTCACTACGTCGAAACGGCGCGATTGACGACAGCTCATGCCGACACATTTGTCGAATCTCTCACTGTCTTAGCAAAGAATAACCATTGAATCCCCATTCCAGTTTCTCGGCCTGTACGGCCCACTATCCTGAGTAAATATCCAACCATGGCATCTCTCACGTGCATACAGTACTGCTTCTTACGCCCAGATTGTTTTTTCGAACAGAAACTCGCAACGATATTGTCTTGCTCAAAAAATTCAAAACTAGAATTGCTACGAGAGTGGTGTCGCCTTTCCTAAAATGTGTGGAATATGAGATTACGACTGGAGACAAATTCAATATCCGAGATTTTTTGCAACACCATACAGCTGATGCATGGTTTACGAGATGGGATCCCAAAGATCAGATCCTATTCTTTGTATCTCGCCCGTTGGCAGAAGGCAAAAACGACAGTCTGCAGGACCTGACTGTTCTTCTTCGCAGATGTAGGCAGTAGTGCTGCTTGTTCCGGATATGATATACTTAACGACAGTAAGCCACAGTGTGTTAATGAAATGCGCTACCTCTCGAGGAACCTACAAGAGTACAACTACCGACATTCAATCAGCAACGAATCGCCAATAAAAAAAGTAAGCAAATATGGCACTAGTGTCTGGGATTCATGCATGTGTACATCGAGATGTATCTCTCTATGTTGTGTGAAAGAATGATCTGAGCTCTAAAGCAGTCGGACACCTTCATCATGGCTGACAGCAATTACGTGATATGATCACATACCTACACGAACGCCAGAACCGTAGCAGGCTTGCCTGTTCTTTTGTAGAAATTCTGAGGTGGCACCTCGGATTTGCTGACGCGAGTCAGCCTCAAGTAATGCCACTACATTACAATGAACGTTTTAATAGTTACACAGAAATATCGAACTCAATTATGATGGGCGCCAGTCTAGCCTTAGAAGTGTAGCTCCGACTGGAAGACCGCTGCATGTGCGACAAGAGAGGGCAAATGATCCAGGTGGGGAGGCAACACTGTAGTAGTCCCTGCATTCGAGGTTCAATGCAGTCTCTCTCATGCTACTCAATCTCAATGACCGATGACCTTCTGACCTTCTGTCTCCACCCCTACTGTCTTTCATGATCTAGGCGTCAGAATTCCTTAGCGATGTGACAATCTCCTGTTCTCACGCAATTCTGGCATTGATTTTGTGGCGTGTCAGTTCAATGTCTGGCTTGTGCCAACCGAGATCGTACGAGTGAGCTGAAGGCTGCCGAAGCACAGACAGGTAGGCCATTTGGTGGTGACGATACAATGTTCGCGTTAGACCCACCCCGGCATTGAACCCACCTCGGCATTGAACCCATCCCGGCATTGAACCCACCCCGGCATTGAACCCACTTCTTTGTGGGGAGATCAAAAAGTGTTAATTAATTAACGTGTTCCATCACCGAGCTGCGCACCCCACCGAGCTGCGCACTTTTGCCAAGACCACACCTCTTTCTACCTTTTATCGCAACGTCTTAACAAACTGGAGTAGTGTACAGTAGCTCCAATCAATATTTCATATCTGCTGTATCTTTGTTACATGTGCGCTTATTATGCCCTGCCTTGCCATATCTCTTGCAGCGTTGAGTACCTCCTCTACTAGCACCTGTTCGCGCCCTCTGCTCATGCTTCTCTACCTCAAGTTGAGCCTCAACGTCTCTCTGTGTAACTAATTCCTCTGCTTATACGTGCGATAGGGTCCCTCCCTTCTGAATATGCTTCTTCTTGCGCTTCCTACGTTCAGAAGCAGCCCTATTTGCCTGCTCCAGGCTAGCTACTCGAGCCTCAAGTAGCGTGTGAGAATGAACCTTTATAGTTGACCCCTTTTTGACCTGTAGTAACATCTCCATAATAGAATCAGGTTATGAGCTTTATGATCTCGCATTCTTTTCAAGATTAACGTAGTCTGGGCCTCGATCTCCTAGGCATTGCTTGGTGTTTTTGGTTGCCAGGTAATAGGTTCCGGTAGGGGTGGTGTTGGCGTACGAGGCCTCACTTCAAGCCTCGATAGCACGATCTCTGGGTTATATGGAACTAAGCCAGTTGCTCCGAAGCTAGACAGGACACTTTCCTTTGAAAATATGCTCTCAAACACCTGTGTAAAGGCAGCTAGAAATGCTTTCTTATCAATGTGGTTGATGTGGCTGTTTGCCAAGCCTCTGATTTCCTTCTTTAGTTGTTCATCTACATCAATTTGCGCTACTACTTCGTCTGCCTCTGCCTTTGAGAGGGTTCTTCCTTCCTGGATCCGTTTCCTCTTTCGGCTTTTTCGTTGTGAGGCTGCCTTATTTGCCTCCTCAACCTCCTGGACTCGGCCCTTGAGCAACGCAGCTGAATGAGCCATCATCTCAGCGCCCTTTTTAAGCTGATCAAGGGCTTCGATGATAGAAGCAGGCGATGAGCTTCTGTGTCTTCTAACTCTATCCCGGATCAGCGATGATTGAGCCTCAATCTCCTGCAGAGTGCTTGGTGTTTTGGGTGTCCATTTGCCAGAACTTTGGGGGTGTAAGAGTTATCGTATTGTCAAGGCGGGATCTAAGACTAAGTAGTGACGCTAGCTAGTCATGTGCATCGGTCACATGACCATTGCCTTCCTCGCCCATCTTGACACCATTCAGTAGCGCCCGGCACAGGAGGCGTTGGCGTACGCGGCTTCACTTGAAGCTTTGATAGCACTGCCTCTGGATCGTGTGGGACGATACCAGCTGCTCGGAGGCTCAAGGACTCGTTGAACAACAGCCTCTTGCTCATGCTTTGTAAGCCGAGATAAATTGGGATGGCAATCGCGTCGTGAAGTGATTCCAGCGCGTCTGTTATGAAGAGTGGAAGGACAGACGTTGTACACGGCAGCAGCGCGTCGCAAGCTCAAAGAGGGATTGGTTTTCAATGCTCGAAGAGCCTTGATGATGTTTTCTTCACGAGTAGATGATGGCTGTTCCTGGCGTGGTGGCATTGAACATACAGTGGGGGATGTTGTAGGTCTTGGCAAAAGTGTTCATTTCGCTTGTCTGTCCATTTCGCTTATCACGCACGTTAAAGACTGGGCGTGCTAAGGTTGCAAAAAATAACGCAACCCTCTACTGCATAGCGAACCAAGGTTGTCGCGACGCTAAGTAGAGACGAGGGTATCATCCGGACAAAAGAGCTCATATTAAGTTGGGACTAACGCAACGCAAGCGAATGAAAAGAACTTACAGAGTATTGAGCTGATACCAGGAATTAATAGAAAGACTGGCTTGGCGGCTACTCATCAGGCGCAGCTGAGTACTGTCAGCTTGCTAAGACAACCTAGGTCACCGAGATTGACTCTCTAAACAATGTCACTGGCTGTTCGCAATTCGCAATTCGTTAGTTTATATGCTAATGTACGATGTTATGGTCCTGGTTATAGTATCATTGCAGGCGTGCCCAATCGAGGATATACGCAGTGGTAGCGTATCGTGAAGAGGCACCCAAGCGCACATAGAAAGATAACATATTAGTCGCTCTGAGAGTATTTGAACATGCCCGACTCCCTACTTATCAGCTTTCAGCCCCAATCAGCATTGACACGATTTATCTTTTCACTTCACCCTAGCTTGAGAACGCGCAAAGACAGTGTGCTAAACCTTGCAGCTCCAATGGCTCAAGGCTCATTCCAACTTCATTCCATCATGCCAGTAGCCTCGGCTCGCGAGGTCTGCCAAAATATCGAACAATCAGAACAGCTCTTGGAAGGAGTTCGACCACCATATGGAGCAAAACGAAACGCCTGGCAAAGGCTGGGAGCCTGCAATATTACAGCGGTAGTCGCTAGCACCTTTGCAGCCGTTGCTGCGATCAGCAGCCTCACTTTTGTTTGGTACGGAGCCAGACTAGCAATACAGGACGATCCTTTGCCAGACCTGTGGATCAAAATCGTGGAACGAAAATGGACTACTCAGGTTGTCACTGCTTCCGCCCTCCTGATACGAGTAGCAGTATCGACACAGATGGCTTTGTTTGCATCCCTCGTCGCTGCTGTTGTTCTCGAGACTACCGGCGTTTTTGCAGCAGAGCTCGCTCTGTTCTCAGTCATCCGAACTATAAACAACGGCCCACAATCACATATACGTAACGTTTATCAATGTCTTCGCCGAGGATCTCAGCTCGCTTATATCGCCATCATCACAACTGCTATCCTAAACACCCTGGCTCTTCAGTTCACTTCGACACTGTTGCTTGGAGACTTCAATATGGCAAACGTGGTGCTCCACACAAGCCGTAAGGACATAAAATATGGCGTGAAGGATATTAGCGATTCTGTATGGAGCAGTGTATTTAATCCCTGGGAAAGTGCACAGTTTATATACCCCCGGTTCGGAGAGTATCGTGGACGCCCATACAAAGATCCTGATTACTCCAACTTTGTTGACACAGGGAGGACACTACGCGCTTATTTGCCTCTTCTCACTACCGAAGAACGCACTTCATTACGAAAATACTCAGGACCCGCTACTGTCGTGGATGCAAGAGTGATTTGTCACGCACCATCGGTAGAGAGTTACAAAATAGTTAATTATGGTGACCGTATTGAACAGATTCTCACCATAGTCTGGAGGGGCATGTACCCTGATCTGCATTCGGACGATCTCATAAAGCTAAATTACTCTGATATCCCTGACCAGAGGCGAAAAATCATTTGTGGCCTGGATGGTAACAACGAACCTTCATGGAATATGTCAATATGCTCTTTCATAGAATACGACCGCTCAGTGGAATTGCATCCTCTCGTATTTAATCCCGACAACGGAACCTGGTCATATCTGATATTCAATTACACTGGTGGGGATGCCTGGAATGAAGTGTACAGTTTTTATCCAAATGAGTTACCAAAAGAAATCGATGTCAACTGGCAAAATTCCACATCTGGTCCGTGGCAGACTATCACTTTTAACTACAACTCTCTGGAAATCGGAGTCGATATTAGTATTTGTTTCTCCAGCCCTGAGCTTAAGAACTATCAAGTTGAGATGACGGGTTATTATCAGCCCTCAGAGCCAAGGGTATCCTGGGACCAAGACAAAGTCGATTATGCCACGTATGACGTGCGACGCTTGCTCAATGCTGTGCATGAGCAGTTCCCGGTCAAAGAACGTGGCATACTCGACCTTGAATTACCTTCCCAGCTAGTTGAGAGCAAAGAAAAAACAATGCGCATCGGATCCCGAATATACGAATTCATGGGCATTCCAACTTCGGATTTTAACGAAAGTATTCCAACTACGGATTACAACAAAAGCGTCGTTCACGAATATCGATCAATTGCGGTAAGCTATTATAGCATCCACCGGAGTCACGTCAGTGTGTTCATTCAAACTGCAAAGGAGACAAACAATCCTGCGCTTGCTCTTCAGGCTCTTCTTACTATCTTGACGCAAATGGAATACTACGAGGCTCTTCCGATGTTTACAGTGGACACGCCAGCAGAGATAATGTTAACATCAGCAGTAAATATTCCAACAAAATGGACCTACTTTATTACTGTAATAGCGCTTTTATCTGTTCACTTTGTTTTACTTATTATTGCGGTTGGTGTTTTTCTGGATAAGACTTCACATACACTGCTTGGTGAGACATGGCAAGCTGTTGCTCAAGTAATATTACCTAGTACATTTAATATTCTAAACTATGCTGTAAATAAAACTGACAAAGAAGTCTATCGCTTTATTAAAACTACTAGTATTAGAAAAGAGTAGAAATAATATAAATTTATTTACTATACTTATATAACGTACGTGATAACGTGCGTGATAAGCGAAATGGACAGACAAGCGAAATGAACACTTTTGCCAAGACCTACAACATCCCCCACTGTATGTTCAATGCCACCACGCCAGGAACAGCCATCATCTACTCGTGAAGAAAACATCATCAAGGCTCTTCGAGCATTGAAAACCAATCCCTCTTTGAGCTTGCGACGCGCTGCTGCCGTGTACAACGTCTGTCCTTCCACTCTTCATAACAGACGCGCTGGAATCACTTCACGACGCGATTGCCATCCCAATTTATCTCGGCTTACAAAGCATGAGCAAGAGGCTGTTGTTCAACGAGTCCTTGAGCCTCCGAGCAGCTGGTATCGTCCCACACGATCCAGAGGCAGTGCTATCAAAGCTTCAAGTGAAGCCGCGTACGCCAACGCCTCCTGTGCCGGGCGCTACTGAATGGTGTCAAGATGGGCGAGGAAGGCAATGGTCATGTGACCGATGCACATGACTAGCTAGCGTCACTACTTAGTCTTAGATCCCGCCTTGACAATACGATAACTCTTACACCCCCAAAGTTCTGGCAAATGGACACCCAAAACACCAAGCACTCTGCAGGAGATTGAGGCTCAATCATCGCTGATCCGGGATAGAGTTAGAAGACACAGAAGCTCATCGCCTGCTTCTATCATCGAAGCCCTTGATCAGCTTAAAAAGGGCGCTGAGATGATGGCTCATTCAGCTGCGTTGCTCAAGGGCCGAGTCCAGGAGGTTGAGGAGGCAAATAAGGCAGCCTCACAACGAAAAAGCCGAAAGAGGAAACGGATCCAGGAAGGAAGAACCCTCTCAAAGGCAGAGGCAGACGAAGTAGTAGCGCAAATTGATGTAGATGAACAACTAAAGAAGGAGATGGGCGAGCGCAAGGCGCGATCAGGAAAGCGCCGGCAGACAAAGACACGCTGCAGCCGCTGCTGCAGGACAGGACATAACACGCGCACTTGTAAAGAAGACGGATACAACTAGATAAAGCTAGGGAACTGTAGAGTAGGGCCCTACCGCACTCAGTTTCAATCGAAATAGGGCGTGCGAGTGGTAGTGGTTGCAGGCCTTGGCAAAAGTGTTCATTTCGCTTGTTTGTCCATTTCGCTTATCACGTACGTTACGTTATAAGAGCTGATGTGTTTTGGAGATGAGCTAAGGAAGGTTCCTGCACTGGCGAAATCTTTGTTTAGTGTTTAGATTAGGGGTCGTATGCTGAATAGGCTTCTCAGTAACTGCAAAAAAAAAAAACGCCTTCGTACAGAAGTATTGACCTAGCATGCACTTCTATACTGCCATGGACTCAGCCAACCAAACATCTCCCATAAAGATTCTCTAACAGATCCTGAATAAATACATCTCCATCGCGCAATTTCGCTTATTCCATGGCTTCAAGTGTCAAGGATTGCACTAGAATCCACAGTAATGGCTTTGGCTCGCGCAGGATCATTATGCCAGATGAGCATCACGTATACGTATCGGGGCCCTGCTGAAAGAAACCTCATCACCTCGACTCTTTTGCACTCTTCTACATACTCTCAAAGTCTATCTCACGCAAAAGTCAACACATGGAGAGTATATGGTAACTCTACTCCAGTCTAAATCTAGTGATGCATGCTCTCCCGTCGACATGATCCAACTCTACAGTCCTCGACCCGTGTCTACATACAGTCCAGCAAAACACTCCAAATGCTGTATTCCGCCACGATCCAACTCCACGAGACAGAAGGAAAAATAGATCAGGAAAAGAATGCACCACACATCCTGGGTATCAACAAACCAACCAACCAATCAATCCAAAAAAAAACGCCATCATGACCCCTTCCCCAGCCTACCCCATAACCCCCCCATGCCTCCTTTCCCTCCAATCCACCCTCGTAATCTCCACTAACTCATCCCCATTCAAAACATCCGCCCCCTCCCTGACCAGCACCTCCCACACATGATTCCTCAACCCCACCGGCCAAGCGGGCGTACTCCAATACCTCGCCTTCAATCCCCTGGCCCGCGCACCCCGCACCTGCCCCCTGATGCGCTCAAGCTGCGCCGCGGACAACCTCCCGCGCCACAAATACCCAATCGACGCGCGAAACGAGACGGAGGCGTAGTACGAGTTGGACGCGTCGAAGACGGAGTCTGGGGTCGTGCCTACGGTGCCTTGGCCGTCGCGCGGAGAGAGGAGGGGCGGGCCGGGGAGTTGGTCGTTGAAGTCTGGGTGTGGCGGGGATGGAGGCTCGTAGAGGCGGTCTAGGGGCGCGTCGAAGAAGATGTCGCGGTAGGCTGTGTTTGCGGTGAGGAGGTTGAAGGGGGCGTTTCCGGTGGCGACGACGGTGATGGGGCGCGAGTGCGTGGTGTGGCCGTCGTAGAAGGAGAGGTAGCCGCGGTCGCGGAGAGGGGAGAGCTGGGAGTGGACAAAGGGGAGGATGGCGGGGCCCGAGTTTTTGAAGTCGACGAGGAGGACGAGGGTTTGGGTGGGAGCTAGCTGGAAGATGCCGTTCTTGGGGCCGCTGGTGGTATTATTGGATAGTGTTGTAAATTCGCTGGGGGTGTTTTGTTGGTCTAACATCTTGACTAGGGGGTCGATGTACATGGACTGAAAGGTCTTGTCACGAGTCAGGTCGTTGGTGCTGTGGCCGACGTAGAGGTCGTTGTCGAAAAGCCATACATCGGCCTCGACGCCAGTGCAGCCATAGTGCAGGGCCTCATACAGGGGAATCTGACGCCAGTAGTCGTTGTGAGAGTGGCACGGTATAGGTTGCATGTTCTGGGTGATGTTCGAGGGAGGGTCCTGCCCTGGGCTGGGCACATCGCCCGGCTGGGGCCATGTCGGGTAAGATGGGCTGTAATTGTCCAATAATAGCGGAACGTATAGGAGGAAGACGTTGAACAAGTGGACCAGGCCGCTGAACCAGTCAGTACACTTTTCTACAGGCAGCATTGCTGCTGGAATCTCGGTGCGGCTGCGCCGCTGCCGCTGGCGGCGTTGGCGTTGGCAGTCAGTCGCGCAATCGGCTGACCACGTGCAGCCAGCCGGAACACGTCGGAACGAAGACAAGACTTACAAGAAACAGAGCACCGCTATTGGCATCCACAACGCCGCCCTCGTCGCATATCTCCTCCAGATCAACTTTCGCCGCCCATCCTTCTCGTCCTCCATGGGCAGCTTGATAGAGTCATGGACCTGCTCCGACTCCCTCGAGGCTCCATTGCGCCGGCGCCTGACTAGCATGAGTAACCACGGAACGAAGCTGATGTCCGACCTCAGCTCCGCGTGCTGAAAGGTCTCGGATCCATGCTCCAGGTCCCGTAACGATACGCCAGGCACGAATCTCAAGAGAGTGTCGAGTTCAGACGAGTCGAAGTCATCGTTGAGTGGTTTGGCGGTGGAGGATCTGCCCGCTGGTGGAAGAGGAGCCATTATCCAGGCACGAGCCAATGACAACCCTGTTGCGGATCGCGCGATCTGGACCCTTGCTGCACGTACGCACAGCGGGGGTGGACGGCCGTTGACAAGCAGCGCAAACGAGTACGAAGACTGCAGACACGCTCGAGCAAGATGTCAACAGCCACCGGGGTTGATGGATGTACTGCAAAGTGTGTCAGAGCAAAGTCGGCATCGAAGCTTGAAGGCCCAAGGGTGGGTGGTTCCAGCCCTTAAGTGTTTGTGGTATGCACATACAGTAAGACCTGGCACGACGAACGCCACGCTTGTTTAGCGGAGAGCCAGGCAGTAGAACGGCACGGGGCAGGGTCCCAAAAGAGGCGGCTGTACGACACAGGCTAAATGGAAGAAACGGGTCTCGAGACGGGTGTTGATGTTTCGGCGGGCGGCACTCTTGTTTGGAGAGGGGAAAAAAGGCGTTTGAAACGGGACCCAGGCTGCCGCGGGATAGGAGCGTCTTAAAAGATATGATAGAGGTGGGTGGTAATGCTGAAATGTCCGACGGGCGTTCACGGTGAAGGTGCAAGGACTCGAGTAGGTCTCATTCACTCTTTCGGGCCACACTGTCGGGGCAGCAATCTGATTGGGCGGCCAGGCCATGGGACCGAAGACCACCACCAGCCCACGAGGTGGCCCCCCCCAGGGCTTGGTATGTGAAGTGGCAGGGCATGATAAGCGCGTGGTGCTGGAGCCATTGGCTGGCCCGCCGATGCCTGGCAATGTTGGAGCCATTGTCTGCGGTGCCGTGTCGCAGCTCGCAAGCACATCGCGCCTGGGAACAAAGCCGCCGCGCAGGGTGATGGGCAAGCATTTGCTCATTCTGCTCATTCATGGCGCAGAGGCCGTCCTTGTTCCAGCGCGCCCTTCTCGTGTTGGTGCTGCATTCGGTCCGCCCGACATCGAACCTTGACTGGCCATGGCAGTCCTAACCGCTGTGATGCTGTGAATTCACCGGCGGGCATAATCTGACGCGCAAGCCGATACTCTGTTCTTGACCATCAACCCAGGCCAGCGAGGCTCATCGGACATGTCTGCTGCACGCTGAATCGGCTGTGTCTTGGGCGGCCAACATTCCGAGGCCGCAGGAATCCCCCCGGCTCCCATCCAGCGGTCTAGATCCGTGGGTCCAGCTTGTTGAGCGGCGTACAGCGCCGTGGGGGGTAGCCTCGCCTTTGTTTCCGTCTCCGCCTGCGCAGGCACTGGCACGGCCGCGACAACAAGCCTGGTGGGAGCCCTGAAAACCCCAGTGCAAAAAAGGTGTCTTGCGCGCCGTTGGCATGCTGCCATGTGTGTTTCAAGCGGTGAGGGATGGCGAGGCGGCTGACATGTGACTTGGCCGCGCCAAGGCTGGCTTGGGAAAGCTTAGCCACACGTCGCGGCCGCTCCCCTCATCTCTGAGCAAAATGTGCTGGCTTTGTTCTAAATCGCCTGTGGTATGCGTAATGAGCGAATAAGTCAGACAACAGACAAGCCAATTTTACCGAGACCTCCAAGCTGCAGGCAGCTACTGAATGCTCCTTCTGAACGGCCAAGAGGACCGCAATTCACTTATGTTTCAGAAGATCGCTAGCCTTTGCATGCGTCTTCGATCGTCATATCCCTTTCAGCCGCTCGATGTTGCATGTCCCACCCCGTTGGAGTAGACAGACTTGAATGAGATCCAAACCCTGGCAGGCAGTCACGCTGACTGCATTGAGAAAAAGGCGAGAGCAATATAGCTGCCCTAGCCCCGGAGCTGCTGAAATGGTCCCAAACGATCCAGAAGGGATGTTGTTGTCAAAGCTCCAGGTGGAGATTCGCACACCAACACCTCCTACACTGAGGGGTACTGGAAGGAAGTCTAAAACACCGAGAACCATGCAGGAGACTGAAGTCACTCATTGCTAATTCGCGATGGAGTCGAAAGATAAGAAGCTATTCATCAGTTCGGGAAAAGCGCCAAGTTAGTGTTGCGCTCTCAAGCGAACAAGAGCGCCTTCGCGGCAGCTGCTGCGGCATGACAGGGTATGACTTGCGCACCCGTACACGAGGTTGGTAGAACTACTCTTCAGCTCCGGTCCACTTCGTCTATGCCTTTGAGCAATCCCGACTAAGCTGGCGGTGGGTGTGCGACCGGCTGGTCTTGGCAAAGGTGGCCCGTCCGTTGTCTGGCCCATTCAATCATCTAGTCCGTTCGCTTATCACATACGTCAGCTGCACTAGCTGAACACAATTGATTCCATGGTTCTTGCGACTGACTATAAACTTGGTTGCAACCCTACGATGTCCCCACAGGAGGTTGTATGCAGTAGTCGCGCTGAGCAAACATCCTGGCTTGGGATATCTTGCATGATCTAGATACAGCTGCGCATAGTGTGGCTTCTCTAAGCCGTCCCGCAAAAACTGTCAAGAAAAAAATGACTGTTTTTGAGGCTGTGTACACTTAAAACTTCTGGGTGTGGCGCTGTAACTTTGAGCTTGGCTGCTGTTTTTTGTGTTCAGGCTGGATTGGCCAGTGGCATGCATTGACCCCGCACCCTTTGATCTTGAACTCAGTCCCATATTCTTTCGATCTAGATCTACACATAGCTCAAGCCTTGTTCCAAGCATAGTGGTCAGAAAGGCTTTGGATCTAGCTATCATTGCCACTAGACTCTTTTGGTCCCATACTGAAATTGTGTATCAATTTGTTACCTGTGATGCGAGCTAATAGTGGGAATCGTCTAGGTGGCAGGCCACGTATATGAAGCCTAAACGTATGAATGATTCCTCACAAGATACTTGCATTTCAACAGACTCAATTGACTTCTACTCCATTTTCTTCTTACTTTTCGAAGAACCTACAGCCCCCATTATGCGTTACGCTATCATCATCTCGTTTCTCTCCATTGCCCTTTCCGTGGTTAATGCAATGTCAAATTTGAATCCGTTCCGACGTCGCGATACTTGCAGCGACGGTGAAGAAATCTTTGACGAGCTCTACTGCATGCCTGCCGGATCTTACTGTTGTGACTCCGGCATTGGGTCTTATTGCGACGCAGGACAGTACTGTTCTGATAACACTTGTTACTTCCATGAATCCATTTACACCGGATCGACCCCGCCTACAGAAACCATCATGTTCCAAGACGATAGCGGGGAGTCGACACCTACTCTATCACGGTATGGGTTAACGATGTAGTACTATTCCTACCTCGGTTAGCACTGTAGATCAGGCACTTCCTTATGAGGGCTCTCACACCTAGTTTCATACAATCAACTCAGCTGCACACTCATAGTCAATCCACCACCGCGATATGTTCCAGCTAGGTGTCTCTGTGTCAAGGTTGAGAAAACAACACCATGCTTAGTGGCTATCTCTGACCGGTGATTCTTTCGCAAAAAAACATATCGCTGGTTTTCAAACGCCTTTTCTAAATTCTTACTATTATGCTACTGCTGAAGTATTGAAAAATGTAGCTGCACATGGGTTCACGGGCATCGCATGCACGGACACAGTAACACAGATTTTTCTGGCGTGCAACACTTGCAGACATTAGGTAGAAACTGACACTTCTTCCTTCTATTCCCTAACAGATAGACTTTATACTGTGCATGGTTCATAGCCTAGGAGCTTTCTGCTACCGCTGCGGTGTTGGTGGTCCTTCCAACTCATTCACAACAGCCCCTTGATGAGACTGGCCATTTTCCACAAATGGCTGCACATGTTGCTGCGACGAAGGCATCTGCTGAGTGTCCGCTGCCGGTGGCTGCTGATAGGGACTATCTAGCGAACTTGGCGACTGAGGCGGTTGAGGGACCCAACTGTCGTACCTAGCTACGCCCACAGGGACCGTGGTGCCCTGTGGCTGTTGTACAGGGGGATAGTATTTATCGAGTTGCAGGGGCTTGGGGTCCGAGGTTGTGGCGGAGGCTGGCGGGTGATATGCACTTTCTGCTGCTGTGATCTGGGGTGCAGCGGCACGATTCTTCCTCCTGCGGCGGAGGCAGAAGAAGATGATGCCCCCGATAAGGGCAAGGCCAATAATAGGCCCGGCTATGGCGCCTACAATCCAAGTCTTGACTTTTGACTCTTCAGGCCCAGGTTTAGAGGTAGGCGATGTTAATTCTGGTGTGGGATTTGCGGGCGATGACCTTGGAGTGGACGAGGGGGTAGAAGAAGGAGTCTCAGACGAGGAAGGAGTCTCTGGAAACCCTATTAGTACGCTTATGTGAATACTTGCAGCCATTAGTATTGTACCTGATGTTGTTGTTGAGGGTAAGGTTCTAACAAACTCCCAACCAGTTTTATCCAAGCCGCAAAAAATGCCGGTGCGTATATAGCTGTCCCCCAATGTCTCCCGCAGATATTCAGTGTGACATTCTGTACTCATTACATTGTGCATATCAGTGCTTTGAGATGTATTAGCTACCACTTGCTCTAGAAATATAGTTTTTCGAGAGACAAGAATGTGAAAAAAGAGAAAAAAAAACCAGAGATAAACATACCAAGCTGAAGTTATGATGTCTGGGTCACCTGTATTTTGGTAATTCCAATAACGTAAAGGATAAGCGAGCGGAACAGACAAGTGAGCGGAACACCGCCCTGACATCCCCAGCGCGCGTCACCCCCACCTACAATGCCTCCGCCAAAACAAGCTCAAACAGCCTGCAATGAGGCGTCAGTAGTTCTTGCATTGTTAGCTATTAAAAACAATACGGTTCAAAGCGCGCGACAGGCTGCTTCCGCCTATAACATTCCAAATTCAACACTGCATTATCGACGCGCCGGACGACCTGCGCGACGCGACTGCCAGCCTAAATCAAAGAAGCTAACTAAGCTTGAAGAAGAGGTGATTGTCGTACATATACTTGAGCTGGATTCACGAGGATTCGCGCCCACACTGAGTGCTGTACGCGATATGGCTAATCGGCTGCTTACTGCACGCGACGCGGGTCACATTGGCATTAAATGGCCAAACAACTTCGTTAAGCGTCAGCCAGAGCTCCGAGTTCGATTGACCCGTCAGCAGGATCGTCAGAGAGTCTTGTGCGAGGATCCCAGGGTTATCGGCCCTTGGTTCGAGCTGGTGCAGCGCACAAGGGAGAAATACGGCATCCTTGATGAAGATATATACAACTTCGACGAGACCGGCTTTATGATGGGTATGATATCGGCTCAGTCAGTCGTTACGGGCTCAGAGAGACGATACCGGCCGAAGGGCATTCAGCCAGGCAATCGCGAATGGACTACAGTGATCCAAGGAATCAACGCATATGGCTGGGCAATCCCTCCCTTCATTGTCTTCGCGGCCAAGTACCACCTCCATGCATGGTATGAGGGCAACGATATCCCTCAGGACTGGCCTATCGCGGTTAGCGAAAAAGGATGGACAACAAATGAGATCGGCGTACAATGGTTAGAACACTTTAATGCGTACACGCAGGGCTGCACTGTAGGCGCCTACCGACTGCTCATTATTGACGGCCATGAGAGCCATAACTCTCTCGCCTTCCAGGACCTCTGTAAAGAGAGCAAGATTATCACTCTCTGCATGCCTCCACATTCGTCACACCTTCTCCAGCCACTTGATGTGGGGTGCTTCTCGCCTTTGAAGCGGGCGTACGGTGATGAGATCTCTAGCTTGGCGCGCAATCACATCAATCATATCGACAAAATTACCTTCCTGCCAGCCTTTAGGAGGGCCTTTAACCAGTCTATAACAGAGATTAACATACGCGCGAGCTTCCGAGGGGCAGGGGTGGTCCCATATAACCCAGAGGCCGTGCTGTCAAAACTTGACGTGAAGCTACGCACGCCCACGCCAGCCCTCCCTGAAGCTACCCAGTGGGAGGCCAAAACACCAAGCAACGCGCGCGAACTAGAGGCTCAATCAGCGTTAATTAGCAGTAGGATTAGGAGACACAAGAGCTCGTCACCTGCATCAATTATCCACGCTATGAATCAATTAAATAAGGGCGCGTCAGCGATGGCTCATAGAATTGCGTTACTTGAGGGCGAAGTCAAGAGCCTTAAAAAGGCTAACCAAGCAGCAACTCAGCGCCGGCAGCGAAGCAGAAAGCGGATTCAACTGCACGGGACCCTGACAAAGGCACAAGCGGCTGACATTATCGCTCAAAAGGGGGTTGATGAGCAATTAAATGAGGAAACGCGCGAGGGCGAGTCTCGCGTTAGTGGCAGCCGGCAGGCAAGAGCGCGCTGCAGGCGCTGCAGGGGGCAAGGGCACAACTCTCGTACATGTAAAACGGCAGTGTAGCTACTCTAGTTATTCTACATATTAAAATATTACAACATTTTACTAACGTGGTTGAGTGGGAGGTGACGCGCGCTGGGGATGTCAGGGCGGTGTTCCGCTCACTTGTCTGTTCCGCTCGCTTATCCTTTACGTTAATACATAGTGCCTGAAACACAAGATGCAATGTCCAAACAAGAACTATCCCCAGTGCAGCATCCCCAATACCCGTACGCTTCAGAGTATGTGGATGAATCTGTACAAGATGAATATTCCCAATAACCACCAGAAATAGAATAATATCCTATAGATGCCGGGTCAATTTGCTTTTTTTGCAGCTTAGTAGGAAAATTAGGAGCTGGCGTGATAGTAGGGTTTGATGCCACAAAGGCAGTGGTAAGCAGGGCTGTAGAGAAAAGTATAAAGCATGTTATGAGACCGCGCATGGTGGCTTCAAAGAGGCGTTGGATTGTTTTTGAGAGAATTTTGCTAGAAACGTAGCTGAAAGAGGTGGAGCAAGCTGGGGGTGCAAGGTAAACGCTGGATTGTGAGTACGAATATATATTCAAGTTATTGGTACTACAGCATTTAGTGACACACGAAGAGTTTACTAGAAAGCAGTGTGTCAGAAAACAACAGTTACTGGCATTAGTAGGTTGAGGATAACCAGAGACAAGGCACTTTTCTAAGTCCTAAAAGGGAAGTACGCAATGATGCCAAGCGCAGCTTAATTTTTAAGTATAATATGAAGCGAACGAAGGGCGCGTGACTCCAGAATCGACGGATCGATGCATACTGAACACAAGGTGGGTGCGGGGTTAATGCATATTACAGATTATCGTGTCCGTGCACGCGATGCGCGGGTTCGCATAATGCGCCGATTTACCCTAACATGCACCTACAAAAATAAGTATGTAGAGCCACATGATATAGCTGTTATCATAGGATACTTTGCTGTAGTAATTTGTAGGCCTATGTGATAACTGATTAGCTGATGGAGGCTCGAAGTGACCTGTAAGAAAGGCCCCTCAGTTGATCCAATCTTGACTATGATTCGTCGCACGCTCGAGTGATAGTTATTACTAATCGTGCTGGGCAGTCTATGCTAGATAGCTAAGATGCACCCAAGAACAACACACCACCTTTTCACGGCATAAAATCACTCACCCAAGTACCCAAAAATGCAGCACACGAAGGCTGGGCTCGGCCAGGTGGACGCGAGCGGTAAGAACACATTGCAGCTGCAGCAGCAAGACAGGGTATGACTTGCGTACCCGTACACGAGGTTAGTAGAACTGCTCTTCAGCTCTGGCCCACCTCGTCTATGCCTTTGAGCAACCCCGACTAAGCTGGTGGTAGGTGCGACCGGCTTGTCTTGGCAAAGGTGACCCGGCCGCTGTCTGGCCCGTTCGATTGTCTGGTCCGTTCGCTTATCACATACGTCAGCTGCATTAGTTGAGCATGATTGATTCCGTGGTTCTTGCGACTGACTACAAACCTCGTTGCGACCCTACGGTATCCCCACAAGATCTTGTGTGCAGTAGTCGCGCTGGGAAAATATCTTGGCTTAGGGCATCTTGCAGGGTCTAGATACAGACGCGCACAGTGTGGCTTTTCTGAACCCGTCAATGCAAGACTGGACCCCACCTTTGTGAAAATATGGGACGGCCCTTTAACTCGCTAACTACACCTCTGCGAAGCTAGAGAACCAATGTTGAAGGTGATTCAGCCTCACCCGAACTTTCATTCGAGGTAGCTTGACTGTCCTTTCGCCGGAACGTGTCACTGCTGTCGTTTAGCTGGGTAATGCCGCGTTAAGCTTCGAGGTGTGAGCAGGAGCTCAGTCTTACCTAGGATCGATCCTTTGAGGATCAACGGTGGAAAAGTCTTGGATACAATGCAACCTTGGAACGTTACGTGGGGGTCGGCGTTTGCCATCGATGCTGAATACTACTGCTACATTTATGCGTAAAGCAGACACTATCGTACATACCCTGAAGCTGGGGCTAGGATGGTCGGGAACATATTGAATCTTCATGTTAAGGGGGGGAGCAAGGCTATTTCGCCGGCACAGGATACCCAGGTAAGCTTTTGTAGACGCTTTCTCAAATAAGTCCCGTCCTCATTCGTCACCCTTGCACATACAATTTAAGTTCATAAATAGAAACTTTTTGCATGCCAGCAAAGATGATCTGTACTGAGTAGTAACCCTGCCATGCGCTCTCTATACATAGTCAGGCAAGGCTTCAAACGAACAACAGTATGCGATTTTCCAGATGGGATGATACCATTCATTCCAGCACACGAAACTATGACGCTTGTGAATGCTACCAGCAATGCCTCGTGGGATGCGGGGAGTTTCTAGAATCCGCCAGTGCGTTCTGGCGTGTTACACTAGGCTCGGGACCTGGACCCCTCACAGCTGACCTAGTTTGGCGTCAAACCTAATGAAATGTCTGCCAAATCTACGCTTACCATTCTGGGAGCAGTATGGCGTACATGATCGTAATAGACACGAGTCAGAACTCCCCAATCCGACACTGCTGGGTCTTGGAGCATATGCGCTGTCCGCGGGGGTACGCAGTGGCGATTAGACCCACAGCCTTTCCAAACCACCGATGCGTGCTTTTCGAGGCTTATTCCCCTCCCCCCCTCTGTTCATGTGGCTCCAGTGTGCTCTATTTTTGCGCCATGTGCACTGCGTTTTTTTGCTAACGGTTTGTCTTGCTCTGTTCCCCTGCTCTGGTCTCAACCTATACTTCGTACCCCGGCGTTTTATTGAATCTCGAAGGAAGTATGCTGGTGAACCCAGATTACAAGTAATGTGAGAACCACCATTGAGTCTAGACCTCTATGGCCAGCTGATAAAAATCAACAAAAAGCACAATAAAGCAAGAGTTTATTCGTTTTTGTTGACGACTTCTCTTGCGTCACAAACCTGTGTTATTTGCTCTCTTTTTTTCCTCATTGCAAATTGCAGTCATGCATCCAAAACAAAGCCTTTGTCTTTCACTCACCGTACTTGCAGCCATATCATTTGCCGCCCCCCAAATATGCTCGACGCCGATGCACCTGCTGTCAAACATCCAATGCAACTGCCTGAGCTTCTCTCCGCTTTTGTATCCCACACAATGCTCCATCGAAAACTCCCAGGACATTGACTGGAACAGCGCGCGCACCCTCGCCTCAAAGCGTGACATGAGAATTCAGTTTGCAAGCGAGAGCATTGTCGCCAAGATTCTTGCTGTAGAAGAGCTGCTCCCGACAAGTGTCCTGCTTCGCATGGCCGACGGCGAACCAGTGCTTCACGGAGGGAATAGTGCAAATGTGATCCAAGAACTGATCGTTTGCGGCATCGGCAGCGAGGTCAAGAGGAGGTTCCTTGGTATGGATAGAGGCGAAGAGGTCGAGGATAGGCTGCTACTAGAGAGCGATGTGTGTGTCGGCAACATCATTGCCCTCTTGTTCGTCCTCGTCCTTGCTTACGCAGTTGCAGAGTCTGCTTGGAATAGGTGAACTTCTGTCTTCTACGTTCGTGTCGAAATTCTCTTGTTTCTAACCATTATATAGTTACAACTCTAGAACGACACGCATCCGGCTCATTGGAGACGAGAACATCTTAGCTGCAGAACCCGAGACGCGAGCTCCGTCTCTGGTGGAGAGTGAAAAGGGACAGGCAGCCTCCTCTCGAGCTCCCTAGCAAGATTTTCATTAGGTACGCACGAGGAAAAACAAAGCCAACCTCCAGGGAAAGCGCGTCACCATTTCTTCCGTCTATCCAGCTATTAGATACAGATCATGTGGACACAAGCGTACCACCATGCTACGCAGATCATCTCTCATTAAACACTCTTTTCCGAAAGCCTCCTGATGATACCCTCTTCCCCTCCCTACATCCATGGGCGCTGATGGTATCGGCTTATCTCTCTGTTATTGCTATAGATCGACAGGTGCGGCTTCACGGGGCTACCCTCTCGGATCGTATATATATGTATAATGTTGGCCTTCACGTGGCTAGCATAGTTGTGGTATGTTTGCTTTTGGTATAACGTATCCCACAAGCGAGCGGGACGTACAAGCGAGCGGGACGCCTCCTGAGTACCCCAGCACGCGCCACCTCATATTCAACCATAACAATACAAAGACTATAATAGATAAATGTTGAGAGGATCTATAGTAGTTATACAGCTTTTTTACAGGTACGAGAGTTATGGCCTTGCTCCCTACAGCGCGTGCAGCGCGCTAAAGCTTGCCGGCTTCCACCAAGACGAGCTTTGCCCTCGCGCGTCTCTTCACTCAATTGCTTGTCAACATCCGTTTGTGCAATTATTTCAGCCCCCTCGGCCTTTGTCAGGGTTCCTTCCCGCTGGATCCGCTTTCTGCTTCGTTGCCTACGCTGTGTTGCTACCTGGTTAGCCTCTTTAAGGCTCTTAACTTCGCTGCGAAGTAATGCAACTTCGTGGGCTAGCTTTGCAGCACCCCTGTTAGATTGATTGATAAGGATAACAATTGAGGTGGGTGATGAACTTTTATGTCTCTGTACTCTGTCACGATTTAATGTAGATTGAGCTTCTAGTCCGCGCGCGTTGCTCGGTGTTCTAGCCTCCCACTGGGTAGCTTCAGGTAGGGCTGGCGTGGGCGTACGCAGCTTCACGTCAAGCTTTGACAGCACTGCCCCTGGGTCATACGGGACTACTCCTGCCCCTCGAAAGCTCGCGCATATATTAGCCTCTGTAAAGAATCGTTCAAAGGCCTTCCTAAGGCCGGCAGGAAGGTGGTTTTGTCGATATGATTGATGTGATCGCGTGCCAAGCTAGAGATCTCATCACCGTACGCGCGCTTCAAGGGCGAGAAGCACCCCACATCAAGTGGCTGTAGGAGATGTGACGAATGTGGAGGCATACAGAGAGTGATAACCTTACTCTCCTTACAGAGTTCCTGGAAGGCGAAAGAGTTATGGCTCTCATGGCTGTCAATAATGAAGAGTCGATAGGCCCCTGTTATACGACTCTGCGTACAGGCGCTGAAGTGCTCCAACCAGCGTACCCCTAGCTCATTTGTTGTCCAGCCTGTTTCGATGACTACAATACACCAGCTAAGTGGGATATCGTCGCCCTCGTACCACGCAGAGAGGTGGTGCTTGCCCGCGAAAATGATGAAGAGAGGGACTGCCCATCCGCACGCGTTGATCCCCTGGATCACTGTAGCCCACTCAAGATTGCCCGGCTGAATGCCCTTTGGCCGACTCTGTCTCTCTGATGCTGTAACCACTGATTGAGCTGATATTCTACCCAGCATAAAGCCTGTTTCGTCAAAGTTACACGTGTCTTTTTTAAGGATGCCGCACTTCTCCCTTGTACACCGTAGCAGCTCAAACCAAGGGCTAATAACCTTAGGATATTCACACAGGACCCGCTGGCGATCCTGCTGGCGAGTTAATCGAACTCGGAGCTCTGGCTGACGCTTGACAAAGTTGCTGGGCCAGTTGACACCAACGTGGCCCGCCCCTCGCGCAGTGAGCAACTGATCAGCCATATCGCGTACGGCACTCAGTGTGGGTGCAAATCCTCGCTAATCTAGCTCAAGGATATGAGCAACAATCACCTCCTCTTCAACCTTGGTCAGCCGCTTTGAGTTGGGCTGGCAATCGCGTCGCGCAGGTCGTCCAGCGCGTCGATTGTACAGTGTAGTAAATGGGACTGTATAGGTATTAGCAGCGCGTCGCACGCTTTAAATTGAATTATTTTCAATAGCTGAGAGGGCGAGGATTATGGATCTCTCATTATTTGATGATTGAGGGGCTTTTGGTGGAGACATTGTAGGTGTAGGGGGCACGCGTTAGGGCAGTCAGGGGGCTGATCCGCTCGCTTGTGGGCTACGTTATTACATTTGCTACTCAGAGTGCTTGTCTGGAAAGCAAGAATTTGCCGATGCTCCGGTTTCATGCCAACAGCAAGTAAGCCTCACCTAGTGACTGATCAGTTTGCCTTGATGCTGCCTTCGTCATAATAATGCCGACTTCGCCTTTTTCGCCGTCTTACCTCTCTTCATCATTATCTCTTTCCCACCGGAATCCACCATTGGGTACAACTTGAGGCGAATGTTGTGTCCGGAGTAGTGACCTTCAAATGGTACATCTTTCTTCGGGCCAAGTTGCAGTGCTCCTCTTGTGGGAGACCCTTAATGATACGATGCGCCACCTACGAAATTGATTGTGCAACAGGCACCCATATCATGATATCGTTGAGGGTGGCCGTACGATCAAAGTCGTGGTGAGCGTATCGGCCAGAAATGCTCGTGAATCTTGTACGTAAGCTGTTGCTCAAGGGAACGTGCGACTCCGTGTAATTAACTTTTTTTCGCCTCTTTACCCCTAGTATTCCATGTTACAGCATACCGCATTGCCTCTGACATGAATGTATCGACGGAGAATCTTTCCGCGTTGCCCGTTTCCTGCAACTATTGGATGGCGGCCTTGAGCCATGATATGGCGTCTCCAATATCGCTGTCAGGGTCACTCGGCAGGGGGACTTTGTGCAGGATACCAGCGACGTGATAAACACTTCGGCCTTCCGTCATCTTGCCGATCATGATGCGACCGAGCATGTGCGGAGGAGGGGCTTTGTGTTCGTCGATGTGTATGCGCCAGCCAAAGGGATTTACAACGGAAGAACAGGAGTCTGAATCCTCAAGTTCGAAAGAGGTGCTAGCGCCTGCACCTCTTTTGGGCTCTACCCAGAGGCCCCAGTGAAATTCCTGCGGTTTCATCCTTGAATGTGATCGAGTAGAAGCCAAGGAGGTCGACGAGGTTCCCGGGAGGGTGTATATGGCCACGAATACACGGTCCTTGTCTCTCATGGTCCGCTCCGATGAGATCGGTCTCACACGACAGAGGAACGGCCGTGTAAAGAAGTGGTACAGATGCCGAAGTATCATTCCAAAGCAAGATATATAGATTGCGATGGGACAGGACGGCAAAGCAGGTGGGGACGGGAATAAAAACACATGCTGCGACAAATCTTTTGTTCTCAAGAGTATCCAGCGTGACTCATGGTATGGCGATTGACATGTGTTCGTCTGGTTAGTGTCAAGTCAAATTTACAACTTAACACGCGCCAGTGAAATCCAGAGAGACAGAGTTTGGCGGACTACACAAGTGGCCTGTAGGGGGGGGGGGGGGACTCCGACGGCCCAGAGTCGGCGCTGAGCTTCTTTGGCATCCAGAAAACCTTGTCTGGATGGTGTGGGTGTCGCACGCTAGGATGGACTGTATTACTAAGCTTGCCGTGCGGTTCCTGTTAGATAGCCAGGCTAGGGTGCAACCAAGACAATACACCAACTGTCGCACGCCAGGATGGACTGCATTACTAAGCTTGCCGTGCGGTTCCTGTTAGATAGCCAGGCTAGGGTGCAACCAAGAAGAATACACCAACTTTTCACAATATGAGACCACCCACCCAAGCACTCAAAAGTGCGACAGTTATGAGCCCGGAGACTCTTCCACCTGCGCACTCACACATCCACAATCAAGAATCCATCACAATGATCCTGCTGTTGCGAAGACGATGCTCGTCGCAGGAATCGGTGCGATTCTCACGAAATGAGGGGTAAAGGAGTGACCCCGCAACCTCGAGACACAGTCTCTTGAGTGAAGGGAGCATTCAACCCATGAAGAAATCCATCAAAGAATCAAGAAAAGAAAGAAAACCACGTCACGATGTCGATCAGAGAACACAACCTTCCGATGCTCAACTCCCGTAGCGACTGGTCTGACTGGATGAACTCCATCGAAGACCTTGCTGTCCGAAACGATGTGTGGAACTATTGCGACCCAGAAGGCATTGAAAACCTCGTCTTCACCGTCACAAAACCATCGGACTCCGCAAGCAAGGATACGATCCAGAAGTATCACAGCCTACAGGCCATCTACGACAGCGAGAAGAAGAAATACGACAAGGTCTCTGAACGCATCGACATCACCGTCTGCCAGGAGTTCAAGCAACATTACCTCGGCAAACACACCGTCCGAGACAAACTCGTTGCACTTGCCGATAGCATCCAGCCAACGGCAAAGGACCAGAGGCAGAACGTCAGAACTGAGTTCGAAAAGCTCAGGAGAGGCTACGGCAACACCAGCCTGGACAAATGGCTAGGCCGATGGCCTGCACTCGTCAACAACGCAAGACGATACCAAATTGAAAATCTCAGCGAGTCGCAGATATGCGATGCTTTCATCGAAGCGTGCCGGGACATCAATCCTCCGTTCTACAACTACATGAAGTCCAAGGATGCACAATCGGAAAGCCAGGCATCTCTCATCGGAGAGACTGCGAGAACCATGGAAAAGATTTCGGACGCCATCATCACGGCGATGAACGAGATCAATCCGAACCACGCGAGCAACGGCTCCATCACAATGGGCAACTCAAGCGACTCCGAGCCTGACGACACAGCCGAAGACGCCGACATCACGGTAGTGCAGAAGGCGCAGAACACGATCAACAGGGCACTCAGGTCCTTTCGTAGGATGAAACCGACGCTCTCTGATAAGTGGATCACGATAGGCTTCTGCATCAAGCAGTTCCGTGCCATGGCACCTCCAAGCGAGAAAACAGCTAGGGGTCGCGCGGCGCATGCGACGCTTCAGGGCAGAAAGCACGGTCGTGATCGGAATTCGTCAGATGACGAGGACTTTCAGCCACGGCGAAAGAGACATGATGTCGGATCGGGATCGCCATCCGCCAACCTACCCACGTGTCTTCGTGACTGCGTGTGCGGACTGGCTCACAAATACGCTGATTGCCGATATTTAAATCCATCCAGTGCACCACCAGGGTGGGCACCTGTTGTACAAGTACAGTCAAAAGTCATTGGCGCAATCAAAGGAAGCAAGCGTCTTCGAGCGAAGATCGAGAAGAACTTCCAGCGAAACCAAGTTGCGTTACCTAGCTTTTGGCCAACCGATGCCTCGGGAGATCGGCCCGAGAGAACAACAGGCGAAGAGACAACCACGAATGCAAACGGAGGGCAAACGAGATCAAGAGCTTCTTTTGCCACGTCCAGGTTTGCATTTAGTACGACTAGAAAACACAATTACGACGACCATTTCCGACTCGACAACTGCGCAGACACGCACGTGTGCAACAATCTGTCCCGATTCACCGATTACAGGCCATTACAGGATGAAACCATCCGGTTCGGCGACACGTACACGAATGTCGAGGGCACGGGAAATGTCCTCATCCATGTGGAAACACCCACAGGCCACAGCCTTGTGCAACTCGAGAATGTCGCATACGTACCTGGCTTCCATTGGAACTTACTCAGTACGGATTCTCTCGAGAACCAAGGACTATTCTTCAATACACGATCATGCTGGATGGAGTATCCAGACGGGTCAAAGGCCTTCAAGGTCACGAAACACGGCGCGTTCCGCGTCGTAGAACCACACATTGACGATGCGGTCTTCCAATCAGAGACTCACTCAAGAGCACTGCAAGCGTTTGCGACGGCAAAAGCCTCGCGATCTCCCAAGATTGCCACAGCGTCCATGGACGTCTGGCATGCGAGGCTGGGACACATTCGCAAGGAAGCTCTCGAACATGTACCAAACTCGGTGGAAGGGGTCGCACTGGCTACCCGCGAGTTTGAACGCATCGCAGAACTTTGCTCTACATGTGAGTTGGCACAAGCGCACCAACAAATCTCAAGAATTCCCACGTGGAGAGGAAGCTACCCATTTGAAAAAGTTCATCTGGACCTCATCCACCTGGAAGAAGCATTCAATTCAGACGCTTGGGTCGTTCACTTTTACTGTGACTACTCAGCATACCACGTATCCTTCAATCTACCAAACAAAACCCAAGAGGAGCTTGTTTCTGTGACCCAGGAGTTCTTCGCGATCACCAACGACAACTGGGGATTCACCACACGCTATCTCCGCTCAGACGGAGAGAAGGGCCTTGGAAACGAGTGGAAAAACCTCATTTCCAGGAGAGGAATCATATTCAGTCCGTCCCCGCCGGACACTCCAGACCAGAACGGCCTCGCCGAACGTTCTGGGGGGGGTGATTATGTCTGTTGCGCGAAAATTCCGCATACAGAGCAAGCTGCCTCATCAACTCTGGCCATACCTAGTTGCGCACACCACTCGCCTTCTGAATCGCATGCCGGTGCAGCGCAAATCATGGCAGACGCCGTTTGAAATGGTGCACGGCCGCAAGCCGAATCTATCGCATCTCAAGATCATTGGATCGCTCGCTTACGTGCTGGTCAAGAACAGGAGAGACCGTCCAGCTAGAGCGAAGCTACAAGAGAGAGCGATAATGGGATGGCTTGTAGGGCTAGAAGCCACCAACATCTACAAAGTCTGGATTCCCAATCTCAATCGAGTGGTCAGATCACGGGATGTGCAAGTCGACGAGAGGGTCATGTATGATCCGCAACTCTTGGCAAGCTTCCCCGAACAGGGACAAACCACAGTCACAATCAACGAAATCGACCTCGATGAGACGGATACAGAAGCAGGCCCCATGGAAGAGGATGCTACAACGATAACACAGTCAATGACACAAGGACTGTCAGCACCTCCGATGGCTCCGCCTGCGACAAGAATCTCCAGTCAACCACAAACAAACGTCCAATCAAAAGGAGCACCTGCACCGCAGCTGTATCCCACGCCGGTGTCATTTGGATCGGCACCGCGCCAAACAAGCACGGCGCAAGGCATGCCCGTAGCAAAGACAGCCAATGATGCATCTGTCATTCAGAACCTCCGCACGAACTCCGGAAGGACGATCAAACTGTCGCAGAGAGGACAGGATGCAATCGGTGTCCAGCAAACACCATCCACATCGCGGCAGACTCAGAAGAGAGCCCGACGCCAGGCGCATGCTCTGCGCTTAGAGCGTGCCAGACTCGGACAGCAAGTGGCACATGCTTTTGCCTCAGCACAGTCTGTGCGAATTCATCGAAAGGACCTGGTTCCCCCACCTGACTTTTGGCATCAGTTGAGGCGGCATCCCGAGAGAAACGGCTTCAGACGGGCTGCAGACGCTGAGCTACAGTCACTTGCAGACAAAAAGACATTCGAACTTGTCGACTGCCCGGAGGGACAGCAAGTCCTGCCGCTGAAATGGGTTTTCACCTACAAGCTCGACGGCATCGGGTACCTCGTCCGACACAAAGCACGAATCTGCGTAAGAGGCGACCTCCAACACCATGTCTCTGACGACATATATGCAGCGACCGGCGCATATCGCAGCTTCCGCATTCTCATGGCCCTCGTCTGTGCGTTCGGGCTTCTGTGTCATCAAATTGACTTCAAGAATGCATTCACCAACGCAGACATGGATGAAGAGATCTACACCACCTGTCCGCCAGGGTACAAACAACCGGGTAAGGTATGGAAGCTGCGCAAGGCGCTGTATGGGCTGCGCAAGTCACCAAAACTATGGTTCAACGAACTAGTCTCATTCCTGGAGGGTCTGGGATTCCATCCTTGCCCAGACGAACCATGCATACTCACAAACAACGAAACAGGACTCATTCTGTTTCTCTACGTGGATGATCTTCTGGTTATAGCACGACCAGAATGCATTGACTCAATCAACAGGTTCAAGACCAAAGTCAACAATCGATACGGGATCAAGGATTTGGGCGAAGCAACCTCCTTCCTCAACATCAGCATCCTGCGCAATACCAAAACCAAAAAGCTGTGGATCTGCCAACACGGGTACATAGAGAAGATCTGTACCAAGTTCGGCATCGATGAATCAGCGAAGACGGCTGTCACGCCTCTGCTGTCGGGATACCGCCCACAGCAGTATGAAGGACAAGCCACACTCCAACAAATCGCAGAAATGCAGGAAAAGGTAGGATCGATACTGTACGCAGCAGTAGTATCAAGACCGGACGTCTCCTATGCAGCCAGCCAGTTAGGTCAGTTCACTACGAACCCTTCTCCGGAGCATCTGCGGTACGCAAACCGAGTCCTCTCATATCTCCAGAGCACAAAGTACTATGCCATCGAGTTCTCGGGCTCTCTGGAAAACTCCATAGAAGTAGAGACAGGCGATGATGAAGTACTACAGCTGTCGAGCGACGCATCGTTCGCGGATGATCCAGAGACTCGAAGATCCACGCAGGGCTACCTAATGAAGTTGTTCAATGGACCGATCATGTGGCAGTCTTCCAAACAGAAGACTGTAACCACGTCAACGACTGAGGCGGAGCTCTTATCGCTGTCACACACAGCGAGGGAAACGATAGGTCTATACAGGCTGTTCCAGCAGATACAGTTCGATCCCGAACACCAACCTCGCATTCTCTGTGACAATCAACAAACAACTGGTCTGATCCAACGAGACAGACCTCATCTCACATCCAAATTGAAACACGTTGACATTCACAGTCTTTGGCTGAGGCAGGTATACAAAGACGGCAAAGTTGCAGTTCAGTGGGTTCCGACAGGGGAAATGCCTTCGGATGGCTTCACAAAACCTCTATCGGCCGAAAGGCATTCCAACTTTGTGCGTCAACTAGGGCTGGTTGATATCTCCTCGCGGATTGATCCAGAACACGGATGTGCAGAGGAAAGTGCCCAGGACGACCAGACCTCATCCGACACGGAATGAGATCTGAGGGGGTGTGTCGCACGCCAGGATGGACTGCATTACTAAGCTTGCCGTGCGGTTCCTGTTAGATAGCCAGGCTAGGGTGCAACCAAGAAGAATAGACCAACTTTTCACAATATGAGACCACCCATCCAAGCGCTCAAAAGTGCGACAGCTGAAGATCGGCATTGGGTCAGGCCTACTGGCGTACTTTTTCTGCCAGAACACTAGGCCAGAGCTCAACAGCGCGGCCTCTGTCCTCCGCGGACTAATCTACCAGCTCGTTGTGCAAAGAGGGGAGCTCATGCGACATGTGCAGAAGCGATACAAGGCTGCAGGCAGGAGGCTGTTCGAAGAGCCCAACGCCATCTATGCGCTGAGAGAGATACTGTCCGACATACTGCACGACCCGTCGCTTCCGACAACGTACCTCCTTGTCGATGCGCTCGACGAGTGCGCGTCTGGTCTGCCCGAACTCCTGCGCATCATCACCGACGACAGCCTTGCACCGCGATCGAGGGTCAAGTGGCTGGTGACGAGCCGCAACGTGCCGGACATCGAGCGGCATCTGGAGCCTGACTCGCTTGGGGTCAAGGTCAGCCTTGAGGTCAGCGCGAGCCACGTGTCGAAGGCGGTCGCAGCGTTTGTTGACTTTAAGGTGCGACGGCTAGCGGTTGGGCAGAAGTACGATCCGAGCACTCAAGCCGAGGTGCAGCAGGTGCTCTGCGACAAGGCAGAAGGCACATTTCTGTGGGTCTCGCTCGTCTGCAAAGAGCTGGAGGGAGTGCCGCTTTTTCGCACGCGAACAGTGCTGCAGGCACTGCCGCCGGGACTGGACCCGCTGTACAACCAAATGATGGCACGGATTCTGGCGCAGAAAGATGTCCAAGCGGTAACGTACTGCAAAGACATTCTCCGGTCAATAATTCTCGCCTACCGGCCACTGCAGGCTAGAGAACTCGCAGTAGTAGCCGATCTTCCTAGCAATCTGTCTGACAATGTGCAGGCAGTTATCGACCTAGTCGGCCGCTGCGGGTCGTTTCTCACCATCCGCGATGATACCGTGTCTTTCATCCATCTGTCTGCTAAGGACTACTTCACGTCAGGCGACGGCCAGCAGGTGTTCAATGGCTCGTTGGCAGGAGAGCAGAAACGAATCGCGGTTCGCCTACTCGAGGCGATGCACCGTGCACTGCGCAGAGACATGTGCGGCCTGCACAAGCCAGGAACACGGATACTGGAGGCGGCGGATCGGATCAAAAGCAGCAGTCTTTTGCGGATGGCATACGCATGCGAGTACTGGGTCGAGCATCTGCAGGCGTGTGCACGGGACGACGACAGTATCCTGTCCGATGGTGGTCAAGTCCACAGCTTCTTCCAGAAGCACCTCCTCCACTGGCTTGAAGCCATGAGCTTACTGGGCAAGATTCCAGAAGCTATATCAGGGATGCAGAAGTTGCAGGTAGTGCTAAATGTAAGACAAAGACAAAGATAACAGCTGTACTGTTGCTAAACTACGACAGAGGCTTGAGAAAACAGCAGTATCTCAGTTCGTACACGATGCGCTACGATTTGCCATGTGGAGTGGATCAGGCATCCAAGAAGCGCCTCTGCAAGTGTACTATGGTGCGCTTGTCTTTGCGCCTAAGCAGAGCATTGTGCGCAGGCAGTACCAGCGGGAGATGCCGAAAGGATGGGAGGTTAAGTGTGGGCTTGACGACGACTGGGGCGCTCTGCTACAGACACTCGAGGGCCATACGAGCACAGTTACCAGTGTAGCATTCTCACCGGCGGGAGATCGACTGGCTTCGGCTTCGCGAGACAAGACGGTGCGGGTGTGGGACGCGAACACAGGCAAGCTACAGCGCACCCTCAACGGCCATACGGACTCGGTCACCAGCGTGGCGTTCTCGCCGGCGGGAGATCGACTGGCTTCGACTTCAGACGATAACACGGTGCGGGTGTGGGACGCGAACACAGGCAAGCTACAGCGTACATTCGAAACTGATTCTTACATCGACCGGGTCGCTTTCTCGAGCGACGGAACGTACCTCAAAACAAATCGAGGCCTACTATTGCTTCACGCCCCGCCTCTTTCACCTGCTAATTCTAAAGAACCGTCTTTAAACCGCGTTTTTGTGAAGAGTAGATGGTTAACACTAGACTCCGACGACATAATCTGGCTTCCGGCTAACTACAAGCCTCAAAGCAGTGAAGTTCATGGTAGCCAAGTTGCGTTTGGCTTCAGTTCAGGGATGGTACTTTTCCTTTATGTTCCATAGCTTTTAGGTTTTCCCCTGCAGAGTGCTGAATAGGTGTATTATTAGTTCTAGCAGTATGGCATCTTTTCCCGTAGAGATGTGCATAATTAAACAAACTTTTATTCACTTTTTAAGAGACAGTTGTCTCTTCATGTATGCTGTATATGTTCTGTTATGCAAAATTGTAACCTTCTCCTAATTTTTACGATTGCAGGTGTTCCGCTCAAAGCTGTCTATTCGGACGTTTAGCGCGCTTCTCTTAGCCGAGGCATGTTACCTGATGAGGCAGGCGGAACTGCATACCCCTGCACGCATCAAGCGAGAAACGGCAGCTCCCGTTTAAAAGTAGCTAAACGCTGACCCAAAAGCTGTCACCGCGCAGGCCTGTTTTTGGTTCCCGCTGTGGAGCATGCATCTGGGCACTTTTTTTTAATTCTGGTTCCGATTTACACACTTTTGAAGCTCTGTCCCACCCTACCCAATTCAGAAACGCTGACATCGCTCTTCATGTTTCTACACAACGAAAAACGCAAAGCTTTGCACTGAGACGCAGACGCTTTGAAATGTACATCAATTGGGGAGGTAGAGGTACATGTAGCACAACTCATCCTACGCCATATGCTAAGCCACAAGTGCTACCCCTGCAAACACTAATATGTATCTAGTAAGCGCCTAGCTAACCGGCCGTGCGCTCAGAACAACTAAAGTGCAAGAATCGGAAACCGATTTCGATCACCACTGTATATTTGGAGGCACCAGAGCGAGTGTATGCTCTCCGAGGGAGTGTATAACATAGGAACTTTGCCATATCGAAGCGACTGTAGCAAGGGCGGCATATCAGAATGAGCTTGCGATCTGGGCTTGTGAGAGAGGTGGCGTTCTCGACCCCTGAACGCGACCGAGAACGCGACCGCGACCGCGACGCGTTATCCTTGCCATTTGAGCTACCAGCACCACGACAGAGGCGCCCAAGAAAGACCATCGAGCAAGGCGGGCGGTACCGCAGACCACTGTCTCAGCCAGACCCATCAGCCGACGACTCCGACACCATCCCGATCGAAAGCAGCCAGCCCGACCCTCGAACCAGGAGGAGCGCCACGACCAACAAAGACCTGCTTGTCGCCTTGACCGACATCATTCGGCAACAAACCGAGACCATCAGGAACCTCGAACGCGAAACCAAAGAGATCAAACAGAATCAGCAAGCTATCATCGACCACAATGTCAAGCTTATCGACGAAGTCGCTGAGCTCAAGACGCGCGTCGACGACCTCGCGGCAGCCGCTGGCGCGCGTTCCTGGGCCACGGTGGCTGGTGCGGGCATGTCCGCGGGACCGAGCGCCACTTCCGGTTCGCCACCGAGTCCGCCGCACGCTCACAGAACTAATCTCGCTCCCATCGACGTGCCTAACGTCACAGTGGACGTGTCCAGAGCAGATGGCGAAAATGGCGGAATGTCAGCAGGTACGGTCAGAGCAGCGGTGGAAAAGGAAATGCGCACGATGGAGCACCACGAAAACTGGCGATGCCGAGCGGTCACTGTCGACCACGCGACCCAAAGCCGGATCAGGATCGCGTGCAGAGACGAAGACGAGCATGAGCTTGTTAAGAAAGCAGCGGAGAAGATCGGCGCAGGCTCGCGCGTGTTGCGCGATGAGTTCTTTCCGGTTAAGATTGACAACGTCAAGAGAACAGCCGTGCTAGACGAAAAGGACGAGATTAGAAGAGGAGCAGCGGAAGCTTTTGGCCAAGAGAACGGAACGACAGTTGCTAAGATCGCGTGGCTGAGCAAGAGAGACGTCCCGAAGGCGTACGGATCTATGGTAGTGTACGTGACTAAGAAGAGCGATGCAAGGAGGCTCGTCGCAGAAGGCTTCTTCCACGCTGGCGGAGAGTCTGGCACGACGAGCGCGTTCGAACACCGGCCACGGCCCGGGCAATGCTACAACTGCCAAGAGCTCGGCCACAAAGCGTATCAGTGCAAGAAGACGCAGAGATGCGGGAGATGCGCCAAAGACGGCCACCACCACAAGAGCTGCAGCGAAGCAGTGATGAAGTGTGTGCTGTGCGGAGGACCGCACGAGTCGTTCAGCAGAAACTGTCGGATGCTTTACCCACCTCAGCATGAATAGAGCATTCCGCATGATCCAGCTTAATGTCAGAAAGCAAGGCGAAGTACACGACAGCCTAATGAACGACGAAGAGATGCAAGATGTGACAGTGGTAGCTATCCAGGAGCCGCATGCACGGAGGATGCAAGGCCGGCTGCTGACAACGCCCATGCTCCATCACAAGTGGACCAAGATGGTGCCATCGACGTGGCGAGAAGGCAGGTGGCCGATACGGAGCATGCTGTGGGTGAGCAGAGAGGTAGAGGCGGAGCAAGTGCGGATCGAATCGCCGGACTTGACAGCAGCGATCATCCGGCTGCACGAGCGGCGGGTGCTGGTGGTGTCGGTATACATACCAGGAGGAGACCCGCAAGCGCTGCGAGACGCATGCAGCAAACTAGACGAGGTGATCACAGATGTGAGACGAAGAGCCGGCACAGTAGTGGACGTGGTGCTGGCTGGCGACTTCAATCAACACGACCAGCTGTGGGGAGGGGAGGATGTGACGATGGTCAGACAGGGGGAAGCAGATCCGATCATCGACCTGATGACAGAGCATGCACTCAGCAGTCTGCTCCCGCGTGGTACCAAGACGTGGCAGGGCGGAGACTACGAGACGACGATCGACTTGGTGCTAGCGTCGAAAGAGCTGGCAGATGCAATGACGAGATGCGCAGTTTATGCAACCGAACACGGCTCTGACCACCGGACGATCGAGACAATCTTCGACAGCTCGGTGCCAGCGCCGCCGCTGCAGCAGCAGGAGCGGCTTCTGCTGAAGAACGCACCGTGGAAAGCAATCAGGGACAGGATCTCCAAGACGCTCGATGCGACCCTGCCAGCGGGCACGACGCAGCAGAGGACGGACAGACTGATGGCGGCGGTACTGGAGGCGGTGCACGCACTGACACCCAGGGCTAGACCGTCACCGTACGCGAAGAGATGGTGGACGCAGGACTTGACGCAGCTGCGCCGCGTCTACACGCACTGGAGGAACCGAGCGAGAGCGGCGAGACGCTCAGGAGCTGCTAGGCCGGACCTAGAAGAGACGGCAAAGCGAGCATCGAAGCAGTACCACGATGCCATTCGACAACAGAAGAGAAAGCACTGGGATGACTTCCTGGCGGACAACGACAACATCTGGAACGCGGCCAAGTACCTGAGGGCGGGCAACGAGGCGTTTGGGTCAGTCCCAGCACTTCGCAGAACGGACGGAACGACTACGACCGACCACGGGGAGCAAGCCGAGGAGCTGCTCAGCACCTTCTTCCCTCCGCTTCCCAGCCACATCGACGACGAAGGACACAGGCCGCAGAGAGCGCCTGTAGAAATGCCGACCATCACGCTCGAAGAGGTGGAACGGCAGCTGCAAGCCGCGAAGTCATGGAAAGCACCTGGGGACGACGGACTGCCAGTCATAGTGTGGAAGCAGGTGTGGCCAGTGGTCAAAGACCATGTTCTTGCGCTGTTCCGACAGTCGCTAGAAGAGGGATCGCTGCCCAGCCAATGGAGACATGCCAAGATCATTCCGCTCAAGAAGCCAGGCAAAGAAGACTACACCATTGCAAAAGCGTGGAGACCGATCTCACTGCTGGCCACGCTGGGCAAAGTGCTGGAGTCGGTGGTGGCAGAGAGGATCTCGCATATGGTCGAGATGCATGGATTGCTGCCCACTAACCACTTCGGAGCGCGCAAGCAGCGATCAGCGGAGCAAGCGCTGGTGCTTCTCCAGGAACAAATCTATACCGCGTGGCGGGGCCGGCGAACGGTCAGCCTGATCAGCTTCGATGTCAAGGGAGCGTACAACGGAGTATGCAAGGAAAGACTGCTGCAGAGGATGAAAGCGCGAGGCATACCAGAGAGGCTGTTGCGGTGGGTAGAAGCGTTCTGCTCACAGCGCACCGCATCGATCCAAGTCAACGGACAGACGTCTGAGATTCGAGAGCTTCCGCAAGCAGGTCTGCCGCAAGGGTCGCCGCTGTCTCCCATACTATTCCTCTTTTTCAATGCTGACCTGGTGCAACGACGCATTGACACGTATGGCGGTGCGATCGCGTTTGTTGATGACTTCACCGCGTGGGTCACGGGCCCGACAGCGCAAAGCAACAGAGAGGGTATCGAAGCCATCATCAGACACGCACTGGACTGGGAACGGAGAAGCGGGGCGACGTTCGAAGCAGAAAAGACGGCCGTCATCCATTTCACGCGCAAAGCATACAAGAGCGCTACGGACCCCTTCGTCATCAAGGGGCAGAGCGTGTCGCCTAAGGACCACGTCAAGATACTCGGCGTGCTCATGGACGCCAGGCTCAAGTACCACAAGCACATCGCAAGAGCAGCCGCAAAGGGGCTGGAAGCAGCACTGGAGCTCAGGAAGCTGAGGGGGCTCTCGCCCGCAGTGGCACGGCAGCTGTTCACGGCGACCGTCGCGCCAACGGTAGACTACGCGTCAAACGTGTGGATGCATGCCTGCAGGGACAAACTCGTAAGGCCTATCAACAGAGTGCAGAGGATAGGAGCACAAGCGATAGTAGGGACGTTCGTCACGGTAGCGACATGGGTGGCAGAGGCAGAGGCGCACATCCCGAGCGCACAAGAGCGACTCTGGAAGCGAGCAGTCAAGCTGTGGACCGACATTCACGCGTTGCCTGAGACCAACCCGCTGCGAAGCAACACATCGCGCATGCGCAAGTTCAGGAGACAGTACCGCTCGCCGCTCTATCAGGTGGCCGAAATGCTCAAGGACATAGAGATGGAGCAGATGGAGACGATCCGACCATGCGTCTTGACGCCATGGGAGAAGAGAGTGCAGGCGGTGACCGAGAATGCGGCACAGAGGCTCGAGGCGAACTGGGCGGTACGCATCGCGGTAAGCAGTTCGTCGCGGAACGGAGTAGTCGGAATGGGAGGTGCGATCAGGATACAGAACCACGAAACACGATCGTTCTCTACTACACTAGGCAAGAGAGAGGAACAGAACCCTTACTCGGCAGAGCTGGCGGCAATGGCCGAGGCGCTGAGCAGGCTGCCAAAGCTAAGGTTTCGCAACATTGCACTGACAACAAGAAACAAAGCTGCTGTGCTCACGCAGAGAAGACCTCGGCAGCAGTCAGGTCAAAGCCACATCAGCCAGTTCTACAAGACCGTGCAGACGCTGAGAAGAGACGGCAACACGGTGACAGTGCTGTGGCTGCCCGCAAGCGAAGAGTGCGAGCTCGCACGCCTCGCCAAGCAAGAGGCAAAGACGTCGACGAGACCAAACGCCACGCCACAGACACAGCTTCCTAGGGTGCGATCGACTACGCACAACATTGCACGTAAGCAAGGCAACGCTAAGAAGGTGCCAGAAAAAGTAGGAAACTATTCTAAGCGAGTCGACACGGCACTGCCAGGAAAACACACACGACAACTTTACGACCAGCTATCGCGGAAAGAGAGCAGCGTGCTCGCGCAGCTCAGAACAGGCATGGCACAGCTGAACACGTATCTACACCGAATCAAAGCTTGCGACACAGACCAGTGTGAATGCGGACAGGCAGCAGAGACAGTGGAGCACTTTCTGTTCCGATGCAGACGGTGGACAGCACAGCGAACAGAGATGCTGCAGTGCACGCAGACAGGCAGAGGAAACGTATCGCTCTACCTGGGCGGCAAAGCAGCGACAGACGACGCGAAATGGGCACCAGACATGAACGCAGTGCGAGCGACGATTCGATTCGCAATAGCGACAGGAAGACTTGACGCAAATTGACATCTAACGACTGGATGAATTTCATCCACTAACATAAAAACTCATCAACAACCTTGTTCAGCATAGAGCAGACAGCGCTTCAGCCGCCGAAGATAGGACGCTGAACACTTGGAGAATCTCTTGGAGAAGCCGACTCTGAGCCAGTCTGCCACCAGCAATACTAACCCACGAGTGCCTGATGAGAGACGGCAGATAGAGAACAAGCGACCTAGATATCAAGCAAGGGCTTTGACTTGGGTAACAAGCGGCATGAAGAAGCGAGTCAAAGAAGACACAGGGGTTAGTGAGGCCACGATGTAGCATAAGCAGTGTAGTATCAGACCAGCGTTAGTAGCCCTTTCGGCTCGGCCGCCGGGCGTAAATAAATTGTGTGTGTGTATATTTGGAACGGTACCACCGCCGACGATGATATAGTCGCATGAAATAACCATGGTCAGCGAGGCTGATGACATTGTTATTAGAGATAAACATAGTTTGAGTTAATATGAAGCTATTGGAAAAAACCCGATGGGGTGTTGAATGGGTAAGAGAAAGTGTTGAAGCAAGTGATTGAGTTGATTGCTATGTAGGTAGATGGGACGCCTTATATATATATATATACGCGTATCCAACACCTGTTACATCTATGCTTCAGCCACCGTGATATGTTGACAGAAAGGCTGATGGCGCTCTGGGACTGTTTGCTTTGATGAGGTGCAACACGCTTCTGTTTGTGTGCGATCCCAATAAAACAAAGTAAAAAGGCAATCTTTCGGAGCAGTTCACTGGCGTATTCGGGTTAGATCGCCATGATTGTAGGTGCACTGATCCAGCGGTAAGGTGCTCTCGATGTTCTAGATAAGCCCATAATATTAAATTTTACAAGACATGCCCCTCTCTGTGCGACACATAGGCCAATCGGGTTGCCTCCCATTCCCCGCATTACTCACACCTTTTGCGTTCCCTGTCCGCAACAATTGCATCTCCTATGCCACAGCATATCATCGTCGAATGATATAAATCCCAGCGTGATTGCCGCCCCTAATTCAGGGAACCGTGTCGCGAGTTATCTCCGCGCTATCTCCGCAAACGCAGAGAAGTCCATGGTAGACTTGTCGGTCATTCAGTAGCGAAACGTATGAAACAGGGGGCTGGAATGTGAAATAAAAGATGCCACGGGAAAAAGTGAAGGTGAAGCCCAGGGCCTATCCTGCTGATAAGAACACAGGGCTGGTTCCTAGCAAAACGTCTTTAGTGTCCGTTCGCTAGTATGCAGATGACGCTAATCCTGAGGTTAGATGATGTTATCAATTACGTGATGTAGCATAGGCACGGGCGGGACGTTGAAGGAACCGTTCAGCAGGCGCATGCTGTTGGAGAGACGGATTGGGGGCGGCAAAGGGGACGGCGTTATAATCACTGTCGAAGTAATTAGGGCTGTTGTTGGACAAGGGCGCTGGTGGTAGTGCGGTCTTGCGCATAGGGCTTCTTGTCCGTCGACGGAGGGTCTGCTATTAGAAAGCTATCAAACACGGCCTGCGCGGCCGGCTCGAGGCCTACGATTTCACCAAAGGAGTTTTCTAAGAAGCCCGGGACCCCAACATACATCCAA
Source organism: Corynespora cassiicola (assembly GCA_022059125.1). NCBI lineage: Eukaryota > Fungi > Ascomycota > Dothideomycetes > Pleosporales > Corynesporascaceae > Corynespora > Corynespora cassiicola. Next base: position 2,909,631 of record JAEUWY010000006.1, on the reverse strand, counting down.
CTCCTCTTCTAGCACGCTGTCTACGTATTTGCGGTCTTCATTTGAGTCTACGAAGCTGCTCGTGCTGCGTAGCCATGGCGTTTACAGGATATGGGGCGGGGCGGAAGGGTAGATTCGACGACGGCGTCGTAAACAGCATCTCAGATCTCATTTGAGAATCTTTGTACAAGCAAGCTAGGAACGCATAGAAAATGGAGTGTGATGTGCACGAACAGCGAGAATAATGAGTATAGAAAGCGAAGCTGTGACACGTTGAGAGAGGCCGGGTTCGGAAGAACGTCGGCACTGCTCGTCGGCTCAATAGAGCTGCCGAACGCCGGTGCATCAGGAAGTGCCGTGATTGGCGCTCGTCTTGGCATGAGTATATCTAACAGGAAGCTCCTCTTTCGACCACGAATCCTCTCCAGCTTTAATCAATGCGTTTATATAGTAAATTGTCCGCTTCTCCCCGTTTATCAATTACTATATCTCCCTACGGTACGTTTAATTCAAGCTGAGAAAGTACATGCACCGGTTATTCTCGTTGCCCCTATTCTAACGAATTTGCAGACACCTAGACGTTCCTAAACCCGCGAGCTGTCCACATGTCGGATGAGATCAAGTACCCGAAAGGGTTCGGGCTGAAAGATGTTGTTGCTTGGGGAACTACTGGCCTTGTCGTCGTCGATAAGCTATCCAAGACTGTCATCAAAACTCCTCTTGACGAGGATTGTTCTGATCTCATTTTGAGAGAACAGAAGATATACGAACGATTTACTCAACGGGGAAGTTACGAAGGAATTCTTCGTTACTATGGGACCGTTGAAAATGGTATTCGATTAGAATACGCCCCTAACGGCAATCTACGATCGTTCAACAACCGAAACAAAGTCGATAATAAACAAAGACTTCAATGGGCTGTTCAAATTGCGCAGGCACTCAGTTTTGTTCACCTTGCAGGGGTTGTCCATGGGGATTTAACCTGCCAAAATGTGCTCCTGGATGCAAAGTTGAACACTAGGTTATCTGACTTCGCCGGATCTTCTCTAGACGGTTCCCCACTCCTCATCGCGGTGACAGCAAGTCACGAGTATCCTGGACCTGCCTTATCTGTTCAAGGCGATCTCTTTGCTTTTGGCTCTGTTCTATATGAGATTATGACTGGAAAGGCTCCTTACGCAGAGTTGGCTGAGGATGAGATTCTTAGCCGATATTCGAAAGGCGATTTCCCTGACACAGATTCACAGCAAGCCATCGGAAACGTTATTAGAAAGTGCTGGCAAGGCCAATATGATGGATTTGAACAGGTTGTAGGAGATCTGAATGGTATTCCCCAGTTCCCAAACCTGGCTGCATGAGAGCTGACATGAATCAGTACATAAGGGAACCTTTACGCTTCCGCCTGCGCCTGATGCCAAGATATCCCTTCTTATCGGTCTCACTGTGGTTGCCACGGCCTTTGTTCTGTTCCGTTCAATTTCATTAGGACAGGGTCGTTTGTCGTTACGACAGTAGACGTACCGATTTTCTAGTTACGAGAGACATGTAGGGCACTTCCCAGGCCTCTTGGATGTCCCTATCATGATAACTTCGCCGTTTTCCCCCTTTGCTGGCTGTGCATTCACGCAGGTATAGCCGGTCCTTTTGGCCTCGTCACATTTGTCGTATTGCCGCCTTGGGATGACGTGTTTTGGGTCTGCCTCGCAGTCTTTGTATTGAGTCTTTGAATCAAAGTAATGACACATTTTTGAAAAGATGATTGACTTTAAATCGATGGATGTATGTATTTCTCCAGCGCGCTGCTGGGCAGTTTATATACGAGAGAGTGGACGGATTTGGACCAAAGCGCGAGAGGGCAAACACTTGCAGGAATACCCAGTCCTCTAACCGATATGCAGATTACAGAACGTTGTTTGCATAATGCAGCTTGGGCATTGAGATCGGCCAGTCACTAGCGCCTTAGATGTGAGAGATGACGCAGTACCCTGGTTCATGGATGCCTGCGCGCTTGACTAGGCCTTGGCAGCCTGAAGATTATGGACATACGAATGGATTTGGTTGATGAACGCAAGGATTTGTGCTGCATACGTACGTTGTCATAATATAGGTTGAGGCTTGATAGGTATTAGGTATTGAAGTTAAAGAACGGGGACGGTGTTGAAGGTGGGGAGATTTTGAACGGGCACAAATTGTCAAGCCACGAATTGCACTAGTTCCGATCTCGGCAAATCGAAAGCGGACGAGAGGGTCTGAGGCAAACTTAGCTAAGCAAAGAGGGAATGGGACCTCTGCATTTGTACGGGAGAGACAGCGAATGGCTAATGGGTTGTGAGGATTGGTCGGCAGTATTCCCTTCCAATAACGTCCGCTTCTTCCGCCACTGATAACGGGTGGCTAGGCGCTATTTGGTCAGTTATTTTCGTTGAAATTTTATCAACACCTGGAAATAAGCGCCTAGTGTGCACTTGCAGGTGGTAGCATGATGGAACCCAATCACCATCGTGGTAAGTTCATGTGTCATCTTCCAGCCAATCATCCCTAATCTAGCGGCATCCATATCCTAGACACATTATGCTGAATGGGCAGCATATTTCACAGGGTTGCTAATACTAGTTTTGCGAGATGCACACCACGAAAAACTTCGGTTGCATAAGAAACCGATCAAATTGTTGACTACTTGTACACCATCAAAATAATAGCTTAAGCCCCGGCTTTGTACTGCATACTCCAGTCAAAACAAACTATTCCAGCATCCGTACATATCTCGGCCTTTGCCCTTGTTTAATTCTCAATGACTACGATGCCCCTGTCTCCAATCAAAATCTTGACAGCTCTAGAATTGCCGAACTCGGCATCAGAATTAATGCTTTCATCTACTCACGTCCGTCTAAGAGAAGGCACCGCATTTCTGGGAGCTCTGCGGTTGCGATTAACATCGCCTGCAGTCCTAGTCAGAGAAGCAGTGCTTTGACCGCCAGTCATTTCAGAGCTATCCGATGTACGGCCTGTTTGGCTGCCTGGTCGCTCGGTTCCATTATCGGTATCCCACGAATCTTGCCATTGCGCTCTTGTCTCGAAATCTTCGTCTAGTAAGTAATCGCTCAAGCGCGTCGGACGTCCTCTGAGTGAGCTTTCAGGGTTAACGTCACCAGGTTGTCCATTGTGATTGGAGGCGTTTTCATTGATGCCGTGGTTGGCATCTTCATCCTCAACCAGGGAATTAAAGTTCGCTTGGTCGTTTTCGATTGGAGATTGACTGGATGATGCATGCGCAGGAAGCATGTTTGGGAGTGGTGCCTGTCTATTGCCGTTCTCTACAAGATTCAGGGCACCAGCGTGAGCCATGTCATCCGTAGCAGCCATTGTAGACGTATGAGTGGGAATGTTGAAAACATCAAGACCGTCCATTGAATAGGACCAAATCTGAGATAAGAGTGCTGAAGGCTCAAAAATAGATGTCTGATTGTTACCGAAAGCACCGTCTTGTGAGGCAGGAACATGAGCAGTATCCAGTAGACTCAGGTGAAATTCCAAAGAACCTGAGCTTTCCGCTATGGGAGATTGAATAGGTCGATATGGAGTATTTTGGAGCCCGTTGCTAGTCGGAATGTCCTCAAAGCCTAGCTCTAGTAGGTCTCTGGGGGTTATTTCGGGCAACAAAGAACTCGCAGATGGGATATCCTGAGCTTCCTCATCACCCTGAGTGACCTGTCGATAAAGGTTTTGAGGAGAAGCATCAACATTTTGCTCTCCTCTTGTCTCTCGAAGTATCGGGCGTGATAAGTTCCTCGCGACGTTCCGATTGGCTGATGGTTCTCGAATGTTCAGATTGGTGATTCCTGCTTGGTGATTGTCATTGTCAACCGCTCCGTTGTGGCTTGTAGCGCCAGCATTTGGACCCGAATTGTGGGTTTGACTATTGCGAGTGTTTGAAGCGGAGTGGTTTGTTTGAGCGCTAGGCATGATGGTTAAATTGGCTGAGAGATTGATATGATAGGCCTTTTTCGTATAATATGGCAGGACTCTTGTGAATAAAAGCGTATGAAGAGCTAAGAGCTTATTGTGATCTCGGATAAGTAGAGCAGTTGGAAAATGTAGGGGGAAAATTGAACTGTGAAGTGAATAACTCGCACTGATAGGAAGCCTTTATGTATACATCCGTATGTCAGACCATTCCGATACGCTCTCTCGTTACCGTTAAGCACGGTAGCAAACGAAAGAGTGGCGTTCACATCATTCCAGATATGCCTACTTGCATACTGAGCTTGGAATATTGTTAAATCCATCAGAATGTTCCCTGCAGACGCGGACATGCGCATAATTATTGTAAGCAGGTATCTACAGATATAGCCGTGACCTTCCCTCTAGTATGTTTCGAGCTCTAGTAAAAAAAATGTGTTCTTGTTGTCTAAACGAGTGAGCTAAACATCATTGATCACCTGGAAGGAGTGCACCTCGCCTTGAGACTGCAAATCGGTGTTTACGATTAGATGTTCCCCAGGAGAGCAGGACAGCAGACGGCAGCCAATAACGGATCTCTCCATCCTGAGGTAGTCGACATAGGAGACGATGACTAGTCAAAAAGAATGGTAAGAGAGCGGCAAAAGAAGGGACGGGGAATGTTGCAGGCAGCACATGTAGATGAAGTACAGTCGCTAGCGAATGTGGATTCGCCCTTGTATGGTCGTCCTACTAGCAAGGGATTGTTTGTTCCCGGTCAATGATGCCATTCATCTCCTACTCGGCCCTTGTTTAAGTAGCCGAAAATAAATGCGTCAGCGCCGCTAAAATGCCAACACGCCACGTCATGGAACATAGTCCTGTCATAGCCTATCGGATCCCAGTCCATGGCGCACCTCCCCGGCCCCTTGCGCCTCACTGTTTACTTTCGGAAGAGTTAAACATCCGCATGGATGCTGTGTTTCGCGCTGAGCCTGCACGGCCCTTGTATGTAACAAGCTAGAGTGTGGCTGCAGTGCCCCAAATCACGTACACGTATTTTAGTGTTCCGAAAACGTAATAGCTCCCGCCCACCAGCAACCTCAAGAAGGCTGCACTAAAGACCGGAAAACCCCAACCCAAACATTCAAGCCACAACATGACGGGTCTCTCTGCAAGAATCGAAGCGGCCTCGTGGAAAGATCTGGATAGTGAGACCGTAAGTTCGTCATCCTCTGAAGACGTTTCTTTCGTTTACGCTTTCTGCTAGTTCGAAGAAGTAGTCGCAACACTCTCTTCCATTCACAAAGCTACGATTTTGTCAGAGGCCTTTGCGAAAGCGATACCATATGTCATCACCGCCAAAGTTCCCCAATCAGCCAACGATCTCCAAAAAGCAAACAGTCTTCAACCAGCCAGCACCCCTCAGCCAGCCAGCACCCCTCAGCCAGACAGCACCCCTCAGCCAGACAGCACCCCTCAGCCAGACAGCACCCCTCAGCCAGACAGTACCCCTCAGCCAGAAAGTATCCCTCGATCGGCAACGCGCATTTCCGAAGCAATCATATCAGGAATTAGTCGACCAAGGATTGCAGAGCACCAAGAAACACATGACTTTCTTCAAAGAGTCCAGAACTGTGAGATCGAGTTTTGGAACCCTAATATACAAGGTAACTTAACAGAGAAGCAAATGCACTTCCTCAATCTACCAGTCAACTACGGTCTCTTTCTCTGCTTTTCACTTGAGGCTACTAAGACACACCACAAAATACTGCATAGGTTTGCTCGTGTAGTTGTCTCAGACCTTAGTCGCCAGGGGTATACAGCAGATTCGTTGACTCAAGCTCTGCTGGGAGTTGGCCTGGTAACTGGAAAATCTTTCGAATACCTTAAAAGATCAATTGAAGGTTATATAGATGCAGGAAGCAGATACACTCATATAGCCCTCAAGCTCGGTGGATTGGCTGCCCTCTTCTTTCTTCCTCATGATATTCGAGATTCATTGTAAGTTACTGAACGATTTGTTATTTCAGAACTGACTGATTTTAGATGGGAAAAGAGAATGCCTAAGACGGGGAATATTCATACCAAGATCATTCAACAGCTGCAGACGGCCGGCATTCCTGATATTTCTAAGCCTTTCCACGATTTCGCCCTTGAACTCGTTCGAATAGGCAAGAGTACGACTAAGCTCCTATAAATTAACATATAGCACTGACTTAGTCTTTAATAGATACTGCTGGAGTAATACCTACACCGATTCGTTGGGTCGAGAAAAGATATGAACCAAGCACACACCCATCCGAACCGCCAAACAAGGTTCCGAGGTTGTCAACGTATCGTTCAGATCTGACCATCCAGTCTTTTCAGAGCCCACCATACGTTCAGCATAGTAGACAACACAGGCAGAGCATGCAGGCCCAACCAAGTCCAACTATTGTGCCAATTGATGAATCAGAAACTCCAAATCCGTCTACCGTCCAGGGCCTCAACTCAACTTCAACCATGCAATCAACTTCTCTTCTTGAAACACCTGCCTCCCAATCATTGGAGGAGCCTGTGTATAAGGAAAAGGCCTCGGTAGCTCGTCTGGATAACTTGGAGAAGATCCTCGGACAGTACATATTTGAAGGTATGCAGGCAAGTCTCATGAGACGTTCAGAGAAAAACCGAGAAAATATGGGGCCTATAAGACTCACTTCTGCGGTGAGTTTGTATATTGTGGGTCAATCGGGAAAAGACTATAAGCTGGAGATATCGCTAAGCTCATCGATTGGAAAGGCTATATCACAGCGGCTAGCACATATGGACTCAATAGAAGACCTAAAGATAATACTTGGCGATTATCTTTTTGCTGGCATGAAATCTAGCAATCGCAGAATTAAAGAGGAAGAGAGGGGGATAATAGTATCTACTAGCGCTGTACAAGTGGTATTTCCTGGTGGTTTTGATAGTAACGACGACTGCAAGTTGGAAGTACTCCTACGTTACGCTACGGGTTACGAAATATGGTACACTGTCTTCTAACTCTTAACCAATCTAAACTCCATTTTGTCCACAACCACGCTCCAATTTGCCGGTAGTATCACCTCATTCTTGTCTTCATCCGTCTCTTGATTAATCAATTCAGGATTACCTATAGCCACGCGTCCAAATTGCCCGGTCCTCTTTTTCCACGACATTTTCCTTTCATAATTAACACCTTTGAAGAGATGATAGTTAATTTCTTCAAACTCCCCATCTCGTGTTTCTTCTGCCTATGTTTCTTCACATCAGACTTAGCAAATACCTGAAAGGGGGTGGGATTTTTCTTACATTAGTACTAGGCATTTAGAAAACAGGGCCTAGTTTCCGGCAAAAGACGGCCGATTAATATTTGTGCTTGAAGCTTGACTTTGAGGAGGCGGATGTTATATCTATAAATGTATCAACATGAGGCTTGTTCAGAAGCAGCGCGATGACATATGGATCTTACTGTCTTTTATTTGTGACGAAAGCGAAGGGCGCAAGTAGTGAACCAGAGATCGGTTGAGTTCGTCGGGATGCAGGAGCTAGAGCTTGCGCAACGTCATATCGTCAGCTGATGTTCACCTTAGATGAGTGGAGCAATACCCGTGAGTCACTTTTCGAATGGAGCAGTACGAAGAGTGATACAAATATTTACCCACAGCAAAGCGAAAGGGTCCGCTGTGCGGGAGAATATATGTGTTGGTGTTGATGCCCAACGAAAAGGTCATGGAAAGGATCTTGGGCCCCTCTTCAAAGTTGCAGAGTGCCCCACCATCTAACGTTTAACATCACGTGCGTAGTGATGACTTGCCATGTCACATCTCAGCTGACACTAACTGATTGCTTCCGTTCAGGGGTAAGATATATATTAAGTAACAGCGAAAGCCCGGTGCCTGATAATGTTAAGTGCTGGAGCACACTATTAAAATTGTTTCATTGTGATATGTCGCCATTCAAAGTGGGGCTATAAATCACGACGTCACACGCCTGAAGATGACACATCTGCACCTAATCCTTGCTTACTATGCCCGTATCGTATTTGCCAAGAAGGCAGTTTGGACACGGACCATTGCGGGTTCACATGCAAAACGACGTTCCGAGATTGTCTCGATTCAGGATAGCCAAATGCCAAGCAATCTGACATATCCTTCAGCTGCCTAGATGCCCATCAACAAACAGTAGCACGGTCATTCCATCATACTGCGGAACAGTCACCCAATTTCAAAAAACCATTTCTCGAAGAGCAACGCAAACGCAAAAATGCAGAGCATGCCCGGGAAGAAGAGCAACGCCGACGCGAGGAAGAACAACGCAAACGCAAAAATGCAGAGCATGCCCGGGAAGAAGAGCAACGCCGACGCGAGGAAGAACAACGCAAACGAGAAGCTGCAGAGAATGCGCAAAGGTTAGAACGATACAAGCGCGAAGAGGCAGAACAAGCACAGGAGAAGGCCGAAGAGAAAACCCGCAAGACGAATCTCCCCGAGTTCCTCGACGCGTGTCACAACCACCTTCACTCAGGTCTCACCGTCCAGACCGACGCGACGTTGTCGACGCGAGGCGACCCTGCGAACGCGAACAACAAGCTTCAACCCGAACGGCTTGTCGCATGGAATGATTTCCCCGTACAACAGGCGATGAATTGGGAAGGTTTTATGGCATCCGATTTCGTTCTAGAGCGGCACTTCACTTCATTGCACACCCTAGAGGAGTCTGGCGAAGCTATCCGACGAAGGATGATGAGCTCTGAGCTAGACCTACACCTCTTTCAGCGCCATACCGTCGAAGACCATGTATCTTTGATCATCGAACGATTATACAGTGAACGGACATTACGACGGAAATTCGGACTTCAGGGTTCGATAAAGTTTGAGAATCATGCCAACCCTCTCAGCCCAGAGTTGCAATTGGAGGATAGCATGGATCAACTAAAGGTGTCAGGGACTCGGAGACGACGGTCACCGCGCTTACAGGCCAAAGCCAAGGTCAGAAAGATAAATTCACTTACTCCGACAGACCCTAAAGAACCGGCAGTTACCACTCGTACAGCACGATCCTCACGTCCTCGTGCAGATCAGTTCTGCGTCTACAACACCAGCGCTCAGAATACTGAGAATCGGGTTGCGGCCTTTATCATGGAATACAAGGCACCGCACAAACTACCTCTCGGTTATATCTACGAAGATCTCAAGGATATGGAGCTCAAAGACGTGATTCGGTGTCAGGAAACCGATACTCCGCGGAACCGTTTCCGGCGACTGGTGGCTGCGATCATGACACAGGTGTTCTCCTATATGGTTAAGATGGGATCAGAATATGGTTGCGTATGCACCGGCAAAGCATTCGTCTTCTTACGCGTGCCTGACGATCCTAGGACAGTCCACTACTTCCTGTCCGTTCCAAAGGGCGATGTTGGGGTAACCACGGGATGGGTGCCAGACTTGGACAATGCAAATCGCCTGCATCTGACAGCAGTCGGGCAGATGCTGGCTTTTACTCTTACAGCGCTAAAGACACCGCCTCGGAGTCAGAAGTGGCGGGCCGAGGCAGCTGCTCAGCTAAAGAACTGGGAGCTGTATAACGTACGTGATAAGCGAACCGGACACTTTTGCCAAGACTTGCAGCCATCACTACTCCTCTCCTTAATTCCAAACGAAATCGCGCAAGAAGAGGCCTCCTGTCTACTGTTGCTAATGGCGGTGTATATTCTTAGTCTATATCACAGGTGCGCGTGTTATGTCCTGTCTTACCGCAGCGACTACAGCATGTTTTTGTCCGCTGTCGCTTTCTTGATCGCGCCTTGCCTTTGCGCATCTTCTCCTCTAGCTGCTCATCTGCATCATTTTGCGCCACTACTTCGTCTGCTTCTGCCTTTGAGAGGCTCCCTCCTTTCTGGATCCGTTTCCTCTTTCGGCTTTTCCGTTGTGAGGCTGCCTTATTTGCCTCCTCAACCTCCTGGACTCGGCCCTTGAGCAACGCAGCTGAATGAGCTATTATCTCAGCACCCTTTTTGAGCCGATCAAGGGCTTCGATGATAGAAGCAGGCGATGAGCTTCTGTTTCTTCTAGCTCTATCGCGGATCAGCGATGATTGAGCCTCAATCTCCTGCAGAGTGGTTGGTGTTTTGGGTGTCCATTCAGTAGCACCCGGCGCAGGAGGCGTTGGCGTGCGCGGCTTCACCTGAAGCTTTGATAGCACCGCCTCTGGATCGTATGGGACGATACCAGCTGCTCGGAAGCTAGCGCGGATGTTTTTCTCAGTAACAGCATCCTTGAAAGCCTGTTTGAAGACCTCCAGGAAAACCTTTTTCTCGATATGGCTGATGTGACTGGTTGCCAAGGCTCGGATCTCTTTAGAATACGCCCGCTTCAACGGCGAAAAGCACCCCACATCAAGTGGCTGGAGGATGTGTGACGAGTGTGGAGGCATGCAAAGAGTGATTATGTTGTGATCCTTGCAGAGATCTTGGAACGCAAGCGAGTTGTGGCTCTCGTGACCGTCCAGAATCAGCAACCTGTGCCTACCTACAGTGCGGTCTTTAGTATGGGCAACAAAGTGCTTCAGCCACTCTACGCCAAGATCGTTTGAAGTCCAGCCGTTCTCGCTGACGCCAATACGCCAATCTTTTGGAACCTCGTCGTACCAGGACTGGTCGTGGTTCTTTGCTTTGAAGATGAAGAAGGGCGGGATCGCCCAGCCCATCGCATTGATCCCTAGGATCACCGAGATCCACTCACGTACATCTGATAATACTTGACCTTGGCTGTGCCGAAAGGTCCAATCAGAGTACAAATGCCTGGATCGGCTCGTACTGGTATTACGCATCGGAGATCCACAATCTACGCGATGATGCTAATAGCTCGTCATTGGATGGTCATGTCGATCTATTTGCTCTCGGGGCTACTCTGCTCAAGTTCCTGCTCCCATCCCTTATCAAGTCACGGAGCCCGAGTATCTGCCATCCGTCGGAGAAAGAGAAGTTCATGGGACTCTATCGGATGCGCCCAAAAGAACTGCACGATGCTTGGAATCTTGCTAAGTGGTTACTGACATGGGAAAAAGAAGATTGGCCATGGAGCCACCAAGTAGTCAAAGAGATGGAAGGAAGAAGGGCTCACCCTGCATGTAAAAGACAAAAGCTGTCTCAGTCTTGAGTTCCTCCCTCAAGGAAACAATGTGATAGTAGGTTCGACAACAACTGAGAAGGTAGTCGTAAAGCTGGGCCATTTTCAAAAGTAATTTTTGGTACTCACGACTGGTCACGGGTTTGATGCTGAGCAGATTTGTTGGCTATCATAACCTAGTAGCTGTTAAACTTGGTGACATGGTAATATAGTGCAAAACCAACAAAGTTATCGTAACTTTCCAAAAGCGAGCTTTGTTTCCGTGGACCAATCTCGATCTCGGCTGTAAAACCTCACGTATCAGTACTGCTTCCGTGGCTTTGCCTTATTACGGGGCAACTTTCGAAATTTCATTTCACGATATCCCAGTACACTTCAAATACGCAACATCACCCTGCATATTCCTGGCCAAAAAAACCTGCCAGTTTGACAAGGCCTGAGCAAGAAAAGGTCGGCCGCCCTCCCTGTTCGTGCGCCGCCTATTGCTGACTGGCCGCTGACTGGCCGCTGACTGTCGTGTACAGGTACCTCGAACGACACAGCCGCTCTTTCTCGCCACCACCACTCGCGAGTTTTGTGTATGTCGCAAAAGTCAACAACAAAGCTCTTCTTAGTGTCCTTGCTGTTCTATCAGCACTCTGTTCTTGCATTAGTAGAATAATGCATGTGATTGCCCCGGGACCGCTCTTTCCCAGCAAAACATGACGAAGCACAAGCACTGCACCTTCTTGCCATTCTGTATCAACATATATATCCGCTCGTTTAAGAAGATTCATAGCATAAGCCGATGCAGCCTGATGCAGCCCGATGCGGCCCTCTTAGATTAACTGCTGCATCAATGGAAATAAACTTCTACTCTGACGTGTCCCCTACTTACTTGCCCGCAGCATTGCCAGAATACCTTCTTTTTATCGCGCCATTTAGACAGGATTGCGAGAATAGAATCTGTCAACTAGGCTAATACAACATGCTTCAGCAGCTCCATGCAGTATCGGCTACATCTAGTTCGTCAAAGTCGCTTAAGGCGTCATCATGCGAGGCACAGCATATCCCACAAAAAGCCTCGTTTCCGCCTCCTATCTGGCCTGCACCAGCGATAGATGCCATCAGCGATATTGCCGTAGGCCGCGCCTGCGACTGTTCCACTACCATATCCTGAACCCACCCGAGCGCTACATTGTCAGCAGGATTGCCGATTTTCCGAAGCTCCACGACGAGAGCACGCGTGCCATCGAGATTTGTACGCACAAAAGACTGCCGTGATCCATGCTCTTTAAGAAAGTCGTAAACATGCCCAGCTGTTCTACCTTTAAGCACCGCCACCATCTCAAGAAAGACCACTCCTAAGCTCCAGACATCAGACGACGTGTTTCGAGGTTCATGGTTAGCCACCTCAGGCGCACAATACTTTGGTGTCATGCCATTCACCATGCTCGCCGTAGTGCTTCCCTCCGCATCTGTAAAGTCAAATGCGAGCCCAAAGTCAGTAAACAGGACATTTCCGCCATGCACCAAGATGTTGCTGGGCTTGATGTCTTTGTGCCGGATGCTTTGCGCGTGCAGGAACTCAAGCGCCCTAGCTAAACAGCCAAAGTAAGTCCGTAGCTCTCTATATCTTGTCGTGTCGGCACGCGCAAGGTAGGCGGACAGGTCCATGTCAGCGACAGGAGACATGAGCAAACCCATAAACTTTGCATCGGTGTAGCTTCCAATAAACTCTACCACATGACGGTGCCTTAGACACTTTAAGATGCCGATCTCAGCGATAAACTGTTTGATGCATGCTTTTTTTCGTTGAACATCCTCAGCCCGTCCGGCGAATATATGACTACGAGATACTCGCTTGAGTGCATATTCTCGGAAGCTGATTGTGCTGAGAACCCGGTCAACCTGCCCAAACCCTCCAAAGCCAAGGATCCCCTTCATCTCGAGCGGGAGAATCTCATGTTGCTGGAAGTGACAGTGCCGGCCTTCTTTTCCCTTCTCAAGATCCATCGACTTGGTCATCACCAGGTTCTGGGCTGCTATAAACTTTAAACGCTTGCCGGGCCGAAGACATGATGGAAGGCCTTCCTCAGTAAAGGGGAGCCAGTGGTCAGAGCAGCCCAAGTCGATAAAATTGTCAAGGACATCGAGGCAATCGATTGTTCGAAGAACTATGTATGTTCTCGGGAGCTTACTCCATTGTAGATTGACTTGATCTAGTAGTCGCGAGATTTGTTGGATCTCCGAGTCGTTGTACACCGTTTGCTTTTGGTCGCCATTGGCAAAGAAATTGCTCAGTCGGCTGGCTGCAGCTTCTATGATGGTAGTAGCTGGCGCAGACGGTGCCTTTGCGAGGATCACCTCCCGCAAAAGCTCTTTACTCGCAGTCGTGTCTCTATGATCCATGCCAAGTACCTTCTCGCGCTGCTGGGCCGACTCTCGAAGCAGCGGCTCTGCCTCGCTGTACTTCTGCTGTTTGTTAAGCGCGCGTGCCAGCATGTACTTGCTTTTCAGTGTGTCGACGTGCTCGGCCCCTAGTACCTTCTCGCGCTGCTGGGCCGACTGGGGCAGCAGCTCCTCTATTTTTGCATACTTTATACGCTTGTCGTAATCTGGTCATATCTCACGCTGTTCCTCTGCGCTCCTTGCCGAATCCAAAAGCGTTAGTTCCAAGGCCAACGGATGGTCATGACAGGGTTCAGGTGTCTACCTCTGACATGAACGACAGTAGTGACCATAGGAAAGATGCCTCAAGCGCCTTTCCTATACCAATTCGGTGAGTGTGTTGACATCCGTGGTGTCGGCAGGGCATGTGGTGCGGATGTAAGCATTAGCCTCAGCTGTGGGGCTGCGTGCGGGGCAATAGAGTCTCTTGGCACAGTGTGCCCTCGACGCTGTCGCTTCAACAACACCTTCACCTATCATTGCATCAACCGACTCTTCACAGCTCGAAGGATACACATTCCCGGTTGCCGAATCGAATTTCGTGTGATGGGAGATCCACTTTCCGTTCTTGGCGCTGCCGTTGGTGTAACGTCTCTGATCATCCAGCTTACAGACGAATGTGTCAAAGGTCTTGATCTTCGACCGTATTAGATCTAGGCTGATCTGTTGCAGGCTATAAGCTTTACAATGAAGCATCGAATCTACCACAGACACATCGTTATCTTCTTGTCCGCCTCCACATCGAGCAACAGCGTTTCCTTCATTTCGCCATGGAAGCAGGTGTTTTACACGCAGACGGAGTCATATGTACTACTCTTCAGATCAACCGCTCCTTGCTACTGGGTATTCTTGCCGAAATCAAGTCTTTATTTGAGAGCTTTGCAGCCGCCAACGGTAGATATGAAAAGGTTGCAAAGAGGAGACATATCGACTGGGACGACCATTCGGAGCCAGCCAATGATCTGATGAGCCTTCTCTGTATAACGGAAGACGACGATACACAGCAAAAAATGCCAAAGTCTACAAGTAAGAGGGGCGAAGCTTTAGATCATCTCCGCGGACTAAGGACAGGCATCACACAAACAGCAAAGAACTTGAGGACCATTGTCGTTGAGCCCAAACGGTTAGTTTGGGCAGCTGTGGGCAGGGAATCCTTTGAAAACTTGATTTCAAAAGTCGAGGATCTAAATTCGTTCCTTATTGCGCTACTGGATAGCTCACAGGTCCGGAGGTTGCAGGATTCAATGACCACCACTTATCTAGAGATATTACAGCTCCGCAATGATGTTGTCAACCTTAAAATTCTCGTTGAAGGCCTTTCTCCGGCAATCAGGAGTCAGCGAAAACTTCCTCTACGGCTTGATTCAGCGGACAGTGGATTGTCTCAAGCAGCTTTGGGGGAGCAGGCGACACAAGAGAAGAAAAAAAGCTACTTGAGACACCTGGCTCAGGTCAAGATACAGCTTACTGAAACTGATGAACTGGACGAAAATGAAGCTACTTCAGATCTCAGCGACTCTGCCAACACACAACTGCCACTGGCCGACTTTCAGGTTGAAGAGGGTACACCAAAACCCAAGGATATACGGACATGGGCCACCTATCGTGGTAGAAGCGTTTGGATAGAGTGGAAATGCATTTCAGCTGGCGGTACCATCTGTCCCAATGATGTGCAGATCCAGCGGCGCATCGGTCTTTTGACGGATCTATTACGTTCGGTCAAGCCAGATGGCTTCAGGGCAGCCCCTTGTCTTGGGTATATCAAGATTGCAGACATATATGACGCAACTCACTTTGGCCTCGTATTTGAAGGACCATTAACTACATGGTCGACGATGAAGACTCTCCGAGAGCTGCTTGGAAATACCCCAAAGCCTTCCTTGAGCGAACGTATGGCATTGTGTGCAACACTAGCGCGCTGTATTCACAGCCTTCATGCAGTCAACTGGCTACACAAGGCCTTGCGAGCGGATAACATTGTCTTCTTTTCCTCAAGTGGATCGCCAAACCTTGACACACCCTTTGTGTCTGGATTTGAGCTTTCTCGTCCCAGCAACATGGATCAGTGGTCCGAAAAACCTGGGTTCGAGCCGGCTAAAGACATGTACCGCCATCCGAACGCACAATCCAGTCAATCTGACGGTACCTATCGTAAATCATACGACATCTACAGTCTTGGCATTGTGTTGACTGAAATCGCGCTCTGGAAGCGCATTGAGGACGTCCTAGGACTGGAAAATCTGTCGAAGGTTAAACCGCTCACGCTGCGAGATATACGATCACAGCTACTAAAGCAACCATCAACAGTAAACGCAAAGAGTGAAGAGTCTTGTTTGCGACATGTTGCTTCTGCATGCGGCGACACGTTACGCGATGTCGTCGAACGCTGCCTTACAATGGATATCGAATCCAAGCCTGAATGTTCAAGTCCTGATTTAGGGCCCAACAGTGTTACAGTATTGGACCTCGTAAAGAAATTGGAGCATATTGCGAAAGCAGTTTGAGCACTGCGAGAAAAACTTAGAAGCACTAGCACGACATCTTCAATGACATTTCTTGCAACCAACAAAACCTACCATCGACCATGTTGTTCGAGGATTGTGTAATGATGGCTACTCGCAGAAAAACGTTCTCAGTTATCCTAGTTCACCTGGCACGCGGACGGTGAGTTGAAATGGTCAGCACATGTATGTTTGACGCTGCTGTCAAAGCGAGATGTCGCACGCCAGGATGATTTGTATTTCTAAGCTTGTTGTGCTTAAATAGCCAGGTTAGGCTGCAATGAAGAAGAATACACCAACTCTCCATAACATGAGATCACTCACCCAAGCACACAAGTGCGACACCTGGTTTGTTCCGTCATCTCGCTACCTCATGCGTACAAGTCACAGGAAATTAGGAGCCTCCGCGCCGCTGCCCGCACGTACGACGTCCCGCACTCAACCCTCTGCACACGCTACCATGGCACACTCTCGAGACGCGAATCTCGGCCAGCCACACATAAGATGACCTCTACTGAACAGAAACTGCTTCTGGAACGCATCCTCAACCTTGATGCAAGATGGTTTTCTCCGCGCATTTCTGTCGTACGAGAGATTGCAAATATTATCCTTGCAACTCGCGGCGAAACTCCACCCCAAACCGTCGGCCAGAACTGGGTACGGAACTTCATCAGTCGCTACGAGATACTTCAGACAAAGTACAACCGCAAATAAAATTACCATAGAGCGCAATGCGGAGACCCTGTCATCATACAAGGCTGGTTCGAGCTTGTACGCAACACAATAGCAAAGTACGGGATCCTGAACGAGGACATTTATAACTTCGACGAGACTGGCTCCCAGATGGGTGTCATCACAACTTCAAAAGTGGTCACAAGAGCAGACCGGAGGGGCCGTCCAAAGTCCATACAGCCGGGCAATCGAGAGTGGGTGAGTGTCGTGCATGGCATTAATGCTCAGGGGTGGGCCATCCCGCCTCTCATCATCCTCGCAGGAAGGCTCCACCAAGGAGTCTGGTATACAGAGAGCGGCCTACCGCGCGACTGGGCGATCGCCATGAGTTAGAATGGATGGAAAGACGATCAGGTTGGATTTGAATGGATCCAACACTTTAATAAATATACATCGCCTCGCGCAAAGGGCTGATACCGTGTTCTTGTCCTTGACGGCTACGGCAGCCACCATACGGGTCGATTCTCTGAGTACTGCAGGTAGAACTCAATCATCACGCTTTGTATGCCCCCGCATACGTCTCATCTACTTCAGCCGCTTGATTTAGGCTGCTTTGGCCCACTCAAGGCGTTGTGTGGGAAAGAAGTAGAAGGGCAGATGAGGCTTGGCGTGAACCGTATGACGAAGGAAGAGTTTCTTCCTATCTATTACCGCGCACATATAGCTACAATCACCGAAAAGAACATCCAGAGTGGGTTTAGAGCAACGGAACTGGCTCCGTGCGACCCAGAACAGGTTCTTTCGCTGCTGAATCCTGGTGTACAGACTCCTAGTCCAGCTTGCACAGATGGGTCAGAATGGCAGTCAAAAACACCGCAAAATCTTGCCGAAGTTAAGCGTCAAGCGAAGCACATTCAGGACCAACGAAGGCTTCGGACCAACGCCTCTCGTTCGCTGACAGATGGCGCCTTTCGGCAGCTCTTAAAGGACTATGAGAAGGTTGTGCATGAGAAGGCAATTCTTCAGGTTGAAGTGGACGCACTTCGGGTGAAAAATGCGCGACAGAAACGGAAGCTAGCGCAGCGTCGCAAGACCATCGCAGAGGGCAGTATCTTCACTATCCAGGATGGTCAGGATAAGATACGTGAGGGCGAATTGTACGCGCAGATCCAGAATGAGGCGCATTTAGCCCAAGTTCGGGCGATACCTGCGAGGACTCAAATGCGCGCTCCACGCAAGTGCAGTATGTGTGAATCGCTTGAACATAATGCTCGTACATGTCCGAGGCGCCGAAGAACCGTATAAATATGTACCTTCTATCTGTTTTGTAAGTTGTGGTTTGACAGAGCAGATTTACTGCGCCAGATATGGTGAGGTGTCGCACTTTTGAGTGCCTGGGTGGGTGGTCTCATATTGTGAAAAGTTGGTGTATTGTTCTAGTTGCACCCTAGCCTGGCTATCTAACAGGAGCTGCACGGCAAGCTTAGTAATGCAGTCCATCCTGGCGTGCGGCATGAGGCTATCAGCTCGCTTGTATTATCAGCTCGCTTGCGAAATACGTTAACAGAAACCGCACGGCAAGCTGAGTAATGCAGTCCATCCTCGTGTGCGACATTTGTCTTTGCTGTCGGAATTCGCTTCGTCCTGTGACCGTCACCGCCACCTGTGTCAAACGAAGTTTCCTAAACCCATTTACGATTATCCGACATCTTCCCACGACCGAGACTGAAAATGTTGCGATCTCTATTCTCTAGAGGAAATGATTTGGAGTTTCATTATGGAAATATACGTTATAAGCAGCAGAAGTACAGCGAGGCAGAGCCGCTGTTCCGAAAGTCGGCCCAGCAGCGCGAGAAGGTACTAGGGGCCGAGCACGTCGACACACTGTACAGCAAGTATTGGCTGGCATGCACGCTTTACAATCAGCAGAAGTATAGCGAGGCAGAGCCGCTGCTTCGAGAGTCGGCCCAGCAGCGCGAGAAGGTACTAGGGGCCGAGCACATCGATACACTGTACAGCAAGTACATGCTGGCACGCGCGCTTTACAATCAGCAGAAGTACAGCGAGGCAGAGCCGCTGTTTCGAGAGTCGGCCCAGCAGCGCGAGAAGGTACTAGGGGCCGAGCACGTCGACACACTGTACAGCAAGTACATGCTGGCACGCGCGCTTTACAATCAGCAGAAGTACAGCGAGCCAGAGCCGCTGCTTCGAGAGTCGGCCCAGCAGCGCGAGAAGGTACTAGGGGCCGAGCACGTCGACACACTGAAAAGCAAGTACATGCTGGCATGCACGCTTAACAAACAGCAGAAGTACAGCGAGGCAGAGCCGCTGCTTCGAGAGTCGGCCCAGCAGCGCGAAAAGGTACTAGGGGCCGAGCACGTCGACACACTGAAAAGCAAGTACATGCTGGCACGCGCGCTTAACAAACAGCAGAAGTACAGCGAGGCAGAGCCGCTGCTTCGAGAGTCGGCCCAGCAGCGCGAGAAGGTACTTGGCATGGATCATAGAGACACGACTGCGAGTAAAGAGCTTTTGCGGGAGGTGATCCTCGCAAAGGCACCGTCTGCGCCAGCTACTACCATCATAGAAGCTGCAGCCAGCCGACTGAGCAATTTCTTTGCCAATGGCGACCAAAAGCAAACGGTGTACAACGACTCGGAGATCCAACAAATCTCGCGACTACTAGATCAAGTCAATCTACAATGGAGTAAGCTCCCGAGAACATACATAGTTCTTCGAACAATCGATTGCCTCGATGTCCTTGACAATTTTATCGACTTGGGCTGCTCTGACCACTGGCTCCCCTTTACTGAGGAAGGCCTTCCATCATGTCTTCGGCCCGGCAAGCGTTTAAAGTTTATAGCAGCCCAGAACCTGGTGATGACCAAGTCGATGGATCTTGAGAAGGGAAAAGAAGGCCGGCACTGTCACTTCCAGCAACATGAGATTCTCCCGCTCGAGATGAAGGGGATCCTTGGCTTTGGAGGGTTTGGGCAGGTTGACCGGGTTCTCAGCACAATCAGCTTCCGAGAATATGCACTCAAGCGAGTATCTCGTAGTCATATATTCGCCGGACGGGCTGAGGATGTTCAACGAAAAAAAGCATGCATCAAACAGTTTATCGCTGAGATCGGCATCTTAAAGTGTCTAAGGCACCGTCATGTGGTAGAGTTTATTGGAAGCTACACCGATGCAAAGTTTATGGGTTTGCTCATGTCTCCTGTCGCTGACATGGACCTGTCCGCCTACCTTGCGCGTGCCGACACGACAAGATATAGAGAGCTACGGACTTACTTTGGCTGTTTAGCTAGGGCGCTTGAGTTCCTGCACGCGCAAAGCATCCGGCACAAAGACATCAAGCCCAGCAACATCTTGGTGCATGGCGGAAATGTCCTGTTTACTGACTTTGGGCTCGCATTTGACTTTACAGATGCGGAGGGAAGCACTACGGCGAGCATGGTGAATGGCATGACACCAAAGTATTGTGCGCCTGAGGTGGCTAACCATGAACCTCGAAACACGTCGTCTGATGTCTGGAGCTTAGGAGTGGTCTTTCTTGAGATGGTGGCGGTGCTTAAAGGTAGAACAGCTGGGCATGTTTACGACTTTCTTAAAGAGCATGGATCACGGCAGTCTTTTGTGCGTACAAATCTCGATGGCACGCGTGCTCTCGTCGTGGAGCTTCGGAAAATCGGCAATCCTGCTGACAATGTAGCGCTCGGGTGGGTTCAGGATATGGTAGTGGAACAGTCGCAGGCGCGGCCTACGGCAATATCGCTGATGGCATCTATCGCTGGTGCAGGCCAGATAGGAGGCGGAAACGAGGCTTTTTGTGGGATATGCTGTGCCTCGCATGATGACGCCTTAAGCGACTTTGACGAACTAGATGTAGCCGATACTGCATGGAGCTGCTGAAGCATGTTGTATTAGCCTAGTTGACAGATTCTATTCTCGCAATCCTGTCTAAATGGCGCGATAAAAAGAAGGTATTCTGGCAATGCTGCGGGCAAGTAAGTAGGGGACACGTCAGAGTAGAAGTTTATTTCCATTGATGCAGCAGTTAATCTAAGAGGGCCGCATCGGGCTGCATCAGGCTGCATCGGCTTATGCTATGAATCTTCTTAAACGAGCGGATATATATGTTGATACAGAATGGCAAGAAGGTGCAGTGCTTGTGCTTCGTCATGTTTTGCTGGGAAAGAGCGGTCCCGGGGCAATCACATGCATTATTCTACTAATGCAAGAACAGAGTGCTGATAGAACAGCAAGGACACTAAGAAGAGCTTTGTTGTTGACTTTTGCGACATACACAAAACTCGCGAGTGGTGGTGGCGAGAAAGAGCGGCTGTGTCGTTCGAGGTACCTGTACACGACAGTCAGCGGCCAGTCAGCGGCCAGTCAGCAATAGGCGGCGCACGAACAGGGAGGGCGGCCGACCTTTTCTTGCTCAGGCCTTGCGCCAGAGGTGTTGCAGGTATTTTGTGCGAGAAAGGAAGAGTTTCAAATAAACCTAAGATATCGCCAGATTCAGTGTGCGAGCATGAGCGGGCGGCTTAGGCCCGTGCATCGGAAAGTTGGGGTAAGGTTCACTATGGAGTCTACAGTCGGACTCTTCCGGGCCTATGCGATGCTGGGCGATGGTTATTCAAGCTTATATTTATAGATGACTTACTTAGTTTCGCTATGAGTTAACGTTGGCTGCTCGAGATCACGTAAAGGATAAGCGAGTGGCCCGGATAAGCGAGTGGCCACACCTCTGTAACTGTCCCAACGCGTGTCACCTACACCAACAATGCCGCCACTAAATGTATCTCAATCATCAAATAATGAGAGATCCGTAATTCTTGCCCTTCTAGCTATTAAAAATAACTTAGTTCAAAGCGTGCGACACGCTTCAGAGGCATACAGCGTTCCCCGTACAACACTCCGTTATCGACGCGCTGGACGACCTGCACGACGCGATTGCCAGCCTAACTCAAAGCAGCTGACTAAAGTTGAAGAGGAGGTTATTGTTACTCATATTCTTGAGCTAGATTCACGAGGATTCGCGCCTACACTGACTGCTATACGTAATATGGCTAATTAGTTGCTTGCTGCGCGAGGGGCGAGCCACGTTGGTATTAAGTGGCCTAATAACTTTGTTAAGCGTCAGCCAGACCTCCGAGTTCGATTGACCCGCCAGCAGGATCGCCAGCGCGTCCTGTGCGAGGATCCTGAGGTTATCCGCCCTTGGTTCGAGCTGCTGTATCGTACAAAGGAGAGGTACGGCATTGTTGATGAAGACACGTACAACTTCGACGAAACGGGCTTTATAATGGGCATGATATCGGCTCAGTCAGTGGTTACAGCATCAGAGAGACGGAATCGACCTAAGGGCACTCAGGCGGGCAATCGTGAGTGGGTTACGGTGATTCAGGGGATCAACGCGTGCGGCTGGGCAATCCCTCCCTTTATCATCTTCGCGGGCAAGCACCACCTCTCTCCGTGGTACGAGGGCGACGATATTCCATCTAGCTGGTGCATATCGCTCAGCGAGACAGGCTGGACGACAAATGAGCTAGGTGTATGTTGGCTGAAGCATTTTAACACCTATACGCAGAGCCGTACGGTGGGGACGTACCGACTGCTTATCATTGACGGCCATGAAAGCCATAACTCTCTGGCCTTCCAGGACCTCTGCAAGGCGAGCAATATCATTACTCTCTGCATGCCCCCGCATTCGTCACACCTCCTCCAGCCCCTTGATGTGGGGTGCTTCTCGCCCTTGAAGCGGGCGTACGGTGATGAGATCTCTGGCTTGGCACGCGATCATATCAACCATATCGACAAAATCACCTTCCTGCCGGCCTTCAAGAAGGCCTTTGAGCGATCTTTTACAGAGAGCAACATACGCGCAAGCTTCCGAGGGGCAGGAGTAGTCCCGTACGACCCAGAGGCAGTGCTGTCAAAGCTTGACGTGAAGCTACGCACGCCTACACCAGCCCTCCCTGAAGCTACCCAGTGGGAGGCCAGAACACCAAGCAACACGTACGAGCTAGAGGCTCAATCAACGTTGATTCGCGACAGAATTAGAAGGCATAAAAGCTCATCACCTGCCTCTATTATTGAAGCCCTTGGTCAGCTTAAGAAAGGGGCTGAGATAATGGCTCATTCAGCTGCGTTGCTCCAGGGCCGAGTCAAGGACCTTGAGAAGGCTAATAAGGCCGCCACGCAGCGTAGGCAGCGAAATAGGAAGCGGATTCAACGGCAAGGGACCCTAACAAAGGCTGAGGGGGCTGAAATTGTGGCTCAAAAGGACGTTGAGGAGCAATTGAACGAGGAGAGGCGTGAGGAGGTGGCTCGCCTTAGTGGCAGCCGGCAGTCAAAAGCGCGCTGCACGCGATGCAGAGAGCAAGGACACAATTCTCGTACGTGCAAAACAACAGTATAACTACCGTAGTTACTTCTTGTATCAAGTTATTACAGTATTTTCTTAAAGTGGTTGAGTAGGTGGTTGCGCGCGCGCTGGGGCAGTCAGGGGTATGGCCACTCGCTTATCCGGGCCACTCGCTTATCCTTTACGTTAGAGATGTTTGATGTTCATTTTCCAGGCTAAAATTGAGAAGTACCCTGGAAGAACATTTGTCAGAATTGTCGCAGGTAACGTAGTTTATAAGCGAGCGGCGCACCCCACCAACTTTTCGCGACGCGTCACCTATCAACTACAATGGCTCAACCCACGCATATTAAATTGCCCTATAACGAGGCCAATATCTTCCTAGCTATCTCAGCTATCAATAAGAATCAAATTCAGAGTGGACGACGTGCTGCTACTACGTACAGCGTCCCTGAAACCACGCTCCGGCGCCGACGCGCAGGCATCGCTGCGCGACGCGACTGTGAGCCCAAATCAAAGAAGCTTACCAAGTTAGAAGAGGAGGTGATTGTTAAACACATACTTGATCTAGACTAGCGAGGTTTTGCCCCCACTCTAGGTGGCTTTCTAATGGGTAAAATATCCTCTTGGCCAGTTGTCACAGGCTCAGAGAGACGTGGCCGGCCAAAGGCGGTCCAGCCAGGCAATCGCGAATGGGTTACGATAATCCAGGGAATCAGCGCTGCTGGGTGGGCAATCCCGCCCTTTATCATCTTCGCTGGCCAGTACCACCTCTCTGCCTGGTATGAGGGCGACGACATACCAGGTGACTGGGCGATTGGTCTCAGCGACAACGGCTGGACCACGAACGAGCTTGGTGTTGCCTGGCTACGGAACTTTATCAAGCATACAGCAGAGCGTAGAGTGGGCGCGCGCCAACTACTAATACTCGATGGCCATCAGAGCCACAACTCGCTTGAATTCTAGGAGATGTGTAAGGAGAACAATATCTATACTCTCTGTATGCCACCACATTCGTCGCACCTGTTGCAGCCACTTGATGTGGGCTGTTTCTCACCGTTGAAGCGGGCGTATGGGCGCCAGGTCGAGGGCCTAATACGCGACCGTGTTAACCATATCACTAAGCTTGAGTTCTTACCAGCCTTCCGCGCCGCTTACAACCAGTCCATTACAAAGGAGAATATCTGTGCAAGCTTTCGGGGCGCTGGGCTAATCTCACATAATCCAGAGGTAGTGCTTCTAAAGCTTAATATCAAGTGTTGAAGCAAGTGATTGAATTGATTGCTATGTAAGTAGATGGGACGCATTATATATATATACGCGTATCCAACACCTGTTACATCTATGCTTCAGCCACCGTGATATTTTGACAGTTACTTGTACATCTCATGTGGGCCAGTGCGCGTTGCACGTGCGCGATGGCTGGTTTCACGCCGAAAGCTTCGAAGAGCGTGGAGGTGGGTCGGCGCGCCCGCCGTCCTCACCTCGCCTTCCCCTCCCCATCACCTCGTCGTCGGTGTCGCGACGTCCATGCGGGACTTTTTGATAAGAAAACTCGCCAGCCATGCGCTCGCCGACATCGCCGTCAGCGCCGTGAACACGGCATGGAAGGCTGCGGCGTAGGATTGCAGCACCGCCGCCTTCGTGGGATCGGACTCGGCCATCGCCCAGAGCACAGAGACGTAGCGTTCCGAATCGTGTGCGATGCCAGTCGGGAGGCTAGACTCGGACAGCGCATGCGACATGGCCGTCTGGAAGATGGCTCCTGACACCTGGAGGCAGGTCAGCAACGTGCAAGAGACACGGCGGCGCGAACCATCAACCCACTGCAACGCCGATCGGCATCCCCAGGCTGCGCATGAACCCGTACATGCACGCAGCCATGGCACGATCCTCTACCCAAGAGATGGCCTGGGTCGCGACATTGACGCCGGTCAAGACCATGCCGTTCCCGACGCCAAACAAGGCCAGGGCCACGGCGAAGACGGGCTTTTTGGTGTCCAGCCCGAACAAGAGGAACAGGCCGCACGCAGCGGTGGTGTCCTAAGCGAAAACCTATCGCGTAGTTCCCGTTTACCTTCACAACACTCTTGATGTTGACGGAAAAGACCTATGCGACGACTTCCTGAGAGATTTATGTTTATTTAAGACCTTCTATGTATTTAATGGACCCACAGGACCCGGGCGCAGCACAATATAGGAGTTAATTGGGGGAAAACTTTGTCATGGGCTATCTTCATGATAGCGTATCGGTGGGCTTGATCCTGACCACTATGGTACTGAAAAAGAAAGGTTACTGGACTAGGGAGAGTATCTTATCTCTCACCCATTGTGAGACAAAGGCTTTCTCCATGAAGCTGATGTACTGGGAGGATCACTTGCTTGGCAACCACAGCACGCTTCCTCTAATTATATCAGCCAGATTACGACAATGAGTCATACCAGGTGACTGCGGTCACCCTGAATAGCATTAGTCACCCCGAGTGATCTTTCACGACTCTAAGTGGCTTTCACTGCCCTGAATGGCTTTTGTCTCCCCGAGTGAATCTGGGCATCCCGAGTCAGTTTGGCCATGCAGTAAACCACTCGACACAACACCACTCACCCATAACAACCCAATCAGCACACGCGACTGATAATTTTTAAAAAAAAGATCGACTCATCGACCGCTCGAAACTGGAAGAGATCCATACAGATCACTTGCTAGAGCATAGTCACCAGACTGGTCGGTCCCAAGCGGCATGACGCAACACCCAAGAGTCCCCAACATGGTAGTTTGAAAAATGGACAAGTAAGTGTGCCTCCAAAAAACCGTTTCTCAGGTGGGTGAAAACGGCGACTTCTATTCCTGAGAAAAAGTCAAGTCTCAGACCGGACGCATACACAACCTACTTATTGCCGACTGACCAATTTGGGGTCAGTCCGCAGATCTTGTTACTAATTTGGGAAGCCATGATGTGGGGCTGTCCCGCATCATCCCGGAGCTACCCCGGAGCTATTTCGACGGAGGAGAGGTTCACCGCGGACTTCTCGGTCACTTCATCCGCCGCTTTTGCGCCTTTGCGTGATGGTTAGGATTCGCATATAGTACGCAGTAGTCCTACGCTAGATATGGCCCAGAATTACCAAGACCCAGCGTAGAATCATCCCTCGCACCTATGGAACCATCGAAGCAAAGGTACCTATAGCAAAGTAGCACACATGGTCTACCACGACTAACATCTGCTATCGATAGCGTGGACCCAAATCATGAAAAATTACAAACATTCCGCAATACCCTTCGCTCCATCGGTCACGATGACGACAAGTTCGAGGCGTGTGTGGCGATGAGGGACGAGCTTCTTGGTCAATACACCGAACTTGAGTGGCTTTTTGCATCCATGGACGAGGTCATGAGTGCAGAATGCCAGAAATACAAACAGCAACGGAGCGGCTGGTCAGCTAAGTTAAGAACTGGAGACGCGGAAGCAAAGCAGTGGGAACGTTTCATTGGAGTAGTCCACACTGGCACAGATACAAGGGAAAAATGTCTCCATCCTCTCAAGAAGGTGAGCGGCGTCTGGGGTAAAGAAAAGGTGCTGTATTATCGATGGGCTTTTGCTGGCGAAAAGTACTGCAAGGTACTCGGTACAGCAGCGATGAGAAACCCCGACTGGGACGAAGCTCGTATCAAGTTGAACCAGCTCATCGTCAGAAGGATCAAAGCGCCCGGGGGCCGCCGTCCGAAGATGTCTGTGAACCCCGTCAACCAGATTGATCTTGAAGACCTGAAGAAGTGGCAGGACAAGAATGAATATTCCAAGAATGGATGCATGCTTGCATACGAAACTGTAGCCATCTCAGACATTCCCGACGGCTATGCTATTGACTGCCATGGGCTCATTGCCGCTGTTCAGTCCCCACCAGTGCCGCTGGAAAACCAAAGCGACCCGCTTGGCCGGCCTGTAGCTATACATGACTGTCCTACGGTGGCTTCACCCAGCCAAAGCCTCAATGGAACCGCTTCAACCTCGCCGCTTTCCTCCCCGCCGCCGTCTTCTCGGGACACAACACCGCTCACCGATGATGCGACACCGCCTAGAATGCCTGAATTGTGCGAGTCTACTCCATCGCCTACTAGTTCTCGAGATGCGCACATGGCTGAGCGTCGCGAAGCGCTACGAAAATCAAATCGGCTCCGCTCGTTTCCTGCCTCCTACCGGGAAACTGCTCCGACGCGAGAGATCAAGCCGACCGCGCAAAAGCCCTCCCCAAGATTCCAAAACCTCGTTCAAAAGCCAAGGCCATGGGATAGCAATACCTGCTCCTGTACTACTACAGTGTCTTCCGAGTTTTTGTCTGCGATAGAGCGCAACCAGCAGGCGAGCCTTGCCGACATCAAGATCGCTACAAAGTATGCAACACAATGCTCTCAACTCTGCAAAAAGCACCTCGAGAAGTACGCTAGCTGGGCAGCAGCAGGCATGTTATCGTTCAAGTCTTCGAGTGAACTTCAGCCTACTGATTTTAGGAAGCACTCGGTGTGCGATGCTGACGACCAATCAGCGAAGCGACGTCGGCTTTCGCTTCCCGAGTTGAGCCAGGTGTATGGCCAAACGCCTACGAAGACGCCCGTCCCGGATGGCTTGGATGCTTCTCCTAGCAGAATATCATTGGGACTATCAGATGACAAACGACCAGTGCATGACAAAGTAGGCGATGCTGCCTTTCATGAAAAGGTCCTGGCCGAACTCAGCCGCAAAATCACACATCGATCTCCGATAACCTGGGGGGAGCGGAATGACCAAATGATGCACAGTCTGCTCAGCCGAGCCAGTCAACCAGTAACTGCTGGAGCCGATAGCGAAATCGAGGCCTACTTCCTCACGGGCGAAGAAGCGGAGGCACGACTTCAGCCTAGCTTCGTTCTTAACGGGCCAATCATCGCCAAGAATCAGCAGCAATTCAAATGGGAACAAGGCAAGGGCCGCCCCATCGACCAACTTTTCCGGCGCATGGGGAACCTCAACCGCACGGTGTCCGTGCAGAAGTCGTCGCTCAGATTGCAGAGAGAGTCGTATATTGGAATGCAGCTAAGCCATGTTCAAAATGCATTCTCAAGGAACGGAGTTAGCGAAGACCCACTCAACGTTCTTGATCTGCGCAGCCCGCTCCCGCGCTCAATACTGCCAGGCTTTCTCAACGGCGAAGACTGCCAGCTTCTTGGTCGAATACGCGACGAAGTATTGGGAGGTACGTCTGGAGAAAGGTGCACTGCCTCGGTCGCAGAATGGAATCAATGGAAGGACGTTGAAGATTGGGTTCTCCTTGCCCAAGGTGGGGCGCAGACGCTGCTGCACGAAGACAGCTGCGGAAAAGCCACATGGCTGACTGTGCAACAAGGTCAGGTCGGCTTCGGATGGGTCTCCTGCCCGACCGAAGACGAGAGGCAGGCTTGGAGCATGAACCCGGCCGATTTCACAGGGGGGAAGCTGAGATACGTCATCCTCAGCCCGGGCCAGACCGTCTACTTCGAAGCTGGCACGATCCATTTCGTATTCCGGCTCGCTGAGCACCCAACGCTGATGCTCGGCGGGCACGTCCTGCGGTGGTCGCGCGTGGACTCGTGGATGGAGATCGTTGTTAACCAGCTACGGTTTCCTAACACTACAAACGAAGACCTGCTGCCACACGCAAGGGTCTATGCAGAGACTATCGAGAGACTCATAGCAGAACAGAAAAATCTCGGTAGGCTAGACGAGCTTGGCGGAGAGGAAGCCCTTGTAAGGTTTTCCGGCTTCAAAGAGGTCAGTCAACAGGGCATTCTCTTGTATTGACAAAGTTAATATTCAGGCAGGAATTTGAGCAAGAGACGTCAACACTTTTGGAATCAAACATGTTAATGGATTAGGTGGGGTTCAAAGTTTTCCTTTCGTTCTGAACCAGCTCGGCGCTTTCCAGTTTCATCGCAGGCCGATATCTATCTATTCCTTCCGAAAAGTTCGCTTTGTTCGAGGAGAAGCAATAATACTGCTTGTGTAGATCCTACTCGCAATGTTGTAGCGGCACCCTAAGAAGAGCCGTGAATCCTTGCATCCTCAGGACATTTGAGATGGCACGGAGCCGCCAAAGGACTTGTGAGAGCGATATTCACCAAAATATACTTCTATCCAATTTAATTCTGAGTTTCTTGTAAATATTACAATTTCGTTCTGTTTTGCCTCTTCACTATCCGAAAACATAAAATACTCGTAGAAATACAGTGAACTTGTAAACATAGGCCCAGCTCATAGCTATCTTAGAGTGTGGAACATACATATTTTTGAAGCTTTCTTCTTAGCTGAGTCTCCAAGCAGCGCCGAAGCAAACAGTTTCACGTCATAAAGAATGTGAACCTGGAATGTGGATTTTTGTGATAGCAAGGATTCAAACTTGTTTTAGTGAGAGGAGCAAGGCATTCCCTTTTGCGACTCGCGCCCATGCTGGCGATACCCACAAAGCGCTGCCACTTCTTTGTATCGGTGTCTGGGTCTCTCTTGTTCGACCATCCGCGTTTTGCCTTCTTTTATCGAACGCTTGCACCTCCGGTGGGCTAGGGCTGGGTTCGGCATGGTTACGACTGTAGTCACATTAGTCCAGCAATGGAGCGGCTCAGACGGTTGTGCCTTTGGCCTGAGGAAGCCATGTGGAGCTGCGGGTCGTTCACTGCATACCAAGTTGCCCGACAACAGCCCTGTTGTGGGGGATCCAAAGCTTACGACGCGGCCGATTGCGAAAGTCGGCCCGTTAAGCGAGCAGGTCCAAGGTTGAACAGGTGGATGTGGCTTGGCGAACCTCGATTTATTTTTGGCCCGCATTTCATAGTCATGTGTGGGTGGTTATTCTGTTTTTAGAAAAGCTACGAATAGGTACATTCTCCTAACTCTACCATTTCGTATGGCCTCCCTGTGCCTCCGGCACAGCTTGGCAACGCTCGTTCATGCTGCCGATGTATCGAGCAATGTCAGAAAAGTCCAACAGCATCCACTCCTTTTCAATAGCTTTCCGCAGCTCTGCAATTGTGTGTGGCGACTTCTTCGCCACACGCTGTTTCAGCAGCCGCCATATGTTTTAGATGGGGTTGAGATCAGGCGAGCTGGCAGGCCAGTTCATCTTTTCTATGCGATTAGCATTGTGGAGCTGCTTAGTTAGCTTAGCTGTATGTGGAGACGCACCGTCTTCCATGAGGATAGCCTGCTTCGGATGGTTCTGTGGGTGCCTCTCAATCCAGCCAATAAACTGGTACACAAGGGGAAGAACTCGCTTCCTGTACAAATCGCCCGTGAGTCTACCCCACTCCTTCTCCATCACAATCATAGGTCCTTTGCCAAACGCCGAGATGCTTCCGTGGATCGTCCAAGAAGAGTACGATCTGAACTTTGGTACGCAGCATGACTGCTCGTACTTTTCGTCGGCACGTCGAGTAACATAGACCCGTCCAAAGCTTTCTGTTGAAAAAGAACACTCGTCGGTCCAGATGACGCGTGCCCATTGCTCCGGCTTCCAGCTCAGGTGCTCTGTCGCCCAAGTCAACCGTACTTGCTTTTGTAGTTCAGTAAGAAGAGGCTTTGAAGTGGCTACGCGACGACTGTACGACTCCATCTTGAAGGCTGCCACCAGGGCTTTGCGCCCGGCTTGGACACCTTCCAGTCGAGCAATGTCTTCGTACTTCATACGACGGTGATTCGCATCAAGTGTGGCACGAGCAACCAGAC
The DNA here is from genome assembly GCA_022059125.1 of Corynespora cassiicola. Classification (NCBI taxonomy): domain Eukaryota; kingdom Fungi; phylum Ascomycota; class Dothideomycetes; order Pleosporales; family Corynesporascaceae; genus Corynespora; species Corynespora cassiicola. The sequence goes on along the minus strand of JAEUWY010000006.1, from coordinate 2,878,868 downwards.
GCTCTCGCACTTTGTCTGTAATGGCAGGCTTTCTACCTGCTGGTACTTTGGGGGCTTCGGTACCAGATTTGAGTACAGATTGAACGGTCGTTCGCGCAAGCCCTGTAGTAACTGCGATGGCCTCTATGGACCAGTGCGGCAGCTCGGAGAGCATGAAGATGCGGCAGCGTTGTTTGTATGTTAGTCTCGTTCCTGGCTTTCGAGATGGGTCCCGGTGTCTCTCAGACAGCCTTTGTGTCCTATGTTTGCGAGGTCTTCGAACGATGTTGGGCATTTTTGACTACGCTTACTACAAGCAATCCTCCATGTAGGTTCCTTTTATAGGGGAGGAATCGAAATTCCTTTGCATTCTAGCTAAAACTGCGAGATGACTGGCTGCTTGGTGATGCTTTTCTAATGCTTCTTATCCGACCCGAAGCTTCGAGTCATCCTGAGCATGCTGTTCGCCTGTTCGCCTGTTCGTATCTGTTGTGTAACCTCCGATATGGTTGGCCAGGAACTGTGTCATCAGATCGAGTCAATCAGCTTCAAGTACCAGAGTGAAAATAGTGACTTCGGAAAAATAATAATAGTGAGACCAGCTCACTCAATATGTGTATACATAGTCTAAAGTATGGGTGTGGGAAAGAAAAATGAGGACTGAGTTGACTGCTATAGATAACTACCGCTCTGTACTTATATCCTCCATGGACTAGGGTCTGTCTGAAGTGCGTGGGATGGTAGGTTTTATATACCAAAAGCGAACATACCACAACTATGCTAGTCACATGAAGGTCAACAGATTCTTATGTGCACCGAGCTTCGGTAGTTTCAGACGTTATTGAATGCAGTGCTTGCGCAAATGCTAGGACTGCCAGCGCAGGCTGACGTTACGCTGACCGGGTCATTCGAATGGATGAAAAGGATGTGAAACAAGCTCTTACGTAGTGGGTTGGCTTTAACAGTACTTTTACTGCAAAGGCGACAAACGACTTCGGTGCACTCACTAAAATATGCAGCTTGTCTTTGCAGCTAACACAGTACTAGTTGTGAGGTAGAGCTATTGTGTAACATGCCTTCAAAGATCGAAAAGAAAAGAGAGAAAAAGAAAAGAAGGGAAAATTAGCTCTATTTCTTATTTAACCCTCTGCAATCAAAGAGTACGCGTTCTTGCTCATTCATAGGCTTGCTGTTGAGCCAGACATAAGAGCAGGCTAAGCTACCCTCAGTTAAGAAGCCCCACGCTTGCCATATAATCCCACATCTTCGTCCAATCGGGCAAGATACTGGTAGCCTGGATTCCAATCGAACATTTGCTGGTAAGTCCACAGCTCTCGCCACACCTAGCAATGCATTTTAGCTGTGTTCACACATGGAATACTTTTATAAATCAACGTACATCATGAACATGTTCTCCTTTGCGAAGGGAAATGGAGTACTCATGTAGCGGAAACCGGGAAGGTTGTAAGTAGATGCAAGGCAGCCTGCAATACAGAGTTCCTTTAAATTTCTAGTTAAAAGAATATCTACTCAGCGAAATAGGCGCAACTTACACATTCGCCAGGTACAGGGGCCCAAATAGGCAGGCCGCGACCGTCCACAATGTCAGTGCTGCCGCGCTGGTTGATAGCAGCGGATAAAGCCATACCGCTGAAAGCGAGTGAACTGCCAATTACTGAAAACTTCATGCTTGTTTCGGGTAATTCGACAGACCTAAAGAGAAATATGAATTGGGGGGTCTTAGACAAGAGATGTACTGCTGTAATAAGATGGCGAAGATGAAGAAAGACCTAATCAATGCAAACCGAGCGCCAGCCTATATATGCAGAAAAGTAGACCCATGGTCAAATCAGCCACACAAATCTATATATAACAGTATTGTTTAACAATTTCCACGCTAACAGGTCTTCTAACTACTTTTTCCAGAATTAATCAAGGCCCATGAGGCTTAGACTGCCTTTTAAGCGCTGCTACCAGACTCAATAAGGTTCTGTTCATACAGGGTGAGACTTGAGAAACCAAAAGTCTTAGCCTAATGCTACTCTTTCAGCTTCATACTCCCAGGAACATCTCAATATGGCTACCTGTTCAACAAGAAGCTCGGATTGCTACATGTTTTGCCAAAAAGGGTTGGACTGTACCATCTGCGCTTACGGAGCTTGGTATGTACAGCCTCACAGGAACAAATCTTACTTGATACGCCCTGGAACCCTTAACGAGCCTTTTTATTGCTTACTTAATCGTTGGAGGGGCACATGCGAGATCTCCCTGAACCTTGGTTAGAGGAAAACGATATGCTGTATGCATGAAAACATGTTCTATTCTCTAAAAAAAACTTTATACGTCATCCTGTCCTTCTGATAAGTGTCGTGAGTGCATCGTGGTACTGTTATGTCTTCTATTGTGCCTTCAGTTCATATCTTGGGTATTGGCGCCTTAGTAGTTAGGCCTTGGCCATTGTTCAAAATAACCAAAATAGTCCAAACTCCGACCATCACACAATAGGGAATCCCTGAGAGCAGGGCTGTGGTAAAGGACTTCGACGCTCAATAAAAAGATCGTGTTCGTCAGCACCCTGTGCACGGCCCCTCACATCAGCTGAAACAACACTTCTTAAGCAGCGCATTCCGGATTGGGACGTTGTTCGACCCCACACACTTCTATTGTTGAACAGGAAAATCTCGATATAAGAGGCGGGGAACAGTCGATATTGCTACTTCCCATCTGTTCATTCCTTGACACCTGCACTACTCTTATACTCAACGACAAACCCTTTTTGATTCTTAGTACTCACATTCATCATACGACACTCTACCACAATGCAAATCAAAGTGGCTACCATCCTCGCATTCTCTGCAACTATTGGTAACGTCTTCGCAGCTAGCGGCTGCCACAAAAAAGGTACGTTGTAGTCCTCTTACCTCCCGCCCCTTTCTAATGACATTCCTAGACGACGACATAGGCAGGACTTGCCAGTACAAAGATATAAATGCCTGGCGCAATGCAGCTCGCCTCTACTGCTGGATGTTCAGCACCCCTTTGACGGTTCCTGGCGGCAATTCAGGCAGCAATGTCTACCAGCTGAAGATTAGCAACGTTCCTGACGGCTATGGTGGCCAACAGATCTTCTGGGGTAACTATAAGGTCAACGGCGGCACTCATCGGATCACTTTCGACGAGTGCATGAAGTACCAGGAGGGTAATTATTGCGATGGATTTGGCGGCTGGACTGACACGGACTTTGGCACGGTAAGTGCTTGACAATGGTGGTATTCAATGGGAATTCGCTAATGGTTGACAGGTATTCGGAGAGTGTATCCGTAATTAGATTGTTTGTACACGATAATCTAGAGTGGAGTCTTGGCCAGGCGAGTTCAGTCGGTTTGCTTTTCAAAGGGATCCCAGTCACGATCATTCGAGCGACGCTCGCGGTCTATCGCTGAGGGGTGGTGGCAACGGCGGCATGGTTTTTCCGAGCAGGCTGAGGTACAACTCGATCTTGAGGACATTTGGCTCGCTTCTAACCTAATACAAGCACAATGTATCTAGCAAACCTTTCTCGGATATGGTTCTATAGAAGAGACGCCTTTCAACGTCGGTCTGTTAGAGAATGGGAAGGAGAAGTGACGTTTTCTACCTGATGTCTACAAGTAGTGTTATATACTAGCTCACATGTAATGACAATGTTTGAGACCGACACTGTCACACTCAGTGACTGTGTCAGTCTAAAACACCAAAATCGCGTGAGGCGGGGGTGTCCCAAGTCAACAGGGGTACATTACTCCCTTTAATGACCGATGTGCGGTAAATGTACTGTCAAAGTACGATCAAAGTGCGGTCGAGGTATGGTCAAGATCCTGCGATCAGAACGTCCTCCTGAATCTCTACGCACTCGCCTGCGCAATCAAAATCGCAGGATTAGCGGGCTACTTTGGTCTCCTGGTTGTTTATTTTCCTTTCGCCTAGTCTCGTAGCCGATTACGGCGCACGAGGAGAGAATACAGCATGTACCATCAATGTGCTTGGAAAAGTAATTGTACAGCAAAGTATGGGTTTTTTTTGTTGCTTGTGGTGCCCAAACCCAGCTAGAAGCGCACGATTGATGTGCCGAGCGGTCCTTTTTCGTGGTTTGCCTTTTCGCTGCAAGTGGTTTCTTCCTGATATTTTCACCATGAGTGTTTTTCGCTGCCCCTACGTGGCACTGCTGTCCTAAGCGGTCTATTTCATGCAGCGTCTTCATATGCAGCGTCGATATTTGCTGCTGTTTCAATGCTGTGACAAGACCTGAAGTCCAACTCTAACTACCCTGATCAGCAACAGTTTGGTGAACAAAGCCCAAGTCAACGCTCTCGGCCAGCCGGTTACCGAGCCGTTCAATGTGCTCTGGCGGAGCTTCTTTTAAATCTTTGAGGTTCTTTTGTCAGCACCGGTGGCCATGCACTCCGCAACATAGCTGACATCTCTCGTGTCGAGCCTAACAGACGCTTTGCGCTCGAAGAAACACGACTACCAGGTGGACTAAATGCCTTCTTTCAGTCACAAGTCTTACTATTGAAAAGGTGGAGAACAGTAAAACAGGACCATATTTGTTTGGCTCGTACTTTGCACTTTGATCCTATGACGTCATGGTTCTGTTCTGATTCGCCGGGTGCAGTATTCGGCTGGGTTTGAGTCACGGCTTGCCATTCCTCCCGTAGGGAGGAGGGCCGACCCGTTCCTGCCTGTATCTTGTGGTGCGAAGCTGTGTTTTTCGTTGCTTAAAGGCACAGAAAACAATGTCACTGTACAGTAGCATCTCTAGATTGGATAGAGCGGGATGGAGTCACGAAAATGTGCGAATCGGAACTAAGGTTGAAAAGCGGGACCGAGATGCATGCTCCAGAGCGGGAGCCAAAAACAGACCTGCGTGGTGACAGTCTTTGGGTCAGCATTTGGCTACTTTTAGACGAGAGCTGCCGAAAAGATGCCGTTCAATATAGTGGCGCGTGTCAGTTATCACGTGATAGTGCGCTAATCGGCGAGTCTGTGCGAAAACAAACAACCGCGGACCTAGGCACTCATTATCTCTCATACTACTAACGATATTGGATCGATACAATAGTCCTTTGACAGATCATCACAATCTTGTCGATGAAGGCTGCGATTTCGTTTGGAATTAAGGAGATGAGTAGTGATGGCTGCAAGTCTTAGCAAAAGTGTCCGGTTCGCTTGTCTGTCCGGTTCGCTTATCACGTACGTTAGCTTGGTAAAGCTAAAAAAAAAATTTATAGCTATTTAAATAAGCAGTCATATTAATATATTCTACAGCAAGCATGTTGATAGCTTGTATGCTATTATAGAAAGAGAATGTGTTAGCCAGCTCTTATCGGCGCTACCCTCACGATCAACCTGAGCCGCTTAGTGTCCAGTACTTAGCTAAAAAGCCGATTAAGAAAAATTAAAGGGAATCAAAGGCTTGTTATGAAAAAGTATGACAGATTTTAGACACCCTTATAGGAAAGAAAGACTGATTCTACAAACTGTAGGTGTTCAGTTTCATCTATTTCGCTGTATCTCCAAGGTCTATTGGCATGCTGGCAATCATCATATTTAAACCCAGGCCTGATTTTTCTGTAACAAAACACAGTTTCTCATAAACCAATTGCTTTTGTGCTTTGCTTGAGAAAGGGGAGAAAAGCACAGAGGTCATGGGCCACAGCATCCAGAAGCCTCGATACGGCAGCCCTGGTTGCTGATCCGCTGCCTGTTCATCATCGAATAGAAAAAGGGTGTGGATATCTCCACAAATTTGTTCGAGACTGACCGTTAGGTTTTGTTTGCAGATATTGAATAGAGAGGTGTAGTCGCCCATGCCACTGTGACGGTATCCCATACCGATCAGATATGTTGAGGTGATTTCCAAGATGTGAAGCCCGACACTTCTGTATAAGCTCCTCGCAATGACAGCAGTCACCGTTGTTGAGACAAGAAACATGCCATTAAAGGCCTCAAATGGATCCTGCAGCGGAGGCTCGACGTTTCCCCAATTTTCTATCTGGGCTGCTTTCATCTCCAACTTTTGAAAGACATCTATACCAGTCTTGACTAATGGTATCGCCTCCATCCACGGAGTTTTTTCAAGAATATCTGTCGAAGTTTGATCTAAGAGGTGCTTATATTCAATTGCACGCAGTAGAACAGGTTCAATTGGAACCCTTGCCATCCACGTGCTTCTGAAAACTTCCATCCTGGTCCACGTTAGTGGTCCAAAATGAGGCGTCGTAAATATACCCATCATCTAGACCGAAATGAATCAGATACCCGGAGAAAAAAACGGAGAGCCAGGACGGAAACGAGCTTACAGTGAAGTGATACATAAGTATAAAGAGGCCTTTGTCCAGATGAGTGTACAGCCCCCGTTCAGCTCGAAACTGGAGAAGAGATAATGATCCTTGCACATGGGGATGACGAATTATTCTCGAAGTTGTTGACTTGAGAATCAATTGATCTGTCACTATAGTCTGCTTAATTTAGTATAGGTTACATGTACGCGCATAATGAAAACAGCGACGTCTTACTTCAAACATGCCCAAAAGGAACAGTCCCACCAGAATCGAGTTATCTCTGGCCAAGATAAGATCCTGGAACGCAGCATTGGCAGCTACGATAGCTTTGCCGTAGTGGATCCTCGCACGGATCATTAGTCCGGATTGATAAAGCTGGCGAGAAGAACTAGCTAGTGCAACAGCTCTAAGAGCGTACTGACAAAATTCTGAGGAATCTACAGAATCAGTTGCGGGAAAATTATTGAAAAATGGGACTCCGCAATTCATAAGGTAATCTGCATGAAATTTTACCAAGCTCATTCCTTCAACGTCCATCTGGACGTTTTTACAAATAGGGAGATCTTTCTTTTCTGTCTCTTCTCTCCTTTCTCTTTCTCTTCGCTCAATGCGATTACGAACCTTTTTTTCGGCGCTAATGTTCTGCTGGCGAAGGACAATTAACCAGGAATCAGGATAACCAGGACAAGGTCGCTTGATCGATGAACACCGTTGACAATGTGGCTTTTGAATATCACACTTTATCATGGTTAAAACTAATTAGACGCGTCCTCAAGATTATGGCACGTTCTCATACCTTGACACGTCTTTCTTTGCAAGCAAAACAGCCCTGGGATGGCCTGCCTGGGTTGACCATGGTTGATTAGTGTTTTCTCACCGTGTTCTGTATCAACTACATCTGAACACGAAGCCGGGAGATACTGAGAAGCTTTAACATGCGGCTCTAATAGAAAAGTATGTAAGTCTGAGAATTTTGAAAGAAATTTTCGATGTGACGACGGAACGCTAAACTTTCCCGTTTGGCCGAAAGTGATTATTTGTTACGCAGGAAATGTGATTTGTCGGTTACGCCAGCGCTTAAGTTAGCGAGGACCAATCATGAGAAATGAGACGAGGTAGCTAACACCGGACTCTCTTCCGGCTAGATCTCCTTGACCCAGCTTGACTGATAGATGAGACTTGGCGGTAACGCGGATCCATCAGCGCACACACGACAGGAAGGTTATCCATTCATAATTGCTTCGATTGTTGCCCTGACCTTTCCCTTCTTCTACATCTATTGGACAAAGCGCCCATTCCACAACGCACAACCGACGTGGCCGAAGCGCATCGTTTAGCGGCCATAATAACCCTGTAGTATTATTTTTCCCGTTCTGCTGACCTCTCTTACTTAAAGTATTCGGCAAGCGAGCGGACCGGACAAGCGAGTGGATCAGCCCCACCGCGCGTCGCGTCTAGGCACCTTCCAAACACAATCACAGAACATGTCTTTGCCCTCTCGGCCCACAAAAGAAGGTAGAGTTTCCTTAGCTATTCAAGCACTGAACTCGGGCTTATTCCAAAGTCTCCGCGTAGCAGCTCAATCGTACGATGTTCCTTACTGTACGCATCGTCGACGCCACCGTAGTACCCTTTCCAGATGCGACTCTCGCCCGGCAACTTGCAAGCTCACCGCCACCGAAGAGGAGGTCCTTCTTGAGCGCATCCTAGACCTTGTCGTGCGAAGGTTCCCGCCGAGAATCTCCGTTGTGCGAGAGACTGCTAATCTCATCCTCCAAACGCGTAACGAGCCTAGACCCCAAGCCGTCGGCCAAAAGTGGGCCAGGAACTTTATCAATCGCCAGGAAATGCTTTATACAAGGTACAATCGCAAGCACGACCACTAACAAGCAACATGCGAAGACGCTGGCCTACTCCGAGCGTGGTTTGACTTCGTACGGAACATGAAAGCAAAGCATGGAGCACTGGACGAGGATACGTACAACTTCGACAAGACCGGCTTCCAGATGGGTGTTATTTCCACCTCAAAAGTGGTCACGAGGGCCAATCGAAAGGGCTGCACAAGGGCGATTCAACCCGGAAACCGTGAGTGGGTTACTGTGGTGCACGGGGTCAACGCTCAAGGATGGGAGATTCCGCCTCTTATCATCCTCGCAGCAAAGCTTCACCAAGCCACCTGGTACACAAACTGCAACTTGCCGCACGGCTGGGCCATTGCGGTTAGCGAGAACTGGTGGGCGGACAATCAGATTGGGTATGAATAGATACAACACTTTGACAAGCACACCAAGGCTCGTACGAAGGGGACTGTACGCCTTCTTATCATGGATGGGCATGGGAGCCACCACTCCGGCCGGTTTGAAGAGTTTTGCAAACAGCACTCCATCCTGACTCTCTGCCTCCTCATTCTTCGAATCTGCTCCAGCCGCTCTACGTAAGCTGTTTCGGCCCTTTGAAGGCGTCGTACGGCAAAGAGGTTGAGAAGAAGATGAGACTTGGCGTGAGCCACATCACGAAAGAAGAGTTTCTTGAAGTGTACTACAGTGCACAAACAGCAGCCATGAGTGCAAAAAGCATCCAGAGCGGATTCCAAGCAACCGGGCTGGTTCCGTACGAGCCAGATCAAGTGCTTGCACGCCTCAATCCTGTTGTACGGACGCCTAGCCCTGTGCACACAGACGGATCAGAGTGGACATCAAAATCACCGCACAATCTGATGGAGATGAAGCGCCAGGCAAAACACATTCAGGGGTAACGTAGGCTCCGTACAAACGTGCCTCATTCGCCAACTGACCGCGCATCCCAGCAGCTGTTAAAGGGCTTTAAAAGGGTGGTACACGAGAAGGCCATTCTTGAGGTTGAGAACGCAGCGCTTCGAGCGGAAAATGCGCATCAAAAACGCAAGCGAGCAGCACTTCGTTCGACCATCGCAGAGGGAGGGGTATTGACGGTTCAAGAGGGCCAGGATGCGGTGCAGAACCGCGTGGTGGTGGAGCAAATCCAGAGGAAGGCCTTGCAGGGCGAGGCTCGCCTAGCGCGCACCCAGCCTCAAAAACGTGCACCACGCAAGTGCAGCATGTGCGATTCAGTTACACACACTGCTCGTACATACTCAAGACGCCGAAGAACTAGGTAGTAACTTCTGTTACTATGATTTTGTGTGTCGTTAATGACTATAGCCATCGATGAACGCGACGCGCGGTGGGGCTGATCCACTCGCTTGTCCGGTCCGCTCGCTTGCCGAATACGTTAAGTCCCACCACCTGAGTCTTATGTAAGATAGTCTTCGCGCTTTTCTAACACGGGTGGGTGCGAAGACATTCCGTGGAACAATAATCATATAAAGAACCTTACTAGAAAAGCTCTTAACATTCCATCATTGTAAGATCCAATGATCTTAATGTTGGCCTTCACGTGACTAACATAGTTGTGGTATGTTTGCTTTTTTATATGAAACCTACCATCCCACGCACTTCAGACAGACCCTAGTCTATGGAGGATATAAGTACAGAGCGGTAGTTATCTATAGCAAACAACTCAGCCTTTCTTCTTCTTCCCCACACATATACTTTAGACTTAATTATCTAGTAATTTCTATTTTATGGGTGTTATAGCTTTTATTCTACTGGTTCCTACAATAAGTTACTTGAAGCTGCCTTTAAATAACATAATCTAGCTTATCTAGGTAGATATATTATCTTACTTTATGGCCCTTTTAGCCTTAGTTCATCGTGCAGAAGAAACAATTTTATCCAAATCTTGATATATCTATTATCTTAGCCTAACAACCTGTCACGAATGATAATCTATCTAGAATTAGAAATTAAGATATCTCATAAAAAAGATACCCCATTATTAACAGTAGTAAAAGGTTACATAAAAAAAATCAAGCTGCGTTTTATTATTGGGTCTAAATTCTGCACATGAGTTTTGTGAAATTTGAGGATACTAATGAGTTATTAGTATAGGGAAAAAAATATTTATTCAAAGAGGGGTAGATTAGCCCGCTTAAGTGACGTTCTGTTACTTAATATATATAATCCACATTAAAGCTAACGGGGAGGGAGGGGAAAGGCGCGACGCGATTGCCAGCCCAAAGCAAAGCGGCTGACCAAGCTCGAAGAGGGGGTGATTGTTGATCATATCATTGAGCTAGATTCCCGAGGATTTGCACCCGCACTGAATGCCGTACGCGATATGGCTGATCAATTGCTTACTGCGCGAGGGGCGGGCCACGTTGGTATCAACTGGCCCAGCAACTTTGTCAGACGTCAGCCAGAGCTCTGAGTTCGATTGACTCGCCAGCAAGATCGCCAGCGGGTCCTGTGTGAAGATCCTAAGGTTATTAGCCCTTTTTTTGAGCTGCTACAGTGTACAAGGGAGAATTACGGCATGCCTGATAGAGACATGTACAACTTTGACGAAACGGGCTTTATGCTGGGCCGGATATCAGCTCAACCAGTCATTACAGCATCAGAGAGACGGAATCGGCCAAAGAGCGTTTAGCCGGGTAATCTGGAGTGGGTTACAGTGATTCAGGGGATTAACGCGTGCGGCTGGGCAATTCCTCCTTTCATTATCTTCGCGAGCAAGCACCACCTCTCTGCGTGGTACGAGGGCGACGATATCTCACCTAGCTGGTGTATCGCACTCAGCGAGATAGGCTGGACGACAAATGAGCTAGGAGTACGTTGGTTGGAGCACTTCAACGCCTATACGCAGAGTCGTACGACGGGGGCCTACCGACTCCTTATTATTGACGGCCATGAGAGCCATAACTCTCTTACGTTCCAGGAACTCTGCAAAGAGAGCAAGATTATCACTCTCTGCATGCCCAAGCATTCGTCACACCTTCTCCAGCCACTTGATGTGGGGTGCTTTTCGCCCTTGAAGCGCGCGTACGGTGATGAGATCTCTAGCCTAGCACGCGATCACATCAATCATATCGACAAGACCACCTTCCTGCCGGCATTTAGGAAAACCTCTGAACGATCCTTTACAGAGGCTAATATACGCGCGAGCTTCCGAGGGGCAGGAGTAGTCCCGTATGACCCAGGGGCAGTGCTGTCAAAGCTTGACGTGAAGCTGCGTACGCTCACGCCAGCCCTACCTGAAGCTACCCAGTGGGAGGCTAGAACACCGGGCAACGCGCGCGAACTAGAAGCTCAATCCACATTAATCCGCGACAAAGTACAGAGACATAAAAGTCCATCACCCACCTCAATTGTTATCCTTATCAATCAATTTAACAGGGGTGCTGCAAAGCTAGCCCACGAAGTTGCATTACTTCGCAGCGAAGTTAAGAGCCTTAAAGAGGCTAACCAGGTAGCAACACAGCGTAGGCAGCGAAGCAGAAAGCGGATCCAGCGAGAAGGGACCCTGAAAAAGGCCGAGGGGGCTGGAATAATTGCACAAACGGATGTTGACAAGCAATTGAGTGAAGAGACGCGCGAGGGCAAAGCTCGTCTTGGTGGAAGCCGGCAGGCTTTAGCTCGCTGCACGCGGTGTAGGGAGCAAGGTCATTACTCTCGTACCTGTAAAAAAGATGTATAACTACTACAGGTTCTCTCAATATCTATTTGTTATAGTCTTTGTATTGTTATGGTTAAGTATGAGGTGGCGCGTGCTGGGGTACTCAGGAGGCGTCCCGCTCGCTTGTGGGATACGTCACCCAAAGTAAAACTACTTTTAGCCCCCAATCATATAGCGTACAGTTGCTTACCTATTCCAACGCCAGAGTACAGGTGCCCTTCTCGTTAACCCAATTATTAATATTCGCAACTCCGCTCGGTCCAGTCTTCTCGCGTGCTACTCCATATTTCAAGAGTGTTAGCGGTGAGCACTGACCATCTGACGCCATTACGTCGGTGACGGCAGGGCACGATCATAAACGGCAGTCTGCATCAAGCCCCACTGGCCGAGCGAGGGAAGATTTCAGATCCTACTTTTGAAGGATTATATGGAGGACTATATGGATAGACACGGGCATCTTAAGAACATTGTATGTAGATTCTGATTTTTTTTGTGTTATAGGGTAAAGGGGCCAAATTTGGGCTATTCATTGTTTCCTAAGACCTAGTGCGATGTTTACCTTTAAACTGAGCAAAAATCATTCTATTAGCTTCGGAGATATATGAATTTTATAGCCCTGCGCCCTCCCTTTTTTTTATAAAGGAGCCCTGCTTAAAGCCCTGTGCTGTTTCCACCAAAACCCATACCCTCATAGTTCTCCGGTCCCCATATACCCAAGTCGAGTATCTGATCCATGTCAAAATCAGGGCTTTGCACGGCAGCAAATGGATTGTTGGATCTAATGCTACCACTGTTGAGCATGCCCATGCCCATATTCATATCTAGTCCCATATATCCCATACCATGCTGCGTAAAATCGTCATTAACTTCGAATGAATGATTCAGAAATAAAATCGAAGACTCAGCTTCATTGTTACTGGACCCGTTTGTAGTATCCGGTGTTAGAATGTTCGTTGGTGTTGGCTGCGAGGCACTCTTCGGGTTGATTTTGCGACAGTACCACTTACGAGTCAAATCCATAAGCATCCTCATAGCCCACCAAAAGTCTGGGTGAGACTGATTTTTCCGATCGTACGTCGATAGTTCTTGCATACGATAGCACATTGACTCAAGATAAAGATCCAGCCTGACTCGATCCTGTGCCCCTTTCACGTCCCACTGTAGGGCAGAATGTGCTTCGCTTGGTATACATAGGCGTGCGGTTGTCATGACTACTGTGGGTAGACGCATCCATTCCGAAAAAGAGATCCAATGGTATTGCGTGATAGGAAATGAGAGAAGAGAATCCAGAAAACTTTTTGCAGCCTCAAGAGTTGATAGTAAGGAATTGAGCTGAGTGTTGCTAGCATTTCCAGCGCCATTGGAAGAAGTTGCTGGACGGAGTGCAACACTATGAAGCTGGAGCTCGGTAAATGAACTGGAAAGATCGAGAGCTGCTTGTCGTCAGTGAACGGCAATTCTAGGATTAATTAGGACAGACTTCGTTGATATTCTTCACTGTGGCTTGAGCGCTTCCATTCCTCGAGCTGATTTACCATGAACCTCAGATTCATGGAGATTCGAGGGTCTCCGATAGGCAAATCAACTTCCTCGCCATAGTAGAACGTATCGTGTATTTGATCATCTAGGCGCCTCAATGAAATGAGCTCACTGATGACTTTATCTCCTGCATATTCGCAAGTCAGTTTCAAATCTCGGGCGCATTCTGCCATGTAATCGTTAAACTTCAGCAAGTTTGGCTTCTGAAGCCCGCCTGCTATCCTGAAGCTTGTCAGTAGAGACAATCACTATATGACAATCCTCCGTACATGGATGAAAGATAATAGCAGCCCAGAAGTGTTCTTTGTCGTTCTCTTTGATCCTCAGGTAAGAGGAGGCTAGGCCTTGGTATGCCTGGAAAGTCTATCAAAGTCCGCTTGATCTTTTGGTGGAGGCCAAGATCTAGTGCTAGACCAATCGCGACTTGCTGCAAAAAGAAAACTTGCTGGGTTTTGTGACTGAATACAAAGTGGTACCTATAATTATAAGTTATGTCCTTTGGATTGAAAGAACGACTTACCACGAGAGATATACGATGATACCTTGCAACAGAGGCAGCGTCCTCCGTGGGCGAACTAGGGTGCGGTTGACGAGCTCATTCCTGTATATTTCATCGAGTAGCATTTGACGATTGTGATCTCTCCAAGATGAGACTGTTATTATGGCCAAAAAAAGCATGGGTTTTGCTGCATGCAAATCCTGTGCACTCAGCATCGGTGAAAGTGGAACAAAAGGAAACGACGCCGACATAGAGCAGAAATCGCTCAATAGTACGTCTGCTTCTCCACTAGTTAAAAGTTGCCGAACAGTTGCATGATCAATAGGGAGCTCTGATAAGTTGGCGGAATGGAAAAGAGTATCTGGCGGGCGCGTTGAGTTTGGATCATCACCAAAGCTGTGGATTTCTCGCAATTTGGTCAAGAACTGTTGGTTAGTATCCACATCCCCTTGATCAGGTTCAGCAGATGGCTCATAATCCACCGTTTCCTCTTGGGTGAATGATGATGGGAAGGGTAGCCAGCTTCCTGGCGCTAGGGGTCTTGAGGTTGGATTCGGTCTGGGCGCTCGTTCGGCAGCTGGCTCGACGGGAGCATTGGTTACATAGGCCTTGTTGGATTCTGAATTAACCAAGCTAGCCACCAGTCCATCGATCTTCTGCTCAACCTGCGATATGCGGCTTGGTACGCGTCAATGTGGAATCGTGCGGCTCAAGGCAGGGATGACGCACGACGGACCGCGATGTTTGCGGACCTTACGAGGTGCTTCTGCCCAAACACACTCTCGCTTCGTCTTCAGACACCTACCAGGTCTTAGTAACGAACTTGAATGAATATCGTGTTGTCAGAGGACGTACCTTTGACACGTGCCAGGTTGCTCTTCGCTAAGGTAGCATCGCGTTTTCAGACTGCGGCAACGCTGGCACGCTTGAACGGCACGCTGGGCCGCAGTCTTGCCACCACCGGATTGTTCAATTTCTTCCATCCCGAAGCGAAGAAATCACCGTTCAGAGCGATGCGTTGAAGAGCTGAAGCTTGATCTGACGGGTCGATCCGCGATGATGACTAAGCAGCGCTAGCCGCAGTCAGCAATCGTTTCAGGAAGATTTTCAGGTGCGGCTAATGACCGCCACACCACTGCTTGGTGTAACAATTCCCCATCTACCACTGTTTTCAATACCCTACCACACATGTGATCTCGGCCCGAAAAATGACCCGGATGCCACCGTTTCTGACCGAAATGCCACCGCTTTGCTGATGGGCCCAGCCTACTAATGTTTCACACCTACTGAAACGGCAATGGCTCGTAACGCGTCCAACGCGATCAAAGGGTCAACGCGTTCTGGCGCGAAGCAATGAAGGTTCTACTACCAAACACCAAACATAACGGCAGTCGATCACAATGGCAGCCTCTTCGAATTTGCCAGACACTTTGTTTGTCGGACAAACATTTGCATCGATTGACGAAGCAAGGGAGTCGGTTCTTCACGCCACGGTGACCAAGGGGCTTTCATTCAAGGTATCCGCTAGCGATCGGACAAGATTCCACGCCATATGTCGTTTGAGCAAGGAAACCGGATGCAAGTTCTTCCTTCGGATCGCATACATGACTCGCTCTGATCAATTTGAGCTTCGGAAATTCATTGGCTCATACCTGCGATCTCAGCTCGCATCAAAATTGGAAAGCATCGAACTCGGCAAAGCTCATTGCCCACCGACACGGAGATATAGTCAAAAGCGACTTTCAAACGAGGCCGCGTCAGATTCAGACGGCTGAGAGGCTTCGGTACTCAAACAAGATATCATACAAACAAGCGTGGCGCGCGAAGAAGGAGATCCAAAGAAGTGCTTTCATGGCCGCGACGAAGTCTTTCCAGCTCATCTATCCATTCTTAGAGACAATTACAGATAGTGAGCTTGACACGGACACAGATATGGACGACGAAGGAAACTACGCTACTTCAAGGGCGAACGCTGCCATCTCGAATGACGACGATGGGACTTTCGAGTGGTGCTACGTGGCACCAAGAGCTTGTATTCATACATTTTGGCACGCTCGACGGTTCATCTGTCTTGATGGCACCCATATGAGATCGGATAACGGCCTGGTTCTCCTTATACTAACCACACTTGACTCCAACGAGGAGATTCTACCATTAATGTGGGGGTTTTTCCAAAAGCGAGTCCATGGAATCGTGGCTTGATTTTCTCGGTGGTTTCAGAAAATACTTTCTGGAAAACCTCGATACTACCGAGAAAGAGCGTGAAGACTTCGAACACCTTGCCATCGTTAGTGACCGAGCAAAAGGTCTTGTCCCAGCTGTTGCGAAGGTTTTCCCGAAAGCCTTCCACTACCACTGCACACAACATCTTGCCGAGAACGTCAAACAAGAGTTTGGAAGAAAAGTTGAGAAGATATTTAGGACTGCATGTTTGGTTGAATCTAAGGCTGAATTTAAGGCTTGTGTTGACCAGGTCGAGTCGCTTTGTGCGCCCGCACGTCATTACCTAAACCAGATCGATCGAGAGCACTATGCAACATCGTATGCACCGCTGGTTGATTTTCCACGGTTTGCTCAAACATGTTCCAACATTTCGGAATCGATGAATAGTGCATGGATGGTGAGTAAGCGTATTAGAAGATGGTTTCTTCTATCCGGACTAAGTCGCAGCTCCAGGAGGCTCGTAGCTTACCGATTCTTCATTCACTTCATCATCTGTGGACGTACATGATGTCAAAATTCTACGAGAGACGTCATAAGCCCCAAAAACACGAGAAGTATACCAACTATGCTATGGCATATTTCCAGAAGGAGCTCAAGGAAAGTGGCCAGTACCTTGTGACTCCTCAAGAGCGCGAGAACTTGGTGGCTCTAGTGTACCGAGCAAATCCGGGGGCCAGGAAACTCGCCTAGTTCAGCTCAAGGCTCATAAATGCTCTTGTATCGCTTTCCAGGATCACAAAATCCCCTGTCGGCATGCGATTGCTGTCTGTCAGTTCTTCACTATCAAACCCGAGGAATATATTGCCAAATTCTATGAGATATCCGAGTATCGTGAGCAGTACAAGTACTCTCTATTGCCAGTTCTACTAGACGACCTCGAGCCGGATGGCTTTACAAGGCCACCTGCCGAGGTTTCTTTGCGAGGTCGCCCAGCCAAGAAAAGGACAAAACGAAGGACGCGGGAGACAGAAGCCCGGAGACTAGGCAATCTAGTATCATCCAGGAATCAGGAGGAACAGCAGGACGAGACTCGAAACCAACATCAATTCGGTATAATACACCCCCAGCAACAAGTGGATACATCAGGTCATCCAAGTCAGATCACCCTTCCTCAGCACCATTCCGAGCAGATCATACCTGATTGAAACGTATCCTCTGACTCGGCATATATCGTTACAAATCATCATCACAATATCTCCGGCCCGTCTTCAATTTCCCAACCACCAGATTCAAGAGAGCAGGACGCCCTATGGAGGCGGGTTAGGGATATACAAGCGAGTCTCGCAGAAATCGAGGCAATAGGGGATCGTTACCAAGCCCAGGGAATCGAATCTGCTAGACAGGCAGTAAACAGGAACCGAAACCGTGGACATTGTCAATCACAAAGGCCTACAATGGAAGCAGAGCGTTTAACCTTGCAATCCAGATCCCCTGAACTGCGAACTTCCCGTCCAATTGTAGACGAGCAGCTACGGCCAGGTGTGGATAAACAGCAAAGTAACAACAGCCTTGCCGTTGATCTAGCCGTCTTACAGGCCACGTACACTGGTTCTACTGTTACGACAAACACTTTTACGTTCGATGCCTCTAGCTCTGTCTCAAATACCACAATTGATGTCACAGAAAGTCCACCACGTGGAAGCAAAGGAGGTGTGAATTGAGACAAAAAGGAAAGCAATTTCCAAAGCGAAGAGCCTCCAGCCCTATCAACGCGATCAAGAAAAAAGGCTCGAACCGCCCTATCGTGAGATCATCGATAGGTGTTAGAATCAATAAACTATCAAGCCGCTGATCTATCTTTTGCTACGTGAAACTACCACGTTTATTCACTGCCTGAGAGCGTCTAGGAAAGTTGCAGGGCCTATCAGCAAAGCGGTGGCATTTAGGTCCGAAACCGTGGCATTTGGGTCTTTTTCCGGGCCGAGATCACATGTGTGGTAGAGTATTGAAAACAGTGGTTGGGGAATTATTACGCCAAGCAGTGGTGTGGCGGTCATTAGCCGGGGGAATATGTCATTGATCAGCATCATACATGACAGCCAACCAGCTAATTAAATGAAAACCCCACGGCTAGGTGTCAACCTTGCAATCCCTAAGTTTGAGGCTCAGGTAGCTTCAAATTTGCTGTCGGATCCAGGTTCAATCTGCCTAAACATCCGTCGTTGCCAAGGTCTCTATTTAACATGAGAATGAACTGATTGATGACCATTGACATGGCATGCGAAACTGGCTGACAGAAAAGATACAACAGCAGCACAAAAAGCGATAACAATAAATGTGGAATCAGAAGAACATCGCAATGATCATGACATAGCGGATGCCGCTTCCACGATAGCGAGAACGAGACCCTGAATATGAGACGCGCATAAGCCGGGTTGACGGCTGTGGCGTGAAACAGCGACCTAACGCTCGTGTTTTGGCCATCCCCAGCTATCGATAACAGTCCTTACGCAAGAAGGCTGCACGCTGACAATGCCATTATGGCTGATGCACGCGCACATTGGGAATGCCGGAGAACGGTGGTTCGCTAAATGGATTCTCGGACGTAGCTACCAGCTGTGAGGCTTGATCAAAGTTTCTCCAACAGATCGGGGATTGCGATATCCTGATGATGACGGAATCTCCTACGGAGACCCTACTCCGACAGAGGCTAATCGTCTTCTTCAGCCATGGGAATTTCGACAAGAAAGTTTGCGGTTATGAAGATCAAACTTTGCTGCAGGGACAATGACAGTTTGGTCAAAGCAGGTGGAACCGCGACATCAAATGGAAACTCTAGTGTACCAAAAAATCATTTCAACAAGCGTGACAAATAAATGACCCGATGAAGCCACAACGTCCACTTCAGCGAATTCGAAAGAGTTCAAGCCTTGTGATTACATGCACGCTTATGCTACGTAATTTCTCACGAGCAGAGATCCGACACCGGTGGACTTGTGGTGTCTAACAGCAAAACACTCGTTGGAGTCACTGACCGAGGTCCTGTTAACGAAGTTGTTATCGTTACTGTTGCAGTTGCGGAAGGCGAAGAACTGGTCTGTGGTGCAATGTTAGCGCTAGCCTCAGTAGCTCCTAGGTCTGCAGTTTCGGCAAGATGCATGGATGCAGTTTCTGCTAGTGCATCTGGTCGATTCCTCGGGAGATTGAGCACACTTAGCTGCTGTAGCTGACATCGACAATGCTCATCTCTGAGCTCTGGGAGAGGGTCGTTGATATAAGTAGACCCAATCTTGATATTGATTTCGCGTGAGATTATTTGATGATGCGTGTCGATA
Source organism: Corynespora cassiicola (assembly GCA_022059125.1). NCBI lineage: Eukaryota > Fungi > Ascomycota > Dothideomycetes > Pleosporales > Corynesporascaceae > Corynespora > Corynespora cassiicola. The sequence continues at coordinate 2,859,498 of JAEUWY010000006.1, read as the reverse complement.
TGCTCCATGATCAATCGGGAAATACTCATGTCGTGCTTGTCTCGGTACGAATCCTGCCGCAGGATTGCGCCGCAGAATAGGGCTGGAATAGAAGGGTAGCGACTGGCCTTTTCACTCAAATTCCCCAGAAGAGATATGGATGCCAGAAGGCTCTCCACAGATATAAGTGTATGTGCGATGAGGTACGTGTCTGTCGGCAAATGCGGGGCGGATGGAAGCCCCGTGGTTTTCATTTCCAGAACCGATGTATCGAGTGGAGGCATACATGTTGAGATAGGAACACTACTTTGAGAAGCCCAAAAAGATTTACGGAAGTTGAGGAGAGAATCTTTCGTAAGCGGGGCAGCGAGTGTATGCTCTGCTAGTAAGATATGAACTCTAGTTGCTACTCGTCGTTGGATGTACTCGCCAGCTGCTACCGCTTTCGTATCATCCAACAACTTAGTGTTACGGTGTAGCTTTTGGCGGGAGCCATCATGACGGTACTCAGGCGAAATGCGCTTGCACTGTTGTCATTATCGATAAGCAAAGGCTGGAATCATAGGATCTCGGCCCGCCGCAAGATCCAACCTCATGTATCAACCCCAGCCTTGCAGCCTCTTCCTAGCTATTTCTACCGCTTCTCTGGCCACTGTGTTTACTTTAACGCTCCGGATCCTCTGCAGAGAGGAAAATGCCACAGATGGAGCCCTAACTCTCAAGGTGTGTTGTGACAGTAATTTCTCTGCCATGGCTAACCTAATGACATTCCGCAGTTCAACCTCATAATCAGGCTCTCGGACCTACCTCTGTCTCTGCCCTCTCCTCTTCGCGAACGAGACATACTCAGGACATCGAGAGCGGTGACAACAGTCTCCTCGGCGTGGCCGCAACCAGAGCTTCCGGCGCTGCTGGCCACATGCAAAGCGCTGTAAGCTCTGCCGCAGCCTTGCTCCAAGGCATTGAAGATTATGTGCCTCAAAACTGCTCATTCGACACAAGACAGTTCTGTGTCAGCTACCAGCATGATTTGCGGTGCAGCAGCTTGTCGTTCAACCTTTCGAGCCTCTTACCACACGTTGTTCGAGACCCGTTGGATCCCGTTGCAAACAAAATTCGTGAACGAGTCGATGCGCTGTCGCCGTTAGCAGAAGGCTTAACCTAGTTTCCAGTGTTCTATCTCCCAAACACCCTCATAGCCGGACTAGTTGACAGGTCTTTCTATCTGGATGGCCTTAGACCTACGTCGTGACGATTCTCCAGAAATTGAACATCGGGCTCACGATGCTGGTCACTTCAGTCCTGAGCCTGGTACGCTGCATTCCGTTCGTGCTGTCTGTCTTCTTATGCGGCATGCCACTCTAAAATGTCCACCTCTTCGAAATCTAAAGAATCGTAGCTTGGTGACAGCTTCTCTGGATGGGACTCTCTGTATTCAGGCATAAATGCTGTGACTGGTTATGCTGTAGCAAGTCATCTGTCTGAATTTTCTTCCAATTTCGAACAGTCGGTCAGTCGATTTCTCTATTTTAAGTCGCGTGTGCTGATTGGGCTATGCAAGGTAAGTGGTGTTGTGTCGAGTGGTTTACTGCATGGCCAAACTGACTCGGGATGCCCAGATTCACTCGGGGTGACAAAAGCCATTCAGGGCAGCGAAAGCCACTCAGAGTCGTGAAGATTACTCGGGGTGACGAATGCCGCTTAGGGTGACCATAGTCACCCGGTATGACTCGTTGTCGTCATTTGGCCGATCTAATTAGAGGAAGCGTGCTGTGGTTGCCAAGCATGTGATTCTCCCAGTACATCCGCTTCATGGAGCAAGCTTTTGTATCACAATGGGTGAAAGATAACATACCCTCACTAGTCCAGTAACATTTCTTGTTCAGTACCATTGTGGTCAGGATCAAGCCCACCGATACGCCATCATAAAGACAACCCATGGTAAAGTGTTTCCTCAAATAACCCCGTACTGGGCTACGCCCGGGTCCTGTAGGTCCATTTGAATATACAGAAGGTCTTCAATAGACACAAAATCTCTCAGGGAGTTGTCGCATAGGTCTTCTCCGTCGAAATCGAAAGTGTTGTGAGGGTAAGCGGGAACTACGCTAATATAGGTTTTCGCTTAGGACGACAAAAATTCCAACAAGAAAAACAAGTGACATAACAAGGCAGAGCGACAGAAATTAGCAAGGTTACAGTAGGCTCTGTGATCTGCCTACAAGCCGCGGGCGGTCTCGCGCAGCCGCTAAGTCGCTCAGTGCAAACAAGCAGGTCTCGTTCTGAATCAAGAAAGCCACAAGCGAGACTGTCTCGTATGCCGAGGTGCTACCTCGGCGCTACCCTGTCAGTAACACCATGCCGAGGATAGGTTCACCGTGGACCTCTCATTTAATCCATACACTCTGAGTATTCACAGCACAACCATCAAACCCGAAGAAGAGTGTCTCCTACGATTCTCACTACATTTCTGCAGCCGCACTGTGACTCTTGAATGCGTGCGATGAAACACGAGCGACTCCTTACATCGGATAGACTGCATTGATCTTTTCTGTACGTTTAGCTGTGGACACATAGCCACTTTTCTAGGTCATCGTCTCAATTACTCGCCACCGCTCTCCAACTCCGTCAGCGACTTGCAGGCGATCATGCTCGGTTCAACTCAAGATGCAGATCCCATGTTCTAAAGTATGGGTGTGGGGAAGAAGACTGAGGACTGAGTTGATTGCTATAGATAACTACCGCTCTGTACTTGTATATCCTTTATGGGCTAGGGTTTGTCTGAAGAACTTGGGATGGTAGCAAGGTGTGATTAGGAAAGCGCTAGCAGGCAAAGATACGCTGCAGCCGCTGTGGCAGGACAGGGCATAACACGCGTACTTGCAAAGAAGACAGATGCGACCGGATTAAGCTAGGGAACTGTAGAGTAGGGCCTTATCGTACCTAGTGTCAATTGCAATAGGACGTACGAGTGGTACTGGTTGCAGGTCTTGGTAAATGTGTCTAGTTCGCTTATCACGCACGTTACGTTCGCAGCGCTTTGGCGCTCAGCCCTTGTTTGGTAATTGCCGACTTATCCGGGTAGATCCAATGGAAAGGGCGTTCTCGATTAAAAAGTAATTCAGAGCGCTATTTTAAAGGGTCATCCTATTTCCCACTAGTTAAGAAATTTTCATGCACGTCGTACCTTTGCCTTTACTTAGAAACAGCAACTCTCCCCCCATGCAGTATCTGCCAAGAGAACAGGGCCTACTGTCTCGATCTCGTAACGAGCAACGTGTGTTTACAAGTACGAGAAGAACTGTCAGGCCTGGGGCTTGCCAAGCCTGCAAGAAACGGAAATCAAAAGTTCGTCAGGCTCATTAATGGAATAGCATCGAGCCCATGCTAAGAACCGTGCATAGTGTGACGGGTCCCGTCCGACATGCGCCTTTTGTACTCGGAGGCGGACAGAGTGTTACTATGAGCATTGTTCGAACGAAAAGCCTTCGGACGTACTCAAGCGAAGAAACGAGGAGATTACGCGCGAGCTATTGAACTTGCGCCAAATATACGACTTCTTAAGGCTACAACCGGAAAAGAACGCGTTGAAACTATTCGAACAGATCAGGTTGGATACTTCTAGTGCTGGTGCTGAAAGTATTCAGAAATTGGCTGTCTGCGCTCGTAACCGAAGTTGGCTGGCGAAAGTCCCAAATATCTCCGTCTCGAAGCACGAACCGAAAGCAACAGTATTACCTCCTTTCCAAGTATTACTACGCTCACCCCCTTCATGTATAGACACAACTTCTAAAAATCATTCGTGATACCCAAATACATGTAGATTGTCTATGTCTATTGAAGCAAGCTATTGAGTTATTTGTTCTGTAGACAGGTGGAATGCCTAATATATACGTGCAAGCCTAGGATTACACCACACGACTGCTATGTAAACATGACTAAAACGTTGGACTACTTCAGAGCTCAGATCAAACTTTCACGTAATACACACACATGCACACATATACACACACATGCACAGACATGCACACACATCACAATACATTTATCAATGAACCCCCAAGACTAGTGCCATATCTGCTCACAGAACCCGCTCAAGACTAACTGGGCGAATGGAAAGGGACGCGAAGCGAGAGGCACAAAGTTGCAGAGTCAGGGAATCGATTTCCGAGAGGGAAATCACGTGATTTGGGCTTTGCAGTGGGGAAAGGTCGGCGACAGAGGAGCCTCTCGTCTTTTTGTTCCTCAGAGCATTAGGTCAGGCAAATGGTGAAATTGCCGATTTGGGCAGGTAAACGCGTGCACTGTCGATTGCGTCGGGATTGGAGCCACTCGGTTGAGCCAATCCAAGGGCGCTTCTGCCCGGTGTGAGGTCATTGGTCATTGGTGATTGTTCGGAGCTTTAAAGCCATCGAAATCGCCCAAGGCGCGAGGTGAGCACGGCCACCAGGACTGAGCTTGGAACAAACAGGCAGACGGCGGGAAAGAGATCGGCGGCCGCCTGGACGGGCGGGCGAAGAGATAGGCGACGGTCAGACCCGTACCACAGTATCGTTGGCGCGCAGCGACATATTGGAACTCGGGGCGATGAGCCGACCAGAGGCAGCCGACTCTTTCAAGAAGTCACTGGTTCGGAAAGAGCTCTTGCGCGACAGTGCCGCGGCGAGCGAGCTGTTGAACGAGCTGGCGTATCTGCTCCTGGTAATTGCGCAGGCAGCCGCGTACCTGAACATGAACAAAACGCCCATCGCCCGTTGCCGAGCAAGACATGGTCGGGCTGATGAGCCGAGAGCTCCGCGATGGCACGCAGTATCAAGGCTCAACCAACGCAGTGGCCACGGGGTAGGCGGTGTCGTTTAAGCAGCTGGAGACGCGTGGCGCGATCGCATCAGAACTGCTGGCGTCAATGTCGCGCATCGAGTGGAAGGCGATCTCGCGAGCTAGAACATCGGATGGAAGAGGCGATCGGCACGCTGTGCGCGTGTTCGTTCTTAGTCCGGTGAGAGAATGACGGCTGGCAAGAGGCAGGAGAAGGAGAGGAGGGAAGAGGAGGAGAAGGAGGAAGGAGGGGGGAAGGGGAGAAGGGGGGTGGATGAAGGCGGAATACAGGAGTGGTTCGACATGCACCGGCTAGTTCATCCAGCGACTGGGATCTGGCTTAACGAGCACGACAACGCTGCAGATAAGAGAGAAGCAGCTGTGCATCATGTCACCAACGCTTTCCCATCAAATGAATACGAGAATCGCGAACTGTGGAGGGCGTACTTGCCGCATGCACTGCGGCTCCTATAAAGCATGCAGAGTTGTGACGGGACAACGAAATCGGAGCTAAGTCTGCGGGTTGATGGCAGGGTCCGAGAAGCGGTGAGTAGAGCAGTGCTGCGAATGGAGGAGGACGCTGGCCGAGGAGACCTCTGAGCGACTTCTGTCAGAACACGTACCTTCAGGAGCTTACCGAGCAGACGGATAGGCCAAGGAGGCGGTGGGCCTGCTGGGAAGGGTAGTCGCAATCAGGGAGGAAGTGCTGGCGAAAGAGCACCCCTCTTGGCTGGCGTCACAGCATGCGCTCGCAATGAAATATCAAGCAGACGGACAAGTTGAGAGAACAATAGAACTTATGGAATATGAGGTTGTAGTGAAAGCGCGCGTTTACAGAACTGACTATCCTTCGCGGCTGGTATCAATACAGGTTTTGAACAGTGTGCATGTAGGCTGGCGTGATTTGTCCCCCCGTTTTTGAGATTTGTCCCCCCTCTGAGATTTGTCCCCCGCGCTAGTGATGGTGGAAATGAACCACTTAATCAGGTTTAGTGCGTAATCTATCAACGTGATCACAGCGCGACATCTACGCGGTCTGGGCTTCTTCGCATCCTCCTCAGTATCATAGTTGGTTATCTCTGGTCTTGTGTACATGGCCATGGATGCCATTCCAGCCCCTCCTGAATCTATCTGTGACTCCTATGAAGAAGTATACGATGCTCTCAAGACACACGGCATGCAACACGGCTACGGCTTTGTTCTTAAGCGGGCAAGCCTCACAATTCGGATGTTAAAACGCGATATTACTATCATTGTGATCGATTTCGAAACTACCAGTCGAGTGCCAAAAAACTGAACACAAGCACACGCTCAAGAGGATGCCCCTTCAAGCTGGTCATCTTCAAGACGAAGCATAGCGAGCAATGGAAGCTGGACGTCCTAGACAAGCATCACAACCACCCTCCATCAATCAATCCCAGCGCGCAAAATATGTATCGCAGGCGCACAACAGCACAGAAGGAGGTGATAGAGCTGATGACCCAGGCGGGGGCGCGACCGATGCAGATTCTCGCCGCGATTCAAAGCGAAGAACAAGGCACACTGATTTCCGCCACCGACATCCGGAGCGAGAGGAAGGCAATCAAGGAGAGACACTTAGGCGGGCGGAGTCCGATGGAAGCATTGCTCAACGATCTATCCACAGCAGACTGGGTTTTTGCTCTGAAGAAGGATAGCAACAATCGCATCCAAAATCTCTTCTTCGCCCACCGGAAGCAGGTCGAGCTGCTACTGGCAAATCCTGACGTCCTTCTAATGGACTGCACTTATCGGACCAACAGATACAGACTTCCGCTGCTCCACATACTGGGCTGCACTAACCTGCAGACGTTCTTCTCTGCTGGATTCTGCTTCCCCAGCAATGAGACATATGCAGATTACCATTGGGCGATCGCCAGCTTCCTCCTCAAGACAGGTGTGCAACGCCCATGTGCGTTCATCAGTGATCAAGAAGAAGCATTGAAAGCATCAGCTGGCGCGCTACTTCCTGGGGTTCCTCAACTTTTGTGCGTGTGGCACATCAACAAGAACGTTCAGGCGAAAGCACAACAGACTTGGCGAGATGCTGATGGTGTGACGAAAGAGGAAAAGCAGAAGATCGCTGATCAAAGAGCTTTGTTCATGAAACGCTAGACTCAGGTATGCTGGTTCTAGCCAAGGGGATCGCTCCAAGAGGAGCTATGCCTTAGAATTAAACATGCTTTAGCTAATCAGAGTAGCTTGTCTATGCCAAAAGACCCTTGGAGTTTCAGTTCAAGTGGAACGATCTACTGAAAGACTACAGCTACGAGCAGGAGCTTTGCAGGTACCTGCAAGAAAATCAATACCTCACACGCACTGAGTGGGCAGCAGCTTGGACATCTCATCACCGACACTACAACACAATTACGAGCTCGCCCGTTGAAGGAATGCACAAAATCTTGAAGGACTACCTCATGACCTCGACAGGTGACCTACTTCGTGTTGTTGGGAGGATCGAGCAGATGGTCAAGAGTCAGTACAGTAAGTACGTGAAGGAAATTGCATCTTCTAAACATAGAACCAAATTCCAGCACAAGATAGAGTCAATGCCGTTCTTGCCACCTGGCATCCACAAAGTCCTCACTCCGCCGGCCATTGAGCGCATCAGGCAATAGGATCTACTACGCCAGAAAGAGCAAAGACAGCGTCGCAGAGGATATCCTTTTTCGGGTCTTTTTGAGAAAACAAACGGCCCCCGTGCCGTCATACGTTGCAAGAGGTGATGACTGCTATATCAAAATTTCGACTAGATCATCTTTACGATGATCATTGGCGCTATCAATGTGAGCATGAGACATCGATACGCTCGACCTCTAGGCCGTATCAGGCCATCCTTGAGCCACTGAGTCTGCACAATTTTTCCATTATAAGCATAATAAGATGCAAAGAGGAATTTCTTAGCCAATCCAGACGTAGTGTTGATGCATTGCACATACCGAACCTATAAGTATAGACTTCCACTATTGCACGTGCTCGGCTGCACCAACCTGCACACCTTCTTTTCTGCAGGCTTCTGCTTCCTCAGCAATGAGACACAAGCAGACTACCATTGGGCAATCGCAAACTTCCTCTCAAGACCGGAGTACGGCAACCACGTGTTTATCAGCGATCAAGAAGATGTATCGCACTTTTGAGTGCTTGGGTGGGTGGTCTCATATTGTGAAAAGTTGGTGTATTTTTTCTGGTTGCACCCTAGCCTGGCTCTCTAACAGGAACCGCACGGCAAGCTTAATTTAATTTAGCGTTGGGGACAAATCTCATTTTGGGGACAAATCTCACCAGCCTGCCAAATAATCTCCATACTATACATGTCCATGTATTAAACCCGCCTGTCCGCTTTCGCATTGCCCCGTCCGCCTCCCTCGACTTATTACACACTGATACGCTCCTCTCCCGCAGTCTTATCCAGCCCCTAACCTGCCCCAACTGCACCGACAACCTGGGCCTCCGCGCCGTTGATGCCATCTCGTCCAAGCAAGCCTTCCGGTAAGACCCTCCTTCTCCTCTATCTTTGTGCCCGCCGCCTTCTTTGTTGCACGTCCATGCTGCGACTCGCCTGTCGCCTGGTGGCATTCTGGCGCTCGACTGCTGCTGGAGCCCATGGCGCGCCCTAATCGCTGCAGCTGCTGGCCTGTTAACTCTACACACCCGCCATAACATAATAAGCCTGCCTCCGGTAACTCTAATAAATGTACCCTATGCTAACCCCTCGGCTCCTCTGCACAGCGGCCGCGACTTTTTCAAGCTCTCCCGCATCGAGTTGCGATGCAACATTTCCGACGACAGAACTGTGCCGGTAGAGCCCATTCTCGATGCAGCCTCCATGCCCTCGTTGCACACTGATAGGTCGCCGTCGCCCGTTCCTGTCCATCTCCTGCCAGCAGACGCCATGGAGGTCGATTCCCGCCCACCACCACCGTCGGGTCCCCTGCGCCAGCGCCACGACCAGCACCCACTCCACGACCAGTCTCAGCCGCTGCAGCAGGTCGAGCCCAACCGCCAGTCGCTGCTGCACCACGCTCTCCCGCAACAGTCTCCAACCAACCAGCTGCCATCGCCCGCCATGAAGCCGGTGCACGATGTTCACTACAGTACTTCAAAGGATTCGGGCCCTGGACTGGCCAACCGCTCGCAGGAGCTGCCTCCCGTGACCATCCCGCACTCTCACTCCCAGCCCCCGGCCGAGCAACCGCAACAGCAGCAGCAGCAACAGCAACAGCAACAGCAGCATCGTACTAACGGACAGTACTATCCCCGGCCAGTGCAGGACGTTCAACTCGACGCAATTGAGCGGCTCCAGACCCAGGTTTCCCAGAACAGCGGCGCCATTAGTGCCCATGGCCGCAACCTCGACCGGTTTGGGGAGACCCTGCAGCACCAGGAAGAGACCAGCCGTCGCGAGTTTCAGGGGCAGTTGCAACACCAGCACTTGGAGCTTCGTCGGGTCGATGATGCCGTCGGTCGCCTCCACAGCGAGATGCTGGGGATCCGTGAGCTTCTCGAGGCCCTTAGCCGCGAGTTGCATGCCTCAAGAGAGCTCCGGGAGGTGCAGGTCTCCCGTGGCGTGGGCGCGCCATCTGTCCAAGACTCTACCCTCGAGCTTATGGCACAGCAGGTCGCCGTGATTGCCCAGAAGGCGAATGAGGTGGACACGCTGAAGATTACCATTGAGATTATGAAGAACAAGATCCAGCGGCTAGAGGACGCTCCTGCGGCTGCCCAACAGCGCCCTCAGAATGCATATACTTCTCCCAGGGAGCCTTCGGTCCAGTCTGTGCAGTCTTCTCATACCGTGGCTTCGTATCCCAACACACCGGTTGCCGCCCACGTCAACGCTCCCGCCCATCCCTCGACACAGAGGCCTCAGCCATATCACTCGCACAGTGCACCATCCGTGCCTACTACACCTGAACTCTCTCAGCGAGCTGAGCCTACGCCGAGCCAGAACGGATGGGTCTCTGTCAATGCCAGTGCAAAGCGAGCTCACTCCAACAGCGTCGACGCCCACGAAGGCGCTGTCCAGCCTGTAGAATCCCCAAAACGGCCAAAACTCACGCCTATGGAACCTCGTGGAGCCTACTCGCAGCAAAGCTACGAACATATAGATACTGACGACTCTGACGGGAGGGTCCAGACGCACTCTCATACTCCGGCCTCCCAGACCCAGTCTCATGAGTCGGTCCCCGAGTCGATCCTTTCCTCGCAACAGCACTCTGGCTTCTTCGCCTACAGCACCCAAGAGGCACCATCAGACGACAGCTGGCGGCCCGAATCGCAACGAATCTCCAGAGGTAGGGGTCGAGGCGGCGGTCCAGGAAGCCGAGGTGGACGTGGTCGAAAGAGCCTGCCCGCCCAGCTTCACACATTGGGCACTCCTGAACGGGAGAGGCAGGACTGGCAAGGCATCGGCGATTCGCAGACCAGTCCCGATGGCTATTACAACCATGTCGTGCGCTCTGGGAGGGGCATAATTCGCCGTGGCAGCGGGGGCGGTGGCTCAACACGCGGTCGCCCGTCTAGCTCCAGCGGTCGCGCAGTAAGCCTAGGGCTGCAGGGTGTATCCGCCAGCGTAGCCTTGTCGGGCGATCCTTACGCGCACACCAAGAAAACTCGGACCAAGCCGACACGAAATGCAGACGGTATCTTGATACGCAAGGACGGTCGGCCCGATATGCGGTCGCAGTCTTCCGCCGCCAACCTCAGGAAGGTTCACGCCTAGAAGGAAGACTTGCCAAAAGACGAGCGTGGGTTCACGCCAACTAATTTTGCGCAATCGCACGTCGTCATCGAGACCCCGAGCCCCACCGGATATCTTCCGCCGGGCCAGAATGTCACTGTTAGCGTGCAGAAGAAACATAGCACTCACGGGAAGCGGCTTCGCCTCAACACGTACTACGATATCGGTACCGAAAGCTATGATGAAGATTGCCAAGAGGACAATGATTTCGAAGCGTTACACTTATCATACGCATTACGTGCCATAGATTGGGCCAAACCATCACTCGTTAGCCTTACTTCCATAATTTTTCATGTCGAAGGTCCAGCTTTTTGGGGCCCACGCCGCCTGCGATCTCTTTGGAATGGCGAGGGGCACAGCGAGATCAGGAAACTACGAGAGCTATATGGTGATGCCGAGCAGGCAGATATGGAAGGGTTGGGGCTCTTGTCAAACAATGACAGATGAAGAATACACAAGGCAGCTGATCATCATGGAGAACACTATCCGAGAGCTCACTCATATCGATTGCTCGGTTTCAGAAGACGAGAATAATGGGGGTCTCTTTACCGCAGCCAGATCGCTCTTCGAGTTTCTTTGCTGTGGTAAAAACTTGAAGAGGGTACGCTTAGCTTTTGGCTGGCTGGTGGATGGCCACCTTCTACCGGACTACTGGTCCCGTGAGAATGGAGACGGACCTAAAGAACTACTAACGTTACTTTCTCAATTCGCTCCATGGTCGAAGATCGAAGAACTCCAGCTCGAGATTTCGACAGATGAACCCACGCTCTTGCGATTTTTAGTATCGCTCAGAGTAACGTTGCGCCGTTTAACACTTTCTACTGTTACGCTGGCCCCTTCGAAGGGGCTTTGGGAGACTGCTCTTCCCGCAGTAGCAACAAGCCTCCCCAACCTAACTTACTTGGATCTATCAATGCTAAGTGATTACCCACAAAAGGAGCAAGAGCGCATCCTGTTCGACCCGAGAGCACAACTATGGGCCGATAGAAGTGGATGTTATACTCATTACAAGATGATTGTGACCAACCATCTTTTGAGAAAGAAGCAGTTACATCTGATCAGTCCTGAGATTTTCATGAAAGATCATCTGCAAGCCTGTGAGCATAGATGAACAACAATCACTGATGACTTTGTACAATGCCTTTCCTTCATTTAAGAAGTCTGGTGTCTCCATTACAATGACAGTTTTTTTTCTTTGATGTATGGCCTGCAAGATAGATGGGATATTGTTATCTCGACGAGGATGGAGTTGGGGATGGAGTTGTAGCGCGATGCCATCTTGATTGTTCGGTTGCAATGAATTAGCGCCAGGCGGAGAGGCGATATGATTACTTTTGAACGCGAGTAACATCATCGATCTTCGTGATATGCTCATACAAACTTTTGGATCCAGATTTTTTCTCCCTGCGCTGATCCTTGTTTCGGAATGCTTGAACTTCTATAATGTTTTGATGTTGGAAGACTTACTGATTAGGCGCTGCAACGACTAAAGGACGTCTTCTAATGATAAGGCGCGTCACCGCGCGACCTTGACGCGTGTCCCCACCAACAGATGGTTTTGCCGCAGAAAAGCCGACTTGGCGTTGACGCCTGTCCTAAGCGCCACGAGCTCTTCAAACTCCCGCTATCATTCTAACAAATTCTTATTTCGAATCATTCTGACCTCACACTCAGATATAATCAACAACCGTTCGTTTCTCATGGATATTCGTCGTTCGTTTCACGGCCATCGTTCGTGTCTACTCGCTGAGCGCGTTCGCTGTGCGCCGTCGCAATGACGAACATACCCCGATCAGCGATAAAGGAAGCGAAGCCCATAGACCATGGGCTAGATGTGTTTTGCGCATCCGCTCGTTCATCGTTACAGGCAATAAGTGGAGCCAGTACCGCTGAGGTCATTGAGCAAATCGACGACGGAGGTAAGAACGCTGGACCTTACATGATCCTCTTCTAACACCAATGTAGCCCTCCAGGATCTTACAATCGATCTACTGCTAGCAGTTCAAGCACTTCCTGCCTCTCGTATTTTGCCATCGAGCAGCGGTGGAAAGAATCTGTTCGCCGACCTCTCCCAACTCAATCAGGCCGTCAATGCCAGCGAATTCAACGTGCGACACGTCGTGCCCCTCCTGGTCGTGGTTCTTGGTAACAAGGCGGATGGTATTATCTGGGAGAAAGTATACGAGATTCTGCAGGGACCAGCATTCACGACAAGCGCAAAGCCCTCCACACCCCCTCCTTCGCGACCTTCTCGTACCGCATCGTTCCAGCAGACGCCTTGGTCGTTCAACACAGGCAGCTTCGCAGACACATCTGACTTGAGGAAGAATGTGGATCCCATACTCAGGGACGAAGTGGAGGATAATTTGATAATGGATCATCCAGACGTTTTCAGCACGTTCTTTGGGCAGATTCAAGGGCTTGAGGAGGTGACGGCCACAGTACTACAAAGTTGTAAACGTGCTGATTCGCCGTTATTTCAAGAAGACACAGGCTGGGTGTTGTGGCCGGAAGGATGCGCGGAAACAGATGTCTTACAGTTCCTTCGCTACCACGTCGATCAATTTCTGCAACTTGCAGATGAACATGGCTTTCGTCCTTCAAAGCACCGCCGGTGCGTCACCATGCCAAACAAGCCTATACCAGGGTCGATCAGCAAGCGAAAGTTAGACATTGGCCTTGCTTACAGCTTAATTGACGAGCTCGAAGAGAGTAATAAGGATATCTATGACTGGTCGCGCATTCTTGTACCTGGCGAGCTGAAAAGCAATGCACGGGAGGACAAACATAGTACTACGTGGCTTGATCTTGTGAGATACGCAAGAGAGATGCTGAGTGCGCAAGACACACGACGGTTCGTCCTGGGCTTCACACTCTGCGGGCCGATCATGCGCATTTGGGAGTTTGACCGACTCGGAGTGGTCGGATCTACACCGTTTGACATCAACAAAGATGCGCATATGTTTGTTTCGACCATGCTGGGCTGGTTGTGGATGTCAGAGGAAGAGCTGGGTTTTGATCCCACCATTACAGAGGACCATGGAAAACACATCAGTATATCACACAATGGCCATGCCGAGCGAGTTATGCTGGAAGGCGTCATAAAGCGACAACGATCTCTCGCTGGCCGTGCGACAACATGCTGGAAAGGCTTCCTTCACAACGCGTCAGAACGTACGTTGGTGGTGAAAGATTCTTGGGAATACGAGGAACGGCTAGAAGAAGGCCTCTTACTCAAAGAGGCGACAGAGGCTGGGGTGAAAAACATAGCACGGTACTATCATCATGAAACCGTATTCGTTGGCGGTAACATAGACAATGTTTTAGCCAATGTGCGAAAGGGGATGAACGATCAGCTCGGGCGGAACCCCTTGCAACGACGTGCAGCACATTCCGTCTCTGCCATGCACTCGGCTGCTTCAACGGCTTCAGGTGCTCGAGGAGGCAAAGGCAGGAGCAGGAGTATGAATCGTTCCTTGGCACAAAAAAGATCTTCCAGCGACATTCAGGCATCCATGCCGCCCCCAAAACGCTCGTGCTCGAACTCGCCTGTTAAGCAAGACTTGCAACGCCGGAGAAATAGGGTTCACAGACGGCTCATTATGGAAGATGTTGGCAAGAACCTTTACGAGGCAAGTGCCCCACGTAGTATACTGATGGGCTTGATTGGTGGCATAAAAGGTGGGTTATGTATGACGTATCTCAGACCCTTGCTGATCTATCAGGACACGAGTCGCTCTTGCAGGCAGGAATTCTTCATCGTGATATATCCGTTGGCAACATTATGTTGACCGTTGCGGAAGACGATGGATTCTTGATCGACCTCGATCTAGCCGTCAAGATCGATCGAGAGGGCGCGTCCGGTGCGCCAAGTAAAACTGGCACCAAAGTATTTATGGCGATTGGCGCCCTTTATGGCGAAGAACATACCTTTATGCACGATTTGGAGTCGTTCTTCTGGGTGTTGTTCTGGGTTTGCATCCATTGTACCGGTCCTCATGGGCAACGACGCGTCTCGAGAATTGAGTCGTGGAATTTTGCATCTACAGAGGATTTGGCCAAGATAAAGAAAGGCTCGGTTGATGAGGAGGATAGGTTCAGTAAAGAAGTGGAGGAGAGTTTCACGCCTTATTGTAGCCAGCTGATTCCTTGCATTAAAGATCTGCGGAAAGTAGTCTTTCCTGGCGGAAAGCGATGGCTGAAGGAAGACCAACAGCTTTACTCACAGATGATAGCCGTTCTGCAGCAGGCACTGCGAGACCTGGATACGTAGAAACGACACATCAACATACTACCATTTTAGTGTTCGTCTTCTTTTCATAGTACAAAGATGTGCTGTTCCTGGTTGTCAATGATCGACCGTATCGGACTAGTCTGGGGTTTTGTTCTGGTGCCCGCAGTGGGTCCCTTGTTCCGCCGGCATAAAACCTTGCTTTCACGCTCACTCGAAAGTTAACTATACTGTGATGCCAAACAGTAATCACACCACAAGCTCATTACACTACGTTGCTGAAGAATCAAAGCATTCAGCGCTGCGATAAGATAGGAAGTGCTGCAACATTGGATAGTACAGAAATAATCAGGTCGAGATGGGGACAGAGAGTTCCGGCAGTGTTTCGTTGTCAAACAGAGCGGGGACAAGGGCGTTGGAACGGCCCTAAAATATAAGGACTCCACTGCGGGGACGAAAATCATTCCCGCGGAAACAGAGACGGGGTTTTATGGTCATTACGATGGAGCTATAAACGACTGCTGCAAAAAGAAATTGCTTCCCTTTATCGTCATCTTTTTGAGCTAACTAGAATGGGAAAGATGTGCTTACTGATGCCCCACATACAGGAAACGTTTCAAAATCTAAGCCCTTGATCTATCTCAAGCATACCTTCAACTCCCGAAAACATGACTCTCGATTGGGTCACAGCCACTGAAGATGAAATTATACAATATTGTTCACGCTCTAATCAGGGCCGAAACGTAATCAGCGAATTGGAAGGAGGACTTTCAGTCATCAGAATTTCGGAACATGCAGTTGTGAAATGCGGAATGGGTGTCACTGAGCTTGAGGCGCACAACCAACGGCAAGCGCACGAGATACTTGATCCAAAGATCATACGAGTTCCTCGAGTCTATCGCTTCTTCGCTAGTGGCCTCGATGGTTATCTCATCATGGAATACATGTACGGCCAACCCATGTCCTCCATCGAAGATCCAGATATCTACTTAGAGCCAATGGCAAAGGCTCTGAAGAATTTCGAACATGTGAGACGAACCAAACCTGGTCCTTTGCATGGTGGTGCCGCCTCTGGTCAGCTCTGGCTGGACTACGATTTAGTTTCCTTTAGTACTGTATCGGACATTGAAGAGTACTACAACAAAAGACAGCTGAAAGGAAAAAGCCATCTTCAGATCTCCTGTTATCCGCTTGTATTCTGCCATCTGGACATCGCTCCGCGAAACATCCTTGTGTTAGAGGACGAATCTCTTTGCTTGATTGACTGGAATTCTGCTGGCTACTACCCAAGGCTGTTTGAGAGGGTTGCTCTAAAGGTTAATATAAGAAAAGAGAGTGATTGGAATGCTAAGCTCTTATGTATGCTGGATGATCTTAGCGATGATGAAAAAACCCAGGCTCAGTTACTGGAACAAGCTTATTATCTTGGACAGAAATACATATAGTAAGTATCTAACCATAAGAAGGTATTGATACTAATCGATCCAGTCGAGAGAAAGAGTTCAACCCTCGACCACCACCGGGATTGGTTCCTCCAAAAAAGAGTAAAAGAGTGGATTTAGAGAAGGATAAAGAAGCTGAGTAGTTGAAAAAAATAAATTGATGCGCATTAAAAGGAGTGAAAAGTGATTTCCAGCGTAGCTTTTGAATTTTCCCTGGAAAATAAAATAGTTGAGTCTTTCGACCCCAGTATAGGAGCACTACTTTCTGAAACACTCAAAGCATGGTTTGGCATTTCAAAGTTCAAGTGAAGGATACCCGAAACGGATATCATTTGCCCTAAGAGAGTAAAGCTTCGCCAAGTTAAGAACAGGAAGGCAATTATTGAGGATTGAATCATGTATACACTTCCAGAAGAGACATCCAGAGTCACCAGTTGAAAAGTGATACTAGTGAAGATACCATTCATACTGAGTTGCGTGATGCAAGGTTTCAATTGCCATGGAAGCACCAAGTTATAATCGAAATGCTTAGTCTCTGGAGACGAATGCTGATAATCAGCCAACTTCTGCAAAGCTCGCCTCTCCTATCCCCTTCATTAGCTCTCGCATTCACTAGTAACATTACCGCACCGCCTTGGTCTAAGATCAGAAGAATGGGGATATGATAATTACTATCGGGAGGCTTTGGCTCAGCGCTGGTAGTATGAAAGGTAGTGCGCATCTTACTCAATTTGGAAGAGTTGTTTTCGAAATGTGTTTTATTGTCAACGGTGACTGCAACGATGTGAGTGATGCTGGAAGATATGGCGTCTGTTGTGGCGTTTCCCCAGGCATTACTAGACCAACCAGTCCCGACTGTTGCCTAGTAGACATTATGATGTCATATAGATTAACTTGCTTATACTTCAGAGCGAATTGGAATAAAAATGCAAGGGAAAAGTAACCAAGTGGCCGAAATTAGGCAAAGCCTCTGATGGGAGGTTTTTCACCGCTTGTTTTGTACAACCGTAGCTACTAGCTCATTGGTAGTATATTGCGTGGCTACTTTTCAGCCGATATTCTATGCATGAAAAGCAACGCCTTATCTTATGCTATTGTGCGACATTTCGTGTACGTAATTTAAATCTTCTGTCTGTGGAAACCTTTTATTGCTCTCGAATCCATGAAACCGCTATCTCTGTTTCCAGACCCTCTAGTTTACATCAAATTGTACTTGCAATAGCTCAATATTGCAGATGTCTTTTTCGGCAGAAGCGACAGTCTACCTCGCGTGCAGGGCAATATTCACCGGCCAAAACGCTCAACTACGAAAACAGAAGAAGATTAGGGAGCTCCTTGAGAAACGCAAGGCATCTCTTAGCCCTTTGCTTGCCGAATTCAATATCGCAGGCGTCGTTGACATCGTGAAACGCCTTCTAGACGACCGGATTTTTGAGTCTGATATCCGGGCTAAGGAGGAGTTTCCCGAGCTGTTTCTTTCCTGTCCAGAAAGAATTAAGCAGCGCGCAGATTCGGAAAATATTGCTGCACAGTCTGTCAAGGAGGCTTTGGAGGAGATTGAATCCTCGAATCAATCTGAAAATGAGTTAGATGGAAGAGATGGCAGTAAGCACTTTCAAGAACTCTCTGAAGACGGTGAGCTATCGCCTGGTAAGTTTGTTTCTTTGGCAGTACAGACGGTGATTTTACTTACAACAACTATCAGTGCACTCCGTAAACAAAAACCTACCTTCTCTCTACCCTTCACTCCTTCCCTATAAAACACAACACGAGATCTTGACAACTGTTCAGTATGTACTAGAGGAGTGCTTTTTTGACTTCTTCAAACGTTGGCAACCGTCAATACTCTCTGAGATCGGCTGGGATTGTGCTGAAGCAGGAGAGCTGACAAAATGGACCCGTATTCTCTCCAAACGTTCTGGAAAGATTCCATCCCATGCTTTTGCGCTAGAAGATGGACATTCCCTAAATGATGTGCTCTTCTCCACACACAAACTTCGGCATACTGCAGTCCACCGACTCCCAACTACAGCTCGTGGAGTAATTCAGCTAATCGATTCCGCCCGAAATGTTACTGCCACTCTCAAAGATGACCAACGAACAGCTCAGCTCGAAGAACTTCTTCTCGAGGCGGAGAGTAAGATCAACGCTATGGAGCTGAACAAAAATGTTCTCGAAGATGAACTTGCTCGCGAGCTTCAACATATTTGTCAACAGCGCAAGGAGCTAGAAACAAAGGAAGAGTGCCTTAGGGAAATGCTAAGCGACAGTGATATAAAGAATAAGTTGCTGGTAGGCTCATTGCTTGAAGATTCGATGAGGAAGATATTTTCCGAAGGACCCAAATCGAATTCAGCTCCAGGAGATGATGGCCAGAACTTCAAGGTTCAGGGAAATGTCAAGGAGAATGGATGGAGGTATTACATGGAGTTTGTAAAGCAAGGTATGGGGCTATAGAATTAAGTTAGTAACGATCCAAATTACGAAGTGAAAAGAACATACTGGGTATAGATGAAGTTACGGAACGCTTGAACTTGCTGAGCCTTCACTGCATCTGCTGACTCTGAAAATCAGTCGTGATTTGTCTTTTAGCCTGCATGTGTTGTGAGAGTGCCTAATCATATATGAATTCCTGTTCGGAATACATTTACAATATGATAAGATAGACGAAATTTCTATTTGCATTTCATGTGCTAGTTTTACTATCCTGCTCAAAATTTGAGTGGCTGGGGGTGAGGTATTTTTGTTATTAGTTTTCTGGTGTATGTCAACGACAGCTGATTAATCCCGCTCCGTGATTTAGTCTATAAGAGCGGGAATAGCTTGTGTCTATCTGTGCTCAACAAAGTGATCGCCGCCGTGTAGTGGTATACAAATCAGCATCATGATCTTTTGTTGCGCTTTTGGTGCCATGAACACATGTCGCCCTGATGAGCGCTAGACTCAGTGATCTCATATTGTGGAAAATTGGTATACTAATTTTGGTTGCATCCGAGCCTCGTACTGACACATACTGAGCGAGGTGCATAAGCCTGCAAGCCTTGTGGAACAAAGCTCAGGTCAACGCCCTGGACGAGCCGGTCGCCAAGCCCTTCGACGTGCTCTGGCCGAGCCTCCCTCGGACTGTTGAAGCTTTCTGTCAACGCCGGTGGCCATGCGCTCCATCGTACAATTAACGTCTCTCTTGTTGGGCTTAACGAACGCTTTGCGCTTGAAGAAACACGACTAGCAGGTGGACTGAATTTGTTGCGGCCAGCGCTAGTGGCGTTTCACTTCCTGACTGTGATGCACTCTACTCAGATTGGACATCCTCAACATATTTGGCCTTTCGCTATGATTTGAGTTGAGCGTAGGTGCTTTTGTGAGGAGGGAAATAGCGCGCCTCCTTGGGAAAGGAGCTGAGCGTGACTCTAAGCACTCGTCGGGCCGAAGCGTAAGAGAACCACAGGTTTCATGAACGGAACCGAGCCACGAACTGATAAGAGTGTGCTGAGCTGTCAAAGAACCACTGCGTCAATCTATTGTTAATGGGGGTACAATGGATGGTGGATGCCTAGCCCCGCGTTTCGTTTGTTTTCGCACCGACTCGCCGATTAGCGCGCTATCACGTGAGCATAAACTCGTGTTGCGATCGGAGCGTCATTCGGCGGCTTCCGTCTAAAATTAGCCAAACGCTGACCCTGAAACTGTCACCGTGCAGGCCTCTTTTTGGTTCCCGCTGAGGGGTGTGGGCCCTGCTTTTGAACCCTAGTTCCGATTTGCACATTTTCGAGGCTCTGCCCCACTCTACCTGATTGGAAGACGCTGGGAATGCTCTTCATGCTTTTGCACAACGAAAAATACACGGCTCCGCACCACAAGGTCCGGGCAACAACGGGTTGACCGCCCTCCCTGCTCGCCGTGGCGACAGCTCGTATCGCACAAGTACTTGTGACTGATGCACATTGCTTATAAATAGGCTAGTAAGATCTAATCTTCTATGTTTGATAAAGCAGCGTCACGGCTTTCTCTGTCCGCGTCCGTAGTCAGGTTTCGATCGTAGATCCTCCAAAGGCAACATTCAGACTAACAGCTCAACAGACTCTACACAAGAAATTTAGATTGTTCTGATAGAATTGGCTACAGAATGGATTACGCGAACGAATACCAATAACCCACCAGTCCCTCGCTGGCACAGCGCGACGCGACTGGCTGCCGTGCGGCGCACACTATAACTACGCGCCTGCATACCTCCAGTATTCAGTCTTGCCTCACCTGGTAACGAGAATGGCTGTTCAGTTCGCGATGGGTTCCCTCTATGCTCTAGACACCGAACTGCTGTCGCTCGCTTTGCAAACAGCAAACACATCGCGCTGTAGCGCCCCTACACAGACACCACCAGCCTCTGCCTGCTGTCGCTCGATGGCGGCGGCGTGCGCGACCTGTCGACCCTATATATCCTGAAGGATGGGCAGACAACTGGGTGACTGCATGCTCCCGCTGACACGGCAAGGCTGATCGCCATCGTGCTTGGCTGGCTTGAGATGAACGTAGACGAATGCATCGCGGCGTACACCAACCTAATGAAGGCTGTGTTCGAGAAAGCCAGACGGGCCAATTAAGTGCGCAGTTTGACTCGAAGAAGCCTAAAGCGCCATTGAAGAGGTGCTAACCAACTGAGGTGTCTGCGCAACAGACATCTTCAGCGATGGCAGGCAGCGAGGTTGCCGCAGGTAAGTCTGCCACACCGCTGCATTGACTCCTTCTGACAGTCGACTGGATTTGTCTGTCCGACAGCAAGGGAAACCGCCGGCGTCACGCGCCTGAGAAGCTACGCCTTACTCGACGAGAGCGACATTCCAGCTAGCATCTGCGAGGCAACCCTTGCAACGTCTGGGGCTACTAGTTTCTTCGACCCGTCTCGATCAGAGCACAGAAGCTCATTAAAGCTACGCTAAGAGCGAACACCCCCCTTTACGACATAGAAAGCGAAGCTGCCAATATCTGGAGGCCCGAAGTGGAGACTTGAAGCTGCCAGTCAAATGCTTCATGCCGATTGGAACTAGACACTTTGGCAAGAAGGCACTCGAAGACAACCTACTTAAGTTCCTCTCCAACACTTTGGTGGAATCGCGGCGAAGACAGTGGAGACGGAGAAAAACGCTCATCGCTCGATAGGCCCGCTACGGCGAAAAGCAGTACTTTGGCATCAATGTCGAGCAGGGATTGCAAGACGTTAGCCTCGCTGAGCACAAAGAACATGGCAGGATATAATTAACGACAGACGGATGCCTAAAGCACCAGATCCAGAAGTATCGAGTGAGGCACTGCGTCCAGTAATTGGAGCAGAAGCGGAGTGTGCATTAGCAGCGTGGCTCGGCGCTGACGTCATGCAGGCAGAACAGAAGCATATTTTGCGCAGATCATCACAGAAGGCAACATCTTGGATCCACAATGCAGCGGTGTTGCTAAGCGTTTGCAAGGTTACGAGACACGGCGCCTCATACAAGGTAAAAAAGACGGGCTATAATGCGTGCCCCTGGTTATCTTGCGCTAACACATGCGTAGCTGTCAGTATGGCCTGCCACCTCCCGTTCTCCAAGAACTGGTACTTTGTGGGAAGGAGAGACGAGCTCGAAGAGCTACAAGAAAAACTACTAATGGGTCAGGACTGCAAGAAGGTATCTATTGTAGGCCTAGGCGGAACTGGCAAGACGCAAGTCGCGCTACAATTTGCATACGTAGTCAAGGAGACACACCCTGAGATCTGCATCTTCTGGCTGCCTGCACTTAGCATGGCAAGCTTTGAACAGGCATGCATAGAAATTGCACAAACCCTGCACATACCACTTGCGGCAGGCGAAGGAAGCAGTGCAAAAGAGCTAGTGAAGCAGCATCTGAGCGCGGGGCGGGCAGGCCGATGGTTGCTAGTGGTCGACAACGCCGACGATGCAGATGTTATGTTCGGAAAAGGACAGTCCAAGGGCATCATCGACTACCTGCCAGAGAGCGAGGGCGGTGTGACTATATATACCACGTGCAAGCAGGATGTGGCAGTACTGCTGACGCACAACGACGTACTGGAGCTTGGAGCGATGAGCAGGTCAGACGCAGCCGACTTTCTTGAGAAGTCGCTGATCTGGAAGGAGCTCCTACGCGACAGTACTGCTACGAGTCAGCTGTTAGAGGAGCTGGCATACGTGCCTCTGGCAATTGCGCAAGCAGCCGCATACCTGAACATAAACAAAACGCCCATCGCCCGGTACCTGCGGCTACTTCAGAGCACCGAACAGGACACGGTAAGCCTTATGAGTCGAGAGTTCTGCGATGATACGCGATATCAGGGCTCAGCCAACGCGGTGGCCACGACGTGGATGATGTCTTTCAAGCAACTGGAGACGCGCGACACGGCTGCAACAGAGCTGCTGGCATTCATATCGTGCATCGAGTGGAAGGCGATCCCGCGAGCCATCTTGCCGAAAACGCAGCCAGAACATCGGATGGAGGAGGCGATCGGTACACTTTGCGGGCTCTCGTTCCTAGTCCGGCGGGAGAACGGCGACTGCCAGAAGAAAGTAGGAAAGGGAGGGGGAGAAGAGGAGGAGGGAAGGGGAAAGGGGAAAGGGGAGATGGATGAGGGCGGAATACAGGAATGGTTCGACATGCACCGACTAGTTCATCTAGCGACTAGGATCTGGCTCAACAAGCACGGCAACGCTGCAGATAAGAGAGAAGTAGCTGTGCAGCATGTCACCAACGCCTTCCCATCCGATGATTACAGGAATCGGGAACTGTGGAGGGCGTACTTGCCGCATGCACTGCGGCTCTTAGAGAACACGCAAGGTTACGCCGGGGAAGCGAAGTCGAAGCTGAGTCTACGAGTGGGACGGTGTCTGCAGGTTGATGGCCGGATTCGAGAAGCGGTCAGATGGATAGAGAAATGCTGCGAATGGAGGAGAAACGTGCTAGCCAAGGACGACTCTGAACGACTGCTGTCAGAACATGTGCTCGCAATAGCGTACCAAGCGGACGGACAGGTCAAGAAAGCAGTGGATCTGCTGGAGAAAATAGTCGAAACTCAGGAGGTGCTGGCAAAGGAGCATCCATCTCGACTGGCGTCGCAGCACGCGCTCGCAATGGCATACCGAATAGACGGACAAGTCAAGAAAGCGGTGGACCTCCTGGAGAAGATAGTCGGAATTCGAGAGGAGGTACTGGTGAAAGAGCACCCATCTCGACTGGCGTCGCAGCACGCGCTTGCAATGGCATACCGAGCAGATGGACAGGTCAAGAAGGCGGTGGGCCTGTTAGAGAAGGTGGTCGAAATTCGGGAGGAGGTGCTGGCGAAAGAGCACCCCTCCCGACTGGTGTCGCAGCACGAGCTTGCAGGAGCATACCGAGCAGATGGACAACCTGAGCGGGCAATAGAGCTTATGGAGTATGTGGTTGCAGTGGATGCGCACATCTACAGAGCTAACCATCCTTCACGGCTAGCGTCGATACAGGCTCTGAATAGTATGTATGCAGAGAGAACAGCAAATTTAGACTAAGAACAGTTCTATTCTAATACAGCAGAGCTTCCATTTCACTTCCCTACGTGCCTTTATGCGATTGCAACGTTGAACTGTTGTAGAAGGCAGTTTTTAATGTTTATAGCAGTGTATAATACACATCTAGAGCGAACTGAAAAGGGATGGTTGAGGCCTCCCCTTTGCTTTCAAGCCCATAGTAGTCTCAAGGCTAATGACTGAGGTATGGAGCGCTGTGACGCCGCTGTATCAAGTACAGAAGGCTAGATCCCACTAGCCTGTTTGTAGGCGGCATGGGGTGATCAAAGGTACTCGGGCGGTACGCGTTTTCGCCACCGTCAACCAGGGGGGACGGCCGACGCATTTCTGACCTGACCTTGCGACTGTCTACATCTTAAAAGCATCGAAGAGACCATCTTGTAGTGACATCTGGGAATTGTTTCTAGTAACAGGTGAAATTACAAGGTCTCTATACCCATAGTTTTGCAGTAAAAATGCGTAGGAAAGTGGAAGGGACAGATGATATTGTACCACCAGGCTTCAATAAGCCAATCCATTTTCTGACTGGTCAGTAAATTCGTTGAATATTGTTCAACAAAGCAAATCTCGTCGCAGACATACTCAGAGAGCATTCTCATGCTAAGAAAACGGTGAAGGTATCAGGATAACTTGTAAGGTAAAGTGAGAATGGAGAGGGCATCAAAGCATCGATACAAAGCAAAGATTTTGACTAATATGGAAAATTAACGGGTGTAAGCATACTGATATGTGGAAGGATACGAAAACGCACATCATCACTAGTAGAAGCTCAAATAGGAGCATAGGAGACGCTGAGCTTTATATTTTCTCATTTCTCCTACAATTTTGTGCTTTCATGTGTCTTTATAAATCGTCCTATAATTACGTGTCTTTTCAGGAGAATGGATCGGCAGATTTCTTAAAGTTGTGTCGAATTTCTTGATCGGAACGATCTGTGGAGAGGGTTGAAGCTGGCGCCGCGATCGCTGCGAATGTGCTTAGTCATCACATCCATAGGATTTTGTTATGTAGCTGAGTTTGTCTATTCGAGCGAAACCACTGCAGCTAAACCGAAGGTACCCCTTTGATTTGCTCGCAAACATGGAGAATAATATAAAAGTATTTGTGCCAGGCACCACAAATGGTTGTGGCTCAATGCGCCAATATGCGCCGGAGTTCTGCCGTTGCTTGGTCAACAACCAGAGCTGAGGACTAAAGCGCTTTCAATCTTGGCTTCGCGCTCCTCATCCCCACTTGTCGCGCCATCTCCATGATTGCGCATCACAACGTCGTGCCCTATGGCAAGTGAATGGGGTTTTGTTTGTTCATGGGCATCTGCCAGTCCTAGCCGCGCATCTATTGGGACGTCCGCACCGCTGTCCGTGCCTGCATCCGTCGGTCGTGCAGCCGGCTCTACCCACATCGCCCCAGCATCTCCGCCGCTCTCGATCCCGCCGAAGAAATCTTCTCGAATTTTGCGCCCTGTATCACAATCTTTGTATAGAAAGCGGAAGGGGTATACGAACCCGAGTGTATCCAACTGCGATACCATGCCATCGCCACGCAAACGAATTAGAACCCAGGATGACCAACGGTCTGTCACCACGGCTACCTCAGCACTCAGCGACATCCAATTACCCCCGACCGCCTCCTCACGATCTTCGTCTCCAAACAAAATCAGGGCGAACAGTCCTGTACGCGAGTTACGAGACATCTACCGCTTCGCTACCCCGCCGCTCAAATACACAACGTCTGTAGACGAGAAAACCCCACAAAGTGTACGGGATATATTACGTTGCCTGCCGCAGCATGGAGTTGGAATCATCCCCGACTCTCTTAAGGTCCGATGATTTCCCACCCACGAATGTGGGTATTGAGCTGGTTACTGAGGAACAAGTTTAGGATACTATCAGCGTGGCTCTGCCCTATGAAGACGTCCCGGAGTATGCCTTCAAGCTGTCTGATACTACAGATGTTTCTGCTGCAAAGGAACTCTGGAAAACAGCGATGAGCACAATCTCAAGAGCGAAATCCTGTTTTATTGATAACGAGCCAGAGGGCCCATGGTTGACAATTGCGAACAAACTATTGGAGGATGTTTTTGCGCAGCCAGAACTGGAGGGGATGCTATGTGTTAAGGATGTGTGAGTTTCCACTCTAATTCGAGTCTTTCACCGCTATATTGACATTATTGGTCGTAGCCAGTATAGCGACATCAACAGCCCTACCCTGCTTCCTCACGTTCACAATACCGCGATTCCTACCAAAAAAGCCGATCTTGCTGTTGCGATCTCCGCCCACGCACCCACTACGACGGACGTTTATACTGCGCTTCGGACATCGGATCCAACCATGCGGCTCAGTCAAATGTCTGAGACTAGTGTGAGCCGGCTAGCCTTACCTGGCTGCATTGAAGTTGGTGAGCCTGGAAAAAGCTATCTTGAGGCTAGTCTTCAATTGGGGGTATGGTGTTTTGCAGGACTAGCAAAGCATGATGAATTAAAAATGCGATCAGGAATTAAGGGTCCAAGAACAAACCAAGAAGAAGGGATATCAGTTGAGGAGGTTCATAGCACTGCTGAAAGTAACATGCCCGCAGTAGAGAGGGATCCTGCGAATGCTGAATGTCATTTGCCTATTTTTGGATGGACAGCCATTGGCATGGATTGGAAACTTCACATCGCGTATAGGGATACTACCGATGATGGTGTTGTGGTATTAGGTCCCTTGGACAGCGGGGGCTTAGGATCGGTCGCAGCGTTTTTCAAGCTGTTTCAGACGGCGACTGCGCTAGCGAAGTGGGCTAAAGGGACATATTGGGGAGAATTCAGGAGGATGGTGGGGACACAGTCAACATAGGTAGCCTAGCCTCTGGTAATGCTAGCATCACTGCAGATGGGATCAGAATCTTCTGTCCTAGGCTCTGCTCATGAGTACATCTTCCTTCCGTCAACAGTCTGCTGCAGTCAGCTCTTTACATTAGCCATGCAGATGGCAGAGTATCGACTACTGGTCATTCTTGACGGGGAGCGAGATGTCCATGATCGACACGGCTCAAACGTGAACCCTTGCATGAAGGACCTTTGGTGAATTCCACGGTTTCTGAGAACTTTCCTTATAGGGCAATGTGAAAGGCTTGGCACGGTCGCCTCGTTGCCTTGTGGCCAGCTTTACATGGGAGCTTAGTTTGACTTGATCGTCAAAAGCCAATCCGAGAATAGCTATCGCGCTTGCGAGATCTTGCTGGGTCGTATTAGTTCTTTGGGCCCGTTTTTAGTTCCCGCTGTGGAGCTCGGCATCTCGGTACTGCTTTCGTAGGCTCAAGCCCAGATCCGTGCTAGGCACATATCTGAAGCCCTGGCCCCGCTTCATCCTGTCCACAGACGCTGACATGGTCCTTCACCTTTTTCGACGCAAAAACAGAGCTCTGAAACAAGGTCCGGGCAGGAACGGGTCGGCCGTCATCCCTGCGCATAGTGGCAGGATCTCGCCACAAAGTACTAAAAGCGCTGTTAAATATCCTGAGTAAGCATTAAATTACGATTTTTCTACTTCGCGTAAGCCCATCTCGTAATTTTCAGTGACCTGCGAAGAAAGTACTATTCTGAGAAAGCTAAGTTGCGCCCGCCTTGACCAGCAGCTCTACAATGTCTTTATGGCCTCCTGCTGAAGCTGCACAGAGCGCGTTGCCGTATTCTCCACCCTGGGCGTTGACATCGGCGCCCGCCTTGACCAGCAGCTCTACAATGTCTTTGTGGCCTCCTTCTGAAGCTGCCTGGAGCGCGTTGCCGCAGCCTCCACCCCGGGCGTTGACATCGGCGCCCGCTTTGACCAGCAGCTCTGCAATGTCTTTGCGGCCTCCTTCTGAAGCTGCGTAGAGCGCGTTGCCGTATTCTCCACCCTGGGCGTTGACATCGGCGCCCGCTTTGACCAGCAGCTCTACAATGTCTTTATGGCCTCCTTCTGAAGCTGCGAGGAGCGCGTTGCCGTATTCTCCACCCTGGGCGTTGACATCGGCGCCCGCCTTGACCAGCAGCTCTATAATGTCTTCGTGGCCTCCTGCTGAAGCTGCCTGGAGTGCGTTGCCATAGCGTCCACCCTGGGCGTTGACATCCGCGCCCACCTTGACCAGCAGCTCTACAATATCTTTATGGCCTCCTGCTGAAGCTGCACAGAGCGCGTTGCCGTATTCTCCACCCTGGGCGTTGACATCGGCGCCCGCCTTGACCAGCAGCTCTACAATGTCTTTGTGGCCTCCTTCTGAAGCTGCCTGGAGCGCGTTGCCGCAGCCTCCACCCCGGGCGTTGACATCGGCGCCCGCTTTGACCAGCAGCTCTGCAATGTCTTTGCGGCCTCCTTCTGAAGCTGCGTGGAGCGCGTTGCCGTATTCTCCACCCTGGGCGTTGACATCGGCGCCCGCTTTGACCAGCAGCTCTACAATGTCTTTATGGCCTCCTTCTGAAGCTGCGAGGAGCGCGTTGCCGTATTCTCCACCCTGGGCGTTGACATCGGCGCCCGCCTTGACCAGCAGCTCTATAATGTCTTCGTGGCCTCCTGCTGAAGCTGCCTGGAGTGCGTTGCCATAGCGTCCACCCTGGGCGTTGACATCCGCGCCCACCTTGACCAGCAGCTCTACAATGTCTTTATGGCCTCCTGCTGAAGCTGCCTGGAGTGCGTTGCCGTAGCGTCCACCCTGGGCATCAACATCCGCGCCCACCTTGACCAGCAGCTCTACAATGTCTTTGTGGCCTCCTGCTGAAGCTGCCTGGAGTGCGTTGCCGTAGCGTCCACCCTGGGCGTTGACATCCGCGCCCATCCGCGCCCACCTTGACCAGCAGCTCTACAGTGTCTTTATGGCCTTCCCATGAAGCTGCCTGGAGTGCGTTGCCGTATTCTCCACTCTGGGCATCAACATCCGCGCCCACCCTGACCAGCAGCTCTACAGTGTCTTTGTGGCCTCCTGCTGAAGCTGCCTGGAGTGCGTTGCCGTATTCTCCACCCTGGGCATCAACATCCGCGCCCACCTTGACCAGCAGCTCTACAATGTCTTTGTGGCCTCCTGCTGAAGCTGCCTGGAGTGCGTTGCCGTAGCGTCCACCCTGGGCGTTGACATCCGCGCCCGCCTTGACCAGCAGCTCTACAGTGTCTTTATGGCCTTCCCATGAAGCTGCCTGGAGTGCGTTGCCGTATTCTCCACTCTGGGCATCAACATCCGCGCCCACCCTGACCAGCAGCTCTACAGTGTCTTTGTGGCCTCCTGCTGAAGCTGCCTGGAGTGCGTTGCCGTATTCTCCACCCTGGGCATCAACATCCGCGCCCACCTTGACCAGCAGCTCTACAATGTCTTTGTGGCCTCCTGCTGAAGCTGCCTGGAGTGCGTTGCCGTAGCGTCCACCCTGGGCGTTGACATCCGCGCCCGCCTTGACCAGCAGCTCTACAGTGTCTTTATGGCCTTCCCATGAAGCTGCCTGGAGTGCGTTGCCGTATTCTCCACTCTGGGCATCAACATCCGCGCCCACCTTGACCAGCAGCTCTACAGTGTCTTTATGGCCTTCCCATGAAGCTGCCTGGAGTGCGTTGCCGTATTCTCCACCCTGGGCGTTGACATCCGCGCCCGCCTTGACCAGCAGCTCTATAATGTCTTCGTGGCCTCCTGCTGAAGCTGCCTGGAGTGCGTTGCCATAGCGTCCACCCTGGGCGTTGACATCCGCGCCCACCTTGACCAGCAGCTCTACAATGTCTTTATGGCCTCCTGCTGAAGCTGCACAGAGCGCGTTGCCGTAGCGTCCACCCTGGGCGTTGACATCCGCGCCCGCCTTGACCAGCAGCTTGACAATGTCTTTATGGCCTCCTGCTGAAGCTGCCTGGAGTGCATTGCCGTACTCTTCACTCTGAGCGTTGACGTTGGCGCCTTTGTCGAGCAGAAGCTCCACAATTTCCTGGTGGCCTCCAATTGAAGCTGCCTCGAGTGCGTTGCCGTACTCTCTATCCCGCGCATTGACCTCGACCCCCTTCTGGAGCAGAAGCTTTTTCACGAGCTCCCAATCACCATTCTTTGAACCCGCGTAGAGTACGTCTGAGAGTTCTGCATCTTGTGCCTTGACGCTGGTATCTGAGACATTTGTGAAATGGAGTGACATAGAGTGCAGCGATCCAGTGGACCTAATACCATGGGCCCTCTGGGAATTGGCTTCATCATTGTTATTCTCCCCTACATTTCGGGGAAGAGCAAACGTCGCGAGCCTTTCTTGATGAAATGCCATATGATTGTAGAGGCCTTTCTCGAACGGTCCTGCTGAGTTGCAGAACGGACAGACCTCCCGAATATCAGCGGCCGTGGTCTCAGTCAGATCCAAAAGGCTTTGAATTTGCAGCTCAGTTAGCTCTGTGTGATGTTCTGATAAATGATGATGCAGCTGTTCTTCGGACTTGTAGAGAATATTCTTGTGTTGTGATTCAAAGCATCGCCATACGCGACGGTGGCATATTCGCTCATGTTCCATCCAAGCCGTTCGGCTGGCATAAAGATAATCGCCGTCAGAACAGCCGAAAACTGTGCAGACATATGGCTGGAGATCTTGTAGTATATGCGTCCTGCAATCAAGTATAAGAAAATTGTGACAAAGTATTGATTTCTAGAGCTTACCGCCATAACTTTCCCTTCCCTTGTCGAGATGGGCAAGCAACCCAGCAATAAGGACAAACGAACTCGGGCTGAGAAGATACCTCTTTAGGGGCAAGAGGTAAGTCCGCTGATCTTCCGTCAACATCTTTTGCTGTGGTAGCGTACGATACGATGGTCTCCGTGTCAAGATAGTCGTCCAAATTGATCCGATACTGAGAAATGTCGGTGCCAGATATTACAGTCTCTGGCCGAGGGATTTTTATCGATTTTGCGTCGAGCTGACCCTTTTCATGGCTATACGTGACTGATATAGCTCCAGGTCCTCCAGGTTCCACTTCTTCAGATGCGGTAGGGCCTTGCCGCTGGATTAATGGTTCATCTCTAATGTGTGACAGTTTGACAGCATGTCGCTGCCAATATGCAAAATATCGCCTCCGATTAGTTATTGCTCTGCTTAATCGTTCGAGAAGAAAGGTAGGAATATCATCGGCAATCCTTCGAGCCGGCTCTGGGTCCAGAGTAAGCGGTTGTGGGGCCTCCCGAAGTTGTTGGAGTGACTCCAGGACATATTGGTAATCATATATTGCATAACTAGAGAACAGGTCTTCTCCAGTTTCCGGATCGATGTGCTTCGTTGAAAGAGCTCGGATTGATAGCGACCGATGACTAGCATTCCGCATTTTGAAGGATAGTCTGTAGAGATGCGTAATTGTGTCTTGAATTTCCGATTGTTTTTCGGCGAGCTCACTAGTGCCTTCATCGCTCGTATCACTCTCTTCACATTCGTGATCCTCAGTCCCAAGGTGACTAATTTCGCCCATCTGAACATCGATCAGAGCGTCTTTTGAATACCGCTCCAGCTCATCCCACGGTGCACGGGACCCAGTCGTTATTTCGATACCTGTACATTATCAGACATTAAATCACCTGTCGCACCCAAAACTCAATAGACAGTTCATAACGTACTTTGTTCCAGGGATTCTTGCAGTTGGTCTAGGAATCTCGTGACGGTATCGCGCATCACATGCGAGCCTCTTAGCCTGACATTAAGAGAGCTTCTCCCCCTCTGTAATGCGCCCAAATTACCACACCAAATCTTGAACCGACCGAAATCGTTTTCTATTGTCCTTAAGGACATATCTGTGTGAAGTTCTTTGGGACAGCTCGCCAATGATTCAATCAGTCCATTGAAACCCCTCATGCAGTCACGGCAGAGTCCTTCGATGTCCTCTTGGTTGTCCATGCCTAAGATATCGTTCTTATCTAATGAGTAGGTATAGTTGTCTTAGCTCCTCGCGCGAGGAAGGGAAAAGCATGTATTCTTTAGACACCTTTATGGTGACAATCTTTCTGGCAGAGGCCGATATTTCATTAGCGCATAATCGGACGAAGCTTGGCACGTTGCCCCACTTTCTTGGCGGATATCAGCCCCAACTCTCACCCTTCCTCGCTCTCCGCTGCCCTTTCGCCCACGGTTTTGACCCTACACACCATGGCGACAGGCGTAGAAACGGCTGGCCTTGTTCTCGGGTCACTTCCGCTACTCATCTCAGCCCTCGAAAACTATGAGGACATTGTTCGGCCAACCATAGAGTTTTTCACATGGAAAAAGTGCAGGAGGAAATTGATCCAGGAGCTTTACACGTTGCGAGCTTCGTATGACCAGGCCATTGGAATATTATTGAAGCCGATCGCAGAATCAGAGGACTCGACCACGATGATGGAGGATCCTCGTAGTGACCTGTGGAATGTTGGTCCGATAGCTGACAGAGTTCGGGATACACTAGGACCAACTTATGACCCGCTGATGCTCGCAATACTCGAAATAGCCGAAATACTAGATTCCATAGCGGATCACTTGAATATCGAAGGATCACAACAGGTATAGCATTCTTCTCTTTCTAAAATGCCGGCGCAACCTATACTGACGAGCCGATGTTTAGGGAACTGTCCAGCTGAGAAGCATCGTCTACGCAAACCCGCCCGTTGCCAGCACTCGATACCTCAAACGAAACTTTGAATTTTCAAGACGACTCGCGTTTACCATGAGAAAAAGTGGTATCAAAGCTAGTCTTCAGAGGCTGGAAGACTGTACCAAAAGAATTGATACATGGGTCGAAAGGGCCGAGAGGAATCAGGAAGAGCCGGACAAATACCGTTCAAAATTGAGCTTCACTGGTCCCTTGGGCGCCATTCAAGGAAATGCATCCAGGATATATTGTACTCTGTCCGAGAGTTGGTGCAAGATAAAGCCACGCCATCCATCATTTCTCTTGTTAGAACAACGGCTTAAAAGACCACGACCAAAGAGGAGAGGGCACCAAGGATCAGTTTTCAATATGACTGCCGAGTCGACCTGTTTCAGACTGAGCATCAGCGGAGAATGTTGTCCCCACTCCCAACAATTGAACGCAGAGTTTAGAGTTGCTGAACTCGCTTCAGGGTACGATTTTGCTTCCTATACTGGATATAGTTTGCTGTATAATGCTTGACGCTGATACCATATAGCTCTAGCCGGGTACAAATAATAGTAGCTGCTGCCCAAAGCACTGGCGAAGATCTTCCATATGCCGAGCCTTCAAAACTACCCCAGGTAAAAGACTTTTGCCAGTACCTTCAACAATCAGCACATAGTTCTGTTGGTTTCTGTCTTGATAACACAGGATGTCTAAGAGCCTATTCGTCGGCAAGCCCTGCTATAGAATACGCAAATCAATGCGCAACTCTGGAATCCCTTCTTCCGAGCTTACAAGCAAAGTTACCATTGGAAGATTTGTATTGTCTAGCTATAACGCTGGTGTCTTCAATCTTTCAGCTTAGTCATACCCCATGGCTTAATCGGGTGTGGACTAAGGAAGACATCGCGTTCTTAAGAGCCCCGAGTAATTCTCCTTTGACTGTCGACATCAAATACCCATACTTAGCAAGGAACTTTGCTCAATGTAAGCGATAAATTAAACCTCAAGGTATTTCTGTTTACAACAACAGCAGATTCTGGACCGAAGAATCAGTCGGACAAAGCGACAACCACTGATTGTTCAAACCTCCTTGCCTTGGCCATTATTTTACTCGAAATCAGTTTGGGCAAGCCTATTGAGCAAGTTCGGCGTCCGGAGGATCGGGGAAGTACATTGTTGTATGACGAGAAAGCAGATCTCCAGACGGCGGACCGGTGGTACAAGGCAGAAAGGCCTCGATTGTCGTCTGGGTTCTCTAAGGCAATTCTAACTGGTTTGCAGGAGTACCTTAATCCGGATGCTAATCTTGACGACCCGGACTATTGCGAAGTTGTCAAGGAAAAAATGCTGCAGCCATTAGAAGATGAGATGCAGTTCCTGGTGTTTGGCCCCCCGCGATGAATTCAGGAGACTCAGGAGAATCGTCTTTACAGTGACGCATGTTGCGAGCCCAGGGTCGAGCAAAATCTTGTATGTGCTTTTTCAGAGCAATCTTGAGTGGAGAATGAGGCTGAGGCTCGTTGAAGAGAAACCCATTACACACCTATACTTTAAACCCTATCTATCGGTTCAATATTGCTACACTACAAATAAAGTAGCAAGCGCATCAAATGATGAAGCGATTATTTTGAAGGATGTATAAGTAAGATTCTCTTGCTGCAATACAGTGCGCCAGCGTGAGCCAAAACGGTCGAGCTTTTCAGGCATCCGCCTTTTCATACTTGTCTTGACAGCGGGCGATGATTAGGATAAGTGCATTGAAACAAGAGAAAAGCACCTAGGGCAGATCACCCAGACACGCTCACCAGCGTTAGACAACTTGGGTCAGTGTTGTCAATGCAGGGAAAACACGAAAAGGCGGAAGCAATGCACTAGCGAGCTCTGGGAGGGTATGAGTTGCTCAGAGCGGAGCACCCGGACACGCTCATCCGTACCGTCTATTTAGGCTTGCTTTTCTCAGATCAAGGCCTATGGGAAGTGGCCGAGAAACTGGAGACGCTATTTTTGGAAATAAGAAAGAGGTTGCAGGATGGCAGGCATCCAGATACACTGATAACTCTGCAGAATCTTGCCTTTACTCTCAAACTCAAAGGTCAATGGGAAGAGGTGATTTTACTGATGGATAAATGCCATGAATTGCGGAAAAATATCCTTGGTCGCTATCAACCTGACACAGAGTCCTCGCTAGGGTTAATAGAAAAGTGGCGGGTAGAGGACACAGATCGCGGAATGTAAGGCCGCTTTAGCATGCATTTTACGCCTACCTAAACGACCCTAGTATAGTGTGTCAGCAGTCTTGTCAGTGATATTGTGGTAATAAAAGTGATCAGGTGGCGATATCGCCACTAGCTAAGAAAACGATGGCCGACCCGCTCCTACCCTGACCTTGTGGTACCGAGCTGTGATGTTTCGTTGTGCAAAAGCATGAAGAGCGTTTCCAGTGTCTTTGAATTAGGCAGAGTAGGGTGGAGTCTCGAAAATGTGCTAATCGGAACTGGGGTTCAAAAGCAGGGCCCACGCCCCACAGCGGGAACCAAAAAGAGGCCTGCGCGGTGACAGTTTCAGGGTCAACGTTTGGCTAATTTTAGGCGGGAGCCGCCGAACGACGGCCGCTCCGATCGCAGCACGAGTTATTGTTCACGTGATAGCGCGCCAATCGGCGAGTCGGTGCGAAAACAAACGAACCGCGGGACTAGGCATCCACCCCTCCTACCTTCAACGACAATGGATCAACGCAGTAGTCCTTTGGCAGCTCAACACAATCTTGTCCGTTCGTGGCTGGGTAGCTCTGCAAATGACAGCTGTATCCTTCTTACCCCTCCGCTCGACGAGTGCTCAAAGTCGCACCCAGCTCCCTTGAAAAGGAAGAGCGCCATGTCCCTACCCACGAGCGCACCCGTACCCAGCTCACATCGTAGCGAAAGCCCTAAACGGTGAAGGACCGAAGATGTTGATGATGTTCACCCTGCGCAGAGTGCATCACAACTAGGAAGTGAAACGCCACTAGCTCTGACCGAAAGGAATACTTTCAGTCCACCTGGTAGTCGTGTTTCGTCGAGCGTGAAGCGTTCGTCAAGCCCGACACGGGAGACACCAATTATATTGCGGAGTGCATGGCCACCGGTGTTGACAGAAAGCCTCAATGGTCTGAGGGAGGCACCTCCAGAGCAGGTCGAACGGCTCGGCGATCGGCTCGCGGAGGGCGTTGATTTAGGCTTCATTCCCCAAGGCTTGCAGGCATGTGCGCCTCACTCAGTGTACCTCAGTAACATCTAACATATTCAGCATCTTCTCAAGAATGATCCAGACGTCGGCTACCAAACTACCAAGCCTGGTGACTTTGACCAGAATGATGTGCGCTCTGTCGAGGAGCTGTCAAGCATCTGGAAGGAAGTGAAGACAATTTTTCTCAATGCGCGCGATTGCAAGGATGGTAGTCGCGATGAGAATGCATGGTGCGATGATGTAGTGCGACCTTTGATTCATATAGCCATGGAGCTGTACGGTAATGAAAGATGGTGGTTCCAGAACGTGTACGTACATTTAGGAGCCTCGCAAGAACAAAGCTGACCCAGCTAGCCAATCTCAATCCATCAACCCCCTTTACCTCTCGACGATCCCCGCTCCTACCCTCACGGATTCTACCCGCCGTAAACCCATTGATCGTAAAACTGACTACGTTCTCTCGTACTCGCATCGCGATCCTGGCACCTCCGCCCTCTACAAAAGGCTCGATGATGCCAACAATAGGCACATAGGACATACCGTTGATGCTTTCACCAAGAGGACCGCTCTCTTCTCTGGCTTTGAGATCAAGCCCGCGTCTGGAAACCATACTGAGGCAGAGCTACAGATGAGCATTTGGATTGCGGCATCTTTACGCAAGAAACAGGAACTTGCTCGCTCTGCGCAGGTTTCATTTGAGCCAGCGGAGATGGTCGAGCCTGCGCTTACGATTGTTGGACACGAGCACTCCGTATATTATGCATACCCGCGTGACGATCTTGTATCGGGGAGAAGTGGTGTGCATGTTTTAGGCCCAGACGTAGATCGATTTGAACGGCTGAGTACAGATTCAATACGCGGAATCTTTAGATTGATTAAGATGTACGGAAACATACTAAAATATGGGATGGATGAAAGTAGAGATGGATACTGGGGAGGGTTTTTAAAACCGATTCTGTGTCAGCTGGCTGATACTTCGTAAGGTATGGATCGTGAGAAGTTATGCGAGATGAATAATGGCGAGTCACAGCTGTCTTTTGCGAAACTGCCGAAGTTCAAATGCAAAGCAGTTGACCCTTACCCTCAAAACCCTGGTTTCATTCTATTTTATTCCTGCAACCACTGGAAAATCCATGTCGATCTGGCTGGCTTTCGGTCAGAAACATTCGGGGTGATATTTCGTACTCGGAGTGTGCTGGAATGGCATAACATGGAACTTCAAAAGTTGCACTGTTTTAAGGTAAGGTTACGGAGGCAGTGCCGAGACGCATTATTCTACAACGGCGATCGAAAATGGGTCTGTAGGAATAGGACCCACTCCCGATAAGATTATGGTAATTGTTTTTGATTTTGCATTACATTAAGTCACCACATTTAACGGCTACTAGGTCGTATCAGCCGGCTAGCTTATTCTGCATCAACATTGTAACCAGTGGTAAGCGCTACAAAGTGTAACAGATAACACCATCTTTATTTACTCAGTTAGTAAAGTAGGCCAATGTAAAACAAATTTATAACAGATAGTAGAGCCAGAATTTGAAACTTCGGGTCTGTGCCTTTACCTCACTAATAAACTCTCAGCTTCAAAGCAAGCCCCTAGCGAGCCTGAATCTTCATTTCCCCCAAGGTCCAAACTTCTTGTTCTCCGAATGAGGCTGATAACTAGGGGCTTGTGATTCCTGTACACGTTTCTCGGTTTCCTCCGCCACCTTCTTTTTCCACATACTATTGAGCCTTCCCCAATACAGATTTCGCAGTAGTGGCAGGAACTGGACGTCAACAACACAATACTTCTCGACATCTGCGTTGAGTGGTCGCTCATTGAAAACGTCATATGATCCACCTTTAGCTGGATGGAAAAGTTTCAGACCGATTTCCTTGGTAGACTTCCATTCTTGCTTCTCAGCCAACGATATCGGTGCGTCATAGGTGATGCACCGATCCAATCCATTTACGTAGCGACGCTGAAATGCCGGACGTGCTGCGTTTTCCATCAGTTGTATGTCCTCAACACCGCAAAGTTGAATGCCAAAATGGTGATGTAGAGCATCAGAGTCATTCCGGAGGTCATAAAATACTTTGATAATGCTAGGAGACTCTAGGACAGTTTTCAGACTAATCCCATCGGTTATGGTAGTGTTGAATGCAGCGGCCTGAAGTTTGTGTACATCGACAAGATAAACGAAATTATGTGGCTGCACAAAAATAGTGACGAGCGAGATGCTTCCATGACGGGACAGCCGTATCCCTTCAAGGTCGATATAAAGAGAAGGGGAGTCTCTTGGAAGGTTTTGGAGCTCTCCAATGAGGGATATTATTCTTGGCTCTGTATCGACAAGGCTGTGGGGAATATTGGCCAAGCTCATTTTTCGAATAACGATATGCACGAAATTGTCGAGTCTGGTTTCAGTTTACCGGGTACTAATCAATGCCATGACGGTGGTTCGCACCATTTATAAAAAAACATTGCCAATCTCTCAATTCACCTTTCTACACAGTTGATTCGTCTAGTTACTCTTGAGGCGCCATTTTCTGAGCGAGAGTTAGCCATGCGCCTCAATACGTCATCCCAGCAAAAAACTTTGCCATTAGACAGACAAAGAGGCTAGAACAGATTGTCTAGAATGCAGCCACTCGTGAAGATGGTGTACGTGGTCGCGTATGATTGCTTGGGCTGATTCATGTGAAGGCCTCACCGACCAGACCGCTCAGCACTTATTGACTACTAAAAGCTAATTGGATATCACATGATACGCATATTCTATATTAAGTCCCAATGTATACCCTTCTCAACAAAAAACTAAAAGTAATAATTGACGCTAACACATGATCAGAACGAATAACTTGCTTCCTGTGATGCTAAGATCACTTCACTACATCAAGTTTGATGTGGCGAGACATTTTAATAGACCTGGGGCAAATTATAGGGCTAAACTTAATCATGTATTTGCATCTCAAGGTTATTGGCAAGCCAGATCAAGGGGATGGAAACCCTCTCAGTCCTAAATTGGCTCTGCTGACTATGAGTAGCGCTCCTTTCTCATGTTTAGAAGATGAGACGGCTTAAATGTCAGATGGTATACCCAAATATGGCACCCCATCTTGTTATGCATCTCTTTAAAAAAATTGGTCGTATGTGACATCGGTTTTAGAGAATTTGTTGCAACAACAATACATCCTGGTCGAAGGAAGAGAAAATTTTCAGATTCCATTTCAATTTTTCTAGGATCACTGATAGAGTAGGTAAGGTTGCATATCTAAACCTCTCTATGATGCTCATTCAGCTCAGTGGGTAATCAAGGCTACGCAGGCAATTTATAAAAAGCAACACAGTTGTCTCTAACTGGTCGTACGCCCACACCGATCATAGCAGCTGAAACGCAATTCATCTTGGACCCCTACCATGTATTCATCTACTTTTAACTAATTTCATTGCGTAAAACGCATTGCACTGATAACATATCGCTACACATTAGACATTAATAGTTTTCCGTTCCGAGCCGTAAAGAAACATCAACTTCCTTACTCCAGTTTCCTCCAAGTCTATCCTTGAATCAATCTATAGAGAGAAAAAAAGACGAAAGGCCAGAAACCTGTTAAACACAAGTTCGTAGCATCAACTCTTGTCCTAAACATGCAGCCTGAACTGACACATCGTACATAATGCATTCCTCTTTTCCTGCCACAATCATAGTGTGCTTAGCACTATCTTCAGCTGTTTCTGCTGGACCGGCAGCTTATGGGATTTGCCAGGCAGGCTGTGCTACTGTCGTGATGGCGTGCTATTCGGCGGCGGGCTTCACCTGGGGAGCAACGTTAGGAGCGT
The DNA here is from genome assembly GCA_022059125.1 of Corynespora cassiicola. Lineage (NCBI taxonomy): Eukaryota > Fungi > Ascomycota > Dothideomycetes > Pleosporales > Corynesporascaceae > Corynespora > Corynespora cassiicola. The sequence continues at coordinate 2,820,113 of JAEUWY010000006.1, read as the reverse complement.
CTGCTCCGCCCACGATTATTGCTTGTAACGCGGCCTTCGGTACTTGTTATTCTGCATGTGCAGCGACTCTATTGGCTCCAACACTCTAGAAGGTATGCCAGTGCGAACGAAAGTAGATAAGCCTTGGTTCAAAAAATAGAATAGAGGAGCCTGTCGGCTACGGCGACAGAAGACTCTCTAGCCTAGTTTGAACGAATCGCCTATTAAAATACAAGTTACGCTTGATCTTGAGAATTCTTGGGATTTGGAGCGCAGAAATAGGGCTCCGTTGCAGGTGTCACATTGAAATCTATGGATACAGAACAAGGGATACGGTAAGCTTGTGTGAGGGTGGCAGTAGCTTTTGGATTAACATAGGGTAGACATAGCTTTGGCCTTGGCAGTCACGAAGCACCGCTTAGTTAACAACCAACCCGCAGCCAACATCCAAACTACATGAACCCCCATGACAACCTTGTATAACTTTGCAATGCAGTGTAACATACGGCCAGCCCTCTGGTGTTCTTTTGTGCGACTAAACTGGAGGCTATGATGTCATGGCTTTCGGGCTTGCCTCAACGTCCACTCGGAGGAGCCCGGCTATGCTTCTGATTGGTCTGAAAGCCGACCCTTCGAAATGGGCTAATCATGGCTCTTCTGTTGGGTCATCGTCTATCAATCTTCCGGTTCGTCAGTCGATGAAGCTCTCCATACTTCATCAAAACGGCTCTTCGCGTGAGCAGATGTGTGACCGTTAGCTATGCTATCTAACCGCCCGAACCATACAACTGCGGGAAAAGTCGCTATCCCACGCCTGGAGCAGTCTGGTTCAGTGCAGGATGTCAAAAACAGGCGACGCGTCGCACGCGCGTGTATGCGATGCCGAAGTCACAAGATAAGGTGCTCCGGCGACGCTCCACTATGCCGGCAGTGTGCAGCAGCGGGCCGAAAGTGCGTATATGTAATGCGAAGGAAGGACCGACTTCAGGCGTAAGCCTCGCTAAACTCCTTTCGCCCTTCGCAATAGTTACTGACGAATCACTTAGAATCACTGAGCGGTGCGTGCAAATGGTGGATGTGCTGAATGAACTGAAGGGCCGCACCAATGCTGAGGATAGTGCTACGATCACTGGTTTGCTAGCTGCTGTGCGCCTGTCATGTCAATCAGTAGCGCTGGAATAATTCACCACTAACACTTGCGTAGGCTGAAGAAGATATCCCTGGCGCGCTGCGAAAGCATTTACCCTCCGGTGCAGACAACCTGAAAGAAAACTCTCCTGCTGACTCCGTGGCGCACGAGTCGTCATCCTACGAGCTAATGAACCTGCTTAACAGTGGACGACTGGATCTTGTTGATGAAGACATATTCAAAGATGAAGAAGCGCGAGCGACTGGGTTTGTGGGAAAGAGCTCGGAGGTTCAGTGGATTCGAGCCGCCGTATCACAAGTCAGGGATGAGCAGCGAGTATCCCGTATAGAGGAAGAAATCGGTCTAGTAAAAATCTTCTGGTTTTACAATGACACGGAGCATATCGATTTCGACCCTCATATAACTTCATACGACATCCCGACCTCCGAATTAGCCGAGCGCCTTATAGGATGTTACATGACCACGGTTCACGACTCATTCCCCATTTTGCCGAGGAAGTTGTTTGGGGATCAAGTCCGTGAATGCTTGGAAAAACCGAGAGCCGGCGATGCACCTAATGTGAGCACGCGATGGCAGGCCATACTAAATCTCATCTTTGCCATCGGTGCAAGATACTCTCACCTGATCAAGGCAAGCTGGCGTGGCCACAAGCAATACCACATCATTTACCAGGCTCGAGCCAGAAAACTTAGTCTGTCTGAGGATGACCTTACAGCACATCCAGACATATCACAGATCCAATTCCAAGGACTTTTAGCCTTTTATTATACCTCAGTTGGACAAGTAAGCCGGTAAGTGGAAACGGCACGTCTATTCAATAACGCCAAGATCACAGTTGTTTTGGATGATTACTGACAACACGCCATAAGTGCGTGGGTAATTGTAGGCGTGGCACTGCGTCTCGCGTACTCGCTAGGCCTCCACGTTCGCAACGAAGACCCATCGGCTACAGATGCGAAACGGGAAATGTTGGTGCACATATGGTGGAGTTTACATTCACTCGAATGTCTACTCAGCGCCGTCACGGGACGTCCGAGCATTATAGTTCATTCACGCTGCTCTGTTCCTTTGCCTGAGACTCTGTCAAAAGAACAGAGCCCAACAGGTGTCAATGCAGCAGAAACCTACACCATGATGCCATCGGCTTCATCACCACTGGTTGCTAATCTGGCTCTCTCGCCAAGTCCCAAATTAGATCGATCCTTTTCTCTCAGTCATAACGGCAAAAATGAACCAGCCTCAGACTCTTATTTCAAAGCTGTCGCTCGAATTGGAGTAATAATGCAAGATATTCTCTCTTCTCTCTATACGCCAGGAACCATGGTTTTATCGTCAGATGAGATCGAGGGGAGCTTCTCGCACTTTGGTCAACTTCTCGATCATTGGATTGCGTCACTGCCTCCTCAGTTCAATTTTCAGGTCCATGGCTTACGCACCTCTAACAAGTCGCAAGCTTTTTTCCGGCAGCGTCTGCTCTTAGGGTTTCATTTCTACAGCACCAAGATCCTGATGACACGCCCGTGTCTTGGAGGCCATGATATTTCTACTGGAGAAGGTGACGAAAAGGAAACATCGAGGCCTTTCGTTCACCGCACAGCGATCGCTTGCATTGAATCAGCCAAGGCCATTGCCGATCTGCTACCGGACCAGCCTAACCCCCTCCTCTTGTATGAATACGGGCCATGGTGGAGCGTTTTTCATCCCCTAATGCAAGCATTTTCAATCTTTTCGTTAGGCTTCTCATCTTTCCCATGCAATTCCCACGATAGAAACTTGCTTATACGTTATGCCAGCAAGTTACTACGATGGATACGTTCAATGGAGGATCCTTTGTCAGCAAGGGTCTATCAGGTTGCTCTGAGAACGTATGGAGCAATTGTAGGCGGAGACATACCTGATATCTGAGATGTGTTAGCCATCAGGAAATAGCGATCTGATGGGAGTGTCAGGGAGGACAAAGCTCAGATATACAGTCCAGATTGAGATGATAACATCGGTGCATGTGATGGAAATGCGGCGGGAAGCGGGTATTTCGGGTATTACTGTGGCTTCCATAGTCTATTAGAAGCCTCCACTGGCCAAATTTTATTTTTGGTATGAGGTTGGATGTCGCGTTCTTCTTCGGGGGTTATCCGATCGCACCGCGATAATTGAGAGGAGCACAGCTTGTAATGGACTCATATGGACTTATTGTTTTTTTTTTTTTTGCGTAGCTGTACACTCCAATAGTATAAATCGAAATGCCTCTGGAATTCATGATCATTCCCATTAGGAAACAGTCAGTGGAGCAAGTCCAGTGGCTTTTGGCTAACTGCAGATGATGTTGCACGCGCTTTGCAAGCCCCAAAAACCGCAACGGCTATCTAGGCCGATGCTTATCGGTTCGCATAAGCAATGATCTCATCTCTTTTTCCTTTTCCACCCGGAAGTTTCAATATCTTCATCACAAGGTCCGGGCTGGAATGCGCCAGCCGTCCTCCCTACTCTCGGTGGCGATTTGCCACCCCCTATGCACCTTGCGTTGCTTACTTTTTTTATTATTATTATGGATTATGTCCTCTGCAAGTATGCCTCTCGTATTTGTTGCTTCAAGTTTGATTGAATTTTGTACGAACACTGTCGCATAGATCTTAGATTGCCATTGGTACTATCGTAAGTGCGAGAACCTCTTTCCCTACTGCGCGCAAACATTTCCTTCCAGAATTTCTCTCCCGTTTTAATACTAAATTCGCCTGCTCAACTCGTAGGCACATTCAATGCTCATGGAGTGGTGTGACAGATAAGTTGGGGGAGAGGATATTGGCCTCCTTCGTTTCACTACTTGAGCTTTGTAATGCTCAGAGAAAAACCATGGATTCATCTACATTTTGCAGGCTGGTAAGAGAGAGCAGGCTTTCTGAGACAATCTACACACTGAGGCCTTTCTATCGAAGAGTTTCTCAATCAAAAGACAGTAACGGACTCCCCTCTCTGATTTTACAACCCTCTCGTTTTCAACGCCTCCTAACCTTCCCCATTCTCGACACTGCACGCCTGCAGATTACTTAACCAGTCGAGCAGCCATAACGCTGGATGATCTCGGACCTTGCACCGTTGAGCGTGCGGAAGTAGGCGTCGTCACCTCCTGCGCCCAAGACCCAGCTGCTGTCGATGAACCAACCACCGGCATCGTTCCAAGCCTGAACATTGCTTCCGGCGTTTGCTATGGCTCCTGTTCAATCGGATTAGCTGATCTGTTACTTTACGTGACTGTTTTGGGTTGACTCACTCCCACGGAAAGAGTCGCGGAAGTTGTTGTTCAAATTCTCAGGGTTGGAGGAAGAATGGGTGCGACGGCGAGTCAGACCGAATTCTTGCCAGGTGCCAATGTTGGTAGCGTTGAAGTGGCATGCACGCTCTTCAAGGATGCTGATAGGCGCGGGGGTAACATCGGCAACAGGCTCAGCAGCAGGAGCTGCGGTGGATAGCATAGGAGCTGCGAGAGCGAGGAAAACGGTGAAGTACTTCATCATGTATTTGGGGCCGTTAGGAACTAGAGACGATGGAGTTGTAGCGATGATTCTTGATGTTGCAGTGAATCCCCTTCTCTATATACCTAGCTCCAGATTGATACCAAGACTCAGTATGACGTGAACAACGTCGAAGTGCTGGGCAAGTCTTCCTCTATTCCGCTAGGATTACCAATACGAGAAACGACTTTGCATGGCGGATTTTTAAATTGAATCTTCAAAGCGTTTTTAAGCCAGCTAACTGGTCGGAAAGGTTAAGGATTCGTTATGAGCTGGTATTGTGAGCCGAATTGTACCCTACTAACAACTAAGACTCTGAAAGTCACTTCTAGCTCGGGAGTATTGTCGGGGGTTTGGAATCAAGCCTGCACCAAAGGAGTACTAGTGGGCGTTCGTAAAACGTCTATATTTCTTGGCAAATATCGTTCCGGCCGTACAGTAGTACCCACCAAGTAGCCCCACCTCCTCCTCGTAATTCCTTAATAACTAATCTTCATGTAGAAGGGACATTTTGAGAAGGAATATTGCTATGTTCCTATGGCATGTTCGCTAAGCATTCTTAGATACTTAACGTGAGCGGCAAGCGAGCTGCGCGGGCAAGCGAGCTGCGCACTAAATGCAGTACTTTACTTTTGCACGTTAATAACTCAACACCACAATAAGCTGTTGTAGCGCTTAGTAGCTTATATTAATCCTCTACGTTCACTGTCTTCTTCTTGCATGTGCGCTTGTTGTGTCCTGCCTCACCACACCCTCTGCAGTGGGGAAGACCTCTACTGCTAGCACCTGTGCGCACCCTCTCCTCACGTCTCTCTACCTCAAGCTGGATCTCAACATCCCTCTGGGTGACTATTTCCTGTGCCTCTGCCTGGGATAAGGTCCCACCCTTCTGAATCCGCTTTCTTTTACGCTTTTTTCGCTCACTTGCAGCTCGATTTGCCTGTTCAAGACTAGCTATTCTAGCTTCAAGTAACTTATGTGAATGCACCTTTATTGTTGACCCTTTCTTAGACTGCAGCACCATCTCAATAATCGAATCAGGTGATGAGCTCTTATGGTCACGAATCCTCTTAATAATAAGCGTAGTTTGGGCCTCTATCTCCCATGCGCTGCTTGGTGTTTTTGGCTGCCAGGTAGTAGGTGCCGTTGGAGGTGGTGGCGGTGTAAAAGGCTTCACTTCTAGCTTTGATACCACCACTTCTGGGTCTAGTGGAACCAAGCCAGTTGCTTGGAAGCTTGATAGAATATTTTCCTTTGAAAATGCCTTATCAAACACCTGGGCAAAGGCGGCTAAGAAGGCTTTCTTGTCGATATGGTTGATGTGGCTGTTTGCCAAGACATTGATTTCCTTCTTATACGCCTGCTTCAAGGGAGCAAAACAGCCTACGTCAAGTGGCTGTAGGATATGGGAGGCGTGTGGAGGCATGCAGAGGGTAACTATCTTGCTCTCCTCACATAGATCCTGGAAAGCAAGCGACTTGTGGCTCTCGTGGCCGTCAAGGATCAGCAGCCGGTGACTACCCACTGTCTTTGCCTCTGTGTGCTGGATAAAGTGCTGCAGCCAGGAAAGACCGTTCGTTGTCTAGCTGTTGTTACTAATACTTATCCTCCAATCTTTCGGGTTGTTGTGATACCAGGCCTGGTTGTGGTGCTTTGCTTTAAAGATAATAAAGGGTGGGATAACCCAGCCTTTTGCGTTGATAGCAGCAATGAAAGTTGCCCACTCTCTGTCGCCAGGCTGGGCTCCAAGTGGCTTCAGGCGTCTCTCAGACGCCGTCACTACCTTAACAGACCCTCCAATACCAATCTGAAAGCCAGTCTCGTCAAAGTTGTACGTGTCTTCGTCTAAGATACCGTACTTAGCTTTGACGTTACGTATAAGGTCAAACCAGGGGTTAATAACAGCTGGGTTGCTGCATAGAGCTCTTTGGTGATCGCGCTGTCTAGTCACCTGAGACTTGATCTCTGGCTTCCGCTTAACCAGGTTTCTAGCCCATTTTTCTCCAACTTGGTGTCCACCGCGGGCAACCAGCAGTTGGTTAGCCATTTCGCGTACGTAGCTAAGTGTAGGGGCGAAGCCTCGTGCATCAAGCTTCCTTATATACTGTATAATTGCCTCCTCTTCGTGCCTCTGAAGCTTTGATGAGTTGGGATGGAGATCGCGTCGGGCAGCTGTTCTGGCACGTCGCGTCCGTAGGGTGCTTTCAGGCACGTTGTAAACAGTAGCAGCACGTCGCTGGCTTAGTGACGCGTCAGATTTCATAGCTTGAATAGCTTGGATAATCCTGTCTTCACGAGAAAGCAATTCAAGATTAGGTTGTTGGGCCATTGTAATGGAAGGTATAAAGAGGTGTGGTCTTGGCAGAGGTGCGCAGCTCGCTTGCCCGCGCAGCTCGTTTGCCGCTCACGTTACACTTATTAGCATTCTATATTCTAACATCTACTGGGTTTTCTACAAAGTATTGGATACTTTTAATTTGATCAACGGCACGACCTTTTACTTCCCATGTCTTCAAACACAGATGACCCGCAAAGGGCAGCGGCTTCACGGAAGAATGCGTGCAGAAGTTCAGCGTCAGTGACTCCACTGACACAGCTTGAGGATTTAAACAAAGAGCACCCAGCCGTAATATTAGTTGGTGCCCATAAAGATGGTGAATTGTCCTATGTTTCTACCTCAGTCGCCCCCAACGTGCTCTCCGCGTCCTCCATGAAAAACGATGATCAGACAAAGACCGAAGCTCTCATTATTGAAACGCTCAAAAAAAGAATGAAACTTGACGACTGGCGCTGTGGTGGCCGTAAGCAGGATGGGGAGCCTTGTCAGCGACCAATATCTGAAAAGCGAAAAGTCAAAATCTTCTCCCAACTCGATCAAATGTCAACTCTTTCGCAATCAAGCGAAAATCTCGACGATGAGCTAGAGGCGTTAATCATGCTTGCGCATTGCCAGTCTCATGATCATGGATACGCGAAGGAAGATCGACTCGAGCTCTGGGCTAAAGTCTTCCCCCAAGGCTCTGCCAGCTCCACTGTCACCATTGAACAACAGATTAAAAAGGCGCTTCCTCGACTAGAGCAGCGATGTATAGGGATAAACAAGAAGAAAGAGCGCTGCCGTCGAAGTGTCGGCGGCCAAAGGATTCAAAATTGCCGCAAGACCGTCGACGAAATCTTACAGCCAGGTGTTTACGAGGATGCAGAATTCCTTGAGAAATTCTTGAGAGTACTTGAGGCGAATATGTATTGCCCTTCTCACATCGACAAGCAAGGATATAAAAGGGTCAGCACGTGGAAATCAAGCATCATCGACATCCTTGAGAAGTCCAAAACCGAAGCCATTAATAGCGAAGCTGTGTCCAAGAGCACTGATATCACTAAAGCGACTGTCTGGTCCAATGGACAGCTCCCGAGTCCAAGGGACACGCGCTCATTATCTCCCGAGTCCTATCATAGTCCGTCTGAGTTTTGGCCTTCAAATCTTGACACCAGTCCTTTCCAAAGGCTCCCAAGGCTTGACGACGTCCCAAACCTCAAGGAATGTTATAATCTAGTGAAAAAGGTTGCCACACGCAACTTGGCTAAAACCCACCACATAGAGGGCTATGTGTACTTGTACGAAGTCGAAGGTAATGAAGGTCTTGTTAAGATCGGATACACCAAAAGACTTGACAAAAGGCACCAAGATTGGGGTTTCGATTGCAACCGGGAGACAAAACTCTTATACCCACTATCAAAGGACGAAATGGAGAAAGTCCCGAATGCACCCCGTGTTGAAGCTCTCTGCCACAGTGAGCTAGATTACTGCAGGATACGAGTTGATTGTGGAGCGTGTTTGAAAGAGCATATTGAATGGTTTGAGATATCACCGAAGAAATGCATCCAAGTCATCAAGAAGTGGTCACATTGGATGAGAAAAGGCCCCTTTGAGAACGTTGCGACTGACCAAGGGATGCTTTTGAAAAAAGAAGAAAACGAGAAGACGAAGGACATGGACAGATTCATGAAGAGCGTTGCCATGCTAGCCTAGTGATTGGGGGATATTGCTATGAAACGTGAAGTGTGGGCGACTTCGAATTTCAGCACGGCCAATTCTCTTTGAAATTGCGTAATATGTGCAAGAAACATCGCGGCACCGATTCTAAAGAACAACTGAGACATACTGCAGTCGAGCTTTAGGCAGCGAGTTTTATATTAGCAGCTATAACAGCTATGCTGCTTTTAACAATGTGCATGAGTTTCAAGGTACTTTTCTAGAAATGTTTAATGCTTCGTATAGCTGCGGGCTTTGTTGTGTTAAGAAGTTGTTGTAGTGTCTTGCTACGCAGAGTATTTCGCTATATAGAAAAAAATATTAACTCAAGATACTTCTACCTTACGTGACTGTAATATTTAAGTAATTAGAATAGCATGAGTTTTGAATATTGTCAATACCCGTGATTTTCTCGCTAGGAAGTACTTCTGTTGGAAAATGAGAAGAAGACGCAATGATTGTTCTATCTACAAGCTAGAGACCTCTATATACAGGTTGATAGCTAAGGGGGTGCTTTGGGGACGGCTCATCAGTGTTTGTGATGAGCTGTCACATCACGTGACCTGGGATTCAACTAGGTGTGTGTCATAAGTCAACAACTTCTCGCTACGTGGTGAGGGATGTTACAATCAGTAATTGTGTCAGTCTAAAACATCACAATCACGTGTCACGACGATGTCCCAAGTCTATACACAGACGTTAAGCTGCTTCTCTTCATGGCGCAGTAAAGCAAGCTGCAGGTTTCGAAGCGCCGAGCTTCTATAATGAGGAATTGTCGCACGCCAGGATGGACTGCATTACTAAGCTTGCCGTGCGGTTCCTGTTAGATAGCCAGGCTAGGGTGCAACCAAGAAGAATACACCAACTTTTCACAATATGAGACCACCCACCCAAGCACTCAAAAGTGCGACAGGAATGTTTCTATTTCAGTCTTCAATTTTGGTTTTTCAGTTTTTTCGTTTATGGTCCAATCTGTGTCCCTTGCGATGCGGCGCAGCGACTTCTAATTATAGGCCTAACGGTCCGGTATTCACCTAAAGCTATTTTGTTTCTTCCCGGATACTTGAGAATTTGATGAAAGTTCTACGTTTTACTACTATGATGCATGGCAAAAGCTCTGACAAGAAAAATCAGCAGCATAACAAATGAGAGGGGCAAAAGCAAGGAAAGCATTCGATTTGTTCTTCTGCCACAGCGTCTCAATATATAAGTCAGGACTAGAACGGACCCCAGCAATACTGCGATAGGCCTTACGGTCCGCCTCCAAGCCGCAAGCGGTAAACATGGTCTGTGCTTGTGCGTCGACAAGTGAATATCCTGGAGCGGTGGCCTATGCACGCAATGGTTGATGTGATTGGACGACCCCGGCGGCAAGATTGGCGAAAATAGCAGGCCCCCTTGCATGGCCCTCCGCGCTACTCTGTCAACGACCTCGTGCAGAGGAGAGGTTCACCGTGGACCTCTCAGTCATTCTCTATATTTCGAGTATCCACAGGAGGGCCATCAAAAAGCTGACGTAAGGCGTTCCCTACGACGCATACTATCCTTTTGCAACCGTCTGCGACTCTTGAGCGCGCGCGACAAAATACGAGCGAGTGATAGACCGTTTTGCCCCTCTCTGTACACGCAATGGTGGACATTGGACAAATTTGCTGTCCGGTGCTCATTCTGCTAAGAAATTCCCAGCCACAGCTTCTCGATCCGATATCTTATAAATCGTGATTCAAGCGGGAAGAGTACATGAGGATCGTTCTGCTTTTCGGGTGGAGACTGTACATACCGTTTTCCATTTAATGAAGAGAAAAGTTTCACCGCCTACGAAGCAGACAAGAAAAACGCACGCTTTAATAACGTTTGCGCCACTTAGAACTTTACGAATGCAATCCAAAATTTGGACAATGAAATGGAAGAACTTAGAAGTAATTTTTTCTGTTTGTCTACTTGCGCGCTTGCTGCTGAAGAAAACAGCGATGGTTGGAGTACTTCTATTGGCAAGTAGAGAGGATATAGGTTAGCTTACTCGGAATATTGAAGGAAGGCTTATTTAAGGGGAGCTTTGTGATAGCAGATTGAAATCGTGAAGGTGGCGATCCTTCTATAGCTATGGATGAGCGAGATGTGCAGTTAACGCATGGTAGAGGCCATTCCCTTCGGACGGTATGGCCATGATATAAGACACGTAAGCGATTTCTTGTGAATGGCCTTGATTTCATCAAAATAACGGATACGAAGGTATCGTAAAAGAGCGAAGGCAGTTCATCATTATCTTTATTTGACGGACTGTCGGTCGCCATATAGTACCAGATAGGCTGATATCAGGGCCCGCTATTGTGCTCCCAACACACTTACACAGCCCTATCCATTTTCACATTCCTCAATTTCTCCAACTAACGCACCATTCTCCATGGTGCCTTGCTGCCCCTTGCCACAAGCGACTTCGCCGCTGCCATACCTAAAGCTCTGCTCCACCACTGCTAACGCTGCGATTTTATAGCCCCGGCACTAAGCTCAACAAACATAGCACGTATAGCCTACAATCTGATATGCACTTGTGCCTCCGACTCGCCTCACATCCTCTAGCTGCATTCCAGTCGATCCTGAATCTATGAAGCTCAGAACTGTCCTGCTTCTGCTTTCCTTTTCCGTCTCCCTCATCATAAAATGAGCGATATGTCTTTGAAAGATAGTTCACAGTCCAATATTCGAAAACGAAGATCAACGTGAAGCCAACTTGTCAAGACATGCAGGGTAGATACAAAGCCTTGGCGCTCTTGGCGGAATCCTGGCGCTTGTATCAAATTGTTGGGTGTGATCTCATGAACTCGGCTCGAGTGAGGCGCAGTTGGGTTGGATGATCATCACCAAAGCGTTTGAGGGATAAAACGACGGCTTGTGGCGGCTCAACTGTTGAGCGCCCCCATTGGAAAGTCGTTATTGGCCACTGTGCCGCATTGCAGGGGATAGAAAATGGAGCTAAAGACCAAAGTTAAAAACCAAAATCGAAGAATGAAGACTGAAAATAGAAGCGGAAAAGAGCCTCCTCAAGGGAAGGAGCACAACACAGTCTCAGAAGATGCGGTCATGCAATTGGCACTGCATATCGGCATGGAAAAATGGAGTATGTGCAAGCAGTTCTCGACATCAAAGAGGAGAACCAGGACATTCTTCGTTTCGATGAAGATGATCTGTGTGATGACTTCTTGAGGGACTTCGAATACATTGGAGTGCCTCAGTGTATCCAGATAAAACTTCCCGATTCAAGTGCGACACTTGATGAGAAGACATTTGAGAGCGACTTATTTATAGGCTATCTCATTGATGGTGCGCTAGTGAGCTTGATTCTGGCACTAATGACACAGAACAAGAATGGGTGTTGGATCGGGGAGAACATCACGTAAATTACTCAACAGAGTGTTGCGCAACTGAACGAAGAGCTTCCATCTAAGATACTGGAACAGAACAAGCAACACAAGCAAATCAAGTTGGAACAAGAAGAGATATGGAAACAACAAGTCAAGCTTTGCAAATGGAAGGAGAACCTAGAATATCGCGAAAAGGTCTTGAACCAGATGGAAGCGATCGATTCAGAGAACTAAGCATGATACGAGAGAAAGGATGAAATTCTATGCTCCCCAATTCATCATGATTGTTTTGATGTTGAATGCTCAGAAGAGGTTAGAATCCATACATACACCAAATAGCAAGCATATGCATCTCAAGACGCTTGTAGATGTGTAGTTTCTAGTATAAAATAATTAAGTAATGATTTTGTAGCATTCCATTAAATTGACAATGGGATAGAATGAAGAACGGAGATGTTTGGATGTTTTTCCCCTTTGCACAGCTTGTCGTAATGGTGAATTCTTATCATTCAACCTCACCCTTCATCAGGAATGGAGCTCTTCTCAGCTTAGAGGCTTGAAATTTCCAGATTGGGGTCGCAAGACCAATAAACTGGGGTCCAAACTCCGCCAACATGTCGTGAACATGGTCTTCCGAAACATGAACGAGGGCCGATAGAGCACTGTCCGTCTGGAATGTGGCAATATCCCACTGGGTCTTCCATTTGTGAATAACTGATTGAGCTGCTTCTGTTTGGGGATAGATTTTGGTCGCTACCATATAAAAGGAGGAGCGAATCGCATGCCTTCTTCTCAGTTTGAAGAGACACACATTAGAAAAACGCGTGAACATGTTGATCAACTCCATGGTATTCCATGACTCTGGCTTGTGCAACAATACCACTAGAGACCCATTTTCGCGGATGCGCTGGAGCGCGACGACAAGTTGACTGATTGTTAGACGGAGCCGCTCTCGGGACTCACGATAGTCTGCGCGAGGGTGTGCGCGCTTGACAGCCGCACCACAGAAAATGAGATCAAATTTTTCGTCCAAGAATGGCCTCTCTGAGGAGAAGTGCGCAGAGTCTGGATGTGCGACAAGGATGGATGTTGCTGGGGCCCCCATTTCATCCGCCAGCATCGTGATGTCAACCAATTTTATTTGGACTCTGTGGTCCGTACTCCAATGTGGCACCATGACTTGCAAGCCTCCGACATCTACTGGCAAGGTCATGCCTCTTACTATAGTTGCAGGATGCTTTTTGAGCACGGTGGCAGTGAATCCGCCGGGAGCCATGCCCATATCCAAGATTCTGGGACGACCGTTCCCACCACTTGCTGCGAAAGTTATGACAGATGTCGCCTTGTCCAGTTCATCGCCTATTTCGCATGTCATGGTAAAAAAGCCCCGCACTTGCTTCTCATCGGCATCATCAGCCTTGTCACGACGGTCTTGAAAATATCGATCGCTTCCGGTAGCCTGCCATCCCTCGCAGAATGTCAGTAGTGGCTTATAATTTATAGCTTTCAACATACCTTTGTTCGAAGCTCTGTGAGTTCCCGAAATGCTCGGCTGTTTTCCAGCAGGAAATCTTTGATCAACGCAGATGCGTGAGATTCATTAGGAGATGAGATTTTTCCTTTTTTTCCCCGTTTTCCGTGTTTCCCTGTATAGTCGACTGTACAACTACAGAATTGCTCAATTTGGTGGATTGAATCATGTATGTGCATTCAGGTCCAGCAATGCATGTGTTACTCATTTCTGTTCGGTAAAATGTTGATAAATGGCTACCTTTTCAATTTATTAATAGGTCTGAAAAACAATTTTCCGTTTACATTCAGGCTGTCGATGAAGGTTGAAGCTGAAGCAAATACAACGCACCCCTTCAAGCTTGGCTAATAATGCCCTTTTTCAACATGTTCGAGGTTTTCTTTTAGTTGTGAGGGGTAGATTATGCATGGATAAAAAGTTTTCTCTCGGCGGAGTTCTATTGGTGCCTTGTATCTGCTGTGCAACCATGAAGGGCCCCTCATTAGCGTGGATGGTTTTGAATCACTGAACCATGGGGTGCCAAGCAAAGCACGTCCAGAAAGTTCCACCTGAAACTACCTTCAGGGTGTCTCATTGAGTTGAAATCAACGCAAAGGATATCTACGACTTTTTTAGTCTAGAAGTTGACGTTCGATGATAGCGAAGAGTGATACTCCGCATTCGACGCAGCCAATAGAGGTTTGTGACACGCAGCCAATAGAGGTTTGTGACACGCAGTCACACATCGTCGATTTCCCCTAGTTTGCTATCAATTGTGGATAGGCACCGTGATCAAGGATCTAGATCCTGAGGAGGATGAAGGGTGCATACGATAAGCAGGCATCGCTGCTGTCATGATTCAGTCACTGTATTGGTATCTCCCCTTTTGCGCATGCAGCATCAATGACGTAGATGTTTATATTGCTTTTTAGAGATACAATTCTTGAGCCTGGACAATAGGTGGGGCAGCTGACGTTGCTCTAGTGTGTGTCATCATCCGGCTATTCATCGCATGCTTCTCTGCAATCTAACACAAAGTGGAACTAGCTTTGTGAGAGCAAAGATATTCCCATACAACAAAGCCTTGTGCATGAAAATCGGTATAACGGGCTCAAAGATGACCAAAAATACATTTTTTGGAAAATTCCCAGGCTTTGAGCCTGATCCATCAGCACCTGTCAGCAACGAATTCTTTCGTCTAGCGCAGCACATGCGATGGCGACCCGGCTCTAAGAGATTTTCGAAGATGAGAGCTGAATGTTTCAGATCAGAATTTGCAGTCTATTTTGGAAACGATGCCTCTAGACTTCAAAATTGGCAAAGCCTTTGCCTAGAACTGGGTATCAGAGAAAACATTGGTTCTATCACGCAATGCAGAAAGGTAAGCATGATTAATATAAGATATACGTGAAGGAACTAAGTATAGAGCCAGAAGCTTTCTAGAGTACATGTGAATATTGTTGATTTAATCGATGCCAGACGAACAGGTGACAAACCACCTATGTTCCCCTCAATGAAAGCTCTGAGAAGATACACAAGATCTATGGGGAAGTTCTTTCCAAAGGAAGAGGCAAAAACGGAAGGATTTCTGAAAGTTCTGTTGAGAAAGGTGCTGTAAAATATGGCAATCTGAATCATTACTCTATATTCAAAGCTGCAAGGTAGAACTCGCTGCTGGCTAATGTTGATGGCTAGGTCTTGGAGAATTCTCTCCCCGTAATGCTAGGCGATCGCGAATGATCGTGCCACGTTAGTGCTCACATCACATAATATATCATTCATAGCGCCTTTTTATCGAGCCCAGAATCTATGAGTGGCTTTATATTTTCTATAGTATATACGTGGGGAAGAAGAATGAAGACTGAGTTGATTGCTATAGATAACTACCGCTCTGTACTTATATCCTCCATGGACTAGGGTCTGTCTGATGTGCGTGGGATGGTAGGTTTCATATACCAAAAGCAAACATACCACAACTATGCTAGTCACGTGAAGGCCAACACACCCCCCCAGCTTGAAGCGAATGTGGAAAGCTGTGTGAAAGCTAAAATCAATGCAGAGAAGCAGTTTAAACAGTAATGAATGTTGGATATGCAATCCGTGGCGTTCCATGTACTCACTGCCATTTCGTGAGGTCTGCCGGAAGCCCCTGGGAGACAATGAGAGAGTCCTTTTCCAGTTCGAGCGAAATATCAACGAGTCCAACCTGATGTACGAAATCGCGATGTTTCTGTCGAGGAAGAATCTTGGTGAAGCCGTCTGCCAGCATCTTCGTAGTGGGTACCCATTGTACAGCAAGGCGACCACCCTCAACTTCCTGTCGAGCCCAAAAAACTTCAACATTAACGTGCTTCATACGGGTTTGGTATCTGTCTGAAGGTTTGTTGACGATCCCGACTGTTTGCTGATTGTCACAATATAGGGTAGGCAGAAGACCGGAATCGAAGCGTATGCCGTGAAGGAAGAACTCCCAGGCTCTTAGCTCGGTAGCGGCGTGGCCAAGGGATACCACTTCTGCCTCGGTCGTGGACTTGACGACTGCACGTTGTATAGTTGCCCGCCAGTCTATGGGCATGCCGCTGAGCATGAACACATAGCCCTCGGAGCTGCGAAGCGTGTCCGGCTCGTCTGCAAAGGAAGCATCGGATGCGCCATAAAAGGTTTTGGTGTCAATCTCACGTCCGTCCGCCTGGATTGCCAGTACCTGCGTGCCGATGATGTATCTCCAGACGTGGATGGCAGCAGCGACGTGTTTTTGTCCTGGATTCTGAAGGTGTCGTGCCAGCACAGAGTGAGCGCGCGCGACATCCGGGCGCGTAAATGACGCGAGGTAAGCGAGCGAGCCGACTAGCTGCTGGTATAGCTTGGTGCGGGACTCGCTTTGCGGTTCCGTGGATTTTGGTAACCAATTCTCTTTCAATGGAACGTCGGGGTAGTAGGTATTCGTGCTGGACCTCAGCTTGAACCTGGCGGCAACCTTGTCGATGAATGAATCTTGGATGAGCCAAATGCGATGCGTGTCCCAATCTCGGACAACGCGCATGCCAAGAAACCATTTGAGTTGGCCGAGCTTTCTAATATCGTAGATCCTTAGAAGCTTATCTTCAAACTGTTGGTGCACGTGTATGTTGCTCGGGTGCACGAGAATCACAATGTCATCTACGTAGAAGAAGACGATGAGGTGCTTGTTAGTCCAAACGCATGGTGCGTTGTCTACCGGTTGAAGACCGAGCTTGCGTAGCGTGCTGCGAAGCTCTTGGTACCAGAGAAGAGGTGCTTCACGCAGCCCATACAAAGCGCGGCAAAGCAGCAGTATCTTCCCGTGCTCGCCCTTGAACCCCTCTGGCGTCCAGACGAAGAGACGGCGAAGTACTTTGGCGTTGAGGAAAGCGTTGCTGACGTCATACTGAAACATCAACAATCCGAATGCGGCTGCCAAGGCCACAAGCGCGCGGAAGTGCTTGATAGCGAGCGTGGCGGCATACGGATCCGCGAACGCTGCGTCGAGGTCTCCTCTCACAACCAGCCGAGCCTTGAACTTGGCCAGGTATCCATCTTCGTCGAATTTGTAGGTGAACACCCACATGAGTGGCAGGATCTCACCATCTGCGGTCTCCGGCTCGTGATCTGTGCGAGCGAAGCACTCCTTTTTCCAACAGCCATCGAACTCGACCTTAGACGCTTCGACGAACTCAGGCCCGAACGTGTGGGTCGCCAGGTCCTTGTAGCGCTTAGGTGGAGACGGGAGCTGGTCTCTGTGGAGCTTCTTGCCTTCCTCGAGGCGATCTCGCAGGACCTGTGGAGAGAGGGTGAGTGCAGCAGCGAAGGTCGCATAGTGGGCTGCTGCGGTTGATGGCGGAGGCGGCGTGTGGCCTCGCCTATGGTTTCTTCGTGGCGGAAAGGTGGTTATGCCCTCGGCTTGTGGAGCTGGGCGCCTTTCTCTTCTGCCCTGAATGATGTTGCGGACATCGCCGATGCCTGGATAATAGGCTTGAGGAGCATTGTTCGAGTATCGATCCGGTACATAGCCTGGTAAGTCGGTCGCTGAACGCATACCTTGGTACGAAGAAGTTGGCCCTGTGGCTTTAGCCGTATCGTTCCTGTTCACAGGTCCAGTCCCTCTTGGTGTCAAAGTACCGCTTGCTGTGCTTCGGTAGCCTCTCAGACCAGCGAGTGAAGGGTCTGGCGTAGGATACGTGATCGGATCGGTCATGTCCTGCTCAATCTGCGCATCGACTTCTTCTTGGATGTGCTCGTCGACATCAGCATCGCCGGATGGTAGAGGCATCATGAGATCCTCGGTGGTGGCGTCGATGAGGTCCTGCTCGACATCCAGAAGGCTGACTACCTCGCGCAGGTCTTGCTTGTCCTCCTTCTCCGAATGATCGTTCTTGTACAGAATCGATCGATCGAACACAACATCTCGCGTGCGCACGACGCGGTCAAGCTCAGGGACCCAAATCCGAAATATGTTGGTGGACTCGTACCCAAGAAGATAACCAAGTCGTACCCTGGAGCGCAATCGATCTGCTCTTTTGAGGTCTTTGCGGTGGACATATGCTCTACAACCGATGGGTGCAAAGTGGGCAATCGACGGTGGTCGGCTATGGACTGCCTCAAAACTGGATCTGAACCCAAGCTTGTCGATGGGAGTCACGTTCTGTAGATGTGCGCCAGTGACGAAGAGCTCGTTGGCGAACTTCTGTGGAAGGCCAGAGTCGAGGTGGAGAGCTCTCATTCGCTTCACGAGCGTGTCTCCAGCCTTCTCCGTGTGGCCGTTCTGTTGGGGTGTATCGGCTGAGCGAGGCTCTACCTTGATTCCTGCAGCGCGACAGGCGTCATAGAGGTAGTTGCCGTACCCGGTGTCGTTGTCGATGCGAAGAACGATAACGCAGTAGTTGTATTGGCGCTGTATGCGAACGACGAGTGCCTTGAGTGTGGGTACCAGTACATGCTGAGCCCTCGTGGCTAGCGTAGTGGCTTCGTGCCATTCGGTGTACTCACACACTGCGTGCAGGCCGTATTTGTCGCCGTTGTAGCAGTCTATCCCTCTTGGGCAGAGCTGGACAAGATCTATGCCTATGCGATAGAAAGGCCGTGTCGCCGGGTCGGACGATGAGCGACGAGAGATCAGCTGGTGCATCTTCGTCTCGATGCAGATTCTGCACTTCGTCCAGGTCGGTATCGGTTCATGGCCCACGAGTTCCACACCAACTACATTGTCAGCAAGATGTTTGATTGCTTCTGCTCCTGGATGACCCAGCAGCTGGTGGGCCTCGGGTGCAGTCAGCTTCAATACCGGACGTGGGTCGACCGAGGGTCGAAAGCGTGCTGCCATGACGGCGAGTGAGCTGAGCTCAGGTCGAGATGATGGATTGGCGTCAATTAACCAGTGGCCATTGTCAAAGTCCAGATGGCAAAAGACATTCTGAGGTGTTTTCAGGTACAGCAAATCCCGTCCTGAGTCGAAATGTATGCCCTGGGAACGACAGCGCGACAGTCCTAGGATGTTGGCAAAGAACCCTTCCACGTAGGCAACCATGGTAAGGCGTACAGGCAACGATCCGGAAGTGCCTTTAGCCTCTAGGATGACTTCACCCCATTCCTGTATCCGCATGGCCTGTCCTCCAGCAAAGACAATCTCCCCGTCTGTGGCTTCTCTGAGTGTCTTCCAGCCAAACTCTTTGGTGTTGCACACATGGATGTTGGATCCGGGATCTAGAATCCATCGATTCATCAGGTGTGGAATGGGTGGATCCTTCTTCACTGCTGCTGAGAGCACGACAGCTTGAAGGGCGTACGTGTGGGGGACACCTTCTATCGCTCGACCATCATCCATGGCGAATGGAGTCGATACCGAACGAGCGACAGTGTCTGTTTGCACCGCACTTGAACCTACCTTAGATCCTAGCCTTTCCTCTACGAGTCTTTGGATCCTTTGTTTCTTATCCTGGTTCTTGAGGGCCGCTTTGACCTTTTCTTCCTTGGCTTGGTCCACTCTGGACCCCATGGGTACTCGCTCTGGAGCTAGAATAGCCAGGATGATCTTGCATTCGCTGTAGAAGTGGTAGTCTCCGCACAGACATTTTGGTTTCCTTCGATTCGCGGCTTGGGGTGCGCGTTCTCGCTGCTCGCTCGCGGGCTGTGCAGCCTGAAGAGAAGCGCCAAATGTGCCAAGCGAAGATGCAACTGGATTGACTCGACGATGGAAATTCCTGAAGCTCGCAATGAGGTCTCGGACTGTCGGAAGTCTTCCACCGTCCTCATGAGCATCGTAAAGTTTGTCGAGTTGGTTGGTGGCCCAGGAGTCCTGGATCGGCTTCACCGCAATGAGGAACTCTTCCTGTGCGCGTAGACCGGCAACTTCCGCCATGCTGAGGTCGGAGCATTGGTCTGTGATGGTGATCCATTCTTCCAGCCACTTCTCGATACTGCGACCCCGTGGACTCTTCAACAGGTCTCTGTATTTCGTTTGCAGTTCCCGCTCTCGGGTCCTGTCACTGGGGCAGAGATGTTGCTTCAGGGTCGTCAGTCGGTCGTAAGCAGTGGTCCTGTCCTTGAGGAGATAGAGGTGGCGCTGCGCAACCGTAGCTAAGATCTCCGAGGCAAGCGCCTTGAGAGCGCGATTCTTCTTCTCCCACTGTGGAGATTCGTAGTTGAACGTATCAAGGGCATCGTGATAGTCTTCCTGCTCCTGTTTCCCGAGCTGAGAGTGTCTAGTCGCATTTTCCTTGAAGTCGGTAAGACGCGGGCGCGTAGGCTGTGGCCCAAGGTCTTGTGGCGGTTTGCTGGGATCGCAATGTTCCCAGACGTCGTTTTGCTCAGCCCTATCGCGGCGGAGCATGAGCCAATCGGCCCAGTCAGATGGCTTGTCGAGGATCACCGTCGTCTTGGTGATAAGCCCTGAGGAGTCGGTTATGGTCGACATGATTGTGACCGTTGGTGGATGTGCGACGCGAACAGGCAATCGGGCCGTATGGGTCGCTGCAGATGTAGCCGAACAGAGGCAATCGGGCACTCTGAACGCTGGTAGTGTGCACAGGTGATGCGTGTCTATCGCTGTGGCTGCTAGTGCACAGGACTCGTGTATGGACGCAGATGGGTCGCTGTACGATCGCTGTGGCTAATGCACGCTGCACAGAAGACAGCAGTCAGACGCTGTGACTGACCTTTGATTGCGAGGCTCAGGCTCGGCAATCAGCATGTGTGTGCTGAGCGACAACGAAGTGCTCAGTAGCTAGGTGAACGCAGTAATTGGCAACTTGCTAGAAAGCGTGTTCCGGGCTCATAACTCTAAAGTATGGGTGTGGGGAAGAAGAATGAAGACTGAGTTGATTGCTATAGATAACTACCGCTCTGTACTTATATCCTCCATCGACTAGGGTCTGTCTGAAGTGCGTGGGATAGTAGGTTTCATATACCAAAAGCAAACATACCACAACGATGCTAGTCACGTGAAGGTTAACATATACTTTTTTTATTAATAAAAAAATATTATAATTTATTATAGCTATTTTAAAATTATTATATTAACTAATTTAATACTGCTTTATATAAACTTCAAAACTTAATAATATTTATATTACTAAATTTATAAATATAATTTTTATATTTATAAAAAGCTCAAAATTTTAGCTTTATATATATTAAATTTTTATTTTAATAGCTATTATAATAAAAAAGTTATAAAGCTTTAAAGTTTTATATAAATGCTTGGCATTAAGTGATCGGCTCGCTTGTCCGATCGGCTCGCTTATCCTTTACGTTAATATTCCTTCTCAAAATGTCCCTTCTACATGAAGATTATTTATTGAGGAATTACAAGGAGGCGGGGCTACTTGGTGGGTACTGTTGTACGGCCGGAACGATCCTTGCCAAGAAATATAGCCGTTTTGCGAATGCCCACTAGTACTCCTTTGGTGCAGGCTTGATTCCAAACCCCCGACAATAATCCCGACATAGAAGCGACTTTCAGAGTCTTAGTTGTTAGTAGGGTACGATTCGGTTCACAGTACCAGTCCACAACAAATCCTTAACCCGGTCGACCAGTAAGCTGGCTTAAAAACACTTTGAAGATTCAATTTAAAAATCCGCCATGCACAGTTGTTTCTCGTATTGGTAATCCTAGCGGAACAAATGAAGACTTGCCCAGCACTTCGACATTGTTCATGCCATACCGGGTCTTGGTATCAATCTGGAGCTGGGTATATAGAGAAGGTCATTCACTGCAACATCAAGAATCACCGCTACAACTCCATTGTTTCTAGTTCCTAACGGCCCCAAATACATGATGAAGTACTTCACCGTTTTTCTCGCTCTCGCAGCTCCTATGCTATCTGCCGCAGCTCCTGCTGCTGAGCCTGTTGCCGATATTACCCCCGCGCCTATCAGCATCCTTAAAGAGCGTGCGTGCCACTTCAACGCTGCCAACATTGGCACCTGGCAAGAATTCGGTTTGACTCGCCGTCGCACCCATTCTTCCTCCAACCCTGAGAATTTGAACAACAACTTCCGCGACTCTTTCCGTGGGAGTGAGTCAACCCAAAACAGTCACTTAAAGTAGCAGATAAGCTAATATGATTGAACAGGAGCCATAGCAAATGCCGGAAGCAATGTTCAGGCTTGGAACGATATCACCATTTTAATATTCGGCTGTGCGGTGTTAAGGACATAGAGTCGATGGAAAACACAGCACGTCCGGCGTGTCAGCGTTGTTACGTCAATGGACTAGATCGGTGCATCACCTATGACGCAGCTATGTCATTGGCTAAGAAATAAAAACGGAAAACTACTAAAAATCGGTCTGAAACTCTTCCATTCAGCTAAAATTGGATTGTATGACGTTTTCAATGAGCGATGACCCAACGCACATGTTGAAAAGCATTGTATTGTCGAAGTTCAGTTCTTGTCAGTATTGGGAAAAGCTAGATGGTGTGAAGAAAAAGGTGATGAAAGAAAATATGAAACATGTAAAGGAATCTGAAGTACCTAATTACTAACCCCAGTAGGAGGACAAGAAGTTTGGGCTTTGGGAGAAAAAATGCTTCAGGGTTGTTGGAGGCTCAATTCGGGGCTGAAAATTTGTCGAAAAAGCAAAGACAGAGATATAGAAATTCAACTTCGCCTCAATTTCAATGGATTTCTGGCTGCATTATTTGTAATAAACCTATTTCACATCGATTTTCATATCGAATCATCATCAGTATCTCTATTATGTACTTGACAAAGGTACACATATTGTATGCGTATTGTGACTTCTTGGTGCCCGTGAGTACTGACACGACCAGTAAATTCTGTAGCCTAAAAAGAGCATGGGTAATACTTCGTCCATTGTGAAAGTAACACTACACAGCATAAGCGATATCTTGCTATATCGTATACAACACGAGTAGGAGAAAGTGAGATATCATCATAACGTATACTTTCCTTGTATTTCGTGAGCACACGTTAGTTTGTCAGCTCAAAATCTGCCGCACCGCGCCACTCTTGGCTGCACACTCAGCCGCGGGGCTCGTTATAAAAAGTTTTCAACACGACAGAACCTATGTCAACAACGGCTCATATGCCATGATTATCAATCCTCATTTCGATCAGCAAATTCCATTGTCAACCTCAGAAGCTCACTCTAATGCTTTCGGACTGTTTTCCAAAACCTAGTCCTTCTAACCACACCGTTTGACACTGTACAAACCAATGCGTCTTCTTGAATGCACCAACGCGAGCGAGTTCGTCTTCACCAAGAAATTTACCGATAAGGATAAAATTCCTCCTTATGCGATACTGTCCCATACCTGGAGAGATGGCGAAGAGGTGGCCTTTGATGAGTTGATGAGCGATACCGGGAAGCGCAAGACTGGCTATGAGAAGATTCGCTTCTGTGGACAGCAGGCCCAACGCGATGGCTTGCAGTACTTTTGGGTGGACACATGTTGCATCAACAAGTCAGACCATGTTGAACTCCGGAAAGCGATTAACTCGATGTTTCGCTGGTACCAGAATGCAGCGAAATGCTATGTATATCTCTCAGATGTCTCAACACTCAAGCAAGAAGCAGATGATGATGTATTCGAATACAATTTTAATTCAGCCTTCCGGAAGAGCAAATGGTTTACTCGAGGCTGGACGCTCCAAGAGCTCCTTGCTCCAGCTTCAGTAGAATTTTTCTCGAGAGAGTGGAAGAGACTTGGCGACAAATTATCGTTGAGATGCCAAATTCACCATATAACAGGGATACCGGAGAAAGCGTTAGAAGGAACTTCGTTCTTCCAGTTTAGTGTCAATGAACGATTACAATGGAAGGAAGGCAGGGATACAAAGCTTGAAGAAGATGGGGCGTACTCGTTATTGGGCATTTTCGGTGTCTACATAACCCCCATATATGGCGAGGGGGCGAAGGAAGCATTCCGACGGTTACTGGACGAGGTCAGAAAGCTGGAGAAGTGTATCCAAGACCTACACGTTACCGATCCTCGTGACGACAAAAAGCGCATCGAAGAAACCAAAGGTGGCCTATTAGGAGACTCATATCGTTGGATCCTCGAGAATCCCGAGTTCCGGCAATGGCATAACGGCGATCAGGATCGGCTGTTATGGATCAAGGGTGATCCTGGCAAGGGAAAGACGATGCTCCTCTGTGGCATTGTTGACGAGCTGAAGAAGTCAATGGCTAACACAGAGCTGCTGTCTTTCTTCTTCTGCCAAGCTACAGACTCGCGCATCAACAACGGTACAGCAATACTACGAGGCTTGCTATATATGCTTGTCGACCAACAGCCATGGCTCGCTGTACATGTTCAGAAGAAGTACGACCGTGCAGGTAGAGCCCTCTTTGAGGACACCAATGCTTGGGTGGCTCTTTCTGAGATCTTTGCCAACATACTAGAAGACCCGAACAGGAACAAGATGTATTTTGTTATCGATGCACTTGATGAATGTATAGAATCGGACTTGCCAAAACTGCTAGACTTCATCGTCCAGAAATCATCCACGTCCTCTCGCCTCAGGTGGATTGTATCAAGCCGCAACTTGCCAAACATTGAAGAGCAGATCGAGAGGGCGGGGAGAAAGATGAGAATAATTCTCGAACTCAATGCACCGTCTGTATCTACGGCTGTTGAGATTTTTATTCAGCACAAAGCGCGTCGGCTAGCAGAGCACCAAAAATATGACGACAGAACACGAGATGCTGTGCTAGAGCACTTGTCCTCTAATGCACACAGTACTTTCCTCTGGGTAGCGCTAGTGTGTCAGAGCCTCGAGAATGTTCCAAGGCGAAACGTCGTAAAGAAGTTGAAAGCCTTTCCATCTGGCCTTGATTTGCTATATGAACGGATGATGCAACAAATACGAACATCAGATGACGTAGAGGTTTGCATGCAGATACTGGCTTTGGTCACCATCGTATACCGGCCCGTCACACTAGAAGAATTGGTTGTGCTTGCTGATCAGCTTGCGGGCATGACAGACAATCTTGAGGCTGTCCGTGAGATCATTGGCCATTGCGGCTCTTTTCTCACGCTGCGAGAAGACATTGTCTACTTTTTACATCAGTCAGCAAAGGAATTTTTGTCAACGAAAGCATGTCGAGAGATATTTCCCTCTGGAACGGAGGAGATTCACTCGGCTATATTTTCTGGATCACTCCAAGCCATGTCTTCGATCTTGCATCGAGATATGTACGACTTACAAGAGTTGGGGTATTCCTCTAGACAGATCCAAAAGCCAGACACCGACCCACTAGCAGCGATAGGATACTCTTGCGTTTTCTGGGTTGACCACCTCTGGGATTCTAATCCTAGACCAACTGCAGAAAGTGTGGAGAGTTTGCAAGATGGAGGCATGGTCGATATTTTTCTGCGTACAAAATACATCTATTGGCTAGAATCTCTCAGCCTCTGCCAGAGTATGTCAAAAGGGGTATATTCCATGTTTAAACTTGTACTCCTAGTGCGGGTGAGTAGTTGATAGTCAACACCTTGGCAAAAGCATCCTGATACAATATAGGGGGGAAAGAACGCATCTTTTTTCAGCAGGCTTGCGCAAGACGCATATCGATTCATCATGTATCACAAGGTGGCAATAGAGAATGCGCCGCTCCAAGCGTATGCGTCTGCTCTTCTGTTTAGCCCCACACGCAGCTTAGTAAAAGCTCTCTTTCAAAAGGAAGCACCGACATGGATTGAAATACCGACAGCAATAGCAGATAACTGGTCGGCTTGTTTGCAGACGCTCGAGGGCCATAACGATTGGGTTAGCTCGGTAGCCTTCTCTCCCGACTCGCAACGGCTGGCATCAGCGTCAGGCGATGGCACCGTCAAAACCTGGGACGCGACTAGCGGCGAATGCCTGCAGACGCTTGAGAGCCATGGCGGTTGGGTGAGCTCAGTGACCTTCTCTCCTGACTCACAGCGGTTGGCATCAGCGTCGCATGACTGCACTGTTAAGATCTGGGAGTTGAGCAGCGGCGACTGCCTGAAAACACTCAAGGGCCACAGCGATTGGGTCAGATCGGTGGCCTTCTGCTCTAATTCGCAGCAGTTGGCGTCGACATCGCACGACTGGACTGTCAAAATCTGGGACGTGACCAACGGCGAGTGCCTACAGACACTTGGAGGCCACAGCGGTTGGGTTAGCTCGGTTGCCTTTTCTCCAGACTCGCAGCAGCTGGCATCAGCCTCACGCGATAGTACCATTAAGATATGGGAGACTAGCAGTGGCGAGTGTCTGCGGACGCTCAAGGGCCACAGCGATTGGGTCAGCTCGGTGGCCTTTTCTCGCGACTCGCAGCAGTTGGCTTCGGCGTCTCATGACTGTACTATTAAGATCTGGAAATTGAGCAGCGGCGATTCCCTGCAGACGCTCAAGGGCCACAGCGGTTGGGTGAGCTCGGTGGTCTTCTCTCCTGATTCACAGCGGTTGGCATCAGCGTCGCACGACTGCAATGTCAAGATCTGGAAGGTGAGCAGTGGCGACTGCCTGCAGTCGCTTGAGGGTCACAGAGATTGGGTCAGATCAGTGGCCTTTTCTCCCGACTCACAGCAGTTGGCTTCGGCGTCGCGCGATGGCACTGTTAAGATCTGGGAGGTGAGCAGCAGCGAGTACCTGCAGATGCCTAAAGGCCACAGTGGTTGGGTTAGCTCGGTGGCCTTCTCTCCTGACTCGCAGCAGCTGGCATCGGCGTCGCGCGATGGTACTATTAGAGTTTGGAGGGCGACCAGCGGCGAGTATCTGCAGGAGTTTAAAGGCCATAGCGATTGGATCAGCTCGGTGGCCTTTTCTCGCGACTCGCAGCAGCTGGCGTCAGCGTCTCGCCATGGTACTGTTGAAATCTGGGAGGTGAGCAGCGGCAGATCTTTGCAGATACTCGATGTTGGCAGGAGTCTCTTCAATATCTCTTTCAATGCCACTGGCTCATCTCTGCACACAGACATTGGCCCAATCTTTATTAATGCGTCTGCTGCCTCTTCTTCTGCAATGAATGTAATAGACTCTACAGTTGCTAAAGGTGCTCGATTTCACGGCCTTTCCTTAAGCCCAAATGGCATATGGATAACATACAACTTGCATAACGTTGTATGGCTGCCTCCTGAATATCGGCCATCGAGTTCGGCTGCGTCGGGCATGTGGATTGGCCTTGGAGTTGGGACCGGAAGAGTGTGGATGTGCAATGTTCGGTGTGATTTATCATAGAAGAATCAAGACAGTATATACGCATGTTGTCTTTATATAATATTTTCGTACATTCCCTATTTCATAAGAGGGTCTGGGGATATATAGGGGAGAGTGTTACCACAAAGAGAATTAAAAAACTATCTTAGAAATGGACAAAAACGGCTAAGCTATTTCTTGAAGTCATGCAAATATTTTGGTTGCACTGACAATGACGAAAATTGGTCCATTCCTGCTTCTACTTTGCCCTGAAAGCTATCAGTCTTCTGCTTTTAAAGGAAATGTATGGAAATGGCTATTGACACGCCGGCAGCGGCAGAATATGTCAATTGCAAGTGATTCAATACCGAGCAGGCACGAACGATCCTGGAGAACAAAATTGGAAGGGCGATTGAGGGTGAGTTTAGTATGTTCCATATGACGCGAAGGAGAATAGAGCTAAACTTCATCCAATAGATGCAGACATAATTCTACAGCGACTTATCGGGGTTCCTCTAGTCCTTACTCAAACTGGCTCGTACATACAGCGGATTAAAGTGTCGGCATTGCTCTATACTAAACACTATGGTGAGACCTGGGAGCGTCTGATACAGAAGCAGGGACGGTTTTCGCTTGGAGGGTATGGGGACCGAAATGTGCTTACAACGTAGACAATATCATACGAGCAGGTGCGGAATCAGAGTGAGGAGGCGGCGTGGCCGCTCAAGCTGTAGGGGTTCTTGGATCACGAAGAGATCTGGTACGAGCTGGTAGCGGCTGGATGCAAGTTATCTGACGAGATGGACATTCCAGCATGGCTGCTCATAATTGCAAAAGACGAACTGGAGTACGACAACGCTGTAGGCCTTCTGTCGCGCTACTCGCTCGTAGATGCGAGGGAAGGCAGCAATAGCCACTCAATGCACTCAGTACTGCGTCGATGGTGCGGACAGCTGGCGGAAGGCGAGAAACGGTATATGCTGGACTGTATGGCGGTAGGCGTTGTAGCATCGAATGTGCCGAACGAATCAGAGACCGAGTTCTGGATGAAGCGCAAGTGACTGCTGGCCCACGCTACCAATGTCAGTTGGTGCGTTATGGGAGTAGACTCTTCGAAGGACAAGGCTGGCATGAATACGATACAGTCGTGGATGTACCATGATCTGGGCTAACTATTGGCAGGGGAAGACTGACAGCAGGAGGCCGAGGCCATGTACGAGCGGGCGCTGCAAGGGAGAGAGGAGGCGCTGGGACCAAAGCATCTACACTCGACACGGTCAACAACTTGGGCAATCTCTACGCAGACCAAGGCCGGCTAGACGAGGCCGAGACCATGTACGACCAGATCCTGCAGGGATACGAGGAGATCATCAAGCCAGAACACCTGTCTACTCATCTTCCAGCCCTGAATAACATGCGGGGCTTGGCCGCTCTCTTCGATCGCCAGCACCGGATAGGAGATTCTGAAATATGGTACGAGAAAGCCCTCACGGGTTACGAGAAGGTGAAGAGAACAGACCATCCAATGTGCTAGAGCCTTCGAAATGAGCTGGAAGCCTTAGCAATGGAACAGGGGGATAACAAGCCCGTAAGTGAGGAGTTACCAGAACAGGAGAATTCCGATGCAGAAAGTTCTGCCAACATCGACGCCGGACAAGACACGTCGGGGTCAAAACAGCAGAAACTACTTCGGAAACGGAAGTGAGATCAAGAGCGTGCTAGTTAAGTTATAGCAGTTAGAACGTGTTCGCATAGGTATGTAGAGCAGCGTGGCATTATAGTAGAAAGCCTGTAGAGGTCAATTCTAGCTGTGTTGAAGTGATTTAGCAGGTAACACCAGAGCAGCAGGTAGTCAGTCAGAGCGGTAGGACTGCCAGCTTTTCAGGATGAACGTGGGCCGAGTAGATGCCGATTAGATGCCGGTGGCGACAGCAAGATGTACCTGCAAGTATCATGGTCACTGAGTCAGCGACGTGGCAACGAACTAGACGATATTACCTGCGGATTTGCAGGGAGGGTGGTCGGCCTTTTTCTGCCCAATTCTTGTCTAGCTGGTGAAATTTGTTCAAAACATGACTAGAAGTGATGATGAATGCCTGCATTATGTTTGGACGGGGTGGATAGCGTCTACATGATGTCTTATTGTAAGATCAGGACCTCGAAAAAGTATCAGGATGTACTATCTGACCGGAGACCAAGAGGGCCCGCGTAAGCCAGTTGAGAACTCCAGCAGGCTTTCGTAGACACGATGGCAGGCTCTTGAGCCAGTGGTCAACGGTTGAGCACCCACTTTGGCACAGCTGCGGAGTATCGTGGCCGAGTCAGCTAACGCGCCCAGCATCCATTCATCGACTATTCCGTGGCAGGCATTCTACAAATTTAGTGTGTGGTGTTGGAGCAAGAGGGAACATGGCAGCAACAAGCAAAGGCTCATAAATGGGGGTAACATTGGATATGTCGCAAAGAAGTCTTGAGTCAGATGGAGGAAACTACTGAAGCAGAGAAATACATCCGACAACTGGAAGCGACACAAATAGGTGCACGGTTTCTAATGCGCGAACCTTTGGCTGAAGTCCGCACAAACCGAGGTATTGACATGCGTTGCACTTAGAACGGTAACAGTCTGACCTTCTCTCCTTTAAAGTCATAGCGTCTGATTGTAGTAGCTTCTTCACCTTTATTGCTATCTTGGTCGCCACCAATGCATCACCCAGGCTTCAGTCGCCTGAGCCACCATATCATACAACTACAACAGTAGAAAAAGGCCTCCTCTGGCCTATATAAATGTAAGACCTGGCATGTTCCATCTAATTTCGCACTTGCTAACAAACTATTCGCAAAGTAGTCTAGGCCATGTGAAGACAAATGCCGATTTCATCTCTCCACTAAAGAAGCATAGGCCGTTCGTCCACCTCCTACTCCTCAGGCTCACCGCTCCGCATTCAGCTATCCCATTCAAAATGACTTCTACAGACACATACTTTGCGGGCCGCTTAAGTCTGACCTGGTTGCTGAGTTCTTCTTTGGTACCAGTCCATGAAGTGAAAATATACGATGAACCCGAACGCTGAATCTCGTGACGGTCTCTAACAAAGAGGGCACGGTAACGCATGTCTGACCTCTCTTCTCGGCCTTGAACAAGACTTGCGACTTGAATGTATTTTCCAGTATCCATTGCGTCAACGATGTATACTGCCATTTCATCCATGACGAATGTCGAAGGCCAGTCGTTGCTCGTGACTGTTCGCTCACGATTTTGTAGATATCGCAGAAGATCATTCACTAGAAGGCTGTATCTATCCATGTTTCGCTGACTGAGCACTCTAACGAGTTCGATCAGACGACTTCGGTGGTGCTCATTGAGCCCGTTTCGAAAAATGTCTCGCTGATTTGATCTCTTGCAATCGTAGAGTGGGAGTTTTCTGAAAGAGCTTGGCCGTATTGGATCTGAAAGTTTCCAAAGAACTCCCTTTGTATGAATACCAGCCAGTGAAAGGTGGTCGACTGAAAGTCTGCAGTGCTTGCTAAATGTCAACGCTCCATCCACCAAAGGAGCGCTTATGTGCAAAGCGTCGTCTCTAAGAAAATCGAATATGTTTCCATAGGGAACAGCAATTTCTGATTGGCTGCCGATCATTTCTCCATTGGATATACATAGAGCGACAATCCCCATGCTTAGGCTCACCCTTGAGGTATCGTTTTTCTTGGGTATAACTCTAACGTCATAATCACAGACGTTTGCGGTAATGGCGAGGAAGTCGGATGGTACAGTTATTCCCCGCTCGTTGAGCTCCGTCAGAATGTCGATCGTCATTGCTGGAGCCTTGTCTAAATTGGCCTTGTATTTGTGAATCGTCTTGTATTGCCCGGCCTTGCGAAGGATCTTAGAGCAAGTTACGCTAGCAAAAGTACTCGGATCGATTTTCCTCTGTAGAGCCAGACAAAACAAAGTGGCGTATTTCCTAAACTCCTCCGACTTCACCACCAGCTCACATGAGAGGGTCCCTAGCTCCTCTTGTGCAAAGGACTTGTTAAGGCCCTGAGTGTGGCGAATGAGAAGCCACATCTTTGTGCCAGCCAGATAGTCCTCTTGAAATATCCATGCCCTGCTCCACCACTGATCGTCCATGATCTGAGTAAGTAAGTCGAGAATGTCATCTGCCATCTGCGCATCAATGTCTTCTCTCAGAATGGGAAATTGCCCATCAGGGACCTCTTTAGCTATCTTGCCCTTAAGAAGGTTTGCTAGAAGATTTATCTGGGCTTGTGTGCTAATCTTTGCCCAAAGGTAGCCAACGGCATATTCGCATTCCTTGTAAACCCGGTCCATTGATTGCATGCCCAGCTTGTGTTCCAAGTCGTCATTCCGGTTAAGCGACAGCTGATCGATCCAGAAGGGGATCATTTTTCGACCTCTTTCCTTCTCTCGAATGAAACGAATCGTTCGATCAAGAACGACATCGCGCACAGGTACAGTTTCTCCTTGGAGTTTGTATTTCCTCCTGATGCTGCTTTCGCCGTACGACACACTCCAAGGATAAGATACAGCTACATAACGCTGAGGGTTGACGTGAGGTTCAAGCAGGATTGTATCGGAGCTTGCTTGTCTGTCGTAGCTGTAGGGGTATCGTTTATGGCCGGTACGCTCGGGTAGAAAACACTTCAGATTGTCCAGGAACTTGGTAGATTTTTCGTTCTCTTTCCTAAAGCAGTCATAAATATCTAGAACGACATAATGCAGGGGTTTTCCGGCCCGCGCTCGCAGGGTCGACAAAGAGAAGGCTCTATCGTCTATGGCAGTATCTTCTTCAGTGTTGTCAGTGATTGTTGGTTTCTTCATTTTCGATGTTCGACTGGACTGTTGTAAATATATGCGGTGATCAGGACGAACTGTACTGAGTTTCGACTTTCCAAAGAAGCAGATAGATGGGATCAAATGCCAACTCAGCCCAGGCAACCATGCATGATGATTTTTCGAGTCATGGGGCTTACTCATCACGGCCAAGCTAATTCATGTACTGCCTTCGCGAACTGAAGCAGCGACAAGTAATCTTGGCATAGTACGTTAGTGCAATTCTGTCATGTTAGCCTATAACAGGTGTTGTGGGGTTTTGGCTATTCCGTGTTTGTATTAGCGCCAAAGGCGAGCCAGCCGCACAAAACCTGCGCTCAACGTGCGCTTCAGGGGAGACAAGTATTATTCTAAAAACCACTACCAATATATATTATTCGAGCCATCTTTCCGCTATCCCTTCTAGTGTAAAGCAAATACTCTTGTCTAAAACTAGATCCTTACATAGCCTATCACAGCTAGATACTATTCGAGTTGCTGCGCCACAGCGTTAGCCACTCTCAATTATCGCCAGCTAGTCACATTTCCCTATGTTCAACAGGACAGTTCTCCATTCATATATTCATGTTTCGAGTGGTTGAAAATGTCCTTTCAGTAGAGCTTGATTGTCTAGCAGTTTTGCGGCGAACAAGCGGATAAATCGGGTTGTTGCAGCCTTGTCACGGCGGCAAAACGTGGACCCGCTAAATTGCCCGAGCAACCCTGGCCCCCCTCACGGAAATCGACGTCAACATCGCAGCGCGTCACCGTCAACCCCCTTCGATCGCATCATGCCTGTAGCTGCGTGGCTCTGCAAGGAAACGATTCAGTTACTGCTACCGCCCGCCAACGCTTCTCACGATCTCGTCTCTTCCTGGCTCTTGTGTCCGCCGTCGCCCCCGCCGTCGACTGGATCCAATAAACGAAAGAGATCGAATAGCGAACGGATCGCGAACAAAATGTCGACCGGTGACCTGTCCCCTTCAAAACGCCGCCGCCATGGAGAAGCGGAGCATTCGTCGTGTGCAACTCAAGATGTCGAGAACACTCCAAGAGCCAAGTCAAACACAGCTATGGAGCCGCCCTCGCCCTCCAGCTTCACCACTTCCAGTCGCACCACCCTCTCCTCTCATTCCCGTCGATCGAACAGTCCAAAAAAGAAACAGCCTATGCGGAAGATGGCCAACCTTTCCTTGTTGCCCAATCCAGTCGTGATGAAATCCATTGACGACCCTACCGTTACATTGCCAGATGAATTAGAGAGTATGGTCCTACGGTTGAGACGTATAGGTCGAGGACTTGGGGTTATACCCAAATCAGAAAAGGTGAGTTAAAACGGATCTATCTTTTTCCCTAAGCTGATAGATATAGGTTGCAATCGATTCAATGTCCTCGGATAGAGCATTCCGCCAAATCCTCGCCGACGAACTCGTATTCGCAGACGACATAGATAGAGTATATCTTGGGCCTTGCCCAAAGGCACATGAAGTTGCGAAGGCAGTTCGCCTTGCTATAGAATGCGAGTCAAATGAACACAGCGAAGCATCTTGGAACGGTAGAGTACATACGTACCTCCTAGACCTCGCTCTCTACAATCAAACGTATTGTGGAAAAGTCGGGTTTTTGGACTGGTAGGTATCTCTATTCTACGTTATCCGCAGTGGCGCTTATCTGGTCCTAGTACTAAAGCCCGTATCGAGCCGGAGACACTTTTACCGTTAGACTTCGCCGGTCTTCCTATCGAATCCAAGATGGTTGACTTTGGCATATATATTGACCCAGATGATGAAATGCACGATGCTCTTCGCCAGCTCGCTTCTCGAGACCCATTCACCACCGCTTCTTGGAACCACACCTGCTATCCGCCGTTGCAAAAACGACCACTTGCTATAAGTATCGAGACAAAGCTGACAGGGAGAGATTGGGACACGGCCAAGATACAGATGAGCATTTGGGTGACGGCTCAGTTGAACAAGCTTGAACAACTGGTGGCGAGCGACGGCGGAGGATTGCCAGGGCTTCCGTACATCCCTGTCATCGTCATTCAAGGGCATGAATGGTATTTCCTGGCTGCTAATCGCGAAAGGGAGGGAACGGTATGTTTACCACCAGAAACAACCAGAAATAGCGACTCACAATACGTAGGTTCTTTGGGAAAGGATACTCCTCGGTTCGACGCAGACAGCACTAGGAGTTTACCAGATTGTGACTGCCCTGCAAGTACTTGGACGTTGGTGCGAAACCTCCTTTCGGCCATGGTTCAGAACTCACGTAGTGGGTATATCCTGATGTGTAAAATGCATTGGAGCAACCTCTGTCAAGCAGATAGAGCCAAAATTCTGTTCTCACCCCGAACTTATATCGAATGGCCGTCAACAAAATTTAGGAGCAGTGCCAGCAGCAGTTCCTAAACATCATCGGCACCAACTGTATGGTCTATCTCGAAAGATGGCTGTGTCTGTTGTCTCGGTCTGCGACGTTCGTCTACTCTTGAGAGGATGACGACTACAAATGCGAAGGGTGCTTTAGTTAGTACTTCGCTAGTGGTGTTTCGCCTCCTAGCTGTGATTCACTCTGACCGGGCTGGATATTATCGATATATTCGGTCCTTCGCCGTTTGGAGCTTTTGCTGCGATGTGAGCTGAGTACGGATGCGCTCGTGGGGAAGGGCATGGCGCGCTTCCTTTTCAAAGAACTGGGGGCGACTTTGGGTACTCGTCAAGTGGAGGGGTAAGAGGAACACAGCTTTCATGAGCGGAACCTAGCCACGGGCTGACAAGATTGTGCTTAGCTGTCAAAAGGCCATTGCATTGATCCATTGTCGTTGGTAGTATGGGAGATGGTAGACTCTAGCACCGAGTCGCTGGTTGGCGTGCTATCACGTGATCATAGACTCGCGTCGCGATGCGGAGCAGCATCGCTCGGCAGCTTCTGTCTAAAAATAGCTAAACGCTGACCCAAAAGCTGTCACCGCGCGGGCCCGTTTTTGGATCTCGCTGTGGAGCATGCATCTCGGCCCTGCTTTTGAACCCTACTTCCGATTTGCACATTTTCGAGACTTCCCCCCTACTCTGCCTAATTCAAAGACACTGGAAACACTCTTCATGCTTTTGCACAACGAAACATCACAGCTTTGCACCACAACAAGGTCAAGGCCAGAATCGGTCGGCCGTCATCCCTGCGATAGTGGCGAGATCTCGCCACAAAATACCGAAGATGCTGTTACATATCCTGAGTAAGCATTACATTACGATTTTTCTACTTTGCGTAAGCCGATTTCGTGGTCCTTATTGACATATGAAGAAGGTACTGTTGCGAGAAAGCAAAGTTGCACCTGCTCTGCGTAGCAGCTCTGCAATGTCTTTGTGGCCTCCCTCTAAAGCTGCCTGGAGCGCGTTGCCGTATTCTCCACCCTGGGCGTTGACGTTGGCGCCCGCCTTGACCAGCAGCTCTACAATGTCTTTGCGGCCTCTGTATGAAGCTGCCTGGAGCGCGTTGCCGTAGTATCCACCCTGGGCGTTGACATCGGCGCCTCCCTCGATCAGCAGCCCCGCGACTACATCGTGGCCCTTCCCTGTTGCTATGAGCAGTGGCGTCGTGTCTCGCTTATCTTTACTGTTAACATCTACCTCCTCTATGCTGACTAGCAGCTTCACCGCTGCCTCTCGGCCACTCTTCGAAGCCCACCACAACGGTGTCCGTCCATCCACATCCTTGGAGTCGACTTCGAATTTATCCGAGTCTATTAGGTAAGTAAGCACCCTCTCGTTCCCAAGCTCGGCTGCACAGGAGAAAACCCCTCTTTTCTTGCTGTAGTTGAAATCGCGTCTAGCGCCACGCGTCGCATGTCCACTCTGGGGCTCTAGTCTAGACAAATCGTAAGAGCGGCTTTCGGTAGACCGACTCGCTTCAAGTCCTTCCATGCATGCTTGGACAGCTTCCTCACCCCCCGTCGCAATCGCTGCGAAAAGGGCGCAGCCATAACGCTCATCCTCCACTTCAAGACACGAGAGAATAGATGGGTGAGTCTTCAGGAGGCTTGCCATGTTGAGTTCAGCCAGCATGTACAGAAAACTGACGCGCTCGGTATGCCTGCGCACTTCGTGTTTCTCAAACAGATTGTCTAGCCCAACCCACCGAGGAAGCGGAAAACTAGCGAGAAAGTCTACCTGAGAGATTCCGCCATCTCTTGCCACGTCTGCATGGTATAGCACATTGTGAACAGCATACTCCAGAAAGGGAAACTTTTGCGCTGCTACTTTGCGCAGCGTCGCTGCCTCCTGCGAAGACGCTTTGGGGAGCCTGTCAGGAATCTCTAGCGGCGAAGCAACGTCGATGCTGATGTAGCTCAAACAGCATCGCTTGAGTCGCTCGTGGCTCTGGCCTTGAAAGTTGCTTCCGAACTCAGGCCATATCTTGCTGAGCCCGTTCTCTTTGAGCAGAAAGTCCCTCACGGACTCATGTATAAACTGAACCCTCTGCTCCTTGGACACAGTGGCCTCGGCAAGACCTTTGGAAGAGTCGAGTATGAACCGCTTGATCACATCCTTGGTGACCTCCTCAGAATTCCACTCGGATACTGCGTCGGGATCGGTGCCCGAAAGAATGGCGTGGTACAGCTGTTCTGGACTCAAGGGCTGCTTAGCGAAGAGTACCCACTGAATACACAAGACGAGCCCGTCTCTATTGTGGGAGTCTCGCGTTAAGATATCTCGGAAAAGCTCGTGCAAGTCGCCGGGGATCTCCTGCAGTTTCCGCCGGAGCGTATGCACCTGACCTCTGTCTGACTCTTTGTTCAAGATGCCCACAACAAGGACAACCCACATGAAAATCCCCGATGCCTTCTCTTGAAGCTCGACTCGGACCTGCTGGGCAGTCTTGCCTTTCCCGATCTTCAACTCCGTCTCGACGTAGTTGGCGATGTCTTGAGTGTGCCCCTCTTGGCCTTCCAGCACGAGTTCCAGCCCACGGCGGATCGTGATGTGTGGATAGTGCCTGCTCGAGAAGCAGACCTGGAAACGGGTCCCGTCTGTGACGGTCAAGTCACCAATACGTTCAAAAAATTGAACCATGTCTCTGACCTGCTCCTCTTCGCATTCATCTAATGCATCGATGAAGCACACTACAGAAGACTCCCCGAGTGCCCGGATGGCTTGCTCGAGGAGCATCTTCAGCGATTCGATGTTCCAGTGGTAGTCTGTGCTGAAGTTTAATGTTAGGAGGTTGAGCGAGTCGAAAACAGTTTGGAGCGCTGGAAGCTGTTTCAAAAGCTGGAACAGTAGCGATCTATATGCTCCGATCGTGGACTTCTCTATATCTTCGCCCCGTGCGTTGAAAAAGAAGGCCAGCTTGACGCAGTCTTTCATTTTTCTACGAGCATTGATCATGGAAAACTTCATCAACGTCGACTTTCCTGCCCCGGCCTTCCCTTTAATCCACAGGAAGCCATGGTGTTCCTCCACTTTAGTCGCGTCAAGCCAATTGAGGTATTGTGGACTCTTCAAGAGCCATTTGCACGTCCTTGCATGGGCAGTCTTGATCGTCATCTGGCGCGCGTCGATTTGCTCAAACGTCAAAGACTCCAAGAGCCAGTGTCTTTGCTCATCATTCAGCGATGTTCGGTCCCGAGGGCGGTGATGCGTTGGAACTAACGTAATAGGGTCAGATCGAATTGGCTTTGGTTGACGGTGAACCTACGTACGTATAGTCGTTTGCTCCCTGTCATCATCAGCGGGGCTTTGCTAGGTTGTGTTCGCTAGAGAGAGCATTTGACTTACTCTGCGGCGTTGTCTTCTGTGCTATTGGGAGTGCCAATGTTTCTACGTTTAGGAGCGCGGTCGTGAGCTAGAGGCTCCAGGCTACGCTCTGTCATGAAATTAGTCTAGACGAACTCTCCCCCACACAACTGCTATACTGACTGCTTGAGCCGTTCATCGCTTCTTCGGCCCGGCGTGTGCTCATCACATCGGCCGCTGGGATCACCGACAGCAACTCCTTCGCCCACGCCGCCGCCGTCCCCGCTGCATACGCCTGCCACCGCTTGTTCTTGTGCGAGTCGGCATAGTCGCAGATGCCGCGCACCACGAGGCACGGGAAGCTGTTCATCAGGCCGGCGGCCTCCATCTCGAAGCAGAGCACGCCGCCGAGCTCGGCGCTGACCCTGTCGCGTTCGGCGGCGTTTCGCATCACCTGGTTTCCCGATGCGATCGTCCCGTAGTGCGCCACCACCTCTCCGCTCTCGCGTTGTGATCTTGCCTTATGTTTGACGGTGCTGCACTGGTCGCATGTCTGCCCGCCCTCATGGTCGTATGCGGCCTCGAACAGAACATCGGGTCCGGTCCTGCCGCGCTGGAAGGTGGGAATACTCTCGAGTTTGGACATTTGGTTGGAGAATACGCTCTCGCCCAGCATTTCGTTTGCTTGGACAGTACTCACTGCACTGAGCAGTATCTGCGGCGGTGAATTTAACGATCCAGTACGCTCGAACCTGTTTGGCGTTGACTTGCCCATGTCATACTGCACCACTCCGCCGAAAGTTTGGTATGGCTTGCTAACCACCACATCCCCGAGCCGGATGTCTGCCTCTGCGCTGGGAACGCCACCGCCGATGCCGACCATGAGCCCGAATCGAACTCCCCTGAATGCTGCCCGCATCTGTGTCGCCACAGTCGCCGCTGGGTTGTTTCCAATGTGGCCCGCCGGTAGGCACACGATCACAACGTTATGGCCTGCAATCGACCCTACGCTGTATACGTTTTCATCGTTACTGCTGACATCGCGTCCGAAGTTATCATGCTTTTCGTCGAGCATCGCCTTTGCTGCCGCCAGCTCGACGGGCAGTGCGCACACCCATCCCACCGTGTAGTCCTCGCGGCGCAGCTGACGCGGCATGTGCGGCTGTGAGGAAGAGAGAATCAGGGGAAGAGAAGAGATATAGACGAGGAATATGAGGCGTGAGGGACAAGGGATAAGGTGTGGAGGTGTGGAGGTGTGAAATGGCGTTTGGCAGCCTGGCGATGATGTCTGCCGCCGCTCAGCCTGTTCGTGCTCAGCTTAGCGGTCTGCATCGCAGCCGCCCACCTGCTCGCAGCTGCCATGCGCTATGAGGTACGGACATCGCAACGCGTCGTACAGCCGCAGCCCACGGCCCTAGCAGCGGCCCTAGCAGTGGCTCTGGCTGGGGCAAGACTTGTGCAAGCGGTGCGAGCGGGCCGTTCATTGGTCGTGCGCACGACGCAGGCTGGAATGTTGGGTCAGCTTGTGGATGAGACTGGACGAGCGGGGGCGCGGCTGAAGGTGGAGCCGCGCAGGGTCGGCCAGTGGCGCTTTCTTCCTGCATGCGCATGTCCTGCACAGCACTATATCCATGCCTCTGAATATCGGCATCGAGGTCAACACACAACATCGATAACACCACTCATTATGTGCCTAGATACAATGGCAACAATGTTACTCATGCCATGCTTGAAGACTCCGACCGAGGTACGAGGGTGTGTTCGTATCTTGTTTCGCGTATACTTCGCTGATCAAGTCTGCGCGGTTCTCTTTCCATTCCTTTTCTGATTCTGCTGCCAAAACCAAACAGCCATAGTTAAGCACGTCAGTGGCACCGCAAACGCCCAATAGATCCAGAACTTGTCCGAAATGGACCAGGCGTTGGCCTGACCGTCTTGTGCAGGTGAGTAGTTGAAGAAGCTCATACTAAAAACAGCCTGGCTCCTGTCAGTAGTTATATTCGTACGGGCTGAATTACTAACAGATATAAAAGTTGGCGGCAAAAAGGCCATTGTTACCACTGCGATCGTCCTCATAGCCTCACTATCACGCTTTGATGCCTCCCCTAATCCTGTCATCACCTGGCTGTCTCGCTGAGCAATCATGTTGTATGCCTGCGTTCGTTAACCTGTGAACTCTGACCAATGCGTTTGCCCCTACAAGTGAAATCTCATTTTGCAGTCGTTCCTTGTTGGACTGAGATCGATGCAATAGGTTCCGGAGCATTCGGACTTGAAAGTCAACCTGTGTCCATATTTGGTGAGGGGCATTCGCTTGCTTTTCGTTGTCTTGCCTATTAGAGGAAACATTTTTCACTTGCTGTTGAAGAGCCTCTAGCGTCTGAACAGTCACTTTGAGTGTTTCGAAGGAATGTATAGCATGTCTCGCCGTTTCGTGTAGCATCAGAAAATCCTGGGAGCCGCGGGTTGGACGGGATCGATCCTATATAGTTGGTACCAATACAAAAGTGAGCTCGAATGCTGACCTTCTCAATTTTCCGTACGATATCTCGGGTAGACCACACCGATGTATCTTGCATGGCAATGATTGTTTCCACAATTGGAACATGCAATGTGTATGGCTCGAAAGGTGGTAGTTCTGGCCACATTCCAGATAGAACTCCTCGAAGAGTGCTCTGAAAAGTAAGATCAACCCCGATACAGAAAACAATACATTGCTCATTATTCCAGCTGGAAAGGAAGGTCATTTCGTGCCATACGTAGTCAGAGCTTCCCTCTCGCAGTAAAGACTTGACTAGAAAGCGGAAAGATGTATCTATAATGAGCATCAGTAGCTTTCACACACTCGAGGTACTTCTTACGTACAGTAGGATTTTAAGTGCCCGTTCTTATCAAGGGATTGCTCGAAGTTGAAGAAACCGTTAGATTGTCGATAGACATTGGTGACCATGCACTTGGGCAAGTGAAAAAAACCTGATAGGTCCGGTGGAATTTCTCTATCTGGTTTGAAGATATCGTCTGCCAAAAACCTGCGAGATAATCAATACTAGGCGAGTAGGTGCTGTACGGTGCCAGTTACAGATACAACAGCTTCGAGGCTTTGCGATCCTGTCGTAGCGTGTTATTAGAAAAAGCACGAGGATATAAAGATTTTGCCTTACATTAAGGAACTGATCGAGGGAAGTCGTCTCCGACAGCCATTGATTTGAAGCTGTATATGTTAGGTAAGTCAAGGGCGTGGAGCAAAGGAGAGAGGCTGACAGAGATGTAAAACCGAAACAGGGTGTGATTGAGGCATTGAACTCAATTATGAGATTGATATCGCAGACTACGAAGTTGTGAAGATTTAAATCGAAAGTGAACTGACTGAAAGTCTACGGGTGGGTTGGTATTATATGGTAGGCGCAGAGAACCGACTGAGACAGTGGCCGACCCTGCGCGGCTCCACCTTCAGCCGCGCCCCCGCTCGTCCAGTCTCATCCACAAGCTGACCCAACATTCCAGCCTGCGTCGTGCGCACGACCAATGAACGGCCCGCTCGCACCGCTTGCACAAGTCTTGCCCCAGCCAGAGCCACTGCTAGGGCCGCTGCTAGGGCCGTGGGCTGCGGCTGTACGACGCGTTGCGATGTCCGTACCTCATAGCGCATGGCAGCTGCGAGCAGGTGGGCGGCTGCGATGCAGACCGCTAAGCTGAGCACGAACAGGCTGAGCGGCGGCAGACATCATCGCCAGGCTGCCAAACGCCATTTCACACCTCCACACCTCCACACCTTATCCCTTGTCCCTCACGCCTCATATTCCTCGTCTATATCTCTTCTCTTCCCCTGATTCTCTCTTCCTCACAGCCGCACATGCCGCGTCAGCTGCGCCGCGAGGACTACACGGTGGGATGGGTGTGCGCACTGCCCGTCGAGCTGGCGGCAGCAAAGGCGATGCTCGACGAAAAGCATGATAACTTCGGACGCGATGTCAGCAGTAACGATGAAAACGTATACAGCGTAGGGTCGATTGCAGGCCATAACGTTGTGATCGTGTGCCTACCGGCGGGCCACATTGGAAACAACCCAGCGGCGACTGTGGCGACACAGATGCGGGCAGCATTCAGGGGAGTTCGATTCGGGCTCATGGTCGGCATCGGCGGTGGCGTTCCCAGCGCAGAGGCAGACATCCGGCTCGGGGATGTGGTGGTTAGCAAGCCATACCAAACTTTCGGCGGAGTGGTGCAGTATGACATGGGCAAGTCAACGCCAAACAGGTTCGAGCGTACTGGATCGTTAAATTCACCGCCGCAGATACTGCTCAGTGCAGTGAGTACTGTCCAAGCAAACGAAATGCTGGGCGAGAGCGTATTCTCCAACCAAATGTCCAAACTCGAGAGTATTCCCACCTTCCAGCGCGGCAGGACCGGACCCGATGTTCTGTTCGAGGCCGCATACGACCATGAGGGCGGGCAGACATGCGACCAGTGCAGCACCGTCAAACATAAGGCAAGATCACAACGCGAGAGCGGAGAGGTGGTGGCGCACTACGGGACGATCGCATCGGGAAACCAGGTGATGCGAAACGCCGCCGAACGCGACAGGGTCAGCGCCGAGCTCGGCGGCGTGCTCTGCTTCGAGATGGAGGCCGCCGGCCTGATGAACAGCTTCCCGTGCCTCGTGGTGCGCGGCATCTGCGACTATGCCGACTCGCACAAGAACAAGCGGTGGCAGGCGTATGCAGCGGGGACGGCGGCGGCGTGGGCGAAGGAGTTGCTGTCGGTGATCCCAGCGGCCGATGTGATGAGCACACGCCGGGCCGAAGAAGCGATGAACGGCTCAAGCAGTCAGTATAGCAGTTGTGTGGGGGAGAGTTCGTCTAGACTAATTTCATGACAGAGCGTAGCCTGGAGCCTCTAGCTCACGACCGCGCTCCTAAACGTAGAAACATTGGCACTCCCAATAGCACAGAAGACAACGCCGCAGAGTAAGTCAAATGCTCTCTCTAGCGAACACAACCTAGCAAAGCCCCGCTGATGATGACAGGGAGCAAACGACTATACGTACGTAGGTTCACCGTCAACCAAAGCCAATTCGATCTGACCCTATTACGTTAGTTCCAACGCATCACCGCCCTCGGGACCGAACATCGCTGAATGATGAGCAAAGACACTGGCTCTTGGAGTCTTTGACGTTTGAGCAAATCGACGCGCGCCAGATGACGATCAAGACTGCCCATGCAAGGACGTGCAAATGGCTCTTGAAGAGTCCACAATACCTCAATTGGCTTGACGCGACTAAAGTGGAGGAACACCATGGCTTCCTGTGGATTAAAGGGAAGGCCGGGGCAGGAAAGTCGACGTTGATGAAGTTTTCCATGATCAATGCTCGTAGAAAAATGAAAGACTGCGTCAAGCTGGCCTTCTTTTTCAACGCACGGGGCGAAGATATAGAGAAGTCCACGATCGGAGCATATAGATCGCTACTGTTCCAGCTTTTGAAACAGCTTCCAGCGCTCCAAACTGTTTTCGACTCGCTCAACCTCCTAACATTAAACTTCAGCACAGACTACCACTGGAACATCGAATCGCTGAAGATGCTCCTCGAGCAAGCCATCCGGGCACTCGGGGAGTCTTCTGTAGTGTGCTTCATCGATGCATTAGATGAATGCGAAGAGGAGCAGGTCAGAGACATGGTTCAATTTTTTGAACGTATTGGTGACTTGACCGTCACAGACGGGACCCGTTTCCAGGTCTGCTTCTCGAGCAGGCACTATCCACACATCACGATCCGCCGTGGGCTGGAACTCGTGCTGGAAGGCCAAGAGGGGCACACTCAAGACATCGCCAACTACGTCGAGACGGAGTTGAAGATCGGGAAAGGCAAGACTGCCCAGCAGGTCCGAGTCGAGCTTCAAGAGAAGGCATCGGGGATTTTCATGTGGGTTGTCCTTGTTGTGGGCATCTTGAACAAAGAGTCAGACAGAGGTCAGGTGCATACGCTCCGGCGGAAACTGCAGGAGATCCCCGGCGACTTGCACGAGCTTTTCCGAGATATCTTAACGCGAGACTCCCACAATAGAGACGGGCTCGTCTTGTGTATTCAGTGGGTACTCTTCGCTAAGCAGCCCTTGAGTCCAGAACAGCTGTACCACGCCATTCTTTCGGGCACCGATCCCGACGCAGTATCCGAGTGGAATTCTGAGGAGGTCACCAAGGATGTGATCAAGCGGTTCATACTCGACTCTTCCAAAGGTCTTGCCGAGGCCACTGTGTCCAAGGAGCAGAGGGTTCAGTTTATACATGAGTCCGTGAGGGACTTTCTGCTCAAAGAGAACGGGCTCAGCAAGATATGGCCTGAGTTCGGAAGCAACTTTCAAGGCCAGAGCCACGAGCGACTCAAGCGATGCTGTTTGAGCTACATCAGCATCGACGTTGCTTCGCCGCTAGAGATTCCTGACAGGCTCCCCAAAGCGTCTTCGCAGGAGGCAGCGACGCTGCGCAAAGTAGCAGCGCAAAAGTTTCCCTTTCTGGAGTATGCTGTTCACAATGTGCTATACCATGCA
Source organism: Corynespora cassiicola (assembly GCA_022059125.1). Taxonomy (NCBI): domain Eukaryota; kingdom Fungi; phylum Ascomycota; class Dothideomycetes; order Pleosporales; family Corynesporascaceae; genus Corynespora; species Corynespora cassiicola. Next base: position 2,775,812 of record JAEUWY010000006.1, on the reverse strand, counting down.
GACGTGGCAAGAGATGGCGGAATCTCTCAGGTAGACTTTCTCGCTAGTTTTCCGCTTCCTCGGTGGGTTGGGCTAGACAATCTGTTTGAGAAACACGAAGTGCGCAGGCATACCGAGCGCGTCAGTTTTCTGTACATGCTGGCTGAACTCAACATGGCAAGCCTCCTGAAGACTCACCCATCTATTCTCTCGTGTCTTGAAGTGGAGGATGAGCGTTATGGCTGCGCCCTTTTCGCAGCGATTGCGACGGGGGGTGAGGAAGCTGTCCAAGCATGCATGGAAGGACTTGAAGCGAGTCGGTCTACCGAAAGCCGCTCTTACGATTTGTCTAGACTAGAGCCCCAGAGTGGACATGCGACGCGTGGCGCTAGACGCGATTTCAACTACAGCAAGAAAAGAGGGGTTTTCTCCTGTGCAGCCGAGCTTGGGAACGAGAGGGTGCTTACTTACCTAATAGACTCGGATAAATTCGAAGTCGACTCCAAGGATGTGGATGGACGGACACCGTTGTGGTGGGCTTCGAAGAGTGGCCGAGAGGCAGCGGTGAAGCTGCTAGTCAGCATAGAGGAGGTAGATGTTAACAGTAAAGATAAGCGAGACACGACGCCACTGCTCATAGCAACAGGGAAGGGCCACGATGTAGTCGCGGGGCTGCTGATCGAGGGAGGCGCCGATGTCAACGCCCAGGGTGGATACTACGGCAACGCGCTCCAGGCAGCTTCATACAGAGGCCGCAAAGACATTGTAGAGCTGCTGGTCAAGGCGGGCGCCAACGTCAACGCCCAGGGTGGAGAATACGGCAACGCGCTCCAGGCAGCTTTAGAGGGAGGCCACAAAGACATTGCAGAGCTGCTACGCAGAGCAGGTGCAACTTTGCTTTCTCGCAACAGTACCTTCTTCATATGTCAATAAGGACCACGAAATCGGCTTACGCAAAGTAGAAAAATCGTAATGTAATGCTTACTCAGGATATGTAACAGCATCTTCGGTATTTTGTGGCGAGATCTCGCCACTATCGCAGGGATGACGGCCGACCGATTCTGGCCTTGACCTTGTGATGGAGTCACCAGACTTCTTAAACTAAGCAAAGTTATTATGCAAAGTTATCAGTGATTGTTTGCTGTATGCGAAAGAGCGACTGCCAAGAGTTTTCGAGTGCGCGCTCCGCTTGTGACCGCATTAGGTCCCGAGACCCACTGCGGGAACCAGAATAGGCCTCGACCTTAGTCAGGCCCAGCGCATGATTAATTCGGAGACTGTTTCCTTGCACTTCAACAAATTCAGAAATAGCAGACTCAACTATTCTGAATTTCGTTTCTGACTAAATCTCCCAGTGCCTGCTCGAGAACGGACGTCATGCGCGAGTAAAGTTGGCGATCTTCCTTCAGCCATCGCTTTCCCCCGGGAAACACGACTTTCCGTAGCTCTTGTACGCAAGGGATGAGCTGCTTACACTGCGTTGTAAACTCCTCTTCCACTTCATTTGTAAATTTGTCTTCTTCGTCCACCTTCCCCTTTTTGATTTCTGCAAGCTTCTGTGTCGGTTCGTAGTTCCAAGAATCATACCCTGTTGTGCTCCTCGAACGACCGGGTCCGTTCCAGTGAACACAGACCCAGAACAAGACCCAGAAGAACGACTCCAGATCATGCATGAACGTATGCTCTTCTCCATAAAGTGCTCCGATCGCCATGAAAACTTTGGTTCCAGTTTTGCTCGGCGCTCCGGAGGCGCTCTCCCGGTCAATCTTGATGGCAAGGTCAAGATCGATTAAGAAACCATCGTCTTCTGCAGCATTTAACATGACGTTACCTACGGATATGTCGCGATGTAGGATTTTCGCATCGAGTAACGACTCGTGCCCTAACAAGATCAGTCACGACCGCAAAAGCATACCTAGGGACTCACCTTTGATGCCTCCAATGAGGGCTTTTAAGATACTTGCTGGAGCACTTGCTTCATAGATGCTCTTTCCAACATCCTGCATGACAAGCCTTCGGTGAACCCGATTCCTTCGACGTGGCACATCTTGCTTGACTGGCGAATTGGAGCATGACCGCTTCGAGGGTGGCATCGGCGCCTGGATACTGCTCGAGGATCTCTTTCTTGATGTCAAGAGATTTTTGCTCCTGCCTCTCCCGGATTCTGACGCACTTGAAGCCGTTATGTGCGTCACCGAAACAGAATGTGCTGCTCGTTGCAATGGGTTCCGTCCACTGGTGTCGCTTAGCCCTTTTCGCACATTATCCAGAACATCATCCACTTTATCACCAATGTACACTGTTTCATGGTGATAATACCGTGCCACGTTTCTGACGTTAGCTTCTGTCGCCTCTTTGAGCAGAAGGCCTTCCTCTGGCCGTTCTTCATACTCCCACGAGTCCTTGATCACCAGCGCCTGTCCTGATGCATCCTGAAGAATCCCTTTCCAGCATGTCGTGGCTCGACCAGCAACCGATCGCTGACGTTTCATGACACCTTCTAGTCGAATTCGCTCTATCTGGCCACGGTGTGATATATCGATATGTTTTCCGTCGTTCTCCACGATTGTGGGATCAAAACCCAACTCCTCGTCTGACATCCATAACCAACCTAACATCGTCGAGACAAACATATGTGCATCTTTATTGATATCAAACGGAGTGGATCCAACCACCCCGAGCCGATCGAACTCCCAGATGCGCATAATCGATCCACAAAGTGTAAAGCCTAGTGCAAACCGCCTCGTGTCTTGCGCACTGAGTATTTCTCTCCCGTATCTAACAAGATCGAGCCACGTAGTACTGTGCTTGTCTTCCCGTGCATTGCTCTTCAGTTCGCCAGGTACAAGAATGTGCGACCAGTGGTAGCTGTCTTTGCTGCACTCTCCAATTTCGTTTTTTGGGTCATAGGCAAGACCAATGTCTAGTTTTCGTTTGCTAACCGATCCAGGTATGGACCTGTTTGGCGCAGTGACATAGCGGCGTTGCTTCGGAGGGTGGAACTCGTGCTCATGTGCAAGTTGGAGAAATTGATCGACGTGGTAGCGAAGGAACTGTAAGACATCTGTTTCCGCACATCCTTCCGGCCACAACACCCAGCCCGTGTCCTCTCGAAACAGCGGCGAGTCAGCACGTTCACAACTCTGTAGTACTGCGGCCGTCACCTCCTCAAGCCCTTGAATCTGCCCAAAGAATGTATCATAAACCTCCGGATGATCGATTCTGAGGTTGTCCTCCACTTCACTCTTGAGGATAGGGTCCACGTTTTTCCTCAAATCGGACGTGTCCGCAAAACTGCCTGTATTGAACGACCAAGGTGTCTGCTGAAACAATGCGGTGCGTGAAGGATCGGAAGGCGGAGGCGTTGATGGCTTAGTACGCGTCGCAACTGTGCATTCGTCAAGGAGCTCATAGACCTTCTCCCAGATGACGGCATCGGGCTTTCGGTCGAGGACTGCAGCGAGAAGAGGCAAGACGCGCCTTACATCAAAACTCCCACTGTTGACAATGAGGTTGAGCTTAGACAAGTCGCTAAAAAGGTTTCTCTCATCGCTGCTCGATGGCAGCAAACGAGATGCAGGGAGGAGTTGAAGAGCCGATATGAGGTCAAGTGCGTGATTTTGAAGGCCTATGCTTGTCAGAGCGTGTTATGACAGATTCGACCTACTCACCATCATCTATTCGTTCCAACTCGCCACCGATAGTAGGCTCACTGAATCTCTCAGCAAGTGGCTGGGCAGACTCGCGGAATCCATCGAGACGGTGGCCTATAGGCTTTGCTTCGATTATCGCTGCTAGGGATGCATCCGTCATTGCGACCGCGCGCGACGAACGACGCGCTCAGAAGGTGAACACGAGCGGTGGTCATGGAATGGACGATGTATATCCATGAGAAAAGCAGGCAAATTTTGGTGATGCGCAAGCGTCAGGATGGACAGTTAGAACGATTAGAAGAAAGAGATTGTTAGAGTGACGGCGTTGAAAGTTCGTGCCTCGCGAGGCAGGCGTTAGCGCCAAGCCGGCATTTCTGCGGTACTCTACATTGCCTCGGCAAAATCATCTGTTAGTGGGGGCACGCGTCTGGGTCGCGCAGTGGCGCGTCTTATGATTAGAAGATGTCATATAGTTACTATAACACCTACCGAACAAGGAAGTCTTCGTATATAAAAACAGTCGCAAGGTCCGGGCAGGAAAGCGTCGGCCGTCATCCCTGCTAGCGCAGCCGAGGTGTTCGCATGACTTCAAACTGCACTTTCACTGTCTTTGCTGATGACTAAGACTATTCTCGAAGCTTCTCTGTGGAAAACTGTTCTACTAGATATTTACCTATAGCCCCGGACCCCTTCTATAGAATATAGATCATAAAAGATAGAAAGACAAAAAAGAAAACGTTCTAAAATCGGCTTCTACTCTTCAGACTGAACGCTGAATATCCACACCCTTCCAGTTTCAATTCCAACGCCAATCCGTGTGCCAGATACAGCTGAGACTGATGGTCGATATTCAGGTGGAAGCCACACAATGTTCCGTGAATTGTAAGTTATCCATACTTTGTCTGAGCTCAAAGCAACCCCTTTAAACTGCGCCTGCTCAGCAATTGTAATGTCTGTCATGTTTGAAGACGACAAGGCCGTAGGTGCATTAACAGCGATAGTGCCCATATCAGTGTGCAGGGATGAACCATCAGCATTAAAAGCTATGCTGTAAAGAGGTGTGTCAACACTGATGGTCTGCAAGCACTTGCCGCTCGTAAGGCCCCAGATCTCGACCGCGAAGTCGTCCAACGCCGACGCCAGCTGTTGCGAGTCGGGCGAGAAGGCCACCGAGTAGACCTCATAGCTATGGCCGTCGAGCGTCTGCAAGCACTGGCCGCTCGTCGGGTCCCAGATCTTGACCGTCTTGTCTTCTGACGCCGACGCCAGCCGTTGCGAGTCGGGCGAGAAGGCCACCGAGGTGACCTCATTGCTATGGCCCTCGAGCGTCTGCAAGCACTTGCCGCTCGTCGAGTCCCAGATCTTGACCGTGTTATCCCGTGACGCCGACGCCAGCCGTTGTGAGTCGGGCGAGAAGGCCACCGACACGACCCCATAGCTATGGCCCTCGAGCGTCTGCAAGCACTTGCCGCTCGTCGAGTCCCAGATCTTGACCGTGTTATCCCGTGACGCCGACGCCAGCCGTTGTGAGTCGGGCGAGAAGGCCACCGACACGACCCCATAGCTATGGCCCTCGAGCGTCTGCAAGCACTTGCCGCTCGTCGAGTCCCAGATCTTGACCGTGTTATCCCGTGACGCCGACGCCAGCCGTTGTGAGTCGGGCGAGAAGGCCACCGACACGACCCCATAGCTATGGCCCTCGAGCGTCTGCAAGCACTTGCCGCTCGTCGGGTCCCAGATCTTGACCGTCTTGTCTTCTGACGCCGACGCCAGCTGTTGCGAGTCGGGCGAGAAGGCCACCGAGGTGACCCGATTGCTATGGCCCTCGAGCGTCTGCAAGCACTTGCCGCTCGTCGGGTCCCAGATCTTGACCGTCTTGTCCCATGACGCCGACGCCAGCTGTTGCGAGTCGGGCGAGAAGGCCACCGAGGTGACCCGATTGCTATGGCCCTCGAGCGTCTGCAAGCACTTGCCGCTCGTCGAGTCCCAGATCTTGACCGTCTTGTCCCATGACGCCGACGCCAGCCGTTGTGAGTCGGGCGAGAAGGCCACCGACACGACCTCATAGCTATGGCCCTCGAGCGTCTGCAAGCACTTGCCGCTCGTCGAGTCCCAGATCTTGACCGTGTTATCCCGTGACGCCGACGCCAGCCGTTGTGAGTCGGGCGAGAAGGCCACCGAGTTGACCGAATCGCTATGGCCCTCGAGCGTCTGCAGGCACTGGCCGTTCGTCGGGTCCCAGATCTTGACCGTGTTGTCCCATGACCCCGACGCCAGCCGTTGCGAGTCGGGCGAGAAGGCCACCGAGGTGACCCAATCGCTATGGCCCTCGAGCGTCTGCAAGCACTGGCCGCTCGTCGAGTCCCAGATCTTGACCGTCTTGTCCCATGACGCCGACGCCAGCCGTTGTGAGTCGGGCGAGAAGGCCACCGACATGACCACATGGCTATAACTCTCAAGCGTCTGCAAGCACTTGCCGCTCGTCGGGTCCCAGATCTTGACCGTGCTGTCCCGTGACGCCGACGCCAGCCGTTGTGAGTCGGGCGAGAAGGCCACCGACACGACCACATAGCTATGGCCCTCGAGCGTCTGGAGGCAAGCAGACCAGTCATCTGCCATAGATGGTGCTATTGTGATCCACTTTGGTGCTTCCTCTTGAAAAAGCATCTTTACTAAGCTGTGCCTAGGGCTAAGTAGAAGTGCTGATACATATACCTGAAGAGGCTCACTCTCTATTGCGACCTTAAAATACATTATGAATCGATATGCATCCTGAACTAGTTCAACTAATAAGTGTGCGTGTTCTCTACTCTACATCAAATTAGCACGCATTGTAATAAAACTATATTGCTCGTTTAGTACTTGCCTGGACTAAGGCTACCAGCTTTGCCATTGAAGCAACCCCCTTGGATACGCTTTGGCAGAGGCTGAGAGCTTCCAGCCAATAAAGATACTTTTTTCGTAGAAACACATCAACAATACTTCCATCCTGCAAGCTCTTTCGGTTGTTGGTAGCAGATCCCAGAATGGAGTCACAGAGGTGATCGACCCAGTAGATACAGGAGTATCGTGACGCTACTAGTGGGTCGGGATCTGGCTGGTGGATCTGCTCAATAGGATACCCCAAAGCACCTAGCCTATAAAGATCTCGTCGGAGCGTGTTAGACATAGCTAGTAGCGATCTAGAGAAGATAGCGTAGTGGACAACCTCTCCTCCGGATGGGAAAATTGTGTTAGATGCCTCTTTGAGCAGGAAGTCCTTTGCGGACTGATGCACAAAGTAGATGGTGTCATCTCGGATGGTCAAAAGCGAGCCGCAGAGGCTGATGATCTCTCGGGCAGAGTCCGAATCTTCATCCGTGCCGTCGAGCTCCTCCATAAGTGAAGCCAGCTCGTGTAGTGTAATAGGTCGATACACGGCGGAAACTATTCCCAGCGCCTGCCTGCAGAGACCAGCATCTTCTGAATCATTGATGTTTTGAACCATCCGCTCATAGAGAGAATCAAGTCCGGGAGGGAACGCCTTCAGCTTCGTCACAACGTTAAGACGTGACATCTCGCTGAGGTTTTGACATACCAAAGCTGCCCAGAGGAAAGTATTGTTTGCGTTAGTGTAAAGATAATTGAGTACGGCCTGCTTCGTCTGGTGACTATACTTCTTGTCTCGTGCCAGCCGCGACACCTTGTGCGTGATGTAGGAATGGACGGCGGTAGATACAGAGTCCGCGTTCAACTCAAGGCTTAGCCTGACCTCATCTTCCGCCCGCTCGAGACGCTCCTCGATATTAGGCCAGTTACGGCTCGACATAATCCACTTAACGCGTGACGATGTAGAAGACATTTGGACAATGAAATCCAGTAGTTTCGGCAGGTCTGTAACGCATTCGTCAAGCGCGTCGATGACGAAGTGTGTGATCTTCAAGTTTGGATCCTGCACGATGCTCGCAAATATACCAGATAGAGCAACCCAGGCATTTGCATCTTCGAACAGCGCTTTGCCCATTTGGTCGTACTTCTCCCGTAGATGAGAGATAAGCGATGGCTGTTGGTTGACAAGCATGAACATCAGACCCCTCAGCACAGCCGTTGCGCTGTTAATACGCAAGTCCGTGGCTTGGCAGAAGAAGTAGGAAAGTAGAGATGTCTCGGCTAGTGACGTGCTCAGCTCGTCGAGAATGCCGCATAGAAGCATAGTCTTCCCCTTGCCGGGATCACCCTTGATCCACAACAGTCGGCTTTGTGTCCCTTTCTGCCATCGTTGGAAGTCAGAGTTTTCCAGGACCCAGCGGTACGATTCTAGCAGCAGGCCACCCTTAGTATCTTCGATGCGCTTCTTATCATTTTGGGGATCAGTTGAGCGTAAATCTTGAAGGCATGTATTTAGCTTGTTGATCTCTTCTTGAAGTCGTTTGAAGGCATTTCCGTATCCTTCTCCGTAACAAAGCGGCATTTCAATATCAAAAATACCGAGGAGAGCGTACGCCTTATCTTCTTCTTTCGTCGTATCGCGGCTCTGTATCCAGGAAAATCGTTCCTTGACGCGGAATCGAAACATGGCGGTTCCTTGCAGCGCCGTTTCTGGAATCCCTGTGACTTCGCGAATTTGCTGCGTCAACGACTGTTTGCCGCCAAGCTCCTGCCATTCTCGAGAGAAAAAATCAACTGAAGCTGGGGCGATCAGTTCTTGAAGGGTCCAGCCGCGCCTGAACCATCTGCTTTGCAGAAACGCTGGCTCCCAAGTATATCTCAAGGCTCCGTCGCTTGCTTTCTGCTCTATGGTCGAAACATCTCGTAAATACACGTAGCACTTCGTCGCATTCCTATACCAGCGAAACATCGAGTTGATGGCCTTCTGAAGCTCGGCAGGATTTGACTTATCAATGCAGCAGGTATCCACCCAGAAGTATTGCAAGCCATCGCGTTTAGCCTGTTGTGAACAAAGTCGGATCTTATCGTAGCCAGTCTTGTCCTTTCCAGTACCGTTCACAAGATCGTCGAAGGTGACCTCTTGGCCCTCTTCCCATGTATGCGACAGAATAGCATAAGGCGGGATAGTTTTGTGGCTGACGAAAGCTTCAGGGAGACCAAAGTCGCCAGTGTCGCTGCATCTCAAAAGACGCATAAGTTCCGCCATGATGGAGGAGAGAAGGGACGCGGTGAGAGCAGGCGTTAGCTGCGACCCTTTGCGGCAGCCTAGCTAGAGAGACGCACCCCGCAACTAGGTTGTTTTCGTTCGTAGGGCTGGCTATTAGGTCAGCAAGCATACAAGACTATGGAGCGTTGAGAAATACTGAAGGATTGCATTCAGAAGCTGTAACAACAGCAGTGCATGATTGTATGGTTTGGTGTCGTGAAACAGACTTCGATCAGGCTGAGGTAGCAGTGTGAGGCGGAGTGCGGGCACTTGCACAGCCTAGAGTGTGGCGTGGCGTGGCGTGGTGTGGCAAGGCAGGCGCGTAGTGGTCACAGAAAACGGACATGAGAGACGCGCATGAACACCTTGGCTGCGCTAGTAGGGATGACGGCCGACCCATTCCTACCCATGCCTTGTGAATTCCACAGAAAAAGATATTGAGATTGACTAACATCGTGTTTCCATGATACGAGCACAGACGGACCACAAGTTCGGACAGTAACTTCGTTGATAAAATATTAGCTTTTTCTTCTAAAACGCTTTCTAGGGTCTTAGAACGTAGTTGGAATACTGAGCCTTGAAACGGGAATCAATATGTGATCCATGACTAGTTAGGGATCTGTTCATAGCGCAGCTTGAAAATTTAGCATTGAACGAAAAGAATCCAGAATCCATTGACCAGATATATCCATATCATCACCTCAATAGTTTGCTTTGCTCTTGTCTTCTGCAACTCATGATTCGTTTGCCATTGTCTCCCCGAAATGATGTCTCCAGCCTCTAATTCCGCCTTCGCCAAGTATTTCCTGCATGGCTGGCCACAGCATGTTAGAAGCCATGGTAGTCACGCGCTGCAGAAGATTGAGAAGGAGGAGTATACCGTGACGGGTAGAGGTGCTGGTTTGCAGTCCATCGAAAGGGCCTTGGCACATCTGATAGCAAAATGTCAGTTAAGAGCGTAAGAAACATAGAAAGGCAGCTCATAACTCACAATGATGTTGTCAGGCAGCAGACTGGAGATATACAATGACCATTTGTGCCCAATGACTGTCCAACCTACCACTGACGGCACCAGACTCTCGATATCCTTCTCTTCCATCGGCCTTTCTCTCCGCATATTAATCAGCTCCCTGATCTTCCACAGCATGGCTGCATGGTAAACAGCGAGCTGCATTTCTGCTTCTGTAGCCTTCCCCCCAGCCTCCTTTAGCTCTATCGCGCATGCAAGAGCAAGCCCAGAGGTATATGCATCCATCATTGGGCTAAGCGTGGCACCTTTGTTGCTTGACCTGAAATCCTCGTAGACTTTGCTGATGTTGTCGTTATCGTCCCCGCAAAATGCAAGAACGAAGTCGGCTTTTTTTGATACAGCCAGCCCCGAAATATCTACCGATAGATAATCAGGGTGTATGCTTTGTGACTGACTGGATAGGTCCACCGTTAGCTGCATAGCACCAGTGCCAGATAAGGCAGAGCAAGGGAAGGCTACCCACACGCTGTTGATTTCTAGACATGTCGCACCATCCTCCACTACTGCCTCTAGAGCCTCCCAGACAACTCTTGCCCATGCATTTTCGTCCTTATTGTTGTCGTTGCATCGCTTCGCTCTTGTGTGAATGCGTTGTACCCGTCTCCATAGCGACTCTAGTCTTTCCGTTGCCGCCTGGTCCAATTGTGCTTCGTTTGACCGTTCGAACATATGTGATCGAATATCGTTTCGAAATACAACCGGATCGGCTTGACGGAGGCGTTCCTAAACCATTACTAGTTAGGATTCAGCGGACGGAGGTTGTCGAGAGAGATATGAGGACATACCCTGAAGTATTCTGGAATAAAACAGTCAGAAAAATCATCTGATAGAATACCTTGTAACTCTTCTGATGATGCTATCCGGCTCGTAACGTCTGGTTGTCGAATACGAATTGGAGGTTTTCCCTGCTCCAACAAAACCCGCTGTGTTCGCTCAGGACTTTGCGACCCTTTCCGCTTCATTAATGGACTCGTCGCTTTTAGTTTTCTCCTTGAGTCCAGAGAAATTATGGAGGATGCATCGGTAGTCGAGTCCATGTTGGATGAGATATGTGAAGACGACTGCGCAGATAAATCAAGTCGCGGGCGAACGCGTCGAGTGGGACTCGAACAGCGGTGGGCTCGTTTCGAACGTGGTGAAGAAGAAGACTCGAGGTTTCCTGTTACTATGGACTCCGATAAGGATGATACAGATTCTGCCCAGGCGCGGATCTCTTCCATAGTGATGCTGGCGGTGGATGTGAGCCTGAGTTCACATGGTCTGTTTGGAAGGCGATGTGGGTGGGGTAGGAAATATCCGTGCGTTAGTTGACTCAGCAACAACATCATTTCCAGCGCTTGCTGCACTCGAACCAACAATCCACTTCCATTTTCTGACACCGTCTGCAGGGACACTAGAACTGTGGACTGTGCGGCCCAAGATTGGCAGCGGCAAAATCGATACTAATGGAAGATATCCTTAGACATATTTGAGCCAGAAAGAGAGGCCAGGTCACTTGACCAATCACAGCTTGGATTCTGGGCGCGTCGATTGACTCGGCCACAATGCTTCGCGATTGCCAAGATCAGAGCTATAATTGTCCTGTACTAATCCGAAAGCTCCTGCCGCCCTCACACAAGCTTGTGGGGACATTCTTTCTGTTTTCTGGGGCTCGGTTTTGGTTCCCGCAACAGATCCACACATTTTGGAACCGTTTCCAGGCCTCGGTCCCACTATCTGAGAACGAAGCGCCTTTTCGGCGTCCTTCATCCCCACATCCAAGACATTCTCAACATGCCGTCCCAACATTTTATCAACTTTCATTTATTCCCCAAAAACAGCCAATTCGATTGTTGTGACGCGAAGCTGTGTGTTTCATCGGTAAAAATATTAAAAGCCATGTCAGCGTCTCTGATTTGGGTGGGGCGGGTCAGAGTTTTGAAATATGATATGTCGGGCGAATCAGAACCAGGGCCCAAAATGCAGTTCCGAGATGCAGGAGTCTACAGCGGGAACCATGAATGGTCCCCAGTCGTTCTTGGGTGGCTTTCTTTGAGAGTGTTTGGGCTTGCATGGGAAACAGTTACTAGGCATTTTGCAGACACTCCCAGTCAGCCAAGGGCTCTAGCAAATTCTATCTTCAGCTGCCCAGATCATATGCATCAAGTCATATATCTTACTTGAGCGAGCCATGTCATCATCGCTACATCGATAACATGAGCGCATTCTGCACTTTCACATGATCTTTGTGTGGAGCTTAATTCCAGCAATGAATTTAATCCTCTTTCTTACTGACCTACTTGCTACCATCGACCATGTGGAATTCATCTCACTAGAAACGTTTTCTTTTTCGAATTCGAGGAAAAGGTGGCATTCGTAACAACTCAACGGACTAGGTCCACAGAGATCTCAAGAATTTGACCAAATTGCTTTTTCCTATACAATGAACCAAGGTTGGAAGGGCCACAAGGGGAGAAAATAGAGTCATTTGAATAATTCAGGCTGTATTACTGAGAGATAGCTCAAAGTGAGGTATGGTCAAAGCCAATCGGAAGAGATACATAGCATCCGTGTAATGACGCATTTTTAGACAAATGAGATGATTGGCCATTGGAATGGCATGATATCGAGAGTCTATTCTGTCAAGGTTTCTCGTACGACCATCGTTCCATGGAATATGTTCATACCAACTCATGTTAGAAAAGCGACAAGACGAACTCGTGTGGTCCAAGGTGGTATGACTAAGTACTAGGAGAATCAGCTGTGATGTTTCAAAATCTATAAAAATGCCTCGAATGCTCACACAGAATGAGTTCTTGGGCACTCTCTTTCTGCATCATATCTACACCATGGCTCATCTTCAATCTTTGCAGGACAAGCTTGGCTACCACTTTATCAACTCGAACTTGCTTGATGAGGCTTTCATCGCTGCAGGAGCTCCAGTGTCTCGAACTGACATCGAGGGACCGGTCCAAGGCAACAAGCGCCTTGCTCTCGTTGGTGATGCAGTGCTGCGGCTCTGTGTGCTCGATGAGTGGTACCCTGAGGGAGCTGACACGGGTAAGATCAAAATAGCAATGCTGAATGCTGCTGATAAAGATACAGAAACGGGAGACAATCTCGTGGAGGATGTGGGAACAAATGAAAAATTGAAGCAAATTGCAAATGAATGGAAGTTGGCTGATTTTCTCAAAGAAAATCCATGCCAACAGGGTGAAAAAACGAAGACCACTCTCGCCTCAACTGTGGAGGCAGTTATTGGGGCGGTATGGTATGATTCTCAGAAGGATATTGCCGCCGTTCAGCAGCTTATAAAGAAGCTCAAGAACTAAGATAGCACGTGATGAGGATGGGAACGTCGCATTCATTGGGTTTTCCACCATTATTCCATTTGTAACTAGTCGATCAAGAAAAAGCATCTTCTGACAAATGTTAGACATTAGCACCAGAAAATGTTGTCCTCTGAAAGTGAATTCTTCCACACGAGTAGAATGTTCACGAGTCAGACTATGCAATCTGCTCAAATCTGAATAATCTTATTGGTATCGGAGAATTTAAGAGTGGTCATCTCACCTCACTACCCCGCATCACATGTGAATCAATGCAAAACTTGGTAATTGGCGTTCTTGATACGCAACTCTCCTCGCTTGAACGGCATTTCCGTGCTCACGAAGGGGTGACCTAAGAATGGGAGCAAAGCTAATCTGGAAGTCCTTGCCACTTCCATTGAGTGCATTCCTCGCTCCCAGCCTCGTTTTCTTATTGTTTGAGACTTACTTGCGCAGGCATAATGAGGACGTTGTTGCTTTAAATCAGAAAACTTGAATGTAAACCGAATGATTGTGGTGGAATGCTTTCTGTGAGACATCGAGTCTATGGCTACGTGGCTGCTAGCTCGGCAGACCTGGCTGCTGAAAGTAAGCCCTAAAAGGTAGTCTGCCCTCTCAAGAAGTTCGGTAGCGTTGACTCCAGCTTCTGCAGAAATTAACTTGTCACATAGAAGAACCTTGAATCTTATCATCTTAGCTCATATTGGCTCTGAAACGAGTGGACTCGATTCGTGCTCTCTCCAGACCACCACTCGGCACGTCTGAAGCCAATACCATGGTATTTCATCTTCGAAAAACGAAAGCGACTAGTTATGCAATGACTCTTGAAGTCGCAGCTAATGAATCAAGTACATAGACTCAAGGTTAGCTACTAAAAATAGTTTTGTGACTAGAGATGCCTACTGGCGTCTGGCTACGCAGTTCAATACGGGCAGAATCCCTTTGGGCCAATAAACGATACTTCTAATTATGAACAGGCATCGGACACAATGTAGTACCTCGCCGCAACATCAGTTTCCAGGTGTAAATTGTCTGCGCATGGATTTCCACATCTTTTCGTTGTGGCTGATCGAGACAACGACATTGCGGAATGCGGGTATCTAATGTTAATTGTGACAGACTACAAGGCGGCAGGTATACCAATATTACCATGATGCGTTTTGCAAGTCCTTGCTGCACTACGTGTAATGCTGTCAGTTAAGTGTATGTAAATCTAAGCTGAGGCGCAAAGACAGCCAGTGGAGTGATGGACAGGTCCATTTTGGACCTCTGCTTTGCGTGGGGGTTGGCAGGGCCAATACAGGGATAGCCCCGTTACGTAACCTCCCGAATTAGCAACGGACGCTGTAAAACGACTCCAACTACGCCAATCAGTCATAGTTTGTTTGCCCCGCGCTTCAAGGTCAAGGAAGGGAAGCATCTATTTTATGTACGTTCATGAGGAGATTTCACCACGCTCACTAAAGAATCATTCGTTGTGCAAGTTCTAAAAGTGGCAGTGAAAGTACTCCTGTAGGCATCCCAAATCACTACTCCTTCCTCTGACGTCGGTGGCGGCAGCGGTAGGCGTGTACAACAAGCTATACAGGCTTTTTAACTCTCTTGATCTACCTGATTTAGCATTTCAGAACATCAGGGCTGCCTTCGTCTGGTAATTTCAAAGAGCTACAACCGGCGTCGAAGCCTTTGCGTGCCGGTCCGTGTAGATCCTGACAACTTGCACTCTTTCTATCTGTCTTTCCGTTCCAGTGAGCAATTCTGACGCCCCCAGGGCAAGGTCAGGGCCGAAAAGGGTCGGCCACCCTCCCTGCTCGTGGTGGCAATAGTTATACGGAGGCGCCACTGTCAGCGTAACATAACATTGGTAAGCGTGCTTACACACAAACGTCGTGTGTATCTTATCTAACGTCCCCCCCTACGTGCCGAGAAACTGTTGAATATTGACCACTAGACCAAAAAATACGAATCTGTACCTGGTCATAGTGTGTGGCGGTTTACATACCGGTAGTTTCGCTGCACACGGGGAGGGATGTTATCAGGTATATTAAAAAAGTGAGCCTCTTGGATCAAGCCTAGTCCTACAATTGTTTGGGATAATGTAATGCATATATCAAACACCTCTTACATAGGCTCGCACTATATAGCAACCCCCCCTTCCCCGCTACCGGCATCGATTTCATTTTGTTTATCGTTATCTGCTCCTTCTCTCTCGCTGTCGCTGCTGATCATCATCTCATCTCGCCAACTATCTAAAGTTATAACAGACGAAAGCGTGTCAGGATGCTCAGAGCCGAGGATCTGTTTCCGAGCTTGGACGCATTTTCCCATCAGTACAAGCGCCTCATGACTGCGGCCTTGATCTTGTATCGTAGAAGCAAGGTTGTTCATGCTCGTCAGCGTGTCTGGATGCTCTTTCCCCAGCACCTCCTGACTCAACGCTAGCTCTATTCGATGCATCTCCTCTGCCTCTGCGTACTTTCCCTGGCCGCTCAGTGCCAATGCCACATTGTTCATGCTCGTCAGCGTGTCTGGATGCTCTTCTCCCAGCACCTCCTCGCTCAGTGCCAGTGTCTCTCGATGCATCTCCTCTGCCTCTGCGTACTTTCCCTGGTCGCTCAGTGCCGATGCCACATTGTTCATGCTCGTCAGCGTGTCTGGATGCTCTTTCCCCAGCACCTCCTCCCTCAGCGCCAGTGTCTCTCGATGCATCTCCTCTGCCTCTGCGTACTTTCCCTGGTAGCTCAGTGCCGATGCCACATTGTTCATGCTCGTCAGCGTGTCTGGATGCTCTTCTCCCAGCACCTCCTCGCTCAGTGCCAGTGTCTCTCGATGCATCTCCTCTGCCTCTGCGTACTTTCCCTGGTCGCTCAGTGCCGATGCCACATTGTTCATGCTCGTCAGCGTGCGTGGATGCTCTTTTCCCAGCACCTCCTCCCTCAGCGCCAGTGTCTCTCGATGCATCTCCTCTGCCTCTGCGTACTTTCCCTGGCCGCTCAGTGCCGATGCCACATTGCTCATGCTCGTCAGCGTGTGTGGATGCTCTTTTCCCAGCACCTCCTGACTCAACCATAGCTCTATTCGATGCATCTCCTCTGCCTCTGCGTACTTTCCCTGGCCGCTCAGTGCCGATGCCACATTGCTCATGCTCGTCAGCGTGTCTGGATCCTTCTTGCCTAGAGTCATCTCCCTCCGGTCGAGCACCTTTCGATGAGTAAGCTCTGCAGCTCTGTACTGTCCTAGCGTCCGCTCGCAGCGCCCAACCCTATCTAACAGCGATATTCTACTCTCTGCGCCGTACACCTCAGGCATATCCGTTACATGCAGAGCGTGAGGTAGATACCTTGTCCACACTTCTTTGGTGTCATTGTCGCCAAACGGAATGATCTCCTCCAGCCTCTCTAATGCTTTTTCCGCCCATACTTCCCATTGCCCGTCTGCCTTCAGCCATCCCCGCATGGCGAGATGGACGAGCGGGTGAACGTCAAAAGCCTTCGCAAGATGTTTCGCTTCCGTCGTTTGCCCGTTTCTTTGGGCCCGTCTTTCCGTGATAAAAGCATACGCTGTCAGTGTTCCGATGGCCTTCGCCTGCTCTACCTTGGAATCGCTCGGGACCAGCATCGACTCGGGGATGTCAGTGTTCGCTGTGCACGCCATGAACGACAGGTGCTCGACGGCCAGCTCGTTTTCCCTCTGGATCTGCTTGAACGAAATGTACCACGTCGTGGCCACTGGATTCTTAGTGTCCCGATATCTGCCCTGGTCTTCAAACTCTTCGCTGAGGAGCTTCATCGCCTCTCCCTCGCTGTGCCTGTAGCTGGACATGTAGTCGAGGAGAGTGACTCCGTTGGCGTTGATAAAGGCTACTGCCTGGACGATGGCAAGAGCGAGTAAAGCGAGCATATCGAGAAACTCGGCGACGGCCTCGGTGTTGTCGACCTGATGTTGATGCTCTGGAAGCAAGCGCTTCTTCAGCACCTCGCTTGCCTCTGCCATTGTCAGTCCGCCCAGTGCTACGACATTGCTCTCCGCTAGCTTGACTGCAGCTGCTCGAGTCCGGGTGGTGAAGACGATGGAGCCTTTGCGACCGTGCGGGAGATAGTCGATCAGCCTATGGGCGCCATCTTCCTCGCCGAGCGGGTCAAGAAGGATGCTAACGTCATCCGCGTTGTCGACCACCATCAGCCACTGTCCAGCCGCTTCGTTGCTCAGTTTCGCCTTGACAAGCTGCTTGACGTCCGTCTTGTCGTCCGCGATGCCCGGAATGCGCAAGAGTGCCCCGATCTCTCGGTAGGCCTGCTCGAAGCTCTCTCGGCTGACGGTTGGCACCCAGAAGACGGCTCGCGCAGGCTCCTCTTCTCTCGTCCGGTAAGCCGACTCGAGAGCGAGAGCCGTTTTACCGGAGCCACCAAGGCCGTATACTGCGAGCCGTTGACAGCCACCGGATGAGATGTGTGCAGTGAGGTGGGCGAGCTGGGTGTCTCGGCCGACGAACGAGTACGGTCGTGGCAAGGGAACGAGCCAAGGTGCTGCCTTCAATCAGAAAACCGTGCACAGCATGCGTTGATGATACAGGATGGAATTGTTCATGGCTCTGTATACAGCGTGTCTCGTTGCTGAAAAACCGTCTACTGACCTTCGCTTGTCCCTTGCATTTCTTTGACCGTACCTGGTTGCACCCTGCACAGCAGCTCTCTCGCAAACGCGGCCGCATTGCCAGCTGCGTGCGTCCGCCACACGTCGCTCTTGTGCGAGTCCGCATAGTCAGAGATGCCGCGGATGACCAGACACCGCCGGTTGACGTCGACGCCCGCCGCCTCCATCTCCACGCAGAGCACCCCGCCGCATCGTGCGCTGATCGCATCCCGCAGCCTGCCATCCTGGACCACCGCGTTGCCGGTGGCGATGCGTCCTTGGTGAAAGACGAGCTCGTGCTTGCTGTCTTCGCTCCGCTCAGGTCGCTGGACAAGCTCGCTTGTGTTGCAGTCCACGCACCTCGATTTGTAGTCGCCAACGTGGGAGTATGCGGCCTTGAAGAGCCGGTCGTGCTCGAGGCCTGGGTGCGCGAACTTCTTCTTTGCTCTGTGACGCCGCAGCCTCGCAAGCTGATCGTCAAACGTAGTCCGGCCCAGCTCGTGGTCCGACGCTAGAATGCCGAGCGCGTTGGTGAGCCTCCAGTCTGGGTTCTGCATCGTGCCCACCATCTCAAACTCCCCATCGACCTTGGACCTCCCTCGATCGTGGTAGACGCAGGCGGGCTTTCCGTCGCCGGGCCATCCCACCACCACATCTCCAAGGTGAACGTCGTTTAGCGGATCGTCTTCGTTGTCGTCTAGACGAGGAACGCCGCCTCCGATGCCGACGAGCACGGCCATGCGAATGTTGGGGAACGTCTTGAACAGCGATCCCGTCAGCCGCCCGGCGTTGACGTTGCCCGTCTCGCCCTGCGGGCAGGTCGCGACCACGACGGCATGGCCGCCGATGGTGCCGCAGATGTATGTGTTCTCGTCGTAGTGCGTGTCGTACGGCGGGGTGGGGTGTTCTTCGTCGAGCATCAGTCGCGCAGGCAGCAGCTCGAGGTCGGCCACGGCGCAGATCCACGCGACGTGGTAGTCGGTGCAGACACGCCGGCTGGTGTCTGGCGCCATCGCCGAGCGCGAACAGAGGGCAGCAAGGGACAAGAGAAGACGCTGCAAGAAGCCTTCGGACTCCTCGAACGGAGCGCGTGTTCAAGGCATGGTCTTCTCAGCCTCGTCTCTTCGGCCTCGCCTCCTCGGCTTCTCAGCCTGGTGGCAGAGTCCCTGGGCGTTGTCGACTGCTGCGGCGCTCGCCGGTCAGCCGCGCGCGCTGCGTCTCCTTCCGCACGTGCCTCTGCCTCTGCCTCTGCCTCTGCCTCTGCCTGTGCTACTGCCTCTGCCTCTGTCTGTGCGACTGCCTCTGCTTCTGCGCGTGGTGCATGCCTCGCTTGCGTTCGATTGGACGAGTGGTCCTCATTCGCTGTCTTTGCAGCTGCTGCGCCTCGCTAAATCAGCCATCTTTCTCTTGACAGTAGCCTATAGCTATGAACTAGCTGTGGGTATGTATACTCCTATGGTTCCTTATCCAGAAAAGTGACGAATACAAGAAGTTTGTATTTCACGTCTCAGCGAGTATCTATTCTAGAACCTCGAATTCCCTTCTTCCCCTGAGCCTTGTCCCATCTTACAGCTTCGTCTCACTCTCACGGCGATGGCTCAGCAGAACACGAATTCTACATCTTCAACGTCAAAAGAGATGGCAGAGGTGTTCCGCAAATGCTGGATCGTCAGCACGGCTGATAATAATCTCACTCTGCATGGTTTCCGTCGATTCAAGACAACGCATCTACTGAACCTCCGCTTTCTAGAAAACGAGATTGCTGAGATGGATCACATCGTCTACCAGGCTGGCCTGAGCCTAGACTTGGAACCCTCCGCTGCCGATCGACTGGGCCTTCGGCATGGCAGAAGGGATAAGAAAGTGGCGGATGTTGGTGACATGATCACCCAAGAGTTCGTGTTAAAATTGCGTGATCTACTCAGACAGTACGGTGAGTAGTGGCATGTACGTGCCGAGTGCTGTAGCTCACAAAGGCTACAAACAGATGAAGCTCTTGCGGCCTTCAACAATGTCATGACCATGGAGACATTCTCGCTCCTCGATGACGAAAAGCAGTCCAGTCTACGTGATGATCTCAATCTGTACGAGGTGTACAAGACCAGGCTGCTCAGGGTGGACATGGGGACAAGAGCACGGACCGACCCATTCCAGCGCTGGCTTCACCGATATCTACGGGCCTTTCGGTATTGGAAACTATCAAGAAAGCCTCAAGATGGCGAAAGAGGGCATCAATCATCTACTGTGCATCGCCGTCAATGGTCGTACCAAAACACAATCCTGATCGCGGATGTTATCGGACGCGTTACTACGGCAGGCTTGACAGCCATCTTCCTGGTTGTTCCGTTGGCTGTGTTGTCATACCAGCCGTCCAAGGGGATTCAGCTTGTTATCATTTCAGTCTGTGTACTTGTTTTGTCGTTTCTGGTATCTTTGTTTTTGAAGGTATCTAGTTTCGAGATGATGGCGGTCTCAGCTACCTACGCAGCGGTCCTCTCTGTATTTGTTTCGAATGTGCCAGCGTAGGTATAGCTAGACGATGCCAATAGTTGCTGAAAGTTTTCAAAACGATGAAATGAGTATTCTTTGTAAAGCACAGATAGAACCTAGTAAACTATATATGATCACTGTGAATAACAATCACGAAAGATACGGACCAGCGGCGAACATAGTCGTATCGCCGAGCGCTAGTGAATACGACTGGGCATTATCTGAAGGAATAGATTTAGTTAAAACCTCACCTGCCATTAGTGGATTGTGCATGCCGAGAAAACAAATATTTAGACGAGTTGAAGAAATGGGTACAAACTCAGGGCCAGAGCGCGTGGAGGTCCAATCGAACGCAAGCGAGGCATGCACCACGCGCAGAAGCAGAGGCAGTAGCACAGACAGAGGCGGAGGCAGAGGCAGAGGCACGTGCGGAAGGAGACGCAGCGCGCGCGGCTGACCGGCGAGCGCCGCAGCAGTCGACAACGCCCAGGGACTCTGCCACCAGGCTGAGAAGCCGAGGAGGCGAGGCCGAAGAGACGAGGCTGAGAAGACCATGCCTTGAACACGCGCTCCGTTCGAGGAGTCCGAAGGCTTCTTGCAGCGTCTTCTCTTGTCCCTTGCTGCCCTCTGTTCGCGCTCGGCGATGGCGCCAGACACCAGCCGGCGTGTCTGCACCGACTACCACGTCGCGTGGATCTGCGCCGTGGCCGACCTCGAGCTGCTGCCTGCGCGACTGATGCTCGACGAAGAACACCCCACCCCGCCGTACGACACGCACTACGACGAGAACACATACATCTGCGGCACCATCGGCGGCCATGCCGTCGTGGTCGCGACCTGCCCGCAGGGCGAGACGGGCAACGTCAACGCCGGGCGGCTGACGGGATCGCTGTTCAAGACGTTCCCCAACATTCGCATGGCCGTGCTCGTCGGCATCGGAGGCGGCGTTCCTCGTCTAGACGACAACGAAGACGATCCGCTAAACGACGTTCACCTTGGAGATGTGGTGGTGGGATGGCCCGGCGACGGAAAGCCCGCCTGCGTCTACCACGATCGAGGGAGGTCCAAGGTCGATGGGGAGTTTGAGATGGTGGGCACGATGCAGAACCCAGACTGGAGGCTCACCAACGCGCTCGGCATTCTAGCGTCGGACCACGAGCTGGGCCGGACTACGTTTGACGATCAGCTTGCGAGGCTGCGGCGTCACAGAGCAAAGAAGAAGTTCGCGCACCCAGGCCTCGAGCACGACCGGCTCTTCAAGGCCGCATACTCCCACGTTGGCGACTACAAATCGAGGTGCGTGGACTGCAACACAAGCGAGCTTGTCCAGCGACCTGAGCGGAGCGAAGACAGCAAGCACGAGCTCGTCTTTCACCAAGGACGCATCGCCACCGGCAACGCGGTGGTCCAGGATGGCAGGCTGCGGGATGCGATCAGCGCACGATGCGGCGGGGTGCTCTGCGTGGAGATGGAGGCGGCGGGCGTCGACGTCAACCGGCGGTGTCTGGTCATCCGCGGCATCTCTGACTATGCGGACTCGCACAAGAGCGACGTGTGGCGGACGCACGCAGCTGGCAATGCGGCCGCGTTTGCGAGAGAGCTGCTGTGCAGGGTGCAACCAGGTACGGTCAAAGAAATGCAAGGGACAAGCGAAGGTCAGTAGACGGTTTTTCAGCAACGAGACACGCTGTATACAGAGCCATGAACAATTCCATCCTGTATCATCAACGCATGCTGTGCACGGTTTTCTGATTGAAGGCAGCACCTTGGCTCGTTCCCTTGCCACGACCGTACTCGTTCGTCGGCCGAGACACCCAGCTCGCCCACCTCACTGCACACATCTCATCCGGTGGCTGTCAACGGCTCGCAGTATACGGCCTTGGTGGCTCCGGTAAAACGGCTCTCGCTCTCGAGTCGGCTTACCGGACGAGAGAAGAGGAGCCTGCGCGAGCCGTCTTCTGGGTGCCAACCGTCAGCCGAGAGAGCTTCGAGCAGGCCTACCGAGAGATCGGGGCACTCTTGCGCATTCCGGGCATCGCGGACGACAAGACGGACGTCAAGCAGCTTGTCAAGGCGAAACTGAGCAACGAAGCGGCTGGACAGTGGCTGATGGTGGTCGACAACGCGGATGACGTTAGCATCCTTCTTGACCCGCTCGGCGAGGAAGATGGCGCCCATAGGCTGATCGACTATCTCCCGCACGGTCGCAAAGGCTCCATCGTCTTCACCACCCGGACTCGAGCAGCTGCAGTCAAGCTAGCGGAGAGCAATGTCGTAGCACTGGGCGGACTGACAATGGCAGAGGCAAGCGAGGTGCTGAAGAAGCGCTTGCTTCCAGAGCATCAACATCAGGTCGACAACACCGAGGCCGTCGCCGAGTTTCTCGATATGCTCGCTTTACTCGCTCTTGCCATCGTCCAGGCAGTAGCCTTTATCAACGCCAACGGAGTCACTCTCCTCGACTACATGTCCAGCTACAGGCACAGCGAGGGAGAGGCGATGAAGCTCCTCAGCGAAGAGTTTGAAGACCAGGGCAGATATCGGGACACTAAGAATCCAGTGGCCACGACGTGGTACATTTCGTTCAAGCAGATCCAGAGGGAAAACGAGCTGGCCGTCGAGCACCTGTCGTTCATGGCGTGCACAGCGAACACCGACATCCCCGAGTCGATGCTGGTCCCGAGCGATTCCAAGGTAGAGCAGGCGAAGGCCATCGGAACACTGACAGCGTATGCTTTTATCACGGAAAGACGGGCCCAAAGAAACGGGCAAACGACGGAAGCGAAACATCTTGCGAAGGCTTTTGACGTTCACCCGCTCGTCCATCTCGCCATGCGGGGATGGCTGAAGGCAGACGGGCAATGGGAGGTATGGGCGGAAAAAGCATTAGAGAGACTGGTAGAGATCATCCCGTTCGGCGACCACGATACCAAAGACGTGTGGACAAGGTATCTACCTCACGCTTTGCATGTAGCGGACATGCCTGAGGTGCACGGCGCGGAGGACAGAATATCGCTGTTAGATAGGGTTGGGCGCTGCGAGCGGACGCTAGGACAGTACAGAGCTGCAGAGCTTACTCATCGAAAGGTGCTCGACCGGAGGGAGATGACTCTGGGCAAGGAGGATCCAGATACGCTGACGAGCATGAGCAATGTGGCATTGGCACTGAGCGGTCAGGGAAAGTACGCAGAGGCAGAGAAGATGCATCGAATAGAGCTATGGTTGAGTCAGGAGGTGCTGGGAAAAGAGCATCCACACACGCTGACGAGCATGAGCAATGTGGCATTGGCACTGAGCGGTCAGGGAAAGTACGCAGAGGCAGAGAAGATGCATCGAGAGACACTGGCGCTGAGGGAGGAGGTGCTGGGAAAAGAGCATCCACGCACGCTGACGAGCATGAACAATGTGGCATTGGCACTGAGCTACCAGGGAAAGTACGCAGAGGCAGAGGAGATGCATCGAGAGACACTGGCGCTGAGGGAGGAGGTGCTGGGAGAAGAGCATCCAGACACGCTGACGAGCATGAACAATGTGGCATTGGCACTGAGCTACCAGGGAAAGTACGCAGAGGCAGAGGAGATGCATCGAGAGACACTGGCGCTGAGGGAGGAGGTGCTGGGAAAAGAGCATCCACGCACGCTGACGAGCATGAACAATGTGGCATCGGCACTGAGCGACCAGGGAAAGTACGCAGAGGCAGAGGAGATGCATCGAGAGACACTGGCACTGAGCGAGGAGGTGCTGGGAGAAGAGCATCCAGACACGCTGACGAGCATGAACAATGTGGCATTGGCACTGAGCGGCCAGGGAAAGTACGCAGAGGCAGAGGAGATGCATCGAATAGAGCTAGCGTTGAGTCAGGAGGTGCTGGGGAAAGAGCATCCAGACACGCTGACGAGCATGAACAACCTTGCTTCTACGATACAAGATCAAGGCCGCAGTCATGAGGCGCTTGTACTGATGGGAAAATGCGTCCAAGCTCGGAAACAGATCCTCGGCTCTGAGCATCCTGACACGCTTTCGTCTGTTATAACTTTAGATAGTTGGCGAGATGAGATGATGATCAGCAGCGACAGCGAGAGAGAAGGAGCAGATAACGATAAACAAAATGAAATCGATGCCGGTAGCGGGGAAGGGGGGGTTGCTATATAGTGCGAGCCTATGTAAGAGGTGTTTGATATATGCATTACATTATCCCAAACAATTGTAGGACTAGGCTTGATCCAAGAGGCTCACTTTTTTAATATACCTGATAACATCCCTCCCCGTGTGCAGCGAAACTACCGGTATGTAAACCGCCACACACTATGACCAGGTACAGATTCGTATTTTTTGGTCTAGTGGTCAATATTCAACAGTTTCTCGGCACGTAGGGGGGGACGTTAGATAAGATACACACGACGTTTGTGTGTAAGCACGCTTACCAATGTTATGTTACGCTGACAGTGGCGCCTCCGTATAACTATTGCCACCACGAGCAGGGAGGGTGGCCGACCCTTTTCGGCCCTGACCTTGCGACTGTTTTTTTGTATATGAAGACTTCCTTGTTTGCTAGGTGTTATAGTAACTATATGACATCTTCTAATCATAAGACGCGCCACTGCGCGACCCAGACGCGTGCCCCCACTAACAGATGATTTTGCCGAGGCAACGTGGAGTACCGCAGAAATGCCGACTTGGCGCTAACGCCTGCCTCGCGAGGCACGAACTTTCAAAGCTGTCACTCTAACAATCTCTTGCTTCCAATCATTCTAACCGTCTATCCTGACGCTTGCGCATCACCAAAATCTGCCTGCTTTTCTCATGGATATCCATCGGCCATTCCATGACCACCGCTCGTGTTCACCTTCTGAGCGCGTCGTTCGTCGCGCGCGGTCGCAATGACGGATGCATCCCGAGCAGCGATAATCGAAGCAAAGCCTATAGGCCACGGTCTCGATGGATTCCGCGAGTCTGCCCAGCCACTTGCTGGGAGGGTTAGTGAACCTGCTATCGGTGGAGAGTTGGAACGAATAGATGATGGTGAGTAGGTCGAATCTGTCATAACGCGCTCTGACAAGCATAGGCCTTCAAGATCATGCACTTGACCTCATATCGGCTCTTCAACTCCTCCCTGCATCTCGTTTGCTGCCATCGAGCAGCGGTGAGAGAAACCTTTTTAGCGACTTATCTAAGCTCAACCTCATTGTCAACAGTGGGAGTTTTGATGTACGGCGCGTCTTGCCTCTTCTCGCTGCAGTCCTCGACCGAAAGCCCGATGCCGTCATCTGGGAGAAGGTCTACGAGCTCCTTGACGAATGCACAGTTGCGACGCGTACTAAGCCATCAACGCCTCCGCCTTCCGATCCTTCACGCACTGCATCGTTTCAGCAGACACCTTGGTCATTCAATACAGGCAGTTTCGCGGACACGTCCGATTTGAGGAAAAACGTGGACCCTATCCTCAAGAGTGAAGTGGAGGACAACCTCAGAATCGATCATCCGGAGGTTTATGATACATTCTTTGGGCAGATCCAAGGGCTTGAGGAGGTGACGGCCACAGTACTACAGAGCTGTGAACGTGCTGACTCGGCGCTGTTTCGAGAGGACACGGGCTGGGTGTCGTGGCCAGAAGGATGTGCGGAAACAGATGTCTTGCAGTTCCTTCGCTACCACGCCGATCAATTTCTGCAACTTGCAGATGAACATGGTTTTCGTCCTGCAAAGCACCGCCGGTGCATCACCATGCCGAACAAGCCTATACCAGGGTCGATCAGCAAGCGAAAGTTAGACATTGGCCTTGCTTACAGCTTAACTGACGAGCTCGAAGAGAGTAATAAGGATATCTATGACTGGTCGCGCATTCTTGTGCCTGGCGAACTGAAAAGCAATGCACGGGAGGACAGCCATAGTACTACGTGGCTTGATCTTGTGAGATACGCAAGAGAGATGCTGAGTGCGCAAGACACGCGACGGTTCGTCCTGGGCTTCACACTCTGCGGGTCGATTATGCGCATTTGGGAGTTTGACCGACTCGGAGTGGTCGGATCTACACCGTTTGACATCAACAAAGATGCGCATATGTTTGTTTCGACCATGTTGGGCTGGTTGTGGATGTCAGAGGAAGAGCTGGGCTTTGATCCCACCATTATAGAAGACCGTGGAAAACACATCAGTATATCACACAATGGCCATGCCGAGCGAGTTATGCTGGAAGGCGTCATAAAGCGACAACGATCTCTCGCTGGCCGTGCGACAACATGCTGGAAAGGCTTCCTTCACAACGCGTCAGAACGTACGTTCGTTGTGAAAGATTCTTGGGAATACGAAGAACGGCTAGAAGAAGGCCTCCTACTCAAAGAAGCGACAGAGGCTGGGGTGAAAAACGTAGCACGGTACTATCATCATGAAACCGTATTCGTTGGCGGTAACATGGACAATGTTTTGGCCAATGTGCGAAAGGGAATGAACGATCAGCTCGGGCGGAACCCTTTGCAACGACGTGCAGCACACTCCGTCTCTGCCATGCACTCGGCTGCTTCATCGGCTTCAGGTGCTCGAGGAGGCAAAGGCAGGAGCAGGAGTATGAATCGCTCCTTGGCACAAAAAAGATCTTCCAGCGATATTCAGGCATCCATGCCGCCCCCAAAACGCTCGTGCTCGAACTCGCCTGTTAAGCAAGACTTGCAACGCCGGAGAAATAGGATTCATAGACGGCTCATTATGGAAGATGTTGGCAAGAACCTTTACGAGGCAAGTGCCCTACGTAGTATACTGATGGGCTTGATTGGTGGCATAAAAGGTGGGTTACGTATGACGTATCTTAGACCCTTGCTGATCTATCAGGACACGAGTCGCTCTTGCAGGCAGGAATTCTTCATCGTGATATATCCGTTGGCAACATTATGTTGACCGTTGCGGAAGACGATGGATTCTTGATCGACCTCGATCTAGCCGTCAAGATCGATCGAGAGGGCGCGTCCGGTGCGCCAAGTAAAACTGGCACCAAAGTATTTATGGCGATTGGCGCCCTTTATGGCGAAGAACATACCTTTATGCACGATTTGGAGTCGTTCTTCTGGGTGTTGTTCTGGGTTTGCATCCATTGTACCGGTCCTCATGGGCAACGACGCGTCTCGAGAATTGAGTCGTGGAATTTTGCATCTACAGAAGATTTGGCAAAGATAAAGAAAGGCTCGGTGGATGAGGAAGATAGGTTCAGTAAGGAAGTGGAGGAGAGTTTCACGCCTTATTGTAGCCAGCTGATTCCTTGCATTAAAGATCTGCGGAAAGTGGTCTTTCCTGGCGGAAAGCGATGGCTGAAGGAAGACCAACAGCTTTACTCACAGATGATGGACGTTCTGCAGCAGGCACTGCGAGACCTGGATACGTAGAAACGACACATCAACATACTGTCATTTTAGTGTTCGTCTTCTTTTCATAGTACAAAGATGTGCTGTTCCTGATTGTCAGTGATAGACCGTATCGGGCTAGTCTGGGGTTCTGTCCTAGTGCCCGCAGTGGGTCCCTTGTTCTGCCGGCATGAAACCTTGCTTTCACGCTCACTCGAAAGTTAACTGTACTGTGATGCCAAACAGTAATCACACCACAAGCTCATTACACTACGTTACTGAAGAATCAAAGCATTCAGCGCAAGTCCCGGGCAGGAAAGCATCGGCCGTCATCCCTGCTAGCGCGATAGAGCCGTTCGTCCACTTCTCCACCAAGCAGCACTAAACAATAGGAGCGTTAGCTCGCCACATCATGAACATCACTGACGGGAATGTGTGGAATATGAGTAAGTATATTCCCTTCTCACCCACAGTCACACGGTAACATGTCAGCTCAAAATGGCCTTCGCCACTTCTCTGCCCCGCCTCCAACCACCTCTCTGCCTTGCTGCGCCACTCTTGGCTGTACAGTCAGCCGAGGGGCCCATTCCAAGGATTTGCCAACACAACAGAATCATCCCTCGACACAACCTAAGTTACTAGCGGCCTAGATTTCAGTATCTTTGACACTCATCTCGACAAACACGTTGATTTTCAACCTCAACAGTCAAGCTTTGCCCATAAACGTTTAATAGAGCCACTGAAAGCACTGGCCCTTCACAAGCTCCACAAAACACTCATGAACTTTAAGTTGTACACAAATCGTATAGTGGACATTATTGAGCTTGCAAATTATGTTTACGGGAACGAAGACTTACCGGATAGGAGCGAAGATGGAAGACTCGACAATTTGAGAGAGTTAGTGGTTGAGTATGTTGTATGCGAGATTGACACTATCGGAAGTTGTGATGAATTTGTGAAGTATGTGGAAGAAGGCGGAGAGTTTGTGGGGTATTTTTGGATAATGACAAGGAAATACATTTCCTAGCAGAAGAAGACTAGGTTCCCAATGCCATGCTGTTGCTGTTTTTGTTGTTAACTAGAGGCTTCTTGGGTCATCGGCTGAGCGCCCACGAAATGTGTTTACCACTCAACATGATTGTTCGTGATATCACACTGCATTGAGTGTTCCTAGTTAAAAGCTCTGGAGTATTTTAGCAAAATTTCTCACTTACTGTGCCTACTTGCCTTCTCGATCGGCGACCACTAGCTGGAGAAACTGCTTCTCATCGGTCAGCAGTAGCATTACCGGGGCTCGGAATGACTTGGAAGCAGTTTATTTCTCATTTGATGCTACAGAAATAATCAATGTAGAATTAATTGCAAAATCCAGTGAGTGGCAAAATCACAAAACTAAGATATTAAAGATTGCTGAGGGGAAGCCATTTTCGCTCTTTGTAAGACGCCTTGTATGTAGTCTCAATTCCCATAGCTATAGGCTATTACTATCATGAACATAACTACTATATTAGTTAAACATATGAACTCTATTACAGCCCCGGTTTAATTCTCATAGATTCGTTCTTGGTTCATGTCGTGGAGCCCAATATTTCGGTGATTACTTCTTTTGAATCCCAGTTCCGATTTGCACATTCTTCAGGTTCTATCTTGCCCTATTCAATTCAAAGACGCTGATGTGGCTCTCCATATCTTCAATAGAGAAACAAACAGCCTCACACCGCAACAAAAGCGGGGCAATACCCCTAGTGAAAACGAAAAACGAGCAGGTGGAACCTAAATCGAGGCACAGCAAGCTTTCGAAAGACTGGTGTAACAGACGGCTATGTCTGCATTTCACGAAATTTATCTAGTATTTCGGCATTTCAGATATATAGGATACCATTTTGTAGGCAATCGTCCTTGAAAACGGCACTGTTCAATTGCACCAGGCTCGCACGGGAAGATTGCCGTTAAGGCAACGAGGCGACCGCACTGGTCTTCCAAGCTGCTTTATTAAGGAAGTCCTCAAAAATTGTGGAATTCAGCAAAGGTCCTTCATACAATGGTACGCGTTTGGAGCATGTCAATTCTGGGCTTGTGCCCCCGCCAAGAGTCCTCTCATATGTTGCCGTCTAGATTCTTTTAATCAATGTTATAAGGCCGCCCATAGCTTCGCACTCCCATCCACGTACTATTTTGCCTTGTTTGACACACGCTTTCGCCTCAAATAGTCTCATTCGTTTGATTCAAGACATCCTCTCGTCGCTGCAAGTCTTCCCATTCGCAAAGCTCCAACGCTCGCCGCCATCTATCCTCTTCCTCCGATTTTTCTTTCCTGTACTGCTCAATTTGCTCGACTATGTTGCGCGGTAGCTCTTCGCTCAGCTGTACAACATCCTGTCGGGTAATGAAGGTAATATTTTCCCCAATCCAACAACCCTTTTTGTTCAGTACCATTGGTGCTAAAATCAAGCTCACTGATGCGCCATCATTGAGATAACCGAGAAAAAAGTTCTCCCCAAAATTTTCTCCAGGCCGTGCCGAACCTGTTTCCTGTGTGGAAACTTGAATATACGAAGAGGCTGCGATACACTCAAAGTTTCTCAAGAACTCGTCGCATAGGTCATCTTCATCGAAGTGGAGGATGTCGTGTGACTCCTCTTTCATATCGAAAACTGCCCGAACAAATTCCATTCTACCATACCGGCAAGCAGTGCCGATGGCATAGCCCAGGTCTTGCTTAGGAACATACTCCACATCTTCATTTGGGAGGTCAACTGCAGGTCTCGTTGGTGCAATTGCAGGGGTAAATTTCGAATGGGTCGATAAGCCCTCGCGAGAAGAGTTGGGCTGGAAAGTGGCCATTGGAAAGACGATACAATGGTCTTCGCTGGAGCAGGTTTGTAAAGACGAATAAAGAATGCTGATGAGCAAACGGATAGGATATTGAGGAAGAGGTGTTCGAAGAAGCGGGCTGGGCTGATGAGACCATATTTATACCTGGAAGGAGACCAAAAATGCCTGGCATCCTTCACACTTTACGGTTTTCGGTTTTTAGCTTTCCAATCTTCAGTCTTGTGATTTCCAGTTTTCGGTTTTCGGTTTCCGGTTTATCGACTACCTTTACAAACTATAACCAACGATCGTACGATTCCCGTGCAAATGCTTGCACAGACCTAGTGGTAGAGCAGGAGCAGATGTGCGTAACCGGATTCTGGTGTATGTAGCTAATGTACATGACAGGAACCTGTCGTGGAGAAAACGCCTTGAGAGCAGAACATGGGTGGCACATGTGTAGTAGTCAATACAACTTGGTAAGTGCGTGGCTGAATTGTTGGTGTTGCTGAATCTGCCTTGCAATGCGGCACGGTGACCAATGGCGACTTTTGATTGTGGGCGCTTAACAATCCGGCAACCATGCAAGGTCCTTTGGTTCCATAAATTCTTTTGTCCTGAACACCCCCCAAATGCGCCTCGCTAACTTAGAGCCGAGTTGGTGAGGTGAGACATTCGGCAGTTTAACACAGGCGCCAGGGTTTCGTTAGAACCGACCGCAGGGCGTTGATTTGCTACAAGCACATTTAGTCCAGGGATTCCATAGCAAGTTTGTAAGGAATGCTACTGTGCTAAGTCCTGACAAGTTCAGGTTTCACTAAGCGTGGAACCGCCACGAAATATGTGAATCTAAGCTGAGGCACAGCGACAGCTGGCGGAGCGATTGAGAGTCCACCATGGACCTCTGCTCTACGCGGGGTTGTTGGCGGGGCTAGTACGGGGACAACCCCGCAATACAGGAATGCAATTCGCGGGCGGCCTACCAAAGAAGCCTGGAGGAACGAAGCTGGAAGTGTGAGTAAACAGATCTTTTGTAAGCAAATTGAAAATGAGACCAAGCAGGGCTAAATCAAGTAGAAGCTTAGGCACAGGCACAGGCACAGGCAAAGGACAAAAATAGCTTGAAGTCGCAGATGGAGTTAGAGAGCGGTGATGAATAGTTGAGACGATGGCCTAGAAAAGTGGCTATGTGTCCACAACCAGGCGTACAGAAAGAATCAATCCAGTCTATGGGTTGCAACAAGTCGCTCGTATTTCATCACACGCATTTAAGAGTCACAGAGGCAGCTGCAAAAGGGTAGTGCGCATCGTAGGAGACGCTCTGCGTCGGGTATGATGGTTGCGCTGTGGATACTCAGAGTACATGGAATGAGTGAGAGGTCCACGGTGAACCTATCCTCGACATGGTGTTGCTGACAGAGTAGCGCCGAGGTAGCACCTCGGCATACGAGACAGCCCCGATTGTGGCTTCCCCAATTCAGAACGAGACCTGCTTGTTTGCGCTGGACGATCAAGCGGCTGCGCGAGACCGCTCGTGGGTTGGAGGCAGATCCTAGGGCCTACTGCAGCCTTCCTAATATCTGTTTCTCTGCTTTGCTATGCCACTTGTTTTTCTTAGAGCTTTTGCCCCTGATCCGGAATCGCTGCGCCACATCGAAAACTACACCCGAAAACGAAAAACCGCAAACGAATAACCGAAATTCAAAAGCCGAAATTGAAAATCAAAATTGAAAACTAGACAATAGAAGTAAGAATCGAGAATCGAAAAATAGCAATGAAAAACAACACAGGACGCTCACCGTCACCGTCCTAAGAGGAAACCTATAGCGTAGTTCCCGTTTACCCTCTACATATAGATATGGTCTCTAGTTCCTTCCGATTTGCACATTTTCGAGGCTCTACCCCACTCTACTGTACCTAATTGAAAGATGCTGGAAATGTTCTTCTTGCTTTTGCACAATGAAAACTACACAGCTTTGCACCCCAACAAAGGCCTGCGTAGGAACGGGTCGGCCGTCATCCTTGTTTGTGGTGGCAAAATCTGCCTAGGTTGCCACCCTCGCGCTGACGCATCACCTTAAGGCTACAACCTTGTGAAGTATCTCTAATGTACCGAGAACTGAACCCTTAACTGTCAGATATATTTATTGCAGCTGCGCGCAACTATGTGTTTACAACAAGAACATAATTCCTTAGTTGCCTTTATCAGCGATCTCTCTTTCGCATGCTTTGGCATCCTGATAAACATTCTTGACAATGGAGCTATATCTATCCAGCCTTTACTTCCATTGACCGAAACTTCGCACATAATATGTTGGCGCTTGAATTCTTTTTCTGAAGCATGCAGTAGTGTTTTATGATTTAAAAAGGCGATCAAGAAGTGATCTTCAAACCATCTGCCCACTTAACTTGTCAGTCTATTCACATCCGGCCACATTGTAGAGTTCCTGATGGGGAGCTTGTATCCTAATATAATTGAACTAGCACTGAATGCTACCTATTCGTCAGGACTCTTAAATTGACCTAAAAAGTCCGGTAATAAGTCCGCATGTGACGGTTAACTTAACGTGCTCCACAAGCAAGTCGCAAGCGAGGAGCGATCTAGGTTCTGCAAGCTCCACTACACCTCAAAACCATCGTTTTGTTGTCGCTGTTGTCATGGTCCATAGAACATCCTGGCAAGGCATAACATAAGCACGACAGCTATCGGCCGTGGCAGGCCATAACACAGTACAACGATTAAAACAGTGAACTTTGTCGGGCAAACGCCTTAAACTTGTCGAATTCCTGACTAGTCACACATCAAAAACCAACCAGAAGGCCAAGCAGGTGTCGATAAAGCCGGCTGGGTCTGTCCTTTATATTGCGCATGCATTTGAGAACGAGAACTCTCAGCAAGCCAGCAAGATGTCGCCGATGGACACCTCGGTAAGACCCCAGTAAGGTGCCAGACAGAGATGGACGGCACCTGAGGGCCAGATACGGTCGGTCCTATACGGGGAAGGAGTGTCCTGGCGAACTGGGTATGCTGCGCCTTTTTGCAGCTTGGCGTCGACAGAACCAATTAATTGCACGCCGCTGCTAAATCTCGCGCAGCCGGCCCAATCAAGTTAGTCAGGAACCACAAAGCCTCGCACTGGTGACCCGACTAGGTTAGTTGGCTACGAAGTCTTGCGCGGCCCTATCCTTTTACCATCTCCGCATTTGTCCACTGTCTATGTTTCATTCTTCTCGGCCATGAGTTGTTGTAATTTCTAACACCATCTTTTTCAGCCAGAGGCGGAGTATTTTGCCAGCCACACAGACATGACACTCAGCTATCGCGATATTGTCGCAATCCTCCTCCTAATCTTTTACATCCCCTGTTTCCTCATCTCTGTCGCTCTTATCATCCGTCACGGTTGGCGGCAAAGCTGGTGGACCTGGTTCGTTCTATCCACCTTCTCTGTCACCCGCTGCGCCTACGCCGCGCTCATTCATGCAGCCTCTGCAAACCCAGAGAAACATGGCCTGCGCGTCGCTGCTGCCACTCTCGCCGTTGACGGTCTCTCCCCGCTACTGTTCATGAGCGTTGGCCTGGTCCACCGCCTGCGCTACTTCATCATGCGAGACAAACCGAGGATTCAGGGGAGCACGGCCTTGGGCATCTCGTTCCTGCGCCTATTAGAGGTTCTGGTCACGGCGGCGTTCATCTGCGCAAGCGTTGGATACAGAGGTATTTCCAAGAAGGAGGTCGATCACGGCATCGTCAAGCATTCTGCGATCCTGAAGGCTGCTGCCGGGATGTACGTAGCTGCTTTCGCGAGTACATTGGCCGCAGCAGGAGAGCTTTACGCAATGTATCGCAGATTTGTTCCAAGAGAAGAGAGAAAGACATTGGCCGTATTGGTGATGGGACTGCCACTGCTTTGTGTCCGGACAGTTTACTTGGCAATCGACGTGCTTGGGGATGCAGGGCGGTTCAGCGCGATCAGCGGAAATGTAACCATTTTCCTATGCATGGGGCTACTGCCAGAGGCGCTCATGAGCGGAGGTTATGTAGTGCTAGGGTTTCTTGTAAGGGTGGTATCGAATGAGGAATGGAAAGAGTTACAAGGCGATGAAAAGAAGGCGGAAGCAGGAAAGACGTAAGAGGGCAGAGCTGGCGAAGAGTCGGCACTGAGTCCGGGAAACAGGACAGTAAATATCCAATTCAAGCGTGTTCCTTCGTCAAATGATTACGTCTCCTCGGGTGCAAACAACGACCGGAAACTTCGACTGCTCAGCGTGAAAGCCAGGCCGGTATCCAGAATCATGACAATTCTTTCAGACATACAGTCGTGGCAGGTCACTCGTGCCGCCGCAGACAAAGGAACTGCGCGCTTCAATATATCATGATGAGCACTATGAAACGATTACCTCGTTCGCACTTTTAAGGCTCAACTGTTGCTGAGCGTCCGATGCATACCTTACATCAATCACCGTATGACTTTGTATCTGATTGGCTCGCCCTGCAGTCCAAATTTGGGAAATTTGCAAACTGGATTAGGACATTAAGGCAGATGTCAAGCTCTGTTGATTATGACGTCAACTAAGCAGAAAAAGGGGGACAGCCCCCTATAATAATCCCTTAAAGAGCATTGGTATTCGCAACTTTCTTCATGCATTTCTAAAAGTCAATTACTCTTTCGTCCATCGCCGTGTATGATATGAAGCTTACATCATTGGCAACTCTGGCTGTAGGCCTTGGCATCTTTGGTCACATCGTAACTGCGGATATCGTTCCGAAGGACAGTATAGCCCCAATGGCTGATAATCCCTCAAGAATCCCGGAAACTACAACTGATATCTGGAATGATCTTACCAATAGTAGAAGCTGTAATGCATGTCAGGTAAGTCGCGCGCGACTCGAAGTTCTATTGTACAAGAAAACGAAACGGCAGAGATGTTAAGCTCATGTTCACAGGGAATCCTCATAGCTCTCAAATCCCTAGCTTCTGCAGGCGATGATAGTTTTATTCGCGTTATGCAGGAACTTTGCATTGCCGCACTAGTAAGTAAACGGAAGCCTGAGGATCTAGAAATATGTCAAGCTAACTGGAATCTTAGCGTGCGGACCGAGATGTGTGCAATGGAACCCTATCTCTTGCTGGGCCTCTTCTTGCTTCTACTCTTCGTAGCATGACTATACCCTCAAAGACCTCCGACCTATTCTGTGCGTCTGTATTGGGTCTTTGTGACTTCCCTCGTTCGGACGGTAGCAAGATGTCGTTTCCGCAGCGTCCCAAAGGAAATCAAAGTCAGCCAGCACTGTCTTCTGTTGAAACGTCTCAAAGCCCTTTGAAGATTGCGCATTTTTCCGACATCCATATCGATACACTATACACACAAGGAGCGAACACCAACTGCACCAAGCCAATGTGTTGTCGGTAGGTACTATGGGCGCTCTAAAGGTACCAAAACTGGCTAACACTGCCCAAATAGACCATACACTGCCGCAGATGCCCGCGGAAATAACGATTTTCCTGCCGGGCCTTTTGGTGACCACAACTGTGGTGCTCCCCTAAGCCTAGAAAAGAGCATGTACGAGGCCATTCAGCGCCTGTCGCCCGACTTCTCCATCTTTACTGGCGATATTGTGGATCATGCCATCTGGAATACTTCAGTTGAACACAACTCTGCCGAGATCACTACCGCATATCAGCACATGGCCGACCTGGGGGTGAGTCCGGTTTACGGGACTATTGGTAACCACGAGATGTCTCCGTTCAATGCTATCCCGCCGAGACACTTGGGAAATAGCGCTCAGTGGCTCTATGACGTTGTCTCCAAGGCGTGGTCGCAATGGATAGGCTCCCCCGAGGATGCCAAGTCTTTCGGTGTGTACTCTGTTAAGCACAATGGAAGTAATCTACGTATCATCTCGCTCTCAACAAATATGTGGTACACGTTGAACTTCTGGCTTTATCAAGACCCTCGGAAAGATCCCGGGAGTGAGTTTGCACGCCTGATCAGGGAACTCGATGCTGCCGAGAATGTTGGGGAGAGGGTTTACTTGATTGGACACATGCCAATGGGTGCACCTGACGCCTTTTATGACGCGTCGAACTACTTTGATCAAATTGTCAATCGCTACAAAGACACAATTGCGGCCATGTTCTTCGGTAAGTTGTTCATCAATTCTTGCGTTACCCCCCCCCCCCCCCGGTCATTCCTACGAGAATAGCACTGTTTATTATGAGCTTGAGTCTCTTGTACTGAATCTTCTCATCAGGACACACGCACCTCGACCATTTCCAGATTAGTTACTCAGACTACCAGAATCGTAACCCAGACAACGCTGTTGGAATATCCTACATTGCTCCGTCTCTAACTCCGTTATCCGGCATGCCAGCCTTTCGGATTTACACAGTCGATCCCATAACATTTGGCGTAATGGAAATCGACACGTACTATGCAGATATGGAAAGTGATCAATTCCAAAGAGGTCCGGTGTGGACAAGATATTACTCTGTAAGAGAAGCCTACGGACCCCTTGTCGACCCACCCCTCGATATGGACCCTACGACTGAGCTCACCCCCGAGTTTTGGCACAATGTCACCGTATTACTGGAGTCCAATAGCACTGCATTCAATGAGTATTGGATACGACGAACCAGAGGATGGAAAGTGCCATCCTGCGAGCAGAACTGTCGCACCAATGAGATCTGCCAGCTGCGAGCTGCGAGGAGCGAAAACAACTGCTTCATCCCATCACCAGGTTCCTCTCTTGGAATTCGGCGGGACATGTTGTCGAGCGAGCAGACAATGTTTCAATGCGATCGTTCCGTCGTAACCGAAACTCTTGGGCTGCTTGCGATGCGGAAGCAATTGATTGAGCTACTTTATGAGAAGGCACAGGACGAGAAAGCTCATACGAAAACTGGATATGGCCTCTGAATCCAGGCTCAGAAGCTTTTATATTTTGTTTTTCTAGAACCTCCTCTGTCAAAATATCACGGTGGCTGAAGCATAGGTGTGACAGGGGTTGGATACGCGTATATATATAAGGCGTCCCATCTACCTACTTAGCAGTCAACTCAATCACTTGCTTCAACAGAGGCGGTGACGACTCATCGTGTCATCTCTCACCGAGTCTGCACAATTTTTCCATTATAAGCATAATAAGATACAAAGAGGAATTTCTTAGCCAATCCAGACGCAATGTTGATGGATTGCACATACCGAACCTATAAGTATAGACTTCCACTATTGCACGTGCTCGGCTGCACCAACCTACACACCTTCTTTTCTGCAGGCTTCTGCTTCCTCAGCAATGAGACATAAGCAGACTACCGTTGGGCAATCGCAAACTTCCTCTCCAAGACCGGGGTACGGCAACCACGTGTTTATTAGCGACCAAGAAGATGCTTTAAAACTGGCAGCTCGTTCGCTCCTTCCAGGAGTTCCCCAGCTCTTATGCGTGTGGCATATCAGCAAGAACGTCCAGACAAAGGCTCAACAAATCTGACGGGATGCTGATGGTGGAACGAAAGAAGAAAAATAGAAGGCGCGCTGGTGTCGCAATGGTGTTGCGTTGATAGATTGCGCGCTAGGCTTACTTAGGCCATCTATTTCCACTAATTTAGCGTTGGGGACAAATCTCATTTTGGGGACAAATCTCACCAGCCTGCCAAATAATCTCCACACTATACATGTCCATGTCTTAAACCCGCCTGTCCGCTTTCGCATTGCCCCGTCCGTCTCCCTCGACTTATTACACTGATACGCTCCTCTCCCGCAGTCTTGTCCAGCTTCTCGCCTGCCCCAACTGCACCGATGACCTGGGCTTTCGCGTCGTTGATGCCATCTCGTCCAAGCAAGCCTTCCAGTAAGACCCTCCTTCTCCTCTGTCTTTGTGCCCGCCACCTTCTTTGCTGCACGTCCATGCTGCGACTCGCCTGTCGCCTGGTGGCGTTCTGGCGCTCGACTGCTGCTAGGGCCCATGGCGCGCCCTAATCGCTGCAGCTGCTGGCCTGTTAACTCTACACACCCGCCATAATATAATAAGCCTGCCTCCGGTAACTTTAATAAATGTACCCTATCCTAACCCCTCGGCTCCTCTGCATAGCGGCCGCGACTTTTTCAAGCTCTCCCTCTTCTCCTCCAGATCTATTCCTCTAGGCTCCTTTGGTAACCCGTGGGCAGCTTTTGAAACCTTGAGGAACGAAACTGAAAGTAAAGAGACAACAAAGACATTGGAGGCGACAAACGATTTGATGTTGCACTGGAGCTAGGGAGTCTTCCAGGTCCCTCTAGAAACCCAATAAACTTCGCAGCCACGTATCGCTAGCTAAGCCTGACTCAGAGCTCGTCAGTACCACTGGATCGGATCATTCCACATGTTCCTACATGTTTCATGAAGTTACTTGATCTGGAAAGGAAAGTTTTTCACGAGTAAGAAGAGTGATGGATAATTTCACCGCGGAATGACGCTTAGCAAAGAGCTACTGTTCAAAACACAGTGCTTCTGTCCTACGGAATCTTCTTTTCCGAAGGGGTGACTGGAAAATGCTACGTCGAGGGGCACAGGATTATGTCACAACGTAGTGACTACGGGACACTGGCTTCACGCAGTTCAACACTGGTCCCTGCTCCCAGCGTGCGAAGTCATTGTGAGAACAAAGAAGCTGTTGTTGGCTTGATGATATGAATATGTCACACTTTTGAGTGCTTGGGTGGGTGGTCTCATATTGTGAAAAGTTGGTGTATTCTTCTTGGTTGCACCCTAGCCTGGCTATCTAACAGGAACCGCACGGCAAGCTTAGTTATACAGACCATCTTGGCGTGCGACAACGTGTCTTTACCCCGCTTCCTTCTGTTGCCAAGACCATTCGCCCGGTCAATTCACCGGTTTTCTTCTCAACTCGAGTCAGCAGCTACATTTTAGACTCTATAAAGCCCCATTAGTTATATGGGGGTTTCGGTAAATGCGACACAATAAACGAGTAATTGCAACCATGGCTCATCCATCACTCTATTCTCCACTGGAAAACCGGCAAGATTTTCGCTTGATGCGCATCAAGCCTACTAACGGGAAGGGCATCGAGATCGAATTTGAAGTGTACCGACTAGATTCCGACTTAAAATTCACAGCTCTCTCCTATGTCTGGGGCAATCCGAAGGTGCAATATCAGATTGTTTGTAACGGGCATAACGTACCGATCACGTCAAACTTATGGGAAGTGTTGCTGCAACTAAAACATCAGGGGTGTTCTAGCTTGATATGGGCAGACGCAATCTGTATCAATCAACAAGATAACATCGAGAAGGGAATTCAGGTCAACATGATGCGATCTATCTACTCACGAGCTGCGACTGTTATATTCTGGCTTGGAAAAGAACAACGCTACGATAAAGATGCAGTACGCCTCATGAACACGTTCTTTTCAAATAATCAGGACCATATAGACCTGGAACCTTTCAGAGCCAGTTCTTTAGAAGAACTGGGCTTACCCTCCCATGATCTTGGCTGGATCGGCTGGGCTTCTCTTCTTTCCCGCCCTTGGTTCGGACGCATTTGGATTGTCCAAGAATTCCTGAATGCAACCCAGTCGCTTTTCATGTCCGGCTCCCTAATCATCTCCACTGAGCTTCTTGTTCGATGCGCACATGCTACTGGAGTATGTGCTGCTATCGGACAAGCTGTTACGGGTCTGGGTGGGAATACTTCAAATTCGAAGGGTTTTATATTGAAGCCATTTGCACTCAGCGTAGACAAAATCAGCCGTACAATATCGAGGGATCAGGACATTCGGATTGTGGATTTATGGACAAGAAGCCAACTCCTCGGAGCCACGGATCCCCGGGATCGTGTCTTCGCACTTTTATCAACACAAACTGCAGTCTCGATGGATATCATTGATTACAACAAAGATGCCGAGGCAGTATATGTGGAGATCGCAAAGGTAGCTCTTACGATGCCCGTACCTGAAACAAACTGGTATAGAACCACCCCCTGCAACCTCAAACCAAGTCCATGGGGAACAGGTCCACAGCGTGTAAGCAGGTTCTTAGCTTGCAAGACTATCACTGAGAATTCATGGAAATTACCAAGTTGGGTTCCTGATTGGAGACCATCCGACATCAGATTCGTGCCTTTGACCCGGTACTTTCCAGGTAGCGCCTATTTTTCCCACGATTATGATCATGCTACTTTCCATGGCAAGGTTAGTTTGAACATTGGGTTTGCTGAGAACACATAGAGCTAATCATGTAGGGGCTATTAATATCAGGAATCACTGTAGACAAGCCCCGTATCATCATCGATTCTATGCCATATATAGAATCAGATCGAACGTATATCGTTCCCGTAGGGCTCGAGAAGAGTGAAGATATTCTGAAATGGTGTGAAGAAATGGCTAAGTGGCAAATAATGTGTTATGTGCTTGCTCGGGGAGTTGGTTCGTTTGGTACAAATACCGAACTCCTGGAAGCGCTTTGTCGCACAATGGCATTCAACGCATTGCCGAACAGGAGCGTTGCGCCAGTAACGCAGTATATCGCAGGGCTTAGAAGACTCCACTATAAACTTGTCAATGCGAGGGGGAAACTACTGAACTATTCTCTCAGTTTTCCAGACTACAGCCCTAGAGTCAGCAAGGATATCATATACGAAAGTTTGTTTTTCGAACTCTCACAAGGTCGAAAGTTTTGTGTTACGAGCAAAGGTTCTTTGGCGTGGGTACCAAGAGACACGAAGTTAGGCGACTGTATATGTTTTCTCGCAGGGTGTGCTGTGCCTTTCGTCATAAGGCCTAACGGCGAGTCACATGAACTTCTGGGCGACTGCTACTTACATAGCATGATGTATGATGAGAGCATCACTTTCTATACAAAGCCTCGGAACTTCTTGTTACAATAAGAAGCATAGAGGAGAGATTGATAGTTCGCGAGAAAGTCATGGCGATTTCGATGAGCTCAAACATAATCCGATGGCCCTGAACATTCATGTGGAGCAGAAATTTTAAGCTGGTCACTATCAAGGAGATTTCATGTTAGTATCATTGATAATTTGTTGTGGCTGTTGTTTCGTTATCAGAACTCAATATATCATGCTAGTAACGTACTTTACAAGCTATCACAGGAGGCTGTAGCGCGACCTCGGAAGCTGCACAAAGCAAGAGTTGAACTCCGCGCCACTGCAGGGGGCGTATATCAGTTGGACAC
The DNA here is from genome assembly GCA_022059125.1 of Corynespora cassiicola. Classification (NCBI taxonomy): domain Eukaryota; kingdom Fungi; phylum Ascomycota; class Dothideomycetes; order Pleosporales; family Corynesporascaceae; genus Corynespora; species Corynespora cassiicola. The sequence goes on along the minus strand of JAEUWY010000006.1, from coordinate 2,734,254 downwards.
AACGTGAGAATTTGCCCAGCACGTAAGAAACTTTGCAAAATGTAATCGTAATACAAAATCAAATTATAGTGTTATTGATGGTCGTGTCTTCGCGATACCAAGAAACCCTTGAATGATTTGCTTGTGAAATACGTCATTGCCTACGTGAGAGGGATTTAGATCTTTTCACAAAGATGCTTTTAAGTTTGTATTGACACTACGTGAGGCCGTGGTGTCCAAAATTGGCTTCCGTGAAGGTCCTTGATTGAGACTAATTGGAACATGCGCTAACGTCTATCTGTTGTTTGGGCAACCCATGTCTCTGTGTCAGATATGTAACATGTCACGTGCCTGCGGGTATTAATACTCGCAGAGTAGCTAGCTTTGTACAATAAGCTTGCATCATCACTTCTTCTTCCCACTCTCTAACACTATCCCTACGTGGAGCGACACCCGCCGTGGCGCGACAGCCTCGCACTTCGGTCCCCCGGCATCTCTTATTTGGAAGCTTATGAACCTGCAGTTAATATGTTGGTCTTTCACATCTAGTTTGTTCTTATGACACTAATCTCCGGCGATGACTATCGCCATGTTGGCTGCGCTATGAACTGTTTTGTTGATGCTGTTAATCAACCCGTCGACAACTCCCCCCTGTCTACTCGCGACTTGGAAGTTTTTTTAAAGGCTCGGTCTGCTAAAAGGAAAGTTTAACTAAGAAAGGTCGCACATCCAGGCTTTACGGGCCGCTTTGGCCTAAGTTGGCCTTCTAGAAGTTTATCCGGCCACAAAAGAGAATCTTGAGAAAAACAACCCAGCACGATATAATAGGTTAGCGTGCTTTAAAATGCAGCAGACCACACCAGCGCGTATTCTATTGGCAGAGGCAGCTGTACATAAGCGCGTGGTCAAGGCACGCTAGATCGGGGTCGCCACATGGGCCGCTTTTCTCCATCTTCTCTTTTGACCGGAGAAACTCTCGGAATGCCATCTTCCTGGCTTGGAGAAGCCCATAAAAGCTTGAGGTAGTCTTAAATGATTAGAATTTACTTTATAACCCTCCGAGCTTTTCAGTGATTTTTAGGGTCGCGAATGGACAAGGGGGTATTGCTGATGAGTCGATTGGCGGCGTCGACGAAGCGGTCAACAGCACGACCAACATGGCGGTAGTCCTCGCCGGAGGATAATGCATAGAGAGAAAACCAGTTGTAGAACGTTAATAAACAAGCTGAAAATTTATTGATATTCAGACGAGAGACCCCGAGGGTCCGGAGTGCGAAGCTGTCGCGGCACGGGGTCTGTTGCGCGACGGAGGGACAGTGTTAGAGAGTGGGAAGAAGAAGTGATGATGCAAGCTTATTGTACAAAGCTAGCTACTCTGCGAGTATTAATACCCGCAGGCACGTGACATGTTACATATCTGACACAGAGACATGGGTTGCCCAAACAACAGACAGACGTTAATAGCTAATAATCCACATATGTCCAGCAAGGGTCTTCGTTTCATGTTCTATTGGTCTAGCCCCCGCTGTGGATCCCGCTGTGGATCCTGTTGGGACTCCGAGATCTAACCGTGACTGGCACCAAAGCTAGTAATTCCCAGCAGCCGCTCCATTGGTCTTTTCTAGGGATCACGGTTATCTCTTGTCTTTGGGCCTCTCTTGTCACATCTTCTCTAGGGGAAAACTTCGCCTTCAGTACGTGTGTGTGTGTGTGTGTGTGTGTGTGTGTGTGTGTGTGTGTGTGTGTGTGTGTGTGAGTTCTATTGTGGCCATGCACCCTGAAGGTATGGGCCGTTACGAAGCGCCAGCTACATATATCCTGCTACTCTACATTTTCTCCATTTCAGAAGCCAACCGTGAGACCTGCTCATCCTTTTTCTAACACCATGCTTAACGAAGGAAAGTAGGAAAAACAGATACACTACCGTTTGGGAGTCGACTGGACGAGCTCAGAGATCGAGTCTCGACGCCTCATCCGCAGGTCCGCTCCTGCGTCGTGCGCTTCTTGATCGTCAGCGCACTGGTCGAGGCATGTTTGGACACGCTCGCCACAAGTCCACTCAGATCACGGTAGATGGTATGCCCAGCGCTCTTCGCTCGTCATCTTCCTCTACTTCGCGTGCTTCGTCTTGCTCGTGGCCCGAAAGCCTACCCTTCAGTACAAGGTCAAGGCCGGAATCAGTCGGTCGCCCTCCCTGCTTACAGTGGCAAGGTTTTGCCACATGCCATTTAAAACGTTGTTACATATCATAAATAAGCATAGATTAGTATTTTTACTTCGCATAAGCTGGTCGAATGAGTCTTGGTGACATGTGACGAAAGTACTCTTGTGGGAAAGCTAAGTTGTGCCTGCTTTGCGTAGCAGCTCGATAATGTCTTTGTGGCCTCTTGCTGAAGCTGCCTGGAGCGCGTTGCCGTAGTATCCACCCCGGGCGTTGGCGTCAGCGCCCTTGTTAAGTAACAAATTAGCTGACTCTTGCAACCCTCCAAATGCTGCATAGTACAATCCTGATGCTGGTTCACCATCGTAGCGTCTATGATAGTTCTCGTCTGGACGGTAGAGACTATAGCAAATCTTGTATGAACTGCTCTGAGGACAGAAGGCCGCATCCCGGTATACCATAGAGCCACAGGAAAGAATTTCTTTGCGATTTCCACATGTTGAATGCGTCGCTATGCAAGAACCAGGATCCTGTACCTTCTTGTCGCTGCTGCAGCGCTTTGTTGTAGTTTGTTGATGGCTCAGGTGGTGACAGCCAGCGATGGAGCTCTCCTTGACGCTGTTCAACGACCAAGTCTTCTACACCACGACGTACTTCGTACACGTTTTTCTCAACTACTATTACATTAACTAACATCTAGATTCTCTTAGACAAACTGACCAGAAGATAGAACATCGCTGATTCTCCTCTCGGCCTCTATCTTGTTGACCGGGATACGGTTCAGGAGATCTTTTGCATACGCAGCTGCCGTCATGGCTGCATAGCCCTGCCAGTCCTTGTTCTTGTGCGTGTCAGAGTAGTCGCAGATGCCGCGAATCACCAGGCACGGGAAGTGGTTCATCAGCCCAGCTGCTTCCATCTCGAAGCACAGCACGCCGTTTTCTTTGGCAAACTTGTCGCGAAGTTGAGCATCCTTCATCAATTGGTTTGCAGAAGCCACTATGCCATAATGGATTGCTGGATTGTCGTCATCTTGAGTCCTGGGGTTTCGCGGAACAAACTTGGAAGGATCATTGCCACAAACTTCAGCACAGGGCGCTTCGTCGTTGACAGGATGCTTCCATCCACCGAGATAAAGGCTGTCGGTTTCTGGGTCCGGTCGCTTGTACTTTTTCTTGAAGCGTGGGATATTTTCCAAAACGTTATTGATATCCTCCTCTAACCGATGGCCATGTAGTTCATACCTTGCCTCAAGGTCTCCGACTGCCGTCGCTAATACCATCGGTGGCTGATTCAAGTGTCCCGTTACCTGGAACTCCTCTCCCTCGATTGTCTTGCCAAAGTCGTACTGAAACACCCCACCTTCCTTGCTGTAAGGAGTACTGACTACAACGTCGCCCAGACGAATGTCATGCTTAGAGCTTGGGGCGCCGCCGCCGATGCCAACCATCAACCCGATTCTGACATTGGGAAATGTGCGGAGCATGTCTCTTGCGACGTTTGCCGCAGAGGTCGTGCCATACACGCCCTTTGGCAGAACAGCGATAACAACGTTATGCTTGCCTATCTCGCCAAGTGTGTAGCTGTTGTTATCGTTCACGGGGGCGGACTCTGGTGGGTCGTGGGTTGCGTCGAGGTAAGCTTGAGCGGCGACGTACTCGGTGGTGATGGCGCAGATCCAGCCGACGGTATAGTCTCCATTTCCACGCTTCTGTTGCGATATGGCCGGCTGAGCTCCTTCCGGCTCCTGGCCCTCAAGCCTCTTTCTTGGATGTGAGGTGTCATGGTCTTCGCAAGCGGGCCGTTTCGTAGGCATCCTGGCGTCGGGGAAGTAACCACTGCGCCAAACTTCGAGCGTGTCTAGCTTGTTCAAGGCCGTACAAACTGAAAGATGCGGGATCTGGTGAAGAAATGGTGGCAACCCGGTACAGCAGAGGTTCTTCGAACACTCGATGGCAGCGATGCAGACCTGCAGCCCTGAGCGTGGAGAAGGGTACTCGGACGGGGAGGCGCTGTAGACGTCTCTCGAGAGCCGTAACGTTAAGACACGATCACGACGAATCTGTTTACGAGTAGGAAAGTAGGATGACTGTTTCAGCTGCGCGAGCGGGTCGAGGCAGCATGTGTAGCTAGGCGGCACCTGCGAGATCAAAGCCGCTTGGGCAACACAGCTGAGGCCTTGTGCGGGCTGGGTTCAGCTGAACAGCATGGCTTCATGCAGTCTGCCACCAATGCCCAATAGCATGTACGCACCGCCGATGCATGCCAACACAGAGCGAAAAGGCTACGCCTCCGCCCCGTCGCAGCGCGTCACGCAGCCGCAGCCCGCAGCTCACAGCCCTAGCAGCGACCCTAGCAGTGGTTCTGGCTGGGGCAAGACTTGTGCAAGCGGTGCGAGCGGGCCGTCCATGGGTCGCGCGCACGACGCAAGCTGAAGTGATGGGGCACCTTGCAGGACTGGATGGGCGGGAGTGCGGCTGGAGGTGGAGCCGCACAGGGGAGGCTAGTGTCTTGAGAGGATCATCTCCATTACTAAGCTTGCCGTGCGATGGTGAGAATTTAACTTGCTGAAGGCAGCGATCTACGTTAACCTGGAGCGGACCACTGTCCATATCCCTTTCTTTTCTATCTCTTTCAAGGCCTGCCTCATATGTGAATGCCTATGGATACTGCACAGTTCTATCAGGCTTTGGTTCTACAGCAATACTGATTGCTTCTTAAGCTCAGTGTTTACAATGGCTATCATCCAATCTCTTGCAACAGTACTAGAATATCACTGTGAGCTCAAAACTAGTTATTACACATCTGGTTCAAGCTCCTGACATTCTTTTAGCCGTGACTGGGACGTGGACATCGCGAATCTTAGACCTTTTGGGTCAGGATGTGACCCTACCAAAAGTGTGCTACGTGTGAGATAAGATAATATCGCTTACATACAAACCACTTATCTAACTAAACGTCCCAGTTTCCTAGAATCTGGTGATTGGTACAAGAAGCATTGCCCCGCGTCCGAGCGCAAGAAGATATTAGCGCCATATCAAGTGCCAGACTTCCTCTGCAACAAGACTTGCACCGATCTCAATGGTTACTTTGGTTCTGAGAGCTCGTTTGTCTCCAAAGATGGCGGAGAGGGCAAGCTTCAGAGTCTTGGTGTGTTCTTTGTTGTTCCCATGATCGGCAATCAGCTTATCATTGAGTTACTAACCCAGGCACGTGGTTTAGAATTCTCACCAAGAAAGTTTTGACGTCGGATGAGAGGAAAACAGACGAAGGCAAAGACTACCTCTGGTATGAGATGGGTTTCTTCATACGGTGGAACAGTTCGAGCACCTGCAGGGTCTTGTGCATCGGGACACCACGAGAGGTGACTGCCGAGCTTAAGGCTCTCCTCACTGCACCTCAGCCGCCGACTTTTGAGTTCGAAGACCCTTTGGCAATGCTCCGACCTCTCTTCGACGAGATTATAAAGCTGTGTGACGAAAGTACACGGCGTGTGACCGAGTCGGTCCGCGCCATCGAGCTTGTATGATCCCTTCAATACAATCCTCGTCTGCTTGAGCACTGACACTGCGTTTTCAGAATAGGAGGGAGAGGCCCGATTTTGAAGGATTACGCAATCTAGCGCGGCATACAGGGCACCTAGTAGAAGTAGAACAAGTCGCCATTGAGACGATAGAACAGCTTGTTCATCGACAAGAAAGCAACTTCGAACATCTAGGTGCACTCACCAAGACATATCAGGTGCAAGCAAGGGAATACTTGCTATTTCAGCTGCAGATGATGAAGAGCCTGAGGTGGCGTGCGCAGTCCACCCACGACCGGTTGGAAGAGGAGATTACTCTGGTAACGCACTTACCTGATGAGTCACGTCGTATGCGTGGCCAGAGCTAACTAAGCCATGTAGGCCTACAACATGCTTGCGAGCTCGGACAATGCTGTCATGAAATCTATTACTCTTCTGACGATGATCTTCCTACCAGCGACCTTTATATCGGTAAGCATTGTGAACATGTGCGGCCCAGTTTCCCAAGGTACTTATCTATGCTATCTCAGGCACTCTTCAGCACCACATTCTTCTCCTTTTCAGAGGACGGGTGGCAATTCTCCCATAAATTCTGGGTCTATTGGGTGGTTGTCATTCCTTTGACTATTGTCGTACTTTTTGGCTGGTGGTGGTGGCTTGGAGGATCATATGAACTCATTCGATCTCGACGGTTGCACGACCGAAAAGGATAAATGTTCCTGTTCGTCAGTGGGATTACTAGGACATGGTTGTCATAATGGAAGAGGTTAGCTGCATTTTCAACTATTGAGCCAACTTTGAATGACTGACGGAAAGTACCGGATAGATGTGCCAGGAGATGGGTAGCACCTTAGTCGCCTCCCTCAATAGCTTATATTGCGAGAATTCAGCAAGCAGTTATGCTAATTCGCTCTATTCAGTCCTAGAATTCTAGCTAACTAAACCTGGTCCACCGTGATAGTGCTGTGATCGTCCCAAACCAGAATATTTGCCCGGCGCGATTTCTGCATACGAACTTCTGTGGGAACATCACAGGGTCGTAATGAAGTTCGTATTCAGTCGCAATAACCATGGAATCAATCATGCTCCACTAGTGTAGCTAACGTACGTGATAAGCGAATGGGCCAGACAACGGACAGGCCACTTTTGCCAAGGCCAGACGGTCGCATCCACCACCAGCGTAGTTGGAACTGCTCAAAGGCACAGACGAGGTGAGCTAGAGCCGGCCTGTCCGTTGTCTGGCTTGAGCGGCAGCATGAGTGTGTCGTCCATTGGTTGCGCTCGTGGCGAAAGTCAATGTGTTGTGGGCAGCTTATGGGGCTGGCTAGGCGGGGGGCGCTGCTGAGGCTGGGGCTGCAGCTGGAGCGGCGGCTTATGCTGTGCGACGGGGGCGGGGGCGCAGTCCCTTCGCGCTGTCTATCGGCACACATCGGCGCGTGCATGCTGCTGGTCGTTGGTGGGCCTTCGCTAGATTTGCATCCGCGGCACAACCCAAGGCAGACCGGACCCAGTTCGCATAACGCCTCAACCGTGCTGTAAAGTGGCCTCAGCCTTACAAGTGCTGCCTAACTCTACAGATTGCCTCGACCCGCTCGTGCAGCTGAATTAGCTGTCCCGCTTTCTTCCTCGTTTGCATAGTGAATCTGCCTTTTCGTCCTGCATTCCTGCTGTGGGATGCTGGGTGAGATTCATCGCGCTTGACATAACAGCTATCGAAAGACATCTGCGGGCTTTCCGCGCCCGAGCATCTTTCCCTACGTCCAATATTACGGACCCTTGCATCGCTGCCATCGAATATTCGAAGAACCTCCACGATACCAGACTGCTATTCTTTCTTCACAGAGTCCCGCATCTTTCAGTCTGATGCGAAAAGGAGGTCCAAGAGCACTGAATCGGAAGGTATCTAGCTGATCATGTCTCAGCAGAAGCTTGAAAATGGAGACTATACCGTCGGCTGGATCTGCGCCATCACCACCGAGTATGTCGCCGCTCAAGCTTTCCTCGACGAAAAGCACGGCCGGCCAGAGCATGTACACCCCCACGACAACAACGATTACACACTTGGTCGAATTGGGCAACACAATGTTGTCGTAGCCGTCCTGCCCGAGGGTGAATACGGTACTTCATCTGCGGCAGTCGTCGCAAGGGACATGCTCCACAGCTTCCCCAATGTCAGAATCGGGCTGATGGTCGGCATTGGTGGCGGCGCCCCGACTCTCAAGCACGACATCCGTCTGGGCGATATCGTAGTCAGCGCCCCTCGCGATGGAAAGGGTGGTGTGTTTCAGTACGATTTTGGCAAGACGATCCAGGAGCAGAGCTTCCGGCCAACCGGTTTTCTAAATCAGCCACCCACAGCCTTACGAACGGCCATGAGCGGGCTCAAAGCCGAATATGAGAGTGACGGGCATCAACTTGATGACGCTGTCAACGGCGTTCTGGAGAAAAAGCCTCGTTTGAAGAGGAAGTATAAGCGACCAGACCCGGACACTGACAGGCTCTATCTAAGTGGATTGGTGCATTCCACCAACGACGAAGCGAACTGTGCCGAAGTTTGTGGTGGTGACCCTTCGAAGCTTGTCCCGCGAAACCCAAGGACCGAAGAAGACGACAATCCAGCAGTCCATTACGGCATAGTGGCTTCTGCAAACCAGCTGATGAAGAATGCTGCACTTCGCGACAAGTTTGCCAAAGAAAACGGCGTGCTGTGCTTCGAGATGGAAGCAGCTGGGCTGATGAACCACTTCCCATGCCTGGTGATTCGCGGCATCTGCGACTACTCTGACACGCATAAGAACAAGGAATGGCAGGGCTATGCAGCCATGGTGGCAGCCGCGTATGCAAAAGATCTCCTGAACCGTATTCCGGTCAACAAGGTAGAGGCTGAGAGAAGAATCAGCGATGTCCTATCTTCTGGTTAGTTTGCTTGGGAGATGCTATGAGCATGTTGGTTAATATAAGAGTAGTCGAGCAAAATGTGTACAAAGTACGTCGTGGTGTAGAAGACTTGGCCGTTGAGCAGCGTCGGGGAGAGCTCCATCGCTGGCTGTCACCACCCGAGCCATCAACAAACTACAACAAAGCGCTGCAGCAGCGTCAAGAAGGTACAGGATCTTGGTTCTTGCATATTGACGCATTCAACATGTGGAAATCGCAAAGAAATTCCCTCCTGTGGCTCTATGGTATACCGGGATGCGGCAAGACCATCCTTAGCTCTACTATCATTGAACATCTCAAGAGTCGTTCCACCCAACCCCTCCTCTACTTCTACTTTGACTTCACTGATAGCGAGAAGCAAACTCTTAGAGGTGTAGTCTGCTCTCTTATCAGCCAACTTTATCATACGTGTAAGAGTGCCCAGGAACCGTTGAATGCGCTCTTTTCTTCATTCGAAGATAAAAATATGCGACCAAGCTGCGAATCACTTTGCAAGGTTCTGCGGGAAATGACTGGGCGGGCAGAAGAGGTTTGGATTATTCTGGATGCCATCGATGAATGCGTTGAACGCAAGGGGAGCGCAACGGAAGGCCTGCTTTTGTGGATACGGCATCTTATGAACTTAGAGCAAAAGAACGTTCACTTTCTTGTGACAAGTCGGCCAGAGCAGGATATTCAGTCAGAAATGGACCATTTGATTAGTGAGGAGAACAGGATAGCTATCCAGAGTGACCTTGTCAATGCCGATATTCTGGCATACATCCACGCTAAGGTCAGGAAGGGCGAAGGACTGAAGAGATGGCGGAGTCGTCAAGATGTTCAGAGAGAGATTGAGGAAAAGCTCGCGCAAAAGGCCGACGGCATGTGAGTAGAATCTCTGCTTCTTTGCATCTGCATTCTCAATGCCAGTGCTAAATGCTGAACAGGTTCCGATGGGTAGCGTGCCAGATTGATGTTCTGGAGGGCTGTCTGGACTACCCCACCCTCAGTACTGCGCTAGAGTCACTCCCGAAAACACTGGATGAAACCTATGCAAGGATATTAAAAGCGATTCCAGACGTTTGCAAAAAAAATGCGCTGAGGATACTTCAATTCTTAACGTTTTCCGAGCGACCTTTGAGGCTTGAGGAAGCTGTCGACGCGATAGCGGTCAACGTTAATGGAAGTCCACACTTCTCTTCCAAGAATCGAATGCCCGAACCGCAGGAGATTACGCGTTACTGCTCGAGCCTGGTGGTTATTGTATTGGTCAAAGATGGGAACAAAACCACACATATGGAGCTCCAACTGGCACATTTTTCGGTCAAGGAATATCTGACTTCTGATCGACTGAACAGTGATACTGCTCAAGCCTTGCGAGAGAATGCTGCGAGAGCATCTGTCGCCAGGGCATGTCTGGCATACTTGCTGCATTTCAACCAAGTTCTTCCGTTGGAAACGATACTAAAAGAGTTTCCGTTCGCAGAATATTGTGCAATGTTCTGGATGTCTCATGCTCGTGCAGCTCAACACGAAAGCGGCGGAATGATAGGTTTGATTGAGAGGCTCTTCTGTTCTCAGAGCAGTTCATACAAGATTTGCTATAGTCTTTACCGTCCAGACGAGAGATATCATAGACGCTACGATGGTGAACCAGCATCAGGATTGTACTATGCAGCATTTGGAGGGTTGCAAGAGTCAGCTAAATTGTTGCTCAACAAGGGCGCTGACGCCAACGCCCAGGGTGGAGACTACGGCAACGCGCTCCAGGCAGCTTCAGCGGAAGGCCACAAAGACATTGCAGAGCTGCTGGTCAAGGCGGGCGCCGATGTCAACGCCCAGGGTGGACGCTACGGCAACGCGCTCCAGGCAGCTTCAGCGAGAGGCCACAAAGACATTGCAGAGCTGCTGGTCAAGGCGGGCGCCGATGTCAACGCCCAGGGTGGAGACGACGGCAACGCGCTCCAGGCAGCTTCAGCGGAAGGCCACAAAGACATTGCAGAGCTGCTGGTCAAGGCGGGCGCCGATGTCAACGCCCAGCGTGGAAAGTACGGCAACGCGCTCCAGGCAGCTTCAGCGGAAGGCCACAAAGACATTGCAGAGCTGCTGGTCAAGGCGGGCGCCGATGTCAACGCCCAGGGTGGACGCTACGGCAACGCGCTCCAGGCAGCTTCAGCGGAAGGCCACAAAGACATTGCAGAGCTGCTGGTCAAGGCGGGCGCCGATGTCAACGCCCAGGGTGGACGCTACGGCAACGCGCTCCAGGCAGCTTCAGCAGAAGGCCACGAAGACATTGCAGAGCTGCTGGTCAAGGCGGGCGCCGATGTCAACGCCCAGGGTGGAGAATACGGCAACGCGCTCCAGGCAGCTTCAGAAGAAGGCCACAAAGACATTGCAGAGCTGCTGGTCAAGGCGGGCGCCGATGTCAACGCCCAGGGTGGATGGTACAGCAACGCGCTCCAGGCAGCTTCATACAAAGGCCACAAAGACATTGCAGAGCTGCTGGTCAAGGCGGGCGCCGATGTCAACGTCCAGGGTGGAGAATACGGCAACGCGCTCCAGGCAGCTTCATACAAAGGCCACAAAGACATTGCAGAGCTGCTGGTCAAGGCGGGCGCCGATGTCAACGTCCAGGGTGGAGAATACGGCAACGCGCTCTACGCAGCTTCAGAAGAAGGCCACAAAGACATTGCAGAGCTGCTGGTCAAGGCGGGCGCCGATGTCAACGTCCAGGGTGGAGAATACGGCAACGCGCTCCAGGCAGCTTCATACAAAGGCCACAAAGACATTGCAGAGCTGCTGGTCAAGGCGGGCGCCGATGTCAACGTCCAGGGTGGAGAATACGGCAACGCGCTCCAGGCAGCTTCAGCGAGAGGCGACAAAGACATTGCAGAGCTGCTGGTCAAGGCGGGCGCCGATGTCAACGTCCAGGGTGGAGTCTACGGCAACGCGCTCTACGCAGCTTCAGAAGAAGGCCACAAAGACATTGCAGAGCTGCTGGTCAAGGCGGGCGCCGATGTCAACGCCCAGAGTGGAGGATACGGCAACGCGCTCTACGCAGCTTCAGAAGAAGGCCACAAAGACATTGCAGAGCTGCTGGTCAAGGCGGGCGCCGATGTCAACGCCCAGGGTGGATGGTACAGCAACGCGCTCCAGGCAGCTTCATACAAAGGCCACAAAGACATTGCAGAGCTGCTGGTCAAGGCGGGCGCCGATGTCAACGTCCAGGGTGGAGAATACGGCAACGCGCTCTACGCAGCTTCATACAAAGGCCACAAAGACATTGCAGAGCTGCTGGTCAAGGCGGGCGCCGATGTCAACGTCCAGGGTGGAGAATACGGCAACGCGCTCTACGCAGCTTCAGAAGAAGGCCACAAAGACATTGCAGAGCTGCTGGTCAAGGCGGGCGCCGATGTCAACGCCCAGGGTGGACGCTACGGCAACGCGCTCCAGGCAGCTTCAGCGGAAGGCCACAAAGACATTGCAGAGCTGCTGGTCAAGGCGGGCGCCGATGTCAACGCCCAGGGTGGATACTACGACAACGCGCTCTACGCAGCTTCAGCGGAAGGCCACAAAGACATTGCAGAGCTGCTGGTCAAGGCGGGCGCCGATGTCAACACCCAGCGTGGAGACTACGGCAACGCGCTCTACGCAGCTTCAGCGGAAGGCCACAAAGACATTGCAGAGCTGCTGGTCAAGGCGGGCGCCGATGTCAACGCCCAGGGTGGACGCTACGGCAACGCGCTCTACGCAGCTTCAGCGAGAGGCCACAAAGACATTGCAGAGCTGCTGGTCAAGGCGGGCGCCGATGTCAACGCCCAGGGTGGAGAATACGGCAACGCGCTCCAGGCAGCTTCATACAAAGGCCACAAAGACATTGCAGAGCTGCTGGTCAAGGCGGGCGCCGATGTCAACGCCCAGGGTGGAGAATACGGCAACGCGCTCCAGGAAGCTTCATACAAAGGCCACAAAGACATTGCAGAGCTGCTGGTCAAGGCGGGCGCCGATGTCAACGCCCAGGGTGGAGAATACGGCAACGCGCTCTACGCAGCTTCAGAAGAAGGCCACAAAGACATTGCAGAGCTGCTGGTCAAGGCGGGCGCCGATGTCAACGTCCAGGGTGGAGGATACGGCAACGCGCTCCAGGGAGCTTCATACAAAGGCCACAAAGACATTGTAGAGCTGCTGGTCAAGGCGGGCGCCGATGTCAACGCCCAGGGTGGAGTCTACGGCAACGCGCTCCAGGCAGCTTCATACAAAGGCCACAAAGACATTGCAGAGCTGCTACGCAAAGCAGGCGCAATTTAACTTTCCCAGAATAGCACTTTCTTCATGTGTCACTAAGACCCACGAGATCGGCTTACATGAAGTAAATAAATCGTAATTTAATGCTTACTCATGATATGTAACAGCGCCTTCAGTACTTTGTGGCGAGATCTTGCCACTATGTGCAGGGATGACGGCCGACCGATTTTGGCCTTGACCTTGTGTTGAAGAGATTATACATTGATGTGAAGGGAACAGTCCGAGTTCCTTGTCGCATCCGAGTAATCAAGCTTGAGCACTCCTCTGTGGCGCTAGTAATTGCAGTGCTTAGGCAAGGAGCCGTTCGTTATACAATCGTGCAACCGCTGTATCCCCAGGACCTGTAGAGCCTTTCCATGTTTGTATACAATTTCAACTTCATTATAGTGCCAGTAACACCTCAGTCACTTACCAAGGCAGAGACTTCAATCCCGCTGTTCCGTATCATAGCCATCTGTCCGCTGCTGTGCCTGCTGGGTGAGGCCTGCTAACCCGCCCGTCCTATTCTCCTGTACAGATGTCTCTTGATCCATTATGTTCCTTTTCAACAAGCTGAACCGATTTTCAGCCGCTGCTTAGCGTATGTATTAGCTGCGATGCGCTTCCGAAGCACGAGGACGTAGCAAGACTTGAGCAAACCTCCTATCCAGTTAGCAAAAGGATCAACGGGTAGGTTGCAGGGCTGGAAGGCGGCGCAATCATTTATTTTCGTGCTACACAAACTTTTGATTCTGATTGTATGATCGGCTGTTGAAATGCATCTCAAGATTGTACGATGGCTGTGTGGAGAGCTGATTGCACGTTCAATCCTCAACGCATCGGTTAATCGAGCGCTGGGGCCTCAGCTCTGTGCCGAACCCGGGGCCGGTCCTCGGTATTTCCGTGCGCCACACAATCACATGCCTCACCACCACCACCAAAAGTATATTGCACGATAGAGCTTGTGTGGGATATGCGGAGGGACGTTCAGGGAGTAAAACTTTCTCACACTGCCGATTCCATCGCAATCAACGGTCCAGTTCATCTTTCCTCTCGCAACCCATGAAGCACAGCAAGAAGGCAGACAGGGTATATCGTCAGTCAGTCGCATCCTGTTCTAAAAACGCTGGCTTCTTCCGCCACTGTCTGTCGTGAATCGGGTACCGGCTATTAAATTCTATTTTCAATGAAATTGTATCAATCTGGTGATATATCGGGAAGATGGTGGTCGCACGATACGAAGAGCTATCCGAAGCGCGCGTTACCTGCGCCTTGACAGTGCCAGGATCTGCCCCAAGCACCTTTTGTTGCCACGCACTGCGGCAGTCTCGAATGAAACAAGATGCAGCCGCGTGACTGAAGTTTGGGCCAATTGGAGTTAATGTAGTGGTACAAGCCGTCGTGGTCGCGAAAATGAGTCTGACTGAATCCCGTCCTCGGTTTTCTAAACCCAACCCGAGCTGTGCCGCGGCTCATAAGATGCTGATCATGTTCGGTTCCAGCTGCTGTGCCGTGCACAGCCTTCTAAGACCCTTGCATGCAACGTTAAGCTCAGCAAATGTTTGTAACCAACAACAAATAATTCGAAGCTGGATGGTGGTATTGGTGGATTAGCCGCCGCAGGTAACATGGAGCCCCTGTTTCGGAAAACCTACTTCTGTTTTTGCGATTGCGGCGTAGAAAGGATGACAGCCAGGTGATTGCTACCAACATATATAATATCCCAAGAGGATACAAACACGGTGAAAAAAAAGGTACACCTTCTATCACCGAAACAACATCTCATATTTATTGTACTTGCACCTCGTGCCGAACGTATCAACATCTCAAGAGCTGCTAAGATGCCAAAAGATAATTCTTGCAGTCGTAATCGAATCTTCCAGAACCGCGTTAATGAAATTTTCAAAAAAGCTTCGGCATTGCATCAAATCAACAACCAAGCCCGGATTGTAATTTTTATAGAGAAGCCAGGAGTTGCTCCATGTGTCTTTACCTCCGACGAAGAGGGTTTCGATTGGCCATGCGGGGCAGCAAAATATGTAAGTCTCCCAAATCTCAACTTCTAATTTTATCTGCTGATAGAACTGCAGAGCCAAAAACAACATCTGGTTATCAAGCGACCTTCTAATTTTTGTACCTTAAGCGATTCCATCTCAAGGGGTGATTAGCAATAAATAGTAGGGTATCACTTGTTATCATGTCTCTTGATATACTCTCAAGGCTGCTCTATGTACAATACCAGCATCGTTCGGCAAGAATGACGTTGAGAGTGAAAGATCATTATGAAATATATCATAAAAGCTTCAAATCGAAATTGAAATATTGTGTTGGTTAATTTTGCGCGCCTTGCACATCTGCTGTATCGCATTATATCTATATAATCACTATATCTATATAAGCACTGGACTTTTATGTATACGCGTACGCTGCACTGAGTGCTGTCCTTCTGTTTCCATCCATGGGTGGCGACAAAACATTGCAACTGCCGACTCCTAGAATCAGCAAAAGAAAATCACCAGGGTTTCCGTTCACCGGTCCTAATGATCGGTCACAACATAACTGGATATACCAGGGCCCTCAGCTAGACAGACTTCTCACCTTAAGCTGCAATACTAGGGGCATACGTCCCATGTTGCTCAGTGTCTTCTACGAGCCTAGCCTAGAATGCAACGCAGTTACCCCATGGATCCAGGGAGCTTTGGCTGCTATTGACTCCCTGGCCGGCGACAATATATATATATTGTCGGACGAATGTGTATGGAACGGGCACCTAAGATTGCATGCCTCTGGCTTGGGAGCTCCATCCTAGGACTGCAGAAGAGGCTTTTGCAGGATGTTAGGTACGGGCTAATACCAATCGACCTCCATTCAGCTGTGTGGTCAGGGACAGTTCAGTCGTTTATACAGGAATCTGTATCCAACCCTCTTGTGGCACATGGGCATGTAGCACGTGCGGATGAGTGTCGGCTGCTCTTCCTTTCTCAATCAGGCCACCACGCTCGAGTTCCAGTCTGTCAATGGGCACCATTCGGCGCAACCCCTGTTGAGGATGTCGACCTCAAAGTATGACTTCATGCCAAGTGCGAAGGTCACGGGCTTAAATATAAAGGGTTCTTCTGGGACACGTAGCGACGTCTTATTGGAGGCCAGTGCTGCACCATGCAGGGCCTGCACGAACATTTAAAAGAGAACATCATCTACTGCACAGTTCAAACATTCTCTTCGCAATTTTCTACACTTCACCTATTGGCAAATATGCCTAGAGTCAATTACGAGATCGACGCTAAAGCGGATACAGTAATCATCTTGAAAAACCCAAATGCTAGCTTTGCACCTTGGAGCTTTGCTGAGGTTAATGGACATACCACAGTGATTGCCCACGAAGCTACTGCCAGCGAATCTAATTCTGGAGATGCTGACCAGGAAGCCTCCTTCCAAATCGCTATTATCGCGAATGATGCAAGCGAGTCAAACCTAACCGAAACCGAGGGAGACGAAATTTGGTACTATGTTTCTCAACGTCACCTGGTATCAGCGGCACCTATATTCGAGCGTATGCTCTCTGGGACGAACTGGAAGGAAGGCATCCACAACAAGAACGACGGTCTCTATCATGTGCCCGCCGAAGGTTGGGATAGTGAAGCACTGCTTTGCATTCTGCGAGTCCTGCATCTTCGCAATAGTCAAGTACCACGTACAGTATCCTTAGAAATGCTTGCCAAAATGGCTGTTTTAATCGACTTCTACGATTGTGCAGAAGCACTGGAGTCGTTTACAGAGAGATGGATCGAGCATCTGCAAGTGGCCACTCCCATCCCTTCGTACTTCTGCCGAGATCTCATGCTCTGGATGTGTATAGCTTGGGTATTGAGGCTTCCAAAGGAGTTCGTGCAGACGACAACAGTGGCAATTAGGCGGTATGACCAAGAATTGCCGACTTTAGGTCTTCCAATCGCGATCTGCGTTGGTGAGTGAGCCGTTCCACACGCGGCTAATCTATAGACTGACTTCTAGCAGATAGAATTGAAGAGTTACGGAGGCAAGCGATTAACACTGTCTTTTCTCAGTTGCAGGATCTCCTCGAGGAATTTCGTAGTCCTCTTTATCGATGCCCACATGGTGACTCATTCGAATGTGGTTCTATACTTTACGGTGCCTTGTTAAAAGAAATGGAACTACAAGGGCTATTGCCAATAACAACAGCGCCACCCTCCGGGTTAAGTGTTTCGGAGCTGTATACCAAGATGCAGCGCATCAGATCTCCTGTATGGTGTCGCCCAGGAAAACCTAAGAAAAGTCAGCATCATTGTGGCCTCGCTGAGAGGGTGATGGCAATTGCTGACCCTGTCACTCGTCTTGCCAATGGCCCCGAACTGAAGGACTTCGAGTTTCATTGATCTGGCGTGTGTACAGTAGAAACAAAACCCCAATACTATGTGACATCATGGCTTGAATTTTGAGAGTCAAACAGATGTGTATCTCTTGAGAACGTCCCAGATTGTGAACAGTCAGTCACTAAATAGTTAAGCTGCTTCTATGATGCTAAGTTAGTACCCCGCATTTTGCTCCGACGACCTAGTGAGTTCGCGCCATGGCGACTAGAGCGCAGACCAATACAGGTTAGAGACTAGTAAAGTATCCTATCGGACATCTGCTGCTTGAAAATATCTTCAGCTGATGCGCACTAGAGTCAGAATAGAGCAATTAGAATTTTTGAGGAAGAACTAATGGGGCTTGACCTCAGTGCATCGTAGGTTCTCCACTGACAACCTATGAGGCAAACGTGTTCAAAAGCTTTTTTATCATGCATGAAAGAGAAACACTATTTGCACAGCATTGTAGACGGTAATTTCCAGCAAGTGTACAGATAGGTAGCTCCAAGTATGAGTTCCTTGTTGATGCAAATTAGCTTTGCGCTAAAGGCTCTAACGTTTGCATCGCAGTCATTCCCCGCACCATAGTCCACAGCTACTGCGTCAATCCCAAGCCACCGGGTCTGTGACTCGAATTGTATATAAGTGAGGCCAAACCTGATTTCCAGAGATCTGTGAATCGAGATAAAACTCTCAGAACCATAGTTTTGACATCGACCGCAATAGGTTTTATGAGTGCTCCTCAAGGTTCTCGATGCAATCTATCGTCGTTGATACCGATATTACACCAGTACCTCACGGCCGAAGAAGAAGCACAGATTATCGAACAATTAAGAAAAGAATGGCGACGCAATGCTCAGGTTCTGTGGAGCGGCATTTTTCGTACAGAGGCCCAAGAATGGGCGGACAAGCATCACATGCAAACCCTGGCTAATACGATGGGGCCTCTCATGGACAAAAAGAATCCGATGTGTCCAAATCGCAAAAAGAAAGGAGGGGTTTGGGTTAGATACGTTGAAGGAGCTTCTGCAATATTTGCATGGTTTATATCGAGAGGTGAATCAGTCATAGTGCTGTCTCCACCTCCCCCGCAAAGATTCAACCCCAATGGGTTCACGAGCTTGCAAATGATCGAGATTCCGATCCTTCGCTGGGCAGCAGCATTTGGTCATAATGCTTTACAAATTCAAATTGTGCACCCGATGGTACAAGGAGCCGAGGACTTCCGTTACCAGATTTGGCCTGTGGACGAAACGCATACTTGGAACATGCATTTTGAGATGGCGAAATATCAGCAGCGGTTGTGGAAAGTACGAGGTTGGGACAGATGGAGGGTTCTGATCATGAGCACCATTGATTCTTTGGTAGAATCCGGCTTTTGGAATCAGAGCGAAGTATTTGGAGTATTAAATTGGAAAAAATTCTCCGCTTGTACGAAGGAAGGGAAAGACCGTCAGAAGAAAAAGGACAAGCTATCGAAGAAGGTACAGATGACTGAGGAGGATAGCAAGCTCCAGGAGAGTGAGAAAGAGAAAAAATTAAAGAAAAAGAAAAAGGTGAAGAAAAAAGAAGAACCAGAGGAGTTTACTGCCAAGAAAAAGAAGAAGAGAAAAAGGAAAGAAAGTTGTAATGGAAAGACGGAAATAAGTGGAGAGAGGAAGGCAAAGGGGAAAAAGGGAGCGAAGAAGGAAAAGGAAGTTAAAAAAGGAGCAAAGCCATAATTGTACGTGGTGCTTAGGTATTTTACGTAGTCCTACTACAATAGCCTAAGACGTCATACGCTTTTTACTCCAAAGGTCAAGAGCCTATTGGTGACGTCATGCAACCGCACTAATCATGAGCCAGACCACGTGATAGATAGCGAACATGCTGGGTTCATGTTAACAGTATTAATATGTGAATTATAATCGGAACTTTGATGCATCTCTCTAATGAGTGAACCTGCCATGACCGATTCGAGCATTGTTGATTCTGCTTCTACTTGAGCTTATGTCACGGGTCTAGAGCTGAGCATGACGGTTGGTCTGCGTCTGAAATTCTTGGCAACGGGCTACATCGATTGTTGCTTTCCTTTATCTCCCTCAAATGGAGTTCTAGAATATTGCCTCCAGCGTTGCGCGAAAGCAATAATAAATCGGTTTGAATGGGGAGAAGGACCAATCTGAGCTCCTTGTCGCGCTCAAGTGATCAAGCTTGAGCACTTCTCTACGGCGCTAGCGATTGCAGTGCTTAGGCAAGGAGCCGTCCTCTGTACAACTGTGTAACCGATGTATCCAAGGTCTACAAGGCCTTTCAACCTTTGTATTTAAGCTGCAACTGCAGCCTTATGGAAGCGGCACCTGAGTCCCTTGCTAAAGTAGAGATTTTATTCCGTGCCATCTATCTTTGTCTGCCGCTCTGCCCGCTGAGCGAGACCCAACCCATCTCCTGTCCAGTCAGCAGAGCGATCAACGTTCATTTGCAGGGCTAGAAAATAGCGCAACTGTCCGTTGCTGCGCTTCAGGCTCATAGTGGGTTCAATGCTGAACACGCTAGTTAATCGAGCGCTGGAGCCTCGACTGTATTCCCAATCCGGAGTCCGCTTTCCGTATCTCCGTGCACCGCACAACTACGGCTTACGCGGGGCACGCGGGGTTATTTTACGCTTTCCAAGATAGGTGGCTGCTTCCGTTAGGAGCATCAACCCGTGTGATGCCTTCATAGTGGAAGGCATTTTGATGCGAAAAAGAGTACTGCAGAACAGGCGTAATGGGGACGATACATGCATGGCATTGGTATAGAATCAAAGTTCTTGATGTTTAGCAACATGCAAAACACGTAGGGTTCTATTCAACATCTAAATGTACTGCGACCTGACGCTCTGGCATAAGATCATCATTTGCAAGGTATCCATCTAGCTCGATTCAGCCCATCATGATACTTAACACCAGTGTTTGTAGAGATTTCTTTCTGGTTTTCCACTTAGAAGCTATTCAATCTGACGGCGCTTTCATCATTACTATTTCCAATGTGAGTCGAGTGAGAATGCGACAGTCGAGCTACTCGATTCTCGATACCCTTGATGCAAAACCCCAAAGAGGCTATCAATTGTGAGTGCAGATAGGTCTATAATCCACGTAAGCTCTCGTCTTCTCAAAGATCCAAAACTTACAAGAATGAATCCCCAACGGAAGCCGGTACTTATCTGCTTTCCCGCAAATGATAAGCTATAACAGGAAATAACTCTACCTAGTCCACATAATGCTGCGATCCCGTTTGAAACGATCCAAAGCACCATTAAACGTATGTATGCAGAATTTCGTCCCTCTTCTAGGTGGGCCATGTTGTGGACTTGTAGGTAGTGGTAACAAACTGCTAAGAACACAAGTGAAGCCACTGTCACACGGAAAAACAATGAAGTCTCGGCGAATACACACAATTCCTGGTCCCTAAACAGTTTCAAAAGATATTAATCAAGCGGTGGTCAAATGATCTTACATGATACAGGAGAATATATCAGGTACGGTAAAGATGTTTGTGACATGCAAGACCCATACAAGGTAGTTTAGAGCTTGTATCGTGCAGAGCTTGTATCGTGCAGAGCTTGCGAGCAAGCTGATAGTTCATGAGCCTAAAAAACTATCGAATGGGTCTACTTACGTTTGTTCCAACAGAAAGCTGAAGATTACATAGAATAACAGCGTTCAACCAAGCAGGTTGAATGTTCGTCTTGAGTGTGGTCAAAGTTGCAATGATTCCAACTATTGACAAAGATGCTTGGGCAATGCCAAGTAAAATGAATACTATGATTTCCCAGAAATATGTCGATTTGTTTCTGAGAAGTAGCCTTATATCGATGTAGATAAGTGGCAAGTTGATGACAAGTCCACATGAAAGGGTAACGATAAGGAAGATAAAAACAGCGCTCATCATTTTGAGTAAAGATGATCTAGAGAGTACGTGGGCGGGAAAGAGCTTCTAATATACTGCAATCTAGAAGTTCCTGCCTCAGGGGCCCAACCATGTCTCGGACCTGCGATTCAGGGCGGCTAGTTAAGAATACACTATCAAGGGTAAGAAGCAAAAATGGACTGATGAATTTCAGGGCGCCAATGGAACTTGATGGATTGCCTTCATGTTGGATGGCTATGCGGCATACGCAGGCATAATCATGGGCGATGATCAAGCGAATCTAGACGAGCGCCTATCTATCAGCGAGGCTTTCATGTCATCAAGTGCTGTAAACTACTTAGATGTTGCCGGAAACAAGAGGAAATCTGGTCTTGTTAATAAAAACTCGAGTTGCTACATGTATCATTCTCCCAAACCAACCTGAAAGATGTTTTGGATGCAGCAGTCTCGTGACTTTTCAGCATGAAGATATAAATGCATCAGTCTACCTATATTGATTCATGGGACGGGGAGCGACCAGAAGAAGACACAGTCTCCGTGTGCATACATACGGACAGAGCATGCTCCATGTTCGAAAAACGCATGGGTCAGGGGAGCTCTATATTGAGTGGCTGTGTTGCATGTAGGTATCAGCATTAGCTGCTTTAGATAGCCATTCGTAGTAGATCCAGTACCCTGGTACAGGTTCATTCGACGACATTGCCCCATGAGCAGTCATGGGATGGTACTCGCTTGACCAGACGGAGCCAGCCAAGCCAACAAGGGGTGGTAAGTGGCATTAATTCAGCCTTGGGTACTCACAGGGGTGAAGCTGAGACATTGCATGGTGTTTTAACGCTGAAGACGTCACTTAAATCCTTGTTGGACTATTCATCATGCCATAATCTCCGTAAAGGCTGGACTGGCTAGAAAGACGCTAGAAATCTTTGGAAAGACGATACGATAGGCGCTGATATGCCTTGCTAGTTGATGAGGAGGTTGGGTAGAATCACATAAAAGATGCTCAGTCCGTGCTAATCCTCCAGCAGTCTCATTTTTTCTATTTACCTATTCATCCTTTGCCTCCCTCGTATCGAAACAATGAGTAGCCCGACAACTCCCATTGAGGATGGTGAGATGTATGTTGTATTCATGGATGAAGACCGTCTATTAGTTGAACAAGATGTATGCCATACCACCTAACGCTCGTAATCCTAGGCACTAGTAATGAATAAGCCTTTAATCGGAGAGGAAGGTCCCGACGACGAGAATGGCATGGAAGAAAAGGTCACCGCAGACTCTTATCAAGGTATTTCTAGTATAATTTAACGGAGTTACATAAACACGTCTGACTGTGGCAGCTGAAAACGCGATACTGAAAAAGGAAATTGCATCCAACGATGCTCTTATCTTCGAGCTTAGGAAAGACATTGAGGATTTGAAAAATCAAAACTTCGACATGGTTGACAGATATCGTCAAGAAAACGAAATCAAAGATGCAAAGATTCGCAAGCTGGAGTGCATTGAAAAGCAGATGATGAATTTTTTTGGGATAGCAAAGAGTTTTGAGCAAACAATTCTACTATTGAGAGAAGAATTCAAAGGCTGAAATCAAAGAGTGGATTTGTATATTGCGTTGCTTATAATTTCAGAGAATGGTGTTATCTTCTCATGTATCTAACAATAGCTCCAAAGAAATTGACTAGAGTAACAAAAAATGTAACTTTAAACTAGGAAAAGAAGAATTGCAGATTTTCCATCGACCTAGTAGAGGGGGGAAATCAAGAGCTTAACCGTGGTTGTAAAGCGATTCTCAAGTCAGAGTAACCTTATTTACAATGATAATAAGGGCCTCTACCACCATGGAAAGGATTGTATCGGCAACCCTTAACTTGAATCCTGGACTGTCTTTTTTGCAGCCCTGTATATCCAGTATCAGATGTCTGACACTGAAATAGGTAATTTGAGTTAGACAATGATACAGCAGTGATATCGTTGAAGTCCTTCTGATCAACAAAGGTTATCGTGCTGTTGATAGGAATCCTTGCGTCCAGGTAATGGAAAGCACAGGAAACATCTGGAATTGGTGTATCAAGCTGAGCGCTAGTAGCGATAATTTCTCCATCTGAGTCCAGCTTCGAATTTTCAAACATGTTTTGGATGGTATTGAAGCTACCATCTGCTACAACAGTCGCTGTATCGTTTAAGCCAGTGATATCGTTGATGAGCGAGAGTGTGATACGTGGTGCCACTGGATTACCAAGGACAGTCAGAGTAAAGAGTGCGATGAAAAGCGCAAAAGTAGACTTCATTTTGTTTGTGTAGTAGTATTTTTTGTTCTGTTTCTTTGTAGTATGATGATCGCTTTGTATTTAAGATATGTGTGAGTAGGTGATTGCCCATGCTCTTATACCATGAAACCTGGTTGCTCGATGAACATTCGCGTACTCATAGTGTCTTTTGCTTTTGAAATTCTATGGACGGCAATTCAAAAATGGCCATCTAGATATTCATTATCATTCATCAAGATATAAATGAACGGAAAGTCAAAAATGGAAAGCCAAAAATGGAAAGTCAAAAGCGGAAAGTTGAAAAAGGAAAATCAAAACGGAAAGCCAAAATTGAAGATTTAAAACGGAAAGATAAAAAAGGAAAATCAAAAACAAAAGGCAAAAATGTTTATTTAATGGTAATGTTCTTCTCTACATGCCGATAAACAGTCATACATCTAATTTGACTGTACAGTATGTAGCCCTATAACTTAGTGAACATCAGTTTACATATCACCGGCTTCTCAGCGCTTAAAAAGAAACATCGCAGAACCAACAGACGAACGAAGTCAAAGATCGTTGATATCAAAGAGTAAAGTAAGGAGTCAACAAGTTGAGGCAAGGCTTTGTGAAAGGCATGAAAAATTGTTTTTAACTAGTTATTTATATATCTGCCATATCTTTGCAACTAGGCTATTCGCATCTAAAGACGACCTTTGAGAAGTTTTTTTTACTCATTTGATGTTAGCATTATTTAGCAGGCGTAGCTATCACCGGTGGAGGGTACAGCTTCTCCTAGACTCAGGTTAGTTCTCTGTAAGCAATATATTATCGATGAAGGCTCACAAGAGCATCTTGGCTTGGTGGTGACCAATAATTGCCCGATCCATCTGTAGAGATGAAGCCGATAAATCGACCATTGCGGTAGGCGAGAAAATATATCTCCGTGTTGTATTCTTGATGCAGCTTGGCCAGTTTCTTGTAGAGAGTCCTAGATAGCTTGTGAAAGTTGTTGTTTGCGGCTCGTCTTGCTTTCCGGCGCATCTGTGCCTGCGATCCCGCTGCTGCTGACATGATTGAATTTTTCTCTTTATGCGTGCGTACAGAAAAACTTTCCCGAAACTCTTGAATTCAAATAGCCTTCTGGTTATATGTATCTACTTCACGGCACGTAATCACCACTTATGATTCCATGGTAAGACTCTTGGCTCAAGATTCGTTCTCTTTCTATCTTCTGTGTCTTATTATCGCGTTGTTTTTATTTTCCATATTTCCATTTTCGATTTCCATTTTCGATTTCCATTTTCGATTTCCATTTTCGATTTCCATTTTCGATTTCCATTTTCGCTTTTCCACTTTCGATTTTCGCTTTTCCATTTCGGGTTTCCACTTGCTGACTAATCAGCACATCCCTTCAACGGATTCATCACGTCAGGTTCTTTTCCAAGCCACGGTTTAGGGTCATTTTTCGCGAAGTATCTCTCAAGCAACGAGCTCAAACTATTCTCCGTCACTTCTAGCCATACGATTACTGTGCTTGGCTGTGCAATTCAACACTCACTCTCTTGATCGCCTAATCGGTATATTGTTCATCCTTCGTAGCTCCGAAAACTTAAGGGAGGAAACGAAGATCGGGATTATATTGTTACCCTCTCCTAACTATTCAATTATATGACTAGGCTTCATTTTCTCAGTCCTGTGCTAAGGTTGACGCGACTTTCTAGAGGATTTTGGCGCCGGTGTCTAGATATAGCGAAGGTAGAACCGATCCATGCTATTGATTTTTGCCTGCTCATAATCCGACACTCCATAGCCACTCAATTTTTCTCATGGGATGATTAGTCTGTATCAAGTAGGCACTGCAGGAGCTGCTCCTTCTAGCGCCGCCCAACCCTTCCCGGGGTATGCTGCCAATCAGTCCTTGACCAGATTGCCTCACTGGCATGTTTCTAATGCCAAAATCTTCAAGCATTGTAGCGCTAAAGTGTGGCGAAGCTACGTTACTTCCCCATCGCTCCCTGCAATGTAACTTCCAGTGTCTCGGGGCATATGATCTTTCAGTGCATGACCATGGCGTCACTGAGCAACAGCTCACAGCCAAAGTGGGTCCACTAACCTGTTCATGATATAAGAGGCCTTGCTTTGTCTCACAAAGAAGAATAGCCACGGAACCCAACAATGACCCTGGCAAGGCACATTAGCTTTGGCGCATACATCCAACCTACCACAGGGAAAGACCTCAAGGCCCAAGTTACGCCACATGTCGGGATAAGACAGGAGGTTAACGTTATGCCTTGCCGCAGTAAGCAATCGTAATTTAAGCGCTGCTCGACTGTCACATCGTGCAAGGATTTATATGAAGGCGGAGTCATCGCACGGTTGGGTGGCGCTCAATAATGGAATTGAGGCGCAGGCAAACGGAGAATGAGGAAGGAGAAGATTAGTTCCAGTATAAATAAACTCAGAATGCTGAGGGGCACTCAATTATGAGAATTATTTCCACAGCATTTCATACCTTCGCTTCATACCATCATCAACCTAGTCAACTCGTCTGCCCAGCCCGAAAAGCATACCTTCGTCGAAACCATAGCAATGCCTATCTCAGCACCCAATGTCAAGTTTGCGAGCTATAAAGCCCCATTCCGTCCCGAAGTCCAAGGTGTCTCCGTCTTCCTTGCCGGTAGCATCGAAATGGGGAAAGCCATAGAGTGGCAACCCGAATTTACAGCCGCTCTTGAACACCTCCCAGTCACGGTCTTTAACCCACGCCGCGACGACTGGGACAAGAGCTGGAAGCAGGACATCTCCAATCCGAAATTCACAGAGCAAGTTGAATGGGAGATGGACTATCTGGAGAAAGCAGATGTTATTGTACTATTTCTTCAGCCGGGTACTATTTCTCCGATCAGCCTTTTGGAACTTGGTCTTCACGCCCCTGGCGGAAAGCTCATGGTGTGTTGCCCCGAAGGATTTGAGAGGAGGGGTAATGTACAGGTTGTCTGTCATAGGTTTGGAGTTCCACTTATCGAGACATTGGAGGAGCTTAAGGTGGTCGTCAAAGAAAAGCTCGAAAGCTTCATCAAGGAAACCAAATAGACTAGCCCAGGGATATAACTTGTCAGCAGATTGGGCATTTCGTGGACTGGTTTTGTATTTATCTAGCACAATCTACGTTATCTGCCCATCGTCGGGTCAAATATTGGTTTCAGAGCAAGTGATCCACCAGAATGAACCATCAAGTTTTGTATTCTACACATGCTAATGTTATCTCCTATGCTTCATACATTGTGATTTATTCCCAGGCCTCAACTTCTATGTCAAATTCAGAGTCATTGTTGAAAGACGGTAAGGGAAGACTGGGACTGATATCTGCATCATGATCTCCACTTCGAATGCGACTCTGGTATGGTGGTGGAGAACATGCTGCAGACCGAGTAAATCTATCGTCATCGTCTATTGCCCGGTTGAAAATGAATTGGCGTATCCGGCGCAGCCTCGACGAAGAGAATGATGAGTTGGATTCGTGTCCTGGTGGCGTGCTTGATCGACTGAAAATGATGAACAAGCACATTTTTAATGTAGGAGATGATTCAGTATATCAGATCGTACGTATGGGAGATAGCGTAACTACATGAGAGAAAGGTTCCCATGCTTATATATATTGCATGTGTGCAGTATTGCGAAAATGGAATTCCAAAAATGAAAAATCAAATCTCGGTTTTGGAAAGGTACCTAATAGAGTCTTTGATTGCTTGTCTCGTCAAGGTTGAAACACTACATCGTAGAAATACTCCATAGGACAAGGAGACAATCGGACATACTCATTCAAAGCAAACTTTTTGGTGTGCCAGACAGGAGGCCGAGAACCGAGGAGTAGTAGCTCTTCCACCGCCCGGGAATGACGACTGATGCTCGCTTGGTCTATGGCAGCCCAACCAAATCGAGTAACCCTATTCACATTCGCACCAGCTTGCGTCAAGGGCGCAAACACAGAAAAGGATCCTGTCACTGCGGCTAGATGTAGGGGCGTGTTACCATGATGGTCTTTCGCAGAAACATCGGCCCCAGATGCTATAAGAAGCTTTACTGCCTCCTTTATTCCACGTCCAGCAGCAAAATGTAATGGTGTGAGCGAAGAAACATCTGCTAAGAATGGGTTCTCTCCTTTCTTCCTGAGTGTCTTGATCAGAGATTGCATGTATCGCACCTTGCCTTGTCCTGCGAGGCGATGAAGAAGTGTGACGCCATAACTATCCTGCTGAATTAGGTCCACTCCATGCTCTGAGAGAAGTCGTTCGAATGTATTGTATTGACCATGGATTGCAGCCCACTCAAGCACAGTCCCATTTCCTTCCTTGTCAAACCAAAAAGAAACATCGCGCAGGCCATCTGTGAGAGATTTTGCATGTTGGAGTCGATAGGTACGCGCTACGCGGTGCAGATGATTGACAAGAGAAACGTAAAAATGGCGTGATGTTAGCATAAGAGAAAAAACGTCTTTTGAATGGAGATGACAGCCAATGTCTTCAAGAATTTCGAGTGGTATTGAAAGCAAAGACATCGTGCGGTGGTGCGCAACGAAGCATGAACAGGCCATTTAGTAGTTCGATAGCTCATGTACATTTTTGAATTTCCATTTTCAAGAAACCGAAAACTGATTTTTACTCTAGATCAATGCTAAACATATTGCCAACCCGGCCGACCCAAGGCTACTTCTGAAGTCGGTAACAGAGCTTTCGTGAGAAGCTGATTGTGTCGGCGATCAATTTCATGTGCCCAGCAGGCCAAAAGGCTTATGCAGCGATCCTCGCCCATGAGCCTCATGAGAGTATCCGCAATCTCCCAAGTCTTATGCAACGCGCCATCTTCATCCTTCCATTGGAGTAGAAGAAATATATCGTCAAATCTCTGTTTTGAACAGGTCACGGGATCGTCAATCCACATTGACGAGCAATCCGGGTTGTGTTGGCTACACCATGCCATGTCGAGCACCTGGGTGATGTTTTCTAGACGAATCTGTTCCGCACCCTGATTAAATGGATTTCCTATGTTTAATTTCTCCGATTCATGAAAATCCTTCAATAACTGTCGTGGCATCCAGAAAATGTCGATGAGCACGTGAATAGAGGGTCCTTGAGTTTCTGGCCTGCTGCACCTGACAAGATATCGCCTCCGTTTCTGGTACTGGTGCCACCCTATAATCTCTTTCTTTATAAGGTCGTCATTCAGATATGCCGCTGTACTGATCTCGGTTTCTGCCATTTTTCGACTGGCAAGGAAGAGTCAAAAGATAGGCTTTGGGGTTGAGATCTCAGTTAGAACCCCGGTTTCTCACGATGGTCTTTTTAAAAGTTTTCTCAATTACCTGTTGTGTATGATATTTCGGAACTGTTTTCCGTTTTCGACTTAGCGAAAGTGTATTTTCATATGTGTCACCTTCATTCCCAAAAGAATTCCATGAATAATAGTCAAAAGGGTAGTCCATACAGTAACCTGATTAGGACTCTTTCAGAGAACCGGGTTCCTATGTACTATAACATACTGAAATCGTAAGCTGTGGTGAAAAATATCCCAGAGTGTCCGTCTATGAAAAGTTACCCACTGAACACGGGTCCATTCCCTGCTCTTTTCGAGGAACTTCAAGCACGATTCCCAGACCCCTTTGTTGAAATTCCGCTTGACAAGCGTGTGAACAAATTTTCGATATTATCTTGTAAGTAACACATTAAATCAAGCAAATATGATCTAGATAACTTAACCCACGATATGTCTTCATTCTATCGTTTTCTTTCCTTTCTATATTGACCTGGTAAAAAAATTTTAGTATCTGGTAATATATGTGATATATGCGCCTACCAAAAATCCAAAACCATTAATGAAAAACGGAATACGATAAACGAAAAGACCGTCAATTGGACTAAGAAGAAGACCGCAAGCCAGTGAAAAGCTCACCTTCAGCGCAAAAGTATAAATACCAGCCCTCACACAAGCTCAAAATATAGATAATGTATTACCTCAATTCATTATCTTTTCATAAACTTGCTGTGCTCTAACACTTATCTTTTGAAAATAAAAATAAAAATTTATACTTCCATCCAGAACTCCAACGCTTTAACACCAACGAGATGCGCTCTGTGCTTATTCTCACAACCCTAGCTCTCAGTATCTCTGCCGCTCCTTTCCTATTGGTTAGTCCATAGCCAATTTAATCGACCCTAAGTAATGCTTACAACAACTAGGATCAAGAACGTGGAATGATCGAGGCTGTACCTGATGTCTTTCGACCCGGTTATCGTCGCGAAGACGATCCTGATGTGCGATCAACCTAAACCAACGCGAAGCTGAACCCATTGTTGGACCCCACAACAGTCAAAATGGAGCTCAATCTGACATTGGCCCCAACTCACGCCGTGAAACTCAGCCTGACGGTGGCCGTTCTAGTACGCGCCGTGAAGCCTTAACTGGTCGTGGCTATCGGTCTAGCGAACGACGCGACGCTTAGCCTAGAAGTCTGCGAATTAATACTGGACATCACAATGCAGCGTGGCGATACTTGGGCGAGGCATTATGATGAAGGAGAGAAATTTGAGACTTTTGGTCGATAGTTAACTTATCATATCAAGGGAGCTACTTTAAGCAACAATCAAGTATACCTAGATACACGGTCAATGTGCTCTTTCTTGTACATGAGTGAATTCTGTGAGATTGCTTTAACTAACTAGTTACATAACGTAGCCCGTAAGCAAGAAACGAATTCGCAGGGCGGGGCGAGCTACGATCAAACGGGGGGTCGGACCTGGACGGGCGGATAGGGAGCCTGCGTCCTACTACGGTCCCCAGACGTCACCATCAACTTCATCCCAGGCACAACGCGAGTGTTCACACAAGGCTGCGATTCACATGGCTATTCGACACGGGCTGCCAGATTGTCCAGGCTGTGGCTGTGCATGATTGGTTCCCACGCGCTAGTTGAAACCGAAGGAATCGGCGATGCGCAACGTGATTTTGCAACGGAATGGGTTCGTATTGTCTAGAATTGACTATTGTATTTTATTGACAGAGATTTATTGCTTATCTTGACATGCGCAAAGATTTTGGGTTGCTTGAAGTTGAAGTTCCCCACATATTCCTCGACCTGCCGTGAGGGATGTTACCAAGAATGAATGCTGTGCACACAGATCCTTGTGCTGCTGCCTAAAGACTTGGCAGACACACATATATAAGTAGCCTCGCCATGTTCCGTGTCATGGGCCTTTTAGTCGCCGTTGCTTCTAGTCTTTCATCAAAGTATTTACTAGGTTGTTTTCCTGTATGGTGGAGTATAACAATCAACTGCTTGAACATCGTTTCTTTTAGACGAGTTTATCAAGCAGCACCTTCTATCATCACCCATCATCGCCGTCGGAGCGTTCTATTACCTCTGTGGCAATTAGATAAGCCTATCTGGTAATTCTGATGCCCTGTTAAGTCTTAACAGTACTATACAGCTGGTATGTAAGCAGTAAATCTCTAGTTTTGATATCTTACGTTAACATAGTGTGAGGTATGCGCACGCCATTTGTGTGCCGATAGCTGCCCTTTTCGAGAAACAAACAACCCATTTACGACATCCCGCCTAGAAAAGCTGATCGGATCTGAATGATATAGCAAAACTCTTTTTATCGACATACATCCAGCTTCTATCTTATGCGCAACATGAGTATACAAGAGTTATTGCCACAAGAGCTTCTTGGCCATATATGCAGCTATTTTGAGCATCTCGAAGACTTGAAAAATGTCTCTCTGGCTTCCTCAACTCTACTTAACGCGACCAAACGATTTTTGTATCGATCACTGGTAGTTCGAGAGACTTTTGTCAGAACTCGACTTCATGAAATTCAACGCATCGGAGAATACTGCAGACGAGCGACGTTTGAGTTGGGAGACAGGCCAGGCTCCATGGCAAACAACAACGCTGATCGCCTTCAAGATATGGCTACTGAGACTCACGTCTTCAGTGCTCTAGCTCATCTCCCTAAAGTGCGACATTTGATCATGAAAGGCACTCGCAAAGTCGACATAAGTCCATTTGTTGAGCATAACCATGGTTTTCGGAGCTTAAGGAATCTTGAACTCTCATGTTCTAATACTGAAAATCCTCTAGATCTTGCGGATTATGCCCCGTTACTCAAGTATCCTAAGAATCTCTACGGATTTTCGATCATGCCCGGACTTGGCAACTGTTCCGGGCCATTTCCGCTGACATCTGTCAATCTGACCTGCAGTGTTCTGCCATTCTCGGATGCACAGGATTTAATAAAAGCCTGCGATTCCCTTGAAGAATTTATATATTGCCCAGAGGACGGTATGCCCGATTTGAATAGCGTAAACCCGCATCAGCTCGTCTTCCTCTTGTCGCTCCGCAAGGCCACACTACAGTCTCTGCATATCGATTACGGGACTCTTGATGAAGACTACATCTCGAGACCTGAGGGCGAGATGTGGATTGCCGGTGATGGACTTGCTATGCTCGACAATCTACAGACTCTCATCATCGAGTACGATGCACTGTTTGGGTCCGAAAAATTTTCGCAACAGCACACACAAGATATTGCGAGCCCACTCCTTCCAGCGTCGTTGGGCAAACTGGAAATCCTGAAATGTCCTCCCGACGCAACTAAACTTCTCTGTTTAGAATTCGTTCTGGGTCATATGGAAAGACATTCAATGGACGTGACGATAGATTGGTTTTGCGAACAAGAGGAAAAAGACCTGATAGACCCAGACGTTCTAGATCGTGTACAAAAAGCTCAGCAGAGAGGTTCATCTATTCAAATGACATACCTTGGTGTTTAGTTGATGATTGACCGGAGCAATCAAGAGGCAACAATTTTCGATACACCATACACCAGATGCCGACTAGATGTGGAGTTATAAGAGAGTGAGAAAAATTCCTGGAAATCTATGAGAATCGAGGAGTAGTAACGTCTGTCTATTGTTTGGGCAACCCATGTCTCTGTGTCAGATATGTAACATGTCACGTGCCTGCGAGTATTAATACTCGCAGATTAGCTAGCTTTGTACAATAAGCTTGCATTATTACTTCTTCTTCCTATTCTCTAACAGATAGACGTTACGCGTCTACGGACTTGCATTCAATGTGCTCTTATTCTTTAGACGCTTCCGCCTCGTCTGCGAATTTAAAGTAGGAAAAATAAACGACTGTGCTTATGCCGGCGATTATCTCGCATGCGACGTCAGAGACTGCTCGGCCTTCCACTCTTGCTCTGTCATCACTTTCTACACTTTTACTGTTGTGGAGGGACTTTCAATCGCTCCCAAAGGCCAATATGGAACTCCCTTGGGCCACGCCAACATCCACGGACTTCACGGGGCTTGACACTGATCCTGGGCTATTCAATCCGGATTTCGATGGCATATTTGCGCCTGAATCGTTCAAAGGGCAGCCAGAAGGTGCGCTCGAATTCATCGGAGTGGAGTTCCGGCTACCCGAGGAGGAGAGATTGTGCGGCTGTGGAGCCGAGCTACTCAACTGCCTGTTCGAGACGGCTATAGAGGTCGATACAGCAGAAGACAGTGCTGCACGTGTCTCCTGCGCCCTCACTGCATCCAAAAGATTACTGGACAATTGCCAAGCAGTCCTCTGCTGCGCCAACTGTACGCCGCGCTGGTCCACTCCGCTGATGCTCTGTCACACTGCGGATCAGATTCTCGCAGCGCTTGATATGGGATCGGTGTGGGCAGACTCGGCGAATCCCCACTACTACCTACAGGCTAATATCTTGGCTTCCGAGGATGTGTTGTTTCGATGCGGCAGCTATGTGATCAACGGTACAAAACGCCGTCTGCTTCTCAGAAGTATGCTGATACGCAGGCTGAAGAGCCTGCAGGAAATCATGGACATGGCTCGCTACACCACTGCCTCGCTAGACCTCACCGTTGCCACACCGTACCAGAAGACACTTACCAACCTTGTGGCAGAGGTGTTTTCAAAAATCCATGCTAAGGTAGAGCTTGTCACCATGTCGCTCTAATTTACGGCCATATGCCTAGATGGTTCTTCTTTTCGTTGAGAGCTGCATAACAAGAGTAGAAGCTGATGTCGCACTTTAGAGTGCTTGAGTGGGTGGTCTCAGATTGTGAAAAATTGGTGTATTGTCTTGGTTGCACCATAGCCTGGCTATCTAACAAGAACCGCACGGCAAGCTTAGTAATGCAGTCCATGCTGGCGTGCGACATGCGATCATGACCGGCGCATGCGCGACGCGATTAAGCGCAAAACACGAAAATAGCGAGAACTCGAATTTTTGGAATCAACGCCGTTTATCGCGCGTAAACGTTCGCTCTCGACGCCAGCTGACTTGTCTGGCCCTAGACGCATCCCCCAGTGCGACTGAGGAGCCATGGCGACGCAATGGCCTCAGGAGTCAACCTGGCCAATCTCAATCCGCGAGCACGCCACCCGCCTCAGCACTTACCTTCAGGACACACTGAGCCGCATCGAGCGCACAAACGACCAGCCCGTACCAGCCAATCTCGTCAACGCCATTATCCACGGCACGGTGACTTTCATCCTGAAAACACAACACGCGCTCGACCTCAAGACCGTGTGCGACGCGTTGAACATGGCGCACACCGAAGCCAGAGCTGCAGCCGAGAGCACCGCGCAAGCCCTCAGCGAGATCCGAAGCAAAGTAAAGAACACGACAGGCAATCCGCCAGACGACTACGATTACACAGCAGACCCTTAACACGGCGGAAGAAACAAGGACCATCACCAGGGACACGGCCACAGTGGGCAAGACGACGATGGAGATGGCTCGAGAAATCAGGAACAAAGGATTGCCTCGTCAAACAGGCGGTCTGACCACCTACGCTACCGTCGCGGCGCGGGGGTCGGTGCCAACGGGTATACAGAATACACAGAGTATTAGAGTGCCATCCGTGCAAACGCAACGTGAGGTTGTCGCAAATATCACATGGGAGACGAAGAGAACCAGGTGAGGAGAGAACGGGGCAGTCGGAGGCCACAGAGAACGATTGTGCGCTCGAGGAGGGCTATGGAAGCGATTGAGAACAGCACGCAACCGACACGAAGGGAAAGCCAACAGATGGACGTCGATGAAAACACGGAAACATGAATCAACAGACCACGCCAAGCATACTACAGTACAACGTTCGAAAATCAAGAGACGTGGTCATGGCCACCCTGCTTCGCGAGCCCGCAATACACGAATACGGCATCCTGGCCATCCAGGAACCATGGAGGAAACCGTTTGCAGTCACCACACACACACCACCCAGCCAGAGACGTCCTCCATCTATGCCACCCGACGGCAGATGAGCAGGGCCCAGTCAGGATCTACTTTTTCGTGGACAAAAAGATAGATCACGCGAGATGGCGGTCCAAAGAACACACAAGGGACCTGTGTTCCATAAGCATAAAGACCAACGAGGAAGAGAGGCGGCAGTTCACCATCCACAACGCCTGCCAAGACGGCAAGTAACCGGCAAGGTGCGCTTCCGAGCATCTGACGAGCACTAAACGACCACCGGGACGATAAGCAAATCCTACTAGGCGACTCTAATCTCCACCATCCACTGTAGGGAGGACCGGACATAACCGGAGTAGATCCAGAATCGGAAGAACTAATCACCATCGTGGAAGATTTTGCTCTGCACAGCACCATCTCGGGGACAATCACAAACGAGGAAGGACAGGCAAGGCCAACAATTGACCTCTGCATGGTCACTGTGGAGACAGTCGACAGGATCATCCGGAGCGAAGTGGGCAGGAGCCTCGATCACGACTCAAACCACTTGCCTATAGGCACGATACTAGACATGACTGTGCCGAGCCTCGATAGAGCGTGTTAGCTGATGGAAAGGGCTGGAAAGAGATGAAAATGAGTGTATTGTGTGAGCTTGGTTGACAGCGGATATATATACATGAGCCAAGATAGTGGCGTAGTGGCTGGGAAGCCTCATCTGCTAACAGAGCGCCAAAGGGGAACTGGGGGAGGATGGATGAGAAGACGTACACAAGAACGTTGAAGCATGCTCTCCCCCACTACGAGGGCCAATGGCAGAGACAACACTAGACGGATTCGTAGAAGAGGTGGCAGCAGCGATTCAAGTAGCCGTAGAGAAAGCCGTCCCCCACACATGTCTCTCAAGCCACGCCAAAGAGGGCTGGACAGAAGAGTGCGGAAGGGTCTTAGCAAAAGCGAAGAGACTGAAAAGAACACACAGCCAACGCCACACAGGAGAGAGACACGGGAGGCCTACCGTGCGGCGAGGAATCGCAAGGCGCGAACGATCAAGAAAGCGTTCCGAAAAGCACACAGAGACCGTGTAGAGAAAGCAGCAGAGTCGCCAGAAGCACTGTGAAAGCTCGCTAAATGGGCAAGAGCTAGAGAGAACCAACCTCCCAGGTTCACACCAGCCATACGACACCCCGGAACACAATACAAGCTGGTGGAGCCGGCCGACAAGGCAGAGGTATTCCGCGCCACCTTCTTCCCACCACCGCCGGAGGCAGATCTGAGCGGCATACAAGAGGCCGAGCACAATCAAATTGATATACCATCCATAGAGGAAAACGGAATTAGAGATGCAATCTGCGCAGCATCGCCTCTCAAAGCTCCCGGCCCAGACGACATCCCAAACAGAGCCTTACAAACCGGATCAACACTAATCGCAGCCCACCTGGCAAGGATCTTCAACCAAAGCCTACAATTGGAATGTTGCCCAGTCCACTTCCAAGGATCTACTACGATAGTGCTCCGCAAACCCGACCAAAGCAATTACACAGTACCGAAAGCATACCGACCAAACGCGCTGTTAAACACCATCGGGAAGATAATGGATGCAGTGATCGCTCGAAGACTCAGCTACCTAGTAGAAGCCCATCAAGTGCTCCCACCAACGCATATTGGAGGAAAGAGGATGCGCCCCACCGAACATGCGCTACACACCGTTACCGGAAAGATATACGAAGCATGGGACAAGAAGGGAGGTCAAGTGGCCAGCCTGCCGCTCCTAGACGTATCTGGTGCATTTGACAACGTATCTCATACACGGCTACTACACAATCTCCGGAAGAGAAAGGTGGACGAGAAAACGGTCAGATGGATCGCGAGTTTCTTAGGGAATAGACATAAACATCCCCATCGACGGATTTCGGTCGAACACATACGCGATCAACGCGGGCATACCCCAAGGAGTTGATCTATGATTTCAAGTGTATAGAATAGCTTATGGGCCTCTCTGGACTTGTATACATGTATATTGTTTCAGCCTCCATAGGCAGACAAGCCGCAGACTCCATCGTGGCGTGCTATTCAGAAACAACTCTCCCACTAACGGTAGGTGGCGAGTTCAGTACAGGAGCTCTTCTCCATGCCAAGTCCGTTCACCAGATTCTTATGGGCGTCCCTGGGGAGCGGTTTCGTGAGGAGATCAGCCACATTATCTTTGGTGCTAACCCTTTGAGTATTGATTCTCCCACCAAGTGTCATTTCTCGCAGGGAATGATATTTCAATTCAATATGCTTTGTGCGGTCATGTAACTCAGGATTGCGAGTCAGCTTGAGTGCAGCATTGTCAATCAGAAGCGGGGTTGATGTGACTTCCAGGGCCTTGATGCGAAGTTCGTTGATCATGTTTTGGATCCAGATGATCTCTTGAGTGACCTTATATCCAGCTACGTATTCGACTTCGCAGGTTGACATTGCCACGGTCCTTTGCTTTCGAGATGACCACGACACAGGACTTCCTGCTAGTTTGGCCACGTTGCCTGTTGTAGACCTTCGGGTGTCTGGGCAGCCAGCCCAGTCTGCCTCGACATAAGCATACAGTTCTCGGTCTGGGCAGTCCTTGAAATGAAGCCCAAGATCGGGCGTGTATTTCAAGTAAGCATAGGTATCATCAACTGCCTTCATATGTTCTTCCGTCGGATTCGCGCAAAACCTAGAAACGACTCCCACTGCTTTAGCAATATCTGGACGAGTAACAACCATCGCATAATTGAGGGCTCCAGCCTTGGATGGATGCCCTGCAGTCCATATCGTACGAGAATCTGTTGGATAACGTAAAGGATAAGCGAGTGGCCCGGACAAGCGAGTGGCCATGCCCCCCTAACTGCCCCAGCGCGCGCGCCACCTACACCAACAATGCCTCCACCAAATATGTCTCAATCATCAAATAACGAGAGATCTGTGATCCTTTCCCCCTTGGCTATTAAAAATAACTTAGTCCAAAGCGTGCGGCACGCTTCAAAGGTGTACAGCATTCCCCGTACAACACTCCGTCATCGACGCGCTAGACGACCTGCACGACGCGATTGCCAGCCCAACTCAAAGCGACTGACCAAAATTGAAGAGGAGGCGATTGTTGCTCATATCCTTGAGCTGGACTCACGAGGATTCGCGCCTACACTGAGTGCCGTACGCGATATGGCTAATCAATTGCTCACTGCGCGAGGCGCGGGTCACGTTGGCGTCAACTGGCCCAGCAACTTTGTTAAGCGTCAGCCAGAGCTCCGAGTTCGATTGACCCGCCAGCAGGATCGCCAGCGGGCCCTGTGTGAGGATCCTGAGGTTATCAGTCCTTGGTTCGAGCTGCTGCATCGTACGAAGGAGAAATACGGTATTCTTGATGAAGACACGTACAACTTTGATGAGACGGGCTTTATGATGGGCGTGATTTCGGCTCAATCAGTGGTTACAGCATCAGATAGCACTTATGCGCGAGCGAATCTTAAGCCTTGAGAGAGCAAATGAGGCGGCAATAGCACGTAAAAAGCGTAAAAAGAAGCGAATACAGAAACGAGGCACCTTATCGAAGGCTGAGCAGCAATCAGAGGGGAAAATACGGCAAGGTAAGGCGCGATCAGGTGCGAGCCGGCAGGTTTCAGCGCGCTGCACGCGCTGCAGAGAGCCAGGACATAATCCACGTACGTGCAAAAAGGCTTCTATAGACAGTGTTTAATTCAGGATAGGTATTATATTAATAGAATTCTATTGCGGTATGAATCTCTAAGCTACAAAAGGCTGAGGGACTTGGTGGGGCTGGCGACTCGCTTGTACTGGCGACTCGCTTGTAAACTACGTTAGCAGCTGAAAATTCTGCAGAAGCGTTCTGATCCAAGGAAACTCTTTTACCCGCAAGCCTTATGTATGAGTACACCAACATATCTTGTGTAATTAGCACGGCATACTGGGTCACTCAGTGGGGACTAGGCTGAGTTGAGAAGCGGTAGCTGTATCTTACAGTAGAGGTTGTGTCATAGGACGAACTCTAACAGCGCCTACATGACAGACATCTGACGTGGTCGCAAATCTGTAAAATGTAGCCGAGCCTCCCCTGTAATTTTGATATCATGTTATATCTGTATGGGGTTGCTGTTCAATTTTGCAAGAGGTGGGATGGCTGGACCATCAGTGTATCGAGAGGTGAGCATTCGTCTGTGCATCGTTGGCGGCCAAGACTTGAGGGCCTGTCTAGCCTGTGGAGAGCAAGTGGGTTCTCCACACATATGCCTGGGACTAATGCTAGTGAATGGCAGGGGGCGCAGTGGGGAAGGTCTGAACAGAAGTCGGTACAGGCAGCTTCCACCACCCTCCGTTCCGCGGCCGAGCCTGAAACGCACGGTGTCAATCATGTTGATATCCGCCCAATCTGATACAGGCCGTGAGGTCCCATCACGAGGGAACTGGTACGAGCACTGCTCTCGATGCTGCGACAAATTCAAGACTACCAGAATAGTCTTGAACCCCCTCTCGATTGCTGAGGCGCTTCTCGCCTCTCGAGCCCATTATACAATGTGACTTTGTCAGGGTCACGAGGTTCATACGGCATGCAGCCAACATGAGGGAACCCTTACTCCCCGTTTCGCGATTGCCTGACTGGATCGCTTTTGTCAAAAGTGGGTGGAGGTGTAAGAGTTATCCCATTTGTGCTGAGGATCGCTAGACTAAATACAAGCTCCGAGATCACGTGACTACTACCTGCATCGCTCAATCTTTGACACTTCTCGCCATCAAAGCGCGTATACGGTGACGAGATTTTTTGGCTTGGCGCGCCCTCATGTCGATCGTGTTAACAAGACCGCCTTTCTACTAGCTTTTAAAGCAGCTTACACACAATCCTTCACAGAGGGCAACTGTCGCACTTTCGAGTGCTGGGGTGGGTGGTCTCATATTATGAAAAGTTGGTGTATTCTTCTTAGTTGCATCCTAGCCTGGCCATCTAACAGGAACCGCACGGCAAGCTTAGTAATGCAGTCCATCCTAGCGTGCAACAGCAACATACGCGCAAGCTTCCGAGGGGCAGGAGGCAGCTAGCTAGCTCCAACTGGGTAAACCAGCTCCCAGGAGCTGTTTCCGCCGGGTCTCACTCTCCATGAAGCACAGAGATGGGCGGGCTGGTGCCGCCGCCGATACCATTCATGACATGTCCATGCTCACCTTGGATTCGCAACATAACCCATAACCCGATCTGGCCACCGTATATGATGCCCTCAGGATCGGTCAACTGGAATTTGAGCTTGGGAAAGCGTCGGAACCAGGCCACGCTTGGTCGGCACGATGCATGTAGTCAATCAAGTACGGCTCGCAGAAGCAAGTTGACATGTCGTGGGGATGGTTTCGGTCACACTCAACATCTGTGCGCTCTGCTTGTCCCGTAGCGGTAGAGTCGTTCGCACAAGCCATCATCTTTGGTGCTTCGCACCTCAAGCATCAGGTTGTAGGAACTCGGTGCAGTCGGGAGAGCCAACGGACGCATCGCATCGAAGGCCCCGGAGTTGTTTCTCCCGCCGTCTTCTTGCTTCGTTGGCTAGGAAATCAACGGCGCACCCCGTTTGTTCCAGTAGGGTGAACCTGAGTCTTACCGCCATTTGCCACTCCTGACACTCTGACATACGGAGCAGAAGCTTGTCGGAATTGTCTCCAGATGCTCAATCTTCCGCGCAGACCGAACACCGTGCAGGCCGAACACCTCGCCGAAGCCGGATGCGAGAAAACATCCGCATCAGGTCGTCGCTAGCAACACGCTGAACCTTGCAGTCTAGCTTTCAGTCAACCTTCTAGACACTAACTACCAGTCGCACGGCGCATTCGACGGTCGAACTGAATTGACCATCACACTTGACTTCGGCGAAGGACTGCGTCCGCGGAAGCGGTCAGGAACAATGGTTCAGACATAGCGTGGCGCTAGTGGGAGATGGCCCAGATCGATGACATCCGTGCCATCCCTGTCTTGCATCCAGAAATATCGGGAAAATACGACCGATACCGCACATTCTGACCACATCCACACAAATGCCAGGGCGCTCACGTTAGCGGCCGTTCCCGACCGTTTCCGCAGGCACATGCATCTAGCGTCACGCTACGATACAAAGATGCAAGCCCAGACCCTCCGTCGGACGTTTTCTTGTCAAGTTTTGCCCCTATTGCCGACTTGCCTAGGCTGCCCCAGCTCTGCATCCAGCGCGAGAATTACGATTCTTGGAGTGTGATGATACGGCACGAGCATCCGCGCGCAGGCGAGGCCAGGCTGGTGGAAGCATCGGAATTCCCGCAACTCGGCGTCCGTCCTAGCACACACGGACCTCGGTCCGTTTGCAGAAGAAGGACGGGGCCTGTGATTGGCCACGCAATCCGCTGACGTCTTGCCCTCGACATCACAATTTCCACCGCTGAGCGGATTGTCGGACAACGGACACGAGGA
Organism: Corynespora cassiicola; assembly: GCA_022059125.1. NCBI lineage: Eukaryota > Fungi > Ascomycota > Dothideomycetes > Pleosporales > Corynesporascaceae > Corynespora > Corynespora cassiicola. The sequence continues at coordinate 2,693,145 of JAEUWY010000006.1, read as the reverse complement.
TCCTCTGGCCTCCGCGACAAATCGAAATACGAAAGAGTTACACATAGACTCCCAATATGCTCACCTGTTCGTACCATGATGGCGTGGTAGAGCCTCATTTGCATAATGGTCAGGACGGAGATTGGCGTGCAAAGGTCCGTCGCGGGCGTTGCGCACTGACTTACAGCAGTGACGCGCATGCATTGACTGACGGCTCGCATGGAGTGCACGGACACACTAGCCCCTAACCAATGCGTGATAGCGTGGCGAGTTGGTGACTTTTCGAAAACCCATAGCCGGTGCCGGTGCTGATAGCCGATAGCCGACGGCCGGCGGCCCATCAAACAATCGTGCAAGCTGCTGTGCATGCAGAATGAAATGGAGTCAAGCGTCAGGCTAAACTGAAACAGGACAGCTTGCTTTCTGCTTCTAACCAAGTGTGTGGGATCGGGGAAACAGGCTCACACGGACCCGTCCTACTTGGAGGCAACAACGACCTCGGAGATTTCATACTTGAGGGTACTCGAGGATACCTTTCGTGCGCGCTGGGATGTAGCAGTGCGGCAACTCCGGAAGGACTGAAGGACAGAAGGAGGTAACGTGTTTCACAAGCGAGCTGATAATACAAGCGAGCTGATAGCCCCACACGCGTACGACGCGTTGACAACTCCCAACCACAACAACAAGCCATGCCTAAAAGATGCCTTTCTACAATCGAAGGAAAGCTTTCTTTGGCCATTCAGGCATATAGTTCGGGCCAAGTTAAGAGTCTTTGCGCAGCAGCTCGCTCGTATCGTGTTCCTTATTCTTCCCTGTACACGCGCTACCACGGCACTCCTTCAAGGAGCGCATCTCAGCCAGCCACCCGCAAACTCACTTGTACTGAAGAAGAGGTTCTCCTCCAACGCATTCTCGACCTCGATGCCAAGGGTTTTCCTCCCCGGACGTCAGTCGTACGAGAGATCGCGGATATCATTCTCGTAACACGCGGCGAAACCCTACCGCAGACTATCGGCCGAAACTGGGTGCGAAACTTCATCAACCGGCATGAGATGCTGCGCACAAAATACAACCGCAAGTATGACTACCAGCGATCGCAATGTGAGGATCCCATCGTGATTCAGGGCTGGTTCAACCTTGTACACAACACAATAGCAAAATACGGGATCCTCAAAGAGGACACGTACAACTTTGACGAGACGGGCTTCCAAATGGGTGTGATTACCACTTCAAAGGTTGTCACACGGGCCGATCGAAAGGGTCGTGCAAGGACCATTCAGCCGGGGAACCGTGAATGGGTGACTGTCGTGCACGGCATCAGTGCGCAAGGGTGGGCTATTCCACCTCTCATCATCTTTGCGGCAAAGCTTCATCAAGCAACCTGGTACACGGATAGTGACTTACCGCATGACTGGGCGATTGCTGTTAGCGAAAATGGATGGACTGACGATCAGATTGGATTTGAATGGATCCAACACTTCAATAAGCATACCCAGTCTCGTACAAAGGGTCGGTACCGCCTCCTTATCTTGGATGGGCATGGAAGCCACCACACTGGCAAGTTTGAGGAGTTCTGCAAGCAGCACTTGATCGTTACGCTGTACATGCCTCCGCATGCATCTCACCTACTCCAACCACTCGACGTAGGCTGTTTTGGTCCACTCAAGGCGTCGTATGGCAAGGCGGTTGAAGGTCAGATGAGGCTTGGCATAAACCACATCACGAAGGAAGAGTTTCTTCCTATCTACTACCGCGCACACATGGTTGCAATTACTGCAAAGAACATCCAGAGTGGTTTTAGAGCAACCGGGCTTGTCCCGTGCGATCCAGACCAGGTTCTTTCCCTGCTGAGTCCTGGCATACGGACCCCTAGTCCAGCTTGCACAGATGGATCAGAGTGGCAGTCGAAAACACCCCGAAATCTTACTGAAGTCAAGCGTCAAGCGAAGCACATTCAGGACCAACGAAGGCTGCGTACGAATGCCTCTCGTTCGCCGACAGATGGCGCCTTTCGGCGGCTCTTGAAGGGCTATGAGAAGGTCGTGCATGAGAAGGCAATTCTCCAGGTTGAAGTGGACGCACTTCGGGTGGAAAATGCGCGACAGAAACGGAAGCGAGCGCAGCGTCGTAAAACCATCGCAGAGGGCAGTGTCTTCACTATCTGGGATGGTCAGGATAAAATACATGAGGGTGAATTGCACGCGCAGATCCAGAACGAAGCGCATTCAGCTCAAGTGCGCGCGATACCTGCGAGGACTCAAATGCGCGCTCCACGCAAGTGCAGTATGTGTGAATCGCTTGAACACAATGCTCGTACGTGTCCGAGGCGCCGAAGAACCGTATAGTCATATGATTTTCTAATTGCTTTGTACGTTGTGGTTTGACAGAGCAGATTTACTGCGCCAGATATGGTGAGGCTATCAGCTCGCTTGTATTATCAGCTCGCTTGTGAAACACGTTATAGATGTCTCCTTTCGTAATATATGTCCGTATAGATACACGGTTCTACCTCAAATGATAGTCATCTCCTTTTCCCCATCTGTCCAACTCGAGCTGTTTGAGAACCCCTGACGCTTCCGCCTAAGCATGAGATATGGCCGTTCTCCAGCCCGCTCCCTGCCTGTTTTGATGCAGATACTCTGCAAGATGCTCGCGGCTCATAAGGGTACCGCCACCAGGGTGCGCGCGTCCTGCGCGACAAACTCATTGTTCTTCGCCCACGCTACGCTGAGCACTATCCCTTCGGTTTGTGCGCGCACCTACATCTTCTGCTTCCATGTCCGTCACTGGCCGCATTCATGGAAACCTACTCACGAAATTTTCTTTCTCATAGCCACTGTTTTCAGATCTCCCTCCACAGTATCCCTGCCGGCTCGATCGTCAGCATCCAGCCGACTCTACCGAGCGAGGCCGAGCTGCTATCCACAAAACCTCCTGTTTCTGTGCCAAATCCTGCGGAGTTCGTACATGATCATTTATATGAACTAGGATTGGGACAGCAAAGCATTGAGGCTGCGCATATTACCCAGAAAAGAAATGTGCAGAGTTCTCCACCTGTGTGGATCGAAACGAACCATGACCTTCGAGATTCAAGGTACGCATCCACCCTAGGCCTGATAGATAGGCCCTGACTGTGATGGCATGCTGACACGTCTTTCTCCCAGTGCACGCCACGGAGCATCGGCGGCCGTCCAGAGCCAGCAATCGACCAGACATTCTCTTTCTCAAGACGTTTCCGGTTCGCCACCCCACCAACCTGAAGGCCCTCGCACACCGCGCATGAGGCTTTGGAAGGCATTCCATTGCATGAATAAAGATTGCCAAGCCCGGGCTTTGTTGTGGTTACCAGCGCCTTCTATCTCGGGGGCAGAACCTGCCATCTTATCCAGCACTCCGGGAGATCTGGTCCCTTCCGTCACTCTGAGGACAAGTGCTCTTCCTACCACTCCAATGTTTCCCATTTCACTTGCTACCTTTGACGAATGTCCGTCAGCCCAGACGATTCCAACAGCATCGAGATGCAACATAGAGCACAGTTCAGATTTGGCCCATCCTCTGCATTTCAATGCAAGCCAATCCCACCAACACGGCCGCCGCCAAACAACCACCAACGAAAGTGCGGTATCCAGTAAGCTCAAGGAAGGGACCGCATCCAACCTCAGGACATCGACATGGTTTGACGATACTTATTCTCACTTACCATCCATGGATGCTGACAAGATGATGCCCGCTTTGCACAGTGCTGGCAACAACACCATCGTTGCCACTACTCCCATTTTCATGGGATCAGAGACTAATACACTCCCTTTGTCTACCAACTCTCGCTGTCGCGGGCTTATTGGCCGACGGTGCTGGCGTTGCGGTGCCACCTGGTCACCTCCATTCCGTCGGTTCTTCACTGACCTGCCCGAAATAACACAATCGAAAACATTCGGCGACATGGAAAATGGCACAGACCGCTTGCTAAGCCAGATCCAAAGATGGAGCCAGCAGGCAGAAATAGAGTATCAGGGGTGGACCAACCACCATGGGATTTTTTCGGAAAGTACGCCGGTTATTTCTCCTCACAGTGCATCCTCCACTGAGCGCCCAGGAGCCCCGGGTCGGGATAGAAAGCACAAGCGCAATCATCGTTCACCTCACAGCCAGGTTCCCAAGCCTCGGCAAAGTGTATCTGTATCCTCCACTTTTGCCAGACCATGCAAAAGGGTTTCATCTCCGGAGTACTGTGTGGTCAGCCGATAATGTGGGCTTCCGTTTCACAATCGCCCCAACGTTCTTTCTGATAAGTTCGGCAGCAAGGAACAGAATACGAGGCTAGATAACAATGCCAAAGCATTATACCAAGGCCAATCGATAAGCACTATATGTTCACGAGAGACGGCAATGAACGCATCGAACAAGGGGAAAGTAAGACTGGGACTACGTCGCATGGCTACTATGGAGACATGGCCAAGCACCTGCGTCTACGATCGAGGCTAGAAACGCCTGCAGGTACATACGCAGAACAAGACACTCACACACCAAACCCAACATTTCAGGCCCAACGTCTATCTCGCATCTGCTTGCAAGGTATACTGGATATTCCAAAATCACTCTCTGGCCTGAGTCCTGGCCACGCCATTCTACCTCCCGGGACGAGAGGCTCATTGGATATCTGGGTTTGTTCTTAAGGTGCAGGGCCCATCACATCTTCCTCCAGCAATTGAAATTGTTGAGTACAGACTGTTTACTAGCCAGCGTAGCAGCAGAAGTCATCATGAAAAAATATTGAAGTAGATTGGAACTGGATGAGATTGGTGTGGTTTGGTCTTGCCTGCTTCATTTCGCCACCAAAAGTGGTGCACTCCTTCGGAATGCTTGACCATGCCTTACCGCAATCACTGCGAAGGAAAAAAGCGTCCAGGACAATGGAGCTTGCTCCACACAACCCAAATCGGGATGGCTATACGTGGGCTCTTTATGGAATGTCTTGATCCCTCCCCCCTTTTTTTACTACATGTTGTACTGGAAATTGAGGATCGTTGCAACTCCCAGGGGCCCGATCGTAATCCCTTCGTGCCATCTCCTGACATGCGATGGCCATCAGGTGCTTCTGGCGCAGCTAGTAGACCGAACGAGCCACATGAGCAGACAACTGCCTTATTTCCTTCAAGAACATGTTCTCTGCAGAACTCGTCTCGTAGCCTGCCTTGTCTCGTTCCTGGCCCGAGCATAGGAAGCGCAGCGGCGGCCGGGCGCACACCTCAGCCCGCTCGAGGTCGGTCCATACCAGGCGGCCTGCGCGATCATCCCACAGTAGGTTGCGCAGGGCCGGGTCCTTGTGCAGCAGCCCCGGCCGGTGCAGTCCCCCCAGCATCGTTCTCGCTTCCTGGTGAAGAGCGGCCTTGTTGTCTCGGTTGATGAACCAGGATAGCGGACGGCCAGCCCAGCTGAGAAACAGCATGTGTGTGTACACTCCCCCGTCGTAGAAATAAGGGAGGTTCAAATCGGCCAAACCAAGACACACCGGGATCATCCTGCCTTGGGCAGCCAATGCGTGCCGGTACATCCGGTTTTCATGCTGCAGGTGGCGAAAGTCACACTTCTCCACGCCCTTGGCCACAAGCGTGTAGCCGTGGGAGGAAAGCCGCACCTTGAAGAGCGCTCCCCGCGAGCCTCGCAGGTAGAGAGGCTTGCAGTCGGCGTCGACGCCAAGGTCCGCTGCCAACTGCTGCCGGACGAGGCGGAGGAAGGCCCCCGGCTTCATGTGTCTCTTTCTGTGCGATTGAATGTTTGGACAGTGCGTGTCGAGCGGACCGCCACGCGCCAATCCAAGCAAACATTCATGTGTGCAGTACGGTCGGTCCTCTACCCTTGGCTTCGCGGTGGACTTTGCAGCGGTTGTCCCCGCCTGCGTTGTGCTTCTACCAGAAGCAATCCCTCTTCTTCCCTGCAGACGAGATGAACCCTGACCACCATGAGAACGGGTAGTCTGTCGGGGAGTCGGAGTCGGCGGCCTGCTGTTGCTCGCGCCGTCGCCATCCCCGCCGTCGCTGTCGTTGTCGCTATCGCGTTACACTCGCGCTCCAGCGTCTATCGGCAAACACTGTGATCGAGTCTGGACACGTGAGCGGTCAGAAGGTATCCAGCGTGAAGGCCGGTACGAAAAAGTCTTGCGCGTCACTTTGCGTTCCGTCTCTGAAATCCCCGTCAAGATGTCCATGTACCATGCATCGAGTGCCGACGTTGCCTGATACCATTCCTGTGGCGGTGGTTCCGCGGCAAGAGCACGGAGAACGAAGGTAGCCACCTGGCCCACTGCCGTCCGATGAAGTCGATTCCCATCGCCGTCCTGCACGTCGACGTTCGGAACACTGACGTGGTAAAACACCGTGGTGGGATCGTCTGGGATGTGCAGAAAAAACGATGGCATCGCCCGTGAATATGTAACCGTACCGGACCCCTCTGTTGATCATGTACGAGAAACACTGGGTGACAACGGCAGCAAGAAGCCACTTTGACGAGAACTCCAGGTTGTCGCCCTCTTTGTTGATCACATCTCGGTCTGGCACGATCTCGCCGCTCAGTCCGGCCGCGATCTCCTCTTGCGTCAGCTTGTGCGGGGCCTTGTACTCAATCGCCACTGCCGGAATGCTCTGCCCGTCTGCATGCCGATAGATGCAGAACTGGTCGGCTCGCCCCCCGCCTTTTCCCTTCTGCGGTCTAGGCGATGTTGGCTGAACGGGAGCCGCCCTCCCTTTCCCGCGCCCTTTGTCTCCCCCATCACTATCGTCTGCCTGTGCAGATGTTTCGCTGATGGACATGCGCTGCATTGCCTCCTCGACTGTCTTGCCATCTGGCCGACCAAGGTTCGTGTGGCTTTCGAATGATACCTTCCCCCGCAGCCCAAGCCTTTCCCGTAGGTGGCCGTCCTTGTAAACCTCCCCGATAACCATCTGAACCATCTTCTTCACTGCCTCTCGTGCAAAGTGTCGCAATTCGTTCTCGCTATCGATAGGATCCATATGCGACTGGACGTAGTCTAGCTGCGTAGTTGAGGGAAAGGCTCGGTTCGCTGCGAAAGTTGGGCTGCTCGAGAGCTCGGCCCATACTCCCTCTTGGTCAGTCGGGAATGCATCCCACGGGACAATGCGCTGAGGGTAGAGCCGACCGGCGGGCTGGGTGACGTCGCCCTGGGCGGTGAGAGACCGATCGGTGACGATGTTAATGGCAAGGGACATGCCGTAGCAGGCCTAGAGGAATTCTGCGAGGGTCGTCGGGCGTGTAATGGTCTCTGCCTCCTCCCGCCGTCGCTGTTCCTCCTCTCGCAGCCGTTGCTCCTCGACTGTGCGCGTCTCTACCTCTCGTAGCTGTTGCCGGAGTCGTTCAAGTTCTTCCACCATGCTTGTAGGGTGGGTATCAGTTGATGGGTCGTGGCCTCACAAATACGTGCCTGCTAGTTTGTTTGCCTTCGAGTGAGACATTGAATCCGGTCGCCTGTCAGGGCTGTGCACGGACCGGCCCATCTCCGCTCGTAGGACGTTGCCCGAGACTCAGGCCTACAGCATCGCGCCAGCTATCGCTGTGAAGCGATAAGCTGCGGAGCCAGACGGGAAAGATGATGATGCTTGCGTGGCGCAAAAATGCTTTGCCAGACACTGCGGCTCTCGCCGACGGAAGACGGTTGACTGCCCTTCTTTGGTTGTCCGTGCTGTACCGCATTGTCCGCCAGCGAAGTCGAGCTATTGGATACCAGCATTTGCCCCATCATCCAAGCGACCTGCCCACCATAATTTCCGCTTTCAGAAACTCGGGCAATGATCCCAGGCATGTATCATTCTAAGTGGCATTATCTCCTGTGTGGTAGCCTTCTTTCGAGATATGGAAGTTGCGTACGAGCATAGCGTGGCGGTATGGTGACGTCCAGAGGTCGGTTGAGATGTGGGTCATTGATCGAGCGTGCTGAAAGACCCCCTTTCAGCTGTAAGGCATGTAGCGCCAATCTTGCATCGACAATCCTCATAGCCTTGCCGCGAGATGTAATCGAAGGGTCCTCAATCGTAGGATCACATGCTAAAGCGAGCCATTGATGCCTGTCTTGATGTCTGTGATGATCGACAAGCTTCGCTGACCCGCACTAGCTGCAGGTGCTAGCTTTGCGCATGTCGCATATCGTCATCCGGATACTTGTGAAAAGTTGGTGTATTGTTCTTGGTTGCACCCTAGCCTGGCTATCTAAACAGGAACCGCACGGCAAGCTTAGTAATGCAGTCCACCCTGGCGTGGAATATCACCTCTTTGTGGCCTTTTGAAACTGCCGTCTGCGATGCGCTGCCGCAACAACTTCTTTGTGTAACAAACACGTAGCTATTACTAGTCTGAAATACAAGAAAAGTGAAACGGGGATTAAGGCTTTGCTGTAAACTAGCATGGTATGGCAGTGCTATGTTATCCAATGAGGCTTCCCAACCACTGCGTCACTATCTTGGTTCGTGTATGTATCCGCTGCCAACCGAGCTCACATACCAACACACTCATTTCCTCTCTTTCCAGTCCCTTCCCTCAGCTAACATGCCACAAGTGGGGGTGGCATGCGCTAACATGGCTGAATAGGCTAGCCCGCTTCTTGCTCTTTGCGTCATGACGCTTTGGCTAATTCTAGGCTTCAAACTGGAACTGTTCACACAAGGACCGACCCTCGTACTGTTGGCCGCCTTCAACGCCACCAGAAAATGACCCTACAAGCCTCTTGTATGTATCTGTGCCCATTTGAATCGCTTCGCGGGTAAAATTTGCCGCTAGGATTCCTTCATGGCCCATGTCGTAGCGCAAGGTATAGCCAGACGGTGCAGCCATGCCTGGCAAAGGAGGATATTGACTGTTTTCCCCCCAAGGCCTAACCAACACGGCATTTGCATCGCAACTCTGCGATATCACCTTGTTGTCTCTCGTGACCCAAGAGGAAAAATGTTCTTTGCCGTCTCGAGTCAGTGTGTCGAACCAGACCAAGGAGTAAGGACCCAGACGGCCGTGACCCCAGTACCAGGACTGGAAAGCAGACTTGAATGGTACGGAGCCCCAATTCTTGTCATGATATCCGTTCCCGGAAAAGCTCAACGACTCTCCTTGAATTGAAAAATCCACAGTTGCTATGGCATCCGGCTGAGCATTGGCCCAGAAGATGTTGGGAATGATCTCTTGCGAGACCCCTGGGCGGTCGCTGTCGCAGGGATAGTGAGAAGGCGAAATCTGTACAAGATCAGTATTTGAAGCAATGCACTCAGTTTGTACCTACTGATCTTAACTTCATCCTGCCGTGTATACCAAGTTCTCCATTGTCTATCGAGACGGTGTACTCAGGGTGCTGGCCATCGAGGCTAGTCCCTGCAAAGGAGCATCCAGCCCCTTTCCAGTCTCCTTTGATCTTTTTGCTCCCCGAGTCGATGGATGCACCTGCTGTTGCCTTGGCAAAATACTGAAACAGAGTGCCATTGGCAAATGTACCCCCGATTTGGACAGTGAGAGGGCCCGTTTCGTACGGGACGTCCAAAGTATCAGGCCCGTGGTTAAAAAACACCACGCTGAATGACTCGTTTCGAGAGCTGGTGGAAACAGCATCAAAATACCACCTTTACACCATCAGCATTACATTGCACCAACGCCTGGAGATTTCACTCTGCCCTTACCAATCGAACGTCGAGGAATTCGTATGCGGTTTGAGTTTTGGACCGTCCAGGTTTCCGGCTCGGGAAATAGACTCTACATTCGTCGTACCATTGAATAGTTGGTATGGCCAGGTGACCCTTCTGATGTCCCCAGTTGGATTCGCCAGTGCGTACCCTGCGAAGAACAAGCCAGAATCTAATAGAGATATCAAACGCATCTTGGTTGGAAGACAAAGATAGAGTAGCGAAGGGGCTCAGAGGAGGAATGTGCTTTTCTTCGGTGGGCACTTTGGTCGTATATATACAGTCACGGAAATGTCTCGAAGGCGGTCTTATTTGAGCCTTGCTACCTCGATCATCCTCGTTGGGTCTTTCTCGTGCGCACATGCGTCGTTTAGTCTTTCGGAGTTACCGCAGAGTCAGATCTCAGTATGTAATGCGAGCGCCTTCAAGTCTGTAATCTCCGGGGCGATTGTCGCCTGTAGGCAGGATAAGTCCGATAAATTTACAATCTCGTCCGGTGCCGTAGAGGCAGAATTCGCGACCCATAATTCTGCCGATCCCAGACAATCCGCTAGAAGTGGAAAGTAAACTGCATCGATCCACATAAGCCTGATGTTTTACGTCATTCCGACATGCTCTGTGTGGAATACAACTAGAGAGGATCCAATCCGCCCTTCTGAGCTGCATGCTAAGATGATGGCTAAGTTCACACGAACTTCTGCCAACCCCAAGTTCTCAGCATCATCAATTCCGAAGACGTGGGAAAGACTGGAAAAGAGGAAAGTCCCTACCCCTCTCACCCGTGCGGTGCTCTCATCTGGTCAAGCTTTATCCTCGCATGCCTATCATTTGTTTGCCGAGTAATGTCTTTTGAGCAGCTCCCTTGTGCTTTCTGAATTCTAGGCCCGCTTGGCTTGTGGGGTGGCTATAGACCATAGCCGATAACCGATTGCCGACTGTCGGGATTGGGCTTTGCCAAGAATTAACTAATATCACGGGAAAGTTACCCCTGTTTCAGATGTAGACTAGCACTATATAACGGAACACTACCCCGCCCCAATACAAAGAACAGAGTGCTCCACTTCACCTCATGCTGGCCACCGCAACAACTAAAAATCCAATACTTGGGTGTCGCACTTTTGAGAGCTTGAGTAAGTGGCCTCATTTTTTTTTTTCAAGAGTTCGTGTCTTGTTCTTGGTTCATTCATTCGATCCTACTCGGTTTCAGCCGCGCCTTTGCGCAGCTATGCCCGGTCTGGCTGACGTGGCAGACAGCCGGCGCGCGCAGGAACATTGTTCCGCGCCGCCCCTGAACCGCCATCTACATGTGCCGGCCGGCTCATCTAGATGGTGGTTCCCTTACCAATGCACCCTTCCGTTCTGGGCTCCTACAGGCGCGTGCCTCGTGTGTTGCGTCCGCTGCACCTTCAGTCTCCCCCCAGCACTCGGCTGCGTCTATTCTCTCCGATCCCCCATATTCCCAAGGATCTGCATCTGTTCCATGAACTGGATGGCTTTGATGGCTGGACAAATCTCAAAAATGGAGGGACAAATCACGCCAGCCAGCCGTCCCACAATAGGACCGCTGCAGATTTGCTACACTAATCCACACTTTGATGACGTTTAGTTGCACTCTACACAACCCCCCTGCGTCACAGGCTTTGCTGGGTACTCCAAAATAAAGCTGAAATAGAATGAGCAATGAGACCGGCAAGATAAATTGCCGAGTTTCAAGAATCAGCTCTTGAGAGCTGTTTGGCCATACCGAGCTTGACAGGCCTGTGCACGCGACGGCGCTGTGCACGCTCACCCCACCAAAACAGCAACTAAGCTCCCACTTCAACACGTCATAACTCTGCTAAGGAAACTCTACCTTCTTTTGTGGGCCGAGAGGGCAAAAGCATGTTCTGTGATTGTGTCTGGAAGGTGCCTAGACGCGACGCGCGGTGGGGCTGATCCACTCGTTTGTCCGGTCCGCTCGCTTGCCGGATACGTTATGCAACATAAGCTCTTAGGAGCTGATTCTGCTTTCTTCTGCACGCGCCATTGTCTCGTTAAAGGCGCGGGTGTGGGGGGAAAGAACGAGAGCCGTGTTCATTTTGCTGAGTGTATCTAGCTGGATAGGTTATCGTAGGGCTGGACTGACTGAGTGTGCAGCTGGGTCGACTGCATTGTAAGCGCAAGAGCCCACCTAAGGAGATGCCTGATCTAAAGTGCTAAACAAGATAGGAATAGTGTTACACTAACCACCAAGGTGACCACCCATCTACACCGTGATGTAGATAGATGAATTGGGCGAAACAACGAGCCCCGATCCGCCTCACCAAAATCACCACCGCCCACCAACTTTGCCACGCCGCGATCACCGCAAATGGAGCTTATCGATGCTTCGCTTGCAGCTATCTGTGCTTTAGGACCTAGAGAAAAACTTGTATACACTCAAATTGCGAGAAAGTATAGCGTTGAGCCTACAACGCTCAGGCGGCGGCACCAAGGTCTAACTACCTCGCGCGCGGCCTACTATGAAAATCGGCGCGCTCTCCACCCACAACAGGAACTAGAGCTTATACAATACATCTATCGAATTAGCAAGTAAGGCCTGCCACCTACTAGAGATATAGTACGAAGACTTGCTTCACAGCTTGCCCAGAAGGAGCTTGCATACCACTGGGTTGATCGCTTTGTTCAGCGCTATCTAGATCTTCTCAAATCAAAACTGGTCACCGCCACAGATCGCAAACGCCACAGAGCTGATTCAGAACTGGAACACAAGCTCTACTTTGAGCTGCTACGCAATAAACTCACTCAATACCAAGTTGAGCCGCGCCATATCTACAACATGGATGAGAAGGGCTTTATGATTGGAGTTGGATCCCGCTCAAAGAGGATCTTCTCTAGAGCTTCTCTAGAGGGCGGTATTAGAAGATCTTTGATTCAAGATGGCAACCGAGATTGGATAACTCTTATCGCTTGCATATGCGCTGATGGATCGCACCTTGAATCAAGCCTCATCTATTAGGGTCAATCTGGATTGATCCAGGACTCGTGGTTGCAAGGCTTGTCAAAGATCGAGCGATGCAGATAGTAGTCACGTGACCTCGGAGCTTGTATTTAGTCTAGCGATCCTCAGCCCCAATGGGACAACTCTTACACCTCCACCCACTTTTGACAAGGCTTTGATCCAGATATTCATCGAGCCCGAATCTCCTCATCTCCCTCTGGCTGGTCGAACAACGACATCGGGCTTGAATGGCTCAAACAGGTGTTTAATCCTGCCACCAAAGCCAAAGCTCGATCGTCTTACCGACTATTGTGACTAGAACAAGATCTTGTTGGCGATATATCCACCTCAAGCGACCCATACTTTGCAGTCTCTCGACGTTGGCCTGTTTAAGCCTCTATCGACCGCGTACTCCAATGAGCTATCGAGTTTCATGAGTCAATGTCGTGGGCTGTTATCTATCACTAAAAGCCACATCTTCCCGCTGTTTTGGAGAGCTTGGAAGACCTCATTCAAGGAATCTACAATCCTCCGGGCGTTTAAAGCCACAGGCCTATCGCCATTTAATCCAGAGATAACACTCCAGAGGTTTCGAACTACAGCCCGTGAGAGCGATAGCGAGTCCTCTAACTTTAGTGCTTCTGATTGGAGAAAGATCAGGCAACTAGTAGATCGTGCGGTCAACCACAAAGAGAGCAGGAAGATATTGAGGTTGACTTAGAGGCTTGTGTAGACCAGGTCGAGTCGCTTTGTGCGCCTGCGTGTCCTTTTCTGGATCCCACATTCTGGTCAGACCACTTCCAATATTTATGCCTCGACAAGCAGTGGATGGACGGCAAGTAAAACCATCTGGAAATTATTTACTCTATTTGGAGAAAGTTCTTGCCACTGCAGGCTTGCAGACTACCGATTCTCCATTGACATCTCTAACGTAGGAGTGTGGGGAAGAAGAATGAGGAATGAGTTCTTTGCCATAGATAACTACGGCTCTGTACTGATATCCTCTATGGATTAGGGTCTGTGTGAAGTGAATGGGATAGTAGGTTTCACGTACCAAGACCAAATATACCACAACCGTGCTAGTCAAGTGAAGACTAACAGGACATAAACCAGAAATCCTAGAAAACAGTTAATTGGTCTAAAGCTATGATGCTGCGACATCGATCTATATCGCTCGGCTAAGTTTACTCTCCCCTAGGCATTTACAAAGCTAGCTAACGTCCCTCACAACATCGCGAGACACACAGTGTAACGAGACACTTTTCTCATCTAGAAGTCAACAATCATTGTATAACACATATACATATCTGCAATCAATATTACACTGTTCTATAACTGCGTGTCTATCATCATGACAATTTATAACGAGGACTGCTGCAGCGTTGGTATCGCTGTCAACCGATTTGTCGGCGCTCCCATTTGCAGTTTTAGCTTTCCACCCCGGTTCAAACGCTACTGCCGAGCTTTACCTCAATTTCGGAGGAACAGAAGAAAAGTTTAGGTCAGGAAGATTATGCTACACGAATTTCGAGATGATTTTGGGTTAGATGCAGCCATTCCGGGAGTTTCTCCGAATATCTAGAGATGCGAGATTTCTGCCAACTGTATTTTATTTTGCGCTAGTACCAATTTGTATCTTTACATAATCTCTATCGTCATGCGCTTTTTACGGGCTATTCCACATCAGGACATGTGCTAAAATTAAAGATGGCGCGTTTCCTTATTCAGCGCAGCTTTGCGCCAATGTGTCCTTTGTTGCCTAACACTGTTTGGCATCACTGCAGAAGCCGTCTCGCTGGCCCACCTATCAACACCACAGCATACCTAGTCGAACATGAACGACAGGGAGAGCCTAGTATTATCACAGGACGTTCCTCCTGGCATCCGTAGATCGTACCGTGCTCGTGCGGACCATGGCGGAGTCGCTGCCTCGACCCTCAACCATCGTGCGCTGGGTCGACGATCGATGAAAGAAAAGGCCCAAAGGCAACAGTACCTCACTCCATGGGAGGAGGAAGCCCTAGTCAAGTTTCTCCTACAAATGGCTAACCTTGGGTATCCTGTCCGGGTGAAGTTTATCCCATTTCTAGCTTACCGCCTTACACTTCATCGACCCCCATCAGACAGACCGCCGAAGCCGCCGCATCCAAATTGGACGATCCATTTCAGGAACCGCCATCCAGCAATCAAGGCAAAAATGGTGAAAGCACTGGACTGGAATCGCCATGAAAAGAATATATACACAAAGGTTACACACTGGTTTGAGGTGATTGGCGCAGTATTACAGGACAAAGCTATTCTAGCGGAGAATTTCTATAACATGGATGAAACTGGAGTCATGTTGTCCAAGCTAGGCTCTATCAAAGTCCTTGTAGGCAGGGATGATACGCGGGACTATAGAGGTGCGCGAGTCAAGCGTACCACTGTGACTGCGATCAGTTGAAACTCTGAACTGAGAATGACAATGCGATGATTATTCTGTCTAGTTTCTACCGAACTATATATAATATTCGATAGTCAAGGGTATGTTTTGGGAACGGTTCATCACTGTTTGTGATGAGCCGTCACATCACATCACCGTTTGTGATTAGTCGTCACGTCACGTGACCTGGGATCCAACTCGATCGAGTGCATCAGTGCTGACGGTAGGTATCTGAACCCTATGATCATCTGGCCAGCCACGACCCATCGAAGTAATTGGACCATATTTCCTACGCCAGGATGGCAGTATGCGTGCTCCGAATCTGGATATACTGATTCCTACATTAGCCTGCAGTGGCTTAAGCGCATATTCGACCCTGAAACTAAGGAACGAGCCAACGGTAAACCACGTGTTTTAGTCTGCGATGGATTCGGTTCCCACGAAACCCTTGAAATTCTTGAATTTTGCCTTGAAAACAACATCATTCTGTGCCGGCTTCCCTCCCACACCTCTCACAAGCTCCAGCCTTGCGACGTCTCTGTGTTTGCCCCGCTCAAGGCCGCGTATCGCGAAGAAGCTGAAAGGCTAGAGCGAGGCGGCGTAAACACTACTGGCAAGGAGCACTTCACTAGCCTATATAGTCGCGCGAGAAGCAAAGCCTTCACACCAAGGAATATCAGGGCCGGGTTCTCTGCGTGTGGTCTGTTCCCATTAAACGCAGATAGAGTCCTCCGAGGCATACCAGAGCCCCCCGGTGAATTGACTACCGCAACAGTAAATCAGGTAATGCCAGCGGATGCGCCAAATCCCCAAGAAACTGTACAATCGCCTCTTACTCCAGTAACGCCCGTGACCACACAGGGGCTGGCATCGCTGCAGAACGTCATAGTCAACCAAGACGCCCAAGCCCTCGATGAAAAGAGCAAGTCTAGTTTGCAAAGGCACCTGGAAAAGTTCTCTAAGGCTGCCCACTTAGCTTTTTCAAGGGGTATCCTCCAGCGAGATCAGATCAAATTCCTGATGAAAGTCAACGACGAAGCTAAGATTCGACGATCTGCTAGAGCAGAAGTTCTTGGAAAGGCGAAGGTCATGGGTTTTGAAGAGCTTGAAGCAGCGCGAGCGAAACGTGCTGAGAAGGACGCAGTCAAGGAAGCGAAAGACAAGGCAAAGCGTGATCGGAAGAAAGCCTCGTTGGAAGGAGAAACGGGGGAAGAACAGCAACAAGCAGTTACTTCAAGCAAGGTACAGCGGGGGCGAAAACGCAGGGGCATGTCAGACGTCGGAGGACCAAAGGCGAAGATTATAAGGCAGAGCGAAGCGCGGATCGAAAACATTAGCAGTAGACCAATAGGGGAAGATGAGGTTACACGAGGATGGAGAGCTCCTGAGGCGCCCATGCCGCACAACAGAATTCCTTAAGGCTGGTTTTGTGGAATTGTATAGCTGAGTTACAATCAGGTAGTCTACGTGGGCAATGACTGTTTTATGGCAATTTTGCTGGTGTCTATCTGTGTACACTTCTGCGATCGGAGTAGAGCCTGGACTGACTCCCATGGTATAGCCAATAGGGTCACTTCTGATCACGTGTATACGTCTGACATTGATATTATGTAAGATTTGGTACCGCGCTATCACCCGTCTTTCCGCCGTGTCCCTTGCTCGCTTAGGTTCAAGGTACTGACCAGGGGGGCAATGCCGCAAAACTCTACCTGTTACAGTAGCTGCAAGGCCAATATAAGCCAGTCCCTGCAATCGAGCGATTTTACATAAGCGGCTCATCATACAAATGACTTCAAGAGGCTTGAAAAGCTGCGTTGGGAGTCATCTCTTCAATGGTGTTGATTTTTGGCTACAGGATCCCTGATTTTTGGCCAGTCACGAAGGCCACGACATGATGGTAATATTTGTATTGAAAGAATGGAGAATATTCGGAGAAAGCCAAAATATGGTATTTCTTTCCAGAATTATAAGTTATCGGCCTGTTGGGGGCTGCATATTGAGGGAGACCCAAAGTACCTGTGATTCGTCTCGCTACACTGTGTGTCTCGCGACGTTGTGGGTGACGTTGTGGAGGGACTTTCAATCGCGCTTATTGTTTCCAATACACGTAACATTTTCATCTTTGTAGTTACCCATTCAGATTCATAGAATTTCTTCGTCCGAGTAAGCCGGCATTCTACCCATCTGCAGATTTCCTACATCATAGATCAAGTTCGCTATCGTGTTTCGATTGCCTATGATCAGGCGAGATCGTTGAGAATACCACGTTTCCATCATTTCCCAGCTAATAGTATGCTCTGTAACCATCTTCAGGGTTACTTGGTCTGTGCCAGCTGTGGTATCTCTGCAGATACTTGCATCGCTAGAAGTTTTCCATTCGTTTATATGTTCCAAAAACTGGGTTTGAGCATGTTCTGCAATTTCCATCCGAAAGGTTCTGTACGTGTGATGAAACTTCTGCGCTATTATGAATTCAAAACAATTCGAAAATGGTGGTTTCGTTATCAGATTGATATCAGCGGTTTTCTCTCCGCCTTCCGTCATTTTCAGTGCTTCAATAAGCTTGCTTACGACATATCCTAGTGGTTCACCCTCGTACGGGCCCACCAAATGGCCTGGCAATATCTTCTGACTTTCTGGAGGAGGCGAGTTGGAATTTTCGTAGTGTTCGAAGACCTCGTCGTCCACGGATGAATTCTCTAGTTCTTTTATTCGGCTGTTGGCCAAATCGAGCATGGACTTCAACTCTCTGACTTTGATCTCTTCGCCTTGGGCCACCTTCCTCCACCCATCTTCGCTCTCTTTGCTTCTCTCCAACTCATAGAAAAGTGACTGATTTTTCGATTTAATTTGCTCGACTACCTCTCGACGTCCTTCATCGCACTGCTCATGACGTCGTGATAGTATGTGGTGTCTATTGTTGAGATTGGTGTATTCATTCTGTATTCTTTCGTGGCTCGCTTGTACCCTCTCGAGCTCATTCTTCAATCGTAAACCTTCATCCAGATATGATACACGCTCGTTCTGCATCTGTGTAACTTTGAACTGTAACTGCTGAACCTGTGCATAAAGCTCTTCTGTATTTGGGTTCGTGTTGGCGGCCATGCCATCCAAATCCATTTGGCTTTGAGCGCGTTCGACCTGGCCGTTGATTACTATCGACCCATAAGCCTGCCCAAATGGAAAAAAAGCTTTCATAAAGTCTTTCTTCACATAAAGAGGTGTAATGTCATTTCCTTCCCGCACACTCTCGAGTAGAATCGGACAAAACATCGACTTTTTGTCCGTCGCATGGTCTCTATCCCGGGGTCTTCCGCAACGATTTTCTAACGGCAACCTTTGCTCGCTTGTAAATATGTCTGATGGAACATATTCTTGGCTTTCCTTCATGTCTGCTAATATGGCTGCGATATTGGATGCTCTAAGCTCTATATCGCCCCCCCAATTGGGACGAGCCGTACGTAGGAACTCTAGTGCATGCACCGTGTCCGGGTCTTGGCTCGCGAGCTCTATAGCTAGGTCTGTTCTAAATCCAAGAGCGATGGCTAAAGAGCCTAATCGGTTCCACAAGCCTGGATTATATCGCTTCGTCTCTCTACGGCTCCTATCTTTGTGATCTCTCTGCACTATTCCTTGACTTATGTGTATGGCCTTTTTGTCGAGTTTTGGAGGTATTGAAGTCATCTCTGGGAAGTATCTAAAACAGAACATCCATAGTTGAAGATAGGCTAATTTTTTTACAACGCTTTGTTCTGCTTGAATGTACCGGTAATTCCTTTCTGAGACTTCCATTATGGGGTTCGATTCTGGAAAATACACGGCAGAAAACCCACGCCACAGCGTTCGTTTCTCCTGGGGACCTAGAAGTTTTTTCAAAATGGTGCTACAAGGCTCAAGATACTTTTGATTCTCAAAAAAGGCCCTTAGAGAAGGTATAAGGCAGTCGATTGCTTCAATACGCGTTAATATCCCAGCTTTAGCATCTTCGTGAAGAGTCGAGAACGCAGCTGATGTTTCCATCATTCTTCGAACATGTTTTTTATCCTCTGTAGAGGTTTTTGGAGCGCGCAATTCAAGACTTTGAACTGTAGATGTGTCGACGTATTGTGTTAAGTAACCGGGGGCAATTCTTCCCCAAACTAACTTAACATGTTTCAGGTACGCAACAAGTTCCTGTTTTACGTTAGTTCTTCTTTATCACTTAATATATTACTACCTACTTCTGTACACCTTAACCCGTGCAATCGATGTAATGTACCGAGTTTGATAGGTGTCCAGAGGCCTGGAAACTCTAGCAGGTCGTCAAATGCTTGAGAAAGCTGCTGATTCGCTAACAGCTGTCGAAGGTCCTTTCGTTTCGTCTCTGTCAGACGAGCCCACCATTGATTCTCGAGAGTGTTGTCATTTTCCTTGCGGTATTTGCAGATGAACCGAAAAATTGTACCATCTGTATAGAGCTGTTCGTGGGCGAACGATTGGTAGAGTCGTTTCGAGGCACGATCTCCAAATTCTGCCGCGCTTAGTTTCTGATAGGCCATGGGCATCTAACTTACCGTGTTGAGAATAAAGTCTCACAATCCACCATTGTTCATTCTTGTCCAAATATTTCCTAGCTGCCAAGATACGATGTAGCCCATTGAGGCAATCGACCACGAGTAAACTGAGCTTTGGGACTACTGAAGGGTCGAGAATAGACTTTCCACCTATGGCCTTAAAATCAGTCGTAGACAAGTTGATTTTCGTTAATTCTTGGTTTAAATGATCGTCATCTACCAGGGCGTCAATGAAATTGCATTCCTCAAGACGACGGCATCCTTCAAATTTGAACACACTGAGTAGACGGTCAGCTGCCTTGCTTGATTGCTCTCGATGTTCATTTTTCAGAGCAACATCAAACTTGAGATTAGAGATGTCGATGCGCGCGATACCGAGGAAACTGTTTGCTCTTGCTTCTGTTATGCTGTTTGTAGCCATGATGCTGGCGTAAGGCCTCAGCTGTTGTCAACAGAAATTACGCCCATATTATGCGCAGAGATCCTCGTTCTTCTAATATGGAAACCAAAAACTAAAACCAGAAACCGAAAATCAGAAACCGAAAACCAAAATCACCGTGCACGAATATTTACGCGCCGCACTAGTTTTCAAGGCTCACGTGATGTTTCGATTAGGCCGACAAGTTCCGACATAGCAATACATAGTAAAAGCAGAATAACTAACTCTAATAGCTCAAATTGAATACTGGCGAAACGTAGATCCTGGCTCATAGTCTAGTCGCATGGACACGTGCACAGCTTGGCCAGTTTCATGGTTCCCAACAACCACAAACTGGCCAAGACACGCGAAACTGTTTTTGGACAAATCGCTTATCTTGACGAACAAAGTTCGAGCAGTTCACAAGAGTCTGGCGCTACTCCCCTAATTTGCTTGTCGTCCAGACTTTCGAACGTATACTGTAGCTCCAGGTTATTTCGAAACAATATCATTATCTCAAAATTGTCCAAAGCATTGCCAATCTGTCGTAAGAAACCCCCTCTTTCTCGATCTAGCAAAGTAAGAAAACGAGAGAAATGCGTCTCGGATATTCTCTCGACACTGCGTCCGTCAGTTGGGATATACACTAGTGTCATGGGCATACCTAGTGTCCGTCAATCCATCCATTTCTTCGATTAAGAGGAGTACACTACTTGAGAACGTAGAAGCTAGGGACGCCCAATTGCGACCCTTGCGGAGATTGTTCTTAAGCTTCTCCCGACTGGATGTATTTTGCGAATTTTTGTATGCCTCGGATAAGAGATCATCCAACGCCAAAGTTTCGACCCTCTGCATACGCGGCTCATTATCATCTCTCGTTCTCAAGCCACGCTTACTCAAGTGGACTGCCTTCAACTCATCGCGTCGCTCCACCAGTCGAACCAGATGAAGGCGTCGTATTACCGAACAGCCAGACTTTGCACGTTCAACGCTATCTAGCGCTTGCACGCGTTCCGCAATAGTATTGCTCTGGCAGAGAATATGCTTTAGACCCCCCTGCCGGATGAAAAGGCACAGATCACGGAGCTGTATCAACGCCTCTGGACTTGCTATAGCATCAAACAACTTATCGAGTACATATTTTGTACTTTCGTCGATCGACTGGGGGAATTCCGTATCTTTGCCCGTCCGAAGGCGTTTTTTTGTGTCCTGGGCATGCGAAACATCGCCTTTTCGTTTGGAGGGTACGTAGAAGCCTGCCGCAGTGAGAACATTTTCCCCGCATTTGGAATTGCACCACGTGTAATCCCTCAGCATCTCTGGCGCATCACTGAATTCGACGTTTACAGATTCCGCAATGTTGGGGCCCATATTAATCACTTGGTGATACACGTTCCGATGCGTGAAAATCATCTCTCCCGGAAGACAGTAGTCCACCAAGTACTCAATTTCCCATTGCTCTAGTAGAGATGGCGACACCAGACAGTTCAAATGACGGATTTTCTGCGAGCATTTTCGGTGTGTATGACCATATAGATCTTGCAAACGCTTCTCAAAAGCATCCTTTTCCCAGGGAGGGACAAACAGCCATGCTTTGGGCGCGCCGTCGAGTAACAAGTTTACGGATCCGAGCTCTGCGTCCTCGACGTGAAGCGGCGATGGTGTCATTGCATGCTGACTGATGTACCAATATGCGGTGTTGATGCCAGGCAGGTTGCCATTGTTCCTTCGTCGAAGTCTCTCTCCTGCATCAACGTATGGAATATAATCGGACGGCATAGGCACAGGACCAACAAAATAGCGTAGTTGGCATTCAGGTGGATGATCAAATACGCTTTGGAAGCATTCGCGAAGCTGATCTTGAGTTGGCGCGGCCCATTGGCTGGTCAGGACTGGAAACTTGAAATCCTCCGAGACTTGTCGTGCGGTTACCTTATGGCCATCCTTCTGGTAGATCGTCCCATGCATGTAATCTCTGCTTGGCTTCTGTGCTTTGGAGAAATCAGGACATACATAGTCGTCTATGTTGAACTTTAGATAGCACTGGTCAGGTACTTTTTTTGCCATGTTCTCCAAGGATACGATCATCGCGCCTCGCATTTTCTCCATCTTCAAGTTAATGGTAGATTCTGTGGCCTGTCTTTTTGAATAGTTTCTGGGTTGGAGGCTGTTGCTTTTGTTCCTTCTGCCCTCATCGTTTTCATCATCTTCGTCCTCATCTTCGTCCTCTGCATCATCTTCGTCTTCACCATCTTCGTTGCTGTTATCATCTGTGTCGTCATTATTGTCGCAATCGTCGCCGCTGTCAGCCTTATCGTCGGTTTCTTTGTCAGCGATGTCGTCAAGACGCTCTTCTTGCTCTTCCTGCTGTATGTCGGGCAAACCGATTTTTTGTGTCGTCTCGTGAAAATGCTCTTTCTTATCAAATTTCTCTTTGAGGTCCTGAGCATCCTTTATAATTGTTCCAAGAATTTCGGAGAGCTTTTCATGCTCAACTCGTGTCGTCCTGGTCGCGTGTCGTTCTTCTCCGTTAGATGGCAGCAGTGATGTAGAGCGTTCAAGTTGTATCAATTCGCTAAGTAAGTTTCTCGTGCAGCTAATGAGAGCACTAACTTCGTTCATTGTCGTTACTGGGTTGCGGATGTGGCAACTCTCAGCTATTGAAGCGCTTTGAACTGCCAAGCCGGGCAATGGCGGATCGTTTCGCCGATCCAATACTCTCTTGTCCGACGTAACCCAAATCATGGCCATACAAAGTGGACCTGCATAGTGAACACTAAAATGTGTATACGTATAATTCTATCTAAGAGGTGACAGATATGGAATGTAATTCAGAACTATCTTGTATGACCTAACGAAAATAACATGAATAGTTAGAGCCCAGAGCATATGATTGCATATAGCCAGCATTATGTTGAAGACGACAAAGCAGAAACCTCCAAAGTGCGATTTATCTGTATCAAGGAAGAAATCAGAGATTCTACTAAGGTCAATCGTTCATAAAGTTCTCAGTTCTTCTCCTCTAGCTTCGTAGTTTGCTCCTCTATACTCTCAATGCGCCGGCGTGCCTCGAGGCGCACTTTATTTTGGGCATTGCGATTTCCTTTGAGTATCTGCACAGCTTGCAAGCTTGAGTTTCTAATGCAAAAACTTCTGACTTACAGTTTCATTGTCTTTGTTGACTTGTGTTAAAGACTCTTGAAAGTACACCATCTCGTTTTTATAAAGACTGATTACATTATTATCATTCTTTTGGAAGTTTTTGGAGCCATACCTTTTGAGTAAACTCGTGTAGCTCTGATTTAGATGTAGGGGATAGACACGTTTATCAGAACGGGTAAGAAGATTATTACACTTTTCCGTTGCATAAACAAACAATCCAGCGATAACATGTTTCTTCTTCTCCACAGGGCAAATTTAAATATATAAATGTTTCTCAAACTTGCTACTTTGCTTCCGTGGAAATAGAAGCTGCAAAATTGTGAATTTTTCACCGAGCGAACCAAGTACATATACTTGAGTGGTCTCTGACACCGGATAGATTGGACCAAAAACGATTGCAGCTTTTTGGTGTTTAGAAGAAGATCCCAATCCTTCAAAAAGCGTTCTAGGAATATTATATCCATGCCATTGAACTTTTCCTTGGGCATATTGATGCAGCAAGATGAAGAGATGGAGAGAGATTGAGGATCACAGGCCGTCTGCTGTGTCATATATGTCCCTGAATTTTGTTTAGCTAGTCTCTATTAAGTAGATGCTCCGCCAGCAATTCTACTTGATCACCTGATATTTACAAATACGAAAATTCTGTCACAAAACGTTAGCTATGGCTGATAGAATTATAAAATGATAATTTCTAATGAGATATTGATTCAAATGAATAAGGGATTAACTGATTTCGATATGCAAGAGACCCAATTCAGAAAATCTTCCTAGAATTTCTTGATGAATGCAAAATAAAATCAGTTCGCGTTCTTTTGCCCACAATTAGACTTGATCGAGTATTATAGGCCGTCTAAAACTCCCTAACAATTACTTGTCAACTACATTAATCATATATTCGATGACGCAAAGCTAGCCACACATTTAAGCAAAAAGACCAGTCTATTCAAACGTATCAGGAGATCTGCCAAATCGGTCTTCATAAATTTTCAACCGTTTTCGAAGCTCCCTGTTCTCTCCCTCCAAATTCTTCACCTTCTCTTCCAAACTTCCCACGCGGCTGTTTTTCACAAGACGAAATCTTTGCTGGTGTTCGCGGTTTTTCTCAAGTTTCCTTCGATATCTCTTGTCTATCAAGTTATATTCTTCGCGTAAATCGCCCAGATGGCTTTCTTCAAGACTGAATAGGTTATTGTTTATCTGTAATAATTTTTGGAATCATACCGTTCGAGAAAAGATGAAAGAGCCTGTTCTAAATCAAAAGGAAGATCATTTCTACCGCAGTCAGCAAAGTTAAAGCACTTGTCCACTCCAGTTGCAAACAGCCCTGCAACTACAAATCCGTTTTTTCTAACTGTGCAAAATGGAATGCAAAGCTTTTTTGAAAGCATGTTCCATTCCGTTGGTGGGAGCAGTAACTGTGAAACAGCTAGCTTTGGTGCTGCAGAAAGCGAACCAATTACATGTACCCTGGTTATCTGCGAGACAAGATAGATTAGGCCCCAATCGATAACAGCTTGTTGATATCTGAATAGAGCAGGTGAATCTTCTAAAAAGCGGTCTGGAACAGATAAGGTAAAGCCGTTATAAATAATAGTAGTATCCTCTTCGGAATATGTGTGTGGTGTTGCCGGAATGCAGAAAAATACTACTCAGTGCATGAGAATGAATGGTAGACAAAGGAGGCGGGTGGGTCGTACTTGTCGTGGGGATATTGTTCCATGTAACATCCTTGCTGAATTTCACACCATATGTATGAATGTTTTCTAGGCTTATACCATCCGATATAGGGTTGGAAGAGCGAGGGATGCATCTCCTGCTTGATTTGGAGCAGTTCCCACAAACAGGCCCTGTTTTGTCACATTTTATTTTCCTCTGACGACATGTTTGACTGCAGATTATGTTAGTGAAAATAAAGTTGTGGGAAGCCGACAGACCATCCAGTCACCCTATGTTTCATATCAATCTAGTGGAGAGAATAAAATAGATGACGTTCTGAGGTTATAGAACGTTTGATAACTCTTATATATCTCTGGACTCTATTGAATGGGGTATTATCGGGCAGGTACCTCGCGGTAAGCATCCTTCCTGAATGATCATCAGAGAAGTCAGATGTGGCTGGGAGGATCGTAGGATGGTGAGTTTACATGAGACATATGAGCTGTAAAGCAGCTAATGCTGGCATTTTTTCTCGTATTCAGTTTTCCCAACATCACTAGCGCGCCACTGGGTTGACTAATAAGCATTCGTTAATATTGGGTCCAATTTTGACCGCCCGGTAATTCACGCTCTTGGTAAATATAACGCACAGAAATTTGGCAAATTTCTAGATGAAAGAACTTTTTCCTAGTGCCAAATCTAATACGGTACATATGTAGATCCAATGTAAGCAGCTGATGATTCTGCTCGATTTTGCATACTCCCCTCGATTTGTCGTGAACCTTTCAGAAAAGTACCCTCTGAAGAGCTGGGAGGTTGTTGTAGCCAAGAGTCAGGATGGTTTTGCTGCAGAAAATGGTGATGCAACGACCCAGCCTTGCCTCCTAACAAGGCAGCACATTCTTGATTTTTCCACGCTAGTTCCCATTCGAGCAGTTTTATACGTTGAAGAAGCTGTTGATTTTTTTCATCTACTTTCTTCGCAGCCTCTTGAAGCACTTTTCCGGCTTGGACACCCTGTTGCTCATATAATTGAACCTTGCATTCTAGCTCCGACACATATTCACGTTTTCTTTTCCGCGAGTTCTGTTGATTCTTACGAATTCGGGCTAAGTTCTAGAAGTCCATAAGTTTTGAAAAGAAAAAGTGGACTTTTCGGCTCACTTCTTCGTGTGATTGTTGTTTGATTCTTTTGGGGGCATGATAGGCAGGCAAATTGACAGCGTTTAATAAGAACGGAAACTGACAGTATGATTATCGGGAATGCGACAGATTATTTATCTAGCCACCTTATTACGTTGTCTGTGCGCATAATCAGGTGGTAGTTCTGATTCCAACAGCGCTACCTCGTTTAGGCATGTACTTCGTGACATCTACTAGCAAGGGGGGGGGGGGGCGGTTGAGTGTCCAAGAAGAGCTAGCTTGTGATAGGGATCGAATCATATTATCCAACGGTTTTTCTAGATATTGCGTCCGACCAGATGGCGCATCCAGGCTAACAGAAAAAAAGCCGAAATGACTTTATGCGATGATGAAGCTATTGAATAGATTACGTATTTTTTCAAAGTAAGCGCCGAGGTTTCAAATGCATGGAAACTGCAGTAACATTGTATCTGGCATGGATGCGTATTACAAATATCATTCACTTGGCTTTTTTGCAAAAAACCACTTGCTGTCTATTGGACAGTTCAGCTTTATTGGCTTATGGCTAAAAGTTCCCTGCGACCAGATGACCTATCCCAATTCCAACGGCTGCTGATATTCCCCAAAACACCCAATTCCCTTCAGGATAGTGGTAGAGGACAGCCAAATAACACGCCAGCGTAACAAGAAAATAGAATGAAGCTATTCGAAAGTACAAGTGAAGTCCAAGCGCGATGCTTAAGACAGCAGCAGCAGTTTCTGGGCCTGGACAGGAATTCAGTATTGTTCCAATTTAGAGAGGGGTTAACATACGGATCATGATGATGAAGAGAATTGTATTGATGAAATCCAGGGTACGTTCCATGCCACAGCATGTGGAGCAATGAATCTTTATTTTTTTTCAGAAAGAAAGAAGTGTAGAGAGGCTTTATAGTGCAAGTAAGAGCGAGTTGACCGATGGCTGCTCCACAACCAACACGAATTCATATTACACATGCTGTAGATAGATGTTTGGGGGCGCTTAGGTCAGAGGGATTGGGAGCGCCACAAAACGAAATAATCTGCCCTGAGACTATCACAAGGTTATGGGGGGTGCTAGGAACTTCAGAAACAGTTGGATATGTGCATACTATTCCTTCTGTACCTGAAAAACTTCTATGTCTCAACTTTCTACCGACCCATCGTGCTCAGGTTGACCGAAGTCGATATCAATTTCGCCCTGATCCCAAGATATGCCACCAATTGTGACATAGATGACCGGAAGCTTTTCATATTTTCGCTCCAAAATGTAAAAGTAGCTGTTTATTCTTATCTACTCTATTTGTGCCCCACGATTTGTAATAAATTGTCTTGGAAATACTATAAAGTTACGATAAGTCATAAACGTCCAGTTTTTAAGTGTAAATGGTAAGCCATAATCTGCCACCCACATGCCATCAACGAAATACAAAGAATCTAGTTTTTCCAAGAACTAGGTATGACAAAACTTCCTTTTATTGGTTCATGCTTCAAAGAGAATTCATTGACCTCTTTGAAATCCAGCTCCCGATGACACCATCCGTATCCTTGGTTAACAGGAAGCTCGCAAAATTCAGTGTCATTCAACCACTTTTTGTAGGACGAAATGACGTTATCGCTCCCTTCTTGGATCTGCTCGCCATTTGAAAAATCCTTAATATTGCTTGCGTCAACCTTGAACTTTTCTTTATAGCCTTTAATGGCAACAATATAGTATCGAGGCTTGCTACTAAGTCGTCCTATCTCCAGATGCGTGCAATACTCGATAACTCCGGGGTATTTATATTCCGAAAGTTCTTCGGCACATTCGAGTCGGTTTCGCCCATTCATGCAAGCATAGCTACCGGGAACGAACGTTGCGTAAGGTATGGACACAGGCTGGTAAAATCGGTCGAAAAATTCCTGAATTGGAATGAGCGCAAGTAGAGGTTTGGGGACCAAGACCAAGATACTTACCATTATAGATAGAATGTACTGACAAGAATATTGTTCTTTAACTCAAGAAAAGGCCAAATCCCGTACGATGGCTCAGGAAGTTCTAAGCGACGAGGTGTTCAACTGACAATAGAAAGCTTTGCGGAGGAACAGATAGTAATAGATGTATAGAAAGGCTGCCATATCTTTTTATATAAAGGTCATTCTCCTACCCCTGTTCGTGGCTGGCAACTGTTGTCACAAATACTAATCATGATCAGGTTGCACATGTCAACGTACGAATCCATGCTGATATTTTAATTAAGCACGATGCACTGTTATTCAGTTACAAGAGTATTCATGCACGAATGGTCTCAGAGGATCGCTCTTGTGAAATACCTGCGTTGGATTGTACTTGAACAGGTCATGGATAGCCAGTTGTTCAATGCCTGTAGCGAGCTAGGATCTGTCATCAGAACTTGTAATCGACAATATAAAGATTCATTGGCCCAGAGGGTCTTGTTGCCTACATACCCCCTAATCCTTTATGCAGCCATGTCACTACATGTCCATGTCGCCGAGTCTTTACGCGCTGCATTCATCTGCTTTTGGAACTCGTCTTTGTCAAGTGCATAAACTTCGGGGCAAATATTGTCCCACTTTTCCACAGGGTTCTGCTCCTGTTCCCTGTCATACCGGACAAGAACCTGCCCACACCACCCTTGTGCCACATAGAGCTTAGAGTACCCCCATTCTTGAACAGCAGCTTTCCCGGGCCATTCCGAAGCTTCTTGTATGCCATAGAAGATGAGAAGGAAGCAAACAGAACGTCTAGGCTGGCATTCTTCTCCATCTGAGTCTGCGGTATCCGAAGAGATGGTAAATACGGCATCCTTGTTTCGTGAGACAGCCTGATCAGATAGCTCGTGGGTCTCGACAGTGAGCTCCTTAGTACAAAATGGACTCAGAGTTGATTAGTATAGATTAAACAGGTGGAAAAACGATCTTACTTGAAGTCATTGTTGGCAGATCTCTGACAAACCAAGGGAGAAAATTCCATATTTCCTGCTATCAACTGTGTAATGGTGTCGACAGGATGAAACGGTAGCAACTAGTGTCAGGAAAGGTGGAAATTTAATGGGTTGGGCACGCAATGATAGGGGATTATGCTTTCATTTTATGTACACTGCGTGGTCAGCACACCATACTTCAAAGATGTTCAATACGTGACTTATTGAAAAGAAGTGGAAACCGTATCACAATTCAAAATAGAGTGTCCCAAAATGTACCAATCCTGTCCCTAGTCTCCATTTGCTCTTTGTGCAAAGCAATATTCCAGCATATCAGATTTTCCGAGATATCCACTAACTCATCTTGGCCATGCTCAATACCAAATTGCTTCCTGTTTTTCAGATTCAAAAACTCCCTGTGATGTTCGATGATAGCTGCCTCGATCCTGGGCACCAAATCTGTTCTTGGAAGACCCTGGCCTTCAATCAAGGCATCTGCCAGAATTTCTAGCCATTGAGGTTTGAAATCCTTCGACCGTGACTCCTTATTCTTCTGTATTGCTCGTAAAAAGCCAGCTAGAGCGGCTTCTATCTGAAGTTTCTCTGGTTCAGAAGTGGTGTGCGTGTAAGCGTCGACAATATTTTGGATGAGTTGGGAAGCTTCGCTTGTGACAACCCATTTTACTAGAAGGCCATCTATCAAGTCGCAGCCGTAGGCGAGAAACAGTATGACATTCCTCAGGGGTGGATTGTGATTTGCCGCTTCTAATGGGGATAATGCTCTGTTCTGATTAGTTACTGAACCAATTCGATAGGTTTATGGCCTTACATTCGTCTAAATATTGGGTTGATTTTATTGCAAGGCAAATCAATCAGAACTCTGGCAAAGTCCACACAGAGATCAAGACATTCACAGCCTAGAAGAGCAAGATGTTTTTCAATAACATGGTCTTTGGACACTTCTCTTGCATCCAGGAGGGACATAAGAGAAGAAAAATTATCGTAAGGTGTCGTATTTACATCAGGATCTTGTTTATACTCCGGTGAGGTCTTGCTGAATTCGAAGATGAGTTGAAGTGATGCGAGGTTCTGCTCGGAGTACTTGGTCCGTTCGGTGAAGACACAATCAAAGAATTTATCGTCGCTCCATAGGAGTATAGGGTTCTCGTAGAACGTGAGAAAACCGACAAACGCCAAGTTCGTTTTTATGTCCTGTTGCCTATCTTTGGGAAGAGCCCACACGGTGTTAACTCAATAATCAACCAGGCGGCGTTGGTCTCACTTTGAATTGCTCTCCGAGTGCTGTGAACTTCTGAGAGATATCCATCTCGCTTGATATAATGCACAAACTTGAAATGATTTCGATTCAGGTGGCTGAGATGGGACCTGTCGGAATGAATGGCGATATTTTGTGTCCATGGACGATGAGAAGAAAGGTGAGTGGCACTGCCCGGGAAGATATAAAGAGGAAAGAAATTACTAATCGCGACACATTATCTCGACCTGCTCACCGAGTCACCCTGAAGAAGCGTCGTATTCCACTATGATTATCCCGATTTGGGCCGGAGCTGGATCGAATGGAAGAGACACTTAGCGTACTCATGTTGTCACCGTGGCTCTTTGACACGCAGCATCGAGGGCAAGGCAGTTATATAGGCCAGAGCTAAAGGGGGCGCCTGGGCCCTGCAGCATGGATCGGGGGAACATCGTCTCTTGTAGTAAGAAAAAGACCACAATAAACTCGATTTGCGAATCGCAGCATTTATGGAAATTGTGCAAGGATACACATCATCGGAAGTTGAATTTCAAAAACAGTAGATAAGATTACCAATGAAAATGTGAATGTCCATCTTCATAGTTCCACTCTCTCACTACACACGAACCCTCCATCTCGTAAGACTTCACGATCTTTCTGGACAGGTACAAGATCTTCAATATCCCACTTCACAAATATAGGTTGTGAAGTATATTGCCTTGAAAATTGCGTGGCAGTCTTGAACGTGTTCTCCGGCATCAGTTCCTTCAATGTCGGCTCCCACTCTTGGATCTTATCCCAATCAATTTTCATTAGACTGGTTTTGTTCCCATCTAAACATACTAGCACTTCCGCAGTCACTGTGAAATTCTGTTCAATGTTCAACAGTTCCCCGAGTGCCGTGATCTTGAGTCCCGAAGGGTGTGCTAGGTTGACAGCGGTGGTCTCGGTTCGGGGTGATGTATCGTGCGATTGGGAGGGGTGTGAAGTGTGAATGTTCTCTTGAATGCTGGATTGATGTCAGCAGGGAATAGAACGAGATTATTTTCACCTTACTCTGTCTTGCCAAAAGAATTCTCTGATCTGATTGCAGTCTCAACGTCGCTTCGCGGTAGCAGTCGACGAACTAGCTTGCATAGAAATAGAGCAATATTCGTCGAGAACTCCAAAAGATTTATTGCCTGAATTTTATTAGTTTACGAAAATCATCGGGGTGGATCTTACCAATGGCTGCTGAGGACCTCCGTGAATTATCAATTCAATGAGGATGACGGAAACAGTTGCCAGCGAAAATACAATCAAAGGACCAACCGTCATTCTCCATTCAAGGCTGGTAAAAACGAAGATGCAATAAAATCCAATAGCAGACACCAAGTGGAAGAAGAAGATTCCTGCAAAGGCGAAAGATCTACCACAGAGTTCACTCTGAGATGTCTGAGAAATCGTAAACCCAAGCAGTTGTACAGAAAGGGCGATTGCGTATGAAATATAGACAATCTTTTTGAAACGGGTATCGGGGCAAATGCTCCTGATCAGATAGCCCTGCATCAGGTTTAAGGTAATTGTCAAGAAAGGTCCGAAATTACACACCTGAGTAAATGCACCAGCCAGCCAGGCGGTCTCTATAAGTAGCCATAAGGATACTTTGGATGAAATGTTGGGGTGTAACCAACAGACAGATGCAGCGGCGATGATGGCGAAATACAAGGACAGGGCGCCAGTGGGCCAACGAATATCCACAAACCATCTCCATGGACGGACAAGCAAAAAGGTCGACAGTCCAATGAGAAACGCACATACTATAATGGCTATGGCGCTTAGATTGTTGGGCATTGCGTCCATGATTGGTGAAGAAGAAAGCTCAGAAGGTAGCGCAGGGTGCGGGACGATGAACGTGGAATTCGGGCATAGAACATGCAGGAAGGCAACCGGTGAAGGACTGAAGGACGTGTCAGCCTTGGGAAGGGTTAACGGTTATTAAGTACAGTTCGTTCATTTCCTCCCATGTTGCGAACGCCCAGTCGGCTTTGCTTCTCAGGGCTTCACTGTCGGCGAACGGCATAACCTATTTGATACTGAGCCACAATGCAGGATCCACACGAAAAATCCAGGATGCCTCTGCACACTATTCTAAGCAAGGCAAATACAGGCAAGGCAGCCGACGTGGACGCCGCACTTGGGTCAACTCAGCTACCTGCATCCCCAGAATGCGCAGTCTATATCTAAAAGTAAACAAAAGGGGCTTAACGAATCACCTTCGCCCTATCAGACCGTCTTAGCGCGGTCATTCAAGTTCCGCATTGAAATCTGAGACGGAACGCAACTTAGCGCTAGTGCTTTCGCCCCTTGGCACCATAGGCGCTTAGATCTGCAGTCCGTAGTGCACAGATCAACTGCAGGCAAAGCATTGACTTCTTCTCTAACTTAGACAGGCTAGAGTTTGAACAGGGATCTTAAGGAAACCAGTTTCCTTAAGATGCCTGATTTTCCATCGCACAGGTTGCACCTCGCAGTTTGGATCATGAAGGACTATGATACCATCGCAATCGATCTACAGAGGGTACTGGAGCAGATATCCCCATCTGAAGCCCTCTCTATCGAAGTAGGTATTCCGTATACACCAACGTGAACTAGCTGACAGTGCCGAAGAGTTTGAGGTCTTGTTTCGAGGGTTTTCTCGACCAAGCAACTGAAAATGAGTGTCTGAAATTTTGGGATGTGTTGGGGCACAGGCGTTTATCTTTATCGACTCAGGAGATGCCAAGGGTGGCTCCATTCCGTCACCTGCCCAGACCCACGACCAAACCACCCCAGCCCGCTCTTCCACCCCAACACAACCAATTGAGAAGCACCGAAATGCAAGCACTTAAATATTTTGAGTCTCTAAGATTAAAGAATCCAAAGAATGTCACCAAATTGGCCAAAATTGCGGACGGCTTCATAAACGCCCAGACGCTTTCTGAGGGTGAGTACCTAGAGCCATGGTCTACGGGCGACGATTTTGCAAGGGATCCATTACAGCGGACAAAAAGATTAGTTGAAAAAATATGCGGGATTGACAACATTGGGTTTTTCGGACCACTTCGTCTTCTTTTCTTTGCACATGATATCGATTATACGGGATTAACAGTAGAACGCAAATTTGGTGAGAGATCCAAGACTGCAGCACTTACGGAGGTCGCAAGAGTATGTAATATGGAGAAAAAAAGAGTTGATATGATTTTCAAAAGAAGGTTTAATTATCTCGAATTGGCTGAGGAATGGGGATTGGGCGCTCTACTTGGAATGGGGACCAATACGACCGAGTAAGCTTCAAATCCAGATACTTCAAGCGGCAGCTGACGCCTTGCAGTATTGAAAAGATTCCTCGAGAATCTATTTCTAACGTTTATGATTATCTAAAGCTTCACTCTCCAGAAACGCTAGATCGCCTTTCATCACTGAATCTGGTTGCTGCAAAGACAATTATTAAGGGTCTTATACATTTCGGCTGGGCCTATGAGGATCTTGCAAAAGGTGATAGTGATTTGATGAAACTCGTTGGGAGATTCGTGAACCTGGAGGCCCTTAAAACTGGAAAAGTTCTAGAGCAACAGGATAAAGTGAAAAACGGCAAAATTTGCAAGCCTCGAAGGAAAAAACGAAAGTTAAGATCTCTTTCCCAGAGTGGGCATAGTCGCGCGGGGCTCGAGGAAGGTGGCATCCAGATTCTCTCAGCTCCAGAGATACCCGAGGCATCTATGTGTAGACCGCAGGACTATTTTATCACTGGGAGTTCCCTGCAGAGTGAAGAAACTCAGCATAGTAAGTCAAGTTTATATTATTTGACAAACATTTCCTCACATTTATTCCTAGATATAACTCAATCATCAGAACACGACCAATTGGAGCCAATTTACTTGGCAGAATTGATGAGCAAGCCGGCACGGACTTTAGAAGATCTATCGCTAGATCTGTTCCCCGACATCTGCTAGATATGCCCTTGTGCCATATGGGATTGCTGGTTCCGTCCAAAAACCAACTTTCTGGAAGATAATGACAATCGAACCGCGGGAAATCTCTTTTTCTCGATATATCTTCTCTCCTTCGCGCACACTCTGGGCACGAAATATAATGCTAGGCACATCTGGAGGGGGTATCGCCATATAGAGAAATATGTCGTTCTCCCGCGTTGCTGAATATCCAGTCTTCTGGCGGTATATAGCTGGTTGGTAGTCAAACTTTTCGACATTGATATCTATCCCTCCATTTTTCGCAATTACTTTTTTTACGTGTTCCCCCTTGTATGCAAATTAGTCAGTTACCTGTAAAGATATCTGCAGTTTGAGCATACATTAGATTCGATGAGTTTTTTCCATAGAAAGAGACAGGTTTCCGGCACTTCGTATTCTTCAACTATAGACCCGCGCTGATGCTCGGTTCTTTTGCGGAGATTCAATCCAACTTTGTCAAAGAGTGGCTGAAGATCTGGAGTTTCATCGATCACTTCGAATAAAGGCCTAAAAGAAGCCATGGATGTAGGTAATATGTATTTACGAGATGATGGAATGGTACACTTTTAAATTGCGATAAATCGGGAAGTGGATCATGCAGAAAAGCAATACACGTAACACTGTATGTGGGGCAGAGATGGCACCCGGAAAAATTATCTTCCTACGTGCTTAGTAATCAAACATCGAAAAGTTACTGACGGCCAGTAACCAACATGTATGATATCTCTCTACCCAACATTGGAGTTATCTCTACTCAAATGCATGATCTCAGCTAAGTATATAGGCTTAGGTTCGTTGGCGCCATTTGTGGTGTTCTGGCCCGTTGTATTGCTCCCCGCGCCTTCGTCGCCCGTAGATGTACTCCCAGTTTCTCGAGCAGAAGAACTAGTATTGTGGTTGGATTGATTGCCATTCGCGGAATTGTTGAAGCCTGAAGGCTTAGATTGGTCGTTCATTGTAAGTAGCACCGACAACGATTTCCTTCAAAGCATATTAGTGTGCTATCTCCAAGCGAGTGAGCCTGAACTTACGTTGTCGGCTTTTCATAAAAGTGCAGACAAACACTTAAGTTCGAATTTATTACAGAGGGACTTGAGAGTTGGCGGCAAGATATATTTTATTGAACGAGTGATGAGATACAATGACAATGATGGATATTGGGTTGGTGATTGTCATGAGAAGATCAAAAGAGTACTGGATATGGGGAAGTGGTCAAATAAGAATATCATTTGGTGCATGGCTTCTATCACTAGCTTTGATTTGCGCCTTCTATCCAAGTTCTCCGCTCCTTTTTCTGCATCCCCCTGTCAACTACAAATGTGAGAGCAAAATCTGCGTCCACTTTGTCGCATTAATACTAAGCCACCAAATGTTGGCATAGGTTTAGGCCATGCACCTTTTATGCTCGACGATGATCTCTGTATATTCTGTACAGATCCTACTTATTTGCTTGGCTAACCTACGCTATATGTATACTAATCTACAGCATGAATTAGGAAATCAGAAGACATTGATCCTTTTTTCTCGACTCATACCACTCATTTTACTTTACACCACTCATTTCATTTCACACCGCTCATTTTACTTTGTACCGCTCATTTCACTTTACTCATTTCATCTCACACCATTTATTCCATCTCACGTCATTCAGATAAGGTCGAAGACCAGATACGGGTAAGTATAGGCTAGACATACCATGCTGAAGGTGTTGACCAATCATCTGCTGACACGAAGCTAGAATACCGATGCGGGGTAACCCCCTCGATTTCATTTCACTCATTCCATTTCAATCCTTCTATTCCATTCATTCTATTTTACTTCATTCAACAATGGAGCCTGCTGAGCAGGTCGTCGGCCAAATCAAAGCAAAAGCAGAGGAGCTGAGAAAGCTACGCAGTGTCTCTGTCCGCGATCGAAGAGTACTGAAGAACCGGCTTCTAATTGCCTGGGGAAGAAAAGAATCGGCCTCCGAAGGGACAAAATGGCGTAGATCTCGCGCGCATGAGGTATATGCGGATATTCAGCAAGCGAGCAGCCATCTGTTCCTCTCGGCAATCCTAGTTGTTTCGCCGACGAAATGCTGCCAAAAGAGCATGGACAAGGTTCTCGACAGTCTTCTTATCCTTCGAGACTATGAGCCATTTTATCTGGACTTGGATTCAACTGCCAAGGATTTTTTCGAGGCCACAGCTGCAGAGGGAAATTTCTCAGATGCCCCTGGATTCCTGAAATGTATACAGGATTTATTTCCTAAGCGTAGGTAGCAGTATGCGCGGGGGAAATTTAATTGGCTAACAAAAACAGTTCAATCAGATTCAAGTGCTGTACCGGTTGAGTTGATGAATATGGATAGCATTGTTGGCGACTTCATATTGTCAGGGATAAAGTCATCTCACAGGCGTAGAATACGCTTGCACCTTCCTGCTGTCCAGGGGGATGATTTTATCATAGAAATCTCAATACATTCCGCATTCGGGGAATGCATTTTCGAAACAAATAAGAGATCGGTAGAGGAGCTAAGTATTATGCTAGGTGAACAACTGTTCCAAGCTATGAAATCTAGCAGAAGGAGAATAGAAGAAGAGATCGCAGGATGCCTAGCACCTACCGAAGCTATCAAAGTGATTGAGAGCAACGGTGGGTACAAGCTGTTGGGTATAAATTTGAGCTTCCAGACTGGCATCTATCTGTGGGAGCACTTTGGGGCAAATACAAATAATTCTACCGCATACGTCTAACCCGATCGTCGAACTAGTTTGAAGTCCGTGTTTAACACGACTACTCTCTGCCCAGCGGGAAGCTCCTTCCCTTCGGTGTTGTTGGCACTTGTGTTTTCGTTGTATGTCCCCGTTGCGATACGGCCAGATCCAGCTTTCCAGTGCATGACCCTAACGTAACCAACTGGCTGGAAGGTGTGATAGCTAATGAACTCGTAATCTTCCTTCTCTGTATGTTCGGCATGGCTTTCGGGCATCAGGGTGCCTGGCCGGATCGAAGTTTCGTGCGTTCGAGGTTAGATTCGGATGCTTGATTTTGTAGTAGACTCAGATTGTGTCACTGAGCGCTTCAATGGCCTGGTAATATATCAACCGCCGTGAACAAAACATTCAGTCGCATGTACGCACCTGAAATGGGGGGGTTTCGAGGTCGAAAGGCGCATCGTAGGTGGTGGTGCCCAACTAAAAGATTATAAGGGGAGCTTAGGCTGCAAAGGCTCTGCAGCAATGGCAATGCCCCACCAATGTTAGGTAAGCTACGAAAAGCGCATGACCTGTGCAAAGCGCTATGCCGATTACGAACCACGAAGCTAACAGCACGCTAGAGGTGGTTCGTGCTACGCATTCTCATCCTTCTAAATATCCTCGCGCAATGCAGCCTTCGGTGTAATTTTTGGATATAAAGGGCTCTGTAGGTTCAGCAGAAGCAAAAGAGTACAGTTTGCATAGAACCGCTATTTATACTGGTGTGCGCATGAGTTTGGAGGATCTCGAAGTCCAAGTACCGGTCGAAATTCTCGACACGGGGGGTTTCTCGGCACGTGGGAGGGACGTTACATAACTGCGAAGGCATTGCAAATGCGATTGATAGGCGTCGAATGTGAGTAAGAGCCATATGCCAAATGGACATGAAGCGGATTGTGACCAACAATATAAGCGCTCACTGTGTGTCGTGGGGAATCTTCGGCGCATTCGACACTGATCTTTCCCCGACCAGCTTCCAGGGATTCGAGGTGCCGATGTTTTCCCGGCCGATCGCCTCACGACATCAAACAGCATCATCTGCGAAAAGTCTCTAACTAAGGTCTATCCCTGAGTCGTGAGACGCACGGTGTGATGAGACAGTTTTGTAGAAAAAGCATCGTAACTCCTTCCTTTCCCAGTGTATAGGGACTAATTCAATATGCGACGATTCTATCGGTTCTTAACTCTAGAACTGCACCTTTTTCCTTGGGGTCCTATTTGTGACGTCAATCTCTATCTTGGCGGACACCCCCTGTTCCCCCTCGACAGATACCATCCTTCTCAGTTTCGGAGGTCTGAATAGAAAGCTGGATCATGGAACTAAATTCTCCGATCGTTAGATCTCAGAACAATCGCGTGCGGATCTAATCCCAGAGTTTCGCCGCGGGCTGATTGATTCTTGAAATTCATTGGTTACTAGCCAAATCTGGGAATCTGCTTGGATCGCAAGTACCGACCAGGGTACCGAGATCGCACAAATGAGCCCGCCACGCCAGCCATTGGGCTGAGAATAATTCTGGAACATAAATGCCGGCTTTTAAAGGTCAAATGCGACTATTTATGTGTTTGATTAAAACGCTGAGGCCCTGACGTAGTAGTATGCTGGCATGGCATGATTTCGCGACAAAAGGAGGTTCCGCTTGCTTTGGGTATAAAAGCATTCAAAAGTAGTTCTCGTCAGACCAAAAGGAGCAGAGAGTATCTTAAGAAGCCAAAGAAGTTGTTCCGTCAGAAATACAGCAAATTCCGGATGCGCGAAGGGAAATATTATCTGTTAAACTCAAAGTACCTCTATTTTGTCTCATGACACCGTGCGTCTCACGACTCAGGGATAGACCTTAATAGCGTTGCTTATGATCATCTGAGAACATGTAACGTCTCTAGCATGCAATTATGCCTTTGGTCAGGAGGCAATCCCCTCCTCGGACGCACCTTCAGCCCGCTCGAAATGAGGATATGTAACGAGTTAACTAGTTAACTAACTTAATCACTATCTCCATTTCAGCCCGCTCAAGGTTTCCGGTGCGTAATCCGTGCAGCAAACCCTTGCGCACATAGCAGCGCAGTGACCTTCAAAAGGTCTTACGCCAAATTCGATTCTCGCCACACTCTCACCTGTCAAGCCTGGGTCAGGAAGCCCCCCTCGTCGAACGACTTGCGATCTGCCCTCCTTTGCCCTCCCATTCCATCGCCACCGCCGCCACCGCTGATACTCTCGATCGTCTGCTCGCATCACGGCAGCCTCACGGCACTCATGGCAGAAGACTGAGAAAAGATTGAGAAAAGATTGATGAAACAAGTAAGCCGGATGAAAGAATCCGTGTCAAGAAATCACCACCGACGCCGAATGCCATTCGCTCGCCGAGCCCCATCCACTAGGGCACTATCACTAACGCCGCCACGTCCCACAACGCCTTGCTCTTTACCTCTCTTCGCGGCAAATCAATTACATATCACACTGGGGATTGAAAGGTTGGTAGGAGCAGGAAGTGCACCAACTGGAGCCTGGAAGATATCAAGGCTATT
Source organism: Corynespora cassiicola (assembly GCA_022059125.1). Classification (NCBI taxonomy): domain Eukaryota; kingdom Fungi; phylum Ascomycota; class Dothideomycetes; order Pleosporales; family Corynesporascaceae; genus Corynespora; species Corynespora cassiicola. The sequence continues at coordinate 2,653,702 of JAEUWY010000006.1, read as the reverse complement.
CCGACAATTCACTTGTGGAACCAAGCTGTGCCACTCATCGAGAAACTCTCTGTTATTCCCGATACCTCCTGTGAGGTTTAAAAGAACACAAGAAGTTATATGAGTTCCACTGCATTGCCTACAAGTAGAGTTAGCAGGGCTAGCAGGACTAGAGCTTGTCGGAAAAGACTGACCATTGCATAGCAACCGTGCCATTTGGGAAGTTATAAGGAATCCTAAGTGATGCGGTCTGATCCCCCGCACAGTTTCGAGGTTGGACTGTAAAGGAAAGTGGGAGGAGGATTGGATCGGCGAAATTCCATGTGGCTTTACATGTAGAATTGAGAGAATTGAAGAGCCTATTTTAGAGTCAGCCTACCTAAACTGGCATTATCTAGCACGTACTGAAACTCGAGTGTATCTCCAACCCGCGCTTGAGCCATTGGGCTGATCAAGCACGGGAGAGACCAGTCGAATGGCAAGCGAGGCTGTGAGACAGCTAGGGCTGGGAAAATTAAACCGAGTAGCGTTATGAAAGTCATAGTGGATGGTATTTTCCGTCGCGAGCGGACTTGTGACGTTTTATGTTCCATTCGTGCGCAAATGTCAAAATCGTTTTTCGCAAAACGGTTTTCGAAATCGGGCCCACCGTTTTCCAGAAGTGGAAATTGATATTAGGAGCTGAGTTCGAAATGGTTCAAATAAGAGGACCAATATGCATGCAAACTACACAACATGTCTTATCCCCAAGTCCTTGCCGATAGCAGTCCACAAGACGATTACGTTACTTTCTCCATACCAAATTATTTTGTGCTTCGGAAAATTGCCAGGCATTCCGAGCAAGAAGAAAACCTTCGTGTGAAGGCCGCTGGAAACGTCCTTTTGGAGAATATGGACGAAATCTCTCTCCTCCTCTCAAAGTTCCACCTGGATACGGCTCCAGTCAAAGGCCGCAATGAGCTACGAGTCAGGCTCTCGGTCCCTTCACTCCCACCGCGTGCTCCACTCCCGCCATTACCAAATGAAAGTCCCAATACTCATCAAATTAAATACATCATTCGAGAGCCCTCTAAGGAGCTAGAAACACGCCCTTCTCGAGGCCCTAGCCGGTACTACCACGTACCTGGCTTCCGATCTGAGATACGAATCACTACGAGGGAGGACAAGAAAGCACGCAAAGCAAGGAGAACAAAATTGTTTCTATGGGCATAGATAGTCATTTAGATATTGAATCTCAACCCGATTGTCTGAGCTGTACCTGCAAGTGAATGACCAGGCATTTTTAGTGAGTCCACCAAGAATTCATGATTCAAACATGTGCACCAGGATAGGTCCTCGAAATAATCATAGCTTGATTTCCATATCACAATGTAACGTTAGTTAACTTAGTTATGTTTAGACACCATTGGTGTCATCGCGCCTCAGCCCCAGTACTTGCGAGAGGAGCGCTGGGCCGCTGAAGTCTTGGCAAAGCTCGCGCAGCGTCATGCGTGTTGTTCTCATCCACCAAATACTCGGGTTCATGAGGCTCATCCCGGCGATGTTTAGTTTTAATACTGACCAATATGAGGATGAATTGGACCTTTAAGCTATGTAGAACCAATTTGATTGAATGATACGGTACACTGATGGTGTGATGATGGTTGCGCTTACAACAAGCGCACTGCGCACCAAGCCATGGTCGCGCTGAAAATCGAAAACCAAAAACCAAAAACCAAAAAACAAAAACCAAAACCGACGAAAATCAGAAACCAAAAACGAAAAGCCAAAAACCAGTCCGAACTGTTAACGCCTACTAGTGCTGATCATTGTAAAAAAAATGCTTCCCAAAATTTCTAAACATTGGTAGCCCAGCCTGCGACCGCCGTTCGCGATAGTTGGTGAAATCGACGTTGTGTTCGGGCCCAGAAAAGTTCGCGAACTAGAGCCCTGGTTCGGACTATTCGTCGAGAAAGGACGCATGGTGTTGTGACAGAAGTCATGGGCAACGCTAGATGTGGTTATATTGTAGACCTCGGGTTCCTTTGCATTCTCGGTGACAGGGTTCAAGCTGAAGACCATCCCAGCTTCGCAGTGGGATATCGGCAAATTTTGTGCGCAGTAGAACCATTTAGGTTGCTCTGAAATGACTTCGTAGTCTACTAAGAACTTCCCACTAACATTATACGGATTGAATTGGTTGAAGCCAGTGTCAAACTGTGAGCTATTTGAACATGGGTGATGGAATGAGCTTTGAGTTAGAGTATGGTTTTTGGCAAGGAAATTGAATCGAAGGATGGTCCCTGGTGTGACGCTCACAAAGTCAGGATTGAATGCCAACTTTCCAGCAGCGCCGACAAGAATTTCCACTATCTGCTGGGATTCCTGTGTGGAATTCGGAAGCATCGTGGGCTGGAGAAAAGAGGCATTTGCGGAAGCGTTCCATCCTAGTTTATCGTGATTCCACAGAAGGCCTGTAGCTGCCAGAGAAGTGACCGCGGATTGAATGAAATGCATGGCTGCAGCTTTGAGTCAATGCGAACCTTTGGTACTTATGTAAGAGTCTATACGATCTGATGAAAATGGATTGCCATTTTTTGTTTTCCGATTTTCACTTACAAAAACGATTTCCGATTTTCAACTCCATTCACATTGTTAGAAGTGGCTCACACGAATACATATATATATATATATATATATATATATTCATTATTCAACCAGGGGGGATCAATCAGTAAGCAGAAACGATATCAAAAAGTTATCAAATTCGTCCAGAACCAACATGTCACAAGAAGATATTGTCTCCCAAGAGATGGCGCAGCCAGATAGCCGTAATTCTGTCACAATGACGGATCCTATCACTGATCAAGTCTCCAGTGAATTCAAAAAGATCGGTCTAGATGGAGGAGAAAATCTCTACGGACATCTTATTGTAGACGCCTTCAAGAAGAATAATCACAGCAATGAGCAGTGGGATGAGTTGAAGCGAAACAAAACTGTGGACGACATCCTAAGCCTTGACGATCCGCCAACTGACTGGCGTGAAAAGTTGATTCCCATAATTGAGGATGAACAGAGAAACGATCTGGCAAAGCATTCTGAATGGATCCGTACCTGGTTTGGTGAGGTGCCCACTGACAGCGTTGGGAGAAAACGTGTCGCCAAGTGTGCAAAGGCTATGGCCCTATATTCCATAGAGGTTCCCAGAACAACTCAAAAAAGGGACGTCATACCATTTATCGAAGAAGAATTTGCAAGGGCTGTAGAAAAGCACCAAGACGTTGCAATCTTTTGGCACGAACGAAAGCTTTGTATGGACGATGCTGAATGGACAGAGTGGAGGAATGCCGAAACCGATCCCGATGCAATGCAAGGGATGACACAAACAAAAGAAGAAAGGGAAGAGACAGAATATAGACATGCGGAAATAAAAGCGTTGGAAACCGAAATTATCGAACGAAAAACCGTCCCTAGGCCCGTGCGGGATACGCTCCAAAAGATGCAGCCCATGATCTGGAACTGGTGGGAAAACGAAGAGTCGAGAAGCGACATGAGCAACTTCAATGCGCTAAACAGCCAACTACGCCCTCAGTATAGAGAATTCTGTGTGCCTCCCACCGAATTGATCGCCGCTATCAATGCGATGAGGAACGCCACGAGAGCATGCGAACTAGACTTGGACGATGATACAAAGAGCCTTAGCCTGGCCAAGTCCGCGATTCAATTCACTAATATACTTCGCAAGTACGGCCTTGACCTGAAGTTGGTCATTAGTACAGAAACGCACAGAAGGCTACTCAAATGTCTCCGAAATTCTGGCAACGATCAAGTGAAAAAGCTCACGACAAAATTGGAAGACGCCTACTTGGATATCTGGAGTGAGCAGCTTGATTTATTCGATAACGACTCATTTCGCATGATCGGTACCTTCCTGAAGCAGAACATGACTTCCGAGACGACTTTGAATTCGTGCGCGGACGCTTACAAGACAACCAACAGCAACATGGAAAAACTCAATCGTCAGCTAGGCATTAGGCAAAGTGATCACAGAGTCCCTGTGGAGGATCTTTTGATCAAGTTGGAAAACTTCCTGTATAAATGCTCCCTTTTACATATCCCTATATTTCCTGGATTCGAAAGCCATATTGGCGCGGTCGAAAAAGACAGACTCCGCGATGAAGTACTCGGAATTACTGAGAGGCAAGCTTCTGCTGTGGATGGCGTGCCTCTGCTGAAAAAGTCTATGCATGCAAGTCTCTACCCAGGAATACCCCAGAAGACGGTGGGCTGGGGCGATCTTCGTGGGAGATTCTACATCAATCAATATGGGCCCAACGATGCTCCAATCTGGAGAAAAGAACGCCACCCAACAATGGACTGGATTAACAAGCATGGAGAAGACGACCCTAACGAGGCTTTAAAAGTTACCGCAGGTCGTAATCGTTTTGGTGACAAGCGTGATCTGATCTCAGAGAAGCTGCAGTATGGGAAGCACTTTATTTATGGTATCTATGGGGTTGCTTTTGCGAGCGAAGGATGGGAAGATCCAATTGAGGCTGTCAACCCAGAGAACTTTCAAGAGGGTCGTCGGTGGGGGCAGGACTACGTCTTAATTGGATGGGATCTCGATCTAAGGGGCATAGATATCCAAAAAAGGTGGGAAACAAGGGCAGCGCTGAGAGCAAGATGGGGACAAAAAGATGCCGATGAAGCAATCTACTTGGCAGCCCGGGCATCCGAGGAGATATTCCACGTCTGGAAAGAAAGCGGTAGGATTCTTCGACCCGAGTTAAGTATTGGTCGACAGCGAACAGCTTCCCCACAACCACTTGAACAGGACCATGTAGCTCAGCATCGATGGAAGTCGCCAGAGGCTTTCCCGCATAGCCCGATAGCAGGTCAAGAAATACCTCAACAATCTATCGAGAGCGATCATCCAATTCGGGCTAAAATACCACCTAAGGCGCTGTTTGAGCGCTTGAAGGGTGAGCACGGAATTGATCACGCACTCAAAATTATGAGTAGCAGTCACGGTGCTGGATGGGCTGAACTAATAGTGTAACTAGCGTTGGTTTGCAGCGCTTTCACGTCGCAAGCAGTTGGGAGGAATGTAAGTTAACTTAGGGAAGTAATGTAAATTTGCAACAAGATAGCAACTATGTATTACTCTGGCATAAAGGAGCAAGGCGAATATTCTGATTCCTGTTCCGTTGTACACGAACTCGAGTCTCTATTTCTCATCTCACAAACACGTCCATTTTCGCTATGGCTACTGAGGCTGCGTGAGAGTTTCCTTCTCAGTAGCTTGATTTGTTTGTCTTTGGGCACTGTAGCATCGAGTTGGAATGAGGGCTGCGAGTTCAAGGTTGCTTCCTGTAGCTGCACCTTCAACATCGTGTTCTCCGCTGACAAGCGCGAAAATTCCTCCGAGCATCTGTAAAGAGCCGATGTTAGGCTATTGTACGCTGTAGCCCAGCTTTGTGTGTCGGAGGAAAGCTGATTACAGCGCTGAACAGCCTCAAGTCGCCGCTGCTCAGTTCCGTGCAGCATCTCGCGGGTCATATTGTGTGACTGTATCTCGGTACGAAGAAGCGCTGCAATGGCTGAAGCTTGATCTGACGGAGGGGGCAGCAACCACATAGTACTGGTCCTTTGTGCCACCTCAGACGGCCATGATGAGGGCGTCGGAAGTGCCGCATCTTCTTTGACAGGTGCTGCAGCAGGTGTATCAACAGCCGGCTTAGCGGAACCGTCTGGGGGTGGCTGAGGTGCTGGCGTGCGAAGCGACTCAGCGGCCCGTTCGTTGGCTGGGCGAATAGTTCGGAACGGTGGAGAATTGGGAGACATCTTTAGTTGTCAATACCAAAGTTACTACAAGCAGGCATTTAACAAAGTATTTTTGTAGTTGAGGAGACACATACAGGCTAGTTGCGTTTTGGTTCTTGGTTTTCGGTTTTCCGTTTTCCGTAAGCGGATTCCCATTCCGATCCAGCAGATCTTATTGCGCATTTAATGTGCATAACTACGTTTCGCTTTAAGCTAGTGTTTCCCCATCCAATCGATACTGCAAGCTACTGCCATGCCCGACATCGTGAACTCGACCAGTTCACCGCCTAACAATGCTTTGGAGCTCGCATTTGCTCGCCTACCACGACCACAGAAGGTACTAGACATTAATAGACCATGCGTTCCTGTCAAATCGTCTTTCGGGTTAGCCGAGGCTCGAGCGCAGTCTCCCCAGTTGAGCATGCCTCCACCACCTGCCCCAGCGAAGGTATCAGCACCAACTCCCCCAAAGAGGAGCACGTCCATGGAGTCGGTGGCAGACGAAAACATCCTCCAAAAAACAGTAACGCTTGGAAGGTTCGCTCAGGATAGCGTGGAATGGGTTGTGCGTGCGCACCGAAGTCGTGGTCTGGTCATGATCAAGAAAGTAAATGGTACAACGGGACTGGCCGAAAAACAGATCCTCGATCAAATACATCAGCGGAATATTGCAGCTATCGTCTACTCTCTTTGGGAAGGCGATAGTTTATGTCTTGCTATTGAATACTGCCGATACACGTTGGCCCAGATACTGCACGTGCATCTGAAGCTAGAGGAGGTACAAATACAATATGTTGCGCGCTCTGTAAGTTTTACATACTCGACTGCACGCTTCGCTAACTTCTCAGATCTTTAGTGCTCTAATCCACCTCGGAACTCGAGGTATCACGCATCATCGCATTTGCGCACAGTCAATCCGTTTTACACCAGATTTCAGAGTAGTGCTGAGTAAGTTGCCTAATACAGCGTGCGACCGCACTAACGCTACGAAGCAAATTTCAGCCATGCCACCACAGATGACCCAGGATTGTATTCGAACAAAGACCTGATTGATCTTGCGTTCGTACTACTAGAATGCATGGAGGGACATTTGATTCCAGATGGAAGAAGGAAAGTCGAATTCGTGAAAGAGCAGCGAGCTGCAAACAGGGTGTTTGGCCTCACCGAACCGGAACACTGGAGCGGTTCCAAGCAGCTGATTGATTTTCTGGACGAACTGTTCAATGAAAAGCGTTCAGCACAATCGAAAATCTCTAAGCCGGTATGTCTTCTGCTAATCCTTCGCATCTTAGCTTACTATTTGCCAGCATCAATTCATGTCATATAAGGAAGACGCACTATGCATGAGACATTATATCGAACTTGTCAGCTTTGAATGCTCTTTCCTCTGGGTGCCTGGAACTCTTACATAGTTAGAGTAGATTAAGATATCATATAGATTCAATATTCAGTCACATCTTTTGGTCAACTTTGATACAATAATACAAAGAATCTAAGGAGCTAGAAAATTCCCTGCGATGTTCAAGTAAGTGGTCGACATCCATGGGCGTAATAGTAGCATGATGATAAAAAGTTTCTGATGAGTTGCCACAAGCCGTATGTGTCAAATTCCTAGCAGTGCAAAAGTAAAAATTCAAAAAAGGAGGATGAAGATATATAATTAGTTAATGACCATAAGAAGCCGGCAATATCAAAATCCTCTGAAGCCCTTATTACACTCCGTGTCCGTACACATAAATTCTCACCGCCCATAGCGACTATGGCTCTATAAGCTGGCCGGTGCAGTAACATGGACAGTACAACGTACGCTCTCGCAGCACAGGCCGCACATGTTAACCCCCATCGACGCCTCCATGGCGATACGCGCGGCTCTAATCTTCCACCTAGTCGCAGCGTAACAGTTAGGGCCTCGGAATGCGGGACTCTAAGCCTCCTGTTCCGGTCTTCCGCTGTACAAGTGGACTATGTTAGCTCTGGAGGTGATGTTCGTGATGGTGTTTTGCTGAATGGTGTTTTATTGCTGAACGACAGAACCGTGGTTTAGAGCCTCAACCTCAACGAAATGGACGACTGAGATAATCAGCATGGAAATATCGTACATAGACCAAAGGCCTCCGGCAAGCATTCATCAATTCAGGCCTTTCGCTGTGATTATCAACCTCAGTGGCGACGACAGTTCCGAGTCAGATACCAAAATCAGCTGAATACGAACGATTCGGACATGCGGAACATCAAGTTGATGCAGACTGATGCGGCATTCTGGTGGACTGCACGCCCAGGGCAAATATCCTCAGTGACAAATAACACTGGCAAAGGACAGTGCTGGCGAACGCAGGAATGCAGTTCATACAGGGCGAGAGGAACCTTCTAGCCGCTATGCAGCATGCCGTACATGTCGGAAACGCCATTTCCCCACAGCAGAGCTATCTCAAGAAGCTCCGTCATTCACATCACTAGAAGGTAATACGCGATATGGATTACATATAAGTAGGTGCGCAGTGACGATACGGAATAGATTGTTTGATCGACTACGTGGAGCATCTGAATGAGATTCGTGATGTTTTTGTGGGTGGTTACATCGACACGTTACACGGCAAGTATGTCGATCCCTGGACTGTGTTGAGTACCTCAGCCCTAGCTACTACGACAGTCAATCACAGGTAAAGCGCTTACATAGTGTGAAGGCGTTCGCGAAAGATGGCCTTCCGCGTTAACGGTTCCTCTAGTCAGTCCAAATCTTCTCCCAAGATCTTGTCATGACTGCTGTGAGACCATACTCTGCACGACACCCTATCATTTATGATTATTGAAGGAGAGCATTAGTTACATGATCTTGATTGCTGGAAATTGTTGCTGATGCTCTAATTGCTGTGCTGCAGGGCTAGCACGTGCTGAAGATCTGCCAAGACGGCTGGACATAGTGGAATGCTGGATTTGCTAATAACGTAATAGTTAAAAATAGTAGAGAAAAGCAATGGAATTTTCTATTTTGGATTTTCCGTTTTCAATTTTTGGTTCTCGAATTTTGGTTTCATCTTTGGTTTTCGACTTTTCGTTTTCGACTTTTCGTTTTCGACTTTTGGTTTTCGGGTTTTGGCTCTTGACCTTGAGAATGGTAGATTGTGCCTTGAATGATCACAGAACAATATGAATAACCCCTGAACTACTCAACCCTCAAATCAAGCCCAATATGATTTCTGAATTGGTTATCTCGCCTTTTGTCGAAGAAAACTTCCCCCCTGGAAGTCCAGAGCCCGCAGTTAGATCCATCGCGGTCCCCCTTACTGATGAAAAGAGCAGCATTGTAGATCTTGAAAATGCGGTGAAACTCTTGCAGAGGTATGTGTGTATATTTGACCAAGTAAGCTATTTCCTGACTGCAAAGTGATATCGAGAATATGAAAGAGGAGCAGAGGAATATCCATGTCGCCCTGGGCCAACTCGATAGCTGGAAGGACAAAGTGATCGCTTGGGCAGACTCTATCATGGTATTTCTGTTTGGGTCCGAGGTAGAGGACGCTGCCCTCATCAACCCAATTCAAAGCTGGTTGGATGAGAGTCCTGTATGACTGATCGGACAGTGTTGTAATGGGTTTTTGGCGGTAAGGGGTCATTGGTTATTTGTTAAATGTATAGAATTTTAGTTAGCGTCAGTAATTGGAAGGTTCTTAGCAATTTTGTTGATTTTATCAAGGATTATCCTCCCAGATAAGTCGAGCTTAGTAACATGACTAACTAGTTAGTTATCAAAAAAACAGAAAGTGTCTGCTAAAATAGGGATTAACAAGGTTAACAAATTATTAACCAGCAAAACAGTCACAAATAAAACTCTTAAAAAAATATCATGTTGACCTTCACGTGACTAGCATCGTTGTGGTATGTTTGCTTTTGGTATATGAAACCTACCATCCCACGCACTTCAGACAGACCCTAGTCCATGGAGGATATAAGTACAGTGCGGTAACGTCTATCTGTTGTTTGGGCAACCCATGTCTCTGTGTCAGATATGTAACATGTCACGTGCCTGCGAGTATTAATACTCGCAGAGTAGCTAGCTTTGTACAATAAGCTTGCATCATCACTTCTTCTTCCCACTCTCTAACAGACAGACGTTAGTTATCTATAACAATCAACTCAGTCTTCATTCTTCTTCCCCACATATACTCTAGATATAATTCTAAAGTTAAGAACAGATAAAATCGTCGCATATTAGATAAATAACTATACACTAGTGGAAAAAGAAGTCACAGTATCTTTTCTACAAAACTGTCCCATTACAACATGCGTCTGACGACTCAGGGATAGACCTTATATTCGATCCAGTTTCCGTTTCGACGGCACATCAGGAAGAGGTTTTTCAGTCTCTCTATGATCCACACATCCAAAAGGGATATCCAAACATTGTGTAGCAACCATCTCGCGCAGTGATACAGGCACTCCGCTGATTGGAGTTGGTTCAGTTGTGACATTGTTCACGCTGATCTGAACCACAGAGTCCATGTCTCTTACGATGAAATCCAAGTCTCGTCGGAAAGCTGGAATGTTCTCTGGCATGGAGTCCACGCAGGCGAATGAGCTGTTAGCCACGACAAAGTTGGCCGAAGCTTCAGTCAAGCTTTTGTAAAGCCTCTTAAGACCTTGAATATCCATGTTGAGCCGGCACAAGACGATTCCCGAACAGGAATATGCACCGCCTTCAAGCCTTAGGACTTCATCCAGCTCGAAGTAAAACATCGAGGCAATCATAGAGTCCTTTACGTTTGTTAGATGCATATCGGTCTCAATAGAGATCTTTGCCTGAGTCTTGAGCCGCCCGATTGCCATTGTATCATCTAAAGCAGGTTCGGGCCCACAGAGAAACAGATTCATGCGTCTGTACCTTGATCGTAAATGTGAAGGAATGCATTGAATAAAGGCCTTCCATTTCTTCTCGCCGTCCAGCTGGCCCTTGTAGTTGCCTACTAGTCGAGGGAGGAATCGGTCCTTTTTAGGGGAATGTGGTCCAATTCTATATTTCAAGGTAGCCGTTTTTCCCGTACCAAGAGACAGCATATGGTCAATGCGACAGTGTGCTGGTTCAAATATCTGACATCGATCAGGCCAAATAATTGCACATTCCCAGCTGGCTAGAAATATCGGGTTGTTGTGTTCCAGACCACCATCCTGAAAGGTATCTAGATGATCGACGTCCTTGGACTTGAAATAAAAGGGTGCAGCTGAAGTACATGCAGCCCTGATTTCGTATTACTAAGGAGACATCCGTAGTGGTTGTTGAGACTTACGCATCGCTAATGGATATATCATGAATGTAGCTGTCTGCACGTATGTGGTGATAGTCTGCCTAGGTCAATATCAATTTTGAACGTCGCAGTACCACCTACCAGCTTCTTCGGAACGGAGACCTCCGTTATAGTTGGACATGATACAAGGCATGTTGTCTCGAACACTCGTGGTGGTCACCGCAACTTTGACATCGCTACGCAATGGATTGAAAAGACGTTCAGAGGAGCCGAGGGCTGAGTCAAACGCCTTCTCAATAGGGGAAAGCTGATATTGATGGTCTTTCACAAAAGTCCTGAATAATTGTTGGAGCCATTGGAACAGCGAAGATTTCTTCTCATCCTTTTCGCGACGGAACGTTGTTGCTGCAAGGCTCTCAAATCTTACGAGGCACTCGCTTGGGGTCCACTTCTTAAGAAAAACTCCGATCGCTACCAGGCCACCTATTATGCAGGTTTAGCGAAGCCACTTAGATGTCCAACATACTTACCTGCAGAGGTCCCACATATATAATCGAAATATTCATGTATCGGGCAGCCAAATCGGCTCAATTCGCGATCAAGATACTCCATGAAGATGAGTGGGACTACTCCTCTTATACCGCCTCCATCTATACATAAGATACGGATCCCAGCTGACGGAGGTATAAGAGTAAAGGTAGAGCTGTCAGATGGCTGTACCTGCCCGCATAGGATACAGGCTGGTATTCTAAAAGTGTGCCTTCCAAACCTTGAATTTTGTCCAAACCTTCTGACACAAGTATTGCAAATGGCATGTCCACATTGAAACACCTTTTCTGGAGGCTGTATAAAGCATGAAAAACACGTCTTAAAGCTCTTCAATTCAGGTAAATGTGGCCAAAGCCTAGTGAGCCGCTCGTAGTGTTGGCGCAAAGCACTCTGACCTTTAGGGTCGAATTCATATTTGCGGAACATCCTATCCAAGTCGACTCGAAGGCGCGATATGAACTTGACTTGAATCTCGGCATCCTCGGTGTAACTTTCAATGATCTTTCTGCATGGGGCGGCATAAAAGGCGTCGAATATATATGACGCTGGGAAATCTGCAAGCATTGATACATATTTGACAAGAAGAGCTCTTGACTTACTGTGCGATCCTGGAGGGTAGTTCTCCAAGAATATGGCGGAAGCCACTAGAGGTATTATGACCTGCCAAAGCCAACTGGAATTTGGTATCAACTTAGTTGCCTCATGCAGATGTCGTCCTAACGAATCTTTTGCAAAGTTCTTAGGTCGAGACTCCTTGACAAAATTGAAGACTGATTTGTCTTTACAAAAATGTACGAGCATACGGCTGGCCAGTGCATCTAGATGCTGAACGCTGAATAAGTAGTGGCTCGTTTTGCGGCCCCAGTGGACTTCTTTGGAAAGAGCGGCCACACGCCCGTGAAGTGCAGCGGTGTTCTCATGAACCGAGCTACTTTTTGGTAGAGCGATGATTTGGATACTACGAAATCGCGCTGTGAGTTCGCGTTCAGCATGTCTGAGATGCAGATATCTTTTCCGGAGCTGCATCGCCTTGATGACTGCTTCCCGAATATCGCATTCGGCTTCACAGGAGCTGTGAGTATCGATAACGATTAAAACATGAGGTAATGCTTGCGATGGAAGTTTATATGGAAGCGAGTCGGTGGCTTGAAGCGCCAATAGACTACAGACGCCTTCGATACCACCGAAATCTGTCGAAAAGTAGCATACGACGTTAGAAAGGGGTACAAGGAGTTTTGAAACAAAAACGTTAGGGAAGTGCTCCTCAGGTTTCCAATTGATGTGGTGTGGTGTACATGGAATCGAAGTAGGGTCGAATAGTGGAGTCGTTTGGTTGGAGAGTTCGCAATCAACATATACGTCTGGTGCATCGCTGCCCGCTCCATTTATGGAAGACAGCCGGACTTGACCATGTGGTCTCATTGCCTTGGCGTGGCCCAAAAGACGGGCCAGCAGCGAGGATTTTCTTTTCAACCCTACAAAGGTAATCAAAGAGGGTATCGTTTTTGGGCCGCAAACATCGCTGATAGTAACCTTGTGCGCCCATAATGTAGCTTCTCCGTCATCATAGTTAAAACTAATCCAGGGGAAAGATGGCATCTCAGTCAGTTTTGCTTCCAAGAAATTGTGTAATGGAGATTGCATGTGCGAAAGGACATCTCATAGTGATGTACTCATCTGAGTTGCCAACTCTGTGTCACATGATATATAAGTCGACATTTCAATTTTGAAGTCTTGATGCATCAATACCATTTTAATTGCATTCGAAAATTGGAAAACAAAATTTAGAATTTGAAAATTGGAAAACGGAGAATCACATGGGATTTAAGATCTATGTATCCATCTAGAAATATAAGATTCCCTTCCACCTAACCTGAATCAGACTCAACTCACGTATCAACTAAATGTTACAATTGACGTGCTTGTATCCGAATTGCTACCGTTTCCAAAACACCAACGTTTATACTGTATAAAACATGCGTTTTGCTCTTTTTGAAGGTTTATTTGCCCTTACCGTGTTGTCTTCTCCACTTTCTACAGCTAAAGTACGTTTGCATGAATATTCATGGCATATCTTTTGATACTAACTGTATACTAGAACGAGATTCTAGCGCGATCGGACAACTCAGGCATGGAAAGTAAGAACTCTGGCGATAGAACTGTCATCTATAGGGGCCATAGAAACTCTGAAAGGGACGAAAGTGGAGGAATAGGCAAGTGCCAAGTCAAGTTTGGAGATTCTAAGAGGGAGGAATATACTAGTCAATTGGGACTTGATAAGCACGAAGAATCTGAAATAATCAAGCAAGCTGTTCGTAGGAGTCTTGGTAGATTCAATGGCAAGAGGGGAAGTTGAAAGCCTTATTTTGTAATTAAGGAATTAGTTATAGCATATTTGGAAGGATTGAGGCGACTGGGTAGTCAGTAAGGATTATACATTATGGGATAATGCTTTGAGCTTGTTCAATATCGCAACATATCTAGTTAGCTTACGAAAAACTATTTTCGCCAAGAAAATCCTATATTCTTCCGATCTTCATTAGATCCACCATACTTCGTGCTGTATAAACCCTACAACTTAGATGCTTGATTGTCTATATCACGTGATAGATATTTCCTTGGCGAACCTTTTTGGGATTTGGCTTCCGATATTTCGCTTTTCATTTTTCATTTTTCATTTTTTTACTTCTAGTTTTTCACTATTGATTGTTAGTTTTTCAATTCTTGTTCTTCTATATTTAACAGGTAATGTTTCGTTTTTGATTTTTCGCTTTTAATTTGTCACTTTTCTAGCTACTATTCCCACCCGAAAACGAAAGGTGGAAAATCATGATTGTTATAGAAAGCGTATAGATAGAAAACTGAAGCCCGACAATGAGAACAATTTGTCTTAAACAAAGGCCGCAGGCCTGTCTCATTAGAATACTGTAACGTTGGATACTAAAATACATTGATTACGTCTTGAGAATGTGTTTCTATACATACCTATGGTATTGCTGTAATCACGATTACTATATCTGGTAAGTTGCATGCATACTAGAATAATTTGCCTACCTAATAAATATGTAGTGGAGATAGTATAGTGACTTGTGAGAACCGTCTTCCTTCCGTATACTCTTATGATGCATGGGGAGTTGACATGTGTAACGATACAAATGCGAGCTGTGACGGTTTTTCGATTCGTTTTTGTCCGGAATGCTCCGAAGATGTATTGCTAGAGTTTGATTTGGATGAGCTATAATGATGTCGTACTGCTAGGAGTGTACGTGCTGAATCCAACGATCACTTCGTAAAGATAGAGTTGGATTTGAAATCTCGCGAAACTATTTCATTTGCAACATGGAAAATAGTGTTGACCTTCACGTGACTAGCATAGTTGTGGTATGTTTGCTTTTGGTATATGAAACCTACCATCCCACGCACTTCAGACAGACCCTAGTCCATGGAGGATATAAGTACAGAGCGGTAGTTATCTATAGCAATCAACTCAGTCTTCATTCTTCTTCCCCACACATATATCTTAGAAATAGCAATACAAAAGCTAACTTATGGGATTTGAAATACGATAAGCCTTCCATATTAATCGACAAAAAAAAGAACCTGGAAAGGAATTCCCCACTTAAACATTCGACCGCTTTCTTTTAGGCCGACCCGCATTGGCTTTCTGTTCCTCTGATTTCTCTGTCCCTGCTTTCTGCTCAATTTCCGCTATCTTATCTTTCATTGCCTCATCTCTCTTGTCTTTTTCTGCTAGAAAAGCCTCGAAATCCTCGATCGTAAGCACATTACCAAGCCTGATTTTGAATTCCTCCAATTGCGCTCTTGTGTTTTCCAGCTCTTTTTGCGTTCCGTCAAGTTGAGCTTCCACTTCTTGGTATCCTCTCATTGTCTCTTTCAACTCATGGATTTCTGACTGCAATTGACTTTTTTGCTGGTTCCATGAACTATCTCTTGTGCTCACCTGACCGGCAACACGGTCCGACTGGGTCTTCAGTTGAAGAATTTGTCCGGTGCATTCTATTTCGTTATGTCTAATTCTGTCCCACAACAAGTTTCTACATTGTGAGAGGTTGTTGTTGATCACAGCGTAATGGTCGTAGCATTTCCGATCAAGTTGAAGTAAAAGGTCGTCCCGAAATTTTTGCAAATTAATGCTGAACAAGTGGGCCACAAGCATGTTCAAATAACTGGTAGGAACGGAGTCTGGACACACGCTGGAGGTGGCGACTTGCTTCTGTCGCTTAGATGCAACATTTTCGAACGCTTGGTAATTATTGATTGGAGTGAATGTTGGGGGCTGATATGGGAAATGAGCTAGCTTAGGGCGCTTTGCCTGATTGCTTTTTTTAATCGAGATGTGCTCAGCGAGTGAAGGAGATAGATTGGCCCGAGCCAAAAAACCGTTTTCCGTTCTTTCTTTTGGCCTGAGGTGTTCGTTGGAAAGCGTATCATATGAAGGCTTTCCTGTGGCGTTGGAAACTCTTGGGACAGAGTGGATGTCGATAGGGTTATCTTGCTTGTCAACTTCGGATGTATAGGAATTGGTAAATCCCCCATTCTCTTTGTAATCGGACTTTTCAGGTTTTTCGGAACGAGGCATCTCCTACGATATGCTGTCAGTATAGACTTGAGGCACAAACTTGTTGGAAAATTACCGAGTGCTTGGTAGGCTTATTCACGATGTCGATTATCAGGATATAAAAATAGATCTTGGAAAGAGTGTGAGAAGGGAGCGAAATGATTGTGTTCTCTTTCAGAACCTAACCTGTCCTTTTATAGCTTGACATGGACCGATCACATGTCCTCCTTACGAAGGATCCGCATGATCCAATCGGACTTGCAGGGCATTTGTGTCAAATGTATCCATCCAAAGACAGTTGACTGGCCAACAGATTTTGAATTGATCAAGTCGTGAATGCTGTGCCTCCTTGGCTAGCATAAAATCTAGCCCAAATTGAGGTCATGCCGTGTCCGAGAGCTCGAAGCCTCAAGGTATAGCCACAAATCCAACATGTGAAAGCGCTTAATTAATTATCCTTGTTAGAAATCCATTGGCCCGAATGTAAATTTATGAGCACTCCGCCACAGTCTTCAAGGATGATACAGGTTGTAGTGACATGTTCGTAATGTTCACAGCTGCCTTTTTGGAACAGAAGTCTCAGCGAGCTCACTGTAAGATCCTTGAACATCATGCCATCCAAACACTTGTATACGAAGTAAACGACGTTTTGATTTGCCTTTTATCGATTTACAGCTCTCTTAATGATAATTAACTGAATGCACTCAACTTCAAACGAAATAAGATATTTGTTCCAAAACCGGGAGTATTGAACTATGGACTAAATAAAACTCGGCCTAATAAAATTTGAATTTCTACGTAGTCTTTCTCCGAGACTTTTTTCCACTGCGGTTCTTCATCTTTTCCTGCGATTTGATTCGGCGCGACTTTCTTGAAGAAGCGATATGAGGAACTTTCAACCGCTCCGGCAATGCAAAACCACCATTCATACCCTCTTGAAAGGTAAAATGAGCCATGCCTGACTGCCCCGAGCCAGGGAACATTCCGTTGTTGTAAAACGTCTCTCCATGGGTAGCAAGCCCATTCTGGGAGTTTCCATTAGAGGCACCGGGCTGCGGATAAAAATGAGTTATGGGCACTCCATTGTTGATAGTTGCAGGGTGGAATTGTTGTTGAGCCTTGGAAAAGTTTGAAATAGCCGCCTGTTGAGCATCACCCTGGGCTGTAGGGTTAAAAGCAATCATGGGTGCATACTGGGAGATATCGACGTTCTCTGCCCTTCGCCTTTTGGGTGACTGACGATGATCCTTTCCCGCCATGTCAGCTAAGATTGCAGCAGCTCTCTGGCCGTCTTCTTCATATTCGTCATCGTCATCGTCATCATCATCATCGTCATCATCATCATCATCCTCTTCGTCTTCTTCAGTGTCAGTCTCCTCTTCATCATCATCCTTGTCATCTCCATCACGCTGAATGCGAGTATCGGGCTGTCCCCCTTCACCATTCTTCTGGATCTCTCCTGTGACACTCTGGCAACCACCAACGTTGTTGTTCAAGTCATTTGCATCAAGGCCATGGTCTGGCCCAAAATAATTGAGGAAGGGAAGATCCTGCAAATTCGGTGACTGATTTTGGCTTTCTGCAGGCAAAGGGATCTTTGTAGCAAGGGAAATAAACTCGGCATTGGGCGATATTGCTTTGATAAGGCCCTCCTTCTTTTTCCAGTTGTCGATCAATTTGAGTTGCTCATTGCCGCGGTCATGAGATTCCATGTCTGTGAGAAGAACTCCGTCTTTACTCTGTTGGTCTTATTAGAATGTTATAGTTCAACCATCATAGAATCATACCAGCTGTTTCACTGATGGAAGCCCAAGATGAGGATGAGAGCGAAAGAATGAGAATTCGTTTCCATGTTGATAGATAATTGTCACCCTTACGTGGTTTCCTCGCTGGAGCTCCTTCAAGACCAGATCCGTGGCCTTTCTGTCAAGACCCTTGCGGCGGCGAGCGAAAAACTTGTCTTGTTTCATAGTGGACATCATTTTGGAGGTTGTTTACTGAAATGGATATTGGAGGACTTGTAAGTATGCAGTAGTAATGCCGTTGTCGGGTACTCTTCAAGGTGGTATGCCCTGAGGATATATCTCGCTCCGAGCGGGGTATCTTGTTGGTGGCTGAAGATTTAGCGTAGGATGGTAAAAGCAAGGCCGATGTATTTCCGCGCGCTTCCGACCGCCGTGAGACCTAGCTAGAAAAATAGGACAGCGATGCGCAGTGCGGCACAGCAAGGCTGACATACGTTCTTGCTTCCGCTCTTGGAGTGGCTCAATTTCTTTCTCGATTTTCCATTTTCTGAAACTCGTCAAGAAAAGCCGTAATCTTTTTCGTTTTCTATTTCCGTCATTTCATATTTGGTAAACAACCTGCCAAAAATATCGGCCATTTCATTATCATGATGAGATCCCGACTATTAATGTGCGAGACCACATTGTCCCTAATCCTACAGATCATTATGCAAACGACACTTATTTACCTCATATCTTTTGCTTCGGCTGTTGCCGCTCTGTTGCTTTGGAAACTGTGGCGGCTTCTTGACGCTCCCTCTCGACGAGTTATATTTTCATTTTTACGCAAGAAAATTCTATATACTTTGGTTTACCAGCGCCGGAGAGGTTCTGGTGATATCAATGTCGCTTCCTTTGTCAATTTAATTCTCTTCATAACCGGAAATATTGTAGCATGCACCATAAGGCTATCTGATCGGAATGAGCTCGCGAAACGATGCGCAACGCTGTTTATGATCAACGCTATCCCATTGTACCTTGGGGGTCGAACGAGTTTCCTCGTAGATCGAATACTGCGTCTTTCTTTGAGTGAATTTCACCTCTTCCATCGGTGGGTGGGTCGAATATGCGTAATACAGGGTCTGGTCCACGGTGTCATCAACGCCACTGCCTCTTCATCATCGGTAAAGGAGACTTTGGTAGCAATGCCTACGTAATCTGTGCTTTGATGCCAGCTGATATCAAAATAGTTGCTCTCTCTTCTTACAGCTCTTGGTGGCCTTTCCATTCTCTATATCAGGAGATATATGTACGAACTGTTTCTTAAGAGCCACCTGGTATTCGCACTCGCCCTTGGGATCACCCTGTGGTTTCACATACGACCTGGAAGAACTCGCTCTACCATTTTCCTAGGAATAGCTGCTCTGACTTGGTTGGGTCAGCATGCGATGTGGGCTGTCTTGTTGGTTCGTCGGAATTGGGGATCTAGGTTCCCTGATAGCCCGGTGCTCAACTACTTCCCCAGTCAAAGCGCCACCCAGGCCGTGCAAGTAAAGATTCTCCCAAAGAGGCCTTGGAAAGCTACCCCGGGGCAATACGTGTATCTCACATTGCCAAAAATTGCCCCACACAGATTAGGTTTTGTCCAGTCGCACCCGTACATGATCGCATGGGCAGACGAAAGGTCGATCGTCCTCCTAATAGAAAGGGCTGGGGGTCTTAGCGATACGATTTTCACCTCACCCCATCTAAGGTCCTCTGTGATCATCGATGGCCCTTATGGCCATGAGGTACCATTGAATGGCTTCGACAAAGTGCTGTTCATGGCTAGCGGCATTGGAATTGCGGCTCATCTTCTCCCTATCAAACGCCTTCTTGAGGCTCATGAAGATCAGAGCGCAAGAGTCCGAAGACTCACCCTAGTATGGTTCCTTGAGTCACATGGTATTTCTTCTATTAATATTTTTGGCTTATCTAACATGGTATAGACCAGGTGGCATGGGCGCGTGGCTTCCTTGACCGTCTTCATGAAATGGATCATCGGCATATCTTTACTATAGCCCTTTATACGCCACCAAATACCAAATTGCAAACCGTTGAAGAGAGAACAGGCAAGCGTTGGTTTGAAACTGACCAATCTCTTGATGTCGGTTGGTATATCAGTAAAGAAAATTCAGCTGACGCCGGTAACATGGTAGTCTCAGGTATAGGGCCTTTTAGAGTTTATCACGTTAGCATTGCTAACGATCGAGATAGTATGCGGCACGCCAAATTTCGAGGAAGCGGTAAGGAGCGGACTACGTGAGAGTAAAGAAGATATCCATATGGTAACAGCTGGGTTCCGCCCGGAGGAAACTGTCGCTGGCCGGGCGTCCCGTGTTAGATATTCTTAGATATTTCATGTGGCTGCAAGAAACCTGTACAGAACCAATAGAAGAAAATACGAGCAAATTTGAGTCCCTAGTTAGTTACAATGAAGTTTTGTTTTCTCAAAGCTCCTACGATTTTGACCTGGATAAAAAGAGTCCCTACGTTTATGTACGCGTATCGGAGATGGAAGAGTAGAAAGAGCTGAATGTCAGATAAAAAAAAATGAGACCCATCTCCATAGCTGCAGATTTTTTTCAAAACATTACCGGCGTTTCAAACAATCATTTTCCGGCAATGAATAACTATTGAGGGGGTTTTTCGTTGTTCGAATAGGCTTGCACGGAAGAGGAGTCCCCACCAGCTGTGCCGCAACATTGATACGGTTCGCATGATCAGAACTAAACCTAAGCGATGGTGTGCTTGTCCCTGCGGGCGAGAGGCGTGTAGGGCCATCGGCAAGTATATCGGCAGACTAACCTCGAAAAAACGCAGGTACCAACTGTAACCTGGCCAATAAGAGCTCGATGAGCGGAAAACACGGGCGTTTCTCCCCTGCGGGATCTGAGCCCATGCAAGTTAACATCCCGTAACCGCTGCACTGCGGCTAATCCTGACGTAACCCTGCGCCCCTCAACGCCACAAGCCCGCATCCTACAGTTGCCCCTGCGAGAAAAAAGACCCTGTGCAACATTAGCGCTTATGGGAAATTCTGCCCTAGTCCATCCACGCCCCTCGACGCCGCCAGCCCGCATTCTACAATCGCCCCTGCGGGAAATAAGACCCTGTGCAACACAAGCGCCTGCGGGACAAAAACCCCCAGTCCATTCGCGCCCCTGCACTGAAGTGGAAAATGAGGTCTTGTATCCCTTAACCGACATTCCAAATTTGAAAATCCAAAAATGTATCCGCGCCGCATGGCACAATAGCCCGTAGGGGCACTTCCCTGACGTAAGTTGCATCCCATGTGGGATTTAAGGCCGCGAATTTGCTTTCATTACCTTGCTTTCTGGTACAGCAAGTACTATCACTGATCGCTCCCAGAGAAACATAGTACTCAGTTACCTGAAATAAGAAACACAGTCATGAGCGTCCAGGGAGAGAGAAGCAATCATATGCATCAAGATTTCTGTAGGTTTCCCTTTTTGTTTGTGACGACGGATAAGCCGATTAACTTCAAGCAGATAGGCATTCTATTTCTGCCATGCTATGTCCAGCGAATGAAGATCAAAGCTTCCAAACAGAAAAAGCACCTGTTCCATTGCAGTTCAAACATCAAGACAAAATAGGACAGCAGAATGATTCAAACATTGCTGGGATACCTGACCTTTTTCATGTGCATACCCAGAACCCAATCCACCTACCTAGCCTAAGATCGCAGTCTGAGGCTAGCTCGAAAGACCACTTTCAAATGCCTCCGTTCGATACGTTTCGAAGTCTATCCGGGGAAAGCGGCTGTAGGATAGGGTTGCATAGCAATTGCACTTGTGAAACATTCCAGCCCGTTTCTGAACCGGAGCCGAAGAAGCCTCTGATCCATCAAGCCTCAGGAGTTGGAGAATATATCAAGAAGATGGAGAAACTGCAAAGGTACTATTCTTCTGCAGTTTCTGACCACGGAGCTATTCGTCTGAGTATCGAGACACCATCGAATCACAAGTCACAACCAATTGGAAACACGACAGTTCGGCATCCAGATCTCCAGAAAAGAGATTTAAAAGATTTCTCCCAAGCAAGGATGGCTGAATCAATCAAAGTCAATCTCAATCCTGTACTCTGTAAAGCTGAGAAAGATGTAATCAACATTATTGTAGACGTTCGGGGTTTTGTAGGTCAACTTTGGGATAGGAGGTGCGAATCTCCGGAAACCAGATTACAAATGCGAGTAGCGTATTTCTGGGCCGTGGCACAGGACAGGATGCAACATTCTCATATCGCTGCTGAACTTTCTCTAACCTCTAGTATTCTCTGGGAATGTGTTTTTCGATATGCCAGCGTTGGAAAGCCTTGAGATAACACAAATGTGGCCAATAAGTGAGTATGTACAAAAATGAAAAATGAATTTTGAATCTCAATGCGTTACGATTTCCACATTCCATTTTCAACAATCAAAAAATATTGTGCGCTTGTGCAAGAGGCTTGAAATGTCTTTGATTGGGGAAAGGTTAATAAACCAAGATCGGATTTCCTCAAGCCATCTTGTTTACAATATACACATATTCCAATATGCCTTATACACGCTACCTAGCCTTTTCTTACCTTCAAACACAACTTCTTGTACGTTGTTTTAATATCTATTCACGCGAAAATAGTCATGCTTTGAATGATCCGTACCTTCCGGACGCTGTGAGCAAGTTTCCTTTCAAACAACAGTTAGACAGCACCTGCGTCTGCACTTTATGCATTCATATGCAAGCTGTACAAGATGACCACATCCAAAGAAATTTGAGACGAAGAATGGAACGATTTCAGGGACATGTTACCGTGGAGTTCGCCAAACTCACCCAACTCTTGGAGACCTTCAAGACACGCCCCAGCTGGATGGAGCACTTAGCCCAACAACAAGACAGTTTTACTCTGATTTGCAATGGTAAATCAAGCCTTATTATTAGAAATATTGGAAGCTCACTATATATAGAAATTGATGAGAAGCTAGAGGCAATTAGTATAGCTGAACCTTAAGAAGCCCACCTGGATATTGGAAGCATGAAATTTGTTAGCTATGAAGTACTGGTTAAATCTATGACTCTTTAAGAATTGTATCAATGTGAAGTAAGCTATTCGAGCTGACAATTTCTAACTACATTAACTAACTACAGTACAATAACATGAATCTCTAGTATTTAGATGATTAGGACATCTAAGCAAGTAGTATACCTCTCTGTGAACCCTAGTCCATCAAAATTCCACATCCAGTATAGAGTATAGATAGTTCCCGGGCTCAAATCAAAAGGAAGCTGTACGTTACTACCGCACCAGAGATCAGGACCTTCTTCCTGAAGCTTTGGACGATGCGAGCGCGTCTTTCTACTCATCGCCATAGGTGTACCATTGTCTTGGTAACATAGTCCATCGTCAAATGAAGTTTCTCGAAGCCGAGTTGCAGTTCCAATAATGCTCTGAAAACCGTCAGCAGGAGATGGGCTCGACGTACCAAAGATAGTTACGGTTCCTGGATGAGGATGGCCTGGATCGTTTTGGATTTTTGTCACGTGACCGTTTTCTTGATACAAGAGTAAGACAGCTTCACCCGAATGTGCTACTAGCCGTGGACTCCCATTAGTCTGATTGTAAGTAGTTTGAGTGTCCTTGCATATCAAATCACCGGGTACAATCTCGCTGGGTGAACGTCCTGGAGGTGGCAACCTATACATCATGTCATTGTCGGAAAAGCCTGTGGTGCGGGATACTATGTGATTGAATTAGCTAAATCACAAGGAAGACACCAGAATCCTTCCGTAGCCGCGAGGAAATCCAGCCTCTCCTATAATGCTACCTTCTAATAACACGTATGCTCGTTCAACCCAACTGTGGCTGTCTCCTTTTAGAATTAGGGACATTGTATAGAGTAAAAAGAAGGCTTGTTCAATAAAACTCATTTTGGCATCTATTCACAAGCATGACCAGGCTTACACTAGTGAAATATGGCAGTTAAATAGTCAGACCGCAGCCTACCGAAAGATATTCATTTCTGGGTTTCTACTTTCCTCTTCCGGAAAACCAAAAACAGTTTTTGATTATCAGGTCTAGCTTTCTAAAAATAGAAACTTAAAATTGTTATCCAGGGATGACGCGTACCTACATAAATCCCCCAAGAATCGCTGCTGTATACCATTTCCCAACGATATTACGCATTTTGTGCACCACATAATTCTGACATCTGCCAAAAATAATCTTCGCATCACAACAATCCGCAAAATGCTACCAATCGATCAATTCATCCATATGAGGGCCGTTAAGAGCGTGTCCTCCAGTCTGGTCGATGCTAGCCCCCAGTCAACCGCTCTACCCAACTCCGCTGCAACCCGGAAGGCGCACAGTAAAAGTTCAACCAAGATGTCAAGTGGAGCGATTGGTGGGCTGGTAGCTGGTGTGCTACTTCTAATTATCTTAGTGGGCTTGTTTGGATACTACCGGCAAAGAAAATCGAAGCAGAACCGATTGTTGCAGGAAACAAGCAAGTTAGAGCCGAACCGTATCAGATAATGGCAAGTGTGACATTGAAAACACTCAGTCATCATATTTTGATTGACTTTCGTCGTTTGGATTGGAGAATAGAAATGGGAATGGAAAATAGGGATCAATACACAAGTCAACCACTGAAGAATGTTGGTGCAGTATGTTGGACCCAGTGATAGTTAGCAAATATTATGAATATATTATGAGAGATTGTTATGCATCTAAATGTGCATCCTAATCAGGAAGTAACGTTACATGGTTTCAGACCAGAAGTCAAGTCAGACGCGGACAGCCGGGATGTACGCGCCGTACATTCGCGCCAGCAGGGATGGCACATGCAGCGCATATTTAGCCCCACCAGTCACCCCTGTCCCAACTTGAAGGAATTACCACACCAATGCTTAGATTCCGTCGACGATTCAAACCCCTTCCCTGTTCGCAACCCGAGTCGAATTTTGCGGTTGACATAGCTTCCTGCAGACCGTGAGTTTGCGACTAAAAAACCTCCTATTTTGCGCCTCACGCATGTGACATTTTCTTTGACAACAAAAAACAACGTAGCAAATTCTAGTTCAATCTATGACCGCCTTATATAGAGAAGAGGAAGATAGAAACTTCATGCATGTCGTTCATATTCAACACTTTCTTCTTTTCCTTTGTTGTCTTTTAGTGTAAGATTCGCCGCTCCTTTTCAGGGCCTTATTGGGGTACACAGACTCTCTCTGCAAAGTTCCTATCAACTCCACTATTCTGTTCTGCTCGGATCGAAGTGAATCGATTTCTGTTTGAATATCTTTATGCTTTGCCTCCAGTGCAGTTATTTTCATCGAAACCTCCCGGATAGTATTCTTCAACTGTTCTACGCCATCTCATCTACTCAGCGAAGAAACTGTGTCAGGTCAAGGGCCTAAGTACTCACTATGACAGTCGTTGTTATTCTTTCCACCTTCCATATTGACTTTCGGGAGATCGCTGAACTTCCTCTTTCCACTTCTAGAGTTGGGTTGTGGGCATGATTGATTGCTTCGGGTGCAGTGTTTCGAAAGCGAGTCGCTCTTTTGATTCGGAAGTGTGTTGTTCTTACTCTGGGCGTACCTGTAAGCATGATGAAAGTATAAAAACAGGACCTAGTTTTCAACCATACTTCCTCTATTGCATTTCCTGTTTCGTATATGACAGGACTGGCGGCAGAAAACGAGTTTGACTTAGAAGCGATCTTGAGCCTCTCGCTGTTGACTCTAATCTCTTCATCGTACATGTGAGGGTCCTCGTTGGTGCCAGATGATTCAGGCATAGTAGATTGGAAATATCGTGAGCTTTAGTTGCTGTTACGAGTGAAGTTAATTGAAATGGTTGATAGTCAGTCCCTTTTATACCAAGGCTCCCGAGCTTAGGCCATGTTCCGTCTCCTATGATAGGCACTGTATTTCCGGAACGCCTTATCTCTTCCTTGTCAAGTGTTATACATGCATGAAGTATGCCTCGTATAGATCCCAGTAAAGCCAAATTTGAGGTCTGATATGCTCTTTTGGGTTCGAGAAGACTCCGTTACCATCTACACATTTTCCAGCTTACCATGCAGTACTCTGTGCTGAATATCGCAGAGCCTATTGGAGAAAAAGGCGCCACACAATTCGAAATGAGGTATCAAGAGTTCTATGGAAACAGTGGTACCTAATATGGTGGTTCCAATTACCCCAAGGCGTTTTTCTCAGGGTTGAAAGGGCAAAGCCACCCCTTAGCAACAGGTCTTGGGCCTAGTGAGGAATCATTGGCCATCATGAACCCGTCATCCAGCACATCTATGCAATCATACTCTAAATATATCTCTGCTCAGGGCAGTGTTTGCCGGTTGTGGACAGATATCAGCGCGCGAGGCCACCCCCTGGTTCCAGATTGAGAGAGAGTGGAGCCTCTATCAGGTGTCCATAGGCCATCAAACTGCCATCTTCATGCATAGTTTGCTCATCGATACGGAAAACATACATCCGGGCGCTAGAAGAGCGGCTTGTTACCCTCTGTGCTGTTTATAAGTCTGCCTTGGGTGGCACAAAGGGAGCAATACGCCGTTGTCCTAGTTGTTAATCACATCGATTACTATTCGCATCTGTTACCAATCTATCTTGAATTGTCAAAATATCATCATGACACCATATTCGCAGGCACACGCCATGGAGAAGGCATCAAACAGTGGTATGTCATAGCAACATCTGTATTCACAGTTCTAATAAAATGTGAAAAGAGAGTAAAATAGTTCTCATTGATTTGGAGACTATGATTGAAACATGCGCTTTTTGTTATAAAGAACTTGGCTGTACTAAGTTTGTTTTTGACGAGTGCTCATGTGTAAGTATGACAGCAATAGAGACGTTAGGCTACGCTCATCTTGTTAGGTCTGTTGTTTGGGCTGCATAGGTGCTCCAGATGACGCCTCTACATCTCGAAACGACAAAAAACTAATGACTTGTCGCATCCATCGACAGGATTCACCATCAAAGGTGATTAAGTTATCAGGTTCTGAGTGCACTATCTGCCAGGAAACTGAGTTTCATACCAAATGTCGAGTATCGACAAGTTGTGGTAAGTGTGAAACTCGTCACACGTGTATCTATTAATCGATCCTTAGGGCATATATTCTGCAATTCCTGTATACGGGAATGGTTTCGAGTTCAGTGTAGCATGAATAACTCCAAGACATGCCCAATGTGCAGAACGCCCTGGTCTCCAGCTCATTCGACGAAGGGTGCTATGTATTATCGTCGATACGTACCTCGCCTAAGACCGGCTGAGAAGTACATAGACCAAGGCAGAGTCACGGTATGTATTATCATCTGGCTTAGAATTGAATGCAGACTGATATGTTTGAAAGAAGCCTTTAAAGAACCGAAAACGCAAGGCTTTGATTCCAAGGTCAACACCAAAAGGTCGCAAAAGTTCAGAAGGCGCTGTTTCTGACGCTTGGATTAACTTTCAACTGCACTGGGTTCGATGCCTTCCCTCCTTGGAGGCTGAAATGTCCGAAAGCTCAACCAAGGCTTCTTTTGGGCACGTGTTAGACATTCTGAAGCATGAACTTGCTTTGCAAAAGGAAAATAGTGGGGATATCAGCTGGGGGTTTGCAAAGGTCTTGAAGGTAGCTTTTGAGCAGTTGGAGCAAGCTTATGGAGGCTTTAGCCGGGAACAGAAAGACTACAAGAGGTTATTTGTGCTTCTGAGGCAACTTGAAACCGCTCAAAATTTTCATCAGGCAAGTTGGTTAGCAGCATGAATAGCCTCAAGTCGGGCGCGTCTTCTTTTTTGGTAAAACAATGCATCTACTCGCTCTTGGAAGTCCACAACCTGAAACCAGTGTACAAAAGTGATTCTACTTCCAATAAAATCGTCTAAATTCTGTCTTAATCATTGCTAGGAGCAAAGGGATTGACAAAATGTACAATTGTATGCGAGTCGTAAGGCCAGCAGAAAGTGGAGCTTGAGACCCTTATGTTGTGTTTTTTTACTGTTTACAAATGGCAATAGGATGGAACACTTATTTTGATCTTTTCATGCGTCGGGCGGAACACGTTCACTGAGATAAGTAATACTGTTGTGTGAGATAGAGGTTCCCACGGTCAAAGGACTGGCAATGAGACGTTATTCGGTCATCAGCCAGGTTACTTCACAGGGAGAAATATACCCCTAATTATAAGACAGAAATAATTCGCGACTATAAAAATTCGTTCATGATTGTAACATATTCTGAGCGAGCGATATTTGCGGCCGAGAACAGATAGCGATGTCTGCTCTCAGAGTCTTGAGCTACAGACCTACAAAAACGTCGTGTCAAGAAAATCCACCATGTCATGCCTTGATATTGCGATACCTGAGTAAATATTTGAAAACTACTATTCTAGGAAAATTATTCGGCCCTGTCATCGTTGAGATGATCTTCGGCATTTACTCCCTCATCCCAACACAACATCCACCATCCTAGCATCTTGGGAGGCCCTGCACGAGCATTGTTGTCCTTATGGTACTCTAAAACTTTGTAAGGGCTATTTTTAAAATTGCCTGCATTATACCACGTCTGATCCTCGGGATATCCGACCCATTCGACGCGGTACTGTAGTATCCCGCCATCATCAATCCGGGAATCGAGGATCTTCTCTACCTCGTATTCGCCGTCTTCATCTGAACTGTTCGGATCAGCTTCGAGATGTAGGATCCATCTATCTTTTTGACTCTGCTTGTGTTGACCGGCAGCCGACTTGGCTTTGCGAAGGCGCCGCTTTGGTGCTGTATATGAGCTTCGGTTGCGCCGCTTGCGGCTGATGGTTGTTGTAGAAGAAATTCTTCTACGCTTATGAGTCGAAACATTGTCGTGTGGAGTGCCATTACTGTTGTTCTCAACATGAATGTTGGGATCAGGCACACATTTAGGCGTGGGAAATCTGTCTTACTGCGGATTAGATAGACTCGGCAAATTTGCAACTATTTGCACCAACCTTTCCTTTCTGTTGCTTTCATTAATGACTGCAATGAATCGGTAGCTTTTGGAGTCGCGCAACTGGTGAACTCTTGCATCGGTTGGCAGGGCAACGTATCGCGACATTCAGATTTATCGTGGAGTTCAGCTTTCCTGATTGAAATTCTGCCATCTCCGTTTGCGTGGCTAGCATGACTCTTTTGGAGTAGCGAATCGGTCACGGTGGGGTAGGATGGAGTTGAAGTCGGTTCGTCTAACTGCTCGGAATCGATAGTATCACCCATCGCCGAGGAATAAACGCTTTCAAGTCTATTGCCCGTCTGAGAGATCTTGCCACTCTTCCGTAAGCACTCACTCTCCTTGTCAGAACCAGATTCTGACTGGCTGTCGTCAATGACAATCAAGTTTTCTGCGAGAGTGAGCTACGGTATTAAGTGTAGAGAGTTGCCTACCTAAACTGTTCGTCTCGAATTGGGATGCACAAGACTCGGACGCTTGGTCTATTGTGTTCTCGGATTGAGCATTCAAGATTCTACTCTGGTCACCGGCGACGGATGATGCATGATGCTTTGACTCAAGAGGTTGGTAAGATGGCTTCGGCTTTGGCGGACCATGGTAAAGCTTAACTTCGAGAGGCTTCATCTGGGAGAGTGAGAATGTGTTGTAGGCCATGACTATTGCTATGGCTTTCAAGGTTGGTTGATGATATCTGTTAGGACAGACAGAGTCCTGGAACCGATTCTTAAGTAGTTAAGAGGTCTAACGTGCGAAGGCAGTCATTGATACTATATTTGGAATAATGCTTACCACGTTAGGGTTAAGCATAGGCCAAACGTGTTCACATTATCGAATATTGATTTGGCATTGCTCATGCAAGCTCCTTCGTTATCCATCTACAAAATTTCAGTGGCGATGCTACTCTCGCATAAGGGTCTCACTACCGAACCCGCCAATTGCCAACATGTAGCAAGACTGCAATCTCTTGGGCTAGGCGTATTTGCTATTGGAGTCTGCCTTACTCCAACACGACCCTGTGCATTGTAGAACCGCAATGCATGCCGTTGAGTTATCCATAACTCCGAAGTCCAATCCCAAGCTCGAACCCCTTCAACCGTGGCCTTGCAGCCATTGCCCCTGCATAACGCGTCTCTGTTAGATAAGGAGTGAGCGGTTTCTCCGCCAATAAATGTTCGCTGGAAAGGAATGTCTGACGCCATCTCTGTCAGAGTCTAGGCTAGGCTGGCGGCAACTTCCTGCTCCCAGGAATCTGCCTGATGGTTTCGTGTCCCTGTAGGCATCCTTTCCATACGAAGAGCGCCTAGTCAGCTAGACAGGGTCTAGATGACACAAATATCTGGAAGGTGCTCCGACTGTCATACGAGTCTCTGATCTTCGGCCACCCCGATACTCAACTAGGGCGCAAGGCCACTCAGAAGCCTCCAATTCCCGCCGGCATGGGGTCAATCGGAGCATTTGGAGCTTACTCGTACCTACGCCTCACCAAAGAGGCCCTTCTAGCCCCTCTCCTATCTGCAATCATGTAACACAACAAAGCAACCATAGACCTAGCCACGCAGACTAACACGTAAGAAGTTTCGATGCACCGTGCAAGGCGCCAATGGCACGGCCCAGTGTCGAACCGTGATTGTGCCCCGGGCTTTGAGCGGTAGATTACGGCTAGGCTTCACTCCAATGAAACCAACCTTGATATTTTAGGGCGGTTAACAGCGTTTCTTGAACGCTGAAATGGCTAGATCTCAAATTCTGTGGTAGCCTAGGTTGCTTTCCTAGTGCAGCTGACGTGGCAGTGTCCGAAGGCCTTATGGAGCAATTCCTATACAGGAGTGGAAGGCTGTTTTCCGTCCTCGAAGAGGAAATGAGTGACGTGATAATCAAAAGAATTGGAGACTATCGGAGAGTCGTCCGAATGGTAAAGGGAGTCGAGAGAGGTTGCTGGAACTAGGCGATTAGTGGTCAAGAATGGACGAAACGTCATCCTGAAGGGCCGTCCGTAGGATAGGTAGAACGGAAGAGTTCGTCCTGTACTGAAAGAAGAGCGCATAAAAGATGAGAAGCTCCGCGAGGGGGCTGCTACGCTATCGTCAGTCCAAGACACGGGAAATCAGGAAAGGCACGTAGTGCAGCGCTTGCATGCATGGCAAGGGAAGAAAATGCCCCATGAAAAGTGTCTGGGCGTCTCATATGGCCAGGGTAGGGCGTTGGAGGAAATAGAGGGTGGTGGGGGACAAGCAGCGCGGCGAGGGAAGTGCGCTTTTATGTGAAGAGGTCGGCGCACGGGCCAAATAAAAGCAGCGAGATGCCAAGCGAGCCCTCGATTTCCTACTACAGTAACCTCCATTTCCGGATGCAGCGACACCGGAAAGTATTTTACTAATAAAATAAATATAATTATAAAATAA
This sequence comes from Corynespora cassiicola, assembly GCA_022059125.1. NCBI lineage: Eukaryota > Fungi > Ascomycota > Dothideomycetes > Pleosporales > Corynesporascaceae > Corynespora > Corynespora cassiicola. The sequence goes on along the minus strand of JAEUWY010000006.1, from coordinate 2,622,395 downwards.
AATTGTGTAGGCTATATATATATTAAATTCTATAAAATTCTATAGTTTTATAAAACTATATTTATAAAACTATAAAACTTATAAAACTTTAAGTTATAAGTTCTATAAATTCTATACTAAATTTTTTTTAGTATTAATATTTTTATAGAACTGTTACGTAACTTATTTTAGCTTAACAGAGTAATAAGTACTTACTATTAGTACTTATTATAAGCTATTTTTTAAAAGTGTTATCTGCGCCGCCCACTTTTTTAAAATTATAATATTATTATATAGTTTTAAATTAGTTAAATTAGTATATAAATAAATATTTTAAAAATAGATATCTAAATCTCTATTTTATCTAAATAAAAATAAGATAGAACTTTAATTCTCAGTCTATAAAGAAAAAGTTAATTTTTTATTAAAAACTAATATATCTATTATAACTATTTCTAATTTATTAAATAAAAATAAAATTAGTATTAAAAATACTATACAAAGAATAGATAAATAAAAAAAATTATTTAATACTTTAAAAAAAGGTTTAAAAAAAGATAAAACTAAACTATTAAAAAAAGAAAAAAAGAATTATTAATAGGGGTTTAATTAAAAGCCCTAAAAAAACAAATAAAAAATATTATTTAAAATTAATATAAAAATATCTAAGAGAAGCTTATAAAGATATTTAAAAGAAGAAAATTATAGTATAAATACTAGTACTAAAAAGCCGTATTTAAATAAAATTATATTTTCTAATAAGTTAGTAATAGAAAAAAACCTAGATTCTAGGCAGAAATATATAAAAAAAAAGAAATAAAAAAGTAGAAGCTAAATTAGCTTTTATAAAATTAAATTATAAGTAAAAAAAAATTAAAAAAATTACAGTAAATTAAAAGTTATTTATAATTTTTAAATTTAATTACTTTTTTAAAAAAATTAATACTAATTAAATTATAGCTTGAGATATTATTATATTAGTATAAAAAGCTATTTTAATAGAAGGAGAATTAGAATTAGTATTTACTAAAAAACTTAATTCTAAAAATAACTTTAATAATACGGATTATATATAAAAAGTATTTAAACTTATTATTAAAAAAACAAATAAAATCTAGTTAGTTTATATACCTTTTTTTAACTTTTTTAATTAAATTCAATTTTTAATTAAATATATTAAATTTAATATTCTATTAAATATATTAAACTAAATATTAAGTTTTAAAATTAGTATAAATACTAATTAGTTTATAGACTAGAAATTTTAATAAGATAATTTAAAATTTTATACAGCTAAACCAGTTTTAAAATAGTTTAAAAAAAGAAAATTAAATTATTTAAATATCCAGCTTATAGCTTAGATTTAGAACCTATAGAAAACATCTAAATTATATTAAAAAATAATTTAAAAAAATTGAATTCTAATTTATTAGCTAAAAAAAATAAAAAAATAAATATTATTTTATTTATAAACGCTATAAATAAAGAATAGAATTTAATTCTATAAAAAAAATAGATAATTGTATATTTATTTAACCTGAGTATTAGAAAACAGTTATTTAAGCTAATAGATATTATACAAGATATTAATAATTTCATTAATTATTAATTTATTTATATATTTTAATTTTTTAAAAAAGATTTTCTATTATATTTTTTTTCTAAATAAAAAACTTATATTTAAATTTTTTTTATATATATATGTAGTATACAAGTTTATAATAATCAAATAAAAAAAATTAAATTATACGCTAGATGAAAAATAAATAAGCACCTAATTTTGTATTTTTTTACTTCTATTTTAAGCTTATTTATAACCTTACAACTTTAATATAATCTCTAATTATTTATTTTTAAACTTATAGTTCTAATAAATGTCTATTAAATTAATTTTTTTTATTTTTATAGCTAGTCTAGTTAAAAAGTTATATTAGTTTGAGAACTGCTATTTTTTCGATTAAACTATTTTAATGTTACCCCTCTGTATATAGAAAAAAGTATACATTTTTATATATAACTCTTTTACTAGTAGATTTGTTTCAGAATCTTTTTTATACGAGATTTAGCTATAATTTTTTTATATTGCTGAGCCAAATCATCTCCTCTATTTTACTGGTATATAATCGAATTGTTACGTATTTAGTAGACTGTCACCAAACCATATAGAAGAATCCAAAGCGAATTGGAACTGGGCTGGATCTAGGGATAGATTCCGTTCATCTGTGACACTGCCCAACGCTGGGGCAAAAAAGTCCAAAGAAAGGGATGTGTCTCGATGACGATGAGAATCTATAAGATCCTGCCCAGAGAGATCATCTCCGTCACGGAACTCTCGGCTATCATCCAAGCCCTGTCCCATCCCTTTGTTCGACCCGGTATTCCGGTGATTTATACGTTGATTATGTTGCTGATTCAAAAGTTCACACGAATGACCTTCCTCGAGTGTGGGGCTGAATGGACCAGGCATTGTCATTTGGCCGACCATGCTATGTTGTGATAAAACATGATGCGTCCGACTCATGGTTTTAAATTCCTGAGCCGGTAGGTCGGTGTTTCTTTCATGTTGATCGCCATGAGATACCTCGGGTGAGCGCCCACCTTCGATCAATATTTCGAGATCTCCTCGAACACGAGTAATGGCTTCGCAGCGAGGGAACATCTTTTGGAAGAATTCCCCACACCTTTGGCCTAAGGAAATGACTTCGGGCGCAGAAACAACCCCTATATTGTTACGAGAGCAATGCTCCGCTATCCGCACACTTTGGTATACACTCACTGCCATGTCGATGTCCAGGCTCAGATTAATGTGCAAGGATAGCAGTGTAGTAACGACATCAGCCTGAGTCATGGCGTTTTCAAGGCATCTTAGTCGATAGTGTATAACAAGGTCTTGATTTACATTGCTTAAAGCATCCGATGGGAGGGCCTCTTTGAGACCCGACATCATGAGGCGATATAGGATGCAGTGAGCGCCATAGAAGACAAGATGGATTGTCGCAAATTGGGGAAGAGTCGTTGCATATGCATGGAGTTGTGCATTTGAAGGGCTGAAGATGAAGGTCGTGGGTAGTTGTGCCAAAAAGGCATCAAGTTCCTCTTGTAGGGTTTGAATGCGAACTTCAAGGTCCGTTATGTCCGTGAGGGCGTTCTTTGTAAAGCAAAGAATGCGATGCCGTAGCCTCATGGCCAATATGACCAAGGATAGGCCATCATAATCATTCCCTAGCTTTTCCTCGTTTATTTTGTTTACTACCTCCGGCTGGTTGAATGTGAAATTTATTTCACGGCATGGTAGTTGTATCTGGAGCATATCCTCAGACAATAGAGCAAAATCCAGATATCCCGCCGATAATGTAGTGTCGAGTATATATAAGGACCAAACCGTCCTCCTGCAAGTTTCTTGGAACATAAAGGGTGTCTTTTTGTCTTCGTAATTTATCCGGAGTGCAGCAGCAAATCTGACAGCGATGGCCAATAGCATAAAAACGCTACCAAAACGGCAGGAGGCAGATCTATATTTAATGATGAAGATCAAAATCTGAATGTTTTCGAGCGTTGGTTGCTCAAGATTCTTCAGTACCATAGACTCTGCTGCGTCGATGTAGTTTTCCGAGCAATGTCGGACATCGGGGCCCAGGTCGGCGAAATAAGATGTGACGGCGATTAAAGCCAATATAAAAGCAGTATTCAAAGATGAAGCATGATAATGCTTCATAATAGAGGCACGATGAAGAAAGGAGAAGACCGGAATATGGTATACCGATGCAAAGAAAGTGTCTAGTGCCTTCTGGACGATCGATTCTGAAGGTGGATTGTATGAAAACGCCAAATTTGCTGCACCTTTTGGCGTCACTTCCGAATTAGAAAAGTTGGAAACTTCCGTGCTCTCGCAGTTCGATGGATTCTCGATGCGAACCTGTGATGGCGCTGGGTCGCTGGCAAGTGCTGCTGGGCTCATGGATGCAGTCGAAGAAAAAGAACATTCGAAAGACGATTTCTGGCATTGCCGACACATTGGAGGCCCTCCAAAACATCGTCTTTTTCTGGAACGACAGTTAAGGCATGCTTGCTGAATGCGCAATCTTGGGATAGCGTTGTTTGTCGAAGAGCCGAACGAGCACGTCAACTCAAGCCGCTCACAATTTCCACAAGTAATCTTACGTCCATCGCAGCGGACTTTACGTGTTCGACAGGCAGAGCAGATGTTTGATGACGGTTGAGGACTCATATTTGCTGAAGGCTATGGAAGTGCAGATATCGGGCATTGACACAGCAGAGCGGCTATTTAAAGAACGCTAATCGTAATTGAAAAAAATCACGTCATATTCATAAGTTAGCACCTAATTAGAGCTTGTTTAGCGGCCCCAGATTTCGGCTCCAGATTTCGGCTCCAGATTAGGCTTAAGCTCGGGTAAAAGAGTTCTAGCTACTTCTAGGTTCCAGCTACTCTTAACAAATTTACTTTTATATTAGAAATAACGTTTCTGAGTATAGAACAAGTATTTTTTATTATACTTAATTTAATATAAATTAGCTAAATAAAGTGTTTTTATAATAAAAATTTGAAATAAATTTATTATAATTAATAATTTTTAAAGAATTTAGTTATAACTTTAGATAGCTAGAAATTTATTTGCTTTTTATTTAATAAACTAATATAATAAAAAAAAACTTATATCTATACTTTATTTTAATAAAAATTTAATATAAATAAATTTTCTTTTATATAGTTTTAGTTTAGTAAATAGTATTTTTATATATTAAAATTACTATTTAAAGTTTAATAAATTATAAAAAAAAACTTTTCTAGTTTATTAATTATAATTTTTTATTTTAATTTTATAATAGTTAAATAGACTTTTATAAATATTTTTACTTAAAAACTTTAGAACTTTAAAGTTTAAAGTTATATTTTATTTATTTCTATAATATTTATAATTTATATACTTATTAATAATTAAAATATTTTTTATTATTTTAAGTTACTATTTTACCAAATATTTAACTAGCGTTATTACAATTTCTATTTATTATTTAGTTCTAGCTTAGTAAAGCTAAAAGAAAAAAACTTATATAGTTTTTTAGATAAATTAGTATTATAAAAATAAATATATTACTACTATTTTAGAATTTTATATACTAAATTTTTTTATTAACTTTTTAAATAGAAAATAATTATATAACAATATTTGCTTTAAATTTAATAAATTATTATTAATTTCTTTTAGAAGTTATTAGTTAACTTTATTTACTTTAAAATGTATTAATTTTTTAAAAGTTTAATTATTAATAAATTAAATAAAAATATAATAGCTAATATCAAACTTTTAGTTCTATTATTATAAATAAAATCTTTTAAAGTAATTAGCTGTATTAAAAATAGTAAGTATAAAGTTAATATTTATTATAATACTTTAATTATATATAAATTACTAACTTTACTATTTATTTTTATATATTTAATTTATAATTCAGTAGTATAAAATAATATATTAGAAATATTAGAAATATTAAAACTAATTATATAGTTAATATATAAACTTTTACTTCTGTTTTAACCTCTAACTTTTACTTTAAATTCTAAATTCCATATTTAGATCCGATTTCCGCCTTAAGCTCCGATTTCCGCCTTAAGCTCCGATTTCCGCCTTAAGCTCCGATTTCCGCCTTAAGCCCCGACTTCCGCATTGAGCCCCGACTTCCGTTTTAAACTCTAACTTTCTAGAGTCACAGCAACGATTCAACGAACCTCGGCATTTCCATCATTGCTCTTCTCGTCCTCACTCGGGTTCTGGTTCTCCACATCGGCCCCTAGCGCCCCCTCTAAATAGGGCCAAGTTAGGATCTACAGTTCTTGATACCGTGCACGCTGTGGGGTGCTGTCCCGTATATAGTTAATAAGATGAACACTGTTCGTAAGAGAACATATGTCTGCAAAAGTTTTGGAGCTTGAATTTTCTTTGCGCACGCCTGAGACTATGTTTGTAATACGTTTTGTAGTCGCGGTAGTGTACTTGGCACACTACATAACTCCAATCCATTCGAAGTTCATACCGGCAATCCGCTCATTCGACGAAACAAATTACGCTATTATTCACAATTTCGCGAACCCTAGTGTTTTGCAAGACGATGGCTTGCCTCCCAGCCCTCAAGCTCCGCTAACATATGGACATCCCGCACTCCACGTCGACCTCGATGGCAATGTCATTGAAGAGCATAACGCCCGTTTATTCTATATGAACGACCAATATCTGATGTTGACGGAGAAGTGGGGCTGTGGCAAATTGGTCTTCTTTCGAGGCATAGCTGAAGGCTATCCGGTCAATCAAAACTTTACTAAAGGAGACTATGGATCCTTGTGCGGCATTGCTCTCTACTCGTCTCCCGATCTGGAAAATTGGAAATTTGAGAGTTTGATACAACCAGTAGGATTGGATCCCGAGAAAGCGACCAAGCCTAGACTCATGTACAGCGCTGCCACGCGGAAATGGGTGATCTGGATAAAAGCTGGAAATGAGCTTGGGTCAACTGGAGGGATATTTTATATAACGTCAGATTCGCTCAATGGACCTTGGACGGACATAGCCACGGCAAGCGGCGACCATTTAGCACACGACTTCGACATCGAAGAGGACGAAAATGGCGACTACTATGTTGCAACAGACACGTTCAGCGGCAACTACGATGGCAGTTCACCTGGCGGTTCCAAGCCTCTATGGGACGTCTGGATTCAGAAACTCCTCCCGGATCTCACCGGCGTAGAAGGCAACGGCACCGGAATCCTGATCATGCAATCTGCAGACTGGCAGGGCATTGGCCTCGCGTCGCACGACGGAAAATGGTACATCACTGGCGGCCCAACCTGTGCCAACTGCGAAGTTCCCATATATTACGTCTCCGCCGACAATCCCCTTGGTCCCTGGATAGCGGAAAACGGAATTGTCTCTCCAAACATTAAGAACGGGACCGTTCTGGCCGAGCGCGGCTGTGGCGGTCAGAATAAGGGCCTCAACCGACTTCCTACTCCCTCCGGCCACGTTGTCATATCGGCAATCATGGGGTATCGCACAAGCCCCAACAACTTTGTCGCCGAAGAGAGCAGAACAGTCGCTCATGGAGACAATAGCCAGGCGATTTCGAGTACGTACTGGTATCCCCTAAAGTTCGACGAGCAGAAGCGCATCAAGCCATTTATATGCAGCACCACGGCCAAGATTCCCGTCATGCACTCGCGCTCCAGTGCCTCTGTTCACAGCTCCAGCTCTCGCTCCAAATGCTTCAAAAATCGCAATAGCTACCAACCCGACTGCCGCATCCGGCACAATGCTTCATTCGAACAGTTGGGTCTGGGTCTCAACAGCACCGCTATGCGTGTTCCTGTATTTCAGCGGACGGACGACTGGGGACCGTATGCGCAGAACGGACCTGTTATGGATGCTCCGCTAAGCATAGAGATCGAGTATGCAAGCAAGAAGATTATAACACAAACTCTCATGCCAAACGAAATTTCGTGGGCACCTGAGGTGATCGAAATACCGCTGGAGAACGACGCGCTGGTTGAGATTATAAGGTTCAGAACCAATGCTACAAATGGATGCTATGGCATATTAGCTGAGCAGAAACAAGTTCACGGAAGCAGGTACATAGTTGTAGAAGAGGGAGGCAAGAGAAATGAGGCGCCAAATGCGCAGATGTATATACATCAGTATAAATAAAGCTGCACACATATTATAGAAGAAGTAGCAATATTCTAGAGTAATTAAATAAAAGAGTTGCTAGTAAACTAGACTTTAAAAAATTTACTACTATAATATCTCTGAAGAGCTATAGGAGTTCTTTTCTCTCAGCTTTACTAGATTAGAACTAAATAATAAGTACAGATAATAAGTACAGAGAGATGACATTAAAAAAAACTAAAAAAAGGTTATACTTTTTAAACAAGCATAACTCTGTAACTAGACTAGCTATTAAAATAAAAGAAATTTAAAGGTTTTTTTTTTAGTATTAAAAATAATATATAGCTTATATAATATTTATAGTTTAATAATTTAAAGTAAAAATATAGTAAAAAAAAATATAAATTAAAAAGCTAATTTATTTTTTTCTAGCGTAAAATTTTTATTTTTTATAAAATTATTTTTAAAGTTGTATATAGTATATACTTATAGTTTTTTTTTTAAAAAATATCTTTTTTATCTATTAAAAAAAAATTTAAATTAATAATCAATTAAATTATTAACATTTTATATAATACCTGTTAGTTTTAATAATTGCTTTCTAACATTTAAGTAAAAATAATATATAATTATCTATTTTTTTTGTAGAATTAAATTTAATTTTTTATTTATAGCGTTTATAAATAAAATATTATCTTTTTTATTATTATTTTATTTATTAAATTAGAATTTGATTTTTAAAAATTATTTTTTAATATAGTTTAGATACTTTTTATAGGCGTTAAATCTGGGCTATAAGCTAAATATTTAAATATTTTAATTTTATTTCTTTTAAACTATTTTAAAACTAGTTTAGCTATATAAATTTTTAAATTATTGTATTAAAATTTTTAGTCTATAAACTAATTAATATTTATATTAGATTTAATTAAAAAAGTTAAAAAAAAGTATATAAACTAACCAGGTTTTATTTATTTTTGAATAATAAATTTTAATACTTTTTATACATAATCCGTATTATTAAAGTTATTTTTAGAATTAGGTGTTTTAATAAATACTAATTTTAATTTTTCTTCTATTTAAATAGCTCTATATACTAATATAATAATATCTCGAGCTATAATTTAATTAGTATTAATTATTTTAATAAATTAATTAAATTAAAAAATTATTATTAATTTTTAATTAATTTTAATTTTTTTAAATTTTTTTTTTACTTATAATTTAATTTTATAGAGGCTAATTAAGCCTCTACACTTTTTTTTTTTTCTAATATATTTTTCTTTAGAACCTAGACTTTTTTGTATTACTAACTTATTAGAAAATATAGCTTTTTTTAAATTTATATTTTCTATATTTTTTAATTGTTTTTTTATATATTTTAATTTTATTTCAGCTTTTTTTTAATTTAAATAAAGCTTTTTAGTACTAATTTTTGTACTATAATTTTTTTTTTTAAATATTTTTTTAAGCTTGCTTTAAATACTTTTATATTATTTTTAAATAATATTTTTTTATTTATATTTTTAGAGCTTTTAATTAAGTTTTTATTAATAATTTTTTTAATTTTTTTAATTTTTTTAATTTTTTTAGAAAGCTTACTTTTTTCTTCTTTATTAGCCTTATTTAAACTATTAAATAATTTACATTTTTTATAAATTCGTTTTATAGTATAATATATACTCTTTTTAGATTTATTAAATAAATTAAAAATAGTTATAATAGGTGTATTAGCTTTATATAAAAGATTAACTTTTTTTTAGTAGTCTAAAAATTAAAATTTTATTTTGTTTTTAGTTAGAAGAAATAAAGATTTAGATTTTAATTTTGAAAATATATATTTATATACTAATTTAACTAGCTTGTTACTATATAATAATACTTATATAATTAAAACTTTATTTTTTAAACTTTAATTTTTTATACTTTAAAAATAAAAGATATAGCTCTAGTTTCTTGCTTACGTAATATATACAAAACCTAATATAGCTAGTATAAAATAAAAAGTTAAAATAATTTTGTTAATAAAAAATAATTAAGCACTTAATTTTATATTTTTTTTATTTTTATTTTAAGCTTAGTTCTTATCTTAAAACCTTATTATAAACTCTGTTTATTAATTTCAATATTAAATTATTTAAAAATTTCTATTTAATTAATTTTTTTTTTATTTTAATAGCTAGTTCAGTTAAAAAGTTATTAATATTTAAAAATTGCTATTTTTTAGAGAGAGTTTTTTTCGTGTCACCTTACTGTATAAATATTTTATTATTTTATTTAGTAAAAATTAATAGTTACTAAAATTTATTAGCGTAGTTAGCAGCTAAAACCTGTTATTTAAAATATTAAATATTCTATTTAGTAATTATATTTTTATTAGTAATTCTAAAAACTTATTTAATTTTTTTTTTAAATTTATTAAAGTTTTTTATTTATTTGTTAACGTCGTCGTTAGTTTTACTATTTTTATACTTAATAAAAATTAGTTTAATCTATTAAAGTACTTTGTTTTTTATATATATAGCTATAAATATAACGTATTTTTTTTTTAACGTTTCTACTTTAAAAGTTAAAAAATAAATTAAGCTATAAAAACTAGTTTTTAAGCTTACTTTGTTTTTTATAATAAAAATTAAATATTACTACTTTAATAAAATTATTATTTGCTATATTAGATTATATAATTATACTAGTAGTAGTTTTAGCACTAACAGTGCTACTAGTTAAAATTAAAAGTATATATAATTCTAAAGTAGTACTTATTTTAAAAAATATTTATAATATTAAAGCTATATTATAAACTATAAGTAAAACTAAAAAGAAAATAGCTGTTTAGATTAATTTTTAGAAAAAAATACTAGTAAAGTTATATAAGTAAAATAATATATAATATACTATATAAGTTTTTATATTAGTAATAGAGTATAATAAGTTAATAATTAATTTTAAATAATAGATTGACTAATAAAGTAAATATAATTATAAAAAATAATTATATAGATTATATATATATATATAGTAACCGCGCTTATTTATACTTATTATAAATATTTACTATTAATATTTATAAGCGCTTACTTTGCTAAAATATAAATTTTAAATTATATATATTTTTTTAGTTATATAATATAGTATAGCAGTTTCTTTTTAGATGCGTAATTATATATATAATAAAAACCGCGCTTTTAATATTATCTGCCTAAGTTCTTTTAAAACTGTATTATAACAGTAATATTAAAAAAAAGTATATAAAAAATTTCTACTTTTTAAACTTATATAACTTTTTAAATAAAGTAGCTATTAAAAAAAAAATAGATTACGTATATAATATTTTTAGCGTTTCAAAAAACGCTAAAATTATAATTAAAAAAATATAAATTTAAACACGCTGTAACTTTTTTTCTAGCGTAAAAGTTTTAGATTTTTTTTTTATAATAAAGCTATTTATAATATAAAGCTTTAAAAAAAAATTTAATAAAAGTTTTTTTTACTAAAAAAATTATAAATTAAAAAATTTAAAAATTTATAAAAGTATAATTAAAATATATAAATAATATATAAAAAACTACTAATTTTATTTTTTATATTTATTACTGGTAATATTTTATACCAGTATTTATAAAAAAAAAAAACTTTATTTTAGTAGAAATTAGTTATAAATATTTAAATTTTAATATTTAAAATGCTATAATTTATAAAATAATAATATTTTTAATAAAATAGCTAAATTAGTATAAAAATAAAGTTTAGTATAAATTTTTTTTTAAAAAAAAAAAGTTAAATTAAAAGCTAAAAAAGTAAAAGAAAACTAAATTCTTTTATTAAAACTTTTTAAAATTTAATATATTCGTTAATATTATAGTAGTAATTTTATATTTTTTATATTATATAGTTAATAACAGAATAATTAAAACTAATATTAAAAATTAATAAAATATCTGGAATTTATATTATAATTTAATTTAGAAAAATTCGCATTTATATTAAAAGTAAAATTTATATTATAGTTATAAAAAAGTTTTTTATTTAAAATTTAAAATTTTTTTTTTAAATTTACTTTCAATACTTTTATTTTAACTATTTTTAAAATACTACTTTAAAAAACTTTTTTACTTTATAACAGTTTTAAAATATATATTAGTATATTTTGCTTATAGCTATAAAGCTATTTAATTTTTTTAAAAAATAAAATTTTTAAAATTACTACTAAATTTATAAAAAAAAATATTAAAATTAAAATCTTTTTGAAAATGTTTTTTATAGAGCTAGAAAAAAAAATTTAAAATAAGTTTTTTTTTTACTATTAATTATTAATTTTTATATTTAAAATTATATTTTAGAAACTTATTAAAAATATAAATAAATTAAAAATAAATTAAAAACTTTATATAAATTTTTTTTCTTTTTAGTATAATAATATTTAGTTTTAAACTAATTTTTTAAATTAAAAATTAGTTCTTTTTTAAAAGTATTATTATTCTAATAACTTTTAGTACTTTTAGTTTTTTTAAAAAAATTTTTTTTAAAAAGCTTGAGCTTAATAAAAAAATATAATTTTAATTAGTTTTAAAAAGTATATAACTAGATTTTAATTATGTAGTTTTTTAAATAAAAATACATATTTATTTATTACTTTATTATTCAGTCTTTTTAAGCAGTTATATTTATACTTTAATTTTTTATATACTATTTTACGTTTATAGTAAAAATTAAAAAATTAGTTTGAATTATAGTAATTTTTTTAAAAACTTTTTTTATATTTTTAAAAATTTTATTTTATATAGTAATAGTAAAAACTTTAAACTCTACTCTTTTAATAATAAAATAATGAAAAATAAAAACTGTTCTAAATATTTTTAATAAAATATTAAGCTTAATAAAATTAAAATTTTATTATATAATATTTGCTTATATAAGTATTGCTCTATTTTTTTAAACTTTAATAATTTTAATTTTAAATAATATATAAGTATTATTATTTTTACTTATATTATATATGCAGAGGAGTGACATTAAAAAAAAGTAATCGAAAAAATAGCACTTTTTAAACTTCTATAACTTTTTAACTAAACGAGCTATTTTTAAAAAAAAGAATAAGTTATATAAAAATTTTTCTAGTTTTCTATTATAATAAAAAAAATTACTTATATAATAATAATAGACTTAAAAGTTAGAAAAAAAGTAAATTAAAAAAAAGAATAAAATTAAAATCTAATTTATTTTTTATTAACAAAAATTTTTAAGCTTTTTGTTTTACGCTAACTATATTTAGCTAAATCTATAATACGTAAGTAAAAAACTAGAGCTAGATATTTAATTTAATATTAAAAAAATAAAGTTTTAAAAATAAGGTTTTACTCATATAAGTACTAATTATATAATAATAAACTAGTTAAATTAGTATAAAAATAAAGTTTTTAAAAATTTAAACTTAAATTTCTATTTTCTCTAAATACAGATAAAATAGAACTTTAATTCTCAATATATAAAGAAAAAGTTAATCTTTTATATAAAGCTAATACATCTATTATAACTATTTCTAATATATTAAATTAAAGTAAAAAAAGTATTTATAATATTATACAACGTATTAAAAAAAATTATTTAATAGCATAATAAGAGATAGAAATTAGAATAAAATAAAGCTATTAAAAAGAGATAAAAAAAATTGTAAATAGGAATTTAATTAAAAGCCCTAAAAAAACAAATAAAAAAATATTATTAGAAAAAAAAAAGAATATCTAAAAGAAGCTTACAAAGATATTTAAAAAAAAAATTATAGTATAAATATTAGTACTAAAAAGCTGTATTTAAATAAAAAAAAAACTAAAATAAAATTAAAATACACAAAAAAACAATTAAAAAATATAAAAAATATAAATTTAAATAAAATTATATTTTTTAATAAGTTAGTAATAGAAAGAGGCTTAGATTCTAGACAGAAATGTATAAAAAAAAAGAGAAATAAAAGAGTAGAAGTTAAATTAGCTTTTATAAAATTAAATTATAAGTTAAAATAAAAAATTAAAAAAATTAAAATTAATTAAAAATTAATTTTAATTTTTAAATTTAATTACTTTTTTTTAAAAAAAACTAATACTAATTAAATTATAGCTTAAGATATTGTTATATTAGTATAGAAAGCTATTTAGATTAGAGAAAAATCAAAATTAGTGTTTATTAAAATATCTAATTCTAAAAATAATTTTAATAATACAGATTATATATAAAAAGTATTAAAATTTATTATTAAAAAAACAAATAAAACCCGGTTAGTTTATATACCTGTTTTTTATTTATTTTATTAAATTTACTATTTTATTAAATAAATTTAATTAAATGTTAAATTATAAAATTAATATAAATACTAATTACTTTATAGACTAGAAATTTTAATAAAATAATTTAAAAATTTATACAGCTAAACCAGTTTTAAAATAGTTTAAAAAAACTAAAATTAAATTATTTAAATATTTAGCTTATAGCCTAAATTTAGCACCTATAGAAAATATCTAAGCTATACTAAAAAAAAATTTAAAAAAATTAAATCCTAACTTATTAGACAAAAAAAATAATAAAAAAAATAATACTTTATTTATAAACGCTATAAATAAAAAATAGAATTTAATTCCGCAAAAAAAAATAGATAATTGTATATTATTTTTATTTAGGTTTTAGAAAGCAGTTATTAAAGCTAACGGGTATTATACAAAATATTAATAATTTAATTAATTATTAATAGATTTATATAGTTTAATTTTTTAAATTTTTTTTCTATTATTAATTTTTTTTTTTTAAAAATAGAAAAGTTATACTTAAAATTGATGTATATATATATATTGTATACAGGTTTATAATTTTTAAATAAAAAATAAAAATCTTACGCTAGAAAAATAATAAATCAGCTTTTAATTTTACTCTTTTTTTTAGTCTACTTCTTTTCTAACTTTTAAGTCTATTATTATTATATAAGCAATTTCTTTTTTTTGTTATAATAAAAAACTAGAAAAATCTTTATATAACTTATTTTTTTTTAAAAAAATAGCTAGTTTAGTTAAAAAGTAATAGAAGTTTAAAAAGTGCTATTTTTTCGATTACTCTTTTTTAATATCACCCCTCTGTACTAATAATATTGTATTTTTTTAAAATAAAAAATACTAATAATTTTTGAAATAAAAAGTTATAGCGTACTAAAATTTAGATTTTTTTTAACTTTATATTTAGAGCTTTTATAAATACTAAAAATATTATATAAGCTATTTCTTTTAAAATCTGTTTCATTATATTTATAACTCCCTCTAAATTTAAATTTTTTTTTAAATATCTGTTTTAACTAAAAAGTTATATAAGTTTAAAAATATAATTTTTTATACACTTTTTTTCATATTACCTCTATATAATAATATTAGTTAAATATTAAATAAAGTAATAATTAAAATAGTAAAAAATAATAAAATATTAATTTAAAAAGCTATAAAAGCTTTTTTTTTATACTAAGCTAGAACTAAACAGTAAATATAAATTAATAAAAAAATAAAATATATTTATTAAATATCTAATAAAAAAGTAACTAAAAATAATAAAAAATTATTAGATTATCAATAAATAAATAAGTAATTTTTATTTTATAAGCTTACTAGTTTGCTAATTTTTAAATTAATAATTATATAAACTATAGATTATAAATTACTAATTAGAAAAATAATAGCAAAAAAAACCTATTTTAAAGTTTTAAAACTCTAAAAATTTATTTAAAAAAAATAAAACATTTTTAAATAAGTAGATAATATTTTTTTAATATATATTTATTATTAAATAAAGAAATAAATACGTAAGTAATAAGTAAAATATTTTATAAAAGTTTTGTTTTAAAATTATAAAATAATAGTTTAAAAAATAATTTATAGTTATCATATAAAATATTATACTAAAATAAATATTTATAATTTATAAACTAGTAAAAAAAAATTAATAAGTTATTTAGCTACAAATATTAATTTTAAATTTTCTATTTTTAATAGTATAAAAAGTTATAAACTATTATAAAAGTAAATATATATTAAAAAACTTTATAAAGTATTTAAAGTTTTATATTAAATTTTATTAAAAAAGCATAAATTTTAGCTATATACTTAATTTCTATTTAATATTAGTGTTTATTGTTTCTGTATTTACCTCTATTTCTTTAATATCTTTATCTTGTTCAGATATAGTGGTAATTTTACTTCTGATGCCAGACCATTTCCAGATCGGTACTTTTGACTCAAAAAGCTTATCAACTTCTTCAAGAGAACATCCAGCAACATTAGGTACCATAAAAAATGCGAAGATAAGCGATATTGCTGCAATAGACCCAAAGATGAAGCCGACGCGTGATCCAAGTGCCGCGTATGGCTCTTCTAACAAGTAAGGCAACGAAAATGAAACAGCAAATCTGTGCGAGTGTAATATCAGCGTTTGCGTACAATAACTAGAACTAGAAACACTTACTGGACAGCAATGTTGATTACGGAAGCAGTGCGGTATGTCATATCACGAAGCCTGGTGCTTGGGATCTCCGCACTCAGAATGTGTGCTGTAGGTGCCCATCCCAGCGCGTATCCAAATGTAAAAACAACCATCATCGCAACAATTCCGGCTTTGATTTCGTTGGACGCATTCGAAACGGTACCCAACCCGCCCATGGTCATGAGAGCACAAGTTTGGATAGTTGCGCCAACAAAGACTTGGAATCGTCGGCCCAGCCGATCTGTGAGTATCATGGCCAAGAATGATGTACAGGTATTCACCACTGCAATCATGATAGTAACGGCTAAGCAGACTGTGTCAGTATGTCCTTATTCAAAATTCATGTCGTTCACTCACTGAAAGGATTAATGGTTCCCAGTGACTTTGCAAACAAGGCGCCATAGATCGAAGTAAAGATTTGACCGGTTGCCTGAAGGAAGAAATTCGCTCCGATAACAACGAATGTGCGCTTAATAACCCCTGGACGAAACATGTCTGTAAAACCCCCCTGCTCGACTTCGTTGTGAATACCGGCGAAAATCTTGTCGAATTCCGCTTGGATCTCATCATCGGAGAATTTGTGCTCTCGGAACTGATGAAGGGCTGCGAATGCTTGTTCAGGGCGGTCTTTAAGAATTAGCCATCTTGGAGATTCTGGAACAAACCAGATGAGGCTAGCCACAATCGTTGGAACAACGTAAAAGAGGCCAAAAGGAATCATGTACGCCTCGCGGCCTAGAAGGGACCCGGTTCCACGAGCAATGCAGTTGATGATCAAACCGCCCAGAAAGAGGCTGATCTGGTACGTGCCGACAATAAACCCACGAGCCTGTGCTGGCACAATCTCGCCTTGAAATACGGGGACCACAGCCAACTCCATACCAATGTATATGTAGTTCAATACACGCCCGACTAGGATCTGGTCGCGGTGTTTCGAGGTGATAACAATTGTGGCTGCAACGCACGCCCATATGCTCATGATGAACATACACATGCGTCTTCCCCACCGTCGGCTGATCCAACTGCCAAGCATCACACCTATTATATCTTAATAATGCGTTTTTTTGCAGTATGAGGAGAATTACCGAATGCTTGACCCAAATAATTGAATCCGTTAAAGAACGACACCCATACAGGATCAAGAGCCCATTTCTGCGTTGCCTCGTTATACTCTCCAAATTGACGATCAAATGCATCCATAGCCTGTGTGGTTGCAAAGCCTTGCTGGTCAAATCCAAAATTGAACTGCGAGAAGGCAATGAGCAACACCGTTAATGTAAGCCGAAGGTTGAAGGTTTCCTTCAGGCCTAGATGCCCGAGCCCTAACATCTTAGTAAGTATAAGAGTGCAGTATTAATGAGAAAAAGATGGTAGATTCAAGAATTTGGGGTTGAGAACACCTTTCTGAAATAGTTATGCTAATATTGACCGCCGCTAGCCGCTAGTCTGTTGGGCTCTGCGGCAGTCGCACTTCCGAGTGCCACGATCCGATGAATCCCCACCTCCGAGTGCCGCATTGGAGCAAAAGACATACCTTTCCCAAGGTTCGCATTTATACCATGAATTTTCCCCTCAATTTCTAAGCATATCATCGGATATCTTTTCAATTCTTACACCGCCAGCAAATGAACAAGGTACCTGTTTCTAGGTGCGACTTGCCTTAACCTACCCACGAGTGCCATCCACCAGAGAGCTTGAAAAACTGCATCAAATGAAAACGCATACGCGATAAAGAATTGAGTATTGCACAATAATGAGTCAGCATCGAAACATCCTTCTTATGGTCGCCGATGACCTGGGGCGGGAACAAATGAGTTGCT
Source organism: Corynespora cassiicola (assembly GCA_022059125.1). Taxonomy (NCBI): domain Eukaryota; kingdom Fungi; phylum Ascomycota; class Dothideomycetes; order Pleosporales; family Corynesporascaceae; genus Corynespora; species Corynespora cassiicola. The sequence continues at coordinate 2,604,412 of JAEUWY010000006.1, read as the reverse complement.
ACGGCTGTAAGGCAATCGAGACGCCTAACTTGGATGCACTTGCTACGTCAGGTAGCAGGTTTGATATGGCTTTCACGAGCACCGCGTCTTGTAGCGGTAGCCGAACCGTCATTTATACTGGCCTACATGGACATCAAAACGGTTGCTACGGATTGACCCATGGAAAGAATGGATTCCAAACTTTTGGCAACGTCGAGACTGCTCCGGCTATATTCAATAAGATAGGATACAAAACAGGCATCCTTGGCAAGGTTCATGTAGGACCCGATGACGCATATCCGTGGCAGACAAAGGAAGAAAGCGAGAGTAGGAACGTGGCGATGATAGCTGATCGCGCCGATAAATTTTTCGCCGAGGCGAATCAGAAAGACCAGAGGTTTTTCTTGACGATTGGTTTCGTGGACCCTCATCGAATGTTACAAACCCGCGGTGGATTTGGAAACACTGAAGAAAACTATGACAGCCGGCTGAAAGATCGCATCTTCATGCCTGAAGAGGTCGAGGTGCCTTCGTTCTTGAGCGACCTTCCCGAAGTGCGAAAAGAGCTGGCGGAATATTATCGTTCCATACACCGAATGGACCAAGGTGTGGGTCTTGTTCTTAAGGCTTTGGAAGAAAATGGTATGAAGGAAAATACCATGGTGGTTTTCTGTAGCGACAATGGCCCTCCCTTTGTCAATTCAAAAACGACTCTCTTCGACGCCGGTGTACGGTTACCTTTCCTGATGCGCGCACCGGGTGTCACACTACCGGGAATAGTCAATTCAAGCCTCATCTCATTCGTGGATATACTTCCTACATTCCTTGACTGGGCAAACCATAGGAATCATCCGCCAGAACCGGGGAAACAGCCACGATGCGGTCGATCTTTCCTCACCATCGCTAATAAAGGCCACCAGCAACCAGGTTGGGACCGAGTATTTGGATCACATACTTTCCACGAGATTACAAATTATTGGCCAACACGGTACCTACGCAATACCAGATACAAATATCATAGAAATGTATGCTGGAAGCTCGATTTTCCGTTTGCGATGGACCTATATGCGTCACTTTCGTGGGAAGGGATGCGCAACTCCGCAAATGGAACGTCTCCTCCCATGATTGGACCGAGGAGGCTGGAAAGCTACATTCGTCGGATGCCGGAGGAACTGTACGATCTGGAAAACGATCCTTTGGAAGTGGTTAATCTTGCAGCTGATGATCAGTACAAGAACTTATTGAAGGAGATGCGAGATGCGCTAGAGGTGTGGCAGAAGGATACGGGAGACCTATGGCTGTGGCGAGATGGCGTAGCAGTCGTGAGATATAACGTTTCTGGCTACGCGAGAGAAGGTTTGATAATACCTGATAGGTGGGACTTTGATACCCGGAAACCTGAGACCACGGCTGCAGATCCGGTAGTTTTGATATAAAAACTATGCGCTGTATGCATTGCATAGCCTTTAAGAAAATATAAGCGTTATATATAGCTTAAAATGTTGTTCGTAAAAGCAGCTGTTATTAAATATTATTTAAATTACTTATTAATTAGAAAGCTATAAAAGTTTTTTTTTAAAAAAAAAAACTAAACTAAATTAAAACTAAACAGTAAATAAAAATAATAGTAATAGTACTAGTTAAGTATTTAGTAAAATTATAACTAAAAGTAATCTCTGTTTTTTTCTACTGTTTCTATTTTATTATTAATAAGTAGCAAGTATATTATTTTATTTCTGTTTTATTTTAGTTAGCGCGTACTACCCGTCGCGTAATTTTATATATTTTATAATATTATTTTATTATATAATATAATATTAATATATAATCTGCGCTTTTACCTTAAATAATAATAGTATTCTAATAATTTTTTCTGTTTTTAATCTATAATAACTATAACTATAACGCTTTTTTAGCGTATAACTTTTAAACATATTTTTAATTTTTAATTTTTTATACTTATATTACGTAGTTTATATAATTACAGTGGGGTGACACGAAAAAAACTCCCTCTAAAAAATAGCAATTTTTAAACATTAATAACTTTTTAACTAGACTAGCTATTAAAATAAAAAAAAATTAATTCAATAGACATTTTTTAAGATTTTAAAATAAGAATTAAAAATTTAGAATTTATATTAAGGTTTGAAAGTTAGAATTAAGCTTAAAGTAAGAGTAAAAAAAAATGTAAAATTAAGTGCTTAATTATTTTTTATTAATAAAATTATTTTAACTTTTTTTTAAACGCTAGCTATATTAAGTCTAGTTTATATTACGTAAGTAAAAAACTGGAGCTATAATTTTATATTTAAAGTATAAAAAATTAAAGTTTAAAAAATAAAGTTTCGATTATGTAAGCATTATTATATAATAATAAGCTAGTTAAATTAGTATATAAATTAATATTTTAAAAATTTAAATCTGAATCTCTATTTTCTCTAAACAAATATAAGATAGAACCTTAATTTTCAGACTACGAAGAAAAAGTTAATCTTTTATATAAAACTAATACACCTATTATAACTATTTCTAATATATTAAATAAATCTAAAAATAGTATATATTATACTATAAAACGAATTAATAAAAAATATAAATTATTTAATAGTTTAAATAAGGCTAATAAAGAAGAAAAAAGTAAGCTTTCTAAAAGAGATAAAAGAATTATTAATAGGGATTTAATTAAAAGCCCTAAAAAAACAAATAAAAGAATATTATTTGAAAATAATATAAAAGTATCTAAAAAAAGCTTACAAAAATATTTAAAAGAAGAAAATTATAGTACAAAAATTAGTACTAAAAAGCCTTATTTAAATAAAAAAAAAGCTAAAATAAGATTAAAATATACAAAAAAACAATTAAAAAATATAAAAAATATGAATTTAAAAAAAATTATATTTTCTGATAAGTCAGCAATAGAAAGAGGTCTAAGTTCTAGACAGAAATATATTAGAAAAAAGAGAAATAAGGGTATAGAGGCTGAATTAGCTTCTATAAAATTAAATTGTAAGTAAAAAAAAAAATTAAAAAAATTAAAATTAATTAAAAATTAATTATAATTTTTTAATTTAATTACTTTTTAAAAAAAATTAATACTAATTAAATTATAGCTCGAGATATTATTATATTAGTATAGAGAGCTATTTGAATAGGAAGAAGATCAGAATTAGTATTTATTAAAACATCTAATTCTAAAAATAACTTTAATAATACGGATTATATATAAAAAGTATTAAAACCTATTATTAAAAAACAAATAAAACCCGGTTAGTTTATATACCTTTTTTTAATTTTTTTTATTTAATTTATTATTTAATTAAATTTATTTAATTAAATATTAAATTATAATATTAATATAAATACTAATTACTTTATAGACTGGAAATTTTAATAAGATAATCCAAAAATTCATACAGCTAAACTAGTTTTAAACTGGTTTAAAAAAAACAAAATTAAATTATTTAAACATCCAGCTTATAGCCCAGATTTAGTACCTATAGAAAACGTCTGGGCTATACTAAAAAATAATTTAAAAAAATTAAATCCTAATTTATTAGGTCAAAAAAATAATAAAAAAGAAAATACTTTATTTATAAACGCTATAAATAAAGAATAGAATTTAATTCCATAAAAAATAATAGATAATTGTATATTATCTTTACCTAGGCGTTAGGAGGCAGTTATTAAAGCTAACGGATATTATACAAAATATTAATAATTTAATTAATTATTAATTTATTTATATAGTTTAATTTTTTTAAAATTTTTTTTCTAATATTATTATTTATTTTTTTTAAGTAAAAAAACTATATTAAAATTTTTTGTAGATATTTATATAGTCTAAAAATTTATAATAATTAAATAAAAAATAAAAATTATACGCTAGATAAAAAATAATTAAGCACTTAATTTTACATTTTTTTTTACTCTTACTATAAGCTTAATTCTAACTTTCAAACCTTAATATAAATTCTAAATTTTTAATTCTTATTTTAAAATCTTAAAAAATGTCTATTGAATTAATTTTTTTTTATTTTAATAGCTAGTCTAGTTAAAAAGTTATTAATGTTTAAAAATTGCTATTTTTTAGAGGGAGTTTTTTTCGTGTCACTCTACTGTACTGCTATCTGCGTACGTACGTTTCTACTTTTATTTTACTTTCTAATACTATTATTTTCTACTGTTTTAATTATTTCGCGTACGTCTTTTACTATTACAGTTATATAAATATTATAGCAGAGTTATATATAGTATAGTTACGTATAATATAGCTTATAGTAGTTATAGCAAAAGTTTAAAAAAGAGGTAGATTAATTAATTAAGTAAAAAAACTATTAATATTGAAAGCTGTTTTTTATAAACGTCGCTTTTTATAAATATTACTTTTTATAAATATTATTTTTTATAAATATTATTTTTTATAAATACTATTTTTTATAAATATTATTTTTTATAAATATTATTTTTTATAAATACTATTACGTACGTATTTAAATATTTTTTTTTATTTTAAAAAAGCACCTAGTTAAAAAACAGAAAGATATTACCCGCTATATAGAATATATATTTAAATATAGTAATAAATATATAAAAATAGTTAGTATACGTAATTTTATATTTACTAAAAAAATTTTTTAAAATTCTGTATATAAAGTTTTATAAAATTATTATAATAAAAAAAATACACGCAGTAATAAAAATTACTATAATAATATTAGTAATATTAGTAATATTAGTAATACTAGTAATATTTACAGCCTAAAAAACTATAAAAATAAAGTATATATTATTATACTAATTAGTTTACTATAGCTACTAATTTTAAAAATTTATAGTTAACTATAAACTAGCTTATAAGCTAGTCTACAGTCTATAATCTATAAACTAACTATAATAATTAGTTATAATTTTAATATAAGTTTTAAAACTTACGTGTATAGATATAAAGTGTAATAAAATTTAAAAAATAAATAATCTACACAGTTATTATAAGCATAGCTAATAATACTTTTTTAAATAGTAATAGTTTTTTTTTATAATATTTACTTAGGCAGGTATCTATAAAAGTTATATTTTTATAATATTAGAGCTTTTACTTAAAACTTTTATTTAAAGCTTATAGTAATTTATTAAAAGTATTTTACTTTACGCGACTACGTTTTATATTTAACACTTTAATAACTATAAATTATAATTTTTTTATATTATTTTTAAATAAATTTTTAGAGCTTTAAAGTTTTAAAACTTTAAAACTTTAAAATAGTATTTTTTTTTTAGCTGTTACTTTTATAATTTATAATTTATAATTTATAATTTATATAGTTATAGATTTACAGGCTAATAAACTAATAAGCTTATAAAATAAAAATTACTTACTTACTTATTAATAACTTAATTATTTTTTATTATTTTTAGTTACTATTTTATTAAATATCTAACTAGCATTATTTCTGTTTTTTTTTATTAATTTATATTTACTATTTAGTTCTAGCTTAGTACAGCTAAGAGAAAGAAACTTCTGTAGCTCTTTCGATAACTAAAAGTAATAAAAAATATTTAAGTTATTAACGCGTTAGGTTTTTCTAACACTCGCTTATATATAGCACGTGATAACACGCTTATTCTATTTTAGGTTAAGGTCGGCCAAGCATCGGAGCTTTATCTTCCGTTTTGCCGACGCGCTTGCCCTCCGCTTCCCTTCGCCCATTCCCGTCCGCCGTCTTCTCTCCCCTCTTCTCTGCTCTCGCATCCCCCCTGCCTTTCTTTTCCATCTCTCTTTTCATCTCTGCAATATATTCCGGGCCCGAGCGATATACACCTTGTACCTATTATGCGGCCTGCCGCCGTTTTGCTCGCCACTGCCTCCCGTCCGCCGTTTGTCCACCGTTGTCGTTGCCTACCTGTTGCCTAGTCTCAGTCCACCATCCTTGCGAACTTCGCAAGGCCTCTGATGCTACGGTGCGAATAGTGTTGCTGTTGGCTCTGCTGCCTGCACACTACCTATCTGTGCGTTACTGGGGTGATGCTCCGACAGACACAGGTGGTGTAATTACAATCGGGCTAGCAGTTCACGGGGTGGCAGTGTGCTCTTGCTGTTGCAGTAGAGTCTGGGCTGCTCTTTGCAAACAACGCGGCCAAAGCCTGGGCGGGTGGGTTTCCTTTGTTGCGTTAGTGTAGAGGGGGGTATTCCTGCTGTGAGTTGGGTCGACTTTTGTTGGAAGAATAGGTGAACAATGAAGTGCCTTGTTAGTCGCAACGGAACTCCCGCACTGGTTGATTGCGATACTGTGTCACCACAACAATGTAAGCTGTTTGTCGACTATTCTGAGGAACACAAGCAGGCTACTGTCCGTCTCGGATTCTCGATAATCAACCCCGATTCTGACAAGCATGAATTCACCCTGGTATACAATGCTGATAATCTGATGCCTGGCGAAACCTTTCTCAAGTCTGCAGCCACGAACCTTCCACAAGATCAGCTGGCATACCTGGAGCGGGGTGGAAAATCCGAACTGAAGATCCTCTCCCTGGCTGCCAGAGATCCTTGCCCCATCAAGTGCCCTGCTACTCGCATAACGCCTAGGAATGATTTCGAACATCGATTCCAACAGTTTTCGGAGCTCGCTAAAGCGACGCGCATATGTGTTTTGTTCGACTACAAATGGGTTGGAGAACGTAAACAACTATTCGAGCAAGTCATTAGCTCTCTAGGAGAGCTAAAGGGTATTCTTGTTCGCAACAACGCAAAGCCACATGAGATAGTATGCTGGCAAGATCTCAATGTCAATGACTATGTGGTGGCTGACACTCCACCTCCGTATACCGACGCGTCCAACGTGTGTTTAGACAAGTGTGAGTTTCCATGTGCTTAGATACGTCTCCCGGCCCACAATTGACACGTGCTACATAGCCGCAGCCGGTTCGACAACTGCGTCCCTGTCTTCAGAACGCCCGCCCCACTCTCCCACTGTCTTTCCAGCCTCGCCAACGGAAAAGGCTACCACAATATCGTCACATAGCCCTCGCCTTCTATCCTCGCCCGTGCCCGATATCTCTGATTCCCAAGGAATCAACGACGGTGCGGTCGCCTACCTTAAGAATTTGCTGGAAAAATTCAGTGTCAATGTAGTTGAACACATAGATTACCTTCTCGAATCTGCCGATGATGAGTGCCGCCACATGCTCCGAGAACATGATTATGAGGTGCAGGTGGTCATGGAGGACAACGTTGCCGAGATTAAGCGCACATTCGACCACATGCTGGACCAATGTACCGAGGATGCCATGCAAATTGCGCAGGAGGTAGAGGAACGTGTCGAAGACACCATCGCGAAACTGGAGTGGACATTGGAGGAGAAGTTGGCCAATTTCAATGGATGTGTGACGGACGGAATTCGAGAGGTGGAGAAGCTCGTCAAGACATATGCCGAAGAGTTGCGGCTGAGACAGAGGTGTTTGAAGCAGAAAACATGTTCGGAACTCGAGAGGACATGTTCAGAGCGTGAAAGGATGTGTTTAAAGCGTGAAAGGATGTGTTTAGAGCGCGAAAGGATGTGTTCAGAGCGCGAAAAAAGATGCCTAGAGTATAGCTGGGCCCATCTAGAGCGCGAAAAGGAGCGCTTAAAGCAGAAAAGGCTATCTTTGAAGCAGAAGAAGCTGTCTTTGAAGCAGAAAAAGCTATCTTTAAAGCAGAAGAAGCTGTCTTTGAAGCAGAAAAAGCTTGCTCTAAAGCAGGAGTTACTTTTAAGTAATCACAGTAGATATTAGACATTTCTTTTTTGCTGCAAGGCTAGCGCCTATCTGCTCCTTTTTTGGTCGAAATTCTACCTGCAGAAAGCACCGAAAAAGCCCGGATACCGTCTTCTCCGGGGAGACCTGATCTTTCACTATCATAAGGGCTGAAGATAGGTACTCAGCCCCATCAAATGAGGCGCAGTGGAGCAGAAGGAGCTAGAGAAAGGTATGAGCAAGCCAAGTAAAAATAGTATTTCTGACATAGAGACAGGCACGTAGTCCGGAAGTCCCTCCGCCTCGCTTCTATGGATTAGCTTTGAGAGTAAAGCAAGTCCGAGACTAGTGCTGCATGATTCATGGTGGCTCAGCAAGGCGAGAATGTCGATATACCACTAATATATAAAGGGGCTTTCTAGCAGAGAAAGAGCACTACCAAACAAGAAATCGAATACTCAACAGACGGATTATTGTGACCATTTCATATCTATTCCTCAAATCTATTCCTCAAAAGTCTTTGCTTATAATGCTTGCCTTTGCCACTTTTCTCGTTATTTCCCTAATCTCCTCCTTTGGATTAGCCAATCCCGTTCCTGAGGTCCCTCCCAAACCTCTTCCTACCAAGTTAATCTTTCTAGCAAATAATGTTCCTAACGTCTGCGGCTCATCCTGCGAATTCGAATGCATAAGATTCACTAAGCATACTCTCTTAATCGATGGGGAGGCTCATACTTCAGTCTCGGGCTCCAAAAGACTTACGGTTACTTATGATGGGGTTGCTGTCTGTCCAGAAGCACTGCATGATTGCCATAGTGGTAAAAGCTGCGATTTCAAATGGAACTGTAACCCTGGGTGGTCTTTTTACTTACCAGATCAATCACTGCAAGGGCCATGGTCTTACGACCTGCAAGGATTGCCCTACACTCGATATAGTGCAGAGCCTAATGGAAATATGCAAGTCAGGCGGGATGATATCAATTGTGATGGATACAATTGTGGTAGTAAGTGGATGAAATAATTGATCATCCTGCTTTACGACTGACTATAGCGTGGCAGGTCAAAGCAACCCCATGTTCTGTCGAAATTGCCGCTTTAGTTCTGAGCATGTTTTCTGGACCGCAGAGAAGGTCTGCGATCATTCGGGTTAAGATCAATAGTCGTATGGTCTGATACGCGTCCACCTGGCTTTAATTAACAAGAGATTCAAAGATTATAGATTGGTTGATTTGGCTTGAAGTTGTTGGGTTGCTTCGTTTTATTTTGTCAATCTAGATTCAAGGCGTTGCAACGTTCTAATTGCCTGGATTTGTTGCTTCCCACCCTGGTCCCTCTGGTAACAAATATGCTCTTCACAATAAATACGAAAGGGCCATATGAACAACATCATCTTCTTGAACTGCTGAAACAAGACCAACAAACACAGTGCTAAATGAATCAAACATCTTGATGGGCTCCATCTCCAGTACTGACTCCAAACTTGCCTGTCCGATCATGACGCAGGCAGTGAAACGCGCGGAACCGTTGTCCCTGTCAGCCCCAGACTTGACCCATTGTTTGAACCGCCTATGACGAATGAGTATCATTCAAAACATGAACGACTTGTTTTCCTACTCTTGGACTAAACCTTCGTCCACACCCTGCAATTTAGGAGAAGAAACAACAGTCCAATCCATATGATCGAACAGATCTGCTATTTCTTCCTCTTCAAATCGAGCATGCATATGCACCTTCAATTTCTGCATGAATTGCTCCCATTTTTGTTCTTCGTGGTATTAACAGCAACGAAAATTGTGCAAAGAGGTTGTAACTACGACTTAGGGCTCAGAGAGTCCTTTAAAACACGATATATCTCCCACAACAGACCTACGGCTGTCTGAGGGACACAAGAACAGAAATTATGAATCCACTTTTTGCGCCCTGCTGCTTCAGGATCGTGCGACGAAGACTGTCGTTAGCTGACATGGATATTATCCCGATGAATATCTCCTATAACTTATCTGTATTAATTATATCTTTCTAAGGTGTTTTTTAACGAAGCTGGGGTGTGAGATGCTGTAAAATAGAGTTAGGAGCTGAGTAAATGTAAGTAGGGAGGATAGAAAACAGCAAATTAGCCGAAGTTATTGCCAAGTCTGGTGCGGCACAGCTACTCTCCGGACAGGCAGACGTCTCGATTTTGTATGTAATAGATACTGTAAGGTGCGCACTCAACTACAAGAGTTATCTAGTAAAACAATCATATTGGAGTTTAGTTTTTATACGTAATTTTGATCTTAGCCAATGAGTTGCGACTTTGATAGTGTTTAAGGGTTCTGCCTTTTAGCTTTTGCCCACTTGTGGATGCTTTGATCTCTCCTCTTGCAGGCCGTCTTAGAATCCCGCCTGCATTCATATGCTTCTATGGGGCTAATCTGGGAACAATTGGAGCCGTCTCTTCTCCAGGCTCTCTGTCGATCCAGCAATTGATTCCTCCTGATAAGTGTTTTAGATTGTTACTGATCTTGGGGACGGATTTGTCAATACAGCAACAATCCTGATTGTCCCGTACGTAATCATGAGCAAGGATACTGCCATGAACACTGTGGCTCTTGTTCAGTTTTGTATACTTTGCGGTATAGCTGAAATTGCTGCAACTTTAGCCGGATTGCAGCCTTAACACTTGGCTTTTTCACTGAGTTGATACGAAAGAAGGCAGCATTGACAAAACAAGCGAAAGCCCCCAGCCAGAAGCCAATGCGCTTCCAATGAGCAATAACACACTGTATCATGCTAATGATGTGATCACGTCCTGTGCATCAGCTTCAAATTACCTACATAAAGACAAATCATGTCGGAGGAAAAAATTTCGTTCGTGTTGAACTAGGCTGCGATATTCAGCGGAAACACGGTTGCTAGGTGTGAGGATAGCCATCAACATACGGTGTCGTATATTCCCATCCCATGAGGTAGTAAGGGCAGATTATGGCTGAATAAAGTACGCCCGCAGTGATTTTACGATGACTTCCTACATTTCTATCAACATTTTGCTCAATATCTAAGTCCTCTTGTCCTTGGCGCCTACTGTCCAAGCCCGTAATTTTCCCGAGTCGGCTTTATTTAATATTGCGATAACCACAAAGAGTCGCCGAGCGGTGAAAATAATGATACTAGAAGCGATGATCAGCAGGCCGCGTCCACTTTATCCCAAGGGGGCCGCGCAGTCGCATGTTCGAAGTGCGCTTAGTGTCTACTCCCACCTTTTTTTATTAGGATGGATTCTGCTATTGAGCAGCTCGAAGATTTGGACAAGCTGTTAGTTGGATGCTTTGATATTCATTTCGAACATTTTAACGAGTATGGCTAACTTAGACCATCGGCCTGCCATATCATATCATTGGCTGACTCGAGTACTTTTCACCGATCGGAACGCACGGATTGCGCCTAACAGGCATCCAGCTCGTATTCCCCATTTTAAACCCAACGATCTGTCGCCGCGTGTGAACCCAGCGCTGTCTAGTTCCCGTAGGTCTCATTTTGTAGCCTTGTGTTCTTGCCCCTATCCTCATCCCTGAACCGCACAAATCGGTTCGCTTTATTTTATTTGCGACGGCACCATTTCAAATATTCTCCGACACAGTTCATTGAATCATCAATCAAAATGCTCTTGGCACGTTCCAATTCTTTTCCTGCCATTCCGGACTATGCTAGAACACCAGAATATCGAGCACAGTACAACGGAGCGCCTTTGCTCAGACTATCCTACGCCTTCATAGTCCTTGAAACAGCATTTATAGTCGGTTACTTTAGCTCCAGACGAATTAAGAGGCCTGCCAACCAAGTTGAAATACCATGGCTGATGTTCGGAGCCTATGTCAGCTCTTTAGGGCTCTGTGTAATGAGTCTCAGTTAGTTTACAATTTCTTCCCACCAGTCAAGTTCCTGTTCAATACCATCTTGGTTTCGAATCCTACTAATTCTCATTAGTGATACTATATCGATGTCATGGAGGCTATCATACCCTCACAGTTCCACCTGCAAAACTCATGGAGCGACTGAAAATTAATAAGGCCATAGAGTTTACCTATGTCTCTGCAGTCACTTCTTCGAAGATCGCCATAATCTTACTCTACTTTAAACTTTTTGCCAGGCACCGCCGCTGGCTACGGTACTACTGCTACGTCATCGCGGCAATAATTATTCTCGTATTTCTATACGGAATAATAAGTGCTGGTGTGGGCTGCTCTCCATTTGCATACAACTGGGACAAAACTATTCCTGGAGGGAAGTGTTTTGATATCCTGACGTCGTATCGCTGGGTCAGCTTTCCGCAGATAGTCACAGATATCGCTCTTATGGCCGTTTCTTTCCCGGCCATATACAAAATCCAGGTGCCAGCATCAACAAAGGTTGGGCTTTTTGCCACATTCGCCATTGGAAGCATGTATGTACTCTCGATTCATTACTAGCTCATTCACGGTGTAATTACTAACATTCATAAATTAAGTGGCCTGATCACTTCCATCATCCGGTTTGCCATCTTTTTTGAGAGTGATCTGTTCAGCGATTATTCCTGGAACGGAACACGCGTCTTGATTTGGACACTTATCGAACCTGGGGTTTATTTCATGGCAGGCGCGCTTTTGACTATGCAACCTCTCCTCCGATGGATTCTGAAGGACTCGCACGTTCAATCATATTTCTCCAAGCTTTCCAATCCAACGATTTCGTCCTTGAAAAGAAACTCTCAGAAAAACCCGGGCCAAAACGCTTATCATAGCATTGGTATTATTAAGCAAGAGCATATAGAGCTTGAATTCAGCAGCAGCACTACACAACTGAGGCAGCCCGAGCTAGCGCGAATGAATGATAGCTATCAGCAGACTCGGGGTATATATGACTTTGAGATCAGTACTTCTGATAAGAATCATACATGAGCTTTTTCTGTCACTAAGCTTCAGCGAGACGGGTTATATAGCGCAAATCTATAATGTTAAGTCTTACATCTCTCGAACTCTTTTAGTTTCACATACTGAGTGTAGAATCATTTGCTCAAACCTTATGCCTCCGATTGCAAAAAGGGCTTAAGCTAGCTTAAGCACTACATAAATTAATACAGAGCGTTAAAGACCCGTACAGCTCAAGAAAAGGTTAGAAACTACGTTTAGCCATGCCTCCATGCATAGCGCACGCCTATATGTAATAAAATTCGTTCAGGCCGGTTCACCTATTACGGGACTGGGGCTCATGTAATATTGCAAACTCTAATTGTTAAATAAGAGATTAGCCTATATGAAATAAAATTAATCTTCAGACGTTTTCCCAGTGACCCCTAGACATGTCAGGTTGTTCCTAATTTCGCTCGCCCTAGAAAGGCGACTTTGAAGTCGCTTAACTAATGCATGTGCTAGGCGGACATGATGGGAAAATATTGTTATCCTGCAACGCCACACAGCACAGTTTAGAAAACTTCATTCTGCAGACCAGCAAACATGAGTTCACTCTGCTTCATCACAGCCTTGTCAATAGAACTGATAAGCCTGATCATTGAATTTGTTCATCTAGCCTCACATCTCGATTTCGCATGCAGCTGCCAGAAGATCGCTGCAAGCTCTTCCCGCATTCTAAAACGGCATCGTGACGCGCACAGAAAGTACAAGGTTGCTTCCGATATTCACCCGGCTACAGTCCCAACTCTCGTTAGAAGTGCTCTAGGCCTCGGTGACCCTATTCCAGCGTGGCACGTTCGCTCACTCAAGATATGGCGTGACCGATCAGGATGGGAAGAGTGGAAAGCGTACAGTCATGAAATCCCAAATTGACAACATGCCCACTGGAGAACAGCTTCACTGGCAATTCAAAGAGAATGAAATCATGGGTTATATCGAAGGTTTGAGTTTACTGGAGAACAGCGAACGAGAAAGCGGACTCTGGCAACTCCAGGATGGACGCGACGGATTTCTGAAACTCTTGTTGATGGCTCACTGCCCCCGGATCCGAGAGGTCAAGTTTGTCACTGAATCACACGGCGAAGAAAACTGCCTCGGATGGCTGGTTAAGCTTATTGAGGGCATCGTCTCAAACAAATCGGACACCTGGCCCCTTGGTCTATGTGCTTTGCGCGAAGTTGCCGTAGGTGTACCGTCGCATACATGGATGGGCGAGCCGTCTACCGAACCCTCAGCTCGTGTGTTTGTAACACTATTCCATCTTCCTCATATCAAGTAGATATACTACAGAGACTTCTTCCACGGCTACGATGACGACTTCGACTACGATTCCTATCTACCCAAAGGCTGTTCATCTGTAGAACACCTGTTTCTTGACGGTTGTGAGGGCAATAGCACGGAAGGCGACTCAGACATGGGATTGCAGGAGCGCCTCAAACACTCCAAGCTGTAGCGTTTCGTTCTGGCGATAGTCGCTTTGAAGACTCTGACGCTTTCGTTGCCGCTTTTGCAGAGCACCAGCCATGCTCGTTGCGAAGCTTGATGTTCTACGATTTTGGTCGCGATCCCCGCAATACGATACACGGATATCGATGCACCGCGTTTACGCCTGACGAGCTTGATGGTTTCCGTCGACTGCAGCAAGTCAGTATTTCTGTTCAAGACTTTGAGCTGCAGTACTTCGGCGAGCTGATTCATAGTGCCCAAGATGATAAAACCAACGACGAGCAATATATTTACTTCGTGTCCAAGTGTTTTCCGAAGACCCTTCCATGTTTATCACTCTGGGGTCAAACGGGCAGTGGCCATGCGGGCGACTGCTCAGGCGAAACAATCCTGATTGAGCAGGTTCTCGTGAAGATGATTCAAGGAGGAGAATATCCAGACCTCAAATCGATACATGTGAAAGAGCTTGAGCACCGGAGGCCAGATGAAGGACCAAGATCAAAATTTCATTTCCAAAAGCTGATTGCAGTGGGCGAAAAAGCTGGCGTAGATGTCCACACCTTGACAACCAATTGTACATTGAAGTACGAGCTGAAATACCCGGAAGCGCCAGATGCCTTCAGTCTATTATCAGGTCCATATGGTGGTCAACGGCCTAGACATTGGCAATTTGATCTCAGCGTGGGCAAGAGGATACCGCCAGGCTGCAGAAATTGCGGGGCCTGCGATGAGTGCTTGTGGGAATATCCCGAGCATCTCTGGACGCGCAATACGGATGGCCTGAATTGACGAGCAGCATTACGGAGATGCATGGAGCACTTTTCTTTTCGCGAGCAACGTGAGTCTCAGTTCAATTAGTAGTAGACGAAAACGAGTCGCTAGTCGCGTTTCTACCTTGCATATTGCGCCATCTCGGCTAATAATGCGTCAACTTGGTGCGGAGGACCCCGCTGCTTCTCGCCCATCATGTCCGAGCCAACGAGATTCCATTACTTCGAGATCATCACCTGGTCCGCCATGACGCTAGAAAATTTGGCGCAGGCTCTACACATAGACGGCCGAGGGATTCATTTTCCGACAGGCAAGTCATAGGGAGGGGATAAACAATAAAAGCTCCCATGCCTTTCGCCATCATAGGGACGGCATTTCATTTGCGATCATCGATAAACATGAAAACATTCTTGACATTTCTCGTCGCTTTCGCGCAGGCAAAACAGACTGCCATTCTTCCGGCATCACAGTGTCTGGCTGCCTGCCAACAAAACGCGCTGAGTTTTGCTTTCACTTATGGCTTCCCTTTGTATAGCTATGGGAAATATGTCAATCCGCGTTATCTTGATGCGGAAACCAACACGCTGTACCATTCGCGCAATCTTTCAGGGCCAGAAGATACGGCTGTTGTACGTCCCAATGTAGATACACTATACAGTGTCGCCTTCTTGGATTTGAGCGAAGACGACGTGGAGATTTTGGTCCCGGATTTTGGCGACAGATATTGGGTATTCCCAATTTATGACATGTGAGAACACAGCACCTTGCACTTATTAGCAAATTTGTCTGCTATCAAGTCATGTTACTAAAGTAGCAAAGGTATGCGAATGACTTGGCAAATATCGGGAGCATAACGAATAGTTCGGCTGGTCGATATCTTCTGCGCTTCGACGACTCAAACCCTGGGGTCCAGACTGAACACGTAAAAGAGGGCTACAAGGCATATCTTAACCTACCGACACCATATGGCATTGCGCTTCCGCGAATCTTGGTCGAGAGTGCTAAAGGCGATCTACAAAGGGTCAATAGCCTTCAGAATCAGCTGAACATGAGCATGGTGCCACGCTTTAGTCTCCCAGTTGCTCCTGCGTTAAACCTTAGTATGTTTGCTGATCCACGTTTTACCTACAACCCTGGTCAAAACACGCTCGGGGACGTGGTGCTTCAGCTCACAGCGGCTTTGGCGCCTTACAACGAACCATACATCAAAGGTGATCGAGCTTGGGTAACTCAGACGCTACGGGATTCAGGAATTAATTTCGAAAACAACAGCTTTTCGCAGCCTTTGGGAACAAATATGACTTCTGCAATAGAGACCACAAACGCATCCAATGAGGCTTTACAGCTGACGCCGGGTCTTACTCTTTCCTTTGGTGGGAACTGGACCGCACGTGCCTCACGCGTGTTAGGGGCGTTTGGCTCCTTCTATACGGCACGCTATAGCACGGCAGTCAGGGGTTATCTTGCTCTGACCTCTGATCAAGTGACTTATCCCACGCACACCGAGTTCAACATAGCGGACGATGAGGCTATACTTTTCAAGTTTAGCCGCAAGCCAGAGATCACGTCGACTGGTTTTTGGAGCTTGACATTGTACAACGCGGATCAATATCTTGTCAAGAACGACTTGAATAGATATGCGCTAGGAGACCGAAGCAATTTGACGTTTCCTGACGGGTCGCTCTTAAGTGAGGGCGATAAAGATGGGGCGTTTGAGATTGTTATCCAAGCGAATGATATTCCGCCGCCAGCAAATTGGACCAACAATTGGCTGCCAGGCCCCAACGGAGGCGGGGTGTTGTTAATTACCTGTAAGATGACGATAAACTCGTGTTGCCTTGCCACGCTGACCACTACAGTGAGATTCTATGGGGCTGAGGCTGCAATGACCAACGGAGATTGGATTTACCCCGAAGTTTCCATCACGAATGCCATACGAAGTTGATTCAAGAAACATCCAAAATTGCATCTGTTTACATATAGTTCAGATATTATAAGTCCCGTCGTTATTTGGCAATGATATGCATTCATTGTCAACTTTAGCGTCCTGCAAAATTTGCTGGCTGGAGTACATGATACTTGTTCGACGCCGGCTGTCGCGATTGCGCAATCTCGGTGCCAACTCGTGCTCATGGATCCATTGATAAGTCTGCTTTTTCGCTATTCCGCAAAGCTAAACCCTCGATTACAGCCAATTTGGTAATCAGATGTGTTCCCTCTGCTCATGTTGGGCATCATCCGTGAATTTGACTGAGTCTGCAGTCTTGATAGTGCTTGCTCGTCTCTTTTCATCAACCTCTTCCTCGAAACGGTTTACAACCTTGTGGCTCCTCCAAGCAGGAACATTACTATCGAATAGCATGTCGATATCCTCCAATGATCGTTGCGCCGTTTCCGGGTACATGAGAAATACGTGTACGGTCATCGCCGCACAAAAGACGCCAAACACAATATACGTCTTCCACTGGATGTTCGTAAAAGCCGGAGCAACAAAAAGGGCAAGGGCAAAATTGAAAATCCAATTCGTTGCAGCTGAGAGGCCAACTCCTTTGGCGCGATACTTGAGCGGAAATACCTCCGAGCAGTAGATCCAGCCTGTTGGTGCCTAATTATTGAGATTAGCACATTTTTCTTTGCCTGAGAAGGGCTTGTACTTACCCAAGTGAACCCATAAATTCCAACAAATATATAGGAGCATGCAATCACGGCTTTGGCAGGGTGGCCTCCAATTCTCCACCTCAAGATTGTGTTGCCGTCGATGTCTGGCACGTAATGGCCATACGATGCCATTGTCCCTGCAATCGCAAAATGGAGTATCATACACAATATGGATCCAACTAGTAACAGAACTCGTCTACCGATTCTATCGATAAAAGGTAGAATGAGCCCTGTGGTGACGAGGAATATGACGTATTGAATGGCGGAAGAATACAAGTTGACATTCCCCGACTGCCGTGGATGTTAGCTTAGGTCCAGTCATCCATAATGAATAACACCTACTAGTCCAGCCATCTGGAAGACATAGACTACGTAGTACATTGTGACGTTGCCTCCAAGAAGCTGCTGCCACATTTGGACCGACGTGCCACACACTGTCCGCTTCCAAACCTTCGGCCCGAACAATTCGAAGAATCCCACACCCTTCGCTTCGGCGGCAATTCGAGCCGCTTCCTCAACCTCTCGGTACTCGGCCTGAACAACGGGATCATCTCGATCGCCATTGGCATGAATTCTGGCAAGAATGTCCAAGGCTTCTTCCCAGCGCTCTTTGGATGCTAGCCACCGCGGCGACTCTGGGAAGAAAAGCAGAGCCGCAAGCAAGATGGCACCTGGAACTGCTTCTACACCCCAAGCTATTCGAAAAGCGGCGTCGGTGTCGATGGTCTGAGCGCAGCCATAAGAAATCAGATACATGATCAGTATGCCCCATTCGATAGACCATTGTTGTATGCCGACGATCCGGCCTCGAATCCGACTCGGTGCCAGCTCGGCAAGGTAGACACATACTTGGGAAGATGTGATTCCAACTTTTTCCTTTGTAAGTTCTAGTCTTTTGTAGATGATTCCAACGCACCAGAAATGCCACTTATAACTCTGCCAGCAATAAGGTGGGGTACATTCTGTACACTAGCCTGTATTGCAGCACCTGCTATCCAAATGAAGCATGCTATGATTAATGACCATTTTCGTCCAAGATGATCGGCGATGAAGCCAGCAGCTATGGCACCAGCAAAGGAGCCGGCTGACAAAGAGGCAGTGATCTAGAGCATTTAGCAAGTGATAAATGGGGATAAAATGAGTCCATAGAACGTACACCTCCTTGAAGGGTGGAGCCCGGACTATCAAAGTACTCTAGATACTGCGGTGTACCTATCCACGCACTCATGGAACTGCAGCCAATTTAGTTTTCTGGCCAGCCCTTGAGGTACATCCGTTGACCTACCTAACGTCAAATCCAAAGAGGGCGCCGCCGATGGTGCCAAAAGCAGCCAGAACTACCCCAATGTTAATGAAAGCGACAAAAAAGGGTGGTAGCGTCATCTCACGGTATATGTTGGTTATCATATACATGTTTCGATTGCAAACACTTCCGGAAACAATATTGATGGTCAGGATGTTGCTTTGCCGAAAGGGCATCTATTATGCTTCATATACTGCGAGGGGAGTCTTTTCCTTTTAAAACCATCTCATCCGGATACCCCGAATGCTTCTCCCCCCGAACCCATCCCAATCGTGTGGTTTAACGTATGCCAACTCCAAGAAGGCTTCTCCAAAGCTTATTTGCATCGACAAACATGACACAACGGCATATCTTCTCTCCGTCGGACGTCCGACACAAGCATGTTAATCCACCATTCAAAACGCAAGCTGGGCCGAAGGAGACTTCTGGTGACATCATTGTGGAGAAGATGTAGTCAGTGGGTCGTAATGGCCGATGCGTCGGCGCACCGACTAGTCAGTTTTCCCTCCTAACAAAGCTCTCCTCAACTGCCGATTCCCCACGGGATTGAAGTTGGATGTAACATAAATTCACTCCATACGGGGCCCTCGTTCGACTACCATTGCACCACTACCGCCGTGCACACGAACCACACGCATTTTATTCGCGCACTACCAACGACCACGCT
The DNA here is from genome assembly GCA_022059125.1 of Corynespora cassiicola. Taxonomy (NCBI): domain Eukaryota; kingdom Fungi; phylum Ascomycota; class Dothideomycetes; order Pleosporales; family Corynesporascaceae; genus Corynespora; species Corynespora cassiicola. The sequence goes on along the minus strand of JAEUWY010000006.1, from coordinate 2,584,932 downwards.
GATTCTCACATGCAAGGCTTCGTTCTCGACCTCTCATGCTGCCCAAACAATCTCAATCTTCTCGCCCTTGACCTTGGAGTTGAACCACTCGAAAATCTGTACATCGCCGTCGTTGACGACTTTGGCCTCCCGCAGCGCGTCTCTCTCGACAACTTTTGCAGTCGCGTAATACAGTTCCATTGTCGCCAGGTTCCTCGCGATGCACGCTCGGCTTCCCGCTCCGAATGCAAACCAATGCTTGCCCATCTCATCCCCAGCATCGATCCATCTTTCTGGTCTGAATTCGAAAGGGTCGGAAAAGATGGCTGGGTTAAAGTGGAGTTCATATCCTGAGCAACCGACAATGGTGGATGGTGGGAAATAGGTCGATTTGAAGGTCCACCCACCGCGAGGAACTACATGCGGCAGTCTCGTTGGGTTCGCCATGCTGATTCGGAGGCCTTCTTTGACGACTGAAGACAGGTAGGGAAGGCCTTGGATATCTACAGCTTGCGATCCTCGCGCTGTGTTCGCGGCCATTTCGGCTCGAAGCCTCTCGTATCTGAGCAGTGTTAGCGCGGAGACGTCTGGCAGTCACTGGTGAATTCGGACGTGGACCTACTTATCTGGGAATAGCGTAAGACAACGGAGGATAGTCGCAAGATTCATTCCGGTAGAGTCCGTCCCCGCGAAGATCAGGTCCTTGCATTGGGCACGAACTTCACTCTCGTCCAGACCCGCGGCCAACAGTCGGCCTGGATATGTCGGCGACTCTCGTGTCGTCTTTGCGACGAGCCCGTCGACAAATTGGTCAACTAGGTTCATGCTCTCTTCTGTTTTCGGATCTGAGTCGCACTTTGACAATGCCCATTCGGTCCACAGGAATATGAAATTAGGCAGGTAAAAGAAGCGCCCAACCGCAACAAAGGCATCGACAAAGGCCGACGCAGAAAGCGTCCGGCCCTTTTCCGACGTTCCATTGTAGTTTTCATCGAACAGATGCGTAGAAACTACATCGACAGCGAGACTCCTCGTGAGGTTCAGGACGTTGACGGGATTGCCTGATCTCGCCTCCCACGCCAACCTCTCGACGAATCGGTCCACGCATCCGCCAATCGCATCTGCGCCCTCCCGCAACGCCTTTGTCGCAAAGAGAGGCATGACAGCCTTTGCCCTCGGCGCCCTGAAGTCATGGTCCGTCGTCGAGAAAATCGTCTTGTACCCATCGATGTCGAAGTTCGCGTAGCACGGCGCCTTTGGGAATCCACCGCGGGACACATAGATGGGGGCGATGGCGTCGGCATCGCTGATGTCGACTTCATTGGGTGCCACGCGAACGAGCGGTCCGTACTCTTGGTGTAGACGGTGAATTGCCGATGCCTCGTCGCCAATGTAGGCGTGGTAGTGGAGCCACAGCGATGTAAGCTTTGGGGTGACGGGGCCGGGGATATGGGCGATGGGGTGGAGGTAGAGCCGGTAGATTGACCGGCCGATGAAGAAGGCCAGCAACGCAGCCGCGAAGGAGAGCAGAGGATGTTCGCCCAGAGCAGTCACTCCATTGAGAACTGACATTTTGACAAGTACAACAGCGAACGAACAAGTGCACGTCACGCCGTTCAAGTGTGCTCTTGTTCGTTGAGTCAATGGTGGGGTTTCTCACTAGCGATAGCCGATGATAACGGTGGGACCCCAAGATAGTGCTGACTCCACGTTCCCCGGGAAATGTCGCACACGGCCGCACAACAGCCATCTCACACGGCTCATCAAAAGTACTGACTGGGGAATTAGATGAACGGATATCTATCATGTAATTTCAAAGACTCTATATGCCAGAATAACTTGCGTAGGCGAATTGAAAAAAATCAGATCGAACTGTTCGATGGCTCAATATCTGGCGCGCATCATCAGAACGTGACGTGGTGCATCGAACTTCCCTTCCATATGCCTACTCCTCTGAGCGGCGGTTGTTATCGATAAAGACCTTCTTGAACCGAAAGTGGAGCAGGTCATTGGTAACTTCCCACGCGTTCTTGGTGTTCATCTTCACCAACTGGGCAGTCGGCATCTGGAAAAGCTGATCGATCTCCTCGAGAGTCTTGTCCTTGGTCTCAGGCATGAAGAAGATCTGGTAGAACCATCCAAGAACGGCAATACCACCGTAGAATCCCAGAGCAAGACCGGTCTTGGTGAAGGCGTTTTGCATGCCAGTGAAGTTGTAAGTGACGATGAAAGACGACAAGAAGAGCCAGCCGGCCGACGTGGTCATGCCGTAGGATCGGAGGTAGGTGGGGTACACTTCCGAAGGAATAACCCAGGTCAGGCAGGCGTACGATCCAAAGAAGATCTCGTAGATGATCAGGCCAGAGAGGTACACGCCGAGCTTGCCGCTGAGCGCATCAATGTGGTAGCTGACACCGACAAGGACAAGACCAATGAAGAACCCAGGCAACATGGCGATAGCCCAGAAGCGACGGCCGCAAGTCTCCATGAGGAAGATGGCTGGGATCGTGCCGATCAAAAGGGAACCGCCTCCAACAAGAGACATGTAGGTGGCATCGTAGGTATCGAACCCGACCTGAGACATGAGAACGGACATGTAGTACATGATGGCGTTTATTCCGGTAAACTGGCCGAGGAAGATCATGACGTTGGCATAGATGATGGCGCGACGAGCACGAGGCTTAGTGAAGAAGTCCATCCACGGGTAGTTGCCGGTGCGACCTGCTGCCACTTCTGCCTCTTCCTCCTCGGTGCTGACCTTCATCACGAAGAACTCCTCTCGGGCCTCGGGAGTCGCGGTTCCACGGATGCGGCGCCAGACCTTGTAAGCCTCCAGTGTCTTGCCCTTGTGCATGAGGAAACGCGGGCTTTCGGGCATGAAGAGAATACCGATACCCATAATCGTGGAAAAGACCAAGGAACTGCCAAGAATGTACCTCCAGTTGCCAGGGACACTGATGAACATGGCAGCAACAGCGTATCCGAGAACTTCCCCGAGGGCAATGCAGAACTGGTAGAGCGAGACCATGTTTCCACGGAGCCTGCGCTCGACTGTCTCGGCGACATAGACGGGGACAGTGCCACCCTCGAGACCAACACCAGCACCTAGAATGACACGTGCCGCGACGATCATGCCAAAGTTTATGCTGCCTGCCTCAAGTGCACCTCCGATGGTGTAGAGAATGCACGAAATGATGATTGCCCAACGGCGGCCAAAGTATTCGTTGCAGGGAGAGATGAGGATGGCTCCGCCAACGGCTAGACATTCAGATATCAGCCAGGTGCCATTGCGAAATACATGTAAATATACTTACCGCCAAGCGGCATTCCTGCGTTGACCAAAGAATTTTGTCGGTCATTGAGGCCAAGATCAGCGGGAAGTGCAAGGTTGGCGCCTGAGATGAGCGACTGATCAAGACCAGAGAGTAGACCACCCATGGACGCAAAGGCAACCAAGAGCCATGTAAAATGCCTAGGGTCTTTGAATTCAAGATCAAAGATTCCCTTGGTGTAGCCGCTATTCTCCAACTCCTTCTCAAGGTCGTGGATCAGGTTATCGGATTCCCAGCCCGTCGCGTTCTCGAGGTGCTCATTCTTTGCTTTGGGCTGGGCCATGCTGGCCACGCTAGCCTGGCGCGGGGCAGCCTGGATCTCAGCCTGCGATGGCTGTCGAAGGGATTCATTGAACTGCGGCGCAGCCTCCGACTTGGTCGTCTCCACAAACTTTTCGTCCATGATTGGCGTGGCTTCTGGGGTTCAAGCTTACTAAAGACGGGAGCAGGAGGTCCTGGAGATCCTGTCAGCAGATTGCTACTGCTCTCCCGAAAAGATTGAGAGGAGAAGGCTGTTGACGCGCTCTTTTGCGCGCAGTGTCTCTCCGCCTTTTATACTCCGGAGAAGCGCTCCACAGGAGACGCCATGGGGATCCCCATGGCACCCCTCGTGACGCGGAGGTAGGCCAACAACGTGCCGGGTTGCCTGTTCTGACCCCAATGCATGTCGTAAACTTGCTCCCGAACTTTCATGAAGGGCTTAAGTTGGTGGAGCCGTCATCCACCGTCTGACAAGTTGGGTGAATCTCGGCCTGCAACCCTGCCATATCGCACCATGGCGACGTGTCGATCACATCAATCTTCGAAAGAAGCATGCATGGATTCGACCAACGTCTCTGCCGTTGATACGGTCGAATCGAATGATAGACGGACTTGATCGTCGTGACCAGCCGTTCGAGCGTGGAAACAGCGGCCAGGAGGGTGTTCTTGGGGAGCAAGGCGTGGGACGGTTGCCCGATATTTCTCCCGAGGATCACACTATCAAGCAACGGACCGACGCACCTTGGTGGAGCTTGGTAGCGCTTGAGTGCTTCCAAGCATCTTCTAGCGCGATTCCGAGCCATTTAGTGCCTGGCGGCTCTGCAGGAGTGCGTCCCGCTGCGAACTCTGAATGGTTCGCCATGTGGGATGTTGCGCTCTGAGAATGTCCCAATCGCGCGTTCCATGGTAGAGCCCGATTACTAGACGCTTCACATCACTTTTTGGCGGTGGGCAAGCAACAAGATGCACCATGTGAGTTGAAGATTGCCATGTTCTCGTTGTTAGGCGTGGCCTGGAGTGCGACAGCCTGGATTTCTCAACGTCATGGCATGGGTATTCGGATCCAGAGAGCAGCGAGTCAACGGAGCCGTTGGAGAAAAACTCGTCCCCGGCACTCGATCATCTGCCGCTTCATGGTTTTCGTTGCTAGGAAAGGCATGTCGGGGGCCGGTGCCTGTGCGCAAGCCAGAAGGAGCTGGTGTTTCGCAAAAAGTAAGAATCGACCGGCCAGAATCGGAACGCGCAACAGCTGGGACAGGTGTTGAGGATGCCAGCACGGGGGTAGGGGAAGCTTAACTTTGTTGGGTAACGTCTTAGCCATGTCCGTCGACACATCCGCCGGCGCTAAAGCATTCAAGATTTTCGGGTCCTGGGTGAAGATTTTGCTTGCCTGGATCCTAGTTCCGAGCTTTCGTCCCTGTGCAAAATATTCCATGCCGTGACATCATTCGACGGACTTCACCCACACTGGACTCGAGATCGCTCCGCAAGCCCCCCACGCCCCTGGCATTGGGGTCGCGACGCGGAGAGGGTGGGTGGAGAGGCAATAGCATTGCACCCTCCCTTCTGGTAGGCATCGTGGAGCTGAGAAGCGGTGAGGTTTGACATCGGAATGACGGCTTTCGGGTACCTGCGACACGACTAAAGGTTCACCTGTCGAGAAAGCATCGTGATGAATGCTGGATACCGTGGTGTCGACCGGAATGGCGGGGGACATGCGTCTCGGTGATATTTTTCGAGTCGGCCGTGATGTCATCGGACCTCCGATTGCATGCCCAGCGCCCCGTCGGCGTCCGACATGAGCCAGGTACTCACGCCCTAAAGCTCCCATGAAAAGCTTTTGTCGTTCGCTTCGAGCGGTAGGACATACCGAACAGGGACGATCGCCATGATTAGCCGTCTTTCTCTCTGAAGATCACGGCACCAGAGAATGCTACAGAGGGCCCACCACTGCACGACTGCAACCCGAGTCTGAGGTGGCATGTAGGTAACAGCGAAGCGTTGCCTAGAATAGCTTTGGGTGATATTGCCGTCTTCACAGACAAGCCATGTTGGTAACTGACGAAACATACGCCTAGGCTGTGTTTCTGTACTTGTAGATGGCATTTTTCGAGCGAGGATCCGTTCCACTAGCCTGCCTAGTGCTTTGGACTGAGGCGTCCCGCCCAAAAAAAAAGGCAACAGAAGTGCAAAAAAAGAATTGTTTCCGGTAGGTCAATGAGGGGGTCGAACTGGACGTCTTTGTTAGTGGTTGTTACTGGAGATGTCTTGCTGGTGGTGATGCTTACCCCACGACCTTGGCGTGTCATAGCAGAGGCTATTAGCACCACGCTCTAACCAACTGAGCTAATCGACCTGATTGGATGAATTGATGGGGGGGAGTTCAATTAAAAATGTGATGTAGCTGTTTGCAAAACTTCCATTCTGTCAGACTTGCACGTAATTCTCGTTCCGCCGTTTGTGGCCCCTCAAATGACGCCAAGCCTCGCTTGCGACCCACCGCAAATAGTCCCGGCCTCTCCACTCTTGCGCATGCAGACCGAAATGCCCCTCTCCTCTCGCAATTGCCATCTGCTCTTCTACTCTTCTAGCATGCAGTGTGGAAGTGCTCGCTGTTCATTCTCTCCAGCTCTGCCCGCCATGCAAGTGACGACGGCCAGTTTCCAAGGGCTGCACAGCTCTACTCCATTCCTTCTGGTAGTCACCGGCGCGCTGCAGGGATTTCTTCTGTGGGTATGGATCAAATGCAAATAGGTACACTGACTCTTTATGAAACCAATTTCAATTCCAGTCCATACTAGGGAGTCACATGTACAGGTCTGCTCTCAAAGCTTGCTCTGCGGTTGCAAGGACGGGCTCAGTTCAAATCCCGTGAAACCACCTTTCTTGATCTCGTCAACCCATTTCAAGTAGCTCTTCAGGCCGGGGAAGTAAAAGTTGATGGTCGACTTCCTCCCAGTTACATTGACCCCCGTGATCCAGCTAGCCGTCTTCCTGAACAGCGAGGGCGACGCCAACTTCTCGCAGAGCTCCACCCACCCCCGCTCAGCCTCCGCCTTCGCTTCGAAAATCAGCGTCTCACCGCCGGCCCTGTTGGCTTCAATGTGCTCGAGGCACGAGAATATGAAGTTGGACTCGCATTCGATGACGGGCGGGAAGTTGGCAAACGGCCCTTGGGGCCCTGAGATGATGAACATGTTGGGGAATCCCGCGCAAGCGATGCCGCCGTATGCAGTGGGCCCGTCTTTCCAGTGCTCCTGCAGCGTCGTCCCGTTTCTTCCTTTGATTGATACGCGATTGAAGCTGCCCTCGACAGAATCAAATCCGGTGGCGAGGATCAGTACATCGAGCTCGTGCACGGTCCCGTCTTGTAGCTGGACGCCATCCGGGACGATGGCTTTGATGGGCGTAGCCTGCAGGTCGACAACATCAACATTGTCGCGATTGAAGATCTCGTAATAACCGTGGTCACACAGCGGGCGACGAGCATACAGGTCCTTGGGCTTCAGGATTTCCGCCTTCGAAGGGTCCTTGACCGTCTCTTCGATCTTTTCGTGGATAAACTTGCAGGCTTCCTTGTTTGCCTCCTCGTTGGTCACTATGTCACCGAATGTGCTGAACATGAATCGGAAGCCGTTCCCCTTGTCCCAGGCTTCTTGAAATACCCGCTTGCGCTCCTCTGATGGCACCGACATGGTCTGGACCCTCGACTCGGGCACGCCGAACCCCAGCATCGAGTCGAAGGCATCGCGCCAGATCTGGTCGTAGTTCTTGTTGATGTTCTCGCGATATTCTGCAGAGACGGGACCCTGGCCGCTCGGCACCGAGTATTGTGGTCTGCGCTGGAATGATGTGAGATGACCAACGATAGGTGCGATGGCCGTCATGACCTGCACTCCGGTGGACCCGCTGCCGATGATTCCCACCTTCTTGCCCTCCATCTTGATCTCGTCGACCCAGGTTGCCGTGTGGACAATATCACCTTGGAAGGTGTCGATACCGACTATGTCCGGGTAGTTGGGCTTCACGAGAATTCCCAGGGCGTTGACAAAGTAACGCGCCAGAAATACCTCGCCGGTTGAGCATGTGATGCGCCACTTCTTGAGTCCCTCATCCCAAACGGCAGCTTTCATCTCCGTATCAAACCGCATGTACTTGCGCAAATCGTGCCGGTCCGTCACGTGCCGAAGATACTCGAGAATTTCGGGTTGGTACACGTAGTGATGCGTCCAAGGGTACGTCTGCAAGTCTTCTTTGTCCCAAGAGAAGCGATACAGATAGGACTCTGTGTCGCTCATGGCCCCAGGATAACGATTCCAGTACCATGTCCCTCCAACATCGCTCCCTCGTTCGATGCATTGGATGTTGAAGCCTGCGCGACTAAGACGATAAGTAGCGTAGATGCCTGCATAGCCAGCCCCAACAATGAGGGCGTCAACGCTTGTAGATGTCATAATCCGTAGGAGGATCTGGAAGTGAGGAAATGAGACTGCGAAGAGTGGTTTGATGGAGAGGAATTGTCTATCAAAGCATCGTCGCGCTGGGCTGTACATAAAGCCAGGCGGGGGCTTATTCAACGCTGATGGATAGGTCGGCTCAAGGTTGCAAGGATCGCATTGTCACCCGCCCAAGCGGGTGTTCCCACTGACTAACCCCCATTCTGAAAGAGCTTCGCACAAGGTAGGGAGGAGACTACCATTGAGCGTCGTAGCTCACAATCATTACCCTCGGCTAGTTGCTCTATCGTTTATTGAGATGACATGTTGACACGCTTGGCAGCGGGGTACTGTATCTAACACGTCGATTGCCTGACGATCTGATTTCTTTTGCCGAGTCTGGGCCAATCGCACCTACATCTAATGTTTCTTTTCGCATGAACCATGCGGTGGAACTGGCATGCAACGAATGCGTGACGCCGAATGAAACTTTGACAATGCTGCGCAACCTGACTGACTGCAAAGTTAAGAATATTACTGGCGCAACTCCTGATTAGTGGTGGCCATACTGGCGTAAGGTCTCTAAAATATAATCAGCGTTGCGCGAGGCATTTTCCTGCGCTTTCTTGTTCATGTGACCTGGCACTCATGGTCATGCAAGAAATCAGCACGTGCATGGGTTTTGAGGGCCTTTGTCAAAACATGCCAGACCTCTATATTGCTTCCCACAATTATCCGATAACAAAGGGGGGGAAGATTAATCACATCCTGTCATATGCATTTTCACCCAAAAAGATTCAGTGAATCTCTCGTCTTGCTCAATTTGTGCTCAATAAAATCATCGTTTACTCATCATACTTGTGGCGGCTCGATACTATCGTCGTCCTCCATTTCTGGTAGGAGCTCTCCAACCATTTTCCTCGACGTGACTTTCTCTAGCACCTTTGCAGAGCTCTTGAATATCATTTACATCAATCATGTCTCGAGCCATCACCTCTGCCAGGCATCCAATGTAGGATGTCCGCCTTCTACAGGCAATTCTGTCTGTCCCGGGCTTGTAGGTTGCGATGCAGACTGCCATTGCTGATCATGCTTGCGTGGCTCGTATGGGTGGACTTGCTCGCCCGCAAGCCTTGGGTGGGGTTTGTTCTGTGTCCGGTGTCGTCGAAAACACCACAGCAGAGCAAAGAAGGCGAATGCAACGAAAAGTGTGCCTGCAACACTGATGCCTGCGGTTGCGCCAGTGGAGAGTCCAGCCCTGGAGCTCGGCAGACATGATGATTCTGGAATAGACGTTGGCGGTAGTGACGAAAGTGAGAATGAAGTAGGAGAGGGTTCTAGGATCGACGAGGTTTGTGTGACCTCATTTGTGGTGATATTGAAGTAGCTTGATGTAACAAAGCTAAACGTTCCGTCCTTATTGTCAGTGTAAAGAGACAGGTAAAACACTTTTGAATCATCCAAATCCAGATTATCGAGATCGACAAGCCAGTTATGCTCTGTTGTTCGGGTATCTATACAAGAATGGATTAGAGTTCAGATCAATATTTCGATCTTTCAAGTGACTATACCTGTTGTGATGTTGGATTCCGCACGTTTGGCTCGATCTTCATATTCGTTTTCCTGATTAAGGACCAAGGTTGAATAAGAACCCATTGTATACCACTTCAATAATATTCTGTCACCAACGCGGTAGACTCGGTTGTTCCCAAAATCTCGTTTGTTCTCACGAGTCTGGTTGTATACTGGTGGCTCGATCCAACGTGCATTGTAAATATAAGTAGTCATTGCGAGCAAGTCTTGTACCACAGGAAACTTTCAAAATTTGAACAAGGTGTGGGTGAGGGAAAATTGTGCGGGGGATTATTTAAGCCGGATAATTTACCTTGATCACAGCTGTACAGACATCTGTCGTATGCAACGTGGTTTATATAAACATGCTGGCCTTTTAGCCCCCAAAGTAGCCCATGTCCACGAGTACCACCAACTAAAAAAAGTTCAGGGCCAAGGCTTGGTATCTAGGATTTTTTTTTATCGGCAATCCCTCGGAATCAGTGGCTGAGAGCCGGTTTATTAAGGTGTCAAAACATGCAATATGTCGACATATTTCAATCGAAGCTATATAACAGGAGAGAAACCATTATGACAGCATAACAGAAGAGGTGTAAAATATAAAAAGCTCTAGACCATGTGCACACCTTTGAATCCAAAGATATTAACAACTGTATGGAGTTTTGTTACTCAGTAAGAGGGAGAGAATGCGGGAAAGCTTGATGTAACCCACTATAAGAGACGCATCCATTATAGGATAATGTCAAGAAAAGAGATTCGACTATTCCGGAAACTCAATAAGCCACAATATTCTATTCTTAACTTGAAGCAATAGAAAGGATTATCTAGGTGACACAGCCTCTTTCCACTGGCGAGGCTGCAGAAAAGGCGTTCTGTGGCGCCAATTTCCACCTATCAGTTGCTAAGGCAAGATATCTCTGTCTACCAGATCTCTGATAAGGATTTACCTACTTATTAAATAATTAAAGTAAGAATATTATTAGAGAATCTAATGTTTGCTAAGTAAAAAAAACACGCACATAAAGATTCGCCTTCTACCCTTTGGATAAATAAAAGCTGCTTGCTGCTAGCTGGAAGCGAGGAATAACAGAAGAAATAACATACGTAATCTAATATAGAATTTTATTCCAGCTATATTGGACTAATGAACTTGCCTAGTTATTCGACTTGCGCAGCTTTTACTAACGTAAACTACAAGCGAGTCGGACACATAAGCGAGTCGGACACTTAATGCCAAGTATTTATATATAAAACTTTAAAGCGTAATAACTTTTTTATTATAACACTTATTAAAATAATAACTTAATATTTAAAAAGCTAAAGTTTATAGCTTTTTATAAATATTAAAATTATACTAATAAGTTTATTTATAAAAAAATTATTAAATTTTAAAGTTTATATAGAGTAGTATTAGTTTAGTTAATATAATAACTTTTAAATAGCTATAATAAATTATAAATTTCTTTTAGTAAATTTAATAAATATATATTAATATATTAAATTTATTATTATAGCGTGCAGGTTTTATTTTAGTATAGTTTATTTAGTTTAGTCTAATATATTACTTAAAAATAGTTTATATAATTTAACTTTTAAATAATAGTACCTTTTTAAATAGTTTTAACTTTATTATAAAATAAATACTATAATTTAATATTAGAATTAAAACATTTTTTTAAAATAAATACTAAAATTAAGTATTAAAGTAAAAGTATATTTTAGTAATATATATTTATTTATACAAATTACTAATTTTAACTTTTTTTTAAAAAAAGAATTCTAAAATAGTTTTTTAGTATAAAATATATTAAACTAAAAGTTTTTTAAAAGTTTTAAATCAAATATATAGCGTATAAACTAAAATAATTTTTTTTAATACTATTAAACTAAATTAAATAGACTATGCTAAAATAAAACCTGCACGCTATAATAATAAATTTAATATATTAATATATATTTATTAAATATATAAAAAATATATTATAATTTATTATAGCTATTTAAAAGTTATTATATTAACTAAACTAATACTACTTTTTATAAATTTTAAAGCTTAATAAATTTTTTATAAATAAACTTATTAGTATAATTTTAATATTTATAAAAAGCTATAAACTTTAGCTTTTTAAATATTATATTTTTATTTTAATAGCTATTATAATTAAAAAGTTATTTAGCTTTAAAGTGTTATATAAATGCTTGGCATTAAGTGTCCGACTCGCTTGTCTGTCCGACTCGCTTATCCTTTACGTTATATCAAGTTTAGAGGTAGTGTTTTCAATAGCACCTTGTTCTATCAGTAAAGCAACAGGGTGTTCGTCCATTAATTATAATGACTTGATAATTCTCAGTCCCTAGTATTACTACGCAGATTCTATCGTTATTAAATAGACGGCAGCGTGCCACGATGCTCTCTCTGCACTGTTCTACCAGCTTTTTACGACCATGTGTGCGAGTCCCCTACGCTGTTTGTGTCTCCGGGTAATGTTTAAAGGTAACTTGTATGTGTCTGTGTGCGATTTTAGACTCCAGTCCGAGTGTGATTCTTGTCATTTTACGTCAATGAATACACAGTTCTACTTCCCATCTACTAGAACTTGCTAAAACCTACAACATCTATAAAAGGTATATTAATTTGACTAAAGCAGAATGTCTAAAGTCCTGCTCGGATAACCTTGACCAAATCCTGACCATATCCCACAACAATCCCTACAATGGCGTGCCGCCACCACCGCCACAAGCACAGACCCCCCATCTAGACGCCTTTCCGGCCCTCCGCATCTCGACCCAACCCATCTCCTCCGCCTTGCGGCTCAAGTAGAAAAACAAGAAAAAGTTAAACCGCTCACATTAGCCCCATCCCTCCCCGTCGCGCTTTTCCCAACGCACCAAATGGTCAGAGACCTCCCCGGCGCAACCGCGTCGTGGCGCCGCCTCGCGCACACGCTCGCGTCCCACACTTCCCGGCGCGCGTGCGCAAATCATCATCAATCGGCAGCGGCAGCGGCATCGGCAACGATCCTGCGCTCGGCACGAGGACCACTGCGCAGCACCGTCCGGTGGAGGCTCGAGCGAGGAGGCCCATCAAGGGCGAGCCTGCCCTGTTTACCCGGCGGGCGGAGATATTACAGCGGGGGCGGGTACGGGGGCAGTCCGAATTGGTACGTCAGTGTCAGTGTCATGTGACCGCACCAGCACCATCACACCAGGCGGAGCCGCAGTCGCAGGTGGAAAGGGTGGAAAGGGTGTCTTTTTGCTAAAAAACATGGGATGTTAGGGATGGCCTTGTGTACTCAATCATGACGAACCTGCGGGGACAAGTACAGCACGGGCCCGAGTGCTTCTACGCATCTACCAGTGATGCCGTCGACGATGCGGACAGGGACAAACACAAGAGACGGGACATTCGGGACCTGGTGCCGCTACGCCTCAACCGCCCGTTCTTGCTATCCATTGCACGCGATCTCAAGGCCCGGCTCGCGCTGTTGTGCAAGGCGGAAGCGCACACGGCGGACCATCTCGCCGTTCAGAACCTGATCCGGCTCGTCGAACGGCTGGGCCGCATGGATGACGAAAATCCACGACTCGAGCACGCCGAATATCTGGAAATTTGGACCACGATTCGGGATGGTGTGCAGGGCGCGAATGACATGCCATTGCAGACGATCAGCATCAACGAGGGCGAAGAGCTCAAGAAGCTCCGATGGACCGCGGAGGTCGTCTGGGGCGTGGCCTGCTTGAACGCAGCTGTGCGAAATCTTCCAGGAGAAGCAGTTGAAGTAGCGGGGCAAGATGGAGGACCAGTGAGGGAGGCTTGGAAAGGCGATCTGCGGGCTCTGAGTTTCAAGATCTTGGGGCTGGTTCTGGATTCCAAGGACTTTTTCCCCGAGGGCGACAAGTGGTTTGGCACAGAGCAAGAGGAGGCCATCTTGGAGGTTGTGGGGAGGGTCTGGAACGAAGCAAGTAGGCGTTCAGACCTGTGAGAGCATGAGAAAAATCACATGGGGGGCCGGAGTTTGGGATCGGGTAACTTTTAATATAGCACTGCCCCAGGCATCGGTCAGGAATACCATCGTCGACCATGTACAGCCCAATCACCTTGATAAATACTGATTGTCAACAAACTTCACCCCTTAAGGGATACCTTTCTTCCGCACCGCCATCTGAATCATGGAAGAGAAAGGGCATACAGCTATTGCAACTCGAAAATTTTCTCCAAGCCATGGTATGTTCACTCTCTTCGTCTACTCACTCCTTCGCAATCAAATGCGCATTAACCGGCGTCAACGCCTTTCCTTCTTCCAGAAACGCCTCTATATTCTCCATGGCCAACTTCTCAAATCCAGAAGCCGTATCCCACGCACCCCCCGCGTTATGGCAGGTGAGCGTAACGTTGCGCATTTTGGTCAACCCAGGATGCACATTCGGCTCGTTCTCAAATACGTCGAGTCCGGCTGCGAACAGCTGGCCCGACTTTAGCGCCTCCACTACGGCCTCCTCATCCACCAGTGTGCCACGCGCAATGTTCACAAAGCGCGAGCCGCGTTTGAATTTTGCGAGGCGCTCCCGTGTGATGAGCTTGGAGCCAAAGAATGGCGTCGCGAGGACCACGCAGTCTGCCACACCGAGCATGTCATCCAACTGCTCGTAGAACGTCGCGCCGACAGAGTCCTCCTCCTCGCGGCTCTTGCGCGCAATGTCATGGTACAAGATCTTCATCCCGAACGCTGCATCTGCCTTGCGTGCGATTGTGAAGCCGATGTTGCCTAGGCCGATGATGCCGAGACTTCGGCCGCGCGGGTTATACGCCGTGTCCTGTTGGTGCTTGTGAGCGTACCTCCACTGCTCGACGTCGCCGGATTTGGCAGCTTCGGCACTCCATATCAGGTTGCGGAATACGGAAAGGATGTGCCAGATGGCCATGTCCGCGACGGCTTCGCTCGAGGCGCGCGCGCCGTTGCAGTAGGTGATTCCTAGTCGGAGCCTTGTTAGCGCCGTGATACAGTTGGGATGCAGGAACAGCTTCCACAGAGACAAGATCCAACCAACCCATCTTCTTGATTCTTCCCGGAGCGAAATGTTGATGGAAGTCATACCATATTTACTCAACGTCGGAATATCAGCCCAGTCATAGCCTGCGCCCGCGCTTGCAAAGATCTTGCAAGTCTTTGGCAGATGCGGCACAAGCTCCATATCCCACTTCCCCATCTCGCCCCCTGAATTCCAAAACGGCCTGTAAACCGCACTAAAATCACCCCATCTTCGCTCTTTCACTGCTTTTATGAACTCGTCCCGCTGGCGTTCTTCTAGGCTAGGTTGTATGACGTTGAACTTTTTTGAAAAATCCCTGGGTAGGCGTTAGGTTGTGTGGGCTCATTCTCTCTGAAGTACCTACACGTAGTATTCGGGATTGTATTTGATATCGTCGCCTATGTGCAGAACAATGAACTTTTCAGGAGAGGAACCCATGGCTACGGAGCTCTGGGCGGTATCAGTTGGAGAATTTCCGGTTATAAGACGCTAAGAAAAGGTCAATGTGCAAATTCCGAAGCTCTGCGGAATTTGTGGGAGCTCCCAGGTAGTATAAGACTGTTGAAGAGCTTTTCATGACGCGTTCCAGTACAATTATCACGCGCCGAATCCTGGCGTAATCCGAAGTTGACTGCGTCTCATCTGCAAGTCCCCCACTACCCATGCACCATTTTCCGATCGGAAGGGCGAACACAAATGAATCGCTCGTGCATGTATATCAACTCGCATGGCGTTGAGTGACTAACATTCCCCGCAAGCCCCACCCCCATTCGAGCGTTGATGTGAGGGGAAGCCGGCCTTCTCGCCGAACTGCGATCGGTCCGACTTCCCCACGCTGTTGATATTACTTCATCGAGACTAGCTCAAGCGAAACCAAGGCTGGATGGGGGAGGAATCCGATCTCGCGCTCCATGTCCAGCCGAGGATTCTCTTCCTTGGAAATAGGATTCAAGAAATCCAAGGATTCTTGCAGGCATTGTCGGCTAAAGCTTGAAAAGCGTCGGCTGTCGCGTCCGCTATTTCCAAGATAGAAGGGAGCTGTGTTGCAATGAAGCCCCGATGGCAAAGACATGGTTCGTGGATGCCACTCGACTAGCTAGATTGAGGGCCAGGGAAATGTTTCCCCAGTCCCCGCATTTTGTTTTGTGGAGTTGGATTTGAGAATGGGGAAGTATATTAGACTTGATCGCTCGAATCTATGGAATCATGACCCCTTATAGTATAAGGCTTCACCTAAACGGAGTTGAGCACCAATGACCATGATGGCAGAAAAGGTATCGACCCACGAGATGACAGAAGATGAGAAGAAGGGCCTGCATCTCAACACTGTTGATGCAGACTTGAGCATTGACGACATGTTCGGCGAGGAGAGGGCAAACAAGGAAAAGGCGTTGGTGAGGAAAGTGGATATGCGTATGATGCCTTTGATGATGCTGATTTGTAAGTTGATAGTTGATTGATCTGTAGAAGACTAGCTGATGGAAGTAGATGTCCTCAACTATCTCGACCGAAACAACATTGCCACTGCTCGTCTGGGTACTTTTGAGGAAGACCTTGGACTCGTCGGAACGCAGTACAACACAATTATATCCATCTTCTTTGTCGGCTATATCCTCACCCAGGTTCCCACCAATATGATCTTGAACAAAATGAGGCCATCAATATTCCTCCCCTGCATCATGTGTATGTGGGCAGGGGTCTCGGCTGCTACTGGCGCAGTACAAAACTATACCGGCATGATCGTCCTCCGCTTTTTTCTTGGATTTGTAGAGGCTCCATTCTTCCGTGAGTATTAAAGAAAATCAAAGATTGTTATATGCTGACCTGGTTGTTGTAGCCGGAGCGCTTTATCTCTTCAGCTCATGGTACACCAAGCGCGAACTTGCGAAACGCATTTCGATCCTTTATGCGGCCGGCCAAATGAGCGGTGCGTTCGGTGGACTCCTTGGTAGTGCCATTATGTGGGGAATGGACGGAAAGGCAGGCCTTCCAGCATGGCGTTGGCTCTTCATCATTGAGGGCGTGATAACCTTTCCAGTGGCAGCCATCACCGTTTGGGTGCTCCCCGACTACCCGGCCACTACAAAGTGGCTCACCGGCGAAGAGCGCAAACTTGCCGTCCTCCGCATAGCCGAAGAAGCCAACCAAGAAGACGATCGCTCCGAAGTCTCTTCGTGGCAGGGTTTCGTCATGGCCTTCCGAGATCCAGCCTTATATCTGATCTGGTTCATGCAGTTGGGACTTAACACTGCTGCTGCCTTCATCAACTTCTTCCCGACAATCGTAGCTACACTCGGCTACAACCAGACAGAAACCTTGCTCTTATCCTCGCCGCCGTACGTCTTCGCTGCAATTCTGGGAATAGCCAACTCGTGGCATTCGGACAAGACAAAAGAGCGCTTCTTTCACGTGGTCTGGCCGCAAGTCTTCTGCAGCATTGGTTTCATAATCTCGGCCTGCACGATGAACATTGCTGCTCGGTACACGGCGACCTTTATGATGATGTCGGTCTATGGATCCTTCGGCTGTATTCTGTCGTGGGTCTCCACATCGCTGCCGCGCCCGCCCACCAAGCGTGCCGTCGCGTACGCAGTCGTCAACGCCGGGTCCAACCTCGCGTCCATATACGCCTCTTACATTTATCCGTCTTCGCAGGGGCCGCGGTACTGGCAGGCCAATGTTGCCAATGTCGCCTTCAGCGGTGTTTGTATCTGTCTAGCCCTGGTGTTGAGGGTGTATCTTTCTTGGAGGAACAAGCAGCTCGATAAGGCGGCTGCGGAGGATTTGGCGGACGGATACAGTGGGCCTAGCGATGGCAGCAAGGCGGCGCAGGTTGCGGCCAGATGGCAGTGTGATTCTGGTTACAGATTTACATTGTAGGGGCAACGAGGGGTAAAGAGAGAGAGTGTGTGTGGGGAGGATAGAGGGCCTGGATGTCGTTGGATTTAGGTGTGGGGGTGACGCCTTGACCACCACCTTCGAGGTTGAGTGAGGAAGGTGCAGAGCAGGAATGCAAGTGACCCATGAAGGCATACATCTGATAAGGTTTATTAAAAATAAACCGTGCCTAGCAGACGAACAAAACCTGTCGATGAAAGTACACAAGAAAAACATGCAGTAGTCGCACTGCCTCAACCATTAGTCTTACGGTATGCCCCTAGCTTGTAGCGCTTGCACTCCATCACCATCACCTCGAATTCCGACACCACATCAAGTAGGAAACGGTCCAAGTAACTTGCAGTGGGTATCATTTCATTCTGAAAATGTACGGCAAAGATGTGCCGCTAAGCTTAACGCTATCCAAACAATGTGGCGTCAAGGCCAGCGCCTTACCGTTTCTTTTGGTGGTACACGCATCCCTTTTCTTCAATCATTTCTCATAAAATCCATGGGATGCTAGAAGCTCGACCAGACTGGGACCTGCCACGGGAGCTTTATAGAGACCCCCCTCAATTTTCTTACAAGGTTTGCTTGCCCCGAGTCTCAATCGGGAGTAACAGCATGCTAATAAAAGCAGCCAGGAAGAGACCACCCGAGGCATAGATGGGCGCCTTCGGGCTGGCGCTCGAAGCATTGATGGCAACAATGGGGGCGCAAAGACCGGAAACGCGGTTAAGGAAGGACGAGATACCAGTTCCAGTGCCGCGGTTAGGAGCAGGGAAAACCTCGGGAGTGTAGGCATAAAGCACACCGTACATGATGTTCTGGAAGAAAGCCTCGAGGCAAGTGAAGGCGAGCTGGAAGTCTGGGTCCGACGAGATGGTGAAGCAGAAGAGGAAGATGCCAGTCACGACTGTCGCAATTGCCATGGTTCCCTTGCGTCCAATGTACTTGATGTCGACAGTGTAACAGGCGATGAAGGATCCGGGCACGCCAACTATCGAGGTGATGGCGTAGTTACGGTATACAATGTTGGTGGCAGTAGGGGCGCCATTACCACCAGAGTTGGCAAGGTACTGAGGAAGGAAAGCATTGAAAAGTGGATAGGCCATGCCGATGGTGGTCCACTGGAACCAGAGAAGAGCAGTGGTCATACCGAGCTTCCTGCTGCTGAAGAGAGGAGCAATGCGCTGGGTGGAGAATTTTCCGAGCGAACGTTGGATGATTTGGATGGTGCTAAGCTTGGCATCCTCGACAATCTCGGGGTCGCCACCAATCTCGTTCAAGATCTCCTCGGTGAGCCAAGTGGTGGTCCTGTTGTGATAGGCAATGCCGTGGACGACGGCGACTGCCTCGGCCTGGCGGCCACGCGAAAGGAGGAACTTGGGAGACTCGAAGAGGTGGAAGAAGAAGAAGCGGGCAATGAACATGACAAAGGTGATGGCACCCAGAGTGAGCACAAAGTAGCGCCATCCCCAGTTGTCTGCACGCTCACACACTTCGGCGCCAGCCTCGCAGGAGAAGTTGGGAATGAAAGCCCAGGCGACTGTAGTCGTTAGGAGATGCTGTCAAGTATAAAGCAGTGTTTACTCACGGAGAGACGAGATTAGTTGACCGATGGGCCAAAAGACCGAGAGAAGGGTCAATAGATTGCCCGAGGAGAATGGCAAGAACTCGAGGAAGAGTGCGCCGTCGACGGGGAGGTTGCCACCGACACCAAGTCCAAGACAGGCAAACAGTGCAGAAGTGCCGATCCAGTTGGGGCCACCTCCAGCAGCAAGGCCAAAGGCACCAGCGAGTAAGAGGGTGAAGTTGAAGGCAAGGCGACGACCAACGATGTCTGAAGCGGTGCCCCAGAAGCTGGCGCCGATGCACAGACCGATGAACAGTGCCAACGTGGTGTAGCGGATCTCGCTCTCGCTCACGCCAAACTCAAGGGAGAGTTTGGGCAGGGTAAGCGCGACGCCCTATAGTCGTGAGATAAGTATGGCGCTCCAATTGTGAGGATTCAGTGTTTACTCACCTGGAGCCAGAGGTTGTCAGCCATCCAACCGCATCCGCACAGCACGAAGAGCTGCCACTGGTACCTGCCCATTCCAATGTCCTGAATGGCCCTGTTGATGACCTTGGACTTGCCTAGACAAAGTCAGCATTCGCTAAAAGTCGGGGAAGGGGAGCTGCGCGTCTGAATGCGCCAGGTCGCGAGAGGTTTGGGCTGGGCTGGGCTGGGCGGAGAGACGATAGGATCACGTGGACATACGGTCGTAGGCGGAATGCTGGTCATTCGCGGCGAGATCTTCTTCAACTTCTGCTCTCAATTGCTCAATCGTCAGTCCAACAGCAACGGTCTCACCAGTGCCATGATCGATTCCGGAGTCACTGTCGCGTGCGGTCTTCTCGCCGTTCTCGCCGGTCTCTCTCTTTTCGTCGCGCTCTGGGGAGGTGGCTGAGACTACCGATGGGCGGCGAGTCACAGAGGTGCGGTGGGTAGCTTGCTGCAGTGGGACAAGGACGCCTTGGAATTCAGAGACATCGTGCCTCTTGAAGGGGTTGGTGAAGAAGGGCATGTTGGCGCAGGGGGGCAAGGTCGCGAGGTCGCAAATTGGCAAATTGGCAGATGCGCAAAGCAAACGAGCAGGATCGACGGGTTCGATGGAGGCGCAAGGGAGGGCGCAAGGGTTGGTCGGCGGTGGCTGCTGCAGGGGATTGGCTGGTTGGCTGTGGTCGCAAGGGTGGTCGGCGTCGGGACGGGCTCGTCGTCGGGGCTTGTCGTAAAGGCTTGTCGGGGCGGCGGCGCTTCACGTCGGTTCACTGCACCCAAGGGATGGCTTGTGAGGCTTGTGGAAGCTTGTATTGGAGGCGCTGTAGAAGACAGGCAGACGGCAGGTGTGCAGGCGCTCGGTGGCGGAAACGAGGTCGCGAAGGAGGTGAGAAGAAAACGGGGCAGAGCGAGAGGGCCATGGGCGGTTGATATAGCGCACGACGGTACCGGTAGCAATGGCTGACGCCCTATTCATTCAAAGTGGTGAGTGTGGGGATGGGTGGGAGGGAACGCCAAGGGGAGAGGCGCTCGGCCGTCTAGCGCCTCAGCGACCGCCTCGGTGCTCTGCTCATGACGTAACAAGCTTGGGCCCGACACAGAAAAGCCTCACGCGCCCAGTCTGATCATTACGCCAAAGGGCAAGGCGTTGCGCCGTTGCCGCTGCTCTTCCGCTCCTTAGCACCTCCAACTGGCTGGGCGGCGGCTTTCGACTTCGTAATTTTTCGCTACCCTCTGCTCCTCCGCACCCTCGCCTGAGGCCCGGCACATGCGCCCGTCATGCGATGTGACGTCCGCCGCCCTGGGGCCTTGCCTCTGCCTCGCTCCCGTTTACCTGCTCGGTCAAGCGCTCGTCGCTCCGTTTCGTTGGTGTAAGCATTGGGGCCGTGGCACCCACCACGTGCCGTCCCCTTCACTGGAGATCGCGGGTGGCACAGTGGCGGGCCAGCTTGGAGCCGCGATCCGGAGCCGCTCCCCCTGGGACCTTTGTCCTACTCCGGTACCTCTGACCTGGGGGTAGTCGGGGGCCGTTCTATGAGTACTATAGTAGTTAGCCATGGCGGAATTGGGCAGAGCCCACCTTGCTCCACCAGGCGACCTTCTTGACACCTGCCATTGGACCCCGGGTGCCGACCGACGGTAAGCGGCTCTGCGAATTAAACGTGACTGAGCAATTTCTTCACTCCCTGGCCGCCCCTCTCGGCCGGCAGTCGAATGATATTATATGCCAACCACCCGCTGTGCACTTGGCTCCGGCTTGTTTCTGCAGAATTTTATAGAAAGCCTGTGTGCTGCATCAATCTTGACCACGTATCCTTGGGAGCCACGACAGATTTGTAACAGAGCCTTGGACATCCCGCGGCAATGCCTTGTATTTCGGGGTCAGGTGCACCGACTTCGCAAAGGATGCAAATTGACAAGGTCTTATAGTGGAAAGGTAGCGCCTATATGGAAAGGCCCCTGCCCTAGGGTCCACTAGTCTATAGTCCGCTGCCATAGGTGAACAGGGCGCAATTTGATAGACTCGGGAGGATTCATGCCTCCCCAAGAAGGGAACTTGTATGGGTTGGAACTGATAACGCGCACTTTGGAGCACTGGTGCAGTCTCAAAAACAGATGTATGTGGATGTGGGACTGATAACGCACATTAAGGGGCACATTCCATTGCCACAAGGCAATAAACTTGCAATTTGGCCACCTCGGAAGGAACCGTACCGCCTCAAAAGCGGTCATGTGTGGGTTAAGGTCTGATACGGCGCACTCTGGACCAAATTCCGTGGCAATAGTCTTTCGCCACATAGACGCCATTCTAGAATGAGAATCTAGTCCTTGAAAGATCTGGCTTTCAACCACTTCCATCTAAGCATTTTCGACAATCATCGATGGTGGAAGGCAAAAAAAAAAAAAAAAGGCAGGCGCAGGTCTACACCTTCCGGTCTGTCTTTTCAAAGGGATAGTTGACTGTCGTGTTAGAGAAGGACTGATCTTGTAGGGACACAACATGAGCACTCTGATGGTAGGCGCATGGCCATATGTTGCCGTTATAGCCAGCAAACACCACACATCTTCCACAAACTACCGCCACCCACATCATAGTTACAGGAAGTCTTATATTTCTTTTTTTTCAGATCATTCTGAGTGCCATATTGAATCTGCACGCACCCGGTCATTCGAACTCCCGTTGTCAACGGGGGGCAGTATACGTTGAACATGCCAGACTCACAGCTGAATGCTCCTCCAAACCCAGGAAACAACCAGAACTCAGACGATGGAGCAACTATCGAGCAAGAGATCGAAACAGCCATAAAAGATTTCAAAATACTGTTGCACAAAATGTTGACAGAATTATTACAACTGGAGGCCCTCAGTAACGCGGCCATGATTTCCGCTGAAGTCGATGAGTTCCGCGACTGCGCCTACTCAGACTTGAGGGCCCTCATTCATATCATTCGGGATTCGCATTTGAGGCTCGCGGGCATACACAGTTTCATGCAAGGAATAAACGTGGCTTCAAGGCGTCCCAGACAGCCGACAAATGCAACTGAAACGGGTGGCCGGGATGACACGAACATCCATGGAGAACAAAGCGATATCCCGAGCTCTCAAGTTGAAGCCTCAGACATCATAAAGCGAAAGCCGCACGACGAAAACGACGGGAGTGGAATCAGAAATAAAAGAAAATTCGAAGGCGACCAAGATGATGTCGACATGGCCTGATTGCAGATGAGAGTAGGGTATTCGTACATGGAAGGCTTTACCAACACTATTTGAGGGCTACGCATCGTTAGAAAGCAATACTACCACGTTCTGCGTTGCTGATCACCTGTTAAGAAAAGTGGCCCAATAGAGAGTGTACACTTAGTCCCGCTCGGCAAATCATATCCCACCAACCCAACTCCCGAAAAGTAAATCACGTGATTACCAACATCCGAAAATCGTCGGGCACCCTCCGGAACCCGAACAGGATAGGCATTACACGTATAAACGTAGCCTTTCTTCCCTTTTCGACCTCCCAAGGACGAATATCGGAAGCAATCTCACCAGCAAAATCCCGCACCATGGCGAATCCGGTATCGACGTCGAAGCCTCCTGTCAGAAACAGGATGAAAGGCGGTGGTGGCATAGCTTGCAGAGGAATATATAAAAGGCACTGATATCTCAGACTAATATTCTAGCATTGAGTTTCATACACGGGTTTCCCATCTACTCAACCGCGGTGCGATCAAGTCAACACGTCCAACACATCAACGATAACCTCAACAACCACACGCAAGCCAGCCGACATGACTCAGCCCATCTCGCCCTTCAAACAAGTAACCTTCCTCTCCAACAACATCCCCATATCCGCGCATCTCTACCCAGCCTCACCCTCGGCCCCCTCCCGCAAGAATGCCGCCATCGTAATCGCCCACCCTGCCTTTGGCGTCAAGGAGCAAACCGCAACGACTCACGCCCAGCACCTCTCGGCCGCCGGCTTCCACGCCCTCGTCTTCGATGCCGCATACCAAGGCGAATCCGGCGGTCTCCCCCGCGGCCTGGAGGACCCGCACCAGCGCGCCGAGGATGCACGGGCCGCCGTGTCGTATCTGTGCACGCGCGAGGAAATTGACGCGCAGCGCATCGGCGTGCTGGGGATATGTGCGAGCGGCGGATATGTACCTTTTGCCGCGCAGACGGATACGCGAATGCGGGCCGTGGCAACAGTGTCGGGGGTGGACTTTGGGCGCATTTTGCGCGAGGGGCTGGGGGACAAGGGGATGATGACGCGCGAGGTGCTGCAGGCGCAGATTGAGGGCGCTAATGCGCTACGCACGGCCGAGGCGAGGGATGGAGAGCCGCGTCTTGTCAAGTTCCTGCCGGACGAGAAGAAGGACATCCCGCCCGAGGCTGGGAGCTTGATGGTGGATGGGTGGGATTACTATCGCACGCCGCGCGGTCGCCATCCGAGGAGCACTGGGGCTTGGGTCGGCAGGAGTCTGGATCTCTGCGCCAACTTTGATGCGTATCGTTTCAATCAGTTCATTAGCCCCCGGCCACTGTTGATGATTGCCGGCGAGAACGCAGACACGAGATATTTCAGTGAAGATGGAATCGCGGCTGCAAAGGAACCGAAAGAGCTGTTTCTGGTGCCGGACATGGGTCACATTGACTTGTATGATGATTTGAGTGTGAGCGGATCCAAGCTGGTAGAATTCTTCATCGAGCACTTGGGTGCGTAAGAGAGGGGAAACCAAATAAGAGTCGTCTCGATCTATTTCCTACAGGTTCTGAGTCTGCCATGACTTTTCTAATCCCACAAGACTGGTTCAACAAAGACGATGCGGTAAAGCATCAAGAAGGTGGATTTTGAGTTTCTTGATTCAAGAAAGGGTCCAAGTTCAAGTCATTCCAATCCCAGATCTGCTCCAAACCACCAATATCCAATTGAGAACCCCCAAATGGGTTTTGCGCCAAAAATTCGTCCAAATCAAACGAAAGATCGTCTGTAACTGGAACATTCGGTAGGACCTCGGTGGTGGTGATGGTTGACGTAGCTGGCGTATGAGTGGAGGAGGGTGATGCAGAAACTGGTTGTATTGGCGGAGGCATCGAACTTTTGGCATTCGAAGTGGATGTTCCGACCCTGTGTCGTTTACGCAAAGGTGAATATCTTGATATCACTGGAGCCGCCTGGACTAGCTTGAACAGAAACTTGTAAGACGATGCCCCGATCTTTGTGGTGAGACTGAGCTGATGTAGCATGTCGAGAGCGCTTTCAACAGCATTCATGGCATCCTCTCGATGTGGTAAAACATGGTCTATATCATGTATTATGGCCGAACAGAGGACGGTGGCCGTGTCAAAAAGGCAGAAGACAACGAGATGAAACTTCGCATTGATCGGAAACTCGAATTCAAAGAGCGTGCGAGTCAGTTCCAAAAGCTTCAAGGCCATTTCGATACCCATGTTTCTCAATGAATCGTCGAGAGTACTTTGAGGGTTCTTCGGGTCTCGAGTAATGTACGGTTTCAAAGGGTCCAACTTCGTCATATATATGACAGCATGTATTTGGAACCGCTGAAACGTAAAGTGCGGATACTTCTCATCTAGCGTTGTGTCCGGAGATTTGGCGTCGAAGACCTTGGGCAGCTCGGAAACAAATTTGTCGCACTCTGCCTCTACGCGAAGAACTTGTTCCGCCGAAAGATCTCTGGTAAACTGCGTCTCTCCCATGACATTGGATATGTTGTACGCAAGCTTCGCCTGGAGAGCTATGTGAGTAAACGGCGAGATATGATTGGGCTCGGTGAGGGATTTATCCAGGGTCAGGGTCGGAAATTTGAAAGTCAAGGTCTTCTGGTCAATGAGGTGGGGCCTGCCCAACCAAGCAGACATTTGCCTGCAACAATGTAAGCCAATGATTAAAGCAAGGGTCTGAGTACTAACCAATCCCATATGTACAGAAGAGCCCATACGCGCCTTCGGATTTCTATCTCAAACTCAGAGAGGGTATCGATTCCCTCGTCTTTGTCAATGCCTGTAGAAGTCAGCTGGAAAGCTCTGCAAGAGGATATCACGACCTTACCAAGCTCTTGTGCCTCACGGACCGCGCAGCCCAGCGTATGCCATGATTCTACAATCTTAGATTCGGACTTGAGCCATGCCGCTTTCATGAATTGTTCCTGGACGCGCTCCAAGCATGTTTGCGATGCCGTGAAGCTTTTGCTGAGCTCGTCGGAAGCAACGGCAAATCGTTCCGTCAGCTTCTGTGAATCGCATGCAAGTTCAAACTCAATCATCTTGCGAAGTTCAGGCGTGAGGTATTGCACCGAATATGCACACATCCTAAGCAAGAGGCACGTGAATTCAGGCGACAACGGCTTGCCACTGACCCGGTCTGCCCACCATTGAACATATTGATCGGTAAAAGTCGGTCCATATATTGAATTGTAGCGGTTGTTAACAACATTTAGGAAATGATTGACGAAAGCGTCTGGAAAGGGTCAATTACTGTGCGCCAATGCTTGCCAAAGGTCTCGATGTCATACCAGTTATAGTCCTAGGGGGGATCGCATGCAAAACACTCTCTACGACTGAGGCTTTTTCCGCCACTGTGCTGGGCCGATTCAAGTTCTCGCCCTAAAGCACTTAGTTCAGCTACGGGACAGCTAGAATGACCTACCTCAGCACTAGCCGCCAGGTCATAGTGCACATGACCGGGCATGTAGCCCCACGCCCTCAGGCCGTTTTCGGGCTCGTCCAAAAGACCATCGCGAGAGAATGGTGGAGTTTCAGTGGAGACTGCGAGACTTCTTTTTTGCCCTCGCGGTTCAGTCGTGTGTTCACTAAGACGGTTATTGACTTCCAAGCAGATGGCTGGTGCAAAAGCACACCATACCGAGATGAATCGGGCGAGGAGCTCTGGTGTGACTTCTTGTGCCCAAACTGGCATAAATGAGGGACTTTCCGGGATTGGCAATGGTTGCACGGCCATTCACGCGAACACTGGCGGCCTGGTTAGGCTACGCGAGGCTGAGCATGGGATCAAGCGTTTCAGATACCTTCTGCTTTCGCCGCTGGCACTCGGTGCAGGACGTGGTCGCGCGACTGTCCTTTTGTGACTGCATGCTACTCTGGACGACGGGAAGATGAAAAGACTCGGGTCGCCACGGGATGCGATGGGAGGGACGGGAGGTTGGTGTCGTTGGTCTTCGGGTCCTACAGGAGGAGAGATACCCCGCGTAAGCGAGGCCTCTTATCGATAAGCAACATGCACCCCGAGATACATCTGGCCTCGAAACCCACTGGTATTTGTTGGCTCTGAATAGTTCCTAGTTATTCTCACCTAGAATTACTTGCCCCATGGCTAGATCTACTCCTAGGTGATGTAGGCGAATCTAGAGGGAGGTCGATTTCATCCACCCCCACCCCTACACACAGCATTCAGTCGTCTAGAGGAGCTGGCAAGCACTCGGCAAGTCAGAATGGATATGAGTCCAGCTGTCCCAGAGTATCTCGCAATCTCTAGACGGAGAATATCAAGTACCGGGATACATGTTGATTCTTGTTTGAGCAAGGGCCTTTGAAATGACAATCTGCTAAAAGTAAATTATTCGATAAAAAGACCGTAAAGTTAAAACATTGAAAATACCTGCTAGTCTACGCCGGACTTGCCTAATAACTAGATATCCTAAGGCAACCCTTGGTAGCTGCGTTTTCCGGGGTTTTGTTCAAGAACGACGTGTTCTCGGTAGGGGAATAGCACACAAGGACTGTCTTTGGGTTGACATGGATATCTAAATGAGCTCTTTGTGCCCATCGACACGGTGCTCTTCTGGATATGGGTAGCCTGTTGTTCCTGCAAATCCGGCAGCCCAATGCCAATATTGAAGGCTTACCGCCCTTTGATGCCAAACGCCTCAAGTCTCCCGGCTGAATAAGACCCGGCCTGATCAGCAGTGGCACAAATATATCGCGAAAACAACCCGCAAGCCATCTTTTTCATTTTTCACGCTAGGTTCCGCTGTCGCGTGGATTAGACTATCGCCTAATTTGAAGGATAAATCTCACCGTGCATTCGACTATCCAAGAGAACAACTTTTATTCACGATGCTCGAACTTCCATGCTGTGAACGTCTCGAGCTTTGTTTCCGCAGCCATTCAGTATAATGTTAACGAGGTGGCGCGTCACTCAAAATTACAGAGTAAAGGCGGGGGGTCTAAATTTTCGAGATGGAATAATCCTGATGGAAAGATTAGGAATCGTCAAACTTTCAGAGGCGTGTATGGGCGCGGAACACCCTGCCACCAATCTGTCAGTTTTCATAGCATACGCCTACTATGCCTGGTGCAATCCAAACCCAAAAGGCGTCGTTGGGGTTTAATTGAACATTCCAACTCTTTTGTTCTTGATTCTAGCCAGAGATTACAAGAAGCCATGGATTGCTTTTCGCAGCAGAGCCGCAGCCCCCCAACGAACATATGAGGCGCATTGCCGAAATCGACCAAACAAAAACCCTGCCACTCAGGCAATCTCGTTCAAGGGATGCATGCACTCCTATTCCTGTGCGACCGTGCTCCCGTGCGCCTGTAAACGTAGTATGTGACTAGTTCATCGGGTCAGCTCACTTACATCCCTGTGCCCCGAACCAAACCAATGAAATCTTCATGCACACCATCTCGTACCTGATGCCATCGCCGCACGCCTCCCCCCTTCGTCTACACACCTACCAGTTACACACTCCCAAGATTCCGGTTCACGACTGGGCAGCTGCCGGATCAAGTTCGTGCCCATGCGTCGCATATTGGGTGCAGGGGTGGAATTGATCACCCGGACTCCGCAGAACGGGCTTGGCTACCCCATGGCCTCCTAGACTAATTTCGCGGCGGTGCTTCAACGGCGGGTGCAACTTCACCAGCCTTGCTTTTAAGATGGCGACCATGCGACGCTGCGGAGCCAGCTGAGCGTTCGTGTGCCTGTGTCCTTATTCTGTCCATCGTTCCCGTGCGTGGGCTGCACTCTTTGGTCTCATTGTGTCTTCTGGTTCGTTGGCGTGCACATCGGAGGCGTCCAGCTGGCAAAGCCGTCAGTAAAGTCAATCAGCTGCCTGATAAATTTGCAAACGACATATAGAGCGAAGTACGGCCCCCCCCGAGAACACGAGAGACTGCAACATGCCCTCCATGTCGACACTGCGAAATGCACTTGTAGCCTTTGCGCTGCTCATCGCGCCGGCGACCTCGATACCTTTCGAAACGCGCCAAGAAGCTACGTATGACTACATAGTCATTGGATCTGGACCTGGCGGCGGTCCGCTCTCTGCACGACTCGCACTCGCTGGCCACAAGGTCCTCCTCATCGAAGCGGGTGATGATCAGGGCGCCAATGTGCGCTACCAAGTCCCTGCCCTCCATGCGCAATCCACCGAGGAAGAGTCCATGCGCTGGGATTACTATGTCAACCATTACCAGGACCTTGAGCGCCAGAAGAAAGACTCCAAGATGACATATCGCACGCCATCTGGAGACTTCCATGTTGGACCTAACAACGCAACCGGCTCTGGTCCACCTCCACCTGGAAGCGAGCCCCTGGGGATTTTGTATCCAAGAGCAGGGACGCTGGGCGGATGCAGCGCTCATAATGCGTTGATCACTGTGTATCCGCACAAGAGTGATTGGAACGACATTGCCTCGCTTACAGGCGATAGTTCCTGGGCGGCTGACAAGATGAGGAATTACTTCAAGAAACTGGAACGGAGTCGATACCTGCCGAGCGGCATCGTCGGTCATGGGTTCGATGGGTGGTTGACAACCATGGTGACGGACTTGACGCTGGTGCTTCAGGATCTCAGGCTACTATCCTTGGTCCTTGCTGGAGCCACGGCGATGGGCAAAGGCATCCTCGGCGTCATCACTACCGTCACCGGACTGGGAGAAGTGCTGCTCAGAGACGTCAATGCCGACACACCGGGCCGCGACTCAGCAGAAGGCTTATACCAGGTCCCTCTGACCATGGACGACTACCACCGAGTCAGCGCAAGGGAGTTCATCCTCGAGACGGCAAATGCGAAGAATGCAGACGGAAGCCCCAAGTACCAGCTCGACGTCTGGATGAACACATTAGCCACCAAGATCCGCTTCGACACCTCTATCTCGCCGCCAAAGGCCGTTGGCGTCGACTTTCTGTCTGGCCCAAGCCTATACCGCGCCGATCCTCGCGCATCCGGCTCCGCCGCAGGCACACAAGGCACTGTCAAAGCTTCGCGAGAGGTGATCATCGCCGCCGGCTCGTTTAACACGCCGCAGCTGCTAAAGCTCTCGGGCGTGGGCCCCGCCGCCGAGCTCGCCGAACACGAAATTCCGGTCATCGTGGATTCACCCGGCGTGGGCACAAATCTGCAGGATCGATACGAGACCAGCCTGGGCGCCATCGCTCCCGATGACTTTACCATCACCCAGGACTGCACGTTCCTGCAGTCGTCACCCGATCCATGCTACGAGCGGTGGCGCGATAACGCACTCTTCAAAGGCGTGTACGGGTCGAATGGACTGTCCATTGGAATCGTCAGAAAGTCGTCCGTCGCCGAAGGAAATCCCGATTTATTCATTGCGGGAGCACCGGCCTACTTCACGGGATACTTTCCTGGATACTCGAACTTTTCGCTCGCAGACAAGCGGCATTGGACCTGGGTTGTACTGAAAGCCCACTCGCGAAACAATGCCGGCACCGTGGCTCTGCGCTCGAGCGACCCAAGGGATACCCCCCTGATCAACTTCAACAACTTCGACGAGGGTGTGACTAGTGGCGGAGCCGACACGAAAGATATTCAGGCTCTCTACGAAGGCATGGAGTTCAGCCGCAAGATATTCAAGTCCGTCATCCCGCTCGATGGATCGTTTACGGAGGTCTGGCCAGGCGCGAACATACAAGGCGACGGAATGCGCGAGTTCATAAAGAACGAGGCGTGGGGTCATCATGCGTGCTGCACGGCCAAGATTGGCGCCGACGGAGATGAGAATGCAGTCTTGGACTCCAAGTTCCGCGTCAGGGGTGTACAGGGATTGAGGGTTGTGGATGCAAGTGTCTTTCCAAAGATACCCGGTTTTTACATTGCGGTTCCTGTGTATATGATTAGCGAGAAGGCAGCAGAAGTAATCTTGG
Organism: Corynespora cassiicola; assembly: GCA_022059125.1. Classification (NCBI taxonomy): domain Eukaryota; kingdom Fungi; phylum Ascomycota; class Dothideomycetes; order Pleosporales; family Corynesporascaceae; genus Corynespora; species Corynespora cassiicola. The sequence continues at coordinate 2,554,260 of JAEUWY010000006.1, read as the reverse complement.
CAGATGCTTCTTAGTTGAGGTAGTGTGGTGTAATGGTAATGCCGATTTCTTCTTTGACAGTTGTGCTGACAGCCGAATGAACATTTCTATCTCCATGTTGAATCAGAACAATTGATTAAATGCCGTACTTCTAAGATCTATGAACCATTTCATGCAATAGTTGCTGGAAATCTTGATGCGAATTTGGGGAATCGTGCCGAAATAAAATTGGAAAAGTCATGAGTACTACCGGCTAGGAGGTCCGTTTATAAGCGTACCGGCCACCTTTGTCGAATCTTATCGCCGTACTTATAGAAGAAGTAGGGGATCGGAATGAACGCGAGTCCAATGAATCCCAATACGCTATTGCCCCAGCCGAGGTCCAGGGCATCGTACATGGGACCGCCAGCCATGGGTAGGAAGGAGCCAAAAAGCGATCGAAGAAGCGTGTTGGCCGCCAATGCCGAGGCGGCAGCCTCAGATCCAAATACATCGACAAGGTACGTCTGGGCAGGCATGATGATGAAAAGCGAGCCAACTCCAATAAGTCCAGTGCCCAGGATAGGCACGATCCAGTGGACGTGCTGGTCGGCAGACCACCCGTACCAGAAGAAACCGATCGGAAGGACAGGAGTAAGATAGGCCATGAAGATGAGTCTATACTCGGGCTTGAACTTGAGTTGGGGCTGGCTCAATGCCCTGCCCTCTGTAACGGCTTCTGCGCTCTCGACGTCCTTATTTTCAGTCTCTTCCACAGCAGGCTTCTCTTTCGCAGCTTTAGCCTTAAGAATCTTGTCACTTGTTGTTGCAAAGACGACCAGAGCCAAGAAGAATCCGATGCCCATTCCAAGATAGGCCAGTCCCGCAACTCCAGTCTTGAAGCCGTACTGCTGGTTGAAGACGCGAGGAAAAGTGGTATACAAGAGGAAGGTGAGTCCGAATGCGAAAGCCGTGTATATGCTGATGAGCAAGACGATTGGGGAGAAAACCAGAAGCTTCAAGGGTCGGATAACGGATTGGGCGAGGAGAGTGTTGGCAGAGATGCCACGGTCAAGCTTGGATCTCAGTTCCGGATTGTTGGTCTCTTTCTGGAGGCGGGCTGTTTTGCGGGCAAGAAGTATCGGGGCGTATGTCTCGCGCATCCAGATCATGGCACTGACACAGACAATGCCAGCCTGGGAAGTCAGTGGGGAATCCCTGCAAAGGGTTTCACAACACTTACGAGCATCAGAATAAGCCAGAATGTCCACCTCCATCCAATCTCCTGTGCGATGAAGCCGCCAGCTACAGGGCCGACTACAGGGCCGATGATGGGTCCCAAGGCCAACATACCCATGACGCCGCCACGCTCCTCCTGGGGGAATACATCGGCAATGGTTCCACCTCCTATAGTCATGGGCGCAGAGCCTGCACATCCAGCGATAAAACGAAATGCGAGAAACATGCCAGTGTTTGTCGCAAGGGCGCAGCCGAGAGTAAACGCTAGGAAGATGATGTTGGTTACCTGGTATACGATGAGACGTCCATACAGCTCTGACAGCGGCGCGACAACTAGTGGGCCGAGGGCAAATCCGAGCACGTATATGGAAACTGTCAAAGAGCCGACTATTGAGGATGTCACTCCCAGTTCTCGCATGAGGAGAGGTGCCCCAGGCGCAAAAACGGTAGATCCGAGGTTGCTAGGCGCGGTCAGCGTGTTGATAGACAGGTAAAGTATGACGGCCTTACACCACCAAAGCGATGGAGCTGACGAAGATGGCGTGCAAGTATCGCTTTTTCGCTGGCCAGTTCATGGGGTTCTGTGGGTCGTCTGGTCCATCCCAGTCTACAATGTGACTGCCATTTATCTCGTCTACGACATCAACCTTCTCCTCGATGGACGGGACGGGGATGGTCTCCTGTGAGCTCATCGAGACGTATCGCGCCGGCGAGTCGTGGTCTTGAGCTCAGTATTGCTATGGTTCTTGCTGAAGTTTGTGATATCGACGTAGTTTTCGGTAGTGGGGTCCAGGTTTTGGCGTCTAAGGACTGGTCCGGTGACGAATGAAGCCACTGATGACGGGTCTGGTGTTTCTGTCTTGAGGTATGGCGGAGTTGGGAGTTGTAGGTAGCATATGGTCTTCCACGAGGGTAGCGAGCACTTTTGAAGACCTCGAGGCGGGGCGCGGTCCAATTATCAGCGCGGCGGAGGGTCGGAGGAACAGCTTTTACCAACCGCCGGGATAGCGTGGCCATGTATGGGGGCTGCATAGGAGCCCGCACGGACCATGGATTAGGGGAGGTCATTCTCTACTGAGGCACGCAGAGCCGCACCCGCCTTGGAGATTTGGCCATGGAACAATCGGGGCTCGGACCGATGGCGCCCACCCAGGATGTACAATGGAGTTTCTAGAAAGAGGCAAATGCCGGTCTTTGCTCGCCATAGGTCTTCCTGTGAGAAACGGAGCATCGGAGGATGGATTGGGAAGGGCGATGGGCCGCAAACAAAGCATGGAGCCAACACACAACCATCAAGACTGCAGCCTCGTGCCACTCTGGACGCAGCGTGCCGGCGAATCAGGCGCAAAGCAGGCCATTTTGGCGGAATACGGGGGGCATACGAGAGCGAGCCTTGTCGGACTCGCATTCGGACTCGCGATGCGACGCCACCCGCACCTGAGGCGCAGAGAGGCCATGTGGAGACGAGGGCGGAGAGCTGGGCGTCCAAGCCAAGCCACGGGAGCTGGCGCACGGGAGAGGGAGGGGAGAGGGAGATAGCAGAAGGGCCATGTATGTGTGCGGCAGTGGTGGAAGGGTGGAAGGGTGGAAGGGTGGAAGGGTAGGCAGTGGCAGCGGCAGTAGGACGCGTCTCGAAAGGGCTTAGCGCCACTCGGACCGTCCGGCGTCAGACAGCGAAGGCAGGCACGACCCGAAGCTCTCTGGTCTGGGGAATCAGTCATCAAGGACCATCCGTCCGACTCTCCATACCTGGAGCCGTTGTCCCAACAGACCCCCATGGACTCTGATGCGCGCACACCCCCCCACCGTGTCGTTCCCCCGAGCAGGCGGAGAGACAAGCCTATCCTGTCATGCAGTCTATGCCGCCGCCGCAAGTCGGTGACCTGGCCCCGCCACACTCCAGTCACGTGCTGACCCTCCGCCAGGTTGAAATGCGATCGGCAGCAGCCCTGTAAGACGTGTCAGGATAGAGGCCTTTCTCTTTCCTGTACCTACGCTCAGTATCCTTCCAAGTCGGCGGCCCGGGATGCCAAGGCTCCCGCCAATGTCCACGAGCGCATTGATCAGCTCGAGAAGCTAGTATCGACGTTGCTGGGGTCCAAGAACCAGCCACCAGAAGACTGCCACACCGTGGTCGCACGCGCGGAGCCTTCAGTCTCGGACCACACCAACGATGAGGAGGAAAGCCCTGCGGTTCCCAACACCCCGGCCCGTGTGAAGCTGGCGAATGATGCGACCAGTTATACGAGCAGCGGGCACTGGTCCAGTATCCTTGACGGCGTGAGTAACTGATCCCCCTGGCTTCGTGCATGGACTCTACTCCAAGACTGGAGGTTGACACATGTCTAGATTGCAGAGCTGAGAGGAGAGTTGGACGAGATCAATGTTTCCGAGGAATCAAAGAGCCTGAAAGAGAACGAGCCCCCTGGGCCCGACCTGCTCTTTGGACGCCACCGACACACCACAAAAGAAGAGCTGCTAGCTGCCCTGCCGCTCAGGGCAGAAGCAGACGAGCTCCTCGCAATCTATTTTGATAACATGGACATGGCGCCTTGTATGTACCCAATCGTTTGCTCGGAGCTCCCCGTTGACCCAGATAGGCCTAATCCATAAGCCGACTTTTATTCGCGAGGTAAGCCTGATCCAACTCCCTCTACATTTGCATCACTCCATTTCGAAGCAGCCGTGCAGCCGTCACAGGAATCTAACATGATGCAATCATGAATTAGTATGCCCAATTCTGGGGACACCCTTTTGAAACGCCAGTCATGTGGATTGGTCTGTTATACTCTTTATTTGCCCTTGCCACTCGCTTTCAAGCTGTCCTGAATAACGAGTCCGACATCAACGCCGAAGACCCCAGCGATGCATTTTTTGGTATGACCTCGGCGCGCATGGACTACTACCGGGAGAAGACCGTACAATGTATGGTTCTTGCAAATTATTCAAAAGCTCCGCCATACACCGTAGAGACGCTGATTCACTACTTTGTTGCCGAGTACTTTCGGTCAAGAGACGCCCAATTTGGCACTTGGCTTCTTGTAGGCATCATCGTCCGGGTTGCCTTTCGCATGGGCTACCATCGCGAACCGTCCAGGTTTGCAAACATATCGCCATTCAAAGCTGAGATGCGCCGTCGTGTCTGGATCATGGTGGTCCAATTGGATCTCATGTCTTCGACGCAATTTGGGTTGCCCAGGATGATACAACCCTCAATGTATGATACTCGAGAACCCCACAATCTGAGCGAGGGAGACCTGGACGAAGACATGACTGAACTCCCTCCTGCGCGACCGGAAACTGAATTTACGACGATGCTATACACCATTATTCGCAACAGGGTTCTTGAGGTCTTCGCAAAGATAAACGACGTCACTAATGAAACGGCTCAGCCGGCCTATCGAGAGATCTTGGAGCTTGCGGCCTCACTGCGCAGGATACATGAACGTCTCCCCGACAACCTGAAGAGGATACGAATCATCAACTTTGAATCCTCATCCGACGAAACATCCACCATGCGCCGACTCTATCTCGGACTCACCCTTCTCAAAGCTTGCATTGTGCTACATAGACCCTATCTCGTTCTAGCCCGGTCCGACAGTCGATATGAGTACTCCCGAATGATGTGTATCGATGCTGCAATGGAGGTCTTGGAGTATCAGAAGGAAATCGAAGTCCACGCCCGTCCAGGCGGTAGACTTTGGATGGGGAAATGGCGACTCTGGGCAATGAGCTGGCGGCTCTCTTCCATCGTCAATCACGACTTTCTTCTCGCAACTACGGTCCTGGCTGTTGACCTAGACAAGGACTTGACCTCCCCGTTCGATCACTCCGAGGAAGATGCCCCTCGAATACGTTTCATGTCCGGCCAGCCTAGTCGAGCGGAGATCGTCGACGCCCTCCTAAGCACTTATCCCATATGGTGTCAGGCTAGCCAAAAGTCTAGTGAGGCACGTAAGGTTACTGCTGCTGTCAGATATGTGTTGCGCAAAGCCAGCGTCGATATCGAATCAACATGTACGTGTCTCCTTCTTTTCAACCACGGGGCCAGTGCTTTTCGCACTCTGTCTGCAAAAAACTGACATCCATCTAGCGACCCAACCCAGTCCATCGCAATCGAGTGGCCATGAGGATTTTGTCCAGCAGTTTGACCCCCAAAATTTCCACGTCACAGACGGAGGGCTGCCACCGAACTTCAACTTCCAATCCGCCAGCTTTGCTCCGCAGTTCAACATGACAGATGCTTCGGTAGACTTTGGAGCACCTTTCGATTGGGTAGGTTCTTTTACTCATACTTGCCATGCATATTTGCATGGTCAGCCAGCTGTATGTACTGACTGCTCTGTCTAGGGTGGGCTGGAAACAAATTTTGGCATACCTTCGTTCGACCAACCCCTTCCTGAATCGTACATCAGCTGATAGCGCCATGTGTTTCGAGGATTCGAAATGTATACTAGAGCCATACTGTCCACATAAACTAGAGCATTCACCTCCCCCCATAATTGAATCGATGAGCTCGCTTTCAAGACTTTTGCAAGAGCACAAGCTTCGGAAATCTTGTTTTCATAAAACGTACCGTAGTAGAGTAGCGCGCACAACTCAATCGAACTCTGTGCGTACGAAAGCGATCGAAGAGCTGCCAGATTCTGTTGACATTAGTCACAAGGATGGGTTGTCTCGACAAGACACAGTACCAGCCATTAGCGGTATGGACACCCATAGAGCACTTTTTGATTCTTTCATTCAGAACAGTGCAGTTTGGAGCTTCCCGAAGAGGTGAGGAGCCATCCCCAGAATGGGAAAAACAGCGACGTACATGGTTATATGGTCTACTGAATTAACCACAGCTAGAGTCAGACACGACATGCGACTCGGTCAATGTGCTTCCGGATCAGCGCCGTTTCATGGTTGCGTGGGATCCCAGTGGTTGTTTCGCGTTGCATCAAACATCAAACCCCTCTGCTTCCTATTGGATGATCATCATCTTGACAAGCCAGTTGCACAACTTCCGAGGTATAAAATGGTGGAGGTCGCTCTCCCAAGCTTTCGATGACGCCATAAGTCACTGTGACCAGATACGTCGACACGCTGAATTCGCGACGAAACTGCCCTCAACATCTGTTGTTGGTCCCACGGACCTATGGTTGGATGTGTCACGCTGTACCTCGGATTCGCGATGCATATTTTAACCTTTGTCTCCCATGGTGAGGCTGGCCGCCTTCCGCTGCCGTTACTACATTTGGAAATACAAGTCTGCTCACCATGCGTCGGGATTCCCTCCCCCACATATTAAAACCACGGCGATCCCTGAACATCCAACTTTGCATCTTGGATGCTAATCCAATCGTCCTGCGCGGGCATAACGTCATTCCTTGCCCGTAATACTTATTAAGTGTGGATCATCGAGGCCTTTCCAGGCCCGGATATCACCTCATGTTACCCAAAACCTTCGTGTTGATACTCTTGTTTCCACGCCCTTTTCATCTTAGCTAGAGGTGTAAGCATAAATATGAGCATTGTCCCCTGTACCTTTTTTGAAGGAAAGATATCGGTCGAGCCAGATTTGGATCAGAGGAATTCGCACTCCACCTGGAAAGCACTTCCAACCCCTCCCACGACGCCTAGGAGAGTCATGCACAAGTACCGGTTTTCGGCCATATTCCCGTTTGCGTGTTCTATCATCAGCCTCGCGCTGCTGATAGTTCTTCTCGTGTCGGGAAACAAGCCCGGAAACCTAGCGCAGCAGTATATGGTAGCTGTATGTTGCCCACGTACCCTTCTCTTGCAAGTTTCAGTTGGATACTCATGAGTGTCAGATCAATGCTTCGAGAGTTGGCCAAGACATCATTCGCGTTGAGCCCGCCAGCTCTACCTCCACGTCCGCCGCACCGACCGCGACATCTTCATCGTCCTCGTCAAATCCTCTAGACGGCTTGAATCCGTTATCGACATCCAGCCCGCTCAATCCGAACAACGCCGACAATCCCCTGGATGGCATTCTCGGTGGCGCTGCAGACTCGGCCGGTGACGGGGTTGGGAACCTGGTTAATGGATTCGTGGAGAACATGGTGAAAGATGCCGGCTTGAAGGATTATTATTATCTCTATCTGAACACCATGTGCGAAGGGAACTTCAACGACACAGGCGCCAACTCAGACGGAGTCCGGGTCGAAAAGTGTTCATCCTACAGCGACGTCCAGTCTGGTACGACTGCCGCCCACCAGTCTTTCGCCCGCATACTGACAAAAGGTCGCAGGCCTCAACGTGATCCTCAAGGACATGAACCCGTCGGTCATCTTCATCGGGATGAACGTCTCGATCCCCCTCATCGCCAAGCTCACACATTCCCTCGACACGCTGAGTAGCAACGCAACGGGCTTTCGCAAGGCCGTATTCGGCTTCTTCGTAATCGCCATCATCGGCTCCGCGCTCACGGCTCTCTCCTCTCTTCCCGCCATCATCTTTCCGCAGTCCCGTCTCCTCATTTACGCAAACATCTTCTGGGCAGGCCTTGCCTCATTCTTTGCGGTACTCGCCGCCGCCATTCTGACAGGACTCATCCTCGCGATCATGCAGACTGTCGAGGGGTTCGGAGAGGCACTAGGCGTTTTGATACATCAGGGCAACAAGGCGTTGCTATTCGTTTGGCTGGCCTGGTTTTTTGCTGTCCTTGCGGCTGGCTATTGGGATACCGTCTGGTTCGTCGAATTGCGATCGTGGAGCTTCGCCAGGAGAAAGCGCAGTGAAGATGAAAAGGAGAACTGGCGGGGGGTAGGGCGAGAGATCATGCGCGATCTGAAAGGCCAGAAAGGTCTATGAGATGCATCCCCATTCCGACCACCACCAATTTCTCGAGGGGCGGTCTTTCGATATCATGACTGACGACTGATGATAATGACGGAAATTTGGATGATCTTTCCCGAGCGTAGAGCATAGCATGACCGTTTTCCGAGATGGGTTGATTTGCACAGGGGTTTTGAGCGAGCTCGCCAGGCGCGGGAAAGAAAGAAGTGATACTAGTGATGTGAGAAAAAGAAGTCGCTCGTAAGTGACAACGCTTGTTCAAGCGAAATTGCAAATAACGAATACGAATCAGGTGCCTAGGTAGCTGTGAATTAGTAGAGTTTCGGGGCGCACAAGGTTGATATCTTGTCCTCGCTGATTAATGTCGTCCCAAGACTCTTATCATGCTGTGAGTGACACTTGTGCTGCCCAATTGGTTATAATATAGGCATGCATCCACGATATCACGGGGTCCCCGCGGAAAAGACGCTTGAGTGGGAGAAGGGGTAGTGGAGACCTGCCGGTCTTTTCCAGAAGAAATGGCTTCTCCACCGCTACCAAGCTACCTGTTTGCTTGGAATCCATACAATTTCCATGGTGGCATTACGACATTGCGGACAAGGCGTGCAAGTAGCGCGTCTTGCTGAGGCCCAAAGAAGAATGATTGTCCATTTTGCAACGACCTTTGCTTGGTTTTTGCCGAAGCGACCGTTTTGAAGCGATAAATCGAGTTGATCATCGTCCCTCTTGTTCGGACGACAGGCTGTTTTAGGTTGCCGGGCAGTGCACTCTGGACAAATAGGGCAAGTTACTCCTCATGCCCACGGTAAATTCATCGGTCCGTATGTAACGAACTCTTCTTCGTCTGAGCCAGACACCGAGTCAAGTGGGAAAAAAAAAGGATCTTCCACGTGCCATTAGATGTTGCGATTCATTGGCATTGAGCTGCAGAACAGTTTACTTTTTTGCATGCAGTGTGACACCGACAGAAGCAAACAGCCTCCAAGCTCTTTTGTGTCTAGCGAAGGCAGGTCTTCGTTTGGGAAAAACGCCGTTGGTTTGGTCCGAATCCTGAATGCCAAAACCAATGAAGATGGTACCACAGTCATGGGATACCAGTCTCGCCGGCCGGTGAGAACCATTTTCACCGAGGTACGTCGCATCGCCAGCCCAAATCGTCCACGCTCTCAACTGTCGCATGGCCCATCGCATATCGCTTAGATGCGCGACTCCGATTGCGCAATGCTGCATGTCACAATGTGCCTCGCTACAAAAAGACATGGCTTCTCGTAGGCGAGTGTCCCGTCTGCGCTCGTGCTATTTTGTGTTGGTTACGTCGGCCTTGTGTTCGGTGGACGCCGGGCAAATCAGGCAAGAAAACGGCCGCGCTCCTCCGCAATTTGATCGTGTTTCAACGGTCGCAGTTCGTTGAGCGCTGGGCGGCATCATCCGTGTGGGTCAAGAATCGGCCCTATGTAAAGGGGAGTCTTCATTACTAAGAAGGCTTGGGTGTGACCGTAGATGAACGTCAATCCCGCGGTATGGGATCCTTACCCGCAGCAGTCCCCATCACCAGGCTACGGACCGCCTCGGTCAGCTCCCGGACATATCTTGGCAAACTCTATGGCCCTTTTCTGGTTCGTGGCGAGGATACCAGGTGTTGAGACGTGAGACGAGAGACGATCGTGGGGTTCGGAGGCTGCTCGGCCGTGGCTACCTGTAGAGTGTGTATACGTCAGTGTAGGAGCTATTGCGACGCGTGTGTGGTTGGTTTGATCAGCCCAAAGAATAGGGGAAGAACGCCATTCGTTTTTGTTTTCGCGAGCTGTTGAAGACATGGAGAACCAAAGTCCAGGGCGCGTTGTCTTGCAGGTTTCCATGCAGAAGACATGTCCATGTTGCCCAACCGATACTGGGAAAGAATGTTGGAAGGGACAACAGGAGAAGTCTAGATCATTTCTGGGGATAACGGGAGTTGGGTTGCTAGAGAGAACGTGTTGATTAGTGCACTATGTCGAGTCATGCGCCAGCGTCCCGCGGAGAGGGTGTGCTCGTGTGCTTGCAGTGGCATTACGCAGAGATAGATACGCAGCAGCACAGGAAGCAGACCATGGAGAGACGCCTCTTGGGCTTAAACAATAGCTGTAACTGTGGCGACTCCAATTATAGTGCCCTCCACTTTCTGGCTGCCTGATTTTCGCGATGATCATATTGTGATGAACGTTGCTAATGCCGTGGAGAAGGTACGCAGGGCACCGGGGCAATGGCTCAGGCGGAGATTATATGCGAGAACGCAGTCAAGTGACAGATGGAGGAGGGATTGCCAGTACACCCACGTTGAAAACTTGCTGGTTGCTCGTCGATCTCGAAGGCTAGGTCCATTGGATTTGTGGCCCTGAAAGCACTATTGCTACCGAGTTCTGCAACCCGCATTGCTGTAGCTACTCTGTCCGTATTTCCGGGAATAGAGGGGGGCATCGGTTCCCCTTGAGCCTTGCCGTGCCCCAGTTGATGAATGGGCGAACACAATCTTGCGGAATTGATGATGGTGGGCTGAGCTCAAGATGAGGGCGAAAAGTTTTCCTCGGCCAAACCGCCTGACAGGCCCAGCAGTTTGGGCTGGCGAAATCAAGGGAAGTGGCCCATGCTCAGCCGTTGCTATCAGGACCAGATCTCGGAGGATTGATGGATCATGCTAACACATCAGTTTTTTTTTTCTTTCTTGCCAATTCCGAGGCTAGATTTTCGTGGTGCGCAAAACAACCGTCATCCAACCGCGCGGGCTAGGCGTGGTCGATGAAAAAAGCAAACTGACTCGAACAAGAGAATATCGCACCCATGGCGGTTCCAAAACCGCGAGCACATACCACGGGCCTCTTGCCGCATACCAAGAACGCTTCCCAAGAAAAGTATCGTGCAATCTCCTAAAATCCACCGACCCGTCTGCCGACGGAGCCACGGCGACTAGCCTCGGGATCCCTGTCCGAAACCTCAGGCCTAAGCAACTAGCACGCCACGCAACACGAAAGCGGTGTCCAGTCTCTTTAAGGATACTGTCCCCAGATTCTTGGGCAGTCGACGTCTCTTGTCACAGACCAGACCGTTGTGGAGGAGCGAAGGAGGACACTTTTGGCAAATCGCAGGAATCGAGGCGCTCGAAGCGTTAATCACCAACATGGACTATTTAGCCATTCTCGCCCAGATGGCGAAGAATCCACCAGATCCGAACGCTCCTCTGCCGCTTTCTAACAAACCTGCGACGATGATTGGCGCAACACTTACATTTCATGTAAGTAGTCAGGATGCCTGCACAGCGAGTAATGCCGCTCAAACAACTGACAATGGCATCAGATCCTAGCTTGGGCAGCCGTTCTGTATCGCCTTCACGTCCGCTTCTTCAGGATTCGCGATCCCGGATGGGACGACCTCTTCGTCATCCTCGCAGCCATATTCAACTTTGTCGCCCAAGTGTGCATCTTCGGTGCTGTGCACTGGGGACTGGGCAAGCAAATCGTCTTCATTGACTTGAGCGATGTGAAGAACACCCTTCACTGGGTCTATGTGCAATTCGCAAGTTACTACACGACAGCTGCTTTCATCAAGATATCACTACTCTGCCAATACCTTCGGCTATTCAAAGGCGGGGTCTTGCGCTCAATCTGCATCGGCTTGCTGGTCATCGTGAGCCTGTGGGGTGCAGCTTATGCCTTCATGTCATGGGTCCCGTGCTTTCCACCGAGGGCCTTTTGGGATAGGACGGGAAATCCGGGAGCGAAGTGCTACGGTTTTGGGCTGGGGACAGTTGGGGGTGCGAGGGCGGCGTACATCAGCTTTGCCTCTACAAATGCAGCGCTGGACGTTGCCATCTTCATGCTCCCATTGGCCCTTTACATCAGACCCAGCCTGCATAAGAGACAAACATTGGCCATTGTCGGGCTTTTCGGATTGGGATCCGTGTAAGTATTGCGCATCACCTATGTGTGTTTCGATCATACTGATGGGGATTAGGGTCGTCATCATGTCCTTCTTGCGCCTATGGACGATATTGAAGTACCAACGTACTCCAGCAGACGCCATGAACTTTACATGGTGGTATCCACTTGCGCTCATTGTATCCTGCCTAGAGATTAATTTCGCCATCATGTGCGCATCCATGCCCATTTTCTGGCCCGTATTTGTGCAATCGATGAGCCAAATGTTCGTCGTCACCAAAGAAGTCGAAGTCAGGGTCGAATACGAGGACCGTTTGGGACCAGATACGCCACAGATGCGAGGAGAGGAGTTTGAGATGTCAAGGCCCCCGAGCATAATGAAGACATCACGACCTGTGAGCGTCAGGAGTGTCAGGCCAGACAGCCTCAAGAGTGGAGGGAGTGAAGAGAGGCTGACAAGACGGAGCGAGAAGTCATGGTATGATGATTCGCCAGAATTCGACTATTCCGGATCCTACAAGAGTATACCTGAGGTCTCTTTCGCAGCCATGCCGGAGATTGAGGCTTTCCCGGAGGTACCGAAGACGCCCAAGACGCCCAAGACTCCACATACAGTCTTTGAATACGGGAGCGATGATGCTACTTCGATGGATCACATACGTCAGTGGGAAACATCAAGATTATAGCGATGACAGGATGTAATGATATTAAATAATAACTTCATGACCAGTTCAGAAACAGCCACCCTTTGAATAAGGTGACTCCTGCGCAATATCCCATTTCGCCAATATGTAATAAGGAAACTAAAGCTACAGTAAGACTTGCTGCTAAAAATGCTTTCAAGAAGTTGGTCCTTTCAGATCGAAGCTATACAGCATAAATTTTAGGCACTTTGAATAATCACGGCAAAGTTTGCAGTTCGTTGAACTTGCACTGAGACTAGTATCTCGTAAGATAGCGCTCGCAGCAGAGGTTGTTTACTTGATGATGTTAGAACTTCTTAGTTTTGAAATACTACATCTTTCTACCGCCCAGAATCGGGCCTACAAAGCAAACAGTCATATGGAATGGACTGTTAGAAGAAATGAAGAGAGGCGAAACGACCTTCCTGATATGGCGAAGTCCGTCTAGAGTCAATCGGGACTAGCTTGGATTGCGACAATGAGTCCAACCCCATGCTTCGGAAGGGCGTCAACTTGTCTTGAATCCTACAAACACTTGTCAATTACTACAAATTGGAATCCACGAGTGCTTAGACAGGGCGCATTCCGCAAAAACACCGAGAGATCGGAAATCCTCCTGCATCGCAGCATCTCAAGCCCTCACGGAGTTGTCAGAATATACAGCCTCGCCCCACGCATTCCGATTTCATTCCGGCCGGCGGCCAGATAAAAAACGACATTCACACTCGCAGTTGTCCGCCGCAGCCTACACACACTGCGCATCCTCATATCTAAATCAATCAATACTTCGATCCAACACTCAGAATGTCCATCCAGAACGTCGCCCTCGTAGGCGGAACCGGCACTCTGGGCGCCCCCGTCCTGGAAGTCCTCAAAGCCTCCCCCCTCACCACCTTTGTGCTCAACCGCGCCTCCTCCAAATCCACCTACAACGGCGTCAATGTGATCACGATCCCCGACGACCTGAACGTCGACACGCTCGCCTCCCTCTTCAAGCAGCACGCCATCGACGCCATCATCCTCGCCATCAAAGGCTCGTACGTTGAGCAGCAGCGCACCTTCATCGACGCCGCCTTCGCCGGCGGCGTGAAGCGCATCATCCCCGCAGAGTTCGGGAGCTGCGACTCGGCCGACGACAAGACGAACGAGATCCTCCCGCTGATGAAGGGCAAGAAGGGCGTGCGCGACTATCTTATCAGCCTGCAGGACAAGGAGCGTCCCGGCACCACAGAGAAGCTGTCGTGGACCGCGCTGGTCACGGGCCACTTTTTTGACCACGGCATCGTGACCCCGCTGCTCAAGTTCGACGTGCAGAATCGCAAGGCGTATCTGGTGGATGGCGGGGATATCAAGTTCTCGGCGTCGACGCTGCCGTTCATCGGCCGAGCGGTGGCTGCTGTGCTACAGAAGCCCGAGGAGACGAAGAATAGGCTGTTGTATGTGCACAGCAACTATGTGACGCAGCTTGAGCTTTTGGATGCGCTGGAGCGCGCCACGGGCGACAAGTTTGAGCGCATCGCGCAGAGCAGCGAGGAGGAGCTCAAGGTGGTTCGGCCGAAGATGTTGGAGGGCGATTTTGATGCAATGGAAGAGGTGGTGGCAATCTGGGGTGTCGTGGCCAGCGATTGGAAAAACAAGCCGGACTTTGCCAACGGTTTGCTCGGACTCCAGGAGGAGGACTTGGACACTGTCGTCAAGGCGGCATTGGAGCACGCATGAGACTTTGGCGTCCGAGCTCAGAGATGATCATTCGGACTATGGTGACGCAGGGTCTTAGCTACTGCAATATAAGTCTGTCGCTAATATAGCTTCAAATCGTGCATATGCTGATGTTGGTTGCGAGGAATGGCATTTGTGTCTCCCCATGATTAGCTTCCCTCAATATTTTCCATCCATACATTACGCCATCCCGCCCTCCAAATATAGGTCTTCCTCGGCTTGATTGATTTGCGGATTAGTCTACTTGCATAGGTGCATACTTGTACCGCATAGCCCATTTTAGCCTGTGCGCGGACTGCGGACTAGAGACGCTGATAGTTGGTTGGCTGATTACTGAACCCTCAGACCGCCCTCGCGCAAGCCCTGATTACTCAAACGCGGTCGTACGAAGTGTTCTGATACGTTCGTACTGATGAAAGCTGCAGGCGGGGTGGAGTTCTGTATAAAATGGTTGGTTGCGGTTTGAGTCGGTAACGGCCCGATATCCTAAATACTCCTTTCCAGTGTTGGATTCACTGCGCCATATACCTCTTTGTACCTTGGCCGACTAATTTCCTCTATATTATACTTCAAATTGTCCCTAGTCATCACAAATACCAACCAACAAAGCAAGAAGAACAAAGCAAGAAGAACAAAGCCAAAATGCCACTCTGGCACATCTACCACCCTCCGACCCTCTTCACCGATCCCGCTGAGCGCGAGGCCCTCTCTAAAGACATTACAGAGATCTATGCTAAGACCCCACTTCCACGCTTCTATGTGGTGGTGCTATTTTTCCCAATAGAGCCGAGCAATATGTACGTTGGCGGGGTGTCGAGGCCTTCCGTACCCAAGCAGGAGAACAAACCTGGACCAGACAGTGCGAAGCCATTTGTTCGGATCACCATCCAAAACATTGCACGAAAAATGTGAGTTTTGAATCATGTTTTTTAGTTCGATTTTTAGTTCGATTTTTAGCTTCCTCAAGAAAGAGGGGGGCGACGAGGAAATCAGTTTGGCCGGTGCCTATAGATGGGAGACTTGACAACTACTGACTGACACCGCATCAGCTCTACCCCCGAAGCCATCGCTTCTTTTATGTCCCGCGTCGACGCAGCACTGCACCCCCACATTGCCGCCAAATACATAGACTGGGAGTATAGCGTCGTCGAGTCATCGCGTGATCTCTGGAAAATCAACGGCCTCGTGCCGCCACATCCTAACACCCCAGCTGAGAGGCGGTGGGTGGAGGAGAATGTGCCGACCCCGTACGAGAGCGAAGAAGGATTGCTTGAGAATTGGGCAGCGTCTTAATTAATGGATCCGTAAAGGAGAGGTTTAGGCATTTATTGAGGCGCTGTATGCGTTATTGTGGGGGTAAGTACCCGCGACTGTGCACAAATGTCATATTAGCAAATTTATGCGTTTTCAAATAATTTGAACCTCAAGTCTTTACTGGAACGCCATAAAACCATTGTCAGTTAGAACACAAGTACTTTCCTTTGTTCAGCATCTTTTTCAGCATAATTTTCTTACGTCTGTAACGCTTCGTCTCTGTGTCTGGCTATTAGTTTATACAGTCTTAACCTCACATTCAATGTAAAATTACTGGTAGTTAGACAATTTCACAGTGTGATATAAATAGATAAATTCCTAAGGAACTCTAAGAAACATCCTTAACAACTCAACAAAACGCCTACAAAGCTAAGACAGCTGCCTTTAAGCAATACTCTTAGTGCGTATAACAAATTATACTGGTTTCCAAGGTAATACTGTCTTCACACGGCGATAACGGTAAATTAGATAACCTAGAATATCCGCAGTCAAATTAAAATTATCAAGTCTATTTCTGTCTTTTAAATCAGCAACAAGAACATATATTGCATCTTCAGTATCACAGTCTTTGACTTTCATCCAGCTGTAGTAGTTCCTCTCTCGAATCTTTGTTTGCACTCTGCTCCTGCACTAAACGGTCTCGTTCTTCAATCTTAATCTCGTTTGCAACAGACTCTGTTCTCATCTTCCCTGGACCTTCAGTCGTACTTTCCTGCCCCAAAAGGTTGTATTCCCCTAGTTCAATATTACTTTCGGTGGTTATCTTGTTCATTTGACATCCCAAGCAACTGTTCATCTCAGGATGCTTTCTTGTTACAAAGAAGTCGGTGCAAAGTATGAAGATCTTCCATAGCGCTTGTAGTAACACCAGATTCGCGATAAGCACGGAAAATGACAGCGTTCCGATGCTCTTAAGTCGAGGAACTTGGCATAGATACGTTGCTGATATGACAGAGGGGCTGATAGCCAAGTTCCACCGCGAAGCATTTGCTGCAATGTACGGTTCTTTGGCCAGAGTAGGTTTCAATAACCTCATGCTGGAATTAATCAGCTCACGATAGGACTCATAGGACTCTTTGGTAAAATATTCCAGGAGCTCGGGGTCGTTCAGGATGTTGAGCGAGCTTTGGCCTAGATCGGCCATGATGATGGAATGGAATACCTTTGCCGCCGTATCAGAATCGAGCTCGTAATCGTGTAAGATATTGTGTGGGTACTCTGGATTCTTGTTGCATGAAAAAGCCATACTCTCTGTGAGAAAACTAGGGAGAGGCAATATGAAGCAGTCGGGTATGTAATACAGCCAGGAGATGTTAGATTTGTACTGATCTACCTCTGTGATTCGTGGAAGTGGATAAAACGTTACTTCGCCTCTTTTCGTGAAGAAATCTCCATCGTTGTCCATTAACTCCCGTAAAAAACTGTACGTGTCGTGGATGATCTTTCTTTGTTTCCAGTAGAGTATCGATTCTCCCCACCAAAAACTGGCTTTTGTTTCTTCATTTGAATTGAGAAATCCAAAGCCAAGTCCTTCAGTACTCTGACCCAAGGTGGTACTCATATTGAGCCAATTTCTATCCGTGTCCATGTCGATTGCGCAGGAGACATGGGCTACGAGAGAGACAGTCCAGACATGAGCTATATCTTGGTTTGGTTCATATCGGTAAACAATCTCTTGAATCTCGCAATCCTTCAAAGGATTGTTGAGGTAAGGTGTATCTGCATAGGTGTTGCGATTCATTTCCTTATCATTTGAAATCCTAAGCAGCCTGTATGAAAGTATCGTGTTGTTCGTGTAGTAGTCTCTGTTGACAGTGAGTGCCTGAGGCTCACATGTAGGTCGTATCTTTGAAGTCAAAAAGGATGGCCAATCTTGGAAATTGGTCGCATTCGCGATTGTTGTATTCGGATCAGATGTCGCAATTGTAATCATGTCGTAGCCAGAGGTAACAAGATTAATAAACGAGAACAAGACCGCAGCCGATATGCCAACAAGAAAAACAGTAGGAGTAAACCATCTGAACGGATAAGGCCTTGTAAGACTATACGAAAACATCGACGTATGCAGAGGCAAAGCAGCCATTGTTGCTGAGAGTAAGACTTCAAGCGCCTGCTGAAAAGCGCGCAAGGCGGCTTGCCTGTTTTAATAGTTCAACTACTTTCTTGGTCTGATCCTGGCAAGGCTCAATATTACGTTCTGGCCCCAATTCAATACGAAATGGGCCGGAAAGCCGCTACGCGAACGTCGTTGATAAACTATACGAGGAATACTACTGGCTAATCTTCAAGTCACTGCATACAAATTCCTTGGCTATGACGAAACTGGTTGCCTCTTTTTTTTTTCGCAAGATACAGGTCGACTTTGGTTCGATAAGTCTGTTACGTTGTTAGATGATGGATGGAGCGCGATGGGAGCAAGACTCTAAGCAGTCATATTTACAGGATGGGAGACTGACAAACCGGTATATCCAACTCCAACTGCTGAGGATAATTTTCCAAATGTCACAATATTTTATGGACAGGCTGTCCTTGGGCAAAGTTGGAACAGATGTAGTGACTCCCGAAGGGCACCGATCCTCACCGGTGATGGGTCATTTATCTGACATAACTTTCGTATATAATTCACTGTCATTGGGTGGTGTATCGGAAGATCCAACATTCAGATTGTGGTGATAGCCTCGCCATTGTCAGCTTCTAGCCCAACCTAGTATGTTTCTGCAGCCTGGTGGCGAGGCTGCCACCCCGCACACCCCCTCTATATCCAAGTAATACGCATCTATGAAGAGCTTGGAATATTCGAGTAGTGATCCAGTTCTAATTTTCATTTAGCTCTACGCAGTCAGCGTCTTCTAGACAGCATATGACCTACTCACAGCAACTTATTGCATTCCATCTTCAGCCTTGCCGTCACACTTAGTTCTCATCCTTACTTCTCTAAACAACACCACCAGAATCCTTAATTAACCTTTTCACCTCCCCAAAATACACCAAATACGTATTCAGTGCATCCTTCCTCGAACAAATAGTGTTACATTGAAGTCTATCTGCCAGCCCCATCTAAATAAAAGTGAGCCAGCTATCTTTTCCCCAAATTCTTACAAGGGTATGTCTTTTCCACGCACGCATGCAACCGCCCGCCCCATCTCCAAACATCTTGCTTCGTATATACACCCTTTCCCCACACGATCCTGATATAATACACTATCTCCAATCAATCTCCCCGATACTCATCGAAGAACCCGCCCTGCGGCACCAAATTCCGCAGAAGCTTTAGAGTCTGCTCCAACTCCTCGTGCTCGGGCTCCCACAGCGCCCTAACCTCCTCCCACGCCCTCATCGTTCGCTCCCCGTTGGCGCACTTCGCGAACGCAGTTAGCGCCGCATTAACCGCGAGGCTAGACAGCCACGTCCTCTCCCTGTGCTCAGAGGCGGCCTGTAAAAAGTCTTTCCAGAGGCGCTCGAGCTTATCCGCAGTCCAGAACGAGTACCTTACGCCGCCGAAGCGAGCGAAGCCGCGGAAGACGACGATGAAGACGGTACCATCGTAGGGGATGCCGTTGAGGCGCATCTCATTGAGCAGCTCGTAGACGCGGTCCACGTTTCCGGCGGTAGAGGCGTGGTGACGGAGGAGCAGGCCGTAGGAGCGGGCATTGGGGCCCAGGGGGGCGAGATCCTGGAGGGACTTGCGAGCGGATTCGTCGGCGAGGTGGGGGGCTTTGTTAGTGAGGCGGAGGCCGAGGACGCGGCGGGAACGCCAGTCGGGCTGGGAGAAGGGGGGTCTGGCGCCCATGTGAGGTGCGTTGCGGACGGCGTCGAGGCGCTTCATGCGCTCGAAGACGTGCTCAGCAGCTCCGGGCTCGCCGGCGCGGATCAGGGAGGCGATGACGGCGTTCATGACAACGGTGTCGATGACGTCGCCGGCCTGGACCATTTCCTGGTATACGCGGCGCACCTTATTGCCGTCCTGGCACACGCCGTAGTAGTACATGAGCGAGACGCGGAAGTGGCGGTGCGGCTTGAGCTTGCGGACTTCAATCTCCCGGATGAAGGTCTCGGCGAGCGTGTACTTGCCGGCACGAACGGCGATGTCGAAGAGCACGTTGAGTGTCACTATGCTGCCCTGAATGGCGGCCCGACGCTCCATGTCGTGCCAGATGTGGAGGGCCGATTGCAGGTCCTCCGGTGAGGCGTTACCTGTGAAGCGGCCGGCAAAGTATATAGCCGATGTCCATTCGGAACGGTTGAGATGGATATGGGCGGTCTGCATGTGGTCCATGATGTAGAAGAAGCGCTGCATGGCGGCCCGCGTGGGGCGCTCCACGACGGAGAGATGGTGCAGAAGGGCACGAATGGTCTGGATACGCAGGTAGACGACGCCGGGAGACGGCAGCATTTTGTAGAGCTCGAATATGTCCTCGTGCGGCGACTCTTTATCCTTCAGCAACTTTTCCATCTCATGTATGACCAGATGGTGCTGCGGGTCCCTGAGCGGCCAGGGCTCGTGGTCGTCGCCCACGTTCCATATCAGAGGAGCGTCGTCCGGCAGCTCCTCGTCCTCCCTCTCGCCTGACTCAATGCCGTAGTAGTCGACCAGGGCTTTCAGCTCGTCCTGGGCAAACTGCTTGAGGCGCTTGAACGGGCCCCGACGCTCCGTCTTGGTCCTGAACTCCCGCCGGTCGCCCAGGCCCGGAACCAGGCACGTGCTCTTCCGCCGGGGCCGATGGTGATGTGCGCTGAGGGAGGATATCTGGCGGGCATGCTCGGGACACGAGGCGGCGCGGGCCAGGGCACTGATAAAGAAGCTGTCCATGGGGGTCGGGTCGGGAGTGCCGGGGGCGCGCGGGAGGCGGGTCACTGGACGGGTCACAGGGCGGCGGGAAAAGCTGCGGCGCGGCGCGTGGGGAGTGAAAGTGGTGAAAGCGGGACATAGGAAGGCCAATATGTGGGAAGAGGGCGTGGTCGTGGCGGCGGAGCTGGAGACAGCGGCGGTGCACGTCGTCCGGTCGAGAGAGCGGAAGAGGGACATGAGACGAGGGCGATCATGGTGTCAGCGGAGCCCCGTCAAGCAATCCATCGAGGAGCCCTCAGAACGAAGCCATTGACGCGACGGCGGAGGAGGTGGGCGGGGGAGGAGCGAGGAATCAATTGAGCGAGGGTTGGCGATGGCCGTTGGTCGCGTCGTTGAAACTTTGCAGGGCCAGGGCGGCCGCGGCAAGTTCCGTTTCCGCCTCCGACTCCGATCTTTTCTCCGCCGCTGGATATTCAACACCACGGCCAGCATCACCACCTCCAGCCCTCAGCTCCCAGCCCATCCCCTCCGCCATGGGCCGCTACGACTTCCGCCCGCTGCGCGTCCGCCAGACGGCCAAGGCCCTCTTCGACACGCGCCGCAACAGCCAACTCCCCCAGTGGTACAGCATCGTCGGCGACATCCCCCCCAGCGAAGCCCTCGCCCGCCCCCTCCAGCGCACCCCCCGCACCCGCGGCACCAAGCGGCCCAGCAAGCTCTTCCAGCCGCTGCCCATTGTCTACCCCGAGGACAAGCTGCGCAACGACTTCTTTGGCGACCACCCCTGGGAGCTGGCCCGCCCGCGCATGGTGGTCGAGGACAGCGGAAACGACGCGAAAAACTACGACTGGAGCAAGATTGTGCAGCCGGGCAAGGCCCTGGACGGGGAAAGGTGAGTCGGTCCTGGGCACCCTGCTTGAGCCTGATGCGAGGTCACGTGACGGCGAATACATGAAGTAATGCTAACGTCCCCCTCCAGCGTCGTCCAGCGCCAGCTCTGGCTCATGCAGAACAAGAAGCTCCCCAAGGCCGCCGCCTACGACGCCGCCCGCAAAGAATTCTACCACTACCGACACCTCGAGGAGCTGCAGCGGCGCGTCGCCAAGGAAGAGGCCCTGCACGTGGGCGCCTACTTTGGCCCAGGCCCGCTCGAGGTCGGCATGCAGCTCGAGGACCGCGCCTGGGAGGGCTGGAAGGAGTGGGCCGCCAAGCAGATCGAGGACGAGCAACAGATGCGCGCGCAAATGTTCTCGGGCTCGCAGCCCGCCGAGCCCGAGCTGAGCGAGGCCGAGTTCAACAATGCCCTGGAAGAGGTGCAGGACTCTGTGCCGCAGAGCCGGGAGGGACAAAAGGCGTTGGGCGGTGCGGCGCTTCATCCTTGAGGACGAGGATGGGGCATAGAGGAGAACGTGATGATTGTATACTAGACGTGTATTTTCAGTGTAGATTAGACCGAGGGGGTTCGGCTGTTTTTGGCGGAATGATTCCCAAGGCAAAAATTCATGGACCGGATGGTCGGTTCCTTTTTCTGGCTCACCAAGGGGAGTGCGTGGTGAGCTTCATCATCACTGTGAAGTGGTGACCGTTGAGGCGGGTAACAATCTTTACGAGTGAACAGGCCGTTTGATGGAGACATTCAAACCCTATCAGAATTATTGAGTCAATGAACACCAGATTGCGGTCTCCCGCCTTCATGGTTATGGGGTATTGACTTTTGGATCTTTGCAGGACCCAGGGCACATTCTCCCATCCGTGATTTTCTCATGGTCTTTTGATCATCCATTCTTAGAGAAACCCCAACTCGACCCACAAGTGCACCTTTGCATCTTTGGTGGACCTTATCTCGCCATTCAGCTACTCCATGGCGCGATGGTTCCGTCTTTTATAGATGCTCGTGCACAACAGCATCAATTGAAGGACTGTCGGATGTTAAGAACTCAAGATGTCGGTCTCATATTGGCTCCATTGTCCGTATTAGAATCCCAAAAAGACATGTTTCTGTACCACAAAATGATTTTTTCGTAGGATTTTTTTCCCAATTCTCATCAAGCCTTTGTGGATAATCTTTGAAGTAACAAGTTCCTCTGGAGGCTGAGCATGGTAGGTTTTGCCTGTCGTTTCTCGAACCCTCACTACCAACATGTAGTCATTAAGGACGCCTTTTCGCTCTTTTTAAGTACGTGGGTGGCTTTTCGGAAGTCATTACTGGCGCAACATTTGATTTTATTCGGTGCATTTTAGTGGTCGCACTCCCCATTAGTCCAGTATCATTCCTTTTGGATCTTCGCACATGAATATGTTCCCCGTATTTTTTGGTCTGCATGTGCAGCATAAATCGTGCCAGTGCCATGTTTATCAAAAGTAGCTATACTGTTCTTGTCTTTGAATCTTCAGAAAAGCTGCGATTTCCGTATTCACTGTAGGTTTTGTACCTCGAGCCTCCACATATTATTCCTCTGTTGGCATTTGTATACCTAATGCTAGACGGCGCTTCAGTGGAAGGGTTCCTCCGAACATGGCCCATTACAAGAAAACAGCACTATGATTTTGAAAATGTCTCCTGATGTTCGTCGATGAATCTCTTTATTGTCTCTTTAAATTATCCTCTCTCTGCTACTTAACTTTGAAGCATGTCCGAAACGTTACACCAGTTTTAGCCTATCCTCCATTATATTCATCGTGGCTCCCTAATTCCCAGAGAAATACCAGACTAAATCCTTCAAGATTGACTGCTGCGCCTCAAAGTCGATGTCGCGCAACTGCATGTCTTCTCGTCGTGTTTTATTATCGTTGTTTACCTCTCATTCTCCACGAGCTGAATTCTTTTGAGCAGCCGCAACATGAAATTCTTTTTCATCGGCTTGAATGACTTCCTAAAAGACAACATGATTCACACATATCGTCATGTATCCACGAATATTTCGATAGGCGTTGCTCTGGTGACATTTCGATAGCGAAATGAATACGGAAAACTGATGTTTTTCGTTTCAGAAAGAGGAAATCGGCGCACAAGTTTCCATACAGATTTGTTGACTTGATAATTTCAATCTGAGGTATGTAGTATGGCTTCTGAAAACTCCGTACAACACGGATATAGGCGTCTCTATTTTTCGCTCTATGGCGAAATAATAAATGTTTCATCAATATAAAGTATCGAAAAAATTTCGAATCAGGCGCATTGATGTGATTAGGGGTAAATCAACTCATATATCGCGTTCTTCCGCAGTTTCGAAATCCCTGCTTGCATGGAACTTGTCCATGAGCTGGTTAGTTTCGCTTTATATGAACATGAACATTGGTATTGGGCTGTTCGGAATTTTAAGAACAGGAGCGCTCTAGCTGTCCAAGGAGCAAGGACCCGTGCGAAAGCAAGTCAGACTAATGAATTTTTCTCACATGAAGAGGTGAATCATTGTTTTAGTCACGGAAAAGCTTTGGGCTCTTATCTTCACAAAGGAACTTAGCCCATAACTGACGTGTGTGGGATTCTCTGAAGTATGCGCTGTTGACTACTCCGCGTAGTCCGTAGCATTGTCGTTGTAGTTCGTTGTAGTCTCTCTCACACACATATGCTGAATAGCCTGGGTCTTTAAGATATTTGCAGATTTTCTCAATACCTGAAGAATAAACCTTTTCTTATTAAGAGCCTCTTTTCATACGTCAACAGTCTCTCGATTTTCGGACCGCACTTTCGTTTCAGCGTATCTTGGCTATGTTTTTGATCGATGCCTATAAAGGTATGCGATGTATAAATGGGAGTTTGATTCATATTGTAGCGGCTTTGGTATCTTGAATGAGGTGTGTTATTGTGACTTCATGCACATAGATTGCATTTCGGAAACTTTTAGTTTCCACTTTAGCATCTCGTAGATGTTATCTTCTTTTAACGCACTCCGTCTAAAATGCGGAGACATGATTTTCATACCCTTCATCTGCGCAAATATAGCTAAGATGCCACACTTTTCAGTATTGCCTTCGTGATCTGGTGCCCATGATGTATCGATAGTTGTAGACATTGATTCAGGCGCTTGCTGCGGTCCGATGTACTAATAGTAGTGCTGAAAAGCTGAGCTCTAGGATATATTCCCTCATTTTTTATTTCGCCCGCGCTTTTGCTCTATTGGAACATGTAATTATAGATCAATATCTTAGATGTCGTAAGATACTTGTTTGAGGGAGGTTTTTGTTATTAAGAATACATCAGCTTTGTTTCCAGATATTTTAGATAGGATGTAGGCATCAGAAAAATGTCGAACGCAGCCACAGTTTCTTGGTTAGAAGTGTTTTCCGCTAAAGAAATAAGGGTAATATTGATTAGAACTGAAGGTGATTTTATATACCAGTGCGTTATCAGATACGGTTGTCCTACATTTCGCATAGAGTTTATTGGATTTCTTTCCCCCCGGCTTATGCAACCAGCCATACCCTGACTGTTTGATGTAAGTGGCCCATGGATCGGTGAGATGTTGCGTTCTACAATATAAAAGCTCCTGGCCCAATAAATTTTGATATAGAACGCTCCTAAATTTCTCCTCTCCGTAAACAACACAGATCGGTGTTCCTCATCGGAAAGCAACCGAGAGCTTTTTTTGACTCTTTGACAGAAAGGAAACCTTGCTTCTATCCTTTGACATTTAGCATTTATAGTTCCCATTCAATCCAGTCAATTATTAATTAATATTCTTATAGAATTTTTAATTCGTCGTGGAGCAGGAATGCAGACAATTAAGACAGATTGGGAAACTCGGTGTTGATTCTGTTAAGTCATAAAATTAGAGAAAGTCTCCTAGCAGGGAATGAAGGGAGTTTTTTTTGTTTTTTTTTGTCTACAAAGGATACATAGACCTGTAAAATACCATAATTTTGCCATTTTCGTGATGCGAAGGAAGATGGGGAGGAAGCTTGAATGTGTCCTAATGTCCGAAGGCGAGCTGATAACTACTATCGTCCATTTTCAAGGCCATAAGATTGATTTGAAGTCTTTATTCTAATCTATCCCTATAGGTCGGGGTCGCAAATTAGTGAGAGAAACATGCTGGCGGGTCTGACTAAAGGTTTTTGATAAAAACAGCTAGTCTAATGCTTGGAATCAGTGATAACAATCTTGCGCATGAATTTCGATATAAACATGTCAATAAATGACCCTCCAAATGAAAAGATTTTGAGACATTGGAACACGCCACAAGAATGATCAAATTTTCGCGGAAATAGGCATCTGACTGAGTATTCCCCTGGAGCCATCGAACGTGTACACTAAAGCCGATATAAATTTCTTTTTCCTCAGGGATTGTACAAGCTGCGATCGAGAATTCTGTTAATAATGTTTCGGAGGCTTTTGGTCGATCATTTTGGCCATGATGTTCTCATACCGGTCCCACACTCAAACAGTTTTGCCTTCTGTTGTTTTAGTCACACTGCAGCTCTATCATATACCGTAAGATAAAAACCTTTGGAATTGGAAAAGTATAACAAGGACATGGAATAACAGGTGGTAAAGATACGTTAACTACCTCGCAGGCCGCACGTTAATCAGCAGGTCTTCCCCCTTGACTGGAGATAGCTGGCCACCTGTGACAACAGAGTCATTCACGGTCGGAAGCCTTTGAGATTTTTCTTCCTTGTATCTCTCTGCCACAGAAATTTCAAATCTTATCAGCATGATTGCTACGAAAACATAGACCTCTCTCCGTGCAATAAATCGGCCAGGACAGTAATTAAGCGCACCCCCAAATGGCCTATAAGCCTTATTTTTGATAAGATTCTTGTCGTCTAGAAAGCACTTTGGGTTGAATGAAGCTGAATCATTGCCGAATATTGCAGTGTCGAAGTGCATGGGCCGAAAAGGCATCATTAACCTGCGACCCGCTTCGAGTCTTTTTCCTCTGATAGTTGCCTCTTCTTTACTGTAGCGGATCCCTACTGCATCATTCGTAAGTCGCAACGCTTCTTCGCAAATAGATGCTAGAAGTGGGCATGAAGTAGTCAAATACATGAAATCAGGGCTTTTGTCTTTTCCGTCTTTGAAAGTGGGTGTGCTCTCAGCTCGAATGTCATCCAAAAGGGAAGAATCATGGAATAAAGTATACGCAAGAGTCCAAAAGGCCAATTTTTATGTGTTGGCATTCATGCTACAATGGTTAGATCTGTGACTAATATTATGTTTGCATAGGTATAAATACTTACACGTGGAAGAAAGTGAAGAGAACGCAACCTCTCTGGTATGAACTCACATCCATCTTTCTCATTTCATCATCGATCTTATGGATTATCCAAGACTACCTGGAACGTTTCTCTGCAGGTTGCTCGACATAATTAACCATGGCTTGCTTGAGCTCATGATGCAAAGAAAGAAAGCCGCTGGCGAGAAAGTTCGGAATACCCATGCCCAGTCTCCATACTTCTTCTTCATATCGCTGGAACATCCTCACAAGACCAGGTCGGATCTCGTATATTGATTCATCGAAAAACACTTTGACCTGTGCATGGATGAGAACGTTTCCGGTGAATGCATACAACAGAACTGATTTGGTGCCCTTCTCTTTTTCTCCAATCATGTGTTCGCTTAGTCTTTCCCACGATAAGGCATCGTCAATCAGAGTGAATAGTTCCTTTTGGATAGCTTCCAATTTTTCGCCAGGGTTCAGCTGTAACTTCCAATATTGGACTGTGCGGGTTGCCCAGCTACCCTCACCGGTGGATGAAAGATTGAAAAGTCTATCTTGTATGTCTTGATCAACACCACCTTCCTCAAAGACACCTTTGATAAACTCGTCTCGAGACAAGATTTTGGGTATCTTATAAACGGTCTGAACATCTTTTGCGGAAGCAACGACATACACAGGCTTTCCCAGCAGGGTACATATCCATATATCTCCACCAAATTGCAACCTAGTACGTATAAGCCTGTTGCGGCTGTTTATTCTAGGCGGATTGCTGTATGACATACTTTCCCTTAGTGAATAAGGAACTGGAACTGGTGAAGAGCGATCGAATATGGCCAAAGTCTATGGTTTTATGAGCTTATGTAGAACAACACAGGCACTGGCATACATCTTACAGGGTATCAAGTATGGTAGCTCTTTCGGTCGGTCTGGGTACATCTTGGGTGTAATAATGAACCGCCAAGTATACCAAATCAGCCATATCAATAGAGCGCCTATCGAGGCTTGCGCTGCGAGAGCAGGCAGAGTTTTTGTGACTGTAAAGATGATCATAATAAGGCAAGATAAACTGTAAAATTATCTGCAATGCCTGTGGCTAGGGAATAGAAATGACTGTCTCAACATGCAGCAGCTGCTGGGTCTGCGAGAGAGTGATGGTAGTATTATTATATGAAAGCAATTACACCCGCCCCTTGGTACAGCACAGACGTCTTGTCGCTCAAACAGGAACATTAGGTACGTTTTGTTTATGCGGCACAGGTCCCATCATGTGCATCATCTCCTAATTGGCCTGTAATCTTGTGAGCAGTAAGCGCCAAGGGAATGTTCGAAGAGTATATACCATCGATCATCCCGGCGGCTTCGTATTGTTCTCTGAGGGCGCTTGTCACTGTTTTATGCTCAATCTCGGTTGGCTGTGAACTGTTGTCGTTCTCCAGGGCGGTATCTTGCTTTGCTCGGCTATAGCGGTTCTCTCCGTTATAGGGTGGGTCGTCGTGCGGGGAAGGCTCCGCAAGACGACTAGAACGGCTCTATCGCTACCAGAGGCAACATTCCTGCCGCAATGACAACATAAGACAAAGGCCAAGTAGAAAAAACCTGACCGAATTTCACTAAAGCGTTGGTAGCGATCATAATTGACATCATGAGTGTATGCAGCACCTTAAGCCAACTCTTGCCATATTCACTGACGTAATCCAAGGGCCAGAATCCATCGTTCGTGCTCAAGGCCGTCAAAGAAGTCGCCTTTGAAGATAGACCCAAACCGAAGCTTCGACATGATTATGATGTTATCGTACACATTGCGCAGACGGGAATATGTGGTAGCGATGTAGCATTAGCCACTTCTATCGCCTGACATGTCACGGCTGACTTTGCATATAGGTACATTACTGGCAGCGAGGAAGAATCGGCGAATTCGTTCTCACCGGCCCAATGGTCCTCGGGCATGAATCGTCTGGAATGGTCGTTGAAGTTGGCGCCCAAGTGAAGAACCTCAAGCCAGGGGACAAAGTCGCCCTCGAGCCCGGAATCCCCTGTCGGCGCTGCAATTACTGCCGAAAAGGATCATACCACCTCTGCGGCGACACCATATTTGCGGCTACGCCTCCATACGACGGAACCCTGGCCAAATACTACAATAACGACGCCGACTTCTGCTACAAGCTTCCCGAAAACATGGATCTTGAAGAAGGCGCCATGGTGGAGCCCGTTTCGGTCGCTGTCGCCATATGCAAGCAAGCCGATCTTCGCGCCCATCAAACGGTGCTGGTTCTCGGGTGCGGTCCCATCGGTGTTCTCTGCCAGGCGGTTGCGAAGGGCTGGGGTGCGAGCAGGGTGGTTGGTGTCGATGTGGTTCAGTCTAGATTGGATGTGGCGAGGTCTTACGGCGCGGATGCTGTTTTCGCCCCTTCGCAGCCGGATTTGGACACAGATGCCGTGGCACATGCAGAGAAGATGGCTGCGCAGTTGAATGAGGCTTGTGGGTTTGGGGATGGCCCCGATGTTGTTCTGGAATGCTCCGGGGCAGAGGCTTGTGTTCAACTGGGCGTTTTTGCCGCAAAGAAGGGTGCTACGATGGTGCAGGCGGGGATGGGCAAAGAAAACGTTCTATTCCCTATCACCGCGGTATGTACAAAGGGGTTGAGACTACAAGGATCCATTCGTTACACGACTGGATGCTATCCTGCAGCTATTGAGTTGATATCAAGCGGGAAAATCTCGGTGAAGAAGTTGATCACTAACCGATACAAATTTGAAGATGCTGAGGCTGCTTTTGAGCTAGTGAAGGCAGGCAGGCAAGATGTCTTCAAGGTTATGATCGCAGGTGTTGCATAATATCTGCATTCATCATATAAATAACGCCATGAATGCATAATGAAGTTTTCGAAACGGCTAGTCCGCGCGCGGTGTTGGTGTTGGTGATGGTTGGCATCATCAAGTGAAAACCTTTTTGATTTTTACGACTTAATGCAACTTTGTTGTAGCCTTTTATTCTACGAAAATCATTCAGCTTTTCATTTATGCTATTGAATTTAATTTTTATTCAGTAAAGAATGGATACTTCGAAAAGCTGTGATCGTCGGAGGTAGGAAATCTATACATCTCACAGTCACATAGAGTAGCTTGCTGCATGGTGAGACACTGCTTAAATTTGTCCTACCTGCGTGACTTTATTACCAGTTACTAGACCTAATAGAGGATATTTTAACGTTGTGCGGTCTTAATCATGACATGTCGTGTTGTTATCTGTTGTTGACTTGTACCAATATAGCTTTGCGTATGAGCAGATGTCGAAGCGTGTGGTAGGCACACATGATATATTTTGGTCATTATGAGTGAGGTGTACTTGTAGAGAACATATCTTATCTATAGCGAAGTTCAGTCGCTAATACTTTTCCCGCGGGTTGTTTCAAGCATTTTCGGTGCTCTGAAATCTTTCTTTTGAGGAGCCCGACACATGAGGTCGACATGAAGAGTTTCTACTCGTAGTGAGTAAAAAGACTTATCGCTCCAGGCACTTGATGATTTTCCCAATCTCTCAAGAATGGTCTAAGCGAGCTTTCTGTTCAAATGGTCTTTCCTAGGGTCGGTCATAGGAGATAATGTCATTTCTATCTGTTCCAACACAACATGCATTGTTGCAGTGTACATCTTTTTGTATTTTTGTAATAAAAAAAAGTCACTCTGTAACTTTCCCCGGCGGAGCAAGTACCTGTGAGATAATTTGATGTCATGTTTTCGAAGTAGACTGTGTCAAAGAGAAACAAGACCCCTTGTCATGCTTTCTGGATGTCGTTCTGTTTTCTTTCGCCGACATATAACTTAAGGGCAAGAGTTTTAGAGGATTTTCTCGTTGAACTTTTGTAGTCGTTTCTTTTGTCTCCCAGCTCCAGAAGCGTTCTCCATCGAACATTGATTTCACAGGGAAGCTATCCCCAATGACAGGCGGCCATATTAGATATTGAAAATCATATCTGTTTTGGTAAGATAACAAGAACGCCGTGTAGTAAAGAAAGGGGTAGGAGCGGCGCTCGAGGAGGGTTTATATACCTAGGTACCAGTAGCTTAGGCATGACACTATTCAATCATGACCAAAAAGCTGTCCCTCAAATTCGAAAGTCCCGTGTGACATGCAAACCCAGCCCATCACTTTTTGAACCCAATTCACATGGTCCATCGCCCCGCCAAGCCCTATCGTACGAAACGGGTCATACCATCTACTCCCGGTCCGCGACTTTGCACCATGTCCGCCCGGCAACACGCCCAGACGTCTACTCGCGCGAAGCATGCCAGGCGCAAGGCTGGAACAAGCCCGTAGCGCAGCACAACCCACGGGGTCGCCGTAAGCACTTTACTTTGATCTCCCCCGGGCCGTTTCATCAGCTCCCTCGCGCGCTCGACGCGCACTAGCTCCCGGCCATCCTTCGTGCCCAGGGACCTCACATCCAGGCCCGGCATAGATGCGCGTCCGGAGGGAACGCGGAATCGACCTTAATATTCTCCCCATACGCCAAATATCAGTCTTTGCATCCATCGGTCGCGCACAGCTGCCATTGCGCCGTTGGAACGAAAAAAAAAACTCGCGCAAACGTGCTCGTCGTCGCCCTGCAATCCACACCAAATTAATTCCGCAGAGGGCCTTACGCCCAGCGCAGCGCTAGTGGCCCAATCGGCGGGGCGGCGGACATGTTGCGATGCGTTCCGCGCGGCGGGTTTTTTTTTCTATGGTGATCCTTCGCTGGGCGGGGACCGAGGCGGATTTGGGCGCGTGGGAACTTGTAAGGATGGGTGTAGATGGGTGGATGGGGGCGGAGGGGAGTATATATATAGTTGGAGGAATAACCATTTTGTGATGCGGTAGGCTTTTTTTGCATTGATATACTTTTACGTCTATACAATTATTCGGCGTACCGCTTGGTTCGGAGCCCAGGACATATCTATATTTTCCTACACCATCCACCATCTCGAAACGGCCCAAGCTAGCTCTATCCCACCAGCCCAAGAAGAAAAGCCAACATGCGCACCCTCTCCCTAACCACCCTCCTCCCCCTCCTCCTCTCCCTTGCCTCCGCTCAATCCTCCGATGGCCGCCCTCCTTTCCAAAACACAACCTCCATCCCAAAACACTACGCCCTCCTCCTCACCCCTTCGGTCGACCCAATCGACATCTTCGGCCCCCTCGGCGTCCTCACAGGCCTGCACATGTACTACACCAACAGCACCGGCCGCGTAACCCTGAGCCTGCTGGCCCCCAGCCTCTCGCACTCGACCACCAACCCCCCTCTCCCGGGGCTGGACTTTGGCGCCGACCTCGTCCCCACCGTAACCTTTGACGAATACCTCTCGGCGCACCCCAGCACAGGCGCAGGCGGGGCAAACGCATCCATCCCCCCCATAGACGTGCTCCTCGTGCCCGGCGGCGGCGGCACGCGCGGCAACGTATCGCGCGAAATCGCCTTCGTGGAGACAATCTACCCGTCGCTGCAGCACATCATCAGCGTGTGCACGGGGTCCACGATCCTGGCGCGGGCCGGGGTCCTAGACGGGCGGAAGGCGACGACAAACAAGAAGGCATGGGCGTGGGCGACAGGGTTCGGGCGGGGGGTCGAGTACGTGGGCAAGGCGCGGTGGGTGCGGGATGGGAATGTGTGGACGGGGAGTGGGGTGAGTGCTGCAATTGATACGACGTATGCGTTTTTGGCGGATGTCTATGGAGAGGAGGTTAGTCAGTGGGTGGCGGATGCGAGTGAGTACACCAGGTGGACGGATGCGAGCTTTGATCCGTTTGCCGAGAGGTGGAATGTGAGTGATGTGGCCACGCCTGCGTAGAGTCGATACGGTAGGATCTTCTGAGAGGTGCCTGTATATATGGTAGCAGAGGGTCACGGATGGCCTGGTACATGTTTTTTTTTTCGTTCCAAATCTAGATTATATTCTTCTGTGACGGTGCTCCCCAACGCCTTGCATGCTTATATATCATCAACATTTACAACACCCCAGGAATGGGGCCCTTCTTCTCGTTGGCGCCCAAATCTTCCTCGTTCCATCCGCTGCCTCCGCCCACTCTTCGTCCGCCCTCTTCTCTCTTGACACGGCACCAGAGGCTGACGTCCTTGTCGAAGATGAATTGCCAAATAACGTAGACCCAGCTCTTGTGTTGAGGCAAGTCGTCGTAGAACTCGTGTGCAATGCGATTCAACGTGGGAAGCTTCGTCCATGGGATTGCGGGGAAGTCGTGGTGCTCATTGTGCAAGCCGACGTTGTAGGTGAAAAAGTTGAGCACGCCGTAGTACGAGTACGTCTCGGGAATCGGAATCTTGTTTGCCGGGTTCATGGCGTCCTTTTGCGGCTTCTCAAACACGTAGTGCTCGGCGATGAAGTGGCCAGCACACGGGTGCAAGCTACCAGCCAAGAAGCTACTCAAAATCAAGTATCCAAGCGCCTTTCCTCCGATAAAGTGGACCAAAGCCCAGTCGAAGGCGACCTGGACGGCAATGTTGAAAAAATGGATGTTGCTGAGCGGCAGCTGGTAGATGAACATGGGACGAAGGGCGTAGAAGAGGATCTGGCAAGTGCAGAAAAAGGCCTTGCCCGCGATGGAGTCGAGGAAGAGGGCCTCGAATGCGGTGGGGAGATCGGTATCGAGGCCATTGACGCCGAGCGACTTGTGGTGCGTCAGGTGGTATGGCTGGGAAGAATTAGTCACTGGAGAAGAGAGAGAGAGAGAGAGAGAGAGAGAGAGAGAGAGAGAGAGAGAGAGAGAGAGTGTGTGTGTGTGTGTGTGTAGTGACTCGACTTACCCGGAAAGAGGCACTATAAGGGATGCCAATTGGTAGGTTTGCAAACACAGCAAAGATCCTGTTGGCCAGGGGATTCCTAAAGGCCAGGTTGTGGGATATCTCGTGAATGGCGAGGAAGAGGTTCTGGTTCGCGGTGGCGCCGACAACGTAGGCGGTCAAGAAGACGGGCCACGACAGAAATGGCTGGTTGCGGAGGAGATAGGCGCAAAGGACCTGCAAGCTCACCACAAAGGCGACAACGTATTTTGTGAGCGGCTCCGGCCCGCAGAGCTTGGTGACCTGGCGGACTTGTCAACAATGGATGGCCAATAGATGCTGGAGCTCCAGTACCTCGGGATGGGCCTTGATGATGGCCATTCGCCGCGTCCGGTGCGGTTCTTCGGTGTAGGTCCAGAAAAAGCGGTCATGGTCGTTGTCGAGCTTGGGGTCGGCCGCGGCGGTGACGGCGTCGTCCTTGTCCGCCTTGACGGTGAAGGTCCTCTTCTCCGGCTTCTTCGACGGGGCCGTGGCGGTAGCGACTGAGGACCGCATCTTGGGCGGCCAGAACAGAATGCAGAGAAGTGGTGGAGGTGGAGAGAGAAAGAGGGGAGGGCGGGAGAGACGAGGGCGGGAGTGGTGCTAATGTAAAATGTCCAGACCCTGCAGGGCCTGGGGTGATGGTCGTGCGGTGATAGGCTGATGTCTCAATGCGGACCCCGCCACTCGCCGCCCCTTTTTCGCTTATCTTATCGCCATGTGAGAGACACGTGATTTTTATATCCACGTGACCTTTTCATCCACCTTCTCCGCCACCTCGTACCCAATCTCCTAGATACCCCTGCTAACTACATCCCTCGAGCAATCTCACACAGCTCCACCATATCTTGTAGTATATCCATCATCTTCCAGCATACCCACCACAGTTCCCACACGGCCTGATCGTCCACATCCACCCCCCTGCACCACAGCTGCATCTGTCCCTCCACGCAATAGCGCCAAATATAATTGCGTTCCATCCCGAGTGTACTTATACCGCTTTCCAACACCATGGCCGTCCGATATTGTACATTTCCGACCATCTCATGATAAGACCACACTTCACCCTCCATCGACGCTTTCGGTAGCCTACCGTCCAAGACGTGCGTATACTTCAACTCCCATGTCAAATGAAAGGCCTCGGCTTGATTTTAATGAGCTGCACAAAATCGGAGCTCTGCGAGGTTACGCGCTTGATAGAAGTCGTGGTTGTTCCCATCGACGTCTATCGTCTGGCATAGTTCTCTGGTCTCATCCAAGGTTGATTGGCTGAGCGGAGAATGGCAGAGCCCACTAGATGGAGCATCAGCTTGCCCGTTGCATTTTTCCCACTTTATCAGGTCGTTCTGACGGAATTCATTCGTGAATCCTATGGTTGTCCAATAGATTGCTGCCAGTGAGGCCATTTCGGGGTCGAGAGGAAATCAATGTCTTGTGTTTTACTGAGAAAACACTCAAGGCGATCCCAAATGCCTTTTTTATACATCTAAAATAATGTGTATTCAATGACTGAGGCGACTGTTGATCTCGTCTTGACTCAAAAAGGGAGACATGTCTTTGGGCAGTCTGAGATTCAAGACATCACATGAGAATACACGCAGTCATGTTTCTTACCGGCTCACATAGTCTTAGATTTACTTCTTGATGTATTAGACATATAGAATAAGAAAAACCTGAGTATCCAACAAAGGATTCGTTTGAATGTCCCCACCATGCACTGCCCCTTTATACCTAAGATGTCTGAGGTATGGTATCTAAGTGCTGTTGTAGCTTTTCTGAATCTTGAGAAGTAAGTCCCCCCTCTGATCTGTTTCACGTGTTTCCTTTGGCCTTGAAAAGGGTCCTTTGGACTCTCAGGTCCTTTTTTCATCAGTCAAAATATTTGATAACATACCGCTGTTTTTTCAACTTTACTGATCCCATTAAACTACTACATACCATATCTAAACAGTACATTATCATAATTCCATGATACACTCGTCTTAATACTCATCCTCATTCCCAAATGATGAAGCCTTAGGAAGGGTGTTCTGCGATACGAGGAGCTTCTACTACTTAAAACATCTGGAAATTCTCCAAACTTGTATATATTAGGTGCACTATTCAGGATAAAGGAGCTCGGTATGATATCTATAAGTCTAGCTATCGGGCAAAGGTTTATAGAAAATTTCTATAGCTATATTCTTCGAAAGCCTCTTGAATACTCTGAGACAATTCTAGAGAAGCAATGAGACCCTTGGCACTGGACGGTTATCTGCCTGGTGATTACTGACTAGATGAAGAAGAAATGGAGAATGAAGGTGGACTAAATCCCCCGCTTACCCAATGCAAAGCATCTTTGCTAACACTTCGCATATCAACTGAGAGTGCATCTTAGCAAATACAGTATATATTAGCTAAGTAAACTAAAGAAACATCAAAACTGCTTACGAAATCTAAAAGTCCTATAGCTTAGATGACCACCCAGCAGCTTCAAACTCCTTGAACTCCGGTCGTCGAGCTGTCCTCGGCTTACAACCTAACTCCTTCCTATCACTGCTTTGCAAAATCTCTTCGCTCTTCCAATTCCACGCCGCATCCTTCTCTGCCCCATTGCTCTTCCCCAGTAGCACATTGCACATGTATTTTCCAGCGATCGGCATGAATCTATAACATAATTATTAGTCATGTCCCATCGTGGAAGGGAAAAATAAGCATACTTGTAACTATGGAAATTCCCGCCAACAGCCAGATAGAGATTTCCCAGCTTAGAATGTGGGTGTCTGCACAACAAAAAGTCTTCGGTCGGCGTCTTAGCGTCCCAGCAGATACGCCAGCGATCTGGCTTCTTCCCCTGCGCAAACTCGGGAATCATCGTCTTAATCACAGCCTCAGCTTCGCGCTTCAGCTTGTCGGGGACATCTTCCTGGTGCCTGGGCGCAGGGGCCGAGATCTCACGTCCGGAAGCTGTCTTGATTGTATTGACAAATTCCGTCTTTAAATCATTGATCTTGAGCGTGCGGTTCTGGCGCGATGGAGGCATCAGAATGCCCTGGTCGCCGTAGACGATAATGGGAAGGTTGGATTCAACCATCTGGTCCGCATCTTGTTGAGAGAGGTTGTAGTACGCGGACAAGCGGCCCACAGCCTTGATTTGGCGCTCGATGCGATCGCGGTCTGCGATGTGCAGGGCATCTTCGACAGGCGCGAGGAGGAAACTGGTCCATGCTCCGGTCGCGAGGACGATTTTGTCGGCTGTGAAGCGCTGGCCCTCACGTGTGCGGACGCCCACAATGCTAGTCCCGCGCGAGTCGAACAGGAGTTCAGTCACCTCACCCGTTTCGCGCTTCACGCCGCGTTCTGTGGCGGCGGAGAGGAAGTTTGCGGTTGCGAGGGCGGCGTCGCACCAGCCGGCTTCGGGGTTGAAGTATGCCTTGCCGAGCCCTCTGGTCTTGAGGCCCTTTAGGACATCCCATTTCTGTCCCACCTCTGCTGGGCTAACATCCTTTGTGTAGTCTGATCCGCGGGCTTTGAATGTCGCTCTCACACTGTCTGCGAAATTGCTGCCCTCTTCGTCGAGCATCACCCATCCGGTCTTGTGGAAGAAGTGGCCAAGATCAAGACTCCAGAACCAGGGATGAATTGCCTCGTTTGCGAGATTACAATACAAAGGGCTGATGTAGTCGGTGCGGATGATGCGGTTGACGTCGATAGCAGCTGCATGCTTGAGGTCAGAGGTTGAGGGTGCCCAGCGGTCGATTATGGTGACTCGACTAGGGTCTTTGTATGTCTGGGCGAGATGGTAGGCTGTCGAGGTGCCAAAGGTTCCTGCTCCGACAATGAGGACGGTGGGTTCTGTCATATTCGCTGTTCAACGAGGCGGCGTATTTTTCCGGTGCTATGGTGTCGGCCCTGTATACCTATGCTACGGAAGGAGTAGTCCATACAAACAACGTCATGCGGCGGAACGCGAGTAGGCGGGCCTATTTAATAAAGTGCATAGTTCAGGTACGGAGCTGGGTCGAGACGCCGAAGCCGATGCGGAGCGACAACCCGGACACTCCATTGGCTTCGCCTTTGCATAGAGTTGGCAGCATCTTCGATGCAGCGGAGAATGTGGAGTTGAATATCCGAACGCATTATCCAAGCACCCCGCACTTGGAATGCGGATCCGGAGACAAGTAGACGAGTTGTTCCCAAAGTGAGACCACAGTCTACATAATTAGCGAGGCTCGATCTCGAGAGCATGCGCATCACTTCCGGCGATCGGGCAAGCGGATTGGAATCGTCAATTGTGCTGGCTACCACACCAAGACAGCCCGTAACCAAGATATATGCTTGAACGGATCCGCTCCATATCCTTCTTCCCGACAGATTCTTCATCCCACGGGAGTTGCCAACCTGCAACGCGTGGCCACGGCTCGGACCGATTCATCGACCGATAACGGTAACGCTTGCCCATCAAAACCTACATGCTCGAACGTCGCATAGCACATCGACGATCAAGCCTAGTCCAGGTGGACTTCGCCCTCCCTATCTGCGAACGGATAGTACTTTTGCGTTTCCATCCAAAGAGTCTCTTCGTCCATTTGGGAAGCATCTAGACCGGCAATGATGTCCCTACGATATGATTAGTAATTTGATTTATATCCTGCAATCCGAACACGTACTTGTCTTCGGCCAAAACTTCAAACCCTGGAATGCAATCAATCAGGGCGTAGATTGCGTAGCTGACAACGAAAGACCATAAGAACCCAACTAAAGCCTCCACAATTTGGATGCCGAGCTGGCGCACATTGCCATCAAAGAACACACCTCCAGGAATTTCTGTGACACCGTCATAGCCGGCTACTTCCTTGCGAGCAAAGCAGCCGGTTGCGATGGTAGCTAGTACTCCACCGATGCAGTGAGTTGCAAAGGTATCTCCGTTGTCCACCCACCTCCACCGCCGCGCAAAGTCGGTAAATTTAACTTTGAGGGCTTGTCGACAGACAAGAGCTCCCACGATCCCAAAGAAGAAGGCGGTCGGAGTATCGATGAATCCAGCCGATGGGGTAATCATGATCAATCCCGAGATTGCACCCATGAAGCAAGAATCGAGGCTCCATCTGCCGACTTCAACGTAGGTGTACAGCATCCAGGTCATCGCTCCGCTTGCAGCACATAGATTCGTCACGCAGAGGGCCATGACGCTCTTGAAGTTGAATGCCAGAACGGTTCCAGCATCGAAGGCCAGCCATGATCCCCAGATGGAAATCATTGCCAACAGTTGGCATATCGAATTCACAGGCCGATGAATGACCAGATGCGAAGGCGTGCGGGTCGCTGATTTCTTGGAGCGGAAAAGTGGATACGAGAGGTAAATGGACATGGCCGTCGCTGTCGCACCGGAGTTGATGTGCACGGGCGTACCGCCAGCAAAGTCCAGAACGCCGAGGTCTTCGAGGAAACCACCTCCCCAGACCATATGAGCCAAGGGATTGTAGACGAAAGTTGACCAGAGCTTTGATTGTTAGCGATTGGGACTATTTTTCCAATTGAACGCTTACGAAGATGAATGGCACTAGTGGAAGTAGCCTGCCCCGCTCACAAGCTCCGCCTACGGCAATAGCACAAACGGTCGCTTGGAACACAAGCTGAAAGAAGCTGAATAGCACCGCAGGTATCGTTCCGACCGGCTCAGCCAGCACCCCATTATGGAAAGCATATTTCAGACTGCCAAATATCGCGCCTCCCTCACCATACGTCAGGGTGTATCCGATCAGAAACCATTGTATCGAGCAGACTGTAACGGCGAGAATGGATGGCATGACAGCTGCGAGCGCGTTTGACCGAGTGCAGTATCCGGAATAGGCGATACCGACCGCAGGGATGATGCCCCAGCCTTGCATAGTGTGAGCTGTGGTACGATGATCCTCGAGGGGAGAGCTCTACATACAAAAGACTGAGCAGACGAGGACAAATAGGGTATCAGTGCGATCGCAAGCCTCCCAGGCTTTGAGTACGTCCTCCGGAAGAGCCATTTTGGCGACAATTGGAGCCACAAATGCAGGAAACACTCGAAAAGAATTCACGATAGATGCAAAGATGATACCCGAGGATGGAGAGATGAGGTCAGAATAGAGACGGCGGGACGATGCAAGCAGCTCAGGTACAGCTCCGGGAACACTCCTCGGAAGCTACGCGTCTCACAACAGCGGGTTTCCACCCAACTGGGACATGCCGAAAAAAGAGGCGCCTGATATGCATAGCTCTCTGCCACAAAAGGATAAGCAGTGGCGGAACGAGACGAGTAGAGATTGGCCTGAGAGCGGTGTTCACTGATAAGATAAAGCGCCGCCGGCCAATGACGCAATGTCATGAAAATTCAGGGTGGACGAGAGATTAAGTATGCTCCTAGTCGGGAACATCAAAGACATAATAGTAGGGTCACAAAGACTTTTCGTTTCTACCATGTCTAGATGTCTTCTATCTGTTGTCGAATGGGACGAAACGAAGTGCGGGCGGCTTCGGCAGTAGCCCCATCTAGACCCTTTTGACATGACCCGCTCTAAGCCTCTCTGGGCTAGCGTCAACAAAATGGATTGCCTTTCGGATCACATTTCGCCCACATTGACAACCCGTATCAACACGTACAGACCAACATGTCCGACAGCGAGGACAGCGGTATCTTCAAGATAAGTGCGGACCTGGTCCCTCCAGCCGTCATCAAGCCTGCAGGCATCTCGGAAGTGGACTTCGACGGCCTCCTGTCGCCACCACTGAAATTACACGAGGACCTGAAAAATGGCTGTGGCGGCCAGCTGTGGCCCGCCGGTATGCTGTTGAGCAAGTACATGCTGCGGAAGCACCGCGATGATCTTGTAGGAAAAGAAATGTAGCTTGTGTTTGCTTCTGTGATGCTGGGGCGTGAAGCTGACTGACTCATAGTCTTGAACTAGGTGCTGGGGGCGGACTCGTCGGGTAGGTCATGTCTATTCCCCTGTCTCTTATGTTACTTTGGACTCTTGAGCCAGTCAGAATATGTTTCCTAATACTCTACTATTAGCCTAGCGGTCGCGCTTGGCTGCAAGACCTCAACCAAGATCCACATCACCGACCAGGAGCCAATGTTCGACCTGATGAAAAGAAACATCTCCCTCAACAACCTCGACTCAAAATCCGAAGCCACAATATACGACTGGGGGACGCCAACTCCAGCTAATGTGCCGTCCCATCCCGACATTATCTTGGCGGCCGACTGCGTTTACTTTGAGCCCGCGTTTCCACTGCTTCAGGAAACGCTAAAGGACTTGATTGGAGAGAACACCGTGTGCTACTTTTGTTTCAAGAAGAGGAGAAGAGCAGACTTGCATTTCATGAAGGTTGCCAAGAAGCTGTTTGATGTCAAGGAGATTGAGGACGACCCGGACAAGGCCAAGTATTCGAGAGAAAGCTTGTTCCTGTGAGGACTCCCTACCTGATTATATATGTACAGAGGCTTACACACGCGCAGATACAAGATCACGAGCAAATCAAGATGAGCATAGACGAACTTCAAGACATGAATGAAAATAGACAAATCAATGACACAGCAGACGCCCCACAATTACCAAATTAAGCGTGACTGTAGTTAATATTTCACCAAAAGAAAATAGTCCAAAGTATTACAGAGCATTGTACACACCCGACGCACCTCCCTCAACTGCATTCGCGCGCCTCCTTGTACACCCCTCACACTCGCAAAACCTATGCATTTCCATAGATTCCGCCGGCTTCGCCCTCTTGATCCTAAACTTAGCCAATCTCCTATGGAACAAGCCCGAAGCTCCGAGTCCAATCTCAACCCTTCCATCCTTCTCCCCGTCCACCTCCACCCCATCCTCGCACTCTTTACCCACCTCCACGATGCCCACCAATCCATCAATCGCCCCCAAATGTCTCTCGTCCCTCTCCTCCACCGCCCCGATCCCAGGCAGATCATCGTATCCCAAACTCTTCGCTATGCGCGCTACGGCCAGGGCGTCCAGCGCGCCTGTCCATGCGGGCACAAGGTAGATGTAGTATGTCAGATATGCCAGCCCGAGGAGCTGGAGTAAGATGAGGACAGATACGAGGATGATGCCTGTAAGGGAGATGACGGGGCGCGGGATGTACGACCCGTCGGAGGAAGTGATTGGGCGAGCGGTGCCCAGGAAAGTGTTTTGGACAGTTTGGAGGAGCATAGCTTCGTTGGCGAAGTAACTGGATATGTCAGCTTGGAGATATGGAGCGGGTAGAAAAAGGGACATACAGGCCTATGTCCAGTGAGGTTTCTGTTTCGTCTGGGTCGTAGAAAATGGAGGCGAGCCATGCTTTCATCAGGTTGATCAGGTTTTGTTCGTCCTGTTCGGGGCTCACGTCGGCGGCGGTCGCATTCGCGCATGCAGAGGTGACGTTCGAATCCAGAGTGCGGGAAAAGTAGGGCAGACGGCCGGATTGGCAGAGCTGCGCTGCAGCCGAGGGCGAAGTAGCGTTGGTAGATGCGTCTGCGAAAGCGAAGAGGGAATGCTCGCCGAAGAGGGAGATGGCTAGTGTCATGAGGGGCCCGGTCATTGTTCTGTTGGGGTTTTGCGAGCCTGGGACAGGAGGCCATTCGAGGCCCCCTCTCTTATTTGGTGTCCAGTTGACAAGGTCTGTTATTCTGTCCCTGTCGAGATGTAAGCTTGTGTTTCAGAACTAGAGGCGTGGACTTACTCTGTCGATGGCCTTCGCCGTTCACCAGCGGGTGCTCTGCCAATAGAGTATCTATACTTTTCGGTATCGTCGATCCATTCGGGCGACATCCAGTCATTGTACTCTCCCTCCGTCGCCCATATATCTGGCTCTTCCCAGCGATCGAGTAGAGGCCCTGCCTGGTATCTGTTTCGATAGTTTCCTAGTTCAAAGTAGCCGCGCTCCGTCTGTGTAGTACAATGCCTTGTGACATTTCT
Organism: Corynespora cassiicola; assembly: GCA_022059125.1. Taxonomy (NCBI): domain Eukaryota; kingdom Fungi; phylum Ascomycota; class Dothideomycetes; order Pleosporales; family Corynesporascaceae; genus Corynespora; species Corynespora cassiicola. The sequence continues at coordinate 2,511,934 of JAEUWY010000006.1, read as the reverse complement.
CGATACTGACGAGTTCCAGCTTTCCCGTTGCCCTATTCCTGTTGCATCGGAGATGTCGAGGAATATCTCTTCGTGTAGTTGTTGTCGGTCCCGAGAGACGGTCCACGGGAACTTTCCTCTGCTTCCGGGGACGCAGACTCGCACTTGGAGTTGGTCGGGGCGAAGAAACGATGCAGTGAATGGGTTTTCTCCTCCACATTGCGAAGGGAATTCTGATTGGTCGACGTCCGCACAAGAAGCGCTCGAGTTGAGTCTCATGATGCGATGCCGCATCACCTAGTGCTCGGTCAGTTATTTATCTTTTCAACCCAATGCCAGCATTTACTATCAAGAAGAGTCATCACTAAGCGGACCAAGAAAGCATACTTACGCCAGTTGTTGTCCCGTTGGGAAGTGCAGCCACATAGCCTCGTTGACCGCTCAAGAGATTCCATGGTCCAGCCTGAAGCATAAACTCAGGCGATGATGGTACTTCCTGTATCCAGAGGTTTGGGGGGAATTTAAAGACCGATAAAGAGGCTAACGAGTTTCCAACGTCTTGGACGACAAGGTCTTCGGGTATGCTCGACATGTCATCGGGCTCAGGATCGTGCCCCAAATCATAAGTATATCTCGCGGGTTGAAAATACTGGAGATAATCAATCGAGACATCTTTTTCACTACGAGAAAAAACTAGAGTCTGCTCCGTAGATAAAAATATCTCGCGTATGGGTAACTGAATGGCAGCTTGTTTCCGATTAGCGCTGTCACTTGGTATGGGTGGCAACATACCGATGACAAGTAGTATAGCTGATAATGTAAGGAATTTGCTTCCAGGGCCATGCGTAGCGCTTCCTTTTGACCATGCCACCCATGAGTCCCATAGAACGCTGATATTTGACCATCCCCGGTCAGCGAGCGCAAAAGCTTGTCTAATGGTGACGTGCTGAGATTTCCGGCGTCTCTGCGTGTAGATGACAGCAGCCTGCGCTAGTAGAGACGAAATGAGCGGAATGGTTACTATTCCAGCTATCGTATTCAATACCGATATTCCATTTATGAGTCGCCTGTGAAGTCGAATAGTGTTGGGCGGAAGGCCAGACTGTTTGTAGTATGTCGGCTCGTTTACCGGATGATGAACGAGCACACAGGTAAGGACCCAAGGAATGACCAAGATGGGGATATAGAATCCCATGAGCAGGAGTGCTCGTAGTCTATACCTGAGCGCCTGAGGTACATCGGCATTTGAAGTCTTGGATGGCCGATCTGAAGCTGTATATGTTTCGGAAGTCCGTGCTCTTTCATAGTCGGATCTGGCTGCGGGCGTTTTGCTCGCAGATGTCATGGTTGGGAAGAATGATTTTCCATTAGTGAATTTAGCGGGTTATTGGTTGTGTTTGTTCTTCTTTTTAATCAAAAGCAGCAGTGAGAGCTTTGCTGAGTACTTGTAAAATTTAGCAGGTTGAGATATGGGATAGGTGCTTGGGCATGAGATGTTCTGGAACAGCCACAAGGCGTCTTTCCCGGCTTTATTTACTTTTGCCAGCGTTTACATTCATTGAATCCTGCCGCGGAATGATACCCCATGTAGGACGCCTTGCCCCACCGTATTCCTACAGTTCTTGGCGTTGTATTCGAAACCTGGAAATGCCTCCAAGAAGAGGAGTTTTGAACTGACGTCATATTTTCAATATTTTCTACCTCTGTAATAAGGAACTGTGGTCTTGATCACATTAAAGTGTGCGTATATGGCGTAGAAACAAGAGGTAAAGGGAGTGCGATCCAAGAATGCCCAGACTCTAATCTTGCAGCTAGCCCAAGATCGCCCCTAGTCGAGATCCCCCTTCAAACACGTCCCAAGCGCCATATATAGAAGTGGCAATGAGATTCTATCTGAATTTGATCATGCGAAAGTTTGCCTTGAACCCATCTTAGGTTCTAAACATTAAGATTGGTCTCGAATGCCTCATTGTTCAATCTACTCACTTGACCCAACGACACCATCGTCTACATGTAGCCGTCGAAAACCCCTTGGCATTCAGTTGGTCGCCGACCTTTCGGCTCAATCAATGCCTGCTAGCACGTTTGGAGCTTTTTCGCTGGTCGATCGTCGCGTATCTAACTATTTGTATTAGAGTACTGTGGCTGTGCAGGGTCCAACTGCTATCATTTATTTCTGTACTTTCCGTCTTCGGGACCTCATTTTCCGATTCTCTGGCTGTCGCGAGTCTCGTCTTTCTCTGCGGCTGTTTTGGCCCCACTTTTGGTCGTATTCCAAAGAGCCGCAGATGCGCCTATCGTATCGGCTGCTCGCCTAATGTTGGCATTGAAACGGGATGTTTTGAGCTGGAAGCGCGATGCATGTTCAATTGCATGTCATCTCCCTGATTTTAGGCTTGGCATGCCTTCAATATGAGTATCAGTGCGATATTTCTATGACAGAGCATGGGCATTATTATTAAGACCATGTTAGTGACTTTGGGACACGGACTGAGAAACTGTTCCAGACACATTTGCTGCTTATCCTTTGAATTGAAATATGGGTCCGACTAAACTTAAGAGTCTCTACAACCTGTTATGGGAGGTTGATTGTGGAAAAACAGCCTACAGAATATATCCAAACGCTGCTTGAGTCATATTAACCTTATCTTTCCAATTTCAAGGGATGCTTTAAGACAATAAATAGTTCTCTTACATTTGCACTATACGTTAAACCCGCTATTTTACCATTAAAACCAACTAAATACATTGCAAATTGGCCCTGAAATCAGTAATGGGGCTCATTGCGCGCCAAAGCTTCATACCTCTTCAGCTTAGCTTCCTTATTTCGCCATACAAGTAGACCCATAGCAATCCCGAATACAGCAAGACTGCCGAAGACAATGCCCAAGATAACTGGTAAAGAAAGCTTTGTCGCACCAGTGGCGCCTTTTGGTTCAGAAAGAGAAGACGACGTTGCTGATGGTGACAGATTCGAAGAAGCTCTAAAAGTACTGGCGGCGGTTTCAGTGTTCGCCAAGCCTGTGATAATATCCCCAATGGTCACCGAAGCTGTCAGCTCGCTGCACGCATCAATTTCTCTCGCTCTCCCATCGCAAAATTCCCATGCCCTCAGCACTGCTAGCTCTTGAATTCTGCTTTTCACGCTCGCCATCTCCGAAGCTAGCGATTCCTGCTCTTCCAAGACCGCGCTCTGCGCGTTTGCGGCAAGCGAGGCTTGGGAGCTCATCGCGTCAAGTTTCCCAACTAATTCGGTTTGCGCCGCGTCGTTTTTGTCGTTGCCTTCTGCAGTCGCATTGTAAGATATAGGCGCCCATATGCCGAACAGGACGGCAGCAAGAACACCGAGAATCTTCAAAGACCAGTCGAGCAGAAATTCCGTTCGTGGTGATAGTAGACCGGGATGATGGGCCAGGTGGGGCTGCGGCTGAGGGAGCCCGCCGGGCTCAGTCGTATGTTTGGGTTGGGAAGAGCCATGCGCTTGGGAAAAATAGCGATTGCTTGCATCAGGCGCGTTCTGGGGGTTTGTATATGACATATCTCCTTTTCCAACCTGGCGTCAAACGGGAGTAATGGTGGGAGATACCGAGCTGAAGATTGGAAATGTGAGGCAGCAGCGTGCGGCTGATGGATAGCTAAGCTGAATAGGTGAGAACAATAGTCTCGAGTGGCTTGCATACTGCCCAGTCAAGTTCAAATAAGCCTAAGCCTGAGCTGAGACCTGTTGTTTCATTTCAAAACGAATGTACAATATGCATTGTGATGGTTTTCATACAATACACCGTGCTGTTCCTTGGACTCATGGCCATATGTGGAGGATCGGATGACTACCAGAGCAAAACGACTAGAAGAAACTTCTCAGATTCCCCAATAGCTGGCCCAACTCATCATGAGTAAAGCGGATGGCGCTCGTTTCTGGCTCCTGATAATCCTCACCATATGCTTGCGAAAGCATTTCCAGATAACCGGGGCAAAGATCCCAGTACACAGCGAGAAATCCACCTTCATCGTCATTCCAATATTCTTCGGGCCGGTCGATGATGAGGATGACTATTTTCCATTGGCGATGGTTACGGAGTTCTGAGACGTGAAAGTCGCCATCTCTCAAGCCATACTCGTAGCGATCTCGGCCAAAATATGGGCCTTGCACTTAGCGACTCTCTCCTCCTCAGACACGTCGGCAGCAAACGGCATGTCTCAAACGTCGATGCGATCTAGCTGATCGCGACCACCTGCTTGACGATCTTTGCGCGTCTCCTTGTCGAAAGTCTTAGCCAAGGCCTTGAGGTGGCCGGAATCGGCAGCTTGGGGGGTTGTATCGTATATTTGGAGAGACTATGGGGGGCGTTCATTTGCGATCTCAAAGTCTGAGGCTGACCATCCCTGGAGAACTTGCACAATTTCTTCGCGCACCCAGGCGGTATAGTATGTTATATCGTCGTGGCTCGAAGCTTCCTCAATGAGATATTGCTCACGAATTTTGATTGGGGGTAGGCCGCCTGTCGATGGTCTTCTCTCTGTATCGTGAGAAATGATTGCAGAGGATCATGGCAGTTGGCTTTAAGAGTTAGAACACAATCTAATTTCATAGTAATTAGATTATGTACTTGATAAGGAAGCAAAGTATAATTAATTGTAACTTAACTAACACAAACTTCTATAAAACGTATTTTAACTTTTTTTTTCAATAGATCTTCTTTTATAATTAATGTGTGCATTAGTATATGTAGCTGTTTTTAATATGACATATTTAGCTCAGGCAGTTATTTCAAACACGATCTGACTCAAGGAGGGCCTAAGGACTCATATTGATGCTGCAGTTGGTGAATATATCTGACAATAGCTGGACAGGCGGGCCAGAACAGCTTTTCAATGACATCGTTACCCTACTGAAAAGGTTTCTGATCAACATGTAATATCCAATGCTTGCTATTTTTTGGATCTACTAGGCCTCTTGCCGTGCATATAGGGGTGTCAGTTTCTAAGGCACTCAGGATGCCAGATGCACATTTACTGTTTACCGATAGCCAGGCCGCGAGGGCGGTGTTCAGAACAACATATATCTTCATCGATCTACCCTAGCATTGTTGTAACAAATACATGACCGCATAAACCTCTGGACACATTCGTATCCCAAATTCATGATATACTTCTTACACTAGCCAAGCGAAAGAACTCTATTATACATATTCCATCTTATATCATAGAGAAAAGTGCGATACCAGCAAATGCCATATAGAGGATCGAAGGAGAGGGGATCCCAGCTGCTCCAGACTCATCTTCGTCTCCTTCTCCAGTACTGTTGCTAACATAATTGGTTGTATCCATAATGGGCTTGACGCAGGCCAGATTGGCCTCGATATCATCTCCCTCGCGAAATACGGTCATGATGGGTACTACAGGCCTCTGCCATACGGCCACTCGTTCATCTTCCGCTTTGTAATCTTGAATCTTCGCAGGAGTCCTGGTGATGATCTCAAACAAGTTATAATCTTTGCCCGTAGTTGGATGGCATTCGCCTTCCACGGTTTTGTTTGCAGCCGTTGGTCCAGTCAAAGCTGTATGATTCTTAGTCTCCAAAGCAAGCATATATGTTTGGGGCTACTAACGCCTGACGGCCATGTGTTCCCATGGACTGCCACCATATTCGCTGCAGGATGCTGGTGGAGTCTTGACCACTTTGTCGAGCAGCTTGTTGCAGAATTCTGCGTCGTTATCCTCGCCCTTGTTGTCTTCGGCAGTCTTTTCCACTTGGGAAGTCAGGTCTGAAATGCATTGGTCACTTAGAACATCAGGACAGGTGACGGCATTTTGCCTAAGCAAGTCCTCGTTTCCGACAGGATCAGCCAGGTAATCAAAGAAGATCGCACAGCCGGTGGTTCCAGTTAGATTAGTCGATTTTGGAGTGCCCAGAAAGTATTTCTGATCATAGCCAAGTTCGGCCGTAGTGTTTGGGACGCTTGCAATGGTCCAAGTAAAAGGATTGAGGTCGACGATGGTGGAAACATTTACAATGCCAACATTTCCAATTTCGTCATCGCCAAGCTTGCACTGAGTTCTATTGGAGCTATCCACTGGGCATGGTACTTGCTGACATCCCAGAACATCGGCGGACGCAGAATGACTGAATAGTAAAGGTGCGAAAATGACTGGCACTGAGGCTAGTGAAGTGATGAGGGCCATGGTTGGCGTTCAAAAAATGAAGCAGAAAAGTGTAAGGTTGTTGCGCAACAGAGGTTTGTCCAGTTAATATATACAGACTGCGCCGTAATTCCCAGCACCCAAGGATTTTTACGCCGTAGTCACTGTGCCGTAGGACTCCGCAGTGGCTTGTTTCGTGTTGCTGCGTTTGGTCCAAGCGCACAATTTCGGTTGGGGCCAATCCTACCACGACATCGCTTGGCCTGATCACACACCCATTCCGAAGCAAATGTGATGACCCAGGCCGGAATCCGTGTTCGTCATCTTCCGATATCACACACAGGATGCCGTATGGTGTCATCTCTCTTTGTTCAGAGCACCCAAAAACCGTCACCTTACATTGCCGTATGCTGCCTGATCTTAGACCGTGACGGAATTGTCCGTGGGGCGTAGACTCCGCTCGACCTGAAGCAGCAGTGATGATGGCTTCGGAAATGCAAATGCCTTGTTTCGAGGGCATTGCAACTTCGAGAAACAGTGTAGCGATGCTCAGATGTCATTGCTCCGACAGGACATCCGTAGCAGGAACATCCACCGTGTCCGATCAATCTATGCTGCTACGTAGTCAGACTGCAAACTAGCCTGTTGATGTTCAGAGTCAGAAGGTATATAAATCATAATTATATCAAGACAGAAGATTCATCCAGAGCCATTCCTCACCCCTTCTACATTCATTCCTATAGAGCCAACAGTCACTCCTTTCACTCAGTTACTCCCACTACACTCATTCATTCATCACCCACCTACCTATTCACTCATTCAATTTTCTTCTTCCAAGCATACTAGACTTTCATCATGGCAGCTGCATTGAGCGTCATTGGTATAGTTGCCGATGTTATTAGTATGGTTCCATTGTTTTCGGACATCATGGCCCCCAAGACAGACAGACAAACGACAGTTAGAATTGGGGTTGGACTCAGCAAGAAAATCGAGGCTAACACTGGTAATTTCACTCTATCCGACTATAAGGCCTTTCCAATGACTGATATATACTAGGTGGCAATACTCCTGGTATCCGCATCTTTGATGTCATGGGCCGTGATATTGGCGAGGCCAGGGGAAGCAAAGATATCATTGCCGACGGCGGCTTCAAAGACATCGTCGTTGAATCAAACAAGGATACACAGGGCCGCCAGGCCCAATATATTTCTGTTTCCAAAGGTGGAGACAATGCTCTTTGCGTCGCTTATGTCTCTATGACCTGGCCAGATGGACAAAATAAGGCCTGGTATGGAGACGTGGGAATGGAGTGCGGTGGCAAATGGTACGAATCGCAAAATGTCTTTGGCGATAGTAACTATTCGCCAAAGTGCCTGTGGATCGATGGCGATGAGTCAAACGGCATCACGACTGAGGGCTTTGGATTGCACATCACCGACTTCACGGCTACCGAGGAGCGCATGAAAGCGTACAAGGACGACAAGGATACCATGTGCAAGAGCAAACCACGCTTTCATCTATATGACGACTTGAAGAGCGACTACTTCCTCCCCTTTTTCAACCCTCCACTGGAGTATGACGACAACCTTGTCGACAAGAACAGGGACGCTCTCTTCGTCGACGGTGATTCCACTGGACCATTGCCTCCGAAGAACCGCAAGCGCAGCGCTACTCACCACCGCTCTACTCTGGCAAAGCGCCACCATTTCCCTGGAAAGTTGGTCAGCAGCGACAAGAAGGCCCACAGCGCTCGTGCTCTTTGCGAAAGCGGAAACTCCCTTGGCCCTGACTTTGTCTCCAAGGCCGAAGGCCTCTTCTGCGACATGTCTGAGAAGGAATTGTGGCCTCTCTGCGACGAGAACCATCTCTCCGGTTGCTTCAATACTACCAGTCACACCATGGTTGCTGCTTCTTTGTCCCGTAGGGATGAGGCTACTGGCCGTCATATCCCTGAGAAGGATTACAACGATGTCAGCGATTGGTAGACCTGACAAGATTTTGAGTCTTCATGTATAGACTTGGTCTGGGATGAGTCGGTACAAGCTGGTTTTGTCCAATATGTTCCATTTCGAATTTTCTTTCCACAAGCTGTAGTTTCGGTAGTCTTTATTGTCTATTAATATCTTAAAGAACTGTGATACTATTAGATTTGGGCGTCTCTTTATTAAATTCCACACGAATTATAGACTCGGGTTTTTTCCATGCTATTTCCCGTTTTTTGAATAGATTCGACACTTGAACCTAACCGCCTTTTGTACGTTAATGAATCCTCCGAGGTGCCTCATTACACAGTGGTAGTATCTATGTTTGAATACCCCAGATTTTGAATATTCAAGTCGCACAAGCGCCGCTTTTGGGCCATTATCAGGTCGAGATTAGTCAGCATATACAACGTGAAAGCACTGCCATTTCATGCTTTGACTGTTCCCCGCCTAGATCCCAAGCGCGTGTAACGCAAATTTCTCAGAGAGCAAAATATATTTTGCAAAATTATATGTTGTACCCAAAAATATAAACCAAGACTGCAATACCTAAAGATCGTCTAGCCAGTGCCTGACAAGACCATGCATGGATCATACCTGCTCACTCATCACTCGGCGATACGACAAGATTCGGCTGGGCCAAAGAATTAGATTTCCCTGTGCAATAGAAGCAAGGATAGGATTGGTTTTTCGGGGTACACTCAGCTGCTAATATCGAGTAAGGGGGAGGCACAGGTCAGCGTCCGGGCTTACTGTGCTGTGCCGGATGTAGCTTACGCCCAGTGGGGCTTGGCACTACCAGCACACACAAAACCGCCATTGACATCGAATCATCTTACCTTTTTTCCCGGACCGTAGCCATTAAGAATTTTTCTCGGAAAACTCTGGCAGGGTCCATTGGCATGCCCGAGCGCCGAGACTGTGAGCACAGCGGTATCTGGAGTTCACCAATGAATGACCCCATCACATCAACGCCGATGACCTGTGCCCGAACAACAACAATTTTTACGCCCCATCGGCATCCGGAAATCAAAGTGGTGACGGAAAGCTTTCAATTATATACTGCCAAATTCTATAATGCCATCTTTCCACTGTTTGCCTGCGGACTGTCTTGGGCTGCAACTGCAACGCGCAGAGAGGCAATATTTGAATTGTAAGGTGTGTGTCATACCACCGGAAATGCGAGTAAGGAAATGAAAGTAAGGTGAATTGAAAAGAAAGCTCACTTTCCCACTTGTTTGTTGAACCGAGAAGATCCCCCTCGTACTGTCCCTCTGCCCGAAAACTATTATCTTATCACAGCAACGATGCGCATTACCGCTCTGACTGTTATGATCACATTGGCGTTCTCTGCACTTGTGTTGAAGAGTATTGTGTAACAAACTTGAGTTATCTAAAGATAAGTTGTCTGTGTAAGCATAAAACAACAACTAGGACCAAAGAGATAGCTCAACTCATATTTAATAGATAACACCCAATCGATTTTTCGTGGATAACAAATCGACCGCCATCATTTTCAACACTAGCGTGATATTTATTGATAAGAAAGATTTGCACGCTTTTCGGTGCACAATTAGGGAGGGCATGTCCACATTATCGAAGCGCGGGGCTAAACACATTTGTGTATTAATTACAAGACATTTTCCCAGTAATCAGTTTCAGGAAGACCTCATGACTAGAAATGAATAGACGAGCTATTAGCAAAACTCTCGTTAAAGCTGCTTCTGTCTCAATATAAAGTTTGCTCAAGCGTAGCCTAGAATGTCGGATAATGATCATGTAAATGCCGAGCGTGCATGGCGGAACGAAAAAAAACAACACTCGTGCTTTAGGTACACCATGAATCCTCGCCTTTCCTCATAGCTCATCCCGCGCCCTCTCTTCTTTCTCTTCCTTATTTGCCTCCGCTTTATCCCCGAATACCTCACCATCCTTCGCCTCCCCCCTCAATATCTTCCCCAACATCGCCTCCATTTCTCCGACCGTGATACCCTTCCCTTGCCTCCACAAAAACACCTGATCCTTGCCCGGGGAGTGCACTGCAACTGCAGGCCACAGATCCTCTTTGAGTCCAAAGTTTTGCGCCATGGGGCGGAACTCGACGGCATCGGCGACGGCAAAAGTGACGATTTTTTCGTACTTTTTCGCGACGGGCGTGAGTGCATGGCGGAGGGCGCGAGAATGGGCGGGGTTCTTGGTGAAGAGGTAGGTCGTCAGTTTGTTTGGCTGCATTTGAGTTAGCTGGAGATTCTCCATGTCATCATCTCCGCCGCGTGCCTGTTGCAAGACGTTTGTAGTGTGTGTCACTTACCACCATGTACTTGTCCATCTCTTTCTCCCTGAATGTGCCAATCACCCCCACTTTGGCCTTGGCCAGTACCCCTTCCACCCCTGCCTCCTCGAACTTGCCCGTCAGCACCTTGTGATCTCCATCTTCGTTTTTCCAACACACAATAGACGGCACGGCTAGCCCTTCCGCATCCGCGGCTTCGACATCCGTCGTGTATGCGAACACAAACTCGTAGCGATGCTTCTCGGCGACGGTACGGAAGGTAGCCAGCAGAGTGTCCTCGTGGTCTTCGCGGAGGTATGCGACCACAACAATGTCATCGACTTTCTTGAAGGATAGGAGCGCACCGGCATCGAGGGGGCCAGAGAGGGCAGGCCACTCGTATTTGGTGAGGAATGAGCGGATGGCAGGGACGGTGCGGGGGCCGCGGTAGCGAATGACTTCAATGTTGGAGTGGTCTGTTGTTGGTTTGTCGTGTTTGCTGGACTGGTCTTCGTCTTTTTGTTCATCTGGTTTCTCGTCTTCCACGTCCTTTGTATTGTCATCCGCTCCCTCATCTCCCTCTTCTTCCTCTGTGCCTACCTCATTTTTCTCTCTTTCTTCATTCTCTCCTCTATCATCTATCCGCCGAAACAATCGAACAGCCGGCCACCCTACAACGTCCCACTCAGCACACAGCTCCTTCCCGCTCTCGACGTCGCAATCCACAATCACACTTGGCGTCTTCAACTCCTGCACTGCCTCGGAAAAGATGCTCTCAAACGACTTTACCGGCTCATACTGCCGCGATGTGAACGCGACCAAGACCTGCGGCTCTTCGAGCAAGGCGGCGAATTCGCGGGGCCCTATTGCATCGCCGAGGGCGTCGTTCATGAGGAGCGCGGTGGTAGTCAGGGGCGAGCACAGAAGCGCAATGATTGGGGTTGAGGAACGCATCTTGGACTTGATGGATTAGAAGACGATGCGCCTGCGCGTACTGAGGGCGTTGGTGGATGCAATTGACTGGTTCCGACCTGGTTCCGAGCTCGCGGAACGTCAATGTCGTATATTCGTCTTCGTCGTGGACAGCGAACACCAGCGAAAGAGACAGGAAAGATGTAAGAACGGTCCCCGCGCAACCCAACCCGGACCCTGTTCTCAAATATTTTATCCTCCCCGCCCGCGGAATGCGACAAAAAGCCAGCTGTGCAGCTCCCCGGCACGCCCGCACGCGTCCTTGCGACTGTGTGCGTTTCAGGAGCTCCCCCCGCAGCGCACCTGGGACGCTCTGCGTAAAAGGACCCCGCGGCGATCTGCAGGAGCTATGACAAGTGCACTTTTTTTTCTTAAAAAGGCAGATGGCGAGGTCGGTCTCCGAATGTTGCCATCTTCAAAAGCGTGTTTTTTTTACTTTCTTGCCTGTGGCGTTGGAGTTGTCGTTGCTCACACCCTACACCAACACCACCATCTCCATCTCCATCTCTCTCTCTCTCTCCCAGAATCAAACCTCCACCGCCCTGCTAGAATGCTGCTCTCCCGTTTACTTTCTATATCCTTCCTCCCCCTCCTAGCCACGGCGCAAAACTACACCTGCCCCGACCACCTCTACACCGTCCACCTCTTCTCCACCTCCCCCCTAATCCTCTACATCCCCAACTTCCTCACCGACCACGAAGCCACACACCTCCTCTCCGTCTCGGCCCCGCACTTCCGCGCCTCGCAAATCGCCGACGCCGCGGGGCAACAGCACCTGGCCTCGACGCGCACGTCGCGCAGCGCGAGCCTCGCCAGCGACGACGTGGTGCGCTGCATCGAGTCGCGCGCCCTGCACTTCCAGGGCCTGGACGTTCCACGGGAGCGCCTGGAGCCGCTGCAGATCGTCTCGTACGGGCAGGGCGAGACGTACGCCCCGCACACGGACTGGTTCACCTCGGCGCTGCACACCACCCCCGACTATGGCGGGAACCGGGCGAGCAGCTTCTTCGTGTACGTGGACGCGAGCGAGGACCTCGTGGGCGGGGGCACGCAGTTCCCTTTACTCGAGGCGCCGCGCGGGGAGCAGTGGTGTGAGTACGTGGATTGCGATAGGGGGTGGGAGGAGGGGGTCACGTTTCGGGCCATCAAGAGGAATGCCGTGTTTTGGCGGAATATCGAGGGGGGGAAGGGGGATGGGAGGACGTTGCATGCGGGGATGCCGGTGCAGAGGGGGAAGAAGGTGGGAATGAATGTTTGGACGAGGGAAGGCGAGTTGGATGCGGCGTATAGGAGTGAGGTGGTGTGAAGGGAATACGTGGATATCTATTCTGAAGGAGTTTCTCTATCAAAGTTGGATTCTAATCGAGTCCGGTTGAAGCCATACCAGTAGCAAAAGGGACATGTAGTCCTCGTCTATATACACAAAAGTGCAGTCGTCGCCAGTATTCAATGGATTATACCTTGACAGCGACATTCCTTGGTGCATCTACATGAGGGCCATGGATCGCATGTGCGGATATATTTCGTGAGGCTGCGTAAAGACAAAGATGGACATGAAGTCATAAAAAGGACGTGTATACCAAATCAAAGAAGAAGCATGGCAGCGCCGATCCCAACGGCGCCAGAAACCAGAACCCACAGCGTGGAAGCCGGAAAGAAGGACGCGGTGCTGGGAGCGACCTTGTTGGAGACGGACGTCCCCGCCGTCGCCGTGCATTGCTCCCCGCACTCGAAGCCGTCTGGACAGCAGTTCCCCCCGCGGTTCGCCGGGCAGCTGTACCAGGCGCTCGGGCACGATCCACCCTGGGGAGCTGCAGTCGTGGCGACGCTGGCTCCCGTCGGCGCTACCACGACCACGCCGTTGGTGTTGAGGATGGTTTCGCTCGACGTCGGCACGCAGCTCCCCGTGGTCTGGCAGTCCCTCCCCACCCTGCAGCATCCCGATGGATAGTATGCGCTGCAGACGTAGAATCCGACTGGACATCCATCGCCTCCCAGGGTGGGGGCGGGCTCCTCGGAGGTGATTCCAGACGTGGGCCGGACGGGCGCATCGGGAGCCATGCTACTGGTCGAGGTGGGCTCGTCGGAACCGATGCATGATGCGCCGGTCGCGCATTCGCGGCCATTTTGACAGCACCCGCCGCCCAGGCTGGCCGGGCACGAGAACCAGCCTGTGCTACATGTATACGCCGAGGACGACGTGGGGGTCGCCGAGGTCGAGGGCGTGGTGGCGGAGGGTGTGGTAGGCACAACAGTCACGGCGGCCGAAGTCGCGCTCGAAGGCCGAGGCGTAGAGGTCGGAGGCTGGACGTAGGTTATCGATGTTCCTGCGGCGATGCCTAGAGAGGGGGGTCAGTGTATGTTCTGTCCGGCCTTGTATCTAGCAGCGCCCTTACATCCCACATCATGGCACGAATACCCAGGCAAACAGCACCCGCCGTTCGGGCTGTTCGGGCAAGATGTGTAACCCGCATCCTCGTTGCACGAAATGTCTCCCGAGCAATCGCGCCCGTTGGGGCAGCATCCCACACTTCCAAAGCCAGTGTCCTCGACCGTGATGCATGTGCTGCCCGTTCCGCAGCAGCTGTTCGGCGCTCCAATCGAGGAGCAGTCGTTGGTCCCCTCGGGACACTTGAACTGCCTCTTCATGAGGGTATCGCGCACCGCAAACCTGAGCATCGAGTCCAGCATGGCCTGCTCGGAATGCGGGCGCAGCGGCGAAACGACCTGGTCGGTGATGTTGTGCAGCTCCCCCGCGTCCTCGTCGCGCTTCTCGTGCACATCGCTGGCGAATATCCAATTGTCCAGGAAGAACATCTCGCCCTCGTCGGAGCTCATCTTCTTGACCCCAATTGGCTTCTCGCGGCGCAGGCGGTCCTGTATGCTGATACCCCGCTTTGCGTGCGCTTCATCTTCGGGAAAGTACTTCATGTGTCGAGGGAGGTTGTGAGGCCATTGGAGCTCCGCTGCTGCTGGGGCGGCGGTGCATAGGAGCAGGATGACGGCTGGCGGCAAGGCTAGGACGTTTGCGAGGTACATTGCGCGGGGCTCGTGAGCAGGCGGGCCAAAGGGAGCAGCAGGCGCAAAAGGGAGGCTTCGTGTGGCGCGCGAGTAGTGCAGGCAGAAAAAAAGGGACAAGTACGGATATGCAAAAATGGGAATCAGGAAGCATCAAGCCCGTGAGCTGGCGGACATGCCGTCAAGGTGGTTGGTGGAGCTTGGGGCAGACCGAATCACAAAATTGGCGGGGCTGGGATGAGCTGGCGCCACGCCAACTGCGACGGCGCAGGGAGCATCCCGGCGGTGAGAGGAAGACGGTGAGATTTGGTCGTTGGCGTAGAGACGAGTGACAAGAGATGGGGATGGGTAGGGGATGGTTCGACGGAGCCATGCTACATCGAAGGGCGGTCGGGGTGCTCCCGCTGGTTCCGAGCCTTGGCATGGATCCAGGTACGTCACGCTTGCCAACATGTTGGCCTGTATTGGTCCCAGGCGGCCTCTGTGGAGGTGCCCGGTAAAGTGTTTGGCTCGTTTCCATTGTACTGTCTATCCTTCGCATAGAGGCTACATCCCCCATGGCTTCACCAACCTTCCCCAGAGCCACCGCCCTCGGCCTCAAGGTGGATCAGGTCAGTGTATATATCTCGTTCGCACAATCCCGTTCGTCCCATTCGCACCGTTTTCCCTGGCTGCTAGATGCTGGTCACTTGAGTCGCCGACATGCAATGCGTCATTGGCGCTGTAGTCGACAGCGAATGCGAGGTTCAGCTCATACTCGAACTGGAAATAACCGCAGAAGAGGGAAACGCTGCTGATGCGCGTCTTGGGCCCAAAAGCCCCCTTGTGCGTGATCAGGATGAGGGCGGCTCCTCGGCCGTTGGGAGACCCCAGCAGAGCCTTGAACTCGTCGGTGCCGTGCAGAAAAGTCCTCCGATTCCGCCAGACTAGCATCATAGGGCACGCGTCCTCTATCTCGCCAACGCTACCGTCCGGGAACATGGCGTGTAAGGCAATGGACCTGGTCTGGTCATTGGCTATCGGGGCCGAGAAGATGTATCTCAGACCTCGCATAGGCTTGCCACGCCTTTCCACCTGGTCCTTCCATGCCAGGAAGCTGTTGTCGTGCCAGTTCTTCAGCCTGGGGAGCGTGTAGACCGGCGGGTTCCGCCGCGCGCCTGAGTATCTTGGCCCGTACTTGTACCAGCCAACAATGATGCCGTCTTTGGCGTTTATGATGGTGCGAAACGAGGCTCCGGTTACCTTGAAGACTGTCAGTGCCCGTAAACACCATGGGGCACACCGACGTGGCACTGACGGGGTATACAACATTGTCGTGCGTGGTTGCCCTGACATGCTCCCACGGGTAGACGACATTCGGACCTCCCTTGTTTTCCTTTTTGGCATCCGCTCCGAGGGCCTCCAGAGCCTCGTCAATGAGAGGGCCCTGGCCTTCGTCATAGTAGATCTCAATCATGGGTATGTCTTCGTCATAGCCCCATTTTAGCAGGTCGTCTGGAGCGGTCAGTGTCATGTGCAGCCGTAGCAATGCGAGCGCGACGGCGGCAGACCTGGGAATGTCACGAACTCGCTCTCGGCAGTCCCTTGTCTTTGCAGCCATCCGGCAGCCTCTGCGTCGGTCCCATCCATGGCCTTGACGAGATTGCACCCCTGCTCCACCCACGCCCTCCATTCCCAATCCGTCAGCCGCTGTGGTGGGTTCCTCTTGCGGGGTGCCTTTGGTGCCGACGAGTTGGCTGTTGCTGCAAGAGCTGACGGCAGGTCGAGGCCGAGGCCGGGGCCGACATCATATGGCACCTCACAGACTGCGCCCTTCAGCAAAAGGCACAAAGCCGATAGTAGCCCGTAGAGAATCATGATGGCGGTGAACTGAGGAGGTTTGGATTCTGTGGGAGCTACGTGGACTTTTGAGGACGGCCTTTCCCCCAGTATGGAAGGCGCGGGCATCGAAGTTCCCCCCTCCCCCACGGTCTACGTCTACCATATTCATCCCTCCACCCAGGCATTCACTTGAACAAACCAACAAACTCGCCATCATATAGAGGCAGCCGGCTGAGCACCCAAGCTCACCGGCCACAGTTCCTGGTGGCACACACAGTCACCTCGTGGATATATCGGAGCATGCCCCCCTCAATCCTCATGAAGTTGCTGCTGGCCGTGCCATTGGGCTTGGTGGCATCGATGAAGGGAAAGTCATTGAAGATGTCCATGCCGCCCATTTCCTCGTCAATAATGTACCGCCTGTTTGTAATCCTGAAAGGCTGGGGAAACTCTGGCATCCTGCAGGTATTGCTTGACTGGTTTCTCTCTCCCGTGTATGCGCCACCTTCCAGCCGTGCGCAAGGCGTGCCGTAGGGGACTCGCACACTGCCGTTGCCCCAGCTGTCGAGATAGGCATCGCCGGCGGCCTTGATGACTGCGCGACTATCGCGTTTGCCCTCTGCTATCGTGTCCCATTTTTCTCGCTTGGTCCACGATAGAAAGGCAGTCGCATTGAATAGCCAATCGCCAGCGTCGGAAACAACGGATTGGATATTCGTGATGCTGTCATCGACGACGAAGATGTGACTATGGATGACATAAGGGTGACTTCCCGTGGCCGCCGCCAGTTCGGTAAAGGTCGCGCACTGCGCCGTGTCATAGAGACTTCGGTGGAAATCGATGGTGACGGGCTGAGAGAGGACACCTTTTGCGATGTCGGTCGGTGCATCGTTTTCCGTGTAACTGACGCCCGGGGCCAATGGAAGAAGATCAAGCTGGCCTGATGTCTGCGCCTGGATATATCTCGCCACGGTCTCCTGGAGCCCCGATCGGCTACAGGCTGCTGAAGCTTGCGCGGCGAGGCTGAAGTATATCAAGAGGGGGCAACGCATCATGGCTGGGGATTTTCCGCAGTGAAGCTAGTGCTATTAGTTACGGAGACGACCATCCACTTGTACGTGACTGCATGTGGGGCTTTTTGCTGTCCCATTGACGACACGTACGCCTGTACGAGTCCTTGGGCCATTTGTTCTGGAGTCTCCTCTGCCAAAAGAGCGCCGCGGCTTCAATTAGCCATCTCTTCTGCATCTTCATACAGCCGCATTCTACTCGGAGGCTCCTGATATGCCCACAGGAAACTTTATCATGGCCACTCATATGTAAGGTACCAGCTGAATGGTCAGATGTTCTGGAGGTGCTGTCGGTAATTGAGCCACGTCCGCTATCAGCTCGGCAGTTTGGGACCGACTCCAACCGTGTCCCGAGAGGCAGTTTGCTTGTGCGTTCAAAGAGGGAGAAGAGAATATGGTGGGCTCAGCGGTAGAAGTCTGGTGGAGTGCCCAAGGGAAGACGTCGGATGGCAGGATGGCAGGATGACAGGATGGCAGGATGACAGGATGGCAGGATGACAGGATGGCAGTAGCGAATGGATGCGGAAAGACCGGGGGTTGCGACTTCCCCATCCAGTGCGCACGGTCGGCCTGGACATCAAGAACCTCCTCCTTCTGCTCTCCCCACTCGCTCTTCGCTCCCTTCTCCCCCCCTCAGCCAGCCTTTCAGCCTTTCTGAAGAAAAAAGACACTAACCGCCCACACTTCTCACATGAATAGCAATCAGCAGAATCCCAAACAACCTCCGCCATTGCGTCTGTGAGAACAACACACGCACAGCCCCTTGACGCCGCCACCGGTGAGCCCATGGTTACATTCTGGGTCTCAGCCATCGCCTCGGATACAGCAACCACTTTCATCATGCTTGGCAGCAGGCCTGCTGCTTTTGACCTGTCCCAAGCCCAATCAGCGCGAGATACCCGAAGCGGTCGGACGGCATCCCGAGATGCGAACTTGGATCCTGAGAGCCTGGACCGTGGGCTTGCGGATACCCGAGTAGTCGCCAGCTAACTACAAGGATGCCATTCTGACATGACCATGAGTAGCCATGATCTGACGGTTCGGCAAGGCAACCACTTAGACCCCAGGCCTCTCCATGTCTACCTCCTACTCCCTGTATGTGACAACAACCCCATCACGCATTCGCTTCTAGCTCCAACCCTCCGGAAAACAAAGCCTCACGGCCATCGTACGACAGGTATCCCGAATAATAATCATAGGACACAGAAGCCATCTAGAAGCTGCCCCTTTGGTCTGGTACGTACCCTGGAGCCACCACTTACAACCAACCTATACTGCACGTATGATATTGGCCGGCCGCCCAGTTTCGTGAAGCCACCGCCTACCTGGGTTCAAAGCCCCTTAGTGTTGGTTGGTGTTGATTTCGTGCACTGTAATTGAATGATGCATCTTGTGCCGTTACACCTGCAAGACGACTACTGGGAGCTCCTGCGCCCCATAAGCACAGCGGGTCTTCCGAGGCCCAAGGAGCGGGAAGGAGCAAGAATCATTTTTGCCTCACTCAGGCTCGACTCGACTCGGCCTGTCGGATCGGAATCAGAGTGTAGCCTTGGACTCGAACCAAAAGACACCGGTACGTTGTTCCCCACAGCCAGCCATCGATCAATCGTTTACGTGCATTCGCGATCAAGACCCCATTTTGGAGACGAAAAGCGCACAGCAAGCCGTGACGGCCATAAGGATGCTTTACTCCGACAATGTCAGCTCTCGTACCCATTCAATCCAATCACTCTCTGTGCCAATCCTGTTCTATATGAGGAGTTCCTCAGACATTTCACATGCACTACAGGGCGTTCGTCACAACGGCTCCTCGCCTGTAGGTGCGGGATAATGTGTGCGGGATGGAATGGCTATTTCCGCCCCATGCAATTGCCAGGATGATCCGGCCGTTGCACTAAAGTTTTCCTTTGGTATTATTGCAAGAGATGTGCTGTGCCCCGGGCGTGGAAGAATGATCCTTGGAAATGTTGCGGTTGGCGGGAAGTATATGAAAGCTGCTGGAACTGGGTGTGGCGAATCACGTTGCGGAAGGGCACGGCCATCCTTGCATGAAGCAGGTGAAGGGCTCGGAACACGTAGGATGACAGAAGCTATTGCAGTTGAGAGGAGCAGGAGCAGGAGGGCGTATAAGATGGACCATGCCAAGTCGAACGTGCAGGTAGGTCGAGGTACACGTTAGACTGGTAAAAGGGACTACTCGATCGGTTCCCCGTACCGCAGATCTGACCCTCATCTTACCATTGCAACGCCTGCATCCTTTCAAGTTGTACACTCGAAGAACCGCTAGTCGCTGCTAATGCACAGCGGAACCACAACCATCTTGTCATGGCGGAGAGCAACGGACCGACGATTATTAGATCGCTGTGGGCTCTATCTGGAGTATCCCTCGCCTTCATGTCGTTGCGGTTTTACTGCAAGATACTACACGCGCACCAACTTGCTGTCGACGATGTAATCTTGTTGGCCTCGTGGGTAATTCACTCAACGCGACCTTTGCCTATGTGCAGCCTAACCGTTAAATAGATCCTCAGCTGCGCCTATGCTGCGACAATCCATGTGTCGGTCATTTATGGAATGGGGAAGCACCTAGTGGACATTTCACCGGATGACATGATCAAAGTGAACGAGTTCTTCTACGTGGGGCAGTTTTTCCTTTTCATCGCAATCCCAGTAGCCAAAACATCATTCGCCATCACGCTTATCCGCATCTCCACACAAGAATGGCAAAGATGGTTTCTTTGGTTTGTCATTGTCACTATGAACGCTGCCATGTGGCTTTGCGGTGCCCTGCTGTTTGCACAGTGCCAGCCTGTCGAGTACAATTGGGACAAGACGATAGTAGGCACATGCTGGGAGTCGTATGTTCAAGACAATTATGCTATTTTTGCAGCCAGTAAGTGGATGAGTATCGTTGCTCACGCCCCTTGGCTTATTCAAACCAACAGTATACTCTGTGATAGTCGACTTCATGATCGCCCTGTTCCCCTATCTCCTCATCCGAAAGCTGCAAATGAGCTTCAAGGAGAAGTTTGGCGTCGTCTTCTCCATGTCTCTGGGATTCCTGTAGGTTGAACAGAGATGAAATTGAATGTCTTGACTGGCTGACCCATTGTGCAGAGCTGGCATCACGGCAGCAGTGAAGATCAGGTACCTGCCTGGCATTGGGAAGTTCAAGGATCCAACGCATTCTCTCTCCGACATTCTCATTTGGTCGCATGCGGAAACTTCAGCCACCATCATCGCGGCGTCGATCCCATTCTTCCGGGTCCTGATCAAGCACGCGACTAGCCGTGGGCGCCCCTACCGCTATGGGGAAGGCTACCGGCTCGATTCGTACATGCAGGGTCATAGAAGGGCAAGTGGGGCTTCGGGAATCGAAGCAGACGAAATCATCTCCCCGCGCGACGACGTCAGTCTCGAGGACATGTTGAGGGCGCCGCCGCCGGGAGTAATCATCAAGGAGAGTCGGGTGAATGTGGAGTTTACGGGGAAAAAATGAGAGCAGGGAAACAAGTGCGCACTTTCGGTTCATGCAAGGCGTTGATAGAAATGATTCATATCACGCCATCATTAGGCTTTATTGATATTGATTAAGGCACAGTCGCGTGGTGGTGTCTTTTGCAAGTTGGGCGAGGCGGCGGCGGCGGCGACAAGGTAGTAAGGTGGAAGAATGTTGGAATCGACTGCGGCAAAAATAGGACGGATATTATTGATAGTCGAATGCAGGATTGTCCCCAGGTGGCGTGTGTATTTCCAGAATGCCCAAGACGGGCTCATGATGTCCATGGCTCCCCGTTCGTCTATTCACCGCCCCCGCTACCGCCCGCGCACGGACCCCCAAAATTTCGCCCCATCTCTCAGCCAAAAAAAAATCTTGGCCGTCCTCAAACTCTGTTCCCGCCCTCACCTTTTTGTATCTCCCGCCCCCAATTCGCGCCCCGGGCCCTCGCGAAACGAACCCAAAAAAATATCGAGGCATGGCGCCGCTATCCTTCTCGCCCGACACCTCGATATCCTCGCACACGCTCTCCGCCGGCTCGGCCCAACCGCCGCCCATGGACTTACCACCCCAGCACCCGTCGCAACAGCTTGCGACCACCTCGACGGCCGCTCTCTTCGACCGCCCTGCCGCCTTCCTGCAGCCCAGCCCAGCCCTCAACCGCCAGTTCCTGCACGCCGCCAAACAGTTCCTGGACCCGGTCGCGGCGGGCGTGCACGAGGCGCAGGCGCGGCGGCTGCAAGAGGTGCGGCGCAAGCGCAAGCGCGGCGAGGATGGGGGCGAGATTGAGGATGTGAGGGTGCTGGCGCTGAAGAAGGTTCACACCGAGGGGTTTGGGGTGGGCCAGGTGTTTGAGCAGGCGAGGAAGATTGTGGAGGCGGCGGTGGGGGAGATTGAGATTGCGCTTCCCGAGGAGGAGGGGGGGAATGTGGTTATGAGGGAGGGGGGAGGGGAGAGTAGCGAGGACGAGGAGGAGGCATTTGATGAGGGGGAGGAGAGTGAGTCGAGTTTGGGGGAGGAGGGGGTGGATTGGGAGGTTGCCTCGGACCAGGAGGGGCTGGAGGATGAGGTGTATGACGGCAGCGATGTGTCTGGAGATGAGGATGTGGATATGGAAGATGGTGATGAGGACATGTTTTCGGATGAAGAGTCCGACGATGAGCCTGCCGAGGAGTATGTGGAAGACAAGGAGGGTCTCAATGATGGCTTCTTCAACATCGACACGTTCAACAAGCAGTCGGAATTCCTGGAACAACAAGACCAGCGCGGCGAAGCAGTGGACAGCGAAGACGAGGAAATCGACTGGAATGCGGACCCCATGTCTGCTGGCGCCGGCAAAACTATGCACGATGATGTTTCGGACGATGAGTCCGACGAGGGCGGACCTACATTTGGCAATGTCGATCTGAATGCGCCCGAAGGCGATAGTGAAGACGATGACGACATGCTGGAAGAGGGCGACTTAGACGTCGACGACGGCGCCAATGCTAACAACATCATGTATACCGACTTCTTCGCCCCGCCCGCCCGTAAAACTGGCAAAAACTCAAAGAAGAAGGGCAGACCGAACCCGCACAATTTCCCCTCAGCCAACGATCCCCAAAACAACAAACCCGATTTTGACGAGGACGAAATGGAGAGGACCATGGGCCGCGTGCAGCGGGACCTCTTCGAAGACGACGATGACGCCGAATCTGAAGAGGAGCTGTCCGACTTGGACCCCGCAGACCCCAAATCGAGACGCTCAACATTTGAACGCAGACAAGCCAAGATCATGGAGGAGATTAGGAAACTTGAGGCTCAGAACGTGGCAAAGAGGGACTGGCAGCTGTCAGGAGAAGTCCGCGCTGCCGAGCGTCCTGAAAACGCCCTGCTAGAGGAGGAGCTCGACTTTGAGCAGACTGGCAAGCCCATGACGGTCGTCACAGCCGAAGTCAGTGAGTCCATCGAGGAGCTGATCAAGAAGCGCATCCTGGCCGGCGAATTCGACGAGGTCCGCCGCCGTAGACCAGACGACCTGGCAACAGGCCCTCGACGCGGCCGATTCGAGCTCGACGACACAAAATCGGGCAAAGGTCTAGCAGAGCTTTACGAAGAAGACCACCTCCGGCAAATCGACCCCAACTTTGTCGACGCCAAGGACGCAAAGACGAAAAAGGAGCACGACGAGATCAAGGCCCTCTTCACAAAGACCATGGCCCAGCTCGACTCGCTCAGCAGCTTCCACTTCAAGCCCAAGCCCGCGGCCCCCAACCTCGAGGTCCGCGTCGACGCCCCCGCCATCGAAATGGAGGACGCGCGCCCCACGGCTGGCGGCGACGTGGCCGGCGCCAGCATGCTCGCGCCGCAGGAACTCTACAAGCCCGGCGAGGAGTCAGCCAACAAGTCCGAGGTCGTCACCAAGGGCGGATTGCCCATTGCCCGCGAGGAGATGTCGCGCGAGCAGAAGCTCCGTCGCAGACGCCGCGACAAGGAGCGCAGCAGGAAGGCGGGTGCCAGCTCAGCGGCGACGGCGACGCCGGGCGAGCAGCGCAAGAAGAAGCAACGGGACGACAAGAAGCAGCTCCTTGGCGACTTGAAGAAGGGTGGCGTGCAGGTCATTGGTAAAAGGGGCAAGATTACGGATGTGGAGGGCAAGGACGTCACGAAGGCGGAGAAGAAGGGTGCGGGCGCATTGAAGCTGTAATTTCGGAATTTGCGGTCGGTCGGTAGAGGAGATGGGGCGATGAATGAAAAGAAGTGGGGGGAGGTTCAAAATGTTAGCATTTACGGGTGTTTCAATACTAGTGTCTCTTTTTTTTCCTTGTCCTTCTCGAAGCGGGAGGTGTGTTGTTAGCGTCTGATCGGATGGCGTACTCCCCCGCATTTTTCTCCAGGAAATGTATCCCGAGCTGCAGGGAGAAAGAGGGGTCACAAGTTAGGTCTGTTTACGACTCGTATGAATGTCGATTGCTTCTAGACGAGAATACGGGACATGTATACGCCTGTGAGTTTGCGTCATCCTTGACGTCCCTTGGGAACGAACAAGCCTTCTTGGCCAACTAAAAGCCTTAGACCCGAACAATGCCCACTGCAAGCAAGCAAAAGCCACACAGCCACTGCATTAACCGACACCCTCTTCCCAATCTCACTCCGCTTGGGCGAATTTCCGCTCCGCCCCGGCAGCCAGGCTCGGGAGTTTTCCACTGTAGGCTAGGCCCGATGCGGAACAGCTCTCCGCAGATCCCCAGACTTGTTTACACGCCGGCCAACCTTGGGAGGACTTTGCACCTCTACGTCCGACGCCCTGTTTCTCGCCCTTCGAAATCCATTCACGCCGAGGGGAAACGGACACGCTTGGCAGCGGAGATTCTCATCCGTGGAGTAGGAGAGGGGAGGCGCGGGAAGAGAGAAGGCTTGAATCCGCCCAGCGGTATATATATGCAGCATGGCCGGCCTGACTGCCTTTCTCCCACCCCTTCTATCCTTTCTTTCTCCCCCGCAGTCCGCAATGGCGCTCTCGTCGTGCAGTTCGGCCTCGCTGCCCTACCCAGTCATCCCAGGCGTGGAATTCACCTCCCTGGCCGCGCACCCGGTGCAGAACGCGTCTTGGGGCCTCATCCAGGGCGCCGGGTCCCATAGGAACCACGGAGACACGAACGCGGATGGCCTGTCCTTTTGCAATGTCACGCTCACGCACACGCACCCGGGCCTCAACGACAGCACCACGACGCAGGTCTGGCTGCCCCTGCGCCCGCAGTGGAACGGCCGCCTCCAGGCCCTCGGCGGCGGCGGGTGGCAGGCGGGCCTCGGGCCTGAGGAGGATGCCACCATGGCTGCGGCTGTGGCTCAGGGCTATGTGACCGTCATGACGGATGGGAGTCTGCCGGGCGTCGGCGAGCCCAAGGACTGGGCACTGCTGGCCCCCGGCGTGGTGGACGTCCAGCGCCTGATCAACTTTGCCTCGCGCTCGCTGGCAGACGGCGCCCTCGCGTCCAAGGCCCTGGCGCACAGCTTCTACGGCCGCGCGGTGGAGAAGAGCTATTGGAGCGGGTGCTCGACGGGCGGACGCCAGGGGTATGCATTCGCGCAGCGGTACCCCGATATCTTCGATGGCATCGCGGCGGCGGCTCCCGCGATAAACTGGCACAAGTTCTTCTTCGCCGTGCTGAGCGTGCAGGTCAAGATGAATGCTGCAGGCGAGTTCACGCGCCCGTGCGAGCTCAATGCGCTGACCCGAGCGGCGATTGCGGCCTGCGATGGGCT
Source organism: Corynespora cassiicola (assembly GCA_022059125.1). Classification (NCBI taxonomy): domain Eukaryota; kingdom Fungi; phylum Ascomycota; class Dothideomycetes; order Pleosporales; family Corynesporascaceae; genus Corynespora; species Corynespora cassiicola. The sequence goes on along the minus strand of JAEUWY010000006.1, from coordinate 2,486,935 downwards.
CGATGGGCTCGAGGATGGCGTCGTATCTGCGCCCGATGAGTGCACGTTCGATCCGTACAGCCTCGTTGGGACCAACGTCGAGGGTTGCGAGGTACCCATCTCAGAGCTCGCGGCGGAGACGGCGGAGCGGGCGTGGAAGGGGTTCAAGAGCCAAGAGGGGGAGCTGCTGTGGCCGACTGTAGGGTACGAGGCTAACCTGACGACGCCATCGGGTACGGCGTCGACAATTTGTCCGCCGGATGGGGGGGCCTGTGAGGGGTTCATGCGGCCGTTGCTCACGGACTGGCCCACGTACTTTATTGCGAAGAATGCGTCGTTTGACTGGAGGAGCTTGTCCGAGGCCGAGTTTGAGAAGATGTTCCGGGTGGGCAAGGCGAGCTTTGAGGCGGCCATCATGGCGACGGATAACACTGACTTGAAGTTGTTCAAGGAGAGGGGTGGGAAGTTGCTTACGTACCACGGCCTGGTTAGTGTTTTTCTCTTCTCTTCTCACACTGCTCCATGCTTCGACGGGAAAAGGGACAAGTGCTAATGCGAGTTGTACAGGCCGACCAAATCATCCCCTACGGCGGAACACGAAACTACTACAACGCCGTCACCGAAGTCGATCCCGACGTCCAATCCTTCTACCGTCTCTTTGAAGCGCCCGGGCTGTCCCATTGCGCTGGCGGCCCCGGCGGGTATCCGGCAGAGACGTTCCAGGCGCTGGTCAAGTGGGTCGAGCAGGGCGTTGCACCCGACAGTCTGTTGGCGGCGAATCCGCAGACGAACCAGTCCCGGATCCTGTGTGCGTATCCCAAGAAGGCCAAATTCGTCGGAGAGGGGCCCGAGTATGAGGCGGGAGATTTTGTGTGCGAGTAGGTGGACTCATGAGGTTACCTGAAATGTAAATATTACTTTTGTTGCTGGGATGAGGCACAGGCAACATGATTTCCTGTATATATCTAAAAATGTGTTTAGTACAACGAAAATAATGCCTAGCAAAGAATTGGGACAACAAAATGACCATAGCTCTTTTCGGCCGACAGAAGTTCCAAGGATATGCCTCTTACACCGAGGGTAAAAAAAAAAGGGGGAGGAATCGGATATGCCCGCTATCAGAATCGAACTGATGACCTTATCATTGCTTTACAGCTACTAGTGATACGCTCTACCACTGAGCCAAGCGGGCCGGATTGGAACAGATGTTGAAACGGCCCCCATATGACCGATTCATAGTCGGGCCATTTCCAGGGCTCGTTTTGAATGGCAGTGAATTTCCCAGCAAGGGGCATTTGCGTAGACAAGAGCCTACAAGAATAGGTTTCAGCAAATTTTTTACGAACTGAACATATGCTAGCGCGGAGGTGGAGACTGATATTAGCTTAAGTCTAGGTAGTGGTAGCATGCGATGATGTCGTCTTGGAGGAGGGGTTGGAAGAGGAAGCGATACAGAAACGGGGAATCAACAATACATGTAACGGTTTCCGAGGTTGGACCCGGGGCCCCGAGCACTGCTCGTATAGACAGCTAAATGTGTAGAGCAGTAAACTACCGTAGAGGTCTGGATGTGTCTTTATCCCCCCCGGGCACCGCTTCCAGCCCCCGCCTTCCGGTCGTATGCTAACCCGATCGGGATTAGCCCGAACAGTTGCCAGCCCACTTCTTCCTCCTTCCCCAGGCCGTCTCCGAGTTGATTACCTTTCCGCCTACACGAACATACATTCACCATTTCATTCAGGTCCTCGCCCGTCTTATAAATCAAAAGTGACTCACGCTTGGGCTCCTGATGCGCCTCGTACGACGCCGCGTCACGCATTCGGACAAGTCGGCGGTTCGGTAGATCTGATAAAGCGATGTCGGACATCTGATAACATGTCCGAGCCCTCTTAGCCCATGGCCGAGCCATTCGGCCCCCTATTCGGAGCCATGGTAGCCTACCGATACACTTTGTGTCTGGGTTTAGCCTACCCCCCAGTCTCGTATCGTTCCGATGTGGAGGAAGCCAGCGCGGAATGTGTGCCGCTGTTGCTTCCGGCCTTTGCCTCACCGGAGCTACAAAACGGCATCAGCAAGGCCTAAATCCGGCAGCAGACTTGGACTGCTGTTTAAAGAGGAGTCGATGCCCAGACATTACCTGAGCATTCCGGTCTTTCCAGCTTTTCGAGTGCTCAGTTTGACCCGTCGCGCTGCCGTCGTCCCTCCCCTATGAACAAGATCCTCTCGCGTACAGCCATGGCCGCCGCGAAAGCAACCTCGAGCCCACCGCACGTCGTCATTGTCGGCGGCGCCTACGCCGGCCTCTCCGCCCTCAACAGTCTGATCAGCCTCAGCAACGGCAAAGGCCTTCCAGTGGGTAAAAAGGGCGCCCCTCCCGTCTCGAGCAACGAGGCACCTCCCGGCGCACTTCGGAAAAAACCGCGATACACACTCCTGGATGAACGAGACGGCTTCTATCACACCGTCGGCGCGCCTCTCGGCCAAATATCTGTGCCTCATGCGCGCGAGTTTTGGGTCAAGTACGACGAGATCCTTGCCGCGAAGAAGGGCGAGGATGTCCAGTTTGTCCATGGCTCCGCCGTCGGGCTGGATATTGCGTCCAAGACCTTGACCTTTTCGCGCACGCAGTCGCCTGCGCACACGGAGAAGCTGTCCTACGACTACCTGATCGTCGCATCGGGCATGAGCAGGAAATGGCCCGTCGTGCCCACGTCGCTCGATTTCGAAACCTACATGAGGGATGTGCAAGAGTTGGAGAACGAGCTGAGCCAGTACAACAAGATTGTTGTAGTCGGAGGGGGTGCTTGCGGCACTGAGATGTCGGCCGAGCTGAAGGTCCATTTCCCGAGCAAGGAGATCATCCTCATCCATTCGCGGAGCAATCTCCTAACCAACGAGCCCATCCCTGAAGACTTCAAATCCAAGGCCCTGGAGCTGCTCCGGGAAGAAGGCGTAGACGTCCGCCTCAACACCCGCGTCCAAAAGGACTCGCCCGGCAGCGTCGTCCTGTCTACCGGCGAGACGCTGCCCTGCGACAAGGTCATCTACACGGCAGTGCAGCAGCACGCCAACGCAAAGTTCGTGCCTGAGGCGCTGCGAGAGGACAAGTGGGGCTGTGTGAAAGTGCGCGATACCTTCCAGTTTGACTCGGAGATCACCAACTCGGACGCCCATTATGCCGTGGGCGATGCCGCACACTGGCCTTCTACCATCAAGCGGTCGGGCCCTGCGCAGATGCAGGGCAAAACTGCCGCCTCGAATATCATGGCCTCGCTCGTTGCGGTCGAGGAGGGGAGGAAGGCCTCCGAGGCGAAGCTAGAGCATTGCGCGCCGAGTACGCCTACCATGACGCTTGCGGTGGGTACCCAGGCCGTGGCCATGCGCGGTGGATTGATCTTTGGAAAGGAGGTCAAGAATCGTGCTTTTGGGACGGGGCTCGGTATCGACGGGACGCTGGCGAACCTTGGGCTGAGGCCGAGGAGGGTGGAGGAGGTGAAGCACGCCACGGGCGTGCTGGAGGATCCAAAGGCCATCACTGCCAACATGTAGAGGCTGGAAAGACGGTGGAGTACATGTGGAGCGTTGCCAGCCGACTTTGTCAGCGAGAGGCGGGGCGTTACGATATCCAAGCCATGCCAGGACGGGACTGGCCAAGGTGTTAGGGAGTTTGGTTCTTCAAGAAGACTGCTCAACCAGCAGCGTGCTGGGTGGTTTAGTATATCAAGTCCAGAGACTTGTTCTGATTCGAGACATGGCTTGTACCAGGCAGATACCTTGGTAGAGAAGAACGTCTAAATTTCCGCTAGTGCATGCGACTGAACTTCACTCAATACGATGGCTCGTATTGAATACGGACCATACACGATATGTCACTGGCGCCGCCGACCGACACCAATCTGCTCGTACCCACCTGGCTTCGTTTGAGAGATTTCTTTCGTACTTCTCAGCAGCAGCTCGTTCTCCTGTGGTGACGCTCGCATTCGCGCGAGAAGGGACATGTCGCCACGAGGAGAGTCGCGTAAGAGGTTCCGCGTGTCACACCGCAAGTCGCGTGCAGGATGTACCACCTGCAAGGCGCGCCGCGTCAAGGTAATGCTCCGGCCTCGTGCTCGACGGCCAGCTGGGCCAGTCTTGGTGATTTCTGCTGACAGGTGCATGTGCATCCCAAAGTGCGGCGAGGAGAAGCCGGCGTGTAGACGGTGCCTCAAACGCGGCCTTAGGTGCGACTATGCCGCTACCGTCCAGATTCCGACCCCCAACCCAGGCACAGGAACCGCAAGCACCCAAACTCATGCGCCAACCCAAGATGCAGGACAAAGCCCGGGGGCCATGTCCATGGACGCTTCGGTTCGCAACGAGACCCCGTTGGCCAGTGACCATGCGCCCACAGCACCAGCAGCGCCTCTAGCCCTCAACATCGACGATCTCGAACTCCTTCACGTCTATCACACTTCGACATACTCGTCCATCGTTTGGAACCTTTCCTTGCAAGATATCATCAAGGTCGAGTTCCCCCAGCTAGGCTTCACCCACCATTTTCTTCTACACGGCATCCTAGCTCTATCAGCACTCCATCTGACCCACTTCCGCCAGCACAAGGCCAAGCACTACATGGCGCTGGCCGTCAGCCACTATGACATTGCCCTCCGCATTGCCATGGAAGAGCTAGCGAACATCAACGACGAAAATTGCGAAGCACTCTACTGCTTTGGCATGCTCGGCTGTCTCATAGCTTTCGCGTGGGGTCCCAAACCAGGTGATTATCTCCTCTTCGGCGAACGCGGCATCGGCGAGTGGCTAGCATTGGCTCGGGGGTCAAGGGCTGTGTTCCAGACCAAGGAGCATATCCTGCGTCATGGCGTGCTTGCTGGCCTGTTCCAGACCCCCATGTGTTTGCGCCAGCAAGTCATGCTGCCCACCAAGGAAAGCGAGAGACTGCTAGAGCTGCGCTCACAGTTCGAGCTCAGCCTCCACGACGATCCCCGCCTATCGCTATACCTAACCGCCCTCGACCAGCTCATGTATTTCTTCTCCATAGATGCCAGCAAACTGGGGAGTCGCAAGCCGGCCACCTTCCAGGACATTGTTGCGTGGCTTCATCTTCTCCAAGACGATTTTGTAGACAGCTTGAACGAGAGGCAGCCGGCTTCACTGGCCGTGTTTGCCTTTTATTGCGTTCTGCTGAACGACATCCCTAGCGCTTGGCTGATAAGAGGGTGGGTGGATCATCTCATGTCTGGGATTTATGATTCCATGGACGTTGCATATCGTATATGGATCAAATGGCCACAGCAACAAATTGGTTGGATTCCGAAGTGAACAAACGTCGGACCTCTTCCATGCACCCATCATCACAAACTTCGAGGGAAACGAGATAAACTCAAGACAGACCACGCTATCCCCAGGGATAAATTCCTCACAGCTCGCTCCAACCAAAAGCTGAGCCAATGTGCTGGAAGCTTGTCAGATCTTTCCAAAGACATTATCGCTTTCTTTTAACTCTACATACTTCAATGTACAATCCCATAACTTCTGCTGATACATTTCATTCCTCGACGCCTCTTTGTTCCCCACAACCGTATCTTCGTTGAGATAAGCATCCTTTGGATACTCTCCCAGCACCGGATCATCAGTGCTCAACGCCGCTCTCACCACATCAGCCGCGCTCTTCTCCACGCTCCGAAACATGCCATTGGGAGAACTCATAACAGATATCTTGCTATAAACCTGAAGAGTCGGGGCAGCCGTGTACCTGAGGAACGCTGGAGACCTGCTCTGCAGATTCACATGCACCATAGCCCCCGGATCGACCCCCAGGACGCAAATCTTACTCAGTCTGGGAACCCCATCCATTCGCCGCTGAAGCGTATGCCTACCCCATCAGCAAAAAAAAAAAACAAGAACCAAAGGACGGCTCCAAAGAAAACACCAAAACGATATCACGAACCTCATCAAACCTCAAAGGACGGCAAGGACGAACCACTCACATAAAAATGACCAAACACAACTTCGAGAGCCCATACCGGTCCCTCCCAGTATTTTCCTTTCCCTCTTGATCCACAACCCTCGGCCGAGCAAGCTCCTCGACACCCAGCGACCCATCATCCTCCCCCAGCGCTGGCTCGAGCTCGTGCTTCCACGACGAGAGATACACCATCCTCCCCCACTCCTTTTCCATGGCGCCCAGAACCCCCAGCTCAAACACCGCCGCGTTCAAGACGAGCGCACCGAGGGGAGGGAGCCGAGGTCGAGCTCGTAGAGTCGAACCGTGTGGGTGTTTTGGGGCGCCGAGGCGATGGCAGAGAGGAGGTGGGTGGCTAGGGCGAGGCTGAGGCTGCCAGCGGCGCTGGTGAGTAGAATTGTGGGGGGGGATTGGGGGGGATTATCTTGAGGGGGGGTTTGAGGTCGATGTGGAGAGGGATGAAGGGGTATTGGACGGGTGCATCCGATATTTGGATTCGAGGGCGATGCCATAATTCATGAGCTGCCATTCGATGAACAATCAATATCCTGTCCTCCGAATTCGTCCGCTCGCAGAATCTCTCGGGGCTATATCAACGAGGCGGTTGTGAAGTCTTGATGAACATTCGGGCCGATTGGGCATACGAGTCTCTATACGAGGATATCGAGATACGAGCCCATTAAGTGGTGATGACTTGACGATACAGAAAGTGGATCGAAAAAGATTTCAATAACTTTAATCATGCTGTTTTCATTATTCTCAAGGTTACTCTAGGAGAACTTACGGTGTTCCTTTTTGAGGTCCGTGAGGGACCTAAGAAAAGATCTAGTTGGCATTTCATAAAACTTGAGAAACAACCTTTCCTCGTCAGAGATGCATCGGAATCTTGAATTCATAATATCAAATAATCACTCCAGGTGTGCTGTGCTTGTTCGGCAACAAGTATGAGTAGGATCTCTCAAGCGGTTGAACCACCCTCTCGAAGAAAATTTGCCTCCAATCATCTCCACTGCCCACGCTCTTGCTCCCTAGTAAGCACCATGTAGCAGCTTCTGAGTAATCTACACCAGCCTCATCCACGACATCTTTCAACAACTCAACTGCGACAAGCTGGTCATATATGTGGTTTAGCTTCGGATCTCCGAATGGATATCTCTGCCGGTTTGGAGACTCTTCAATCAAAATTCCCCAGCATAGCTCCAGTAGTAGCACGCCAATAAACGAAATTCCCGGTGAAGATGATTCATTTGCCGCCGGCAGTCTGACTGGAGCTTTGCCAATGAATTTACGACTTAGGTAGGGACGGTCAAGTACAATCTTGTTGGAGGGTTCTGGATCTCGAAGGAAAAAAACATCCATGGGGTTGAAATCTGGAGCGTCAAGCCATGCAGAATCACAAAGCTGGACAAAGGAAGATGATATTGCCAAGGCAAGTCTGTAACGTTGACGGCGGGTCAAGCGCGGTCGATATTTTTCCTGCAACATCTCTTTCAGGGAGATTGGCTCCTCGAATCCCAATGTGAATGGCTCATCGGAGGCTGGATATATATGATATCGTTTATGGGTATCTTCTAAAAACCCATACCCATCTTCTGCAGAATGCCTTATTGCAAAAGTAGCACAAAGATCTTTTATCATGTTTTTGGTTGCTATTGTCCCCTTTTGAGTATGATATTGTGTAGTAGAAGTCTGGATTTGAGTCTTTGGGGGAGAAGGCGCAGCATCCGCAGCTTTCTTGCTATCAAAAATTAGTGAGAGAACACTAATTTAGCCAGGATCTGACATGTCTTACCTTTGTGCGATGACGATACCTGTATTTCCCGCCTGTCTTTTCACAGGTACACTACCCGCCAGAGGATCGGACATCAGAATCTTAGTTTCCCTTGCTTTCCAACTATGCCCTTTAGCGTTCTTTGGATCTTCATTGCCTAGGAATAGCATGAAAAACTCAGAACCGGTCAATGTCTCGTGCTGCAGCTGGATATTGGCCTGATGTTGGGATGCGCAACGACAACTCCAGGCTTTTGACAATACGTTGTAAAGGTGATCAGCATGGCGCCAGAAGTTACCAACTGTGATTTTCATTGTGGGGTTCGGATAATTAGAAAATTGCTTGAAACTTTCTTCAATATCTCTCATGTCATCACTTGATCCGAGAAGCTTTTCCAGCCTTTCGTTGTTGGTTTTCAGCTCTGCAAATAACTCATTCCGTTTCGTCTTCCCAATCGCAAATTGTGCGCGATACAGCTGGTACTCTCGATTCTCTTTGCTAGAGGACTTCAATAGAATGGCCTTCATATTTGTGTCATTGCTAGCTTTTTGGTTCTCCAGGATGTTAGTCTCTGTGCAAATCCAGATTTGCAGCATGCCTACTTTTTGCTCATAGAGCCTTTTCTGGATACCCTCTTTATCAAATGCCATCTCTTTGTTGATATCGTGTAAATTTCTTTGTAACTCTCCGATAACCTCAAGGTAAAGATCATACGATTCTTGCAATCGGTATCTGAGTTGGGCTTCTATGCACGGGTCTCGCCAAAGTACGCCACCCGGCTCTGCCAGAAACTGATCTATCTGGTCTCGATTTGATACCATCGGCAGGAGAGTCCGCCTCAGAGTTCTTTCGAAAATCAGTTGCTCAAATTTGATTTCGCGGCGACATTTTTGATGGTCTAAGCGTATCTTCCACCAAAAGTCCAAAATGCGGCTAACTTCATGATACTTGTCCAGAGCCTCGATAGCTACCGAAAATGCGCCAAGGACGACACCTGCAATCTCAAGACCAGACATGACGAGCTTTGTTCTAGCAAGAAGGTGTTGTAGAATCCGCGTAATAGACGTGGATGAGAGAAAAAAACGAGTGAGATGATGAGGAGAAGTGGAGGATAAAGTCAGGGTAAAATAAGGGGAGACGCAGCTGACCTGCGGGGGGCTATAACTGCGGGGCTATCATGTTCCGTCATCATCCGCAACCCCTTCGACCTCAACTTACGAGATGAAACAATTTCAGCTCTTTCATCTTAGACACTCACCTTAGATACCTGAAGTATCACCTATAATCAGATTTATGCGAGGTAATATTAACAGGTATGACACTGGTCACGCTTACTGCCAAAAGAATCTGGCATATATAGCTAAGATGGGCAGTCCACTAGGCCGATAATCTGCGAGGCAATCCATGATCATACCTTAAAGTCATGGACAATGATAACATCGGCGACGAATCGCTATCAAGAGCCATCAATGGAGTAGAAGATCTTTTCTTGAAAGTCGTTGCCGCCTTTCGAGCAAATGAGCTCTCAAATGCTGATGCCAGTGCTACGACCTCTCTTAAAGATTCACACGAGAGGTTTCAGTTGTGGGTAGGCAACATACGTGCAGCCGAAGATGACCCAAACAATGTATCACTAGAGTGGAGATTGAGAGAAGCTCATGATATCAGGGATGATATATCTAGCATCCTGACTGATGTCCTGGAAGCACTCAATGACTGTATGTATGCCACCAAACTCGTTCACATAAGCTAAAGTAAGTAGTATACGCTATCGCTACGGGGAATGAAAGGAGTCGATACCAGAATGCCGACACGCTTTACCTAGATAAGAAATCTAGTTCTAGCAGGATCAGTATAAACTTCCGGTCAATAGACGAGAAGCAAGATACACTCAATGTTGTTCGAGAATCAATAGGAAGCCTTCTACGCCTTTCAACTCTCATCCGAAAAGTTCTACCAGGAGATCAGTGGAGCGAGGCGCTGTATAAGTATGACGGCTTGCGTTCTGACGAAAGTATGGATATTAGATATGTCGGTCGAAAGTTCCCAAAACTCAACAGGCCAGAAAGCTCATGGCTTAAACTTCGCCTTGGAAGAGCAATAACTCAAAGACGTCGGTTTATATGGCTCTGCCATCAAATTGAATACCACTCCAATGAAAAGACTGATTCGACAGAGAAAGCCCTATCCTCTGGATATCAGGGATTCTTCTCAGTATCCAGGAAATATATACAGCCTTCAAAGTCAAGATATCAGCAGATACACACCATCCCTGAAGTTCAAAGACACTCTGCGAATCCAAGATTCCGGGCTCCAAGACAATCCAACATGCCAGAAATTAATCAAGCTCCAGAAGGCTCTATATCGAGATCATTAGATTTGGCGGAAGGCAGCAATAACGAAAACTCTACTATACTCACCCCTACGTATCTCCAATTCATTCACGATGAAGAAGAGTTACTGATACCAATTACCCGTTATATACACGAGAATAGCGGGAAATTTATATGTTCAATTTGCTGGACGATCCAAGCTTGTAAGAGTTCTATGGAGTGGTATAGACACGTCTACTCGGATCTCAGGCCGTACGTTTGCTCTGGCGACAAAAGTGAATGCACTGTAGAATTTTTCGCGGACAAGGACACATGGTTCACACATGAACTGGAAAATCATCGAATTCAGTGGACCTGCTCCCTTTGCCAACATTCACCGTTTGATACTTTGCCACCGTTCCGAATCCACGTCGAAGAAGACCACGTTGAAATTCCACGGAGTCATTTCAAACATTTTGCAGCGTTATGTCAGAATCCGGTTCAACCCATATCTTCTGAAGAATGCCCATTCTGTGATGAGCTTCGAAATCATTCAGAGGAGCCCGAGATCGAGCCCAACCGCCAGAGAACAAAACTCACTGGAAACATTCATGTATCTGTCCCGGATTTTCGGCGCCATGTTTCCAAACACATGGAAGACCTGGCTTTGTATGCTTTGTTCACGTCGTCTACCATCTTGAACCTCCCAGGCGTTCTGAAAAGGGCACATCTATCAGCAATATCTGCCAAAGCTCTAGTTTTCCCAGATCACTATGTGAATGGACCGAAATATAGCCAAGGTCACCAAGCCAGCTTCCAACCGAACATGAATCAGTCACTCGGGGTTCCAGACCGCTACACGCTGCCGCCACCACCACCCTACCCGCTGCCGTCACTTCGACCCTTGCGCTGCTCCACATGTAATCACGACTTGGCTGACACTGAAAAAGGATGGAGATGCTCGAGATGTAGTACCAAGGATTATCTTACGGTAAGTACATCCTAGTTAAAAAGAGCTCTTTACTCCATGACATTAATTTTATCCTTATGTATCGTGTTTGATAATATTACTAATGAACTCAAGAGTTACAATCGGTCCATTTCAGCACTGTCAGGCGAAAAACCGACTCTGGTATACAACCCTTCGTCTTTTCGTCCTGATCTACTCGAAGCATTTTTTACAGGAAATATGGGGCTTTCACTCCAGGTTCTCTTTACAGGGGAAGTGGGCCTCGATGAAGATCCTGTAAAAACGTCAAACATCTTGGACAGTGTGGTCTCCTTTCCGCATCGCGTATTTGTAGAATGTCCCAACAGGCTCAGACTAAGACGCAGTGGGTATATTCGCAGGCTTTTGGGAGAAGATTCTCGACCTGTAGATGATTTTGCAGTATTGCTTAATGAATGCCTCATTGTAACAGACTTTACCAAGGTGTTGCCCGAAAATACCACAGTGGGCGACACCTCTTCGATGCCCAAGATTGTAAGTTTGTAAGCAACAAGAAACTCATATATTTACCTTTGACAGGTTATTCGAATGGATTTCCTCAACCTGGAGAAACCAAGAGATGTACAAGAAGGGTTCAGAATCCTACATCTTGGCAGGACGTCTCATACCATCAGTACTTTACATCCAGAACATAACACGTGGCTCAAAGACATAATCCACGCAAAAAAAGAACATTCAAGAAACTACTTCAATTGGAGAGATCCTTTCAAGCTCCGCAAAATTTTGAACTTTCCGTCAGAGACGACCTGGCTGTCATCGTGGAAACTTTGTTCCATCCCGAGAACAGCGATGCACCAGTGCTTGAACGACCCTTATGACAGATCATTGAAGGAAGGTCTGGATCTGTTTTCTATCGAGGATATGTTGGGAAATATCAGTTGCGCGGGACAATTCACCTACGAAAGCTTACCGATCGGGTTGCTTGGCTCCGATTCAGGACTATACCTACTAAAGGGCCGTCATTTAGAGCTGGTAAGTGTAGACGCAACCCAATTACTAACATTTTTTCTTTATGTTAAGATTACACAGACATTTAAAACTGCAGGGACCGTGAAGTCAATCATAGTACTTCACAAGTACAGCATAGTGTTGGTCCTAGCGAATCGAGACCTGGTCGCTTATAGCTTCGAGGATCTTCTTTCAGATCAAGATGCTGTCTCTAGTGAAGGGAAGAAATCACTTGAAGTGGTAGCGTGGCGTGTCGAATTCGCTACGCTATGGAAGCCTGGCGGTCAGGAATATGTTGTTTATGGTCAGAACGTACGAGGTAAACTCAATGGCCGGATCATAGAACCATTGGTGCGTTGAATAACCCCGATATTTACCTGCCAGGTTAGAACTGACAAGCCTACAGGACGATAAAAGGACTCGCCAAAGATATCGCTGGCGCAGAAAACATAGACATTTTCGACAACGTGGTTCGTTCGACATCCCTCATCATCTCGCCTCCAGCGACATTATATCATTGGGAGACGTGATTGGATTGAATGACAAGCATAACTTCTACTTGATGGTATTTAACAAGAAACAAAAACTCGTTGAGCGGAAAACAGTACCTGATCGCATTTTAAGCGACATCATACGGACCAGAACATTGAGCCAAGCCACCATCAATATGTTTGCCATCTCGGAACTTGAATACTTCTGCTGCTATGAAGACTTCGCCATTTATGTCGACCATGATGGTATTCTCAGTCGTCCAGGAGTTTTAGAGTTCCAGGGTAAGGCTCATTCAGCTTGCTTTCGGGATGGTCATGTTTTCCTGTTTCACTAACGTAAACCACAAGCGAGCGAGCCACACAAGCGAGCGAGCCACCTCCTGACTGCCCCAACGCAGACCACCTACACCTATAATGCCACAACCAAAAAAAGTCCAATCAGCCTATAAAGAGGCCTCAGTAACTCTAGCCCTTTCAGCTATTAAAAATAATTTAATTTAAAGCGTGCGACAAGCTGCTTAAGTATATAATACCCTATATATAATAGTTAGTTATCGACGCGCTGGACGACCTGCGCGACGCGATTACCAGCCTAACTTAAAGCAGCTAACTAAGCTTAAAGAGGATGTGATTATTACTCACATTCTTAAGCTAGATTCACGAGAATTCGCACCCACGCTAACTGCTGTACGTAATATAGCTGATTAATTGCTTACAGCGCGAGGTGCGGACTATATTGGCATTAACTGGCCTAGCAACTTTGTTAAGCGTCAGCCAGACCTCTGAGTTCGATTGACCCGCCAGCAGGATCGCCAGCGCGTCCTTTGCGAGGATCCTGAGGTTATCAGCCCTTGGTTTGAGTTGCTGCATCGTACAAAGGAGAGGTACGGTATCGTTGATGAAGACACGTACAACTTCGACGAGACAGGCTTTATAATGGGCGTGATCTTGGCTTAATCAGTGGTTACAGCCTCAGAGAGACGGAATCGACCTAAGGGCACTCAGCCGGGCAATCGTGAGTGGGTTACGGTGATTCAGGGGATCAACGTGTGCGGCTGGGCAATCCCTCCCTTTATCATCTTCGCGGGCAAGCACCACCTCTCTCCGTAGTACGAGGGCGATAATATCCCATCCAGCTGGTGCATATTGCTCAGCGAGACAGGCTGGACGACAAATAAGCTAGGAGTACATTAGTTAAAGCATTTCAACGCCCATACGCAGAGCCGTACGGTAGGGACGTACCGACTGCTTATTATTGACGGCCATGAAAGCCATAACTCTCTGGCCTTCCAGGACCTCTGCAAGGCGAGCAAGATCATTACTCTCTGCATGCCCCCGCATTCGTCACACCTCCTCCAGCCCCTTAATGTAGGGTGCTTCTCGCCCTTGAAGCGGGCGTACGGTGATGAGATCTCTGGCTTGGCACGCAATCATATCAACCATATTGACAAAACTACCTTCCTGCCGGCCTTCAGAAGAGCCTTTAAACAATCCTTTACAGAAGCCAACATACGCGCGAGCTTCCGAGAGGCAGAAATAGTCCCGTACAACCCAGAGGCAGTGCTGTTAAAGCTTAACGTGAAGCTACGTACGCCCACGCCAGCTATCTCTAAAGCTACTCTGTAGGAGGCCAGAACACCGAGCAACGCGTACGAGCTGGAGGCTCAGTCAACGTTAATTCAAAACAGAATCAGAAAACATAAAATCTCATCACCAGCCTTAATTATTAAAGCTTTTGCTTAGTTCAACAAAGGTGCTGTAATGCTAACCTATAAAGTTGCATTGCTTCGTACGCGGGTCAAGGATCTTAAGAAGGCTAATAAGGCCGCCACGCAGCGTACAAAGCGAAAAAGGAAGCGGATCCAGCGTGAAGGGACCTTGACAAAGGCTTAAGGGGCTGAAATTGTGGCTCAAAAGGACGTTAAGGAGCAATTAAACGAGGAGAGGCGTGAGGAGGTAGCTCGCCTTGGTGGCAGCCGGCAGTCAAAAGCGCGCTGCACGCGCTGCAGAGAGCAAGGACACAATTCTCGTACGTGCAAAACAACAGTATAACTACCGTAGTTACTTCTTGTATCAAGTTATTACAGTATTCTTTTAAGGTGGTTGAGTAGGTGGTTGCGCACGCGTTGGGGCAGTCAGGAGGTGGCTCGCTCGCTTGTGTGGCTCGCTCGCTTGTGGTTTACGTTATGAATTCATTGAGATCATAGACGTACAAAGTGGTTACCTCAAACAGGTCATTCACGCCAGAGATGTAAGACTGCTAGATGATGGTAGTACAAACTCCGATGGAACTACAGTGAAAATCATAGCTGAGCATCCTGAGGAAGACCAGCGCAGGCTGGTTTTGGAGATATCGTCTGTCAATAATACTGGGTCCTGGTTGTATTAGCACGTAGCGCTTCATAAACATAGAGCAGTGCATTCAACGAGACATATTTCATCCTTTTCCTGACACAAACTATATTTCCTACTACATAGGATTCATTGAGTGTATCTCGAGGATAAGATAAAGAAGCCTTAATTGTGCGTTAGTATACGCCTGATTCTTCACATGAATAACCGATTAAACCAGTTCGCATTGACATTTCCATATGCATGATACATTTCCCTAACCCTAACCTTTTTCTTTACCGTTCCTTTAGATCCCTCACGTCATACTCAGCATTTATTCGCGCCAACCATTTCCTCCCCACTCACCCCCAAGCCCCATGCCAAAATTTGTACCCAAGAAAAAGTAAAAAAAGCCAGAATATTTCCACCCATCCCATTCCACCAGCACTAAAGCTACTTAACGTCACGAGCCATCAGCGAAGCGCACGAGATGGCGACGGAAAACGTGCAGCTCGTGATCGTATATGCCATAAATCTGTCATTTCAAATTTCTTTTGTTGATTTCCTTTGCTTCGTATTTTCCCCTCGGTAGCTCTCAAGGCGCGGTACTGATCCACATGCTGGAGAATATCATCCAGCTCATCTAGTAATCATCACCTCGGCTCACCACCTCCTTGACCGTAGGCCTAAGGATGAACGTCTGCAGTATGTTAGCAGCCACCCGCAAAAAAGGGGAAAAAAAGAGTGCTCACGTGTTCACTCTGGGCGGTATAACTGCCCTTGATATCGCACAACGGGGGATAAGCCTCGACGATGCCGGCGCTGACCAAATTGTTCAAGCCAAGGAGGTACTTGTCATGTCCCAAACGGTCGAGATAGCGGCGGCAAAAGGGCAAGGTGCCAAAGTTCTTTGTGATGGAGTTGAGCAGTGTCTTGGCCGAGGAGACGCGGAGGGCGACCTTGGGGGCGTCTTCGCGCTTGGCGTAGTGGGAGGTTTCCATCTGGACGTTTACGTTAGCGACTCCTTCTTCAATTTGCGCCTATTTTCTCCTCTTTTGCTTCCGTCCTGGGAGTGGAGAGGAGCAGAAAAAAAAACTTACATCATCCCGCACGTAACCCTTGCCAGTAGATCCAAAAGTCTCAATGGCAAACGTCTCGCCTTCCTCCATCTTGGTCTGATCGCCACCCTTGACAATGGGCACCGTCTTGCCGCCGTGGATGCTGAAGTGGCCAATCGAATGGCCGTTAAGGTTGCGAATGCACTTTACAGGGTATGTCTGGCCCTTGATCTCGCACTCGTAGCTCTCCATAACCTCCTGAACGGCCGCACCAATATCGCACATACGGACATCAATACCGGCCTCCTTGACACCCGTGTTGGTCGCATCCTTGCAGGCATTGATCAGGTTATCGTAGACTGGGTCGAAAGATAGGGTAAAGGCCGAGTCGACGATGCGGCCGTTGATGTGCACACCAAAATCGACCTTCATGACGTCCTCGTAGTTGAGCACCATCTTGTTGCCGGCGTTGGGCGTGTAGTGGGCAGCACAGTGGTTGATGCTGAGACCGGTGGGGAAACCCATGCCCGCCTTGAGGGCGTCGCCCTCCTCGAGGCCCTGGTGGCCGGTCAGCGCGCGCACAGAGTCCTCGATGCCCTCGGCAATTTCAGTGAGGCTCATGCCGGGCTTGATCCACTTCTGGGCCCACTGGCGCACTTGACGGTGCACCTCGGCGCCTCGGCGGTAGTCGGTGAGGAAATCGTTGTTCATGCGGTCCAGGTGGCGCTTCTCCTCGTTGGTGGTGCGGTAGTTGTTCTCGTCGCGGTACTCGCAGATCTCGCCCTCGGGGTACGTGTTGTTGGGGAACAGCTCGTGGACGGGAACGCGGGGCGGCGAGGTTTGCACCTTGGGGCCGCCGGCGCCGCCCTTCTTCTTCTTCCTGGGCTTCCTCTTCTTCTTCTTTTTGGCGGCGCCCTCGCCCGCGGCCTCGCCGGCAGCGCCGTCGTCGGCGTCATTCTCGTCGTCCGAGTCCTCGTGGTCTGCGTCGCCGTTGGGCGCCTTCTCGCCGTTTGTGGCGGCAGCGGCTGCTCCGTTGGGCTTTTGGTCGTCCACTGCGCAAAAGTGCATCAGCCATGGCTCAGGAAGCAGAAGTAGTGGGGCACGGGAGGGCGGATATTACACTTGAGGTTGGCGACGCCTTCCGCTGCGGTGGCCGCCATGGTGGTGTTGAGTCTTGCAGGCGGGGCGGGGGGAGGGGAAGGACTGGGGTGGAGGAGAAGAGGGAAAAAAATATAGAAGAAGTGAAGAAGAAGCCGGACGGGCAATAGCAGGGCAGGTTAAGAGAGGCCCAGGCAGGGGACTAGCAGTGTTAGTGTTGCGGGCGCGGCAAAAAAAGGTTTCTGGGGCCAGAAACGCCGCCGTCGGGGTTCGGAATGGGCGTCCGGCTCGACTTTCCCTGCCACCTGGGCGCGCCTTCCCTCCAGCGCCGGCGCTTGGGCGTGCCTTCCCTGGCCCGCCGATGACGACGTCGTCTCGACTTCGCTCGCGCCAAGCCCAGACGGGACTTTTCAAACCCGCCCATCCTCCCTCTCCCTCTCCCACACCTCCTCCCCCGTATCACAATTGCCGCGCGAAGCAATGCCCGATGCCTCTGCTGCCGCCGCCCCTGCGCCAGCCCCTCGTACGCCCACGCGCCCTCGTCCTTGAGCCCACCGCCGCCGCCGCTTGGACCTGTCCGTCATGCCTTCTCCTCCGGCCTCGCATCTCGACAGCACGTGCACAGCGCCCACCACCACCGCTCCCATTCCGCCACCGGCCCTCGCGCCCCTTCTCCTCGACTCGCGCTCTCTCCTCTGACGCCGCCCTTCCGAACCACTACGACACCCTCTCCCTGTCCCCCACCGCCTCCCCCGCCGAAATAAAACGCCAATTCTACACGCTCTCCAAACAGCACCACCCGGACCGCAACCCCGACGACCCTAACGCGAGCACGCGCTTCGTCGCAATCAGCGAGGCCTACCACGTGCTCTCCGTCCCCGACAAGCGCGCCCAGTACGACGCCCAGCTCAACCAATTCAAAGGCACGCGCTGGGGGCGCTCCCGCGGCGGCGACCACCACGGCCACCCCCAGGGCTCGTACTCGTCGGCCAGCAGCTATGCGGGGTCCAGGCCGGCCACGGGGCTGAACAAGAAGCGCGGCACGTTTCGCGGGCCGCCGCCTAGCTTCTACAAGGCGGGGGGCTACGGGCGGCACGGGGCAAAGAGGGCGGAGTACGCACACGCGAATCCGCACGGGGCGCGCGCGGAGCGGGGGCATGGGCAGGCGGACGCGGAGACAGAGGCCGGAAGGGAGAGCTATGGCGATTTTGGCGGGTTTGGGCCGGGGCAGGCGGGGCAGGGGAGCGAGGTGCCGCACTTTGACGACAGGAGGCACAAGGCGGCGCACGACAACGTCAATGACTACATCCAGGCGAGGCGGAGGCAGAAGCTGGCCAGGGAAGTCGAGGACGACCTCGATCGGGGGGGCACCCTCTTCAATTTCGTGCTCGTCATGGGCGCCATCCTCGCCATGGGCCTCAGCGTCAAGATTTTCGGAGACAGAGCAGAGCGCAAGGCAAGGGATAGAAGGGACTAGACACCACGGACAAGGGTACAAAAGAAAGACAAGGCAAGACAATCTGTACATATGTAACCATATTCCAAAGAGAGACTCAGGCAAGAACAACATGAAAGAGGCACATTACACCGGCCACACACCACGTTGATAAATGTTTTCAAAATGCATTGGGACAAACTGTTGTACATGCCAAAGAAGCAGCTATACACGGCTCGTGCTCAGCACATTGGGGACGGAGCAAAGCTGAAAAAAAAGTCATCCCGCTCCCACCGCCACCACCACCACTACTTCCCTGGTGCGAATGGACTTTTTTTTTAATCGTTCCTTCCCACTCTATACCTCCCAAGACCGCGTCTAACCCTCAAAGGTGAAGCTGGTGCCGAGCTTGTGGCCGGCCTCGTTGAGCTTCTGGGTATCGAAAGAACCACCAATGCCGAAAGTAAGGCCGCTGTTGACCTTGGTGTTGTAGGCGAGCGAGGCAATGCCGAGGTTGTTGATCTTGGCCTGCAAAACAGTGTCAGCGCTGAATCATCGCAAACAAAAGTCAAAGTGAAAAAAAAAAATCGAAACGTACCTTGGCGAAAGACAGAGAGTCGAGCTTGTACTTGGCGGCAAGCTCAAGACCGACGGCAGAGCCCTGCTTGGAGTCCCAGGTGGCCTTGGCACCGGCCTCGACGGCAGAGTTGACCTTCTGGTAGTACGAGGCGGAGAAGACGCTGAGCGAGTTGGCGCCGGTCAGGGCAGCGTTGTACGAGCCGGTCGAGTAGCCGACGGCGGCGGAGTACTTGGTGATGGCGGCCTTCTGGACGTCGTAGCCGACCTCACCACCGACGAGGAAGCCCTCGTGGCTGAGGACGGCGTCGGCGGTGGCGCTGACGGCACCAGAGGCCTGGAGGTCGGCGAAGACGCGAGTGTGGAAGTTGGGCTGCTTGAAGAAGAGGTTGAGCTTCTGGCCCTTGTTGCCGGCGGCGGGGTTGAAGTTGTTCAACACCTCGGCCTTGAGGCCGTTGGCGAAGGTGTCGTTGAGCTCAACCTTGGTGGCCAGGAGGTTGGCCGTGTTCCAGGACTGGGTGATGCTGACGCCTGCGAGATTTCCAGTCAGTAAGATGATGGAGAGCTGGTGGTGTTTGCCCCGCTCGGGGTAGCGAGCTTCGCGGTAGAAGACAGCTTGGAAAGATGGCGAGTGAACCATGGGAACAACAAGCGTGTATCGGGCTTGAGAGGGGGGTAGTTTCGTACCATTGGGGAGCGCCTTCTTGCCCTCGAGCTGTCACAGACGTTAGCGCGGCGGTTTGACGTGGAGCGGTTGCGCCGCAGCGGAGACGTACCGAGGAGGTGACGGGGCCGTCGTGGGCGGAGGTGCCCTTGGCGGTGAAGTTGACGCCGTTGGGGGCCTTCAGCTTGACCTCGAGGGCGGCTAGACGGGCATTAGCAGACGGCGACGGGGCGGGAGTCGATGCGCCTCACCCGCGGCAGTGTGGTAGAAGTCCTTGTTGATGAGCTGGGCGGGTGGTCAGCAATTGGAGCTCCCAGGCGGCCGGCATAGCAACGGGCGACTCACGTCATTGGAGGGCTTCGCAATGTCGCTGAAGGCGACGGGGGGAGCCTTGAGGATCTTCTTCTCGATGAAGTCGGCCATTGTGAGGGTTGTGATGGAGGAGATGGGTGGGAAAGGGCTGGTGTGGGCGGTGGTGATGATGGAGTCGGGGGAGAGAGGGTAAAAGTTCTGCGGACGGCGGGAAAACAAGTCGCGCAGGGCCGCCTGGTGAGGGCGTTGCCCCCGTGTCCCGTGGCCCTGCCCTGCCCGACCGACTAGCCCGAAACTCCCCGGCTGCACCTGGGCACCCCCACGGGCCCCAGCACCCAATGGCCATTCGATACCTCAACAGCCTGCCCAGGCCTCTCCTACAAGCCGCCTGGAAATCTTCCGCTGCCAGACGACGCCTGCCGATCCGCCGGCGATGCCCCCGTACCGTACCGCACCGTACCGTACCCTCTGCCCAGGTACCCTCTCTCCTCCAGGACTGCTGAGACTCCCTCCGCCCCCTATCCAGCACCTACTCGCCCACTGCCTGGCCTCTTGCTCGCTTCGATTGCTGCTCGCGTCGTCTTCTGCTACGGGCCAAAAGCAACCACCTGACCGCCGTGTTTATGCGCGCCTGCAGGCATCTCACTAGCTCTCCCCAGACCCGCGCTAATGGCAGCCAGGTACCTAGCCTAGCTACACGACGCCCCTTCTCCCTCCCACTGCCACCAATTCGCCGTGCCATGCCATGCTCACCCGCCGAACCGTTTCTCGGCCGTGGAGACGTCTACAGATTGCTGGGCAGTCATGGTGGCCGTGGGGATGCGGTGTGTGGGAAAAAGGAATTTGCCTTTCCCAGCAGTCTTGCCGATGAGCGCCTGCACGGTCACGGGCAGCGGAGCCGTCAATTGTCGGTCAGAGAAATGGCATCGTGTAGAACACCGCCTGGCCCTGGAGGAATCCATTCCGCCATCGCACGCCAACCGTGGCTTGCTTCTCCGCCGGTCCACGCGTCTGAAACTCGCCGATACAGCTGCGTGACCGTTCTCCCTGTATATTGGGGGTACAGCAGATCGACTAAGCACAGACAAATCGAGATCCAACGCGTAGCCAGACCGCAGCTTCGCTCAACATGTGAGCGAGATCTGATACCGCTGGACGGCGAGGCCAGTGAGGGACATCACGTGAATCCATCTCAGGCACGTGAGCATGCTCGGAGTGCACTTGCCTCGAGGTTATACGCACCTGCCCACCTGGCCAAGGCAGGAAGGCGAGCACCTAGCAAGCCGCCGTCTCTCAGTGCTCTTGCCCTCACCATCTTCCCCCTTCCCTCCCTCTCCATGCAATGACTCGACCGCGGACCACTTCCATCACCATCCCACCCTCCACTCTCTACCACCCTGATCCCCTTGGTCCTGCAGGCCATGTACTCCGCTTCAGACACGGAATGAACCTCGATCCATCTAGGACGACGACATGCTAATCTGGGCAGCATTTGCACTTGGAAACAACGTCTATTCACAACAACTACCGACAGAGAGACAAATAATCTATGTGCAAAAGTCCTGCGCAACCCCCCACAGAGTATCGGCCACAATTCGGATGGACTCGACTTCCGTCCACTCAGTCTTTGCATGCAGACCCTCGCCCTTGGGGCCGTACAGCACCACGGGAATACCCTTGTCCGCAAGCAGCGCGCAATCTGTCCAGAATGGTACAGCACGCCCCTGTATTTCCTGCCCCCTACACTTTTCGATATGCCGCTTGCACGTCGATACTAACGGGTGCTCTTCGGATATGCTAAAGGGCTGCCGAGAAAAGATGACCCGGACATCGTACGAAAAGTCTCGTACTCTTTCGGCCAGGCCTCGCAATATATCCTCGATGCGGGACTTGACTGTGTCGCCTGTCTCTCCAGGTAACGTTCTCCATTCGACTGAAATCGTGCATTTTGCCGGGTATGAAGCGGGTTCCTCTCCGCCTTTGATCATGGATGCGTGTACGCTGGGATGACCAAGTAGCGCCAAGGGAGTTCCAGAGGCCAGAGTATCGGCAAGTCTGTCCAGCTCGACCAAGAAATAACCCGCTTTCGTTATCGCATCAATGCCTTTAGTTGGTTGTGATCCATGGGCTGCAACTCCACGAATATCGACTTCAAGCCAAACGAAGCCTTTGTGTGTCACCACCATGTCGAGATCAGTCGGCTCCGACACTACTGCCCCATCTGCCCGCCATCCTGCCGCGAGAACTTGTTCAGTTCCGATGCTCATATCCTCTTCGTCGGCCACGCCGGTGAAGATGACGTCGCCCTTTAGGCCTTCTTTCTTGGCTCTAGCGAGCGCAACGAGAGCTGCAGCGACACCCCCTTTCATATCAGCTGCACCACGGCCATACAATTTGCCGTCGCGGATATCCCCACTGAGAGCATCTCCTTCGTATCCAGACAACGTGACTGTATCGATATGCCCATTCAGCATTAGAGACTTTCCACCTCCGGATCCACGAGCGACTCCAATGACTGACGGCCGCCCAGGGGTGGGCTCTATCCAATGGGTTTCGATATCCCGGTGTTCTTGCCAGGCAGCGATATACCTGGCGATCTCGACCTCTCCAGGCCCTGGAATCGTCCCACCGCCAGGGTTTGCAGAGTCGATCTGCACAAGTGCTTGAGTGAGAGAAACAGGGTCCTCGATGGAAACCGAGCGCGGGATGTTGTACTCTCTTTGTCCTTCTGTGCAAATCAATACTACTGTAGACGCATCTCCAAGCTGCAGCGCCTGTCTCTCCGAGGGAGTGAGACGACGGAGGGCTGCTAATCCGGCCGCCCCGCAAGGGCCGGCCGACACACCTTGACTCTGCAGATATTCCCTTGCGGTGTGTGCTTCGAAGTCGGATATGGTAGCACTCGCATCGACGCCGGCCTTCAGGATGGGCCAGGCCAGATCCGACACGCTGCCACAATCAAGTCCGGTCATGATGGTGTGAGTTGTGTTGGTAGAAGCCGGCTTCTCAGAGCCCCGGGTAAGACTCTTCCACAGACATGCTGCAGTATCTGGCTCTACTGCAAGCACCTTTGTTCCACGGCCCTGCCTTTTGTAGTGGGTCACTACCGCCTGCGCGAAAGACCCTACACCAACAGGTGCAACGACCAAGTCTGCCGTTTTCTCCAGCTGCTCGTCAATCTCGCGCATCATAGTGGCATAACCCTGTACAATCCACTGCGACCAATTAGACATGCATGACGAAAGAATTGCAAAACCTACTTTTGGAATTTCCTCGTAGCCTGGAAAGGCCGTGTCTTGCACCAGAATCCCTCCAGCTTCTTTTGCTTTTTCGTAAGCGAAGCAAACTGCCTCATCATAACTTGCCTTCAGTTGCGTCACCTCGGCACCCTCGTTTCTGATGTGCT
This sequence comes from Corynespora cassiicola, assembly GCA_022059125.1. NCBI lineage: Eukaryota > Fungi > Ascomycota > Dothideomycetes > Pleosporales > Corynesporascaceae > Corynespora > Corynespora cassiicola. Next base: position 2,463,583 of record JAEUWY010000006.1, on the reverse strand, counting down.
GCTGGGTCACCTCGTCCAGGCCTTTGGGCACAAATATCTGTACTTTGGCCCCGAGCAAGGATCCTATCCAAGCCACCGCACGGCCATGGTTTCCGTCCGTGGCAGCGAACAGGACAACCGACTGCGAGCGCGCTGCATCTTGTACGGTTCCAAGGTCGGACTGGACAGGGAGACCAAGTCGATCTGTAACCGCTCGAAAGGCACCCCATGACGCTCCCAGTACCTTGAACGATGGGAGATGTAGTCGACTACCCTCGTATTTTATGTATACTGCCCTTAAGCCCAGCTCTTCTGCGACGGCCCGGAGTGGGTGCAAGGGTGTGTGAGAATAGCCGGGAAGCTTTTGGTGAAAATGATAGGCATCCTCTGTCGAGTCGTCGGCCGATTGCCAATGACAGGCTGTTGGGTTGAAAAAGACCGGTCTTCGTGATGCCATGGTGCAAAAGAGATCAGGAATGACTTGTGATTCACATCACCTTTGGGGGTAGCACTTGGCTTTATAGCCTAAGCCCCAGCAAGCGTGCACCAAAGTTTTCCGCTTGTGCGCTGGGACGGACTGCGCAGAGCGTTTTGGATACGTAAACTAGGCGATGGACCTTGGGGAAAAAAATTAATTTCGACAGCCTGCGTAGTTCTTGATAGGACTACAGCGACTCCAAGGTGAGCTGTTTCGGGAAGCGGTTCCACATCTTGTCGTTTGTGGTGGTCGGTCGCGCCCTTTGATGTTCTCCGTCGGAATTCCGCGGGGACTTTTCCGTTCTTCGTGCAACAAGAGATGGCAGACTTTGTGGTAGATTGCTACTTTCGGAAATTTGCTCAACCCGCTTGTTCAGCCATCGGTCAGATGGAGATTCTAGAAATGTATCTAAAATTCCTCTGCCGGTGTACGCCGGGAAAAGGAACGTTCTGTGCCCTCATATTAGAACCGCCGACGTTGAGACATGACTTAACACCGGCTTCGATTTTATTTGCAATACTTCATCGATGCATTTGTCTCTGAATTTAATGCGGATGTGTCAAAACATATGTTTCCAGGCAGGATTGCAGAGTGAACAAGGATGCGGGACTACAACAAAGACCAGCCGTATAGAGGTGGGCAGTTACGGACGAGTGCTGTACGAGTGAATTCCATGGGACAAAATGCCAAGAACCAATCATGTATATGCGAGTTCCTGGGATGAAGACGTCGCAGATGACGCTCGGTTTTGAGAGGCAGCTTCCCTGGAACCTGGCTCAAGATTCTCCTAGTCGAACAGAGTATAACTAGGAAAAATCTGATCGTTCTGTGAGCAGGGAAAAGACCGACTATGTATAATACAGCATCAGGTAAACCGATGTTCTGGGCCTTTGCACTACCGGCGCGCATGCACACTCGTCATCCAGTTCTTACACTCATGAACATTGTCAACTGCGCGAATTTCGTCTGTAACATGGATTATCTCTGGAGTGTAGGCGCAATTCTTGTGAATCCGTAGAAGAAAGTAGCGTAATGTCTTAGTGATTACCAGTCTCGAATACTTCCGTGATTCTTGGCGGAATAAGATACCAAGAGAGGTTGATAGCTAAGATTTAGTCGCATTGTCTTGGCGGTAGATTATCATTCTCTCTCCCGAGCAGTGAGCAGTAGGTCAATTATTAGAACGGACCCTAACGGGAGAGAAGCTAACTAATCCAAGATATTCCTGTCCCTGACTGAGGCATTCAGAGGCCAGGGTGCTGTCATTGGCGACGCCCCATCGATAGAACGGGAGCAAGTAGGCATCAGCAGCAGTAAAGCTATCTCCTACAGCGTGAACAGCTGCAATTCTTTCTTCAATGATCTGATAGCACTTCTTGACTTTTTTCAACCCCTTTTCTTGGATGGATGCAAATGCCATTTCGTCGCTGGAAAAGTAGTGCGGTCGGTAGAACAGAAAATATCCCTGCAAGTGGAGAAGCTGAACCATTCATAGCTTCTGACTATCTCCAGGTCAGATTTTCCAGGCAGCCTTTTTTCCGGGGCAAGCTGTGCGATGGCTATTATGATTGCCGGCGTCTCGGTTATCATTTCGTTGTCCATCAGGAGTATAGGAACGCGGCCCTTGGAGTTGAGGTGGAGGAATTCGGCAGGAAACCCTTGACTAACGTCAATGCTTATCGTCGAGAAGGTTACTCCAGTTTCCTTCAGCAGTATATGAACCGCCGTAGTACAAGATCCTGGGGACATGAAAAGGATAATGCTTTTTGAGGCCATGATGTTAAACAAAATTTTGGGGCTGGTGAAGAATCAACTAGAGATTTACTTTGGAACGTATTGATGGGATGGAGAAAGTTTCATGCAGTGCCCTTTATATACTTCTTGTCTCTGCATCTGTATCAGCCCAAGTTTTAGCCGAAGTGCGGTCTAATTGTAAAGCTAGCTCATAACAGACTGTCAATCTATTTTCCACCTTCACGAGTAGTAATTAGATGGGTTTCGGTATTCATTGATTAAGTAATAATGGAAAAGGCCACTTTATTACATTTAGCGTCTCAGATTGGCAGTCGTACCATGACATAGGTCATACACCGGCAGATCTCTAATTTTATTGCTGATTAGCGATTGACGCCGATCAGTATCAATAGGGGCCTGTTTCTACTGCTATTCAGAGTCATCATTTGATATGATGAGAACGAAAAGCTTGACTGAGCATTTTCTATAGTTTAGGTCCGTTTCCCATCCCCGATGATCGATTGTACCTGGCTAGGCTTGCATTTCCGCCAAGAGGGAAAGTGTCACATTCCTAGTGCAAAATCACCAATTAATGGCTTGGTTCAGTCTCATTTAACATACAATCGCTGTTTGGATTGACAATTGCCGCTTGGTTCAACACATAGCTAAAGATAAATGCTTCTGGCTTTTCTGAAGAGTTTAATCTCACATCATTATTCAACAGAAAGAGGGCCTTCCTGAAAGCCCCTTTCTACAAATCCGATCAAAAAAGCCTTCGCATCGTACGATATGTTTGTTATTACTTGCCCAATTCGTGATCAGCACATTATATGCAATTTCCAAGGGAAACAACGCAGCAGCTGCCCCATGTAGATTCATAGTGTCTTGCAGCAAATACTCCATGCTCTGTGAAATCTTGATTGCAAGTTTTTGTTTTGTTAACATATTCTTTTCGTGCGGTTCGCCGTCCAGAACCCTGTTTTCCATGTCATGCCCAGAAAAAAAGGCATCTAAACGTTCCAATTCGGCGAGACAAAGTATCTGAAGAGCCCAAGTGTGGGTGTATATGTTTGCAACCATGAGATTCGGAAACCAAAAGATTGATTCTCCCTCTGGGTTATGTTCGAGCACGCATGCCTGCATACACTGTGATGATGGGCCGGCTACATCGACTTTGAAGCGATTTTCCCATTTATGGAGTTTTCCGAGGATGAATTGGATCGCGAAGCGTGGTTTCCAGGCTCCTGAAAGGGCCTCATTGTATGGAAGAGTTCGCAAAAGGTCGACGTCTTGCATGATGGATGGGATAATGGCCGTGTCTCCTATAAGTTTTTGGATATCGGTCGGTGGATGCCGGCGGAATGGAGCCGTGAGCCACACATTCTGAGATAGGAAAGTTGTTTTTCTTTCTCTAAGAGCGTCAAATAACTGTCGCTCTAGTTAGACGCGTGTATACTGACACTGTTCTGATCTGATACTTACGAGCGGAGGCCTGCAGCCTATGAAGATGAAATGAAAGTCGCCATCACTAAACAGTTCAGGAGAACATAGACTGAGTAGTGCGCTTAGGCCCCTATTGTGCGCATGGATGCCATCGTCTGATGTTGGAACTATCAACTAAACAGTTGGAAAAATCAGCGGCTATCATAGGCAGGAATTCGGTTGGACCTACCTCTGCCATAGCCAAGCATGCGATACTCGCTGCTGTTTCTAGGCTAAAAGGGCTCTTCCTTGCCAACAGAGTCCCATTCAACTTCTGTAGAGCTGCAACATAGGTTTCTTTACTCCGAAAGGCGCTGGTTCCTCCCTGATTTCTATCGAGGATAGCTGCCCCAAAAGCCTTGACCGCTAGACAAATAAGTTCCCCGGAATTTGCTCGCGCCACAAGTCTTGGAACTAAGCCGACCCAAGCGCCACAAACTTGGGATGTACTCAGGTCTGAGTGCGACAAATTCATCTGATCCTTGAGAGCGAAGCAGCTAACAATGACGGCTGCAAACTCATCAGGTGTGGCAGAGTGGATATGCTTTAGGGGCCGAAATTGTGGAGATCGCTGCGCTTCCACTTGAGAAAAGCTTTTGGCCAGCATACAAGCGTTATTGATTGGGCACGTTGGCAAGCTGGCGTTAGATGCTGCGATGACTGCTTTGAGAGACGATCCTTTGGCACCTTTTGATGCATACGGAACAAAAGTTCTATCTAGTAGGTAGCCCTCGCATTTTCGCCGAGTCATTTGACATTGGGTACAGACTGGCCTTTTCCCGTCACACTGCACGCAAAAGTTAGAAGCCTAACATCAAAGCGTGGCTTTGTCTACTTACGCCTATCTTGTGGGTTCTGCAAGTATCGCAAACATTGTTGCGTTTTAGTTTCATATGTGTAGCCAGTTGATCTTGATCAGACTTATGCGGATATATCTAGTTTCCTTTTTGTCACTTCCGTGAGGGCGAGGTCCTGATAAAGTAGGTCAATCCGCCAAGACTTGCGAAACCCTTGGCGGATAATGTTTCCTGATGTGTTTAGTGGCTCAGCACCAAAGGCAACATGGTCCCGGTAAAGGATAAGAGAATTTCGCGCATTAGAGGTAAGTGATCGTTGGCAAAAAAAAAAAAAGAGGTCTAATCAAGTGCTATGGCAGCTAAAGAATTAGTAGGTGAGATGCAGCGATAAAAGTGTCGAATAGCTGCAAAAATGCTCCTGCCAACTGGCAACGACGTCAGTTTATGGATAACAGAATCACTCGCTACCTAGACAATTTAGTGGACCGCATGAATGTAGTTAATGTAGATGGAGTGTCCTCGACAAGCACTTGCGTATAAGGTACCAAGGCTGAGACTGACCAATAAAGATAGCTTCTGCAATCTACCCAGGCATCTAGGTATGATCTTTATGACAGCTGCCATGTCTGTTATAAAGAGTTTATTGTTTTGGTGATGGCAAAAGAAAAGCAGGCACTTGGGTCAATTACCTGTCAGGTTAGATACCTAGGTAGGTAGCTTTAGATTGGGTACCGGCATGTCACGTGTATGAAAGATCCTCCCGAGGTCTTTGTGTCGCAAGCACACCACCGAAACGTTATAAGACGTCTTAATGCAAACAGACCTAGCTTTCAATAGGCTCGCATGTAGTTCGCGGCAACCTAGCACATTCCAGCTGCCAATCATGTGACCTCGATCGCCCAGAAGTCTGCTAGGCGATCTGCATCCGGGCCGTTTGGTCTTGCTTCGTCTAGACCTTTGCTTCACGGCATTCCCACCATGAGTGGCGGCGACATTCATCAATCTGCGCAAAGGATCTGTCATCAATGCAAGTCCAGCAAGAAGAAATGCGACAAGCTATTACCAGTTTGCAGCCGCTGCGCCAGGTAATTGGCAATTGCCTGGGCCTTGGCAGCGCGTCTTGACAGGAATCTCATGACTGATCACGACAGGCAATAGGCTGTCTATGGACTGTCTGTATAGCGAACCCAGCACGTTGGGTGAGCAGCAGTCATTGCAGGAAGCGGCCGATTCAAGATTCGACAAGGTGTTTGAGCGTCTCAAAAGCTTGGAATACGCGATCAAGGACCTGAAAGGGGTGGCAGCTGGGCCAACTTTTCCAGCAAATAATAAAGATGAAGCGCCTACTCGGTCGGATCGGAAAGACTTTAGATCCCGGGCCGACTGCGAACTCGACGTTGACTTGCTCCGGCCTGAGCCCATGGTTTCGGTGCTATCCCGCAGCGTATCGCGTGTTTTGGAGGAAAGCGGCACCACTGCTGCAGCCATCTGCGATGGATATTTTACGACATATCATGAATGGATACCTATGGTCTCGCAATTCAAGTTCGTCGGAGTGCTACAGGAAGGCATTGGGGTTTCTACTGCAACCCATGGAGTCTTGATACTGGCCATGCATTTACTTATCACCCCTATCGCCGAGCATCCAGAATCCGCGTCTCTTTCCTTGTCGCCCTGGTATCTTGCATGCAAAGGCCACTTTGCGCAGGAAGCCAATCTGAACGAGCCTTATGTCGAGCTAGTGCAAGCTGGAATGCTTATTGCTTTGTTTGAGCACCTGCAATGTATCCAAAGCCGCGCATACACAACGTTTGGGCTGGCTACACGGCTGGCATATGCACTAGAGCTGGACGTCCAGGCTGCTGAGTCGTCTAACCTAGATTCGGGTGATTTCACGCCTGAGAAGGAAGAGATCTTGATAACATGGTGGGTTCTCAGATTTCTGGACAAGTATGCCATCTCGTCCTTCACCGGTTTCTCAATATATATAGAATAAGAAGGCTATCGACTTACTCGTGTTAGATATCTGATTATGACACCATCCGATCTACCCAAGCAAGCAAACATTGTCAATCAAGAGTCTGTTAACGGTCCGCCGATATCGAATTTTATTACCATTACACAACCCAAAATAGGATTGTTGTCTTTTGAATTGGCTTCTGCAAACCTCTTGGGCAGAGTTCAATCACTAATGCGCAATAACCGTGGCCACAGCTTAAGGACAGTTTCTGAAGAGGCCCAGAGCATATCACAAGACATCACACATCACCTGAGCTTGCTGAAACAGAGAAAGCCAAGGCCTTCTGCGGTCGGCAATGCAGTCACATTGAGGTATTGTATTTCTAATGTACTGTTGACGCTTGGGTTGCTGACAAATTCTCGCAAAGTGCGGCGCTATCTCTGCAATGCTTTTACGCGAAGAGATCGGCAGCAATAGATGCCCCCACTGCTTCGGCAATACACTCATTTCTTATGGCAATGAGGAGCATTTTCGATCGTCCCGAAGCTTCTGAAGCCATTGCGAAAGGACGGCTCTTCTACGCACCACTGGTGTGGATATTCATCTCATATCAAGCCATAGTTACATATAGCTTCATTCACAGTGTATGCGAGAGCCATCAGCTTCCAGATATTGACATGAGCGTGTTCTACAATATTTTGCACGCGTCAAAGACGTGGTACAAATTCGCTGGTATGCCTGTGGAGCAATGCCAGTTTACTTTTACTAATCCAACTAACAGAATATTGTCTTACTTTGATAGAAGATCAACTATAGAATTTTCATTTCCGTTATTCACAATCGGAAAACAGGCATGAATGGGATTCGATGTCTTAAAACTTTGCTAGAACCATTGCTGATGATTAAATCGCAAGGAATTTTATCACCGAGGTCTGATCAAGACAGTCAGAATTAATCGGATGAAGATATTTTTTCGTAAAGAAACCGATACAGCTTATACGCTCGGGAAAACAAGCCTTACGTATATACGCCGTAAAACCGTGATTGACATTGTTCTAATCCACAAGATGTTCAGGGCGGACACCAACCCCTGATACGGTTCGTTAGCACATCTAGCTTGGTGGGCGTGTAGCCAATGGGCTTGTTTCTGGTGCCTGTGCGGGGCGGCCGCGCTCGCGGCCGCCATTGTATAATCCAACTTCATGTGCTTTTTTCCAGGATCATTAGCATATTTACTGATAAATCGAACTTCTTGGGTGTGTCTAGGCAAGATTCGTTCCGCCCTAATGCAAATGTTGTGCCGCTTCCCATGATTTCGGACGAAACTTCACCGGAGGGAGCTATAAAAGCCCCCCGCGGCAGGTTCCAATCCAGAACATCCTCATACAGTCGACTCACTTCAAATTACGCATACAAGCCGCTTTAATATCGCATTTAGTAACTTAGGACATCTACAATGTCTACTGTTGTTGCTATTGCTGGAGGTTCAGGCGGTCTGGGGCGTGCTATCTCTCATACACTAGGCAAAGATGCTAGATATGAGGCCATAATTCTTGGGCGAAACGTAAGACTCAGTGAATTGAGATCTTTCACAAGCTAAATTTTTACAGGCCAATCTGGATCTTGAGAAGGAGAGCGGTTGCCGTGTTGTCACAGTGGACTATACCAGCACCGACTCGCTTGTGAACCTCTTAGATAGCAACAACGTCGCCGTTGTCATCTCAATCATGAACAGTCAAGGTGATAATACGCCTGAGTTCAATCTGATAGAAGCTTCAGACCGCTCAAAGACTGTGAAACGTTTCGTCGCAAACTTGTGGGCTCCATTTACCTTCAACCACCCAGAGTATGTCCATCCCTTCTAAATGTGTATGTATTGAATTTTATTGGCTAATATCATGTATAATAGTGTCGCAGCCAACTACCCTTTTGCAAAAATGCGTCTCGCGCCTATAGAGAGGCTCAGAACCACCAGCCTTGAGTGGACCTCTGCTTACATTGGTCTTTTCATGGACTACTATACCATTGGGTTACCTAGCCACGTCTTCCCCGCCGCTGGCATCATCGACATCAAGGAGAATGTTGCTGGCATCCCAGGAACCGGAGAAAACCCCGCCGACTTTATATACAGTTACGATGTTGGCAAATTTGTGGCCGAGCTGCTCACACTCGAAAAATGGGAGCAGCTGTACCATTTTGCAAGCGACCGAAGGACCTGGCTCGAAGTCCTCGCACTTGCTGAGAAATACAAAGGAGTCAAGTTCGATGTTCACTTGGATTCGATAGAAGACTTGAAGAAGGGCAATGTTACTGAGATGCCCAGCAATATTGCCCTATATTCGAGGATGGGCCAGGGAGATGCTGCTGTTGGGGAGGCCATTCTCAAAGGGGCCATGGCCAAGATTTCTCTTTGGCAAGCTGAGGGTCTTTCTTCGAACTGGGAAGGAAAATCGTTGAATGAAGTCTTCCCCAACATTGAAACCATGACTTTCGAGAAGGCGTGGGAGATGTATTACCAAAATTAGATCATTGCTTGGTGTTTCTCAAATGCTATTATAAAGGATTAGTCTTTCATTTATACTACAAAAACAAATGACGTATGTATCATCAATATCATATGAGAACTAATGGAATACTATTGAAAGTAGTACGTCTATACATAGGTCGATGTCTTCGGAGTTCTTTTGTTAGGTTTGTCTCTCCAACACCTGTTGCTATCAATACTTCAGCCCTATAAAGATATTTCCTGACAGTGTTCCGCTAATATTATTATAAAAACTACATACTAGTACCTTTCCATCTCCCTTATCCCTCCAGACTGTCATCTCTCTTTAGCCTGTCATTTCGCTTCAGCCTGCTCTTTTGTTTCAACCTGCCGTTTCTTTACAGCCACATTAGCTCTTCAAACCGCTGGCTATTCTCAGCCAGCAGTCTTTTCCCTTCCACCTTCAATTCCGCCCAATCTCGCCTTTCTAATAAATTTCATCGACTCCCTTCACCTAGCTCTTGGTATGCTTCAATGAATCTTTCCCCTAGCTCTTCTCCAGAATTTGTCTCCATCGCATACTTTTGCGTGTATTTCTTTGCGTTTTCATCGAATAGAGGCCTGCCATTAATATAAACCTCTGCTATCTCTGGCACTAATGGACCATCAACTCCTGGTTTGTCTAATAACCCAGCAATTGCAACTACCACACTTTGCACGATCCAAGTCGCCTCCTATCCTTTGCTTATATCGGAACATATCTTTCCATGGCTGTCTATGTTTGGATGGTAAATTCGAGTCAATAATCGAAATTTTGGGGGTTTCCACGGATAGCGAGGCGGGATGACAAAAGCCAAATGAAATATTTTGCCTTCATATGGAGAGAGTAAGGAGCCCTTAAAGCTGGCCAGTAAACAAGCCATATTCTCAGCAACAGGATGGATTCTGTACCAATCGTAAGTACCTCGTCCCTCTGACTAATGATGCAGTTCTGCCAGCAAATGGCGGTTGCCGAAATTTTCAACCTTATAAGGAGTACAACGACGCCTAGTCACGGCCTCCTCGAATTTTTCTAGACTTAGTGTATTGATGACTTTCCCAACTCTGGAAGTATCTAGAGACAAATTCATAGGGTCTCTCGAGGCGATAAGTTTGTTTCTGAGCATAAAACTCATGACCCGGCAGTTTTGTTCTTCCATGGAATCAGGCTGATCTTCCCTTCGCGGATCCTGGTTTTGCCAGGAGTCAGGGTCTATTTCTGTGAATGCTGGCCATCGCCTAAATGACTTTCCCGGAATATGTTCTTCCACTGATCTGAGATGATCCCTGTGATTTTCTTGGCCTGATTGGTATTCAGGGGCGGTTTGATATGTCCTCGAGTGTTGAACAGGTATTTGGGATTGAGAGCATGTCGACAATGCTCCTTGGATTAGACAACTGAGAGGACTCGGCTCTTAGACTTTGAATACGAATACTGGCTGTATCTGAGATGAAATCTTCTTCACCAATACGCGAGACTTCCATAAGATCCAGTGTTTGTCAGAGATGCTCTGGATCTCGTATTGTACCAGAATTCTCTGCCGTTGGACGATGCCCAAATCCTTGGTAATGCTTTCCAGGTCATTTATGGGATCGCTTAAGTGGCGGACGAGTTCATCAAGCTTCTTTTTATCCGCCAATGCCCATTTGGTTGCTTTCTTCGTGCCTTCGGTCTTCCGAATTTTGCCAAGCCGGTCCTTCAACACCTTCCATGACCAACGAGTTGAAGCGGTCTGATCAAGCAAAGTCGTATTTTTTGATGTGGATAAGGTCTCGTAGGCGCACAGTACCGACTATCCAGACTGTAAAATGAGCTGAATGCTCTTGAATGTCTTCTCAATGTTCGGTCTCAACTCAGCTCTATCTAAAGATGGACTGTACCCGTCTGGGGACCTGAACCCGCAGGCTTCGCCCCACTTGGTAAATCGGAACTGTTGATTGCTGAACTTCGTGGTCAGAATGATCAGGTCTCGATCAAAATTTCTGCCGGTCTGGATAAGCTCAAAGCGTTGGACGCAGCTCATGAAGATGCCCGGAAGACTGAGTATTGCTGCTGCCGCGCTAAGCGGTTCACCCATGATATGTAGGGACCTAAAAACCGCTATGACAACCGTAAATTTCTTGAAATGATGTTTCAGGCAGCTTCCAAAGCTGCAGGTTGGGTAGCTAAAAAGAAGAAGCGGGACGTGAGATAAGTCAAATTTGCAACAGAAGGCTGAATTCGCTCACTTTTGATTACGTTGATGCTGCATGAACTGCGACACAATATAGGCGCACCAGTAAGGAAAGATGAATGATTTTGAACGCAAGCCTCGATCAGCATAACAATAGTATTTGTAATGGCTCATTAAGTAGCTTACACACTTATTTTATGTGAATTCGAGTATGTGATATCAACTCTACCATTTTCTTTCAACAGTAATATGGAGCATGCCACTTGAACTGTGGCCCTGGACATGAGTGGATCCAGATAAGCATGTTTAAGGCCTACAATATCTCCTCGACACCAACTTTATTCTTCCCTCATCGAGACAGTGGATATTCCATGAAAATAAAGATTTTTGAAATATTTGCATTTCGAATTGAAGGCAAAATCGACAAAATAACAGCAATACGGGCCTATATGCTGATATCGTCATAGCCGTAACATATTACGATATACTCCCGAGCTCCTCCAACGCGAGACAAAGGATATCATTAAGTACAGAGAGTTTTCTCGGCCCCGAGATTCGTGCAGAGGCGAGGTCGACCGAGTAACAGTCCCCTGCTCTCTGCGCACAGCCGTTCAAAACTCGTGCGCGGGTGCGATCTTTTTTCCCTTATACCTGCCTCTCGACGGAGGAGGCAAGCCACAGCTAGAATCCACAAAGAATAATTTTTTGCCCCCAATACACAAAATAGAGACAGGAAAGCGTAAAAGTTGAATTAAGGCCCTACGCCCCCCTACCCGAAGGCTACCCCTTCTTCTTCCCTACCCCTACCCTTCACTCCCCTTGTCATTCGCTAGCAAAACCACAAACTCTCAGGATTAACCGGATGACAATATCTCACAATCGAACCCACCGTATCATATATAGCAGCTCTGTTCTTCCTCATACCTCACATGCATATCTTATTTCTCCGTCACAGTTCCTATATCTCTAAGAGACTCGCAACATGCATCTACTCACCCAACAAACTGCCCAACAAAAAGACTTCCCAAAATCTGATATGCACATTCCAAGTCCAGCAGGACAAAACAATCACGATCCTAATATTGATTTCCATTCTTGTGGTATTCTTATCTAACCCAAAAATGCCCACCCTATACGATGCAATGCAAAAAGTCGCCCCAACTCATGTCCTATCAAAACACTTCCCCTTTCTCTCTCTCTACAACTTACTCCTCGTCTCCACCTTCCTAAACAGCACCTCACTCTCGGGATAGGGATCCACCGTGATGCCATTCAAAGGATTCAACTCGCTCGCCCTGTAAAACATATCCTCATACACCTTGCCGTCCGCGCGCCCCAAGCTCGAGTCCAGAAGCCAGTCGTCAAAGCCCCACGAGTCGACCAGGCGCACGGCATGCGGCCTAATGTCCTTGAGCAGCTTCATGACGGCGTTTGTGCGGGCGAGCATGATCTGGTGCTTTGAGCACGCGCCCGAGGCGTAGAACTCGGAGCCCTCTTGCTCGAGCGTGTGCAGGGCGTAGAGGCGGAAGAGCTTGGTGAGCACCTCGAGGGCGCCCTCGTCGAGGCCGGCCTTGGTCTCGGGCGTCTGCAGGGCCTCGTAAAAGTTCTTGACGACCATGTACTGTGAGTGGGCCTTTGCGAGGCGGTAGAAGTCGACGAGGAGGTCGTTCCAGGGCTTCTTCTCAGTGTCGCGGTGCTTGAGAGCCTCGAAGGTAAGGAAAGAAGCGCGCCAGGCGAACGCAGCGACAAGATCCGTGTCGGAGCCAATGATGTCAAAGGCGCAGCCAATCTCGGAACGCGAGCGGAAGTGAGAGAGAATGCGAGTGGTGTCGTTGATGGGCTTCTCGTTGTTGAGGACGGAGCGGGCGGATTTGAGGAGCTGGAGGAGTCAGTTGGTGAGGGACATTTAGAGGCGTGGGATTACATACATAACGAGCTACCTGCTGGGTAAGCATGTAATTGTCACCCTCCCAGGTGACAGTTGGGAGATAATCGGCATACCAGGGGCCGATACCACTTTATCAAAGTCAGCTTGATCAAACAGGATGGAGAGACTGGACATACCTGAAGCTGGAGTATCCGTGACCTCCGCAGGCTCTGCGGCAGACCTCCAGACCCTCGGCGGCAATGGTACTAGACAGGGCCTTCAATCCACAAGATGAGGCGTGGAGATCGGCCAAAATATCACTTCCAGCCTCGGTCTCCTCGGGGCCAGCCCCCCTCTTGCCAGAGTCTCTGCTTGCACTCTTCTCATTCATCCGCTTTTGGTTCTCCGAGTACAAATCCATCATTGCCTTTCCAGTGAAGTGGAGAGCAAAGGTGGCAGCCAAGAGCGGCAGTAGGCGGATCTGAACCATGGTGTAGTTCAAAACCGGGTTCTCTCCCTTCTCGCCTGCTGGGGCATCGCGATCCTGGAACTGGCGGCGGACAGCACAGTAGCGAGTCGCAATGGTGACGCCGCGAGCCAAGATGCTTCCGGCCTGCATGACAATGGACGAACGGACCCATGTGAGGGTGCCGTAGATGAGTGAGGGCGAGCCCTGGCGAGCATACTTGCCCGTCTCGGGATCTACCTTGGAGAAGCGGGCCAGCATGTTGCCATGAGGAATTTTGACCTTGTTGAACAGCAGGAAGCCGTTGTCCATGGTGTTGTATCCAAACTTGGGGCCAATGTCTCCGACATGAATATTCTCCAGCGGCTCGTGTGTCTTGAGATCACGGATCTGGGCGATGAAGGGATGCGGGCCGTATGATTTGCCGTTGATGATGAGCTGGGCCATCACGCAGGCGTAGTTTGCGGTGCGGCCGAGCGACCCAATCCACCACTTGCTAGCGGTGAGGTGCGGTGAGTGCAAGACGAAGGTCTTGTCGGTGGGGTCCCATGTCGCCGTCGTCTCCAGGCCACGGACGTTGGAGCCGTGACCGAGCTCAGTCTGGGCATAGCATCCAATGATCTTGTATTGTTGCGCCAACTTGAGGAACTCTTCGTGCTGCTCAGGAGTGCCTTGCTCGTTGATGGTAATCTGGCAGTGTCAGCTCTACTCTGGCAGCTTGGACGGGGAGGCATACGACAAACATGGAGTCGTGGAGTCCATAGGGGCCGGGCTCGCCAATGAGGTCGAGTGCGGTGCGGAACTCTTCGGTAGACCAGTTGTACTTTGCCTTGAGCAGCCTGAGCCTCTTCTCGCGCGCGAGGGCTCGCTCGAAGCGCTCGGTCCTGCCAGAGAAGTAGTTTTGCGACTTGTCGAAGACGGGCTCGGCCTTGAGGATGTCGAGGATCTTCTGCCTCCGGTCGATGACCTCTTGTGTGAAAAGGAGCTGTTCGAGTTTCTTGACGGGAATGTCGGAGCTGGCGCGCTCTGCGGCCAGGAGCTCAGAGCCCTGGGGCCCAGAGGGCTTCAATTGCTTCACCCAGGCCGGAGTCGGGGCCATGATCGTCTAGTGCAGAAAGGGGTCTAACGAAGAGAAGGGACACGAGATAGATTGAGATGTGGGGGAAACAGAGTGCCGGGACCGATGAGGTCTATATGATGCGGCGACTGACGAACCTAGGCAGGTCCTCGGCCCGCCGATCTCGCACCCCACGCGCTAGTCAAAGTTCCGAGGTCTGGAGTGGTGAGGCTCGCTACGCGTGGGCTTACTGATCGTGGGTTGATCAGTGCCGACCAGCTCTCCATCTGATAACAGGGCAGGTGACGGCTAGGAGCCTAGGCATGCGGGTTCGGCCGACGTAGTAAGGAGTGCGCGTGCTTTCATGTGTGCTTTCACGAGTTGAGTCTTGCGTGTTTTACGAGATGGCTGTGCCGCGCACATAGAGGGAGACGGATGCATTCGGCCCACGGCGGCCAGGGCGGACGGAAGGCAAGGCAGCAGCCAATTCAACGGGCGGGTTTGGTCTCATCATTTTCGGAACACGAGTTATAATGTGCGGGCGGGAAGGGCAGTTGGCAGTTGGCAGTTGCTGGAGTATGGCAGTCGAGCAGTCGAGCGGTTCTGGGGGACCAGGCCCGGCGCTATCGGTGCCTTGCGGCGGCACGGAGGCTGCGACAAGGCAGTGAGAAGACTGCGGTGCGACGGGACGGGGGGGGCTGTGAGTGGCTCACGGGCCGAGTCAGGTCAGCTGGGGCGCAGAGGCGGGTGCAGAGGCGGGTGAGCGGGATACATGAGGGCATCCACGGGGGAGAGTAGCCATGAGGCTCGTGTGCTCGTGTGCTCGTGTGGCCGTCTGGAGTGCCTCGAGACGTGGAGAATCATTGCCCCGCGCCGCACGGAGTTAAGGGCCCGCAGCACCCAAGCACCCAGGCAGGGCAGCCTGACGCCAGCTGGGCCTCGCTGGGCGGGGGGCGAGTGGCGGCTGCGCGCACCCTACCGCCCACGGCTGGCCCGTTCAGTCTGGCTGGTGTATTTCGTCCTTCGTCGCCATTGTGTAATGACGGGGGGGCTCTACGCGAGGCAGGCCGGCGAGGCGGTGCAGGAGAAAGCAGGCCAGGCCGTCCGGAGGCACACGAGACGGCGGCGGCTGCACAGCACCGTGCCGGCCAGGGCACCACCCATAGTACGGGCACCACCAGGCAGCCGCAGGGCCACGGCAGGCCACGGTAGGCCAGGCAGGCCAGGCAGGCCGCCGGTAAGAGAGAAGATGACGCCCCGGGGCCCAAAGCGGGCTAGCCAAGGGCTCCCTCTGCCTGCGTCGCGGTCGAGAAGAGGCCCTCTGCTACCCTACCCGCGCACCCACGCACACGACAACGCACCCCCAGCCCTCCCTCGCGCCTCGAGCACGCAAAATTTGTCTCCGCCCTGGCCCCGTCTGCTCCGTCTGCTCCGTCTGTCCCGTCCACCCCTCCCTTCACCTGTCCAGCTGCTGCTGCTGCTGCTGTTCCTGCTGCTGCGCTCCGCCCGCCGCCCGCCCCCCTCGCCGTTTCCCGACCAACCCCACAACGCCGGTGACGCTGCCACAAATCTATGCTCCCACGCCCGCCGCGCCTCGACCACTCCAACACCAGCCCAACTCCCCTCTCCAAACCGGCAACCTAGCCACCCCTCAATATGGGTCAGACTCTCTCCGAGCCCGTGGTCGATAAGGTACGTGCTCTTCAGCCCCTCAATGCCCTCAATGCTGCCCCGCACCCGCCCCCAAGCCAGCACCCGGACGCATTCAACATTTACCTTCACCCTCGACCCCCCTCTCTCCCAGTCCCCCTCTCCCTCTCTCTGCCCACCGCACGTTGGCTGCAGTCCATCCCGTTGCTCCCCCCGCCGTTGCAGCCCCGCCGGGACGGAACCCCTAGAGCCCCCTGCTAACGCGCGCCCCCCCTCGCAGAAATCACAGAACGGCGATGGCGACTCTCTCATCTTCGGCGTGTCCTCGATGCAGGGATGGCGGATCAGCATGGAGGATGCCCACGCAACCATTCTCGACCTCCAGGCCGCCGGCGACAACAGCAAGCCGACCCCCGCCGACAAGCGCTTAAGCTTCTTTGGTGTCTACGACGGCCACGGCGGCGACAAGGTGGCCATATACGCTGGCGAGCACCTGCACGAGATTGTCGCCAAGCAGGAGGCCTTCAAAGAGGGCGACTTCAAGAAGGCCCTGCAGGACGGCTTCCTCGCCACGGACCGCGCCATCCTGAGTGGTATGACATGCACACACGAGCCCTTCATTCTGCTGACGCCCCCCGGCTGACTCATCGCACAGACCCCAAGTATGAAGAGGAGGTATCCGGTTGCACTGCTTCGGTCGGCTTAATCTCCAAGGACAAGATCTACGTGGTATGTGCCCCTCCCTAAACATGTACGAGTTTCCCTGCCGGTATGCTAAAGCCTCGCAGGCCAACTCGGGCGACTCCCGCAGCGTGCTTGGAATCAAGGGCCGCGCGAAGCCGCTCTCCTACGACCACAAGCCCCAGAACGAAGGTGCGTGCGCACCACCAACCACCCTGCGTGTGCCATGTGAATTTCGGCTGACTGTGAACAGCCGAGAAGGCACGAATCCAGGCCGCCGGAGGCTTCGTCGACTTTGGCCGCGTCAATGGCAACCTGGCCTTGTCGCGCGCCATTGGAGACTTTGAGTTCAAGAAGAGCGCAGAGCTCCCGCCCGAGCACCAGATCGTCACCGCCTTCCCCGACGTCGAGATACACGATATCAACGAGGACGATGAGTTCTTGGTTATTGCCTGCGATGGTACGTCATCTTCACCCGCCGCCAGTCGCGCGCCGCTTGCTGACAGGGGACAGGAATCTGGGACTGCCAGTCGTCGCAAGCCGTCATCGAGTTCGTGCGCCGGGGCATCGCGGCCAAGCAGGACCTGGCCTCCATTTGCGAGAACATGATGGACAACTGTCTGGCTTCCAACAGTGACACGGGTGGTGTTGGATGTGACAACATGACCATGGTTGTAATTGGTCTGCTCCAGGGACGCACAAAGGAGCAGTGGTACGAGGACATTGCGAAGAGGGTTGCAAACGGAGAGGGCCCGTGTGCTCCACCAGAGTACGGCAAGTCTGACCCGCCCTCTCCCGACGAGAATGTCGAAGAATAGCTCAGTTTCTAATTCCATCTTGTAGCCGAATTCCGGGGTCCCGGAGTCCATCACCGCATTGATGACAGCCCTGATGACATTGACATGGACCTTGACCATAGGTTCCGTCCCAACAGCGGTCTGGGTAACCGGATCATCCTCCTCGGCGACGGCACTGAGATTTCTACAGAAGCACCCGACAGCGACATGTTCGACCATGACGACGAAGACAAGGACCTCGACTCCCAAGTCGACAAGTTCCAGTCGGAGACCTCCAACGGCGGCACCCGCAACGCACGCGAAGCCACCCCTGGCCCCAACCAAGCCCAGGAAACCACAGAGTCGCCCTCGTCCGTCAAGACGGACAGGTCGGACAAGTCAGAGTCGGCCGAGCCCCCGCCCGCAGAGAACAAGGACTCGCGCCAGCCCGACAAGAAGGCTGGTGCCAGCGAAAAATGATCTCCCCCCGCCCACTCTTCCCCTCCCACCCCCTCTCGCTTGATCTCGGTCACAACTCTTTGATCGTACATGGGCCTGGTTAGAGGTTCTTCGTTTTTGGCAAGGCAGGTCACGGATAATGTTCATGATATATGCAACAACGGGTTGGCATGTTGGTGGAGGTTTGTTTTGCGGGGCTACGGGTCGTATGAAGGATCATGAAACAAGCCTCCCTGAGCCGGACGAAATCACTCAATCAAGGGCAATCACGAAATGATACCTGGCGTCGCCTGTCGTCGTCCCCCCCTTTTTATTTTCTCCTCTCCCCTGCGTTCCCCTTTTTCTTGGGTGTCCATAGCGATGCGGTTCTCATTCAATAGAGCACGTAGGGTGACCATCTTGGAGTGCTGCTGTCGGTCTGCATTCTAGGTTGGGTTGGTTCAACAATTTGCGGTTCAATGGTCTTTTTTTTTCTGGGTGTGGTGTCCTGAGGTGCTGCTGACATGATTTACAGTTTTGATGTTACAGGGAGGAGGGCATAGTTTCTTGGGCCGCTCTCCAGGGCCGACCGGTCGATTCCCCCCACATTTCTGTATCCGGCCACGTTGAGCAAAATGTCAAATTCGGCCAGCAATGACTTCATGACGCGTCGGACGCCCGCCTCGCCCATGATAGCGAGGCCCCAGATCCACAAGCGTCCCACGAAGACAAACTTGGCACCCAAAGCCAAAGCCTTGAAGACATCGGAGGCTCCGCGGACTCCCGAATCGTACATGATGTACGTCTTGTCTCCGACGGCTACCATTTGTCAGTACACAGGTACACGGGCGAGCAAGAGCCTTGGACTTACCCTCTACAATGTCCTCGAGCGCATCTAGACTCGCCACGGCCCCGTCCACCTGCCTCCCCGCATGATTACTCACCACGATGCCATCGACCCCCAACTCGACCGCACGTTCGGCGTCCACCACGCTCTGAATCCCCTTGACGCAGAAGGGCTTCCCACTGCTGACCTCCTTCCACACCTGCATGGCCCAGCCCACCTTTCCCCACGTGTGTGCTCGCCCATGCCACACATTGTCGATCCACTGCGCGCCCGCCTCGTTGGGCTGCGTCTCTGGATCGATGCCCGCGTCTGCGAGCTCTTGGCGGAAGATAGGGTCGGTGAGACCCATTTCATGGCCAATGCCATGATAGAAAGCATAGTTTGAAGTGGCGACGTCGGCGTGACGCCAGGCGAGCTGCCAGGTATCGAGGGTGAGGATACAGGCCTGAAAGCCGGAATGGGCGGCGCGGGTCAGGAGAGATTTGGCCAGGGGGTCGGAGTGCGGGAGGTAGAGTTGGAAGAAGCGGAGGCCCTGGGCAGCCTCTTGCGCTGTGCCTTGTTGTTCGAGGGGCTGGGAGTTTTTCGGGGCGGAGGAGGAGGGGTGGGAGGGTGATGAGGTGCCATGTTCCTTTCCGCCTGACGAGGACGAGTCGGTTCTCCGAGCAGCTCCCTCGTCGTTCGCCCTCCCCACGTCTTCCATTCCCGCCGACGCGGCCGTGGACAGACAATATGGCAAGCCCAGCTCTCCCGCCGCCTTTGCAACGGGGATCTCACCGTGCGGATGGTAGATCTTGTTTATTCCGACCGGTGCGAAGCTTACGGGCGCTGGGACTGTGTGTCCGAATAGGGACGTCGCAGTGTCGCGCTGGTTCGTGTCGACGGCCATGCGCGGAATGATGCGGTGGCGGTAGAAGGCCTGACGGTTTGTGATGTGAGTGTGAGACTGGCCCGCGTTGGATGAAGCATAGTGCCAGCCATTCTCGGAGAGCCTGGTGTGGGCGAGGTCCTCGAGGGCGGAGGGGTCTGCATGTGAGGCGCATTGTCAGGATCTGGGATGGAGAGGCGGGAGGTCAAGGAGGGCATACCCGTGTTGAAGAGGGGGGCTTCGCCGTCGTTGGACTTCCAGAAGTTCTCGCGCTGGTAGAGAGCATATTGAGGGGTGCTGCGGAGCTTGCGGTTGGGGTTGTTGCGGTCCATGGTGCTGCTGTGGATACGGGTTGGATGGACACGAACTGGACTGCGAGACAGGCCACTGGAAGGTTTTCAAACGACACAGTATCAGAACCGCGGACAGGACTTGGACCAGCAGCCAATTGCAATTGCCTGGAATAAAAAGGCCTACTTGATGTTGATCGACTGTCGAGAGGCATAATCATGACGCCCGGCTATGACGTTGGCATTTCCACAGCAGCATGACGGCTCCGGCAGATGGATGGGTCGGATCGAGTCTCTGCATCCGGATCCTGGATCCTTATCCCCGAAGACCGACTCCTGCGAGGCCAGACGCACGGCATACAGACGCAGGATCAAGCTTCGTCAAGCTCGGCAGACAGAGGTCGGAATGATGCAGCGGTGGTGTTGGTGGGTTGATGCCGGCGGTCCGTGCGGCACCCGGGTGTGGGGCACCCAAAGCTTATTCGGAGCGCGGGCAATGGCCCAGCTCCAGCTCTCCATGCGACAATCCAGAGGCGCCACTCTGCATGAGTCTCCAAGGCATGCCGATGCAGCACTGACTCAGCACGCTCACATGCCTGGTTCCCTTTTCCATCGACCGCCAGAGGTCACAAGCCCGTGGTGGCCTCTCACCGGTGACCAATCGTGGCCTGGAGTGGTCCGAGCTCCGCGCCAAGATGGAGACCTCAACTCCATGCCCGCAGTCCTCAACGCTGTTGCCCGCAACCTCCTCGACGCGCACCAATTCTGCGACCCTTGTTGCTGGGGAAAGCGTCGCATAGCTGGAGGATAATCTACTGCCACACCTTTGCAGCCTACAGTCCGCGGCGACCTCCACCGCGCCAACAATGTCCGTCATTCTCTGTACTGCGGGCTACGACCACACAATCCGGTAGGGAACCGCCTGATTGCTTTTGAGAGTCCCTGCACTAAACTTGCACGCAGCTTCTGGGAAGCTCTCTCGGGCATCTGCTCGCGCACCATCCCGCACCCGGACTCGCAGGTCAACCGCCTCTGCATCTCGCCCGACAAGCGCTACCTCGCCGCCGCCGGCCACCACACGGTCAAGCTCTACGATATCAAGTCGACGAACCCGAATGCCGTGCTCACCTTCGACGGCCACACGTCCAACATCACGGGCGTCGCGTTCCACTGCGAGGGCAAGTGGATG
The DNA here is from genome assembly GCA_022059125.1 of Corynespora cassiicola. Taxonomy (NCBI): domain Eukaryota; kingdom Fungi; phylum Ascomycota; class Dothideomycetes; order Pleosporales; family Corynesporascaceae; genus Corynespora; species Corynespora cassiicola. The sequence goes on along the minus strand of JAEUWY010000006.1, from coordinate 2,442,329 downwards.
GTGACGAGCTCCGAGGACGGCACCGTCAAGATCTGGGACACTAGGAGTGGCTCGGTGCAGCGCAACTACACCCATGGCGTACCGGTCAACGATGTGGTCATCCACCCCAATCAGGGCGAGCTAATCAGCTGCGACCGCGGCGGCAATGTGCGCATTTGGGATCTGGGCGAGAACAAGTGCAGCCATCAGTTGATTCCCGAGGACGACGTTTCGGTGGCGAGCGTCACGGTGGCGAGCGACGGCACCATGCTATGCGCAGGAAACAATGCTGTAAGTACCTTGCTTCGTCTTTTTTTCGCTCCCCCGCCTTTCTCTCCTCCTACGAGCTACGTCTGACACGAAACTCAGGGCAACGTCTACGTCTGGCGCATGATCCAACGCGCCGACGTGACCTCCCTCGTTCCCGTCTGCAAATTCGTCGCCCACCAGACCTACATCACCCGCGTCCTCCTCTCCCCGGACGTCCGCCACCTCGCAACCTGCAGTGCCGACCACACGGCCCGCATCTGGTCCGTCGACACGACGCAGCCCCACAATGCCACCCCGCAGGACCAGCTCCCCTCGGCCGCCGACCGCGACCCCAACGCCTTCCCCCTCGAGACCACGCTGCACGGCCACCAGCGCTGGGTCTGGGACTGCGCCTTCAGCGCCGACTCCGCCTATCTGGTTACCGCGTGCTCGGACCACTATGCCAGGCTTTGGGAGCTGAATAGTCAGAGTATTATTAGGCAGTACAATGGACACCATCGGGGTGCCGTGTGTGTTGCGCTGAATGACACGGCGGTGGGGAATTAGGAGGGAAAGACGTCCGGCGGATGAAGAAGGGGATCGTGCATAAGCGATGGCGTTTGAGATGGTTTCTATATATCGGCTGGGATGAAATGGAATGGGTTGGGATGGGAAGGCGCATGACGGGTCATAACTTTTCCACCGCTTCTGACGCAGATGGAGGACGAAGTACAGTTGCTGCAGGGCGAGAGGCGAAATCATCACGGCGTCGCGGCATCGCATACAGGGCGTCAGGCGTGTACAAGAGCATTTTGCTCGGCAGTCTACCAGACATATATACCTGAATCCACAGAGCTTCTATCCACGTGGGCTTATTGCTCCACAATCAGAAGAGCGCAAATACGCGGGGAAGTTTTGTTGCATGTGCCTCGCCGAGGCCTGCTGTCGGACAGGACAGGACGGGGCAAGACTACCATTCGATCGATCAATCGGTTGTGTGATTATAGCCCTCTCTTTCGTTCTTTCTTTGCCCAACGGGTCCCTTGTGGAGCGCGCTGTGCAATCTCCCTCCTTCTACCTTGATACTCTCGACTACTTTCTCGTACACGGTCCTGAACTTGGAATACAATCCACCCACCCTCCCAGAAATACAAGCACTAGATCTAGTTCCGCACGCGAACCTCGCCCACCGGGGCTCTGGCGATGGTGGACACAAATTCCTCGCTTCTCCTCTCTGCACTCCACCTGCTCTCTCTCTCTCTCTCTCTCTCTCTCTCTCTCTCTCCGTTTCTCGCTCGGCCACCCCGACTATAGGCGCGCATGCCATGCCATTGCACGGTAACAAGCAGCCCGCACACCCACAAGAAGCCAAAAAACAAAACACAAGACCTCCCTCCTCCTACAAGATGCCAATAGCGAAACCCATAACGCCATGCAAGAACGCTCCAAAAAAGGGCAGTGACAGACATACACCATAACTTGACAGGTCAGATAAGAAAAAACAACGCCATGATGCAAAATGTGGGGGGCAGGGTGGACGAAAAGGGCGGGAGTGATGAGATGATACTGTGCAGTACAATGTAGAATGCAGGATGTGTGTAGGGTGTGGGTGTGGAATACGGAACGACGGGTGAATTTGTGAGTGCTGATGGTGGTGGTGATAAGGTAAGATATGGTGGTAGGTAGGGTACGAACGGTAGGTATGCAAGAAGCTGTGTTGTGACAATAATGAAATCGGAAAATAGGGAGAAACAGAACAGGGAGAGAAAAAAAAAGGCCGTGGCGCATCCAGCACCCAGCACAAAATCGCCATGGGGAAAAAAGGAAAGAAAAAGAGAAGAGAAAAGAAAGGCTACAATCTACGATGAAAGAAAAATCCTAGCCAGGTCAGGCACAAAACCATGCTTCCAGAGCATTCCTCCCTCCCTTCTCCTTCTCTAGTCCTTCTTCCTGTCTCAATCCCACTTAAAACCCCCTGGTACATCATCTCCCCAACAGGCCCGAAATCCAGTTTGCAAACTGTTTCGAGCCAGTGCTAGGCACAAAACTCAGCGCACTGTCCGCATCGCGCTCCGGCGTCACCGTCTTGGACGAAGGAAACGTTCTTCCACGCCGCCTGGTAGACGACGAAGATGTCTTCGCAGATGACGGCGGGGTATGCGGACTCGGTCTGTCGCGGGGGCCAAAGAGCGCCGACTTGGGGGTGCGACGGGACACAGAAGGCGGATCTACGGGCGTCGAGCTGAGGACCGAGGGGGGAGTTGGTGTATCGATGGAAATGGAAAGGGATGCAGCGCTGACGTTCGGATTGGCCATACGCAGTGACGAGTCCGAGGCGGCCCCGGCAAGAGTACGCGACGCAAACCTGCCGTCATCTTCGCAAGACGCCGGTTCAAAGTCTGTCACGACGGGGCTCGAGAGGCCGGAGGAGCTGCCGATGGGGATGGTATAAGGTAAGCCCGCCTTGACCCAAGGCCGGACCGTGTACTTGAGCGGCGGCAGCTCTGCGGCCTAGATCAGCACAAATCAAGAGAAGCTAGTGATAGCAGAGGCTTAAGCAGGGTCGGCACCACCTTCAGGTGTCGGCGCCCGCTCCTCCTTCTCCTGATCTGGCGTCTCGTCGGCTGGCGTCTCTTCGTCTTCTTCAGCGCCATTCTCCTCAGCCGCAGCGGCGGCAGCAGCAGCCTCTCTTTCGCGCTCGGCCTTTTCTGCCCTTGCCTGCTCTCGAGCAAGCTTTATTTCGTGATTTTCCTTTCTCGCCCGCTCATCCTTGATCTTACGGAGGCGTTCAACTTCCTCGACTCCGCCACTCTTCTTGAGTTTGCCTTCCTCAACAAAAGCGCCCAGCTCTTTCTTGAATGCGCCGTCCCGTCGAGTCTCAAGCTCGCGCTGACGAGCCTTCTCTGCTCGCTCAATGGCTTCCAGTCTGCCTTCGTGATTCGGCTGCAGCGCCTTGACTTCACCAAGGACGCCATCCCGAGCTTGACGGGGATCAACGGCCTTGTCGTAAGCTGCGACATGGACCAAATTGCGTCCGCTCGCCGAGCGCACGCCACCCTTGCCTTGCTCCTTCTCATTCTGGAGGTTCTGTTGCTTCGTAGCCTGTTCCACGAGTTCGAGGGTCTGGGCAGTCTTTTCCAAGTCGTCTTGCAGGTCGGCAGCCAGCTCCTCCTGCATCGTCAACAAGTCCCTCTCTTCACAGACGGTCTGCAGCTCCTGTTCCCAAATCTTCGTCCAGAGGGGCTTCTCCTTGGCCAGGTAGTCTTGGAGCTTCTTCAGTTCGGCGGTAGCAGTCGATAGATCCTTGGCGGTAGTCTCGAGCTGGCGGGGCAAAGGCCGGACGCCACGAGTAACGACATCCTTGCGGAGATCTTCGACGAGATCTTGCAGGTCATCGACACGCGTGACAATCTTCTCTGAATCGTCCTGGAGCCTCTTCTTGCCAGCGTTGACGTATGCGCGCCCACTGTCACCTTCAAGCGTGGGTAGCTCTGCCTTGATAGCCACAGACTTGACCGAAGCAGCTTTGTTGCGGATAGTCGACATGCTCGCCTCGATGTCAGACACGAAAGAAGTGTATGTCTGTCTGACGACGGCAAGGTCGCGGCGCAGCGATTGGACTTCGCTGAGCTGGGCGGCAGACGACACTGACAGGTCTCCATTTCCACTTGTTGGCAAAGGCGAGCGTGGGAATGCGCCCGAGGCACGAGAGGGTAGCGTGGGTGCTGCTGCCATGCCAGCAATCTCCTTGGCAGTTTGCTGTTGGCGTTCGGCGACGCGCTGGATGGCTGATTGCTGGTCTTCAATGACCGACTTGATGCCTTCCACAAGGCGGCTCAGTCCACCAAACTTGTCGTCAATGTGGTGCTTGACTTCATCAAGCTGTTCGACATTCAGCACTAGCACGGATCGGTCCTTGATGTCGTTGATGTCTTCTAGCTCGTAGCGTACGCCCGAGACTGGGTCTTGAATGTGAATCTCCGGAAGCTCGCCGTTGCGATGCGTATCCCAGGCAAACTTTTCGATGAAGGCGAGCTGCAACCGACCGACCGACAGCTCAGATCCGTCTGAAAAGACATACTTTTTAATCTTGCTCTTGTATTGCAGGAACAAGGTGAGCTGTTGGCCAGGCTGCGGCGATTGGTCGGGGACAAATTGATCTGGCTGCGGCGAGGGCGTCTTGACCCTTCTCGACCCACTCCTGACGGGCACGGTAGCGGGCTTGTGCGGTTCTTTTATCGGTGAGTCTGAGGGCAGCTCCGCGGGCTCGCTCAGCGGGCCGTTCAGAGTAGCGCCGAGCTCAGGCTGATCTACCTCGGGGAATTGGGGAGCGCCCAATTTGTCTTCGGGCGTCTTTTGGACAGGGCTGTCCTCTGGTAGCAGCTCGTCTGGCGGTTTGATGCTGGGTGCGGAGCTCTGGCTGCTCTCCTCCGAGATGCGCCTGGAGATGTCGTTCCTGTCGAAGCTCGTGTCCACGGCGGGCCTATGGTTGGTGGACCGCTGACGACTGTGCAAGAGCGACCCCCTGATACGCACAGCGTTCATGGATTCGCGCACATCCCTGCCGCGGTTCGGTATGGGCGAGTTCTGCACGGGTGGGAGCGGAATGCCATTGGTGCCAAGGTGTTTCTGGATTTGATATGCGGAGAATCGGCGCGAGGCCCTGCGCTCGAGCTCGCCGCCGCGCTGCAGGGCCGCCAGCGCGTCCTGCTGCTTGGGCGGGGGCGGCGGAGGGGGGAAGTCGACGGGGTAGCTGTGCTGCGGCGGGGCGGGGTTGGCGGGCTCGGGGGACTTGGGCATGGAGTCCTCGGGCGGGTAGGGGGCGATGACGGGGATCTGCTGCATGGTGTTGCTCGACAGCGACGAGTCGTTGGACATCTGGCTGGCATTGGTGGAGCGGTTTGCGCGCGGGTTCGGGGGCAGCGTGCTGTTGTTGTCGTACTTTGTGGGGGAGGCGCGGCCTGGGACCGACGACGAGCGCGGGGGCAGGTCAGGGCTGCCCTCGGCCAGGTAGTCTGCGCTGTCGCCGCGCGGGGGCAGTCTGGTGCTGGCGGCGCGGGCCTGTTGGGGCTCGTCGGGCTCGCCGGTGCTGCCGACGCTGCCCTGGCGCTGGCTGGTGCCGTTGAGCGAGCCGTCGCGGCCGGTGCGCTGGCGGAGGCGCTGCTGCTTCTTCTTGAGGCCGTGCAGCAGGTTGATGATGATGTCTCGTATGCGCGGGAGGAAGTTGTCAAGGCTGGTCTGCGAGGCCTCCTGGCTGAGCGTCTCCTCGAGGATGCCGCGCAGCAGTTCCGGGACGTTTCCGAGGTCCTGGGTGTCGACGCCGATGGCGTTGAAGGCGCGCGAGGCGATGTTGAACTCGTAGCCCAGGCGCACGTAGACGTCCGACACCTCGCTCTCGGTGGCGGTGCCGCGGGACCACAGGGTCAGCGTCTCGAGCAGCTGCTTGGTGGCGACCAGCAGGTGGGTGACGCTCTTCTCGATCTGCGACAGCTGCTGCTGCGGCTGCACGTCGTCCATGGTCAGCACGGCGGGGCTGCGGCGGTGGGCGATGGGGGAGGAGGGAGCAGAGGGAGCAGCGGCAGCAGAGGCCGCGGGGGCGGGCTTCCTGTGCGGGCGGCGGGTACTCACGTTCTGCGCTCGTCTGGAATGCGAGGAGCGGCCGGAGCCCTGCGAGTTGCGCGCGTCTTCGGTGGCCATGGTGCCGGGGGGAGACTGCGACTGGGGCTGGGGGGGCGAGTCGGGGTCGCGCGAGGGCCGTCTGCCAGAGGAGATGGAGCCGTAGGGGCTGGGGCTCATGTCGCGGCGGGAGGGCTGGCGGACTGGCGGGCTGGCGGAGGGCTGCGAGGGCGGCGGTGGAGGAGTTGGGGTGGTCATGATGAGGTTCACTGCCAAGGCGGGACTCATGCGCGGGCCATTCACCGTCACGTGCCGGGCTGGATATTTGCGGTGGCTGGACCCGTCGCTCGCGTGTGCGTGCGGCGTTTCAGCAGCGTGCAGCACCCGCAGCCGTCGCAGTGCCCGCCATGGCATTGGCCGAAACACGAGCGTTTGCGGAGCCCGGCCAGGGTGGTGGAGGGAGGGAAAAGGCGCAAACGCTGGGTTGGACGGGCCCGGCGAATCGTGGGGCGCGGCGACACAGGGGCTGTGGCCAGGTAGATGGCTACCTAGGTACCTAGCTTAGGTATACCCGGTAGCTAGGCGCGCCGTTGGGCCTGCCTATGGCGTTGGTCAAAACGGCTGCATTTTTTCTTTGAAAAAAAAAAAAGACATCGAGGGCTGCCAGGACATGTGTGTCTAGGAAATGTTTGTCGTCTGGTCTGGGTTGGGTCGACGGGAAAACCAAGTCCCGTGACTCCCCTCCCTTTCAGTGGACCTTGGAAGTCCTCCCCCGGCTCACATGTCTAGTGCCATGTCGGCTCCAGCATCAACCTTCGCGTCCCAAAAAAAGGCTGTGCTGCGCTAGATGCCTGAGCGGGCGTGGAGGAGGAGGGCTGTGGGTGCAGCCAGGTAGCCCGGTAGCCAGGTAGCCAGGCACGCATCGCGTTGGTTGCTGCTGGTGGCAGCGCAGCGGGATACATGGCAACGGCCGTGTCTTTGCCTCCCGCCATCCCGCTCCACCCTTGGAATTGGGGCGTTTCAGGTTGTCGAGCAGATCACGGCTGCGCTCCCAGCTAGCCTCCGCTTCGCCAAGCTCCGAGCCAGCCTAAGGTTTTGGCTTCACCTCACGCACAGCCTCTAACCACCGTTCTCCTAATCCTCCCCCAACAACATCAAGTCCCCCGACCCGGCCACGCCTCGGGCTCTGCCCTCTGCCCTCTGCCCTCTGCCCCCTCAGCCTCCGCCTCTCGCCGTGCCCTCGCCCTGCCGCTGCCGCGCCTGCATTGGGCCTCCCCGCCGCCGCCTGCCTCAACAATAGCCCGGAGGCGCACCTCCTCGAACCGCACGCACTCGCACACGCCCGCTTCCGCTTCCGCCTCCCCCCCCCCCAGTCCATGACCACCGCTGCGCCCGCCCACGGCTCCAATGTCCACGGCCCTCTGAGCCCCAACCCACACTCGACATCCACCACCCCGTCCGCCGCCCGCGCACACCTGAACATGACCACCTCCGCCAAAGGCGCCGACGGAGCGCGCAAGCAGACGGCCAGCCCCGTCGACGGCGGCCAGAGGTGAGTGCCCTCTCTCTATCTCTCTCTCTCTCTCTCTCTCTCTTTCTGTCTTTCCTCCCCCCACCTCTCTCCCTCGCCATCGCCTGCCGTCCTGCCCTGTCTCCGGCCGGCCTGGCCGCTGCGCCTTGCAATCGCTGCTGGGCTGCTGCTCCGGCGGCTGCTGCTGCCCGCCCGGCCACGCCTCGCACGCTCGTTGGACCGACTTCATTGTGTGACGTGCAAAAGGTCATATGGAGCCCACAGTGCAACAGCCCTGCCCCAAAGCCCTCACCACCACATGCCTTATGGAGCCGACATGCCATTAATGATTTCTGCTGACCTGCCGCCGCAGGAAACCCCCACAGAAAGCCGCCTGGACGTCGGGCAACAACCCCATCACCCAGCGCCCCACAAACAACAACTCGCCCGCTCCCAACGGCGCAATCAACGCCCCCAAGCCTTCGCACACTCCGGCCGCCGTGTCTGGCGAGACGATATCGCCAATGCGGCACCTCAACGACAGGATGATGTTCCTGCTGGTGAACCTCTCGGTATGCAGGCCTCGCATGTTTTGTTTCCTTTACGGTAAAAGCTAACAATGCCGCAGGGTCTGCAGGGGAACATCACCCTCAAGAATGGCGAAAAATACACGGGCGTGCTGTCCGGCACCAACCTCGACCCCACCGAGATGCGCTACGTTTTCAAAATGGTCAAGCGCGTGCAGCCCGCCGCCGACTCACACGTCAACGGCACCAGCGACGCCTCCGACGACTATGTCGGCCGCGGCGACAACCATGTCATGTCGTTCGATATGAGCGACGTCGCCGACTTCTGCGTCCCCAACGTTGTGCTCGACAAGGCTCAAGCCAAGAACCAGAACGGTATGCACCGTGGTGATTCCATGTGCTGCGAGCAGCTTCTAACCTGCCCAGGCTTCCGCACCGACACCGACATCTCGGGACACATGGCCATGCGCGAGCGCAATCTGCAAAAGTGGGAGCCCTCTGCCGACACAAATGTAAACATGTCCCTGGACTCTCAGTCGACTGGCTGGGACCAGTTCTCCACCAACGAACAGCTCTTTGGCGTAAAGAGCAACTATGACGAGAGCTACTACACCACGACCATCAATCGCAACGACCCGCAGTATGCCGAGAAGGCTGCCCGTGCCGAGAAGCTCGCCCGCGAGATCGAGTCCAGCAGCGCCATGAACGCCCACGTTCGCGAGGAGCGAGGTGGCCAGAACGCTCATGATGACAAGGGCGAAGACGAAGAAGAGAAGTAAGCTCACAAACACCCATACATACTCAATGTCTAACCCCCACTCAGGTACAGCGGCGTACGTCGGGATTTCCCGCCCCTCTCCAGTGGCCAGCCCAACAAGTACACTCCTCCGGCCCGGCGTGCCCCTACGGCACAGCCCACGGTAGCTGGTGCTCCAGTAGACCCGGCTATCATTTCTTCCCAGCTGGCCCGCCCCGACACAACGCCGAAGCCTGTCGCGACTCCACCCGCCGAGAAGCAGCCCACACCCGAACCTCCAAAGACCGAGGCCCCTAAGAACGACGTCCCAGCTGCAGCACCCGCAAAGGTTGAACCCCCCAAGGATGCGGCCACCAAGTCCGAGACCAAGCCCACGGTCCCTGGCAAAGCCAATGTCGAGAAGCCAAGCACCACACTCAAGCCTGCAGTTGCAGGCATTCCCGCGCGGAAGCCCGGAAGGCCCGACAACGCGACCGCAAACGTAGAGCATGACCTCCTAGACTCCTTCAAACAATTCTCAGCAGCCGAGAAGCTGCGCATGTCGGAGCGCCAGAGGTCGCTCGCACGCGAGTCCAAGGCCGTGAAACTCAACGACCTCAAGAAGTTCTCCCAGAACTTCAAGTTGAACACTCCTGTTCCTCAGGATCTTGTGCCTATCCTTGCCAAGGACGAGGGCAAGCAGGCACTGATCGTCGAAAAGGCTCTCAAGGCCGTGCAAGAACTCAAATCCACGCCCCCAAAGACGGTGGCCACGGTCGACACCAAAGCCGCGACTCGTTCGGGCACGACCGCCAAGGCTGAACCCGCCCACGTCTCTCCGACTGCAGGAGGCGACCGCCAGCAGAGTCAGCCGCGTCGCCCCGCGCAGCCTCAGCAATATGCAGCTGCCACCATGCGGGAGCGTCCGCCACCCGTCAGCCAGGCTCCTCCTCGCAACCAGCACGGCCTGCTCAGCACCCGCCTCCAGTTGAACCAACAGCAACTCAAGCAGCAAGGCGGCGTTCCCTTCAACGCTATCCCGCAGCCCATCCCCGTCCAAGACATGCGTGTCCCCCCGACCGGACCGTCGCAGACGTCCAGCGGCGTCCAGACGCCTACCTCTAGCGCGTCTACTAGGTTCAACGTTCGCGCCAACGAGTTCAAGCCAAACCCCGCCGCCAACACCTTCCAGCCAGGTCACCCCAGCACCAACTCGAGCCCCAGGCCGGACTCATCCTCGAGGCCAGAGCCTGCGAGGAAGCCGCAGATCACCAGCTTCTTTGGCGGCCAGCGCCCCACGCTGCGGCCTTTGGATCTCGAAGAGTCGTTCAACCCCAACAAGAAACTGATCAAGAAGGCACAGGAGGGAGAGAACGGACCTCGCGAGTTTGCCAACAATGGCGGTATCCAGCCGCCCTACCGTACTCCACCCACCTGGGATTTCCCCCAGGCCCATGTGGAGAAGGGCTACCTCAAGATGTTTGAGACCAGCCCGAACCCGCCTCCGATATCAGCTCCGCACAACGTCATGGGCAACGGCCCTATTCCCCACCAGCACCAGCTTCCACCTCACCTCCAGGGGCCACAGGGCGTCCCCCAGGGACAGACGCCACACCACACTCCGCGCCACCACCCAGTCCAGCCGCACCCTGGGCAACCCCAGCATTTTGATGGTGGACATCATATGCAGTTCTCTCACTCCACGTCTTCTGTACACCCATCGCCTCGTCCCATGCCGCCTTACATGTACGGCAATCAGCCCCCGCACATGCCCGGATTCCCGCAGCAGGTTCCCATGCAGCCCTATGGCATGAGCCCTGGTGTCCAGCATGTCGCTCTTCGCGCCGGCCAGGGTGGCCCTCAGTTTGTCAACCCGCCTGCGCCTGGCATGGGCGGCCAGATGATGACCAGCCAGCCATCGAATGGTCCGTTCATGGGCATGCAGCCAAACCCCCAGATGCCAATGTACTCTCCCGCCCCCGCCCAGGCCTACCTTCAATACCCGGGACAGATGCCTGCCGCCACTGGGCCGAACGGCTTCCCTAGCCCGCGGCCTGGGGCCCCCATGATGGCACACCAAGGATCGCAGCAAGGCCATCAGCAGCAGCCGATGCCTTATATGCAGCACGGCGGTCAAGGACCCCCGATGTTTGCTCAAGTGCCACCCGGATCAAGTATGTCCCCACCCAAGGCCATGTGCAGCGTATTCGACTGACTAGCAACCCCCAGTGACGCCCATGAGAGGCCCGTACCCGCAGCCCCACCAGCCGCACTACGGCTCACCGCACCAACACCACGGCTTCCCCCAGCAAGCTCATCGTGGCACTCCTAGCGGGAGTTACGCGCAACCCATGATGCAGCAGCATTCCCTGCCACCCCAAGTGCCTCCCACCGGCCCCGCCAACCATGGCCCCGAAGGTAGCGAGGAAGTCAAATGAAATGTTCAATAACGTCACGGTCGCCCGCGGAAGGTGACGCGCGCCGCACGAGCAACAGGCGGCGCGGACCTTTCTGCGGCTTGCTTCGTTTCTTCCTCAAAATACCCCTTTTCAGCTGGATTCTTGCTCTGCATTTAGCGTGGGAAATGTGCAATTTATATCGTTTGGCTGCCACTTAAGCATGAGCGACCGGCGTTGGTTGGACACGGATGGCGTCGAGACAGGCTCAAGCACATGGTCGATCAGGGTTTCACCGGCTGGGAAAAATCGGAGTCGACGGACAAGGTGCGGGGGGTTGTGTGCTGCGGCGGAATCGCAACGCAGCCCTCGCAACCGCAGTTAGGCCATGGGTGGATGGGTCATGAATCGCTTTGGCGTCTTCAATGGGTTGGCATGGTTGGGGTACGACGAGGGGGCGACGAAGTAGCTGGGTATCTGCCGCTGGCTGCCCTGGGTTCTCGAGGCAACCGATCCCCAATACACTTGGCTGGTTCAAACATCTTACTCTTGTCTCTTTTGACTGCATCCGCGACTTGTGCATCTGCCGTGACATGGTCCCCGCGGACTTGGCTGCCATTCTGGCCAGCGGCGGGAGCACGTGCACGTGCCCGCTGCTCTAGCCCCCCGCCGCCGCCGCCGCCGCCGTTCCGGTCCACGCGACCCCAGGTTCCGACTCCTCGTCCAACGTCCCTTGACCATCCGAGCCCTTCGTTTTCCTTTTCTCCCGTCACTCCCTTTTTTTTCTTTTCTCTCTTTACCTGCACAAAACACGCGAATGCGCCTTTGCATTCGCTCTTCCTCCGCGAACCACGGCTTCGTCTCCGCTGTTCGAGCTCCAGAGTATGCCCGACACCGCTGCTGAGCCGCTCATATCTAACGCCCGCGAGTTTCCGAACGAGGACGCCCATGCGCGGAGCGAGGGGGACGACGATGGGCATGGGCATGAGAGCGCGCTGGTCTCGCCTGGAGCGTTTATATGGGGGCTGACGTTTTGCGCGGGGGTTAGTGGGTTGTTGTTTGGCTATGAGTAGGTCTACTCCTGCTATCTTCGTCGTGGTCGTCGACACGACGGCTCCCATCCCATCCCACGCCCCTCCCGATGGAACACGGTCCCTAACAGCGCGCCCAGCACCGGAGTCATATCCTCGACGCTCGTGTCCGTCGGCTCGGATCTGTCGCAGCGCCCGCTCACCACGCTCGACAAGTCGCTCGTCACGTCGTGCACCTCCTTATTCGCCCTCGTAGCCTCGCCCGTCACCGGCGTCGTCGCCGACCACTTTGGCCGCAAGAAGGTCATCCTCATCGCCGATGTGCTCTTCACCATTGGGGCGCTGTGGCAGGCGTGGGCGGGGAGTGTGTGGGGGATGATTGCGGGGCGGTCGGTCGTGGGTGCTGCAGTTGGGAGCGCGTCCTTTGTCGTGCCCTTGTACATCTCCGAGTTGAGCCCGAGTCCGTTTCGGGGCCGGCTGGTTACGGTTTCGAGCTTGTTCATTACAGGCGGGCAGGTCGTGGCGTACGTGATCGGATGGATGTTTTCGGAGAGGGCGGGCGGGTGGAGGTGGATGGTTGGGCTGGGGGCTTTGCCGGCTGTGGTGCAGTTCTTCATGCTGTGGGCCATGCCTGAGACGCCGAGGTGGCTGGTCAAAGCCGGGCGGAAGGAGCAGGCCAGACGAGTTTTGAAGCGTGTGTATGGCGATGACGAGGGGATTGAGCTGGTCGTCAATGCGGTCCTCAGGAGAGTCGAAAAGGAAATCTTGGAGGAGGAGGATGCGGCCGGGGAGAGAAATGTTCCAGAATCGGGCAAGAATGGGTGGAAGGCAAAAATTGCGAGGGTCAATGACAGCTTTACGCAGCTTGTTGCCGTGGATGGGAATAGGAGGGCACTCATTATTGCATGCATGCTGCAGGGGTTCCAGCAGCTCTGTGGATTTGTGAGTATATCCATCTTCCTTTCCAGCTGTAGCCACCTCTTCCTCTCTCATAAACATCTGCGCGACCAATCATCATTATATCCGACAACCATGCTAATACTCCCAGAACTCCCTCATGTACTTCTCTGCCACCATCTTCTCCCTCGTCGGTTTCCGCTCCCCAACCCTAACATCCCTCTCCATCGCCCTGACAAACTTCGCCTTCACCCTTGTCGCCTTCCACTATATCGACCGCATTGGCCGCCGCCGCATCCTGCTCTACTCGGTCCCCATCATGGTCCTCGGTCTCGCCCTCTGCGCTCTAGCCTTCAACTTCATCGAACTCCCCTCCGACAACGGAGACACGACCACCACCCGCCGTATACTCAAGCTCCTCTTGCTCCGCGCCAACGAACCCCCAGCTGACCCCGTCCCCTCGTGGAATGGCCGCCCCTGGCCCCTTGTCATCCTCGCCGCAATGGTGACCTACGTCGCCGGTTACGCCATCGGCCTCGGCAACGTGCCCTGGCAGCAGTCGGAGCTGTTCCCGCTGTCGGTCCGCTCGCTGGGCTCCTCGGTCGCGACGGCGACGAATTGGGCGTCGAACACGCTCGTCGGGTTGACCTTCTTGCCCATGATGGAGTTCCTCACTCCGGTGGGCACGTTTGCGCTGTATGCGCTCGTCTGTGCCGGGTGCTGGGTTACCGTCTATCGGATTTATCCGGAGACGGCGGGGTTGGGGTTGGAGGATGTGGGGGGATTGTTGGCGGGGGGGTGGGGGGTCGAGGAGAGTTTGAGGAGGAGAAGGGGTAGGGGGTTGTAGATTGATGGCTTCTGTAGATGAGATTTAGATAATTATCATGCATTTCATTTTTACAAATGGCATGGCTAGGTTCTTGGGTGATGTGATGTGCTGAACTTGGAAAGCTGCAGGAGACGGTTTATCATGTATGATATGGTTTAAGGTGATTGGTGTCGTCGGATTTCCACGCAGAAGTTTGTGAGAGGTATCAAGGTGCAGGATTGATCAAGTCTACGCAAGTAAAACGAGGCGTACATGTAAGCTACCTCCGATTGGTGGCTGACTCTGGAGAAACATGTTGGATGCCTCCAAAGCCGCGTGACTCGTGCGTGCTTTATGCCTCATTTCAGAAGATGGGCCTCCTCGAGTTCGGTCGATGTATGGGCCAGCCTGGACCTGCATATGATTCGCTGTCGGAGCTTGGAGAAAAACCGGTCAGCTTCAGTGCTGACTGTCGTTGCAGCCCAACAGCCAATTCCACGATGCAACACGCAACACCTTCGTGTCTACATTCTTTTCGCTTCCAATTTGTGTTTCTGCCAAATTAATGCATGAGAACCAGAAAACCTCAATACTCCTGCACGCCAGTATGGGTGATTCATGCCAAAGCTACAGGCCGGGACGAGGTTTATCCACTGGCTGCTGTTGCGAAAAGGTCCCGCAGAACAAGCCATGGTTAGACTCTTTTTTGGCGTCGCGAAACTGGGTGACCGAGTTTGAAGGTGCCGAGCAGGACGAAGATAAGTGCAAATGCTGACGGTGTGGGGGGAAGGGGGGGGGGTGGTGAACGAGAAAACCACATAAATTTACGCCATCATCTACCGAAGTCCAGTTCCTTGTCGCAAACACCATTGACCAAACCTTCACTCGCTAAATGACAGCAAGAAAACAGGCACCCTATGCGAGTACATGTGATTTGGCACATTTCTCAGTATGTGTCGCTATGGAGTGCGCCCAGTAGAGTCCCCCGCTGCGTTAACAGAAACACCATCCTCAAGTTCCTTGAAGTTGAATGCACGGACGTGTCGAGAGGCCTTCCCAGGTGCTGACGAGTATAGCTTGTTCAGTCCTTCTATGTCTGAAAGCTGTAACCACAGCTGGTCTGGCGCCAGGTAATTCGTACAAGAACGTGGATTGTGGGGTTCGATGGATGTGGATTGCGTCCCATGTAGTCTGTCTTCATCCGGGGCGAAAGAGTGACGCACTCCGTGGATATGCATCAGTTCATGGAAGAAGACTCCACAAAGATGGGGTCGATTCTGCGGATAAAAGGCCGCTGGACACACGTTGATGTAGGGTCCTTCACCCGGGAAGAAAGCTATACAAAGAGGATCCTTCACCCCTGGGCGGAT
Source organism: Corynespora cassiicola (assembly GCA_022059125.1). Classification (NCBI taxonomy): domain Eukaryota; kingdom Fungi; phylum Ascomycota; class Dothideomycetes; order Pleosporales; family Corynesporascaceae; genus Corynespora; species Corynespora cassiicola. The sequence goes on along the minus strand of JAEUWY010000006.1, from coordinate 2,427,210 downwards.
GGAGTTGTATTGGACGACAATGTGTGCTTCTTCGATAGTCATGGCTTCTTTGAACCTTGGGCGCATGCGACCATTGGAGTGCGGACTAGGGATCGTAGTATTGTAAAAGTTGGTAACGAATCTGAAGCATTGGTATGTATGCTCATAGTCTTCGAGAGATCGCTTGCCGAAAGTCCTGGTGTCGAGGAACCATCAAAGTGTAGTTGATTCCTCCCAGGTGTTGAGCTTGCCTTCTTTTACATCGGCAAAAATGCAGCTTTGATCCACACTCTTCCTGAAGCACTGATAACTCGTAAAGCTGTTGGTACGCGTGAAAGCTATGCCCTGATTGCTTTGAGCCGAAGATTTGAGAGCGTGTTCCCTCAACAAAAGTGCTAACAAAGGCAGCCGTTTGTCGCGAGGATAATTTCTGCTCCAGGGCACCTGGACATAGATGAGCACTTCTGTATCGCTCGTGCAAATACCAACTTCAGCCCTCGTCGATGCTTGGTTGCGATGCTTATGGGCTGCGAAGACCTTCTGTGCCTGGGGTGAAGGCGAGAAGCTGAGACCTCTGCCTCGAACAGCCAAGTACGTCTGGAATATAGAGATCTTGACAGAGGCACTAGGTTTGACCCTTTTTTCTTCTAATGTTCTCGAAATCATGAACATTGTGCGAGTCGGTCGGGGTACCAGATCTTCTTCCTTGATCAGGATTATACCGTGGTAGGGAAATGGAACGTGCTCAGAATCGGGAAATTAAGAAGAATGGAAGCTACGATAATATGGTAGGCGAACGAAAGATAAAATGGAAAATGTTTTTTTATAAAAAATAGGTTTTTATCAAATAAACTTCTGCGCAGTTGTGCCCAAGGTAGTGTAGACTCAGCGAAGAGACGGAAAGATATTTCTACGCGATTTCTAAATAATTTCTTATGGTCTAACCCTCCAGAGCTTTACCCCATGTGGTATATCTGCTTATGGCTTAACCCTCCAGAGCTTTGTCCAATGTGGGAGCCAATCAAAAGGCTGTCGTGATACTGAGATGAAATCGGCGAATCAAAAGAGCCCCGAGTTGACAGGCAGCTGACCACAGACGATCCAATAATGTTAGGCTTTATGAATTTTATGAAGGCAGCAAGTGTCATCTCCTTGCCAGGTTTCTTCTGCTTCCTCTGCGGCATCTCAAACGAATTTAACAAATTTAACAAATTAAAAAAAATAACAACTGTTTTACTTTAGTAATATTATTGTATACACTAAGTATCCCTTTAAAAGTCTCAGCTTTTTTTTATTAGTAGTATAAACGGTAGAACTCCACCTCAATGCCTTTAACGAATATTCCATCAAGTCTCGACTAGGCTTTATAAGCACTTGCTTCAAAATTCACCTTCTCTATCGCTGTGAAGTCTGAGGTCAAACAAGAACTCAAACTACGGGGTTTAATAACCGTTAGCTTCGAGTCCTACCATGGCTTTTTATTCCTTTTCCGTACTTGATGAAAAGGACTGGGGAAAGGCTGGCATAGAACCGACTAATTATAGAGCACATGAACTCTTTCTTGGCAGCTACCCTATATCAATATAATTCCCCAGAGGTGTGTGATGGGATAACCAACTTTAAGCATCTACTAGCTAAACCCAGTGTGCATCGATGCCAAGAATGTGTTCTACGACAGGTGCATTGTCAACAATGCTGTCTGTTGTAATTCGGCCCGCACCATCTCATGTTCCGAGGTCCGCGCACCCTACGATTCGGTACTTAGGTGCTGTCCAGTGCGACGGCAACCACCGTGATAATCATGTCATCCGTACTCGAATAGCCATCACAAGCAACAGCCACCATTCATACTGTATGTGTTTGCAGTATAGATAAAATCAAGGCTAGGTCGACCTGTCTGCTGACATAGCCGAAGGTTATGACAAACACCGCTCGGGCCGCATGTGCAGTGTTCTAGAAAGCGCCGATACTATGAACCCGGGCCGATTCTATAGTTGTCCTGCAATTTTCATGGCTGCGAAACCATCCCCCCCTATCTTTGTCATAAAATTAGAAGTTTTAGATCGCCGGAGCTTCCGTCGCCTTCGTATATAAGCGTGAATCAGTTCGGAAACGATTATCCACATTGCGGCTCCGTTGCGATACACAAAACACCCGTTCACGCAACAGTCGTCTTATTGGCCAACGACTCAACCCTATTCTGTAATTTCAAAATGGTCAAATTCGCACTCTTCGGTCTCTGCGCTGCCAGCCTTACACTAGCTGCCGACTTGTCCGATTACGATCCGCAGCCTGGTGTCCAGGCGGAGTTCAAGCCTTTCCTTCAGGCGTGAGTAAAGTTGTTCGTAATCAGATATATCTCGGATGCTAAGAACCTCAAGTCTTGTGGATGCTGCGGAAGACCCCGCCGTCACCACTGGCTATACGGACTACTTCCCTCCAGATGGCATGCAAACTACTCTTACCATTCATTGCGTTGGCGCAGCCGGCATTCAAAGATGCAAGGACGGCTTCCTAGTCGGTGGCCGACAGCTTGTGGTATGTTTTTTTCCTCTCCTTGACAGCTCAAATGCCATACCTGTAGTAGAATCGTGATTGCTGACGGCTATGTATGATAGCATTTCCCAAACACGACGTCCATCGCTGATAACAATGCGACCGCCACAGTCTACGATTCTTGGGGTCGCATGGAGTCTACCTACACTGGCGGCGTGGTCAATGGCGAGGTTATTAATAATTGTTCGCAGATCTAGTAAGTTGACGCTACTATTGGTGTTTGAACTCCCTTTCCTGACTATCTGATGCAGCTACAAGACCCAGTACACTGTTTTCAAGACGGATCAGCGAGAGGATGCAGCACCTAATCTTTCCCTGACCCCGCAAGCTCAAGTTTATTGGTACCATGATTATGAAGTTACGCCACCAAGGATGATTTCCGACATTCCGTGCGACAGTCTGAAGAAGAGGGGTGTGCCGCAGGAATTCAAGGCATAGTGGGTTCTACTTCCATAAAATTTTCCTTGAATTTAGATAATTGATGATAATCTGCCCCTTTTTGAATGGAAGGGCTAGGCATTCGTATTGTTGAGGCGAAGCACATCACAGCCGAATCACGTTCCAGACCTTCCCACTTGATTCATCGTAAAAACAAAGGCTGTTTGTCAACTGCTTGGTATCTAGCTCTAAAATACAAGTCTACTCGTAATACCACACTTTGCCCTCGAATAGTCGTCGCGCCGTCCTGGAAACCACGCATCGGTCTACCACTGCTACATCATCTGAAGATGCAGCCAGAACCTCGACCCCGATCGCGCCGCTACTGTGCTGGAGCCTAACCATTCTCTTTTGTGGAAGAAGTCCTGCATTGATTTCTGTTTCAGGAACAAGAGTACGCTGATTCTTGTAGTTCTCCAATTCTGGACTGGGCGTCCTCTCTGGGGTAGGTAACAGTTCTGAGCCATCCTGTTTGACTAGGGCTAGCCTATGTGCAACTGTGCCTTCGATGCACACCGCTGAGGCTAGGCAGGCAGCACCCGTCAGCTGGAGACTAGGATGTGGTTTGCCCATGCTAAAAGCTTGAACGCGGAGCCCCATATCATCATTTTTATTTGGCTCTTCTATCCCCTGAGGTGGATATACAATGGCCAATTTTGGTGTTCCTCTAACTTTGCCAGCTTCTTCAATGCTAGTGGCGAGGCCCATCATGACAGCACCAGCGCGTCGGATTGATTCCATGTGCTCTAAATAACCATCAGAGTCTTTTGAACAGGAAACAAGATAATGAGGGAGAGTTGATGAGTCAACGACCACAAAAGGATTGGCAGCGTCTATTAAGGTGGCTTTGACGGAGAATCGTGGTCCGTTCCGTTCACTGATGTGGAGGCTGTCTGTGCGGTTTCCGGTAGGGAACAATTTAGCGGTCATACTACCAGTGGGGTCAACAAAGGCGACTTTGATTTCACTGGCAGTTCCTTTGACGCCGGGGATCGAGTAGGTTCCGTCCTCCTTGAAGGACCCATCTTCATCGACCTCGACTGTCTCCACCAGGGTGCGCGAAGTATTTGTGTTGAAGATTCGGATATCAGCCTATTGATAGTTAATGAGAAGCTTCTGGTCTTGAACTTGGTTCTACTTACGACTCTATCACCGGGTCTCGCATGTACTAGTCCTTCCTGGAGTGCAAAAGGCCCCACGCCAGATGCCATATTCCCACAGTTCCCGCTAAAATCGACATTTTCTTGTCCAACAGCAACCTGAACAAAGGTGTAATCGACATCTATCCCTGGCCTGGATGATGGTGCAACAACTGCGACTTTGGATGTGGTCGATGTTGCACCGCCAACTCCATCGATTTGCCGAGCATCTGCATTGTGAGATCCCATGGCTGCAAGCAAGGGGCCAGCCCAATCTGATTCTGAAGCTGGTAGGTGCTGACGATGGATGAAGAGGCCTTTGGATGTTCCAGCGCGCATGAGAACAGCGGGTAAGGATCGTCGGATCCGCTGCTGCTGCCTTTCGTTCATGCTGGTGGTCAAGGTAGGCATGATATCTGGTAATCGAGGGATAAAGGGTACTTCTAGCGCGTAATATCTTGCAGCTTGCTTCGATATCGAGCGCACTTGCGTTCTTATCATGCGAGAGGGTGGAGTGGAATAATTTTGGTGGGTCGAGTAAGCTTCCAAGGATAGACGATTTCGTGACTCACTTCGTCAGGCTTGTCTTTAATATATAAGATCATGTTGCTACATGAACATATGGTCATAACGGAAACCGTTGCGGTAATGCGGATGACTGCAACGGTTTGGCCAAATGCCAAGACTATGGAAGATCTTCGGTCAGGTCAGGGCTTCTTTCCCGCGGGAGCGCGCTGTTCACTACCCTAGCCCACGCTTCTCGTAGCCGAAAAATTACCGCCCGCGGGATTTGGAAGAGTATTCAACTGTGTTCTGCCGGAGTTCTAAGCCGGTTCCCAGTCGAACATGGGAAAGCTGTCTAGAGCAGATCCGTTGAAACCGTACAGGAGGTCGTCAATAGAAACCGTGGCTGCCCCTGCGATGGGTTGTATATCATGCAGTGACCAATCTGTACTTTGCATCTGCGTGATATCTCCAGCATGTCCGTCCTGAGGTTGCATCATGTTTGACTGCTCCAAATATGCAGGATGTTGTTGATGTTGATAGAACTTCTGCGCGTGCGCTCCTTCTTCTGCATGACGTGGCTGGTTGGTAGAAGAAAAGGCTGTCCCGCCATCCTGTTCTCTCGCAAAGCTCTGTATTATTCCATCAATGTCGAGACTCTGCACGCTGCCATCGTCTTGCACTGATCCACTGGGTGTTTCGGTAGGTGTATCACGATTGCTGTTGTTGCTGAAGCTTTCTTCAAGATGGATATCGTCTGGCTGGGGAATCCGGACGCCTAATCGTCGCATTAAGCCTTGCACAATTGTATTTGCGCGGCGAACTGCCCAGTTTGTCTCCTGATTCTCTCGAAACACCGCAAGACAGGTGTACAATCTACGGATTGCATAGTTTTCTGGTCCTTGTTTTGCGGCGATGCGAGCATGTATTGTGGCAGCAACGTAGGTAGCATACGAGATCAAATAAGGAGCCCTTCTCACCGAGAATGCTTTGTGATATGCTCGTAAAATGTGCACTATGTTAGATGCAGCGGTTGCACATGATAAAAACGAGTTGACGGATATGGCTCGAGAAGTGTTGTACAAGTGGCCGTCGGCAACAAATGGTCGATGCAAAAGAATCATGATTACGTTGTACATTGCACTTGGACCGCGTTAGTAATTTATCTCGATATTACGACCTTTGGCTTAGTACTGACTGCAAGCTCATGCCATGAGGCGGTAATGCTGTTGGGGCTTTTTTTAGATTGACTGCAAGATGTTTGGGCAGGGCCTTCTGCCATGCTGTCAGTTTCGAATGAAGAGTTTCCAAAATGGATGAGAGCTCCTCGGGGTCTTTCTCGAAGCTTCTCTCGTCGTATATTGAGCTCAAGATGTCGCTTAAGACAATTGATAGCTGGCAGAGACACCGAAAGGTAGACACGCTATATGACGGGCATCCAGGATGGGCAGATGTAGTTTGGTTGGAAAACGCAAACGGGGCCCAATCTTCATACTCCTCAAAGGTATCAAGGAACTTCATGGGAACGAATATATCTGAAGGCTTGATGGTCACCTGTCGGCCCTGGTATAGGCTTTGGATTTTATCCACCACTGCTCAGGTCAGCCAGGGGCAGACGTACAAGTCAACAAACCTACCAAACGCCCCCCAGAGAACTCGCCTGCGTATCTCTATATCCTCGTCTGAGAACCGGCGCGTACTTGCAAGATCTGGGTCATCTATGTGCAAGCCAAGGTCAATGAGCATTCGAAAAGCGATGCCAGCATAAAGCCAGGCCGCACTTCTCTCGTCGCCCAGAGCAAAGAGTGAATTTGTCATCACCAGCAGGGCCTGGATAGTCGTAATTTCACTTTTATCCAAAGCACCCCCTAAAAGCTCACGAACCCTTTCGCGAAACCTCCAGCCTGCAGTGCGAACGTCGTTTGGGTCTCGCCGAACCTCTAGCCGTGGGCTAAATTTGGACGCGCCAAAGTATATAGCATTCAAGAGTAGTTTCGAGAAATATGACCCTCCACAGGCCATGTCTCTCATGAATGCAGGCCGATATGTGATGAGAAACGAATGATGCTGTCGATTCCAATGGAGTGACAACAAATGCATTCCCAATTCAGGATCCACACCATCGAAATCGAGCTTTGCTTGGCGAAAATTGATATTCTCCAGCTGGCGCTGTCGCGCAGCTTCAGCAACCAGACCCTTCTCGGTCCACTCCTCGGGCATTTTAGGTCTAGCTTCGGCAGAAGAATGATCGTAAGAGCTTTCCTCGAAAAGAGCACTCGTTCGACCATGATAGCTGGACATGCCATTTGCAGAAGTGACAATGCGAGAGACACTTGGTTGCCGTGCTTCACGACTCTCCGTCGGGGCGGGGGTGGACGTGGACGTGGACGTGGCCGTGGCCGTGGACGTGGACCTGGCGTTATCCAAAGGCTTCTCGGACTGCCGCGGCTTCTTAGGCCGGCTTGCCTGGGTTTCATCGACAGGTTCGTACACGCAGTCTTTGCCGTAGATCTTGCAGTTTGTGCACGTGGGCCGCTCTGTTGTGCACTTGATCTACGTGGGTCAGTTGGCCGGGACCCCGTTCCGTTGAGTAGGGAGGCGGACCTTTCGTCTGCGGCAAAACGCACAGGCCTCTGAGGCCCGTTTCCTGGGCCGTTTGGTCGCGGCAGTGCCCGTGGTACTCTGTTCCATGCCGTCGGGAGCTGAGGATCCAAAAAGAAGGTTGATTGGGAGCCGTTGGGCCCGCGGGTGTCGAAAGATAAGTCGCGGTGCGAGCGGGGCCCGGCGTCTTCCCGCGGACAACTTGCCGTGTTCCTCCGAGCCGTCAGTCTCCTTTCCGCTCCCGCGGGTAGCATCCAATACTGTATGCTCAAGTTGAATCCGGACATGCATTGGTGAAATAAACCGCCAATATGCCATGGCCGTGTTTTCCTCGACATACCGCAAAGAAAAATGAGTACCTCTTCTGCAATTGCCCCCCCGATCCCCGCATCTACGGGTCTACCTGCTATACACAGCCCAATCAAACCGGGCAAGCCGAAGACTTCGAAGAAGGACAAAGTGTCTCCCGTCATATCTCTTCTCGCTGGCGGCATAGCTGGTGGCACTGAAGCGACCGCGACCTATCCTTTTGAGTTTGCCAAAACTCGCGCGCAATTACGCTCTGGTCATGGCGGCACGTCGAATCCTTTCTCAGTCATCATCAATACAGCGAAGAATCATGGCATCGGCGGCATATACACCGGGTGCTCAACCTTGATACTGGGCACCGCTTTCAAGGCGGGCGTCCGCTTCTTGTCTTTTGATTCCATCAAGAACCAACTTGCCGATGAACGAGGGAGCCTGTCGCCAGCTCGTGGTGTGCTTGCTGGAATGTTGGCAGGCGTCACGGAGAGCGTTGTCGCCGTCACTCCGACAGAGCGCATCAAGACTGCATTGATCGATGACGCGAGGAATGGCACTAGGTCTTACCGAGGAGGGCTGCATGCTACCAAGGTGATTCTTCAGCGTGATGGCATCAGCGGACTTTACCGAGGGCTTGCATCAACAACAATGAAGCAGGCCGCTACATCTGCTGTGCGAATGGGCTCGTACAACATGCTCAAGGGGCTATCTCAGGACTACGGACTTCCAACAAACAGCGCAGTGACATTTGGCATGGGCGCCATCGCCGGAACCATTACAGTATATGCCACCCAGCCTTTCGATACCATCAAGACTCGCGCTCAAAGCGCCCGTGGAGCCGGTACTGTTGAAGCGTTCCGTAACGTCCTGAGTGATGCAGGACTGCGAGGGTTTTGGAGTGGAAGCACCATGAGATTGGGCAGGCTGGTCTTGAGCGGTGGCATTGTCTTCACGGTGTATGAAAAGATAGTACAGGTACTTGGTTCGCATTGATGCACAGGATTGGGTTATAATCAGCACGGCATAAAAATTATTGAAACATCACCTCCTCTCTGCGTGCGCCATCCTCGATCAAGTCTTGTGGTCAATATTGTACTCGGTACGAAATGTGCGCACCTTTGGCAGAGTGCGCACTTCTCAGTCTGGGGCTACAGTCCATCCGAGAGCCGTAAAAAGAACACGGGTGCCCGTTCCGACAGATTCCAACTCGTTGTTCAGCCCTACCACTAGATCAAACTGTGGTTTTGCGTCATCTGCCGCGCTACCTGATGTTCCCGCGGGAAGGCCAAGCTATCGGATGAGGTCTCATCAGAGTGTCTGTCTTGCCGTGGGAAATTTTCTGCTGTTCCCGTGCCAGCCGCGGCAGTGAACGAACCTCACCGAGATTAGGCCAGAAGGGATGATCTAGGCTGGGGTCCATCAAGCCGGCGCGACGTTGGCCGCTACTAGAGCGCAGACCACCGTTCCGATTCTTCGCCCATGGGGTCCCCGCAGTCTTGGCCTCTCTAGTCGATGCTGGCTTGGACGGGATACCATCTCTTGTCAGGTACTACCAAGATGGCCAGCGCAATGCATATATAGGTTGCCTTCTCTTCCAGGCAAACCCCGCCAGTGCAATCCTCCCTTGTCACCACAACCATCTCCTGACAGTCAGACTCAGACAGCAGTCACCATGACCCACGACATCATGAACGAGAAGCAGGCCGCTGAACTCAAGGAAGAGATTGTCCCGTCTGCCAACATCACGCCACAACAGATCCAGGCGCGATTCGAGACTCTGCGGGACCTGGATGATGAGCAGATGGCAGCCCTGAACAAGAGGCTCGTCAACAAGATCGACTGGAGACTGATGCCATGCATCACGCTGATGTTCCTCATGAAGTAAGAAGCAGTCTCAAAGGTCACCGCTTGACTGATTGACTGATTGATTGGCTGACGTCTTCCAGCTATTTGGACCGGATCAATGTGTCCAACGCTCGGCTTGCAGGCCTTCAAGAAGATCTGAACATGTCAGACACTGTGTGGAACACTGGCATCTCTACATTTTACATTGGCTATCTCATCGGCCAGCTTCCTGGAAATCTCTGGCTTGCAAAGGCAGATCCGCGCTGGCTTCTTCCTTCGGTCATGATGGCCTGGAGCGTAGGCACAATCTGTATGCCAGCAATGACGAGGTGCGTATTGAAAGACTGACATCTTTTTGCCTGTCTGATGGGGGGAATGCAGTGGTGCCGGCTTTGCAGTTTGCCGATTTTTCATTGGCCTTGCCGAGGCTCCCTTCTTTCCTGGAATCACCTTGAGTAAGTCTCCGATGGCCATGTCTACATAATGGACACACTCCTAACGTTGACCAGTGACATCTTCTTGGTATACTAAAGAAGAGAACCCGATGCGCATGGCAATCTGGCATGCCGGAAATACCATGTCGAACATCATCTCTGGATTCCTTGCTGCGGGAATCCTGACCAACATGGATGAAGTCCTCGGCCTGCATTCCTGGCAGTGGTTTTTCCTCATTGAAGGGGCAGCGTCCATTGTCGTCGCTGTATCGGGTTACTTCCTTTTGCCTTCTTGGCCTCACAACACAAGGTTCCTCTCCCAGGAGGAAGCAGAGATGGCACAGTACCGCGTCCAAGTCTCCAACGGCGGTGTTGTCGAAGAAATGGGTGGGACGTGGACGGGACTCAAAGAAGCTGCCAAGGACCCATTCACGTGGCTTTTCTGTTTGATGCACTTTTCCTTGGTCACTGCGCAGAGCTTCAAGGATTTTATGCCCTCGGTAAGTTTCTCTGCCAAGTATGAGCGTCCTGTCCAAACACTAACTCGCCTTCTCTTCCCAGATCATGAAAACCTTCAACTTCGACGAGCTCACGACCTACCTCGTCCAAGCGCCGCCCTACGCCATCTCCTACGCCGCCGCCTGCCTCCTCGCATACTCCTCTGGGCGTTTCCAAGAGTCTTGCTACCACATCGTCATCCCCATCTTCGTCAGCGCAGTCGGATGCAGCATCCTCATCTCCACCCTCAACGTAGGCGCGCGCTACTTCGGCCTGGTCCTGCTGATCAGCGGTACATACTCTGGCCTGAACTTGCAATTGTCTTGGGAGACGACTCTCGTCCCTGCACCGCGCAGCAAGAAAGCCGCCCTGATTGCCATTGCAAATTGCATCAGTCAAGTCAGCCATTGGTTCAGTCCGTACTTTTTCCCAACGTCTCAGGAACCGTATTACCGTCTTGGAGGTGGCCTCATCCTTTTCGGATGTCTGGCATGCGCGGTCTCTGCCCACTTGGTGAAATGGAGGGCGAAGGTATTGAACAGGAAGCTGGATGAGGCAGAGGGATGGTCGGAGCATAGCGGCAACGAGCGGGGCTGGCGATATGTGTACTGAGACACTCGAGTGAATCCGGATATACATAGAGATCGGGTCTCTGCTGTTTATGAACTTTGATGCAAGTTACTGTCTCATTAATGAATCGTTTTTTGCATGTTGAATCACACAAGCTTGATCTCGGCTTTATCCATGGCCTGTACTCCGAAAAACTTTGCGGCCGACACATCCCAGTGAACTGTGGTGTAGCCCAACCCAACACGTTGAAACTTCCCTTCGACGCAGGAGTCCTGTATAACAAGCCACCATATACGGCAAAGCTGCTGCGGTCTCTTGGATGCTGTCGGGCTGAAGCGAGTCTCATCTCTTTGCACATAACTCGAGCCTATTAACAAGAGATAGTATGCGGGCTCTCTGATATATTTCTCGGTGCATTTGCAATTTCTCAAGTGGATTCCCAACGCACTTTTGCTATTGTGATTGAGATCGCTAAGATCAGGTGTAATGCCGAGAACGTCGTCTATCAGTACTTCATATGCCAAGCTAGCGCTGCACCGGGCGAATGATTGTTGCGTTTTTGTTTGTTGATTTCTTGGCCTGGCTATGTTCGAGTATGGAGATGTCCAGGATAAATGTGTGCACTCTTTCACCTCAAGGATGGTCGGCATGAGGTTTCCCTTGAGCAGGATGTAACCATCAGAAACAGGACCAAGAGGAGAAGATGACATTGTCGAGCAACTCGCACTTGATACCTCTATCTCTGGTCTCCAAGTACAATAATGTTGCATCTTGAAGTATTCCACTTGTCCATTCATGGATGCCCAGGACCACGACGGTGCAATATACTCGGAGTAGCGAGAGGCGACCGTTCCCGGTTTAACGTACCATAGTAGGTCTTGCGTTAGATTTGTCTCCCAAAGTCCTGAAAGATAGATGGCTCCCCCAAAGGCGTATTGAAGTTGTCGAGCAAGCCCAGAAATAGCGACTAGCTTATCTTGTGGAAATGTCAAGTCCCTGCCTGAGTATTGTTCCGCAATGCGCCACCAACCGTGGAAAAGCAGCTCTCGGCTACGATGATCCACCATCGCATCTTGGAACAAGCCACTCAACGTGACACCATTGATGATTGAGGCAGGGTATGCTTCCTGGTATTTGCATTCGCACCATTTCGAATTGCGACATTGCCAAACCATTTCGTCTCCGGTGAAGTGGATGATACGTCTGGATGATATCTTCTCCTGTAGAGTCCATCCCCTGGTGCTCATGCATGATGTGGATATGGCATGTGTGCCACTTTGATGTTCGGCCAGGAATGGGTCGTCACTGGCTATAGGGGCACGGTCCCTTGGCCTGAGACGATGGTAAGATTGGCTCGCAAATCTTTGCTTTCCCAAGAAGCTTGTTGCGCAATCTGCCGAGGCGTCCGCGGATATGGTCAGTACGCTGTTCCCATAGATGTAAGTCATCTGGTCAGCATGCTCCAACCAATCTTGGTTGCCAACGTCGTCCTGCAGAATACAAAGCGCATCGACCCAGAGGTGTTGTATCTTGAGGCTACGACAAACGAATATGGCGTCTGCAACCGTCTGTCCAAGGCATCAGTTTTGTTCATCAAAAATGAGTGAGGAGGTGGCTTTGTTACTTTGGGCATGTCCTCCAAGGCGATTTGAACTCTGTGTTTTGGCAAGTTCTCTCTTGTCGTTTTCAAATTCCCGTTGCTCCCTCCCCAACAATAACTCAGAGCGCAATATGGCCCGACAGCGAAATCCGTGTCGTCCAAGAAAGGTTCTCGGTCGCCGTCTCCGACATGAATGAGGCGCTTCGGTCTGAAATCCAGAATCCCAACGTTACAAGCCGGGTGCATATCTTCGCATCTGCCCAGCCAGTCACGCACGACATCCATGGCCTTCTCGCTACGTGTATCTTCCAAGATATTGCTTTGTGCTGTCAAGGTCGATTCTGGTCAGTCATGAGTTCTCAAGGAATAGGACAGGGCCCTGTCCGTTGCTCGTAAACGGCGTACCTTGCACGTACATGGATTCCTTGGTTTCACGCGAAAGCCCCTCGAATCGCAGATACAAAACTCTCCCGGATTGCGGCCGCCCAAAGCATAGGACCCAAAACCGCCGATCGCCTTTCATGGCTTTTTCGGCCACCCTTTTGAGCTCTTGGCACCAGCATCGAAGCCATCTGCGAATCAACATTTGGGCAAAGGCCCCCAGCTTGGGGGACTGGTGCTTGTCTGTGGATTCCAGCGAGATGCTTACACGACAGCCGCCCGTCGCATTCGAAACCTGGTGAAGGATCCTGGTGTAATCAAAAGAGTTAGTCCCGCATGCTTCCCACACAATTCGACATGCATGCAATGAGGTAGACGGACGGGCCTTGCTGGATCCACCGTCTACCTTGGACTCATCCGAACCCGAATCCCCGGGCCTGGAAATGTCGGTTACGCGAAACCGATGCTGGGCGTGGATTGGCCTGCACTTCTGTCGACATGTGAAAACAGTCCCGACTGCCAGCATGGGAGATGTCCAGTCCACATGGGGAGGCTGTGCATGTATGCCGATTTCCTGAAATGATGTGCACCACTGAGGATAGGTGGCCGTGTCGCGGACCAGGTAGAGCACGAAGGAAGCAGGTGCTTTGATGTCGGCACAGGCTGTGGCTGTGAGTGCCCCGCCCTCGTAAGAAGCCGAGTACGTATGGCGATCCATGGTGGTTGCCATGGCCGGTGCAATCCTCGGAGGGCAGATGGTAGACGGCCGATGGGCGAGGTGTCGTGGGGTTCGGCCGGGCCTCGGCGGCTGATGGCCTATCGATAACGAGGTGAATTGGCTACGACCCGGCCATGCAGGCCATGCAGGCCATGCTGCCCATGCTTGGGGACAGGGCACGTCAAACCTGTCGGTTCCCTCATGACACCCGCCAGCCATTTCGGACGCGAAGCAGCCTGGCACGCCATCCGTGGCTCAGGTGGTCGCGTTGCTACGGCTTTTAGCGAGGAGGGCCCCTGAAAAACCCGCCATCCACCTCTGTCCTCCCTCCTCCCCCGTTGTCTCTACCTCCACTCCATCGCCATGTCCGAGACCCTCCCTAGCACATGGCCCGGTGCCCTCTCCTCCTGGCGTGCCTACGCTCACCTCTACCTCCCCTTCCTCACCAGCTTTCTCTGCATCGTCTTCGCGCCACCCAACACCTCTCTCCTCCCCGTCGCCGCCTCTGCAATCCCCACCTACCTCCTCGGCTCTCTCATCTACGGCACCAATCCCGCGCCACCGCCCGCTGAGCGGGTCCGCTTCACGCGCCAACGCTTTTCCTACCGGGTGCTCGTGCTCTTCACCTATGGCCGCCTGCTCGGCACTCCGCTCAACCTCCTCTACTTCGCCTTCGACCTCTTTGCCAATTACATGCTTGTCCCGCTGCTCATCCGTGAAGACGTTCCGCGGCGGTCGGATTTGCTTGTATGCGTCCTTTGGACGACGGCCAGTGGGGTCCTGTTGATGCTTGTGGGGCACGGGGGGCTGCTGGGCTTGGTGGTAGGGTCGGTGGATAGGACCTTGTGGCGAGCTACCTATCTGGCGCTCGTGGACGGCATGATATCGACGTTGGGGCGTCCGGATACCGTCTCTTCCCGAGGGAAAATCACCGTGGTGGGGGTGCAGGTGCTGCTGATTACGCTATTCACCGCCTGGACGAGGTTCCGGATGACTTATTCGAGGGAGGAACTACAGTCCGAGCCTGAATGAGGTCATGGGCAGCCAGCACCCCCCCAGACTTGTAGAACTTGTTCGTTTTATTCCGTTCATGCGAATACCTTTGTTGCTTTGCTAATGTTACAAATCCAAATCGCGCGCGCAAGTGTGTGTATCTTCCCAAGTCCAAGTTGCAAATCGCAAGTCCGATCCAAATCCCATCCATCCATTCCATGTTCACGCGCCGAATCCAAATCAGATTTTGATCCCAACTCGGTGGTCCAACCCGTCGATGCAGATGTCTCCTGCCCATGAAAAATAGCAAAAGAAACATCAATCATATAGCCTCCTTGTTTTCGTTTCCAAGCGCATGGCCCCCGCCAATCAGCCAGGGGAGCATTGGATGACTCTTTTTTCTCTCTCTTCTTCTTCCCCTTATGCAACGAGTCTGATAATCTCAAACGAACCCGCACCATGCAGTAAAAAATGACAAGTGCCAAAAGTCGAACCAAAAAAAAAGCGAGCCGAAGCCCAGACTGGGACAAGAGCCCGATGTCAAGATTATCTTTCCAAAGGGAGGGGGAGAAGAGACCAGAAGATGGGTATCCTCGAGTTTCGGGCGCTGCCTGAGCGCCGAGCGCCGAACCAATGCATACGTGCGAGCGTCGACCAAACAAGGACGGCGCCGATCCCCATCTACATGTAGCAACACAGCTGTCTTTCCTTCTAATGGAAGATAGATGCAGGGTGGATGGATGTCGTAGGAATGCTGAGAGAAAAATAATAATGATAATTAGAAACCATGTTCAATCCTGTTCTTTTCCGACTCTCGTCTGTGTCTCTACGCCATGCCACCCGCGTTGCGGTTCGCCCAGTATTGGTGGTGGTAGGCTTGATTGTGGTGATGATGCATCTCCTCGTTGGAGTTGTGGGGTAAGCCGTTGGTCGCATCCCCGTGGCTCGGCACGAAGCCACTGCCATTGTCGTCCCCTTGGTATCCCTCTCCGCCGGGACCTCCGTTGTAGTTGTTCATCGAGTCTTGCGACCATTGATCGCTCATCTTGAACCCGTCTCGTCCAAAGCGATCCCAATCATTGACGTTGCCAAGCATGGTATTCAAGTCCATGGGGTAGCTCTGATAGTTTCTGGGCAATATGGGGACGCCCATGCCGGGTACTGGCGTCCAGAAGAGGGTTTCGGCTGCGTCTGAGGCAGGTGTCGTGGTAGCGGTGGGAACAGTAGATGGCTGAGTGTGAGGGGCGGAGGTGTGATATGCAGGCAGTGCAGGGCTGGGATGGTTCTGGTGGTGAAGTTGGTTTCCGACATCAGCATGTGTGGGAACTCGTATACGAGCACGCTCAGGTTGTGCGAACATGCTCAAGCTCTCCCTTCGCACAGGCTGAACCACCGATGGCAGGGGACTGTAGCCCATTCCTGCACCACCCATTCGTGAACCTATGCTCGGCGTTGGCGTTGGGGCCGTTGGTGCGGCATAGGGCTCGGCCGGAGGGCTTATCCGACCCGGTGGTCCGTTCTCTTGTAGTAGGAGAGGGCTGTTCTTCAACTCATCTGGCCACGGCAGGTTCCACGTCTTGGAAAGTGCATGCACGATCTTGAAGCTTCTGCCTCCAAAGTGATGGCATATGCTAAGGTCCTGAAGACCCGTGAGACCTTCCACCAGGTTTTGTCTATGAATTGTCTGGTCGGTGGAAAAGAGAAGGTGAACGATGGTGACGGAAAGTAGTATGTGAGTCAAAACCAAGTGACATGCGCGCATGCTGTAATGGCTGCGGTATAGGCGTAGCAAGTCGATGACGTTGTTTGCCGATTCGATGCAGATGTCGCGCGGACGGACGTCGGAATGGATGAGATCGACTTTGAGCATGGGCCGGAAGAGGTGAACGATGACAGTGTTGTATAGCATACTGCAGGTTGTTAGCATCTCACCCGAGGCAATGGAGGGTAGACATTACTGAAGGACGATGATGTGAGGCTGGGGAGTAGTCACTCCCTCTAGCCTCAGCTCGCGCGGCAAGCCCTTGTACCAACTGAGGTACTTGCTGTAGCAATCCAACAGGCGCCTGCTGGTAAAGCGCTCCCTGGGCGCAAAAAACATGTAGTTATTGTCGTTGATAAGCTCGGAGAGAGTGCTAAAGGACTGGAGGAACATGCGGCTAGTGACCGTTCCTGGAGGCGCTGGAATGCCTCCGTGGTATGCCTCGGGTTGCAAACCAGGGGTCGGCTCGTCCAGAATGGGCTTGTCTAGGGTGATGGCGGCGCGGGGTAGCTGTGAGATGCGGCCGATGCAGATGGACCAGACGGCATCAACAGTGAAGCAGCCCCAGAAGGTGACCTTGCGCACCTCGACTTCGGACGGCGTGAGTCCCAGGGCCGGCGATGCCAGATTGCTCAGATGTAGGCCCAGCTCGATGGCCATACGCATACATCTGCCGGCGTACATGAAGCCCAGGCTGTCGCGGCTCATGGATGGCTCGCGGAGGGCCATGACACACAGCGCCTGGGTCGTCGTGAGCGAGGGACTCTCATCCTTGAATAGCAACCGGCGTGCTTCAGCGAAGAAATGGTCGCCCGCGGTGCGGGCGTTCTCTGGGTCGGTCCGTGCCGCCGGCTCGTCGCTGAAATGGCAGGCGTAGGCCAATATGGAGTTGACCAGCAGTTGTGAACAGTACTTCTCGCGGCCGTTGCGGAAGTCCTTGAGGAAGCACTCGCGTGAGAAGATGACATAGAAGGGGTGCGACCACTTGAAGTACAGGTCCAAGAGATGCTCGACAAAGGCCATGTCCTGGCTGACGGTGGTCCAGGTGGGGGGCTTGCGCTCGACGCTCGTGTCACGCATGCGGGAGCGGGTGTAGTTCTCGTCTTCGGCCACGAGTCCCAGGCTGGACGTGTGGCCAAAGTGTCTGCTCTCGCCCGATTGTGTCATGGCCGGCCTGCCCAGCAGCAACGACAGGTCCGTCTCCAGCGAACGGGGGTCCATCGGGGTGCTGGGCGGCAGCGTGACAGTGCGCCGCCACGAGTCGGCAAGGGCGGCGATGTCGAGACGGCCGTCCTTGGAGCCATCTTTGCGGATGTGCTGGATCAGATCATAGACCTCGCTCTCGGGCAGGGTGCGGATGGAACTGATGAGAAATTCTGCATTGCCGGCGCCCGCGGCATCGCTGCTGCTGCTGCTGCTGCTGCTGATGATGCTGCTGGTGCCGGTGCTGTTGTTGTTAGTGACCGCGGTCTCGGCCGTCGAGTTGGAACGCTTGGTGCCTGCGCCGCCGCCGCCAACGGTGGTGGTAGTGGTGGTGGTGTTGCTGGAGGCGACGGCCTTTGCACGTCGACTCTCGCTCTCTGCGTCGTAGAAGCACTCTGTCTTGTACACGGCGGTACAGGTTGCGCACACGGGGGTCCCACCGTCACACTGCGTGCGCGTCAGCCGTCGTGATCATCAGGGCCTTTGGATCCGGCAAAGGGCCGTCGGGACAGCGCCCCCCCTTCCCCCCTCCCCCCAGGCAGGCCGGCCAGGTCGGTCAGGTCAGGTCAGCATTGCAGCGATGCATCGCATGTAGGCTTCGCGTATCGCGATGCTGTCCGCGGAGGCAACCCCAGGTGGCCATGGACGCCAGGCGGCGCCTCCCTTCCCTCCGTCTTTTTCTGTCTCTCTCTCCGACGGCGGCGAACGGGCGGGGGTGGGAGCAGCAGCAGCAGCAGCAGCAGCAAGAGCAGACTGGTGAGGCAAAGAGAGGGAAGGCTTACCTTGGACTTGCGCTTCCTGCACGGCACGCAGGCCGACTGCACGCATCGCCGCTTGTTGGCCTTCTCGCCAGCGGCGGGCGTCGCTGGACCGGCGTCGTCGTCGAGCTTGATGGGAGCGGCGCCGCGGGCCATTGTCGCTGGGCTGCTTGCTGCTGGAGTCGGAGGGCAACAGGGCGGCCCGTCACCTCATGTCGCAGGCGGAGGGCGGTTGGCAGAGGATGGGCCAGAGGCAGGCAATCGATAATAATAATGACGCCAAAAGCTGATCGGATTTCGCCCCCCCTTCGATTACTCTTCCACGACCCCTTCGAAACGCGAACCCGAGCCGGGCGTGCAGGCTGCGCAGGCGATGCAGGCGATGCAGGCGACGGCGGGTCCGGGATCAGAGGAGGCGGAGACGGCGGCGGCAGCGGTAGCGGTAGCAACAACAGACAGACAGACAGACAGCAGCCAGCGGCGGAAGGCAGCCGAGAGCAGGGCCGGGGCCAGGGCCAGGGCCAGGTTCATAGCCAGAGCCAGTGCCAGAGCCAGTGCCAGAGCCAGAGCCAGGGTCGAGGTGCAGCCGTGGAGGCGTCCAAGGCGAGCCCAGGCGAACGAGGGCCGCTCTCTAGCCCAGCGTGCGGCGGAACCAGCGCACGGTAGCTCTGGCCAGAGGGCGCCCAGCCAGCCCAGGGCTCCACTGCAGCGAAGAAAAACCTGGCCCGACTGCGCGTGCAGCAATGCTCCTCGATTATCGAAATCTCGACTCAAGCACGAGGCGAACACGACCAAAGCGGACGAACAAGGATGGACGAGGATGAACAAGGTTGCCTGCTGTCGAACGACTCTCCCTCTCTCTCCCCCCCTCTCTCTCTCTCTCTCCGTCTCTCTGCCACACCGTCCCCGCTTCTGACCCCCCCTCCCCATCACTGCCTCGCACTCGCCGTGTCGAATCATGCATATCCCATCCCGCGGAGCCATGGCCAAATCCCAATTCCCATCTGGAATGCCAAGGGCCTGAGTGCTACAAAGTCCACTAGCCCCCCATGTGGCCGAGGCCTGCCCCCTCGACCCTCATTCGCCACGGAGCTGTTCCCCGACACACTTGGCCGTCTACGTAACTTGCTGCTGCCACTGATGCCACCCGGGTCCACCGCTAATCCACAAACCGCCCGCCCTACTGTGGCCTGCCAACCGGAACCACCCCCTTTAGCGGCGGCAATAAGCTTCTCGCAGCCGTCCGGGCCTGCTGTGCCAGCACCGCGTCCATGATGACTAGGGCTGCCATGGCCTCGACGATGGGCACTGCCCGGGGTACCACGCAGGGATCGTGTCGACCCTTTGCCTCGAGCACCCCCTCGGTCTCGTCGTACGTCGTCGTCTGCTGTGCCTGGCCGATGGTAGCCGGCGGCTTGAAGGCCACGCTGAAGTAGATGGGCGCCCCGTTGGAGATGCCGCCCTGGATGCCCCCAGAGTTGTTGGTCTTGGTCGTCAGCCGGGGCCGCGGCACCGACGACGACGGTTTCTCACCCGCCGGCACTGCCGGGGCCTTGATAAAAGGGTCGTTGTGTATCGAGCCGGGGACCTGGCAACCGCCAAAGCCAGATCCGATCTCGAAGCCCTTGGTCGCAGGGATGCTCAGCATGGCGTGTGCAAGAGTGGCCTCGAGCTTGTCGAAACACGGCTCGCCCAGGCCGCTGGGGCTGTTGCGAATCACACAGGTCACGGTGCCGCCGATGCTGTCCTCGCGCTCCTTGAAGTCGGCAATGAGCTTCTCCATGCGCCGGTTGACCTCGTCGTTGGGGCAGCGGACGGGCAGGAACTCGTCGACCGTCTTGCGGTCAATCGTCTCAACCAGCTTCAGGTACTCTGGGTTAGTGGCGGCTGTGGGGTGCTCGGGCGTGGGTGGGAACAGATACTCGTTGCCGATGGAGGCGACAAAGGCGACTATCTCAATGCCGTAGGCCTCGCGCAGGTACTTCTCGGCAATGGCTCCGGCCGCGACCCGTCCTGTCTGGCGGTTAACACCCCAATCCGGCACGCTGCTGCTGCTGCTGCTGCTGCTGCGGCTGCGGCTTATGTGAAGCACCCACCGATGGTCTCGCGCGCGCTGCTCCTGCCCCCACCCGAGCTCGCCTTGACGCCATACTTTTCGAGGTAGGTCCAGTCAGCGTGGCTGGGCCTCGGGTACAGGTCCATGGTCTTATTTCCGTAGTCCTTGGGGCGCTGGTTCTCGTTCATGACGCGCATGCCAATGGGCGTCCCCAGCGTGATGCCAAACTCGGTGCCCGACTGGATCTCGACCCGATCCTTCTCGTTGCGCGGCGTGGTGATGGCCGACTGCCCCGGGCGGCGGCGCGTCATCTGCGGTTGGATGTCGTCCTCGCTGAGGGCCATGCCCGGCGGGCATCCGTCGACGATGCATCCCACCGACAGGCAGTGCGACTCGCCGTAGCTGGAGCCAATGGTCAGTTCCACGATGCCGTTTCTCGTCACTCTTCAAGCCGTCGTCACGTACGTCGTCACCCTGAAGTGGTTGCCAAAAGTGGAGCCCATTGCTGCTGGCTCGAGTGCGGGAGGTGTTGCTGGTGTAGGTTGGAGTCATGCATGCTGCCCGCCAGTCTCTGTAAATTTATTTGTTGCGCCGCCTGGTCTGGGCTGGCTCGGACCCGATCTCGGCCCAATCCACAGGTCACGGGACCGCGCGTCACTTTTCTGCTGCGGGGTACCCGACCTGACCCTCCGAGTCACGTGCCTTGCAACGCACCTGCCCAGCTGCACACGCCTTGGAAACGACCTCGTATTAAGACCATCAAAACCATTATTACGACTCAAAGCTGCCTGGAATATGCGCGGATGGAAAAAAAAAGGGGGTCGAGGAGTATTCGCTCGAGGAGTGATGCCAAGCTCCAAGGTATCAGAATGTCACCGGCTGCCACTGCTGCCACTGCCACTGCCACCACTACCACCACTACCACCACTACCACCGCCACTACCACCCCCCTTTCTCCAATCAATTGGGCTTCCCTGCCGCTACCAGCGTCTTTGCCGTGCCCGCCCGCTCCTCGTACAGCCGCCGGAGGTCGTCCACCGACTGCTTCTTTGGGTTGAGTTTTCTCGGACCCGAGGGGGGTGCAAGGGAAGGGGGCGAGTTTCGGGATGTGTCGAACGAGGGCATCCGCTGCATCAGCCCCGGCGACGGGGTGCGCGGCTTGGGCCCGGGCACGGGGAGCGAGGTCGACTTGGAGGCTGGGCGATTGGTGACGGGGTGCATGGGCGGCGGGAAGACGGGACGCGCAAGAGACGTGATGTTGGGGTTACGATTAGCAGACAAAGGCAGGCTAGGCCGCCGAAACTCCTTGACCGGCGGCTTGACATCCGACGGCGATGCAACTTCACGCTCTGTGTAAGTGGGGGGGTTTTCTGCCTTTACAGTATCCGCCTCCGGGAGGGGCGCAGCCAAAGGAACGGCCTTGCGCTTGACCGCCTCCGACGCATAGAGCTCCGCTAGCCCCGGCAATGCCATGCCCCTGCCCTCCGTCCCTGTGCTCTCCTCAGGTTTCGCGACGGTGGTCTCAGCATGTTCAATCTGCTCTGCTGTCAGGGCTTTCCTCTCGGGAAGTATAATTTGAGGAGCAACAGGAGAATCGCCATGGTGATTCGTACCCTTTTCGTCAGCAGGCGCCGACCGTGGTGCAAACCCATCCGTCACTGCAGCATAGCTCGATGGGGAGTCCGTCGAGTCGTGAGGTCCGTCATCAACGACGGCAGAATAGCGAGGAGGCACTTGGAGAGGAGGGGCAGGCTTGCGCTTAGTCACCGACTCAATAGAAGAGCGACCGGACGTTGAAGCCGGCGGCACCTTCATAGATCGCGGTGGCAAGGGAGGGGGCTGCTGCTGCTGCTGTTGCTGCTGCTGCGGTTCGGCTAGCTCGTCGTTGTCCTGAAGAATGATACCGGTTATCAAGTTCTCGTCTATCGAGTCGCGCTCCGAATGGCCTTTCCTACCTTCGGCGGGATCTTCCCACTCGTTTTCGTCCTGCGGCAGTTGAAGCTGCTCTTGGAGTGTGCCCTCCTTCTCTCCGCATGCCTCACGGAGACCGTGAGACCACTGTTCGATTGCTTCCGTCATGATGCGCCTCACAATCGACGACATCTTTGCGTCTTCGAGCTGGTCCGGCCCGCACAGCAATGCAGGCGCGAAACAGACGGCAAGATTCTCGGCCGTCATCTTGTTCTGCTCTTGGCGAGCGGCCACAGCACTTAGGGTAGGCAACAGGTGACGGACAATGATCTCGCGAGAAATGGCCGGCAAGAAAGACCACTCTGACGAGGGTGAGATCAGATCGGTTAGTCGGTCAAGCTCGGGGACATCGTCGGGGTCACCATACAACCGCTTCAGATCGCGATAGCAGAAGGAAGGGAAGATGGGCTGGCGCAAATCGGCATACCAGGCTTTGATTAGGGCCGCGGCCATGTAGACTCCATAGGCATCCTTGGGATCGACCTCGGCAATGATTTCATCCATGTGCTCGGCATGTGGGTAAGGAGGGATGGGGATGGTGACTTCATTGTCCTTGAAGATGATGAACTTCTGGCCGCGGTCGTAGGCCTCCTTCAGCACATCCCGCAGCTTGGAGTGTGGCGGAACTCTAAAGAGGCCTTCGTTGGTGATGTTCTCCTCCATCAGCAGGAACCCGGTCGTCTCGCGGAGCACCCTGGGGAAGCGAGTGCCCCCCTTGCTGCTGACGGGGAATGGCTGGGTGGCGACGAAAGCGCGACGGGCGGTGGCATAGGGGGCGTAGATGTCGTCCGAGACGCGCCGATCATACAGGTAGGTCGAGGGCGGTATGAGCAAATCCTCAATGGGTATGTGCAGGGCCAGGTTGGTCAAGGTCGAGGCTGGTCGAGTCAGGAGATGCGAAGGCATGACTAGCGAGTCTGGGTGCGGGGAAGCTTACCGTGAATGATCTTGCGCCTGAACTTGGGGCTCACAATGGTGGAGAAGACCTCGGTCAAGATGCGTACCCATGCCTTTTCGTGGACAATGTACAGCTTCTGCAGCCGCTTGCGCATGGCCCGAGTCAGGACGTGATAGGCCTGCAGGAACCAGCCCCAGCCGGGGCGGTTCTTCCTGGTGGTAGCGGAGCCATCCGAGTCGCCGGCGAAGAAGACGACCTCATACTCGTAGCCCTTGACCAGCTCGTCCTCCTCGGGGAGGCGGGCCAGCACGTAGGGGAGCAGCGAGTCGTAGTCGGCCTCGCGCGAGTCGGGCAGGGCGGCGGCATTGAGGATGTAGACGGGCCTGTTCTCGCTGGAGGGGATGGGCGAGCGGAAGAGGATGCTGGCGGCGGCGCGCGCCAGGTCTGGCGAGTACTCCTGGCTGGTCGGGCGGGGCGGCGTGTTTGTCAGGGACGAGCTGCGCAGGCGGCCCAGCTGCGCGATGTGGGCTCGCATGCCGCTCATGGCTGCGGCTGGACGGGGGGGGAGAGGTGATGGGAGCAGCAGCGGGAGGCGTTGGTCGGTGGTGGTGGTGGTGGTGGTGAGAGTTGCGAGGCGAGGCGAGGCGAGGCGAGGGGAGGGGAGGGCGTAGCACGTGCAAGAGGCAAGGCAGGTCGGGAGGTGAAGTCGGGGATGCGATACGAGGAGGCGGTGCGGTCCCTGATAAGTTATGGCGGTGCGGAGACGGGCGTCGGGCCCAGCCCTGAGCTGAAAAACACCAAGAACTGATGTCACCCAAACAATCTAACTTGGCCGCACGGCCCACGTAGCCGTCTTTGATTTGACCTCACCTGCTGTCCATGCCGACCGACGCCCCAAAAGCAACGACGCAGGAAAAAAGCAGACACCACGCGAGCACCGCACGAGCATTGGGAGCGTATTCTGTCTTCACGCGATGCCATTTTGCCCACATTTCCGCCCTGGGCTCTGCTTGTCCGCCCCCGCCCTGCCTGGCTCCTGAAGCTGGGACACTTGCCGTAACCTAAAATAGCCGCTGTTCCGGTCCACTGTGCCAAACACCACCGCTGCAGCCATCCATCTCCACTGCCGTCTAGCCAGGGTGCTGGGGCGTGCGCAAGCCCGTTTATTTCCATATCATCGTCTCAACCTGCCTTCAGCCACCCTCACGCGTCAGAATCCGCGTCCGAATCAGGGCCGCCCTGGTTCGGCCCTTCCTCGTCGAAGATGACCTGCACTCCGAGATCCTGCAGTCTAAGCCTCAGAATCTGAACGCGCTCCGTGTTGCGTCTGAACTCGTTCATGTGCGTCCCCGCTCGATCCAGCGCCCGCAGCAGATCGTCAGGGTCGAAGTCTCCTCCTTCGTTGATGTGCCGCCCAAGGTCGATGGTTGAAAAGTACCGCCGGAGCTGTTCGAGCTCGGCGAGCAGCTGGTTCCTCGATTGCGTACCCTCAGAGCCAAGGGCCGTCGTGTCGTAAGAATAGATGCTGTCTTCTGGCGCCAACGGGTCCGACGTCGACGTGTACTTGGCTTTTACGCGCGTATCGATCAGACTGAGCAGCGCCCGGTCGTCGGAAAGGATAACGTGCCGCGCCAGGTCCATCTCGTTGATGTCTGCCAACCAGTACGGCTGCTCCCCGGCGCCGACGTCCTCTTCGATTGAGTAGCACAGCTCCATGAGCAACGACGTCGCCTCGGGTGTGTTCCACAAATCTTTTGCCCGAGGCACGTAGAGCTGGCACAGGAGCTCTTGGTGATCTCCGTTCGGCTCCTTACCCCAGACTGACTTTGGAATGGGGGAGATGTCTAGCTCCTTGCACATGCGCGCCGCGACCCACGGGTACTCTTTGATGGCTAGGCGCAGTGACTTTCTCGCCTCAACTGGGTGCTTAAGACGATCGTGTGCCAAGGCCACTGAGAAGGCCAAGTTCGGGGGGATCTTCCACTCCCTCTGCAAATGGTCACATTCGACCAGATCAATGAGCGCCTGCGGTTCCCGCCCGCGAAGGGCAAGCTGATCAATCAGTAGGCGGAGGCAGTACGGATCCTCCTCCGGGGCCATGCTCAATAGCAGCCTTGCCCACTCGAAAGCAGTCCGCCAGGTCGCTCTGACCCCCAGCATGGAAATATAACGCCACCCAGCGAGCCAGAACTCTCGGTTTTCGGGTCGGCGAAAGTCTAAACGAGCTTTGCCTTGGGCAAGATTGTGGGCAAAGGTCGAGTGCACCGCACGCCCAAAGGAGAACAGGGCGCGCTCCAGCAACTCTCCGGCTGTGGCGTTGTCCCTCTGCTGCTTGGCGATCTCGGACACTTGCAGTAGTGTCGATATGTGGTATGCTAGGAGGAATTAGGTTAGGATACAAACCAAATCAGAGCGTTGATGTTTGGCACTCACGGTTGAACTGGAGGAGTTGGACCATTCGCTCTGGGTCCATGGATGCAACACATCTCTCGAATTGATGCTGTATGGATTGATAGGTCCTGCTGTGCACGAATTTGTATTCGACTGAGCCATCACTACGCTTTTCAACCACCTGCATGCCCAAGCCGCCAGTGGTTGCCCGTGGCCACTCTTCTTTACCCTGGATGAAGATGTTCCGGCGGAGGCCCAGAGAGGCCAGGTTCCGTCCGCCGGGTGCGTTCCTACCAGCTACGGCTGCGGCCAGGCCCTGCTGCTGCCCACGTCCACGCTGCCTTTGCCTTGCGGGCTCGTCTTCATTGCCTTGGACAGCAGCACGGCCGAACAACTTGCGCATCTCATTGGCGGCGTGCAGATTCTGCGTGTCTACAGAGAGAACAGTGTACAGCTGCTGCATCTCTTCGCTGATGGTGGAAGTTAGCTGGTCGGCATCATCGCCTCCCCTATGGTTAGATGACAGATTCAAAGCAAGCAGAGCCTGGTCAATCTCGTCCAGGCCAGACACAGTCTTTTCTGGCTCCTGTGGGGGCTTGGTCTTGCCCTTGGCCTTCTTTTTCTTTTTCTTGCTCTTTTTGGACGGCTTGGCTGCGGGCGCGGGCTTGACTTGGTCGTCCGAGGCGTCGCCCTTGGAGTCTACGTGGGCATGGCCGGTGCCGGTGTCATCTCCTCGGTCGTCGTCGTCGCCGTCGTTGTCTTCTTCCTCGTTCTCGTCTGCACCGCCCAAGAGGGCAAACAAACTCGGCTTTGGCTGTGACGTAGGTGCGGCTTCTTCCTCGTCTGACTCATCGTCGCGCGCATCCTGCTCGAGCTGCTCCAGCTGCTTGCGCTCCTCGAGCTCCTTCTGGGCGCGGCGAAGCGCACGCGACGACATGCTGGGCTTGTGCAGGTGGTGTGCTGTCTGCCGGGCGGTGGGAGCGGTGGATTCTGTGTGGATGGTGGGTGGTCGCAGGGCTGCCGGGGCCATTACAACACGCTAGGCCTGATTGGACGTGGGGTGAACGGTGCACGGTCCCTGTCGGGACAGACCGGCGGCCGCTCCGGCCTGCTGCGACGCCTCGACCGACGACCGACAACCTTCTCGACCTCTACTCGTCGTCTCTGCTGCCTCACTCCTCTCCCACACCCGCTCCCCCACCCCAGCCACTCTCCGCAAATGCGTCGGGCGGCCGTGCAAGCCCTTCGATCTGCGCGCCGGCCTTGCCTGCGAAAGTTTGCTCGGACGCGCTCGGTTGTCTTCGCGGCGCCCAGCCATGGCCTGTCTGTAGGACACCGCGCCTTCTCCACCCGCCGCTCCTCGACCCAGATCCTCAGCTCATCCATGCAAATTCGATCCTTCACCGGCGCTCTGGTCGCTGCCGCCGTCGCCTCGGGAGCCTTCTACGCCTACCGCGGCACTGCAACCCCGGGCGCTGTCGACCAGGCACGCAGCGCGAGCACCGCCGCCGACAACGCAGAGACGACCCGCCGCGCCCTCGTCGTCGACGGCGGCCGCCTGATATCCGGCACCATTACTGGCACCGGCCCCCTGTCCAAGGAGACGGACGAC